>JAWUZG010000038.1:2095000-3465000 GCA_036785705.1 Acanthornis magna
TTCAACAGCTCTAATCCTTGCTCCCCCTCTGAGCCCTTTAAATCCAGTGGTGACGTGTCCAGGAGCCCTCTAAAAACCAGGGAAAACTCAGTTTGTTCTCACAGTGAAACTTCTGTGGCCTCTCTGAAGTTATTCCTCGCTTAGCTTGGTGTGAAGCACAGGAGGAATCAGGATCTGGGGCTGCCACTCAGATCTTGCACTTGGAAAAGCATTTTTGGGAGCTCAGGGCTGCCCCAGCAGCTGAATTCAGCTTGTCCTCAGGAAGAGCTGTGCTTCCTGGCCAGGGACACGATTGTTGCTGCGTTTGTGACTCTTTCTCCAGGGATTTTGTCATTTTGGCATTCCGAGGTGTTCCCAGACCCTTTGGCTCCCTGATCCCCACGCTGATAACACAAAGGAAAATATTTCCAGGGACAGGTTGGGTTTTCCTCTGCTGTGCAGCCCCACAGGTTTAACTGCCAAGCTGCAGCAGGGAGGAGGCTCTGTGCATTCCTTTCCTTTTCTTGTTGTTTTGGTGGCGTTTCTGTGTTCTCATCTCGAAATGAGGCGTGCAGGAGCCAGAGGCAGTGCCTGTAGCCTGGCACTGCTCTGCTGGCAGCAATAACCAGGGGTTCCCTGCAGGAAAATGTGGATTTTTTGTGGAGAGTCCTTTGTTCCCCTCACCTGTGCAGAGGCAGAGGGTGGCTGGCAGGAGCAGGGGGTTATTTTCAGCAATAATAATAATGAACATTGTGGTGTTGGTGTAGCTGACGAGCAGCTGGGAGGCTGAATGGCAGAGTCAGAGCATTCCCGAGCCCTTGGTGCCTCTGCAGGATAATGTGGATGTGCCACCCAAGCTTTGGGGACAGCCTTGGACAGGCAGGTGGATTCTCTGCTGCACCAAGGTTTTCTTTTTTCCTTTTTCCCCTGTGTCAAGGCAGCGTTGTCCTCTCCAATCCCAAACCCCAGCCACCCTTTCCGTGTGTTTCTCGCTGAGCCCTTCTGTCCCATCGTTTTTAATCTCATTTGCTTGCACACCCCATCCCCTGCCTCGGACCCTGCTCTGCAGCTTTGGGCTTTGCTGAGCTTCTGACCTTTCGTGGTGAATGTGCTGCTCCTTGAACCCTGAGCCATTTTAATTTACGAGATTAAATAAACCTTTGATTCTTATGTTTTCTGTATTTATGACCTAATTTTTTTTATCTATTTTTCTCTCTCTTTCTCTCTCTCTCTTTCTTTCTTTTTTTCTTCCTCGTCCTTTCTTTCCCTCCCCTCTCCCCTGACTCCTTTCCTATGTCTGTCATCCATGGTCACCTTGGATCTCACGGGAAACATCCACGCTTGCCACATGCACCAAATTTGTTTTTAAAACAACCATAATTCCCCCCTCCTGGGAACCATTGTCTGGCACCTGCAGCGACCTTGGGAAGTCCATCAACGTCGTCCTCCTTTGTCTCATTGCTTCTTTCTGCAGTGACTCTGCTTTTGCTCTGTTAGAAACTTTAAAAAAAAAAAAAAAAAAGAGTCAAATAAAGCAATATTTGCTTGGGAAGGCCTGGGTCCCACCAAGGTGTGAAAGGAGATAACTTTGCTTCAGAGGATCGTGTCAGTTCAGAGAAAAAAAAAAAAAAAGAAACAAACACAGAACACTTTAAAAAATGTTTAATTTGAAAGAGTCAGTATTTTGTAACAAGGAAAAAAGGTTTAAGCCAAGTTTTTTCTCTTTAACATTTTTTTTCGTTACTTGTAATGAATTTGCCCTTTTAAATGGATGTAAAGAAAGATTTTTTTTTTTGTGTTGTTTGCTTGCTGTTTTCATCAAAGGAAGGTGCAATGTTGAAAGCCTTTAAGATCCTGCTTTTTACTGATTTCTCTGCACATCTGGTGCTGATCTTGTGCAAAAGGAGGCCCCACCACAAACCCAAACCCACAGACTGTAAAAAGAAAGAGAAGATTTGTCAGAGGCCATCGTGCTGATTGCCCAGATGTCTCTGGGGGCTTTTGCATGTGGATTCCAATGTCTGGAAGGCTTTCCTGCTGTGCTGCTCTGACTATAAACATCTGCTGGGAACCACACTGGGGGCATTGCTGGTTTTCCTTCTTTCCGTGCCGAGTCCTTGGTGCTCCCTGGTGTGCACATTCCTCTGCCCGCGGTGGGGCTGGGCAGACACAGCCCCTGGGCGCAGAGATTTCCAGTTCTTGTCTGACATTCCCTGCTCTTCCCCCGCTGGGCTAGCACAGGGAGATCCCTTCCTTGCTGTTCTAACAGAAAATGTAGCTTGGATCGAGTTACCTGACCAGCAAAATTGTTGTTACTGATCCTTCCTAACCTTCCTGGTTAACTGCGCGTGGGACAGGATTCATCCGTGCTCTGACTGCTACACTAGAGCCATCTTTGTCACCAAGCCCTGGGAATTTCAGATGGAACAAATTCCAGATGGTTTTTTTTTCCTTTGCTTCTTTAAAAAAAGTCGCATTGCCCCACCCTACCAAAAAAAGCCCCACACCACAAAAATCACAAGAGAACAACCCAACAACATCCCGAATGAATTGTCTTTGTGATAGAAAATCCATTGGGATGGGAGATCCATCCCGTCTGATGCTCCCCTAAAATCAGGGCTCCCTCCCTCATTGAAGTGTCTGTACAGAATGTCTCAAACCCTCTCCGTTGGGTGGGGCTCATCTTGCTGACAAAATTCTCACAGGGACAAACAAAACCCTGTCCTCACTCGTGTCTGACTCTGCCTTTTACGCTCTGCTGTGTTTGCTCAGACCTTGTTCTTTATGAGCTGTGAACTTTTCTGTCTGAATCGTAAATGAAAACTTGGTGCAGGTGTCACACACAAAAAGCCTGTGGATTTCTTTTTTTACAGAAAACCCCTCATTTCCAGTGCTGTAGAGTGCAGACACTTTGTTAGAGCTTTGGAGTTTACTGAAGTGCAGCAAAATAACCATAATACTAAAAAATGCTGTGGTTTCCCCTCTAACTGCATTAATTGAGCTCATTTGTAGATCTGCTATCAGCTTGTTGTGGGTTTGCCATTACCCACACTGCCTGAGGCTGAGATGTATCTCACCAAAACCACGGTAATTCGAATTCTCTTTCCAACTTTCCGTGGTGTGGTGTGGAGAGAGAGCAGCACCTGCGCAGGTGCTTCTGTGCAGGAGAGGTTTAGGGCAGGGGAGGATTCTCTGTGGCAGAGTCCTGGCAAGCAGGTGAGACACCATTTATTTGTGGGGCTGAAGCTGCTCCCATCCTCAGCAGCAAACAGGAGCCCAGCCAGCGTGGGAGGTGTACAAAACCTGCTTCTTTCTCCTTGTGGAAATAAGGAGCGTAATTGGGGTTTTTTACCTAATTTGGGCAGGTTTGTGACACGCCAGGTACCAGAGATCTGTCAGACCCTCGAGGGCTGACAGTCCGTGTTCAAGGTTCCAGGCCGTGATGTGAGTAAAATAAAATTTAAAAAGAGTTTTTAGAAAAGGCAGCTGAGAGAGGAGGCAGAGATTTGGGTGTGGCAGCAGAAGATGCTCGAACGCTGGGATTTTCACCCCCCACACCTGCACGTGTGTGCGAGGGGCTGCAGAGCCTTGCAGCAGCCGCAGAGTTCCCGCAGTTTTGAGGTCTCTCAGAGCTGTTTGTCAGAGCGTTGTTTGGCTGCTCCCATGGACAGGAAGCTTTGGGAATGTCCTGCTCCACCAGGAGATGCTGCAGGCGTCTGCACGGCCAAGGCTCTGGGGGTTAAAAAGGAGGTTTTATCTAAAAAGTTTTCAAAACGAATTCTCCTGACTCCTGGAGGTGCCAGAGTGGGGTGGGCAGCTGGGACAGGGCTCTGCTTTACTCCAGAAAAGAGGATTTTGTTGTCACCCTTTGTGTTCAGCCCGGAGGAGAGAAGCTTTGGGGTGACCTGCTTGTCCTTGTGGCTGAAGGAGCCAACAGGAAAGATGGAGAGAGATTTTTTTATTCCCAAGGGCCTGGAGGGACAGGAGAAGGGGGAATGGCTTCACACTGACAAAGGGTTAGGTGGGATGTTGGGAAGGAATTCTTCCCAGTGAAGGTGGGAGGGGCTGGGATGGAATTCCCAGAGGAGCTGTGGCTGCCCCTGGATCCCTGGGAGGGTCCCAGGCCAGGCTGGACAGGACTCGGAGCAGCAGGGACAGTGGAAGTGTCCCTGCCATGGCAGGGGTGGCATGAGATGAGCTTTAAGGTCCCTTCCACCCCAAACCATTCCACGGTTCCATTGCAGTCCCTTTTTCATCCTCGGGGGAGGAGTCAGTCATAGGAGAAGAGCAGAGCTTGAGGGAGCAGAGCCCCGAGGTCCCAACCCAGCAGGAGTTTGGGGCAGTTTTGGGAACTGCCCATTGGCCTGTCCTGGCAGGACAGCCCCACAGGCTGCCGTGAGCTCCTGACACAGGCACAGGTGGGAAACCGGAATTTCTGTCACTGGCAGGGCTGGGGACCCTGGAGAGAAGGTTCCTTTCCCCACTGTGACCTCGGCAGTGTGGGAGGGAAGGAGCTCTGGAAAACCTTGCTCCAGGGAAACTTAACCCTTACTCCAAGGAAACCTAACCCTTGCTCCAGGGAAACTTCAATGTGTGCAAATTAAAGCTGTTGGCATCCATGGAGAACAAAGAGCTTTCCTCTGGGTTTCGTTTCCGGATGCACGACATGGATTTTTATTTGTTCTGTTCGTTCTTCTTTCTTTTGCCAAATCCCGTAGGACCTCTGAAATGCCTGGAGTCCCACCTGCTTCTCTCCATCCCTTTTTGTCTCTTTGTCTGCCTGTGCCTGAACATTCTCTAGCTGAGACCCCACTAGGAAGACCCAGCTGAGCTCTCTCTGAGAGGGCAGTTTTTGTACAGAAAGTAAAACTGATGGGTGATTTTATTGTGCACTGTAAAATGAGGGTGAATAGAAAAGCCAGTCTTGCAGGAAGCTCATTTTCCATTGGAAAACATAATTTGTAATTAATAAATTCTTCACTTCTTTAGAATTGAAGGACTCCAGAAGTTCTTTAATGGTTTGTGTTTCCTTATTTAACTGGTGGAGATGTTGTTCCTCTTAGTCCTGAGAATGGCAAAAGGGAATTAATGAAAGGGTTGGATCAGGTTAGAAATGTCCAACATCTATTTATTACATTTATTCCATACATAGTGGGAGCAGCTGCTGCTCCACAGCCCATTTATTTATACGTTTCTTTTGTACACAGATTGTTTTAGGCCCCAGCAAACCCTTTAAGGATGTCTAAATATTAGTTTCATTAAATACAACATAAATCCGGCTATAGGATGGAGGTAATGGTTCTTGAAAGTATTTGTGGATCAATTTAATTTAATCAGATGGGACAGTCTGTGAAAAGAAAAATCCATTATGATTCCTGCATTTTACAGCAACAGCAAAATTCCTTTTCAAGGAAAAAGAAAAGCATCACCAACAGCCTCCCAAGTTCATGGGGTCGTGGGGGATTTTTATGTTATTGCTAGTCCCTGAAAGATTTGGAATGTCGATCCATGCCGTGAATTAGAATTTACAGAACCACAGCTAATGGAAAAGCTTTGAAAGGGATCAAGGGCTCCCTTGCCAGCCTAGAAACCCAAATTGCAGGCAATGACCTCGGCCCAGTTTGGCTGTGTGAGGTGAGAAATCCCAGAGCAGCACAAACCAGGGCCGTGCCTCTGCAGAGCTGCCCTGGAGAGAGCTGTCCTCACCTCCTCCTCCTCCTCCTCCCGGGCAGAGAACAGGGCCTGGAGGGGAGGGTGGTCCCTGCTCAGGGCTCTCCTTTGGGGTTTGGGATCTGGGGGGACACTGGCAGCTCCTGGAAAAGCTGCAAGGGAAGAGGAGGCGAAGAGCAGGGTTCTGGTGTGGATGGAATTTTCCAGAAGGTGTTTTCTAGCTCAGGGGAAAATTCCAGCTCCCTCCAGCCCAGAGGCATCCGGGGAGCTCTGATCCTGCCATCCTGCCCGCTGCTCTCCTCGGCTCACCTGTGCCCAGGAGCTGTCCCAGACAGGGGTGGGGATGGCAAGGGTGGCACGGCTCCGGGAGCTGACGTGAGCAGGAGCGCGTTAATTATTGAATAATCCTCACAAGGACCCTGAACGCATCAAAAGAGGGAAAATCCATGCCCTCCTCACTCACTGCAGGCATCAGAGGGTGATTAATTCGTGTAATTACGCAGCTTGCTGGCAGGGGCTGGGCTGGGGACAATGTTCTGCTGACCAGGGACTGCACTCGTGATCCCAGTGTCAGTCAAGTGCCTCAGAGTGCCTTTTCGGTACTTTTCCTGCTGGAATCTGCATTCTTTGATCCATCTCGGGCTCAGAAAATGAAACAATTCCCTGCCTTAGGCTAAGGATGTCTCGCCTCCTGTTTTTAAACAAAAAAAACCACCACGTGGCAGAGGGTGTGGCTCTGTCTGGGAGCCCTGGGGAGGGTCCTTACCTGTGAAAATCAGCCCAAATTGGGCTGAGGGGGTAAAGGTGCTTTGCTGGGGCGTTCTGCAAGGAAAGATTCCCAGGGTTTGGGGTCCTAAGAGGCTGGGGAGCCATGAACACTTTCTGGAGAGCTGGGCCTTAGCTGAGCTCCAGGGAGGGGTTAAATTCAGTTTTCTCACATCAGGGGATCATCAACACTGAGCATCACCCAGCAGTTTGTACCCCACCAGGAAAAACCCTGCCCCAGAGCCTGGGCTTGGCTTCCCCTGTCCCTGGGGAGCAGTGCCAGGGCCAGGCTGGACCTTCCTCTGGAGGAGGAGGAGGATGAGGGCAGCAGGAGCCCTGCTGGGCGGGAGGGGATTCTGCCCTTTGCTTCCCAGGCTTCACCCCACAGGGATGGGATGGGAGCAGCCCTGTCAGGTCCATCCCTCAGGGAGACTGTGGGATCAGTCCCTGGTGGTCACACAGGGCTGCAGGGAGGGTGGGCTTCCTTTAAACAACTTAAGCACAGCGAGATTCGAGCCCTGCTGGCCCCAGCTTTTAACGCAGCTGCCTTCTCTCTTCTCTCCCTCGGTCTCTGAAGCCAGCACTAGCCCTACCTCGGGCCTGGGCACTGCTGCCATCATCGGCATCCTCGTGGTGGTCTTCGTGGCGCTGCTGGTGGCCGTGGATGTCACCTGCTACTTCCTGAACAAGTGCGGGCTGCTCATGTGCATCGCCGTCAACCTGTGCGGCAAATCCGGCCCGGGGGCCAAGGGCAAGGACATGGAGGAGGGCAAAGCTGCCTTCTCGTGAGTACTGTCCCCCCCGTCCCCTCCTCTGTGCCCAGCTCAGCGCACAGGAGCTGCCGCAGGGGGCTGGGGGTCCCTCCTCGCTGTGGGGAGGGTGCTGGGAAAGCTCCGGGCTTTTGTTTTGTGCTTCCAGGAAGGTGTCTAGTTTTTCCTCTGGGTTTTTTGTTTTATTCCTCTTGGTAGCCATCAGATGGGCGGCCCAGGTGCTGGGCACCCCAGTGCTGGACACGCCAATGATGGGCACCCCAGTGCTGGACACCAGTGCTGGACACCAGTGCTGGACACCAGTGCTGGACATCAGTGCTGGACATCCCAGTGCTGGACACCAGTGCTGGACATCCCAGTGCTGGACACCAGTGCTGGACATCCCAGTGCTGGACAGTCCAGTGCTGGACATCAGTGCTGGACTTCACAGCGCTGGGCACCAGTGCTGGACATTCCAGTGCTGGACATTCCAGTGCTGGACACCCCAGTGCTGGACATCCCAGTGCTGGACATTGCAGTGCTGGACACCCCAGTGCTGAACACCAGTGCTGGACATCCCAGTGCTGGACATCCCAGTGCTGGACATCAGTGCTGGACACCAGTGCTGGACATTCCAGTGCTGGACACCCCAGTGCTGGACACCAGTGCTGGACACCCCAGTGCTGGACATCACCCTGCAGTTGTGTGCTGGAAGGAGGAGTGACCCCGAGGCGCAGTCCCCGCTCAGCCCCGTGTGTCGGTCGCTCACTGGGGGCATTTGCAGGCTGTCTTTGCAGGAGGAATCCGTCACTCCCCATGCCATTCCCTCGTTACAGGAAGGATGAGTCCAAGGAGCCCATCGTGGAGGTGCGGACGGAGGAGGAGAGGACCCCCAACCACGATGGGGGGAAGCACACGGAGCCCAACGAGACCACGCCGCTGACAGAGCCAGAGTATGTGGCCTTAGGCAGCCCTAGCGCAGGGTCACTGCATTGCCCTCAGCTGCCCTCCTCCCTCAGGAACACAAGTTAGGGCAGGAAGAGAGGAAGAAAGGTAAAATCTGCACATGCCAGTGAGGAATTCCTCCTCTCGAGCGCCAGTGACTGCTGTTCCCAGCACTGGAAGGGAAAGGGAAGGAAGCAGTGTTTCCCGAGAGGCTCTGCTAGTCTGTGCAGTGTGGAGATCCAGGGGCACTGCACAGGAGCCAGAGCAGAGTGAGCCCCAGCTGGCACCGAGCCCTGTCCCAGCAGTGCTGGAGGAGAGCCTGAGCCCGTGGGGACAGATCCTCCGCAGGAGCTGTGCCCTGCACGTGGAGTCACAGCAATGCCGAGCGCAATGTTCTGAGAGCGCTGGAGCTGCCCTGGGGGCTGAGTCTGCATTAGTGTGTGTGTGGGGAAAGGCGTTGGGCTCTGTGGGGTTTGGTGAGGGCTCTGCCACCTTCAGACACCTGCAGCGGCAGGACAGGACAAGGTGAGGGGCTGGATTGGGGTCCCACACTGGGACCGTGCTGTGGTGGTGACAGTGGCAGAGAGCTCAGGGCAGGGGGAAGAGGCTGAGAGGAAAGCTTTAGGCGAGGAGAGAAGAGTCTCTGCAAGCTGCCAGGACCCCATTTGCCTCAGCCCAAACTCCCACTCCACGTGAACGAGCCATTCCTGCAGGTCATGTCCTCTTGGCTTTTTTCTCTTCCTGATTTTCCTCAGCCGTCCCAGCCTCGCTCCCTCTGCATGTGTGACCTCTGGCACTCTCTGCTCCCCAGTCCCTCTCCACGTGCCGTGTGTGTGCTGTCCTCACTCTCCCTCTCTGCCCTGTCCCCGCTGTCCTTTCGGGGCCTTCATTGTCTCTCTCTCTCTCTCTTTCTCTCTCTCTCTTGTCCCCGTGTCCCCCTCGCAGGCACCCCGCCGACACCGCGGCCACCGTGGAGGACATGCTGCCTTCTGTCACCACGGGCACCACTAACTCTGACACTATCACTGAAACCTTTGCCACTGCCCAGAACAGCCCCACCAGCGAGACCACCACGCTGACCTCCAGCATTGCCCCGCCGGCCGCGGCCACTCCCGACGCCAGCGCCACCGCCCCCGGCCAGGCCACCCCGGCCAAGGCCGCGGCCACCGCGGCGTCACCGCCATCCTCCTCCACCCCCAAAGTGGCCCCTCTCGTTGATCTCAGCGACACCCCCAGCTCCGCTCCGGCCGCCAATAATTTGTCTTCAAGTGTCCTGCCGGGGCAGGCAGTGCTCAGCCCCAGCGCCGGCGCGGCCGATGCCACCAAGGCTGGGACCAAGCCGGCCGCCCCCAGCCCCGCCAGCCTCGCGAGCCCCCCGGCTCCCTCCGAGCCCAAGCAGGAGGTGTCCAAGAGCCCCGAGAAGGAGCCCGTGCAGCCCAGCACGGTGAAGAGCCCGGCGGAGACCCCCAAGAACCCGAGCAACGCGAAGAGCGAGGCTGCCTTGGGCAGCGCCGCCAACCCCTCGCAGAACGAGGACTTTAAAATGGACGAAGGGAACTTCAAGCCACCAGACATTGATCTTGCAAAGGATGTTTTTGCAGCTCTTGGCACTGCTACTCCTCCTCCTCCTGCTGCCAGCGGGGCTGGTGGGCAAGCCCCCGAGCCCTCTGCTCCCGCTGCAGACAGCTCTGCCCCCGCCGCCAAGAGCGAGTACGGCCGCCTTTACTCTCTGGTGTTGTGTGTCCCTGTGCCCTGGTGCTCGTGCTGTGTCCTCTGTTGGGTGTCCTCTTGACTAATCTCACTGTTTCTTAGCCGCTAACCCACCCCAGAGCCCGCGGGGCGTGGCTGGGAAGGTGCCAGGGGAGAGCAGGAATAGGCTGTGCCAGGGAGGAGGGGAAGGAGAGCTGGGAAATCAGAAATGCTTATCAGAAATGCGCTGTTCTTTAGGTTTTTGTGCAGCTTTGTGTTGGGTTATTCTCTCGTGGAAGAGATCAGAAACAGCCCGGGTTGGTGTGGAGAGCTCTCCTCAGCGTGCTGAGGTCCTGCAGGTCGAGGAGCAAATTTGGGCACCCAAATCCCATTTCCTGGAGCTGCAGGACTCTCTCAGGGCCAGGCTGGCAGTGCCCTGGGCAAGGGTGGCAGCGCTGGGAGCTCTGCGCTTGTCCCTGAGGCTGGGCCGGGCTGGGGGGAGCAGCCCTGGGGGTCTCAGCTGTGTGCAGATGTTGGACGCTGGCTGGGCTGGCACCTGTCCCCTCTGAGGGCGGTCACCTCCCTGCCACCTGTGGAAAATGTGTGACAGAATTGCCATCTTCAGTATCCTGGGGGATGTCAGGACTGGCTGCCTGTGGGAACAGAGGAAAAGGGATTTGTGCCGAGCTGGCAGGGTGTGAGCAGGGAGTTTGGGTGCTAAACCAACCCTGCTGCTCCTCTTTGCACCCCTGACTCAACCCAGGGCAGGAAAAGCCAAAAAAAGAGACGAATTCAGAGCTAAACGAACCAGGGTGGGCGAGCTGAGCTCGGTTTTCCTTACTCCTGCATCAGGAAAAGCTGATTTTGCTCCACCAAAGCCATTTGTTCCCAGAAAAACCCTCTTTGCTTGTGGCTGACAGCCCCAGCCGCATTTCCCTGCCCCTAACCTGTGCCTTGTGGTGCTTCTCCGCAGGAAAATGCCAGCAGAGGACAAAGGTGCCGCGCAGGACAGGAAGAGCCCCAAGAGCCCTCCCGCAGAAGTGAAGACGGTGCCCAACGAAGCCACACAAACAAATGAGAACGAGAGCAAAGCATGATCAGCACCGGCAGAGGGGACGGCGGAAAACTTCACCCGAGCATTGAAATCACAACCCACACACCCATCTCATTCCTCTAGTGTCTGTTGCCTTTTTTTAAAAAAGAAAAACAAACAAACAAACCAGAAAATGCATAAATGGGGGGAGGGAGGGAATGTCTCTTTTTTCCTTTTCTTTTTTTTCTCATCTTCTCCTTTTGGTTTGGTTTTTTTTTTGTTTTGTTTTGTTTTGTTTTGAATTTTTGGTTTCTTTAAAAGATTTCTAGAAAGGTTCTATTCGTTGTGCACTTGCTTTTAAAAAGTAAAACATGTTAAAAACAGGGTTAAACCCGTGAGCAAATCAGGGCTCAGCTGGCCCTGTGTGTATTCAAACAAGCAGAAATTGCAATGCTGGTTGCAATGCGGTTGGGAAGCTCAAAATCAACTAGTCCTAGACACAAAAAAAAAATACAAAAAAAGACAAAAAAAAAGACAAAAAAAAAAGAAAAAGAGACCCTGTTGTTTCCTTTGTTAGTATAGCAGAGATAACCACTGTGCTGCTGGGCACAGCTGGTGCTTAAAGAACAAAGTCCACAATTTATTTTTATACTTTTCAGTCGAGTTTGAAATATGTAAAGCCTCATAAATAAGTTATAATTTCTGTTCACCTTGTATCTGGTCAGTATGCAAAGTGTCTCGAGCTCTTTGTGACTGAATCCTGCTCTCCACGTTAGACCTTTATTTGGGGTTTATTATTATCTATTTTTTAGGAAGAATGCCAAAATTGCAGCTTCGGGGGATGTATTTCAATTTGCAGTATTCAGACTCTACGTTTCTTTTTAAATTTTATGGTCGGTTTTTTTGGGGTTTGCTTTTTTTTTTTTTTTTTTTTTTGCCAACTTTGGTTCTTTCCAGTGTTTACAATTGACAGATATTTTTTTAACTTTTGTTGTGTTGAAATGGATGTGTAAAATAGCTGCCTTTTTTTCTTTTTCTTTCTTTTTTTTTTTTTTTTCGGTTTTTCAGTAAATCCAGTCCTGTAGACACTAGGGTAGCAGCATGCTTGCTTTGCAAAGGGAGACATTTTCAACCATGGATGTTTACAGTAGTCGTTTCCCCTTTTCTCTTTTCTTAATTATTGTTATTATTATTATTATTGTTATTATTATTATTATTATTTCTTACTGGAGTAAGAAGAAAAGCGATGCTGGGGTTCGGTTTGGGGTTTTTTTTGGGGGGTGGGGGGTGTTCAAACCACTTGCCACCAGTCCAGGGCTTTAGCCAGCGATCCCCAGGCTCTGCTTGGGATTGGGGAATTGCTGGAGAAAGTCCTCCTGTGCTTAAATTTAGTTTGGAGTCCCTCGCTGGACCTGGGCCTGACTGCATAAGAGAAATATCATCTCTGCTTTTTTAGGACATTCTCCCCTTTCCTTCACGGAACCCTCCCGGAGCTCTGAGGAGCACAGGGGAGGTTGGGCAGGTTGGGCTGGTCTGGGCTCAGGTGTTTGACCGAATCCATCCCTCCTGATTATGGCAGAAAATTCCGATTTCAGAAAATCCCAATTTCAGAAAATCCCAGTTTCAGAAAATACCAATTTCAGTAAATCCTAATTTCAGAAAATCCCAATTTCAGAAAATCCCGGTTTCAGAAAATACCAATTTCAGTAAATCCTAATTTCAGAAAATCCCAGTTTCAGAAAATACCAATTTCAGTAAATCCTAATTTCAGAAAATCCCAATTTCAGCAAATTCCAACTTCAGAAAATTCCAATTCCAGAAAATACCAATTTCAGTAAATCCTAATTTCAGAAAATCCCAATTTCAGCAAATTCCAACTTCAGACAATCCCAATTTCAGAAAATACCAATTTCAGCAACTTCCAATTTCAGAAAATACCAATTTCAGCAATTTCCAATTTCAGTAAATAACAATTTCAGCAAATTCCAGTTTCAGTAAATATCAATTTCAGTAAACACCAATTTCAGTAAACACCAATTTCAGTAAATACCATGTCCTCTGACTCTAAAAAAAAGCAAAGTAAAAGCAAAGATTTTTTTTTTTGCCTGAAGGTGCTGGGCAGATTCCAGACCCTTCCTGCAGCTCCAGCCCCACCAGGGGCCCCGTCCTGGTCTGTGCCATGGACACAACACCTGGAACAGCAGCAGCCTTGGAATTCTGTGCCAGGGATGTCCCTGGGCAGGGCTGGGCCAGGGGTGAGGAGGTGCCCCACGGAAATTGTGGCATGAATGGGATTTATCGTCAGGAATCGTGGAGCAACACTGAGATTTGGGGGTGGGGGAGCTGATGGATGGGGTTTATCTTCAGGAATCATGGAGCAACACTGAGATTTGGGGGTGAAAAGGAGCTTTGAGCAGAAGGAAGGCAGAGGAGTGTAGGGAGAGACCAGCCCATTGTATAGAGATGTTCCTCCTGTTGGGGTTTTGGGTTTTATTTCCTCTCTTTTTTTTTTTTTTCCTTTTAATTTTTTATTTTCTTTTCCCTTTTGTTTTCCTTTTTTCTTTTTTTTTTTTTTTTAATTCTACTTTAGATCTGCAAGCTTGTGCACTGTGGGTGCGTGACTATTTTAGTGTGAACCGTGTTTTTTGTCATAGTATTGAAATAATAAAAGCTTCAACATAGTTTGGATGTGGAAGGTGTAGCGCTAGTTCAGATTTGAGAAAACAAAAGATAAATATTCAGGAATTAAAATAAAACTTAAAAAAAAAAAAATAAATAAAACAAAGACAAACAGAAAGAGAACAACTCTTACAAAGAACAGAAGCCTTTAAATGAGAAAAGCAACCCGAGCTGACTCTGGCGTTCGTTCCCAGAAGGATGAGGGGGTGTGGAGGCTGTATCCATGTGTTCCTTGGGAATATGCAGTCTGTTCCAGTGGCATCACACCATTTCCAGCTGTGAAAAACAATGGTCTTGTCATTTGCTAAGTGTGGGGTTTCTTGCGTTTGTTTTCCTTCGCTCCTGGGATGCCCGGGGAGGGCGATGGAGGTGCGGGCAGGATTTTGGGGCAGGATGGGCCTCGTTCCCCAGCCCGGTGTCACACCCAGCCCTGGGCACCCTGGGCCAGTTGGGGTCCCGAGGATTCATTTCTCCTCGCAAGGAATGAATCCCCAGAGCTCAGCCCTGCCTGGCACAGCGGCGGTGCCTCCGCTCCTGGGCTCAGCACTTTGTCCCTTTTTGGGGCCGAGTTTGGGCTGCTGTGTCCCCTGGGTGTTGTACCCCCGAGGTTTAACCCCTGAGCTGCTGGTAGGAGTCACCAGCGTTGCCAAAAACCTGCCCGGGGACACCCAGCAGCACCAGGCAGGTGGGGCTGGGGGAGCTGTCCCACCTGGGCTGGCGTTTGTGTCCCAGAAGGTGACAGTGACAGCTCGGGGGTGCCCCTGGCTGAGCTCTAGGGTCCCTTCGCCCCAAAGCTGTGGTTTGGGGTGATGGATTGAGCCCCGCGGTGGGGCAGGAGGGAGCCCTGAGCTCTGGCGGTGCTCTCATCGCCCCGAGCGGGGAATAATTCCGTTTAATTCCCAAATTCCCCTTCCCAGCCAGCCTCCGGCTCTGCCCTGCCCCTCGGGGACAGCACCCGAGGGTGGGGACCCTGCGGTGGCTGCTCCGCTGTCCCTCCCGGGGCGTGGCCGGGAGCGGGGACATCTCGTGCCGCGCCATTCGTGCAGGTGACAATAGGTGACAATAGTGCGTCCCTTCAGCTTCCACAGTGGAGTTTTCTGTTCACACTTTTCTATGGAGCCTTCGAACCCCACATTTTTCACCACTAGGCTGTTTTGATAGTTGTTCTCAGCCCCTCCATGGCCATCCTTCCCCAGCATTCCCTACTTTTGGGGGCCTTCTATCTTGTTAAAAAAAGAAAAAAACAAAAAATCTTTTTACCGAGTGAAACATCGACTCCACCTTTATCCCCATTCTCACTGGTGTAAATACTGATACTAACTGAGGATTTTGACTTTGCATTCTGTCAGAATACTGTGTTCAAATAAAAATTAAAAAAAAAAAAAAAAGCTGATGCCTGCAGTCTGCCCTTCTTTAGCTGCTCCTGCTCTGCTGCCTCATCCTGAGTGTCACTGACAGCACTTTAAAGTTTATTTCTTTGTCCCTCTATATTTATTGACTTATTTCCTGCAGAAAACAAGCCCAAAAATGTAGTTTCATGGCTACTGGGAAGCTTTTTTCCCCAAAAAAGGGCACTTTTCTGTTGCCTGGCTATGGAAAGTGTGTTTGAGAGTTGGCTTTAATGGGTGTCCTCTGCCCGTCCTGAATTGGGTGCCTGAACTTGATTAATGAGGCTTGAATGGAATTAATTTATTCAATTAATTAATTTTAAAGTCTCGGTTTTTTGTTGTTTTTTTTTTTTTTTAATTTTAGCTAAAAATTGTCCAAATGCCCAACTTTAATTTTTTCAGTCTGGGGGGTTCCAGGGTAGGTTGGGGGGTGGGAGTTGGTTCTGTTCACAAACTCTGGCAAATGAGAGTTGATTTTCACGCAGGAGTTTCCATTTAACTGAAAAAGAGCTTTTTAACTGAAAAAGAGCTTTTTAACTGAAAAAGAGTAGTGACTCAACCACTCGATACAAAAAACACCAACTGCGTTCAGGTGGGGAAGCCCCGATTGACCCCAATCCCTGGGTGGGGTTGAAGGGGAGGCTCCGGGGTTGCCTTTTTTGGGTTCAGGGTTCCCCAAATCAGTTCCTCTGCATGGTGCAGGTGGATGGAACCTGTGCCCTGCCCTTCCCTGCTGCACCATCCCGACCTGGAGGGGCTCAGGGGCAATTCCCTCTCCTCGCAGAGAGGTGAAAAGAGATTTTCCTGACCCTGGAGTCGGGGTTGTGCTCAGTGGCAAAACGACTGACGAATCTTTTATTGGATCTTTCTATTCCTTCAGCCATTTTCTCAGCCCTCAAACCTTTTAATTTCAATGTAATGTTAATTTTCCCTCGTCTCTCCCTCTGTTAAGGCCATGGCACCTGGCTGGCAGTGTCCCCTTGGCTGAGTGTGGCTCCTTTACCCCAGGCTGGGCTGATTTGGGGTAAGTCTGAGCGGGGCTGGGGGGCTGGAGGGAGGTGGATGGAGATTTTTCTGCTGCTTTTTTCTCTCATCCCTTCCAGAAATTACAATTAGCTGTCCTTCTATCAGATATAACTGTGAATATCATGCACCTGCTTCAGAGCATCGTTTTAAGTGCTTTTTTTAGTACTCAGAGGCCAAAGGTGCCTCTCCCCTCTGCAAAGTCGCTGCATTGTGCGGCTTTATTCCCCAGATTTTCTGGGGTTACAAATAACCCCCAAATTCCTGAACATCCCAGTGCCCCAGCTATCACCATGGGGGTGCTTTTAATCGGACACTGGGCTGGGAACAGCTTCATGAGAGTTGAAAACCACCTTGGGGATGGAGGTTTGAGGGCAGGGAGGGGAGGGAATTGTTTGCGTTCGGTGCTCGAGGGGACAAAAAGGGACATCGTGGCTGTTCCTGCAGCCAAGGGGTGGAAGGGAGGGGAGCCTGGCCGCCTGGGGAGCTCAGAACCTCGCGGGCCCTCAGGATTTCATCTCCCAGGTGAGGAGGGGAGATGTGGGAGTGGAAACAGATGGATGTGGCTGCGGTGTGAGTTCCCAGGGAGGTCTGTAATGTCACCCCAGCAGTCCCCAGGGTGCCCTGTCCCCGTGCTGCCCCTGCAGGTGCCCTGTGTGCCCGGGCTGTGCCGTTCCCGGGCTGAGGCTGTGCCGGCAATGGCAATCCCGGCACAGAGCAGCTCCGCGGTGCTCTGGCTCCCTGCGGTGGCCGAGAGCTTCCATCGCTGCTGCCTCCCAAAGACCGCGAAAACCACGGCCTTTTGGGGATAGCTGAGAGAAAAAATAATCCAGGTCTGGCATAAAATCTGGACAAGCTTCAGGTTGGACATTAGGAGGAATTTCTTCATGGAAAAGGTGATTAAACATTGGCAGGGCTGCCCGGGGAGGTTTGGGGTTCCCATCCCTGGAGGTGTCCAGGGAAGGCCTGGATGCTGCACTCAGGGCTCTGGGCTGGGGACGGGGTGGGGATGGGTCCCAGGGTGGGCTCGGCGGTGCCGGAGCTGTTTCCCAACCGGGATAATCTCGGGATAATCTCGGGATAATCTCGGGATAATCTCGGGATGGTGCGCCGGGAGCCCGCGGGCCGCGCCCGCCGCGTTCCCGCGAAATCGCGGGCTCGTTTGCATAACCCCGCCCTCTCATTTGCATGAACTCCCCCCATACATCTGCATAACCCCGCCCCTCATCTTTGCATAGCCCCGCCCACCGCCGGTGCGCGTCAGGCGCGTCCCCACGGCAACGGCGCCGCGGGTTCGAGGCCCGGCCCCGGCGGCTCCCGGTGTCCCCTCCTGTCCCCGCTGTCCCCCGGTGTCCCCTCCTGTCCCCCGGCCATGCTGCGCGACGAGGCCACCGAGGCGGACTTCCAGCGCTTCCTGCGCCGCGTGGACGATGTCAGTGAGTGTCCGGAGGGCCCCGCGGCTCCGGCCCGGGACAGCGCCGGGGGGAGCGAGGGGAGAGGGAGGACGGGGAAAAAGGAAGGAAAAAGTGATGGGGAAAGGGGAAAAGTGTCGCTGTTCTCCGCTCTGGATCGGTTTGTTCAGGGTTCCCTGTGAGCTCGGGTGTGGGGCGGCTTTGTGCGTGCTGAGAGCTCCTGTTTTTATTGGGAATGCTCAAAACTCCTTGTTTTTATTGGGAATGCTCAAAACTCCTTGTTTTTACTGGGGATGCTGAGAGCTCCCTGCTTTTATTAGGAATGCTGAAAGCTCCTGCTTTTATTGGGAGTGCAGAGCTCTCTGTTTTTATTGGGAATGCTGAGAGCTCCTGCTTTTATTGGGAATGCCCAGAGCTCCCTGCTTTTATTGGGAATGCCCAGAGCTCCCTGCTTTTATTGGGAATGCCCAGAGCTCCCTGCTTTTATTGGGGTGCTGAAAGCTCCTGCTTTTACTGGGGATGCTGAGAGCTCCTGTTTTTATTGGGAATGCTGAGAGCTCCATGCTTTTATTGGGAATACTGAGCTCCCTGCTTTTATTGGGAATGCCCAGAGCTCCCTGCTTTTATTGGGGTGCTGAAAGCTCCTGCTTTTACTGGGGATGCTGAGAGCTCCTTGTTTCTATTGGGAATGCTGAGAGCAGCTTTCTCATGTGTATTTCAATAATGTTGGCAGAAACTGCAGGGGGCCCCTGAAAGTAACAGGAAATCGACTTTGTAAATGTTTGTGTTTATATAAAGTGTTGGACAGGGCTTGGAGCATCCTGGCCCATGGAAGATGTCCCTGTCCGTGGGACGGGGTGGGTTTTAAGGTCTTTTCCAGCCCAAACCATTCCCTGGTTCTATGATTTTATGGTAAAAGCCATCCTGGTCAGCAGTGCCTTCAAAGCAGGTGCCACCTGAACTCCTGCTCCTTCCACTCTTGAAGTCCTGTGTGTATATATATAATTTTTTTCTGTATCCTGTATCTTTTTAGCCAATTTGCTTGAAGTGTTGTGTGTATGTATATAATTTATTTATTTTTTCTGTATCTTTTTAGCCAATTTGCTGCAAGGCCTGAGCTCCCCAGACTCGGCTGTCAGGGAAAAAGCCTTTGCTGAGACAGAGAAAAGGCTCCAAGAGCAAGGAGCCAGCAGGGAGGAGGAGAGCAGGACCACCGTGAACAGAACAGTCATCAACACTTCTGTAAGAGCTTTTCCCTCTGAAATTAAGGCTGGACACAGTTCAGGTCTTGCCTCATGAAAGACACAAATGGAAGCCTTCCAGGAATGTCAGAATTTATCAAATCGTCCCATCCTTTGTTGAAATGTCAAACTGCTGCTCCCTCTGTGTGTCAGTGTGGATATTTCAGACGCACCCAGACATTCCTGTAGCTTTGTCCAGCCCAGTGCTCCTTTGCTGCTGTGGCTTTTCCCCAATTATTTGTGCTGTGTTTGTGTTTTCCCAGGGCACGGCGAGGCCAGAGGCAGTGGACACAGGTAGGACAGTGCTCCTGTTAGTCTGGCACAGCTCTAAAACCGATTTTAGCAGGGCTGGGGTCCACACAAGCCCTGATTCCACCCCTGCCAAAGTCCAAGCTGACTTTTCCAGTGGCTTTTACCAAAATTCGGTCCGATCTAGGAGCACGCTCGAGGTCTCACCTGCGTGGTTGTGTTTCTCACAGGTAGGAGCCTTGTTCTGTTCTGGCTTCTCTTCTGAACACTTTTTATTCTGAATTTTAAAGCAAACGTGTTTGTTTGCCCCTGGAGAGGAGCTGCAGCGAGGCAGGTGTGCAGATCCTCATCATCATTATCCATGACAGCTTGTCAGCCACGTTCCACTTTCATTGCTGAAATGTCCCCTTAGTGGTTTTTTTATTAAGAAATGACTCAGAAACACCCTAGGAAATTTATTTTCCTCTGTTTTAATGAAGTTTGCTCTTTTTTTTTCCTTCCCTAAAATGCCACCAACCCTCCTGGCTGGAAGATGGCTTCCTGGCAGCTTTGGAAAAGGATGCAAAAGAGCGAGCCCAGCGAAGGAAGAGGAACGAGAAGTTGGCAGATGGTAATTGCTGAAAGCCCTGCAGGCTGATGCCTCCAGAAATGACCTGCCAGGGGCTGGGGGAGCCACCATAGGTTGCAGCAGGGTTAGAGATGTGACAAAGCTGTTGCATCCTGGTTTTCTCCGTGTTTTCCTTATCGGTTTGGGGTGGAGGGAGCGACTTTGGGCACCTCAGGGCTGGGCAGGGCAGAGAGAAATGCTCATTTTCCCTCTGGAGGAGAATGTGGGCATTGAAAACCTGGCAGGTGATGTCTGGAGTGGAGCTGGGGTGGTTATTCCAGCAGGGAATAGAGCAGGGCCTCTGTCCCCTCAGTCCCCGTGAGGGAATGAAAGGAAAATCGTTTTTCTCAATGCGTTCGCAGCCCTGAAGGAGAAGGGGAACGAAGCCTTCCGGAGAGGAGATTATCCCACGGCCATCCAGAGGTACTCGGAGGGGCTGCAGAAGCTGAGGGACAAGCAGGAGCTGTACACGAACAGGGCCCAGGTCAGTGGCAGGAGCTGAGCTGATTTCAGTGCTGCTGAGCTGATTTCAGTGCTGCTGAGCTGATTTCAGTGCTGCTGAGCCCAAAGCCATCGCTCTGTACCTGAGAGTGATTTTTCCATGCTGAGCTCACATCTCCTCCCTCTGGGGTGTGGTGAGCCCCAGCTCCTCCCGAACCATTGGGGAAAACCATTCCAATCTGCAGTTTTATTTAAATACACTGACTATTTATGAATTCTTTCCAGGGATCGCTTCTGTAACTGCCGAATGAAATATTTGCTTTGCCTCGCATAATCTGTGCGTGCATGTGTGGAATTCTGTTAAATTTGTTCTAAATTAGAAAATCCAAGGGGATGGCAGACAAGAACCAGCTGGGAATTATCTTACAAAATTAATGGCCAGGCAAAATCAGCAGACTAATTTTATTCTTTTTAATTAGCCAGTGTTTGTACAACAGCGAGTTTGAAGGGTTCTAATTCTTCTGCCTGGGGCTTTTTCTGGCTCTATTTCAGGCCTACCTGAAGCTCCATGAGTATGAAAAAGCCATCAGCGACTGTGAGTGGGCATTGAAGGTAATTCCAGAGCTGCCACGTGGAAAAGACCTCTAAGATCAGCATTATTCACAGAAATCCATTTTTTTGGTACACAAATGAACTGGAAAAAAATCACCTTTTGGAAACGCTGCATTCCACCCTCACCCCAAGCCTGTGTTCCTTGCACAGGGAAGGCTCCCTGGGGGTAATAATTCAGCATAAAAACTGTGGACACCTCTAATAAATGGTTTAAATACCCTCTGCTTTGGGCAGCTCTAATTATTAATCAGAAGGCTGGAAAAAATATTAAAAGGCTAAAAATTTCTGAACTCGTAACTAATAATGATTTCTTTTTTTAATTCAGTGCAATAAAAACTGTCTTAAAGCCTATTTCCTGATGGGGAAAGCTCACCTGGCACTGCAGCACTTCAGTGAGGTGAGTAAAGGCTACATTTTGTGGCCCTGGGGACACGTTTTGTTCTGCTTCTGGTGGGTGAGAGGGAGAAAGCTTCAGGCTATGCCTCAGTTTCTGTTTTCTCACTGGAACTCGGATTTTTTGTTCCTTGGGTTTTACCAGAAAATTTCCTTTTAATTTGAAATAGCAGGCAGGTGTAGGGACTGAGAATAATTGACTTTTTTGAGGGTTTTGGCATCCGTGTCTCCATAAATTTGACTTCGCACGTTTTTTAAGGACTGTGGCCCCCAAACCTTTTGGGATCTGACTGAGATACCTTCTTCCTATCTACCCCTGAAATTGAGAGCCCTTTTCTCTCCCTTCAGTCCCGGCAGTGCTATGAGAAGATGCTGCAAATTGATCCCCAGAAGGAAAACCTGTTTAAAGGTAAAAAACTGCTCTTTTCCCACTCTTTTCTCATGAAGGTGGAGCTCACCAGAAACCATTCCCTGCCGTCTTTGGTTTCATTCTCATTTCCCAGACTGTGTGAGCGAGGCAGAGCTGGAGGAGAAGAGGGTGAAGGATGAGGAGAGAGCAGCGAGGGAGGAGCAGGATGGGAATATTTCTGCTTTATCCATCAAGGAATTGCTGCAGAGGATCAGCACCCCCGGGCAGGACCTCCTGTACTACACAGGAGGCATCAGGCTCCTGGCAGCAGCTGTGAACAATTGTGAGGGTTTGGTACAAAATCGTTCATGGTGGGAGTTGTGACCCAGGCAGGGCAGTTTTGGAAGGAGCAGAATGGTTGTTCCTGTATTTAAAACATAAATTGGCAATGTTTGGTATTTCAGTCTGGCCAGTAGGGATTTACAGCATTTTTTACAATTAGACTGATGTTGTAGCTGAGCTGTTGAGGCTTCTTAGGGATTTGGGTCTCGTTTATAAATATTTGTGATTCTCTCTTAAAGCCCATTGAGTTACAAAGCCAATTTTGTGTTTCAGCCTTCCTAAACAGTCTTTCACTCCAAGCCAATTGTTCTTTACAGCAGCAGGCACGAATTAGAGCCATTTTCAGCTTCCAGGCTGCTCCTACTCCATTCATTCTTGAATTTCCCCCCATTTTCACCACTGGTTTTGCCCAGAGCTGCCGATGCAGTGACCTTTTCTTTTAGCACTGCCCAGGAAGAGCAGGATCCTGCCTGGTTGTGGATCACACACCTGAGTTTTTATCTCTGCCTTTTCCAGGCACTGAGCAAACCTTATTTCGGACAAACAATGGCTTCAGTCTCCTCGGGAACGAGGCTGTCAGAGGGTGAGAGCTCTGCGGAGGGGACAGGGCTGGGATCCAGCAGCAGGAAATGGAATATTGTTTCCAAGAAACAGAATCACCTCTTGAAAAGCAGAGGAACCCATCAAAGGAGAATGCAATGCCAGGTTTTGGTGTCTGAATGGAGGGACTTGTGCCTGACTGGCACAAACAGAGCTCCCTCAGATGCAGTGAGGAGAACTCATTAATTGCTGTTTGTGTCTCCTCTTTCTGGGCAGTTGTCCTATCGCTGGTGCTGAGAGCAGGTTTGTGGAAAAAAATCTGAATATCAAAGAGCATCTGAAGGCTCTTGGCTGCTGTGGCTGCACCCCCTGGTGCTGCGATTGGCCGTAGGGAATGTTTGGGTGTTTATCTCTGGAATGCACCCCTGGGACCTGCAGCTCTGAGAATTTTAGGGGTCCCCCACGTTTTGGGTGGTGGCTGCAGTGGGATGCGTTGGGATGAAGGACTTAGAAAATTTAACTCCCTGGGTGTTTCCCACGGATTTGCTCTGTTCACAAGCTGACTTTTCTCACGCAGGGCCTTCTGTGCAGAGAGGAGAAGCCCTGCGGAGGTGGAGCTGTGTGTTTGCCTTCTCCTCCTGTGGCAAGCTGCCTGTGCTGGCAATGGTAACGCTCTGGAATCCACGTTCGTCCCTGTTAATGAGTAATTAACGTGGCGTGGCTGAGGCTGGGCAGGGCCACCCTTCCCCACAGCACCTGGGTCCATGCAGACCTTGTACCAAGGCTCAGGAGGTGTGGGATGCAGGAATTTTGGCAGGGTGAAATCTCTGCTCTGTTCCTGTGAGCATTTCAAATCCCCCCGAGGGCTGGGAAGGAAATTCCCTGTGATTATTGCTGCTGTTCAGATCCTACCGCTTGTGTAATTTTCTCTTTTTGCTGCGAAAAGCAGAGTTTTACAGAAGAGCCATTAGAGGAGGCTGAATTGCTGTGGCATTAACAATCAATAGTCCCTGGGCACTGTTAATAATAAAAAAGGAATAACGAGGATGGCAATGCGTGCCATTGCTCTGAGATTTTTCTCTGTTTTGCAGAAGAGAATCAGCGTCTCCTGCTGAGCCAGCCCGAAGTGATTGCCCAGCTGCCAGAGCTGCTCTCCTCGGGCACGTCCCACATCCAGAGGGAGACCTTGGCACTGATCTCCCTCTGCTCGGGGAGCCACAGCGCGAGGAGGCTGCTGGTCAGGCAGGACCTGAGCAGGTGACAAACACCAGGAAAATGTCCTGGCAGGCTGAGCTCAGCGCTCAGACCTCACTGCCCTGGGGGGGACACAGGGACACCGAGGCTTCTGTCCTTTGGGACTCAAAATCAGATGTGCGGGTGTTGGGGAGGATGAAATAGGAAAACCTTATAAATATGATTACCTGGCAAAAGATGCTGAGAATATGGAAAGTATAAGCGAGATTGAAATGAAGACAAGCTTTGAGGTACCAAACCCCAGTGACCGAACAACTGGAAAACAATGGTATGGCCACTGAAGGTAATCCCCTTTGGATTAAACAATTCCCCTTTTTGATTAAACAATCCCCCTTTTGATTAAACAATTCCCTCTGCTTGCAGACAGCTCCAAGGGTCAGAGCAGACCCTACCAACTTGGCAGAAGGTCCAAAAAGCAGTTTTTAGAGTTTAAAATATAACACCATATGGTAATGCAATGACTCTCATAGGCTGTATGTAAATGGTGTAGGATTTGTAGCTTGTTCTAGATTGGTTAGTGAAAATTAGAATATTCAGCACAGATGATTTATTGTATTGTAAACGGCAACCACGGGATTCTCTCATTATTCTTCTTCCTTCTTCTCTCTCTCTCTCTCTCACCTCTCTGCCCTGCTTCGAGCTGCATCTGGCAGCCCTTTCACAACAAACCTCGTGCTCTAAGACCTGAATTCAGAGATCTCTCGTCTCCATCCTGACCATCCAAAACAAAACCAGGGACCAAATCCTACATGTGGAGTAGAACTGTAGGAAATGTTGTTGTCTGAAACAAAGCAGGAGGGTGCTCCTGTAATTCTGAGTTCACTCCTTCAAACACGTGTGGCACTCAGAGCTCGCCCTGGTGCCTTTAAAGTCTCCTGGCTCCCAACTGGGAGTCTCTCCTCCTTTAATAATTGGTATTTATGGTTCTTTAACGTTGCCATGGCTCACTGAGTGGGGAAAGAAACACCATTGCATTATTTTGATCCCATTATCCTCCCAGAGTTAACCAGAGAAATGTCCATTTATTGATTGAGGCAATAATGGATGAAGAGAAGAGATTGTTCATTTCTCCTGGAAAGGTTAAAGAAACGAGCCCCGTCTCAGAGGGTGCTTGAAAAAGGTAGATTTAACTGTGACTTGAAATACCAACAGCCTGAAAAAATATAATTTGGATCTTTAAGAACTAAACCAAAGCCGACACCAATTTTTGGTTGGTTTTTTCTTACTTTAACAACAGATGGCTGCAGATTTTGATGGCGTTTGTCAAGAGCACTGATGCAAGGGCTGACATTGCCATGAACATCCTGTCCGACCTAGCTGGGGAGAAAAGGTAATTTCAATTGCTCGTTCACTTCTGTAAAGTTGTGCTTTGAGATGAGCCAGGGACAGCCTCCCCTTTGCCGTGACGTTCCTGAGGTTTGTATTGCTCTTGTATTGCCTTTAGTTGTGATTTTTGCCTCAAACTTTACTTATTTTTTTTTAATCCCCCAACAGGTTCCAAACCCAGTGTCGTGCCTTACTTTCCACAGGTGTTTTACCTTTATTCACCCAGTTGCTGGTAGGAAAGATCTGCATTTATATTTCCGGTTTATTTTTGTGTAATTTGTCCTGTGTCTGCTCTATATGTGTAAGAAATGGACTTTCATCAGGAAAATGCTCTTTTTCCCCAATATTTTGTCCTACACATCCCTAGTTTAATATTCAATAAGAACTCTGGCCTTGGTTGCAGATTCTCACTGATAATTTCACCTTCGGGTTTGTGTTAGGCCTTTCTTGATGTGATTTAATCCCCTGGTTCTCTCTTGGATGGTGACTTTTTCCCTCCACGCTGAGGGGTCAAGGTGAGGAGATGGCATTGGGTCCCGAAGTAAAGGCATTTCGGGGTTCAGATCCCTTTCCTGGGGATCCTTTATTCAAACAGCAAATCTAAAATGCATTGGTACAGAAACCTGTCCTCGGGGCAAGGGAGGATTGGTTCTGCTGCAGAACGGCAGAGCTGGGGAGTAAAATATTCCCATTTCTCCAAATGAGCAGCAAGACAACAATTCCATAACTTCCACATTGTTGTCCTTTCCTTGTGAGCATTCCGTGCTGGAATTCTGTGCCCTGGGTGAGTGACCCAGGGTAGGAAACGCTCACAGCTGGGACTGGGGAACACCAAATCCATCCCTTCCCCAGGGCTCCTAAAGCAGAAAATCCATTGTGGAAATGAGGGGATCTGGAACCCTTGGGCAGCTGGGATTTAGCAGAGATTTTCCCCAGGGCTCCTAAAGCATTTTCCATTGTGGAAAGGAGGGGATCTGGAACCCTTGGGCAGCTGGGATGTACCAGAGATTTTCCCCAGGGCTCCTAAAGCATTTTCCATTGTGGAAAGGAGGGGATCTGGAACCCTTGGGCAGCTGGGATGTACCAGAGATTTTCCCCAGGGCTCCTAAAGCATTTTCCATGGTGGAAATGAGGGGATCTGGAACCCTTGGGCAGCTGGGATTTAGCAGAGATTTTCCCCAGGGCTCCTAAAGCAGAAGATCCATTGTGAAAATGAGGGGATCTGCAGCCCTTGGGCAGCTGGGATTTAGCAGAGATTTTCCCCAGGGCTCCTAAAGCATTTTCCATTGTGGAAATGAGGGAATCTGCAGCCCTTGGGCACCTGGGATTTAGCAGAGATTTTCCCCAGGGCTCCTAAAGCAGAAGATCCATTGTGGAAATGAGGGGATCTGGAACCCTTGGGCACCTGGGATGTACCAGAGATTTTCCCCAGGGCTCCTAAAGCATTTTCCATTTGTGGAAATGAGGGAATCTGCAGCCCTTGGGCAGCTGGGATGTGCCAGAGCGATGCTGGGCTCCCGTTTGCCGTGGCCAGCGGGGCTGGCACACCCCTGGGCTGGCTCCTGCTGCTTTGGTGCTGACTTTGCCCTCCCTGGCTGTGCTTGCAGGTCAGTGCCGGGCAGGTGAACCGGGCGGCCCTGGCGCGCGCCGTGGGCATCGTGGGCAGCCTGTGTGCAGATGTGGAGCTGCGGGCACAGCTGGCACAGAGCGGGCAGTGCTGGCAGGGCTGCCTGCAGCTGCTGGTGAGGCACCTGGGTGTCCCCAGCCCTTCCTCCCATCTGTGTGCTCCCCTCCCACCCCCAGCCCTCGGCTCACACCTTCCCTCCGTTTGGGAATTGGGGTGAAGGTCTCGGAGCTCCCCTGCCCCTCAGCTGTGCCCCTCGCAAGCAGCCCCTTGCAGGGGGAGGCTGTGGTGTGAGCTCCTCAAATGTTGCTGCGGCTCGCAGATATAGCAAGGAAACAGGCAGAGAGCCGGCGGAAATGACAAGAGGAAGTTTATTTAAAAATTCTCTTTTTATGTAGATGTTAAGAGTCTAGCGATGATTGGTTTACAGCCATCCACCCCCCAGGGCGATTGGCTGAACACTTACAGCACCCAGTTCCAAAAGATAGATTAAAAGAGCAAGAAGAATTCAGCTTATCTTTGTTTCCCATATGATTCATGAGAAAGGAGAGAGTTCTTAGAATATTGCATCCACACTCAAACACCTGAAGGGTTCCGGGGTGGGGAGGGATCATCAGCAGTTTGGAATGGGCAGCTTCAGACACCAAACACAAGAAGGGTTTGTGTCCCAGGGGTGTCCTTAGCTCTGGTTCTCGCAGGATTTTTTCCCCTTTGGGATCCCCGGAAGGCTGAGGAGAGCCTCTCCCGCCCTGGGAGTGATTTCTGTCCCTGCTCTGCACACAGGAGGACAGCCCTGAGGACAGCCCTGAGGACAGCCCTGGCCACCAGCAGTGTGTGTTTGCAGTGCTGGGGCTGATGATGAACCTGCTGCTGGGATCCAACAGGACCATCCAGGTATGCACCATCTGGGAATTCAAAAACATGAGGGTGGTTCAGGTTGTTTTTAAGGGTAGTTCACAGTTTAAGCACGCTGAAAAATGAAAAGAATTACAAAATTTTCTCCTCCTCCAGCACCTTCAATTAGATACACAGTTAGGGGGAAATAAGCGATGTTAAGTACATAAAGTACCTTTCTGTAGTGGTGTAAATGTTTTCTTTGGAATCACTCTCCGCTGGGCCGTGTTCTGAGGTGCACATTCCAAAGTTATCCAAAACTCAGGATTCCATCCTGAACTCCATGAATTCCCCCGTGGTGGTGCAGGACTGGTACCTCCCTGGTGTCCCTGAGCTCCATGGGATCCTTCTGTCTCTGAAGCCATTTCTGCCCCAGCCAGAGCTGAGTTTTCCCTGTGTTTTGCAGGATTTTGCTGTGCCCATCAGCCGCAGGTGCCTGGCTCTGCTCGGCCATCGGGATGGCAGGATTGTCACAGTAGGTCACCAACAGAAGCTGGGTTTGGCTTCCCTGAGCTCTTCAGAGCAAACTTCTGCCCTGTGCAGGAGGCCCTGAAGCCTAAAACATTCCTAAGGGTGCTGCAGAAATAATAGACCACTCTAATATTCATTTTGATAAGGTTTGATGCAGGAGGTTTTCAAGGTCCTCTTGAAATCCACCTGACAGAAGCTCTTACAAACCATTTCATCCTCAGGAGGGCTGGCAATGTGAAACCCTTTAAAATCAATGAAAAAGCCAAGCAGCAAGAACAATTGGGGTGTTCAGCAGCTGTTTCTCTGTGCGGTTCTTGTTTGGGAATTGCAGTTGTGCTCCTGGGAATGGGGTGGGCTCCAGGGAGAGCAGCTCCTCCAGGCAGGGGCAGATGGGGGCTCTGAGTGCCTTCCCTGAGCTCCCAGGGGCTGTTCTGAGCTGTTTCACTGCACTCAGTGCCGGGCTGGTCTCTACCAGCACTTTGTATTTTTATTTTTTAATGCACAAACTCCCGGGGAGCTGTGCTGGTCCCAGCCTGGGCTCATCTCTCCCTGTGCTGGCTCTTCAGAAGCTCTGCTATGCTCAGCTTCCAAGAAATAACAAAAAAGCCACACCCTAAAGATGTTCTTTGTTAGATCCTGTAATTCTGGGATTCTCTTAATTTCTGTAAATTCCTCCTTTTAGCACTTTCATTACTTCAGTCTTATTGCGGGAGAAACGAAATAATTAAGCTGCCTGGACCGCTAAACATTTCCTTTTGTCTCTCTCCTTTCTCCCTCGTTTAGAGAGCCATTGGGGTGCTGAGCCGTGTCCTGCCAGCCTCTCCCTCAGCAGTGGAGGAAGTGGTGAAAGGAGGAGTGGTGAAGAAAATGCTCAAATTCTTGAAAGTAAATCAAACTCTCTTCATTTCTGCCTGCATTGTCCCTTGAGCAAATCTAATTCCCCCCGTGTTTATCCTCCTGTCCCTGGAGGATGTGTCTGCACCCATGTCCATTGGAACAGTGCTCCCAGGTTTAATTTGAAGCCTTTTTTTAAAAAAAAAAATTAATTCTTATTTTAATTTTTGCTGTATGTCTGATGTGGATTTTGCAGACTCAGTCTAGAACAAGTTTGTGGCCCTTGGCTCTTGTCAGGGGGAGCTGATGGTTTGAGGAGAGTTGGGCTGCAGAGATCCAGGGAATTCTGTGCTCTCTGCTGGCAGGGATTGGGTGGGTGGGTGTGATTCTCAGCCTGTGTTCACCTTGAGATCCACGCCCTGGCAAGGTTTTAATTTGATATTTGGGCCCGGCCATGAGGAATACCTGACCCTCTCTGTGGGACCCACACTGTTGTGGGGCCGAGCTGTGTTTGTTCACCTCTGCTTTGCTCCCCTCAGGCTGGGGGGCAGCTCACAGCCAGCCACGCCATCAAGACCCTTTCCGTCTGCACCAGGAGCAGCAGGCAAGCTCAGGAGGAGCTGCTCAGGTGGGATAAAAGTGAGTGACACCTCTGCTTTCCAGGGCTTGGGTTGTTCCTGGTGTTCTCCACGGGGATGTGGGGTTTTGGAGGTGTGTGGGGTTTTGGAGGTAGATGGGGGGGTTTTGGAGGTAGACGGGGGGGTTTTGGAGGTAGACGGGGGGGTTTTGGAGGTAGATGGGGGGGTTTTGGAGGTAGATGGGGGGGTTTTGGAGGTAGATGGGGGGTTTTGGAGATAGATGGGGGGGTTTTGGAGGTGTGTGGGGTTTTGGAGGTGTGTGGGGTTTTGGAGGTGTGTGGGGTTTTGGAGGTGTGTGGGGTTTTGGAGGTAGACAGGGGGGTTTTGGAGGTCGATGGGGGGTTTTGGAGATCGATAGGGGGGTTTTGGAGATCGATAGGGGGGTTTTGGAGATTGATAGGGGGGTTTTGGAGATCGATGGGGGGTTTTGGAGGTCGATGGGGGGTTTTGGAGGTCGATGGGGGGTTTTGGAGGTAGACAGGGGGGTTTTGGAGGTAGACAGGGGGGTTTTGGAGGTAGACAGGGGGGTTTTGGAGATCGATGGGGGGGTTTTGGAGGTCGATGGGGGGGTTTTGGAGATCGATGGGGGGGTTTTGGAGATCGATGGGGGGTTTTGGAGATCGATGGGGGGGTTTTGGAGATCGATGGGGGGGTTTTGGAGATCGATGGGGGGGTTTTGGAGATCGATAGGAGGGTTTTGGAGGTGTGGGGTTTTGGAGATGGGGTTTTGGAGCCCAGTGGAGCTGGGGGCAGAGGGGTGAGAACAGAGCAGCGCTTGGGGTATTTCTGCTCCCTCTGCTCTGCTCCTGAGGTACAGCACTGCTTGCATTAATTAAACCCAGCCCCAATTAATGCTAATGGAACCACAGCAGAGAATGCTGTGGTTTGATTTCAATGGCTGAAGCTGTCAGGAAGCTGTCAGTGCCTGCCCTTCAACCTGAGCCCCGAGGATTTCCACTCACAAAAAGCCTCTCAGAGCATCACCTCCCGTTCGTGCAGCCGTGTTCCTCTCACTGTCAGCTGCAGACAGAGCTTTCGCTGCTCCAATTAGCAGCAACGCTTCACTTTCATTCCCCCCACCAAAACTCTGGCTGTTAACCTGGGAGAAGTCACCAATTCTTATTTTTGTCAGCATTTTTTTTGCCAAAGGAAACGTCACAGATGAAAAAGCCGTGGCTGCATTTTATTTAAACGGTGTTTAGTGATCTCTAAATGTTTCAGGATTCTGTGGCCTGAGATGCTGCTGCTCTCAGATGCCAAAATACTCTGCAGGTGAGCTGAGCTGCTTGGGTAGCTCAGGATGTGCAGAAAGCTTTCTTTATGTTCCTTTTTCCAGCTGTTTTTCCCACAGCAGCATCTCTGGTTTAATCCATTTAACGTGGCACGTTCAGCTCCAGCTGCTTTGTGGGGAAAAGGCACATGGACATGTGGAGCTGACGCAGCATCCTGGATCCCAAAATTGCTCTGAAATTCAGGGTTTTGTAGGAAAAGAGTGCCCAAGTCCCTCCCTGCAGCCAGCAGGGCATCCCTGGGGCAGCTCGGAGTGCAGCTAACAGCGATTTCCCTCCCGCCAGGGTTCCAGGTGCTGCTGGGGCTGCTGCAGTCGGGGAACGAGCTGATCGTGGGCAATGCTGCGTTCTGCCTGGGCCAGTGCCTGCTGCTCCCCGGGGCTGCCTCGGCCCTGCTGGGCTCCGACGTGGTGCTGCTGCTGCTCCGGCAGGCTGGCGGTGATGCCCAGAGAACCTCGGTGCAGGAGAACTCAGCCATCGCCCTGGGCAGGCTCTGCATGGCTGAGCCCAGGTAGGGCCAAAAAAATCCCGTTTTTCCTTCCCTTTTTGTCGTGAGGTGATCATCCCTGAAAAGCCAGCCAGGGTAAGTCTTCCTTCTTGAGGGAATCCCCAAATTCTGCTTTAGGGCTCCTGGGGTGTTCTTTCTGTCTCCACATCTTTCAAGGAGTTCATTGTGCTGGAAAAACAGAAGTGACGTTGGGAGTCTGTAGATCCCAAATGAGCAGCACAGAGAGTGTCAGCCCTGAGATTTGAAACAGAAAAAGGAAACACCTTTTTTGCTCATTTTTGTCCATCTGAAATGCCACCTATTTGAGGAATACTATTTATGTGCCTTTCTGAGGGCAATAATCATCTAGAAACTCTGTGTCTCCTGCTGTTATAAAAGGAATTTATTGAATATAGCATTAAACACCCCTGAAAGTGTGGGCAGAGCACTGAAAGCTTAGAAGTTTAATTTTTAGTCACCACCTGTTCCCCCTGTTGTCTTTCCAGGCACATTCATCAGCTGAGGAAGCTCAATGGCTTGGCCATCCTGAACTCCTCCATGAAATACGTGCACAGCAGCTGAACCCTTCAGAAACCTTCCACAAGTGCCCTTCATATCATTTGCTGTTGAGTTTTCTTTAATAAAATTAATTCCAAGCACATCAACTTTTCAGTGGCTTTTTGAAGTGGTTCTGGTCCCCCACAGAAGCCAGAGGAGAAACAATAGCAGGAGGAAGAAGTTAATTCATTATCTCACCTACCAACTCTAATGACACCTTGTATTCATGGCCATTTGTTAAATTATGTCATTTATTAAAGCAAAGGCAGCCTAATGCAGCTTTTTGTTTGTCTTGGTTTGGAACACAGGGAACAGAAGGATTTATTGCATTTCTGTGAGGAATAAGAGCAGGCCAGTCGTGTTTGACGTTAAAATGGCTCTTCAGCTGCCGTGGTGACACCTGGGGGTGTGAGTTCTGTGGGAACCTTTGTCCCCTCACAGCAGGGGCTGACACATCATCCATCACCTCTTTTTCTAAAGCGCAGCTGAATCATCTTCCCACTGGAGCAGAAGGAGGTTCTCTGGCGCTTGGCATGGGTTTTTCCCCCTCTCGGCACAATCCATGCGATGGATAATCTCAATTTAACAACCTGGAGGTTTTTTTTTTTAATTGAGTTTCACCCTGCCCAGACAAACAGGTAACAGATCCTGCGGGGAGGGCTCAGCTGCTCCACAAACACCAGGAATTTTCCTTTGCAGGGAACAGGAGAGGCTGGAGTGACCTGCCCTTGGCTCCCCGTGGAGGTGAGTGGCAGGGCTGGGCTGGCACCAGGCTCTGCCAGCCCTCGGTGCCCATCCCTGCTGCACTGCCCGGGGCTGCAGAATGCTTTATTGTTGTCCCCCAGGAGCCAGCGCCTCTCCCTGGTTGTCTCGGTGTTCCCAGCTGTCATTATGGGCCTTATCTGCCTTCTGCTCGGGTTTTTGCTGCCCTCGGCCAGCCAGGGCAGTGTCACGATGTTCTCTGCTGTCCCTCAGCTTTGGCTCGGTGTTTGTGTGCCTGGCACGGAGAGATTCCTGCTGGGTGCTGCCTGCTGCCCCCAGGGGATATTTGCAGGGATTTGGGGGCTTTGAGGCTAAAATCAAAGGGTGTGCCTGGGATTTTGCCCAAGAAGCCTCTGGGCTCTTCTCGGACTCTTAGGAAGGTTTGAGTTCTGTGCTTGTTTCACTGAGGTTTTCATTCCTCCCTGGGATCCGCACTGATCCCTGGGGATGTTTTTATTGCCACAAACTGGCAAAACTTCTGGGTAAATCAGAATCACAGAATAGTTCAGTTAAAAAGGACCTAAAACCTCCTCCAGCCCAGCTCCCTGAGCACTTGAGGGCTGAACAGAAGTCAAAGTGTGTTTTTCTGGGCACTGTACAAAATCTCCTCTCCAGGAAGCCGTTCCAGGGTTTTGCCCCTTCTTGGTTAAAAAAACACCTCCTCTGGTCCAGTCTGAGCCTCCCCTGCCGCAGTTGGGAGCCATTCCCACCTGTCCTGCCCCTGGAGCCCAGGGAGCAGAGCTCATTCCTCCTTTTCCTTCTCCTCCACATCTCCACATCCTCCTTGGGAAGCTGCAGAGAGCCAGGAGGTCACCCCTGAGCCTCCTTTTCTCCAAACTGGACAGCCCCAGAGCCCTGAGCCTCTCAGGAGGTGCTTCCAGGCCTGCCCCAGCTCTGTTTCCCTCCTCTGGATGATCCAAGCCCCTCCACATCCTCACCCAACCCTGCAGGGAGTGTTTGAGCTCTTCCCCCAGGGCTGCACAAGCACCTTCTCATCTTCACACTCCCATTTCCCACCCTTTGGATGGAAAACCCACCTGAACGCGCTCTGTTCTTTTGTTAAAAATCGATCGATTCCAATTGGTGCAGGTTTGTTTTTTTTTTCCCTGGAACAGGTTATTGGTCGGTGTCTGGCCCAGGCTCTTATAAAGGAAGCCAAGCCTCTGCCCTTCAGAGCGAATGCCCAGGGCTGGGAGGCAGCAGGGGCTCCTCGGGGAGCTCCTTCCAGGAGGGAGATCCTTTGCTGGGATGGCTCAGGAGCTGCTCCACCAGATGCAGGAGAAACTCCCCGTCTTCCTCCTGCTCGCAGCTGGACTGATGGATTTATCTGGTGAGTGATGGGTTGGGTTCTGAGCTCAAGAATTGCTGCTTTTTTGCCTCTTTTGCTCTGTTCTGTGCTGTGCCATCAGTCTTGGGGCTGGGACAGCTCTGGGGTGAAGGAACAGCTTCCCCCTGTGTGTACAGCCTGGGATTGGGGTGAAAAGGTTTCATTTGGGGCAGTGAGTGACCCACACCAGGACATCGCCGTGCTGCTCTGCTAGAGCTCAGTCCCTGAAGAATTTGTCATCTCTTTAGGAGAAGGCAAAGAAAAATCCCTTTTCCCAGAGCAGTTCCAAGCAAAGCTGCTGCTGCTGAGTCCTTGGTCAGAATTCCCTTTTCCAGGCAGTTCAGCAGCACGGCCACGCTGTCCCTTGGGAACAGCTGTCCTGTCAGATCTTTCTGACAGCCTGAGATCAGCGCTGGGTTTGTGCTGCTGCTGCCTCAGCTCCTGGGGCTGCTGTCACTGCCAGCAGGGCTCCAGCCTTGGCTTTGCTCCTTGCTGGGAGCCTGGGAGCATCCCTGGGAGGGCACATGAATTAACTGGGCTGGTGGAAGCAGTGCCGTGTCCTCAGGAAAGATAAACTTGGGAAATGGCAAAGAATTTTCCACCTAATTAATAATTTTATTCTTTTTGTGAGGCTGCTAAACCTCTGCTTCGCCTTTGTCAAAAACCACGGTTTAAATGCATAACACTTAAGCTTTTAGATTTGTGTCTTTCCTGGCAGGTGCCTAAGGAAAAAATGCTTAAAGTTTTTATATTTTAGTCCATCGTTTGGAAAGCATAGTGGGGAATGTCAACCTTGTGATGCGAAGACAGAAAAAGTAAAATGTGTGGAGAGAAGAATAACCTTTTAAACCATGGGTCTGTCATTGAAAAAGGCAGAGTGGCTGATTTGGTGTTGAGAAGTTGCTGTGTTCTCTCTGCTCTGTGTCTAAACAAAGCTGGATGGGTCAGGAGCCTCCTGATGGGACATGGGTGGAGGGGCAATGAGGGAGGAGAGGCAGGGCAGGGAGCTCTTTCAGGGCTGTTCCATTCTTGCTTGGCTGAGGAAGAGCTGCCCTTGGCCATCCTGAGGAGTTCCCTCTGCCTGCTCCTTCTGCAGCAGAGAGCAAGGGCTGCTCGCTGCCTGCTCCATGCTTCGGGTCCTTCCTGTGGTGCCGAATAGGAGCAGCACAGGGGGAGCTTTGTAGGGAATGGGAATGGGGATTGGGATGGGAATTGGCACAGGGATGGGGATGGGAATGGGAATTGGGGAATGGGGATGAGGATTGGGATGGGAATTGGGGGATGGGGATTGGGATGGGAATGGGAACTGGGGGATGGGGATGGGAATGGGAATTGGGGGATGGCGATAGGAATGGGAATTGGGGGATGGGGATGGGAATGGGAATTGGGGGATGGGGACGGGGACAGGGATGGGGATTGAAGAGCTGCGGTGTGGCTGTGGCTGCAGGCAGCTCCTGCTCAGTTTAAGTGCCCTGGAGCGCTGCTGGGGCTGGGGAAGGCTCGTTCCAACTGACCCAAAGGTCTGTTTTCTGTCCCTCAGGTGCCTCCAGGAGTGACCGCGGTGCCAGGGGGATGTGGGGCCCGAGCTCTGCTGGAGCAGCCCAGCCCCGAGCCCAGAGCAGCCCCATGCCTGGAGCTGGGGGTCACTGGGATCGGGGCACCTTTCATCTGCAGAGCCCAGGAGCTGATCCCACCCCCAGAACAGCCTCTGAGCCCATCTCCCAGCCGGGAGCTGCAAACAGAACAGCTCTGCTGCCTGCGGAGCCGAGGGGCTCTGAGCCGCTGCTCACAGCAGCTGTAAAACCCCAGGATGGGCACACAGCTCCTGGAAACCTCTGGAGCAGCTCCACACCAGGATCACAGCCCACCCCAGCTCCTGGAAAGCTCTGGAGCAGCTCCACACCAGGATCACATCCCACCGCAGCTGTAAAACCCCAGGATGGACACACAGCTCCTGGAAAGCTCTGGAGTGTCTCCACACCAGGATCACAGCCCACCCCAGCTCTGGCACAGCCAGGCAGGGCTCTGCAGATCAAACCAGAAAGTGCCCCTGGCGTGGGCTTCAGTCCTCCCAGCTCCAGCTCGGGGCTGCCCCAGCCCCTGCCCCATGGAGGGACACTCCAGGACTCTCCCGAGGTCTCTGCTCTCTCTTCCCCTCCTGCCACCAAGCAGAGGGACGTGCCCAGTCCTCAACCATCTCTTCTGACTCCAACGCTCGATTTCCATCCTCCAAGGAAAGAAACAGCGGCGTCTCCATTTCCCACCAGGGCTGGGGTTTCTCTGGGAAGAGCAGGGGAGGGCTGGTCACCCTCAGGAGTGCTTCCCATGGGAAAAAGGCCCAAGGACACAGAGCCACCGGCCCAGCCTGACCCCAGAGCGGGGGTGACACCTGCCCACCCGAGGAGCACTCAGAGCTCGGATGCTGAGGTGACAACTGCTGCCCTCCCAGCACAGCCAGCCCCAGGGGACCTCGGCTCAGCCTATTCCCCAACAACACCAGCCAGGGCCCTTCCCTTTTCCCCACTCCTGTCTCTGCAGCAGGAAACCACCGGCAGCAAAGGCAGAAATTCCACCTCAGCTGAAACAAACAGCCCTGGACGCCCAGCCCAGCTGCCTGCTCCTCACACGCTCCCACCAGGCAGCAGAAATTCCTTTTCATTGCTGATGGAAGCTCCAGCTCCTGAGGAATTCCGTCCGTCTCCGTTCCAAGCTGGCACAACTGATGGACAGCAGCTCCTCTCTGTGCACAGGGCTCCCAACTGCACCAAACACCTTCCCCCAGACACCACCACAGGCTCCCAGGAAATGGCAGCTCTGGCTCTGCAAAGAGGCGATGTTCCTTGGGCAGTGACATGGAGACCTGGAAGATCTCCCTCTCCTGAGAGCCCACAGCCTTCTCCAAGCTCATCCTCGTTAAGCCTGCTGTGGATTTCCACTTTAAAACCTTCCCCAACTGCTCAAGAGCTTAAAGAAGGAACATCTCCAGCAATGCCCACTTTTGGGAATGCAGATCTCCAGCCCTGGGATTCTGTCCAGGTGGGGCTACAGCCCCCTGGTGCCTCTGCTCGTGCTGGGATGCAGCCCATGGGCCCCCCCAGCCCTGCTGAGAGAGAGCTCCACACCCTAACTCCCTCATCCTCATCTCCTGCCTCTGGGGCCCAGCTCCAAGGAGCTCCTGTGCCTCAGGGAGCCATGGCCGGGATGCTGCAGGGGAGCTCAGGGCACGGCTCCAGGAGAAGGAGCAAAAGTGGTGCAGCAGCAGTGACTGGAGCAGCCAGGGCAGCCCCCAGAACTGATCCTGCAGCAGTGACTGCAGCAGCCAGGGCAGCCCTCAAATCTGATCCTGCAGCAGCCAGGGCAGCCCCCAACTCTGATCCTGGAGCAGTGACCGCAGCAGCCAGGGCAGCCCCCAAATCTGATCCTGCAGCAGCCAGGGCAGCCCCGAAATCTGATCCTGCAGCGGTGACCACAGCAGCCAGGGCAGCCCCCAAATCTGATCCTGCAGCAGCCAGGGCAGCCCCCAGCCCCTCCGGAGCACACAGGGCCCAGGCAGTTCCCCTCCCCAGCCTTGTCCCTCCTGCTCCAGTCCTGCTCCCATCCCATGCCTGGGGAAGCCATCCTGGCCCAGGGGTGCCCAGTGAGGTGCCAGCAGCCCTAGCCCAGGCTCTGGGGCACCAGTTCAGGCTCTCCCTCGATGGAACTGGGGAGGACCTCAGCACTGCCCTGACCCTGCTGCCCTCGTCCCCTCAGCTGTCCTTTGTGCTCAGGAGCACCGATGGCACGATCTGCCTGCAGCCCATGCAGGATTCCCCTCTCCCCTCGGCATTCCCAAACGCCAGTGTTGGGGGCTTGGTTTCCATCCAGCACATCCTGGCAGCCTCCAACTCTTCAGCGCTGGAGCCTGCAGAGCTGCAGCACCTGAGTGCTCCCAGCCTGGTGCTGGTCAGACCTGTGTTTGTGCTGCTGCCCTCTCCTCAGGGCCACCCCAGGATGGCCCACCTGGCCACAGGTGTGGGGACAACGGCGAGCAGCCAGGACAGCCCCGAGGGCACCAGCTCCTCTTGTCCCCATGGGAGGTCTGTGGGGCCTGAGGCTGCTGTGGCCACTGTGTCCAAGCCGCAGGCAGAGAGAGCAGAAGGAGCTGCTGAGCCAGTGCCAGCTCATCCTCATCCTACAGCCCTCAGGGCCTTGTCCCCAGCTGTCACCTCAGCCCCAGGTCATTTCCTGGAGCCACAGGAGAGGATGAGCCCTGCAGTGCCCAGGCTGCCCGAGGAGATGCAGATCCCTGATCCCCATCCCCAGCAGGCCCCGGGCACTGCTCTGCTGTCCCTGCCAGCAGAGCCTGTCCCCTCCCGAGTGCCAGCAGAGCCTGTCCCAGTGCCAGCAGAGCCTGTCCCAGTGCCAGCAGAGCCTGTCCCCTCCCGAGTGCCAGCAGAGCCTGTCCCAGTGCCAGCAGAGCCTGTCCCCTCCCGAGTGCCAGCAGAGCCTGTCCCAGTGCCAGCAGAGCCTGTCCCAGTGCCAGCAGAGCCTGTCCCCTCCCCAGTGCCAGCAGAGCCTGTCCTAACCCCAGTGCCACCCGAGCCTGTCCCAGTGCCAGCAGAGCCTGTCCTCTCCCCAGTGCCAGCAGAGTCTGTCCCAGTGCCACCTATGCCTGTCCTCTCCCCAGTGCCAGCAGAGTCTGTCCCAGTGCCACCTATGCCTGTCCACTCCCCAGTGCCACCAGAGTCTGTCGCCTCCCCACTGCCAGAGGATCCTCTCCCCTCCCCAGTGCCACCTGAGCCTGTCCCCTCCCCAGTGCCACCTGAGCCTGTCCCCTCCCCAGTGCTGCCAGAGCCTGCTCCAGTGCCAGCAGAGCCTGTCCCCTCCCCAGAGCCACCTGAGCCTGTCCTATCCCCAGTGCCACTAGAGCCTGTCCCCTCCCCAGTGCCACCAGAGCCTGTCCTATCCCCAGTGACAGCATGGCCTGTCCCCTCCCCAGTGCCAGCCGAGCTGGTGTCCCCCCAGAGCCCCCAGGCTTTCCCCAAAGTGCTTTTCACCCCTGCAGGGCCCCACTCTTCACCCATAGCAAAGGGAGCCCGTGTGTCCCCAGAGCCTGTGACCAGCCCGGGGGCTGCAGGAGAGCTCCAGCACAGACAGAGGGGCTCAGTGCCCACCCCCAGCCCTGCCCATGGCCCCTGCACGGGGGGTTTGACCTCCAGACCCCCGCCCAGGGCATTTCCCAGCACCAAACCCCCCCAGGCCACAGCACAGAGGCTCCCAGGCACCGAGCTGCTGCCGTCACCAGTGGTTCCCAGCACATCCTCAACTTCCTCGGGGCTTCCAGCTGGGAACGAGCACAGCCATCCCACAGTGTCTGCAGGAGCCCCCGTGCCTGCTCCCGCACCTCAAACCCCCATCACTGCTGGGAAAACTGGACTCACACAATATTTGGGGTTGGAATTCACCCCCACTGTGCCTCGGCCCTTTGTCACTGCACAGAGACCAACACCAGCACCAGCGAGGGCTCCATTTTCCACAGAGGCCCAGAGGAAAACAACAATTTCTGGGGAAGCTGTGGTCGCGGTGACCCAGCCAGGGATGTCTGCCGGCTCTCCTGCACTTTCCCCAGCTCCTGCTGAGCTGTTCTCCCAGGCCAGCACAGGACAGAGCACCAGGACAACTGAAACCAGCACCGGCACGGGGAAAACAGGAGCTGGAGAATTCCTGGGTCTGAGCGTGTCTCCATCAGCTGTGCTCAGCACAAGGACACTACAGCCACCCTCGGCAGCCCTTGGGGATGAGCTGCTTTTGACTGCAGCCCAACCATCCGTGTCCACAGGACCTGTGTCTGCCCTGGAGGGTCGTCCCAAAGCCCCGGAGAGCTCATCCCAGGCGGTGCCAGCAGGGACTCCTCTCCCTGCAGCCAAGGGGGACACGGCCACCACTCCCCTGAGCAGTAGAGAGCTGCGTCACCTGCCAACGCCAGCCCTGCAGCCTGCCCCAAACGTGCTGCTGAGCACATCAGGGCAGCTCCCAGCAGTGCTAGGGAAGGGTGAGGGGGAAGGAAAAGGAGATGCAGCCCCCACCAGGCAGCTGCCCACCCTGGCACCTGTGTCTGCTGCACACCACACATCACCCAGAGTCCCGCTGGAGGAGGTGTCCCACCCTTCAGAGGCAGTGTCCCACCCTTCGGATGAGGTATCCCGCCCCTCAGAGGAGGTGTCCCACCCTTTGGTGGAGGTTTCCCACTCCCTGGAGGTGTCCCACCCTCTGGAGAAGGTATTCCACCCTCTGGAGGAGGTGTCCCACTCTCTGGAGAAGGTATCCCACCCTTTGGAGAAGGTGTCCCACCCTTTGGAGGAGGTGTCCCACCCTCTGGAGAAGGTATCCCACCCTCTGGAGGAGGTGTCCCACCCTTTGGAGGAGGTGTCCCACCCTCTGGAGAAGGTATCCCACCCTTTGGAGGAGGTGTCCCACCCTCTGGAGAAGGTATCCCACCCTTTGGAGGAGGTGTCCCACCCTCTGGAGAAGGTATCCCACCCTCCAGAGGAGGTGTCCCACCCCTTGGACGTGTCCCACCCTCTGGAGGAGGATGCCATTGAGCAGGACATTGGTCACTCCAGCCCTGGCACTGCTGCTGGGCCCCCCACGACCACAGCATCTCCTGTCTCTGCTAATTGGCTGGCTAATGAGGGCACTAATGAGGCGGCTGTCAATGGCTCTGAGCTGCCCCCAGAGAGCCCCTCGCACTCCCCTGGGAGCCTGGCAGCTCTGACCCCCGCGGGGGACCCCTGGCCGGACGCTGCGGGCACGGACTCAGCCCAGAGGCTGCTGCTGAGCACGGAGGAGGCAGAGCAGGAGGGCAGCATGAGGGAAGTGACAGACGGAGCAGCTGAAGGCTTGGGGACAGTGGTGACACTGCGGCCTGGAGCCCTGGGCAGCGACTCGCACCACAGGAGGAGGCTGCACTCGGATGTGGCCGTGCTGGACGGGCAAGTACCACGGCTTTGGCTGCTGCTGCTGCAGGCTCTGCAGCCTGCCTGGGTTTCATATTTTTCCTTTTTTCCCCCTTTTTCCCCTTTTTCCCCCTTTTCCCCAGCCTCGCCATCGTGAGCGACTCCTGCGGCTCCGGGAACCACACGGTGCGGCTGAGCCTGAGCCCCGCAGGGGACACAGCCCCCGGAATCCCCGGGTCGGAGCCCTCCCAGGACACCTTCCTGGCGCTGGTGACCCTGCAGAGCAACAGCAGCCAGGCCCTGCTGCAGATCCACTCGTGCTGCGTGTCCCCCTCCGCCAGCCCTGGCGCTGAGGGCGCTCAGTGCTGCCTCTTCCACAGGTGGGGATGGGAAAAATCTCCCTTCACGCAGGATTTAGGGAAATAAAGCCATCCCGCTGCCCTCAGGTGCTGCCACAGGTGTGCAGCACCCCCTCCCTGCTGGGGGCACACCCCAGGAGCAGAGCAGAGCAGTGCAGGGATGCTGCCAGGCTTCTCCAGACCCCACAGCTCCATCAGCATCTCACCTGTCTGCTGCAGGCCAGGGACACGCAGCATTCATTAGCTGGGTTTGTAAAGCCAGCGGGCTGTGAAATGGGTGTCACAGGCAGGGCAGGGCTCGATGGGCACACTGCAGCCAAAGCAGAGACACTCTGCTCCTGAGCGGGGCAGGACAGCCTGCAATGGCGATGTTTTGGGGATTTTCCTGTGTCTTGGGTGTGGATGTGGGGCTGTGGTGTGGAATTGTGGAATTTGTGCAGAGCTGTGGTGTGGAATTTGTGCAGAGCTGTGGCGTGGAATTGTGGAATTTGTGCAGGGCTGTGGTGTGGAATTGTGGAATTTGTGCAGGGCTGTGGTGTGGAATTTGTGTAGAGCTGTGGTGTGCAGTGTGTGCAGGGCTGTGGTGTGGAATTGTGGAATTTGTGCAGGGCTGTGGTGTGCAGTGTGTGCAGAGCTGTGGTGTGCAGTTTGTGCAGGGCTGTGGTGTGGAATTGTGGAATTTGTGCAGAGCTGTGATGTGCAGTGTGTGCAGGGCTGTGGTGTGGAATTGTGGAATTTGTGCAGGGCTGTGGTGTGCAGTGTGTGCAGAGCTGTGGTGTGGAATTGTGGAATTTGTGCAGGGCTGTGGTGTGCAGTTCATGCAGAGCTGTGCCAGCAGACCCTGCTCTGCTCAGGGAGAGCAGGAATTCGGAGCTGGTTTTGCCTCTTGCTCCTGCCAGGCTGCCCCTGGAGTGCAGACACATCGAGCTGCTGCAGAGCAGCAGCCCCAGAGCCGCCAGCTTCTCCATCCAGCTGTTCCAGATGCTGAACCACTCCGTGGCCTACCTGCACTGCGGGCTGAGGGTGTGCCTGCGGGGCCGGCCGGGCTGTGAGCAGGTACTGCGGGTGGCTCTGTCCCTACAGCCCCCGGGAGGGGTTTGGTGCTCCCAGGGTGTCCCACCGAGGTCACCCCATGGCCAACCGAGCCTTTGGCAATGTCTGGGGGAGGAGTTAATGCTGTGGAACGGTGGCAATAGTTGCTAATCCTTAAGGAAAGGAAGTTAGGGAATAAAGATTTACACTTATGCTGGTCCAAGGATGGGCACGGCAGCAGAGCTGGAGGAGACTGAGCAGCCCCAGGGCCCTGGGGCAGGAGGCTCTGTTCAGGACACTTCCAGGTGTTTTCCCTGTCTTTTCCAGGACTGCTTGGAGAGTGTGGAGCCCCTTCCCCAGCCCAGCGACAGGACCAGCTCTGGAAACCTGCACAACCTGGTCTCCCTTGGGCCCGTTTGGAGGATGAACGACAGGCTCCTGTATAAACCAGCGGAAGGTGGGGCTCTCCTGCTTTTATTTCTCAGTCTCTTGCAGAAGTTTTTGCCCAGCTTTCCCTGCTGCAGGAAAAACAGCACGTTTTTAACAACTTTCTTGATTAGACTATATCCCAATAATTTCTCACCTTTGTTTTGGCTTTCCTAAATCCCAGACATGGTGGTTAATCCATGTCACATCCAACAGGGATTGAGCCAGGAGACACAGCCAAATGCATCCTCTGAAGGAACTGAAGCTTTAGGAGGAGGAAAGGGGAAAAATGAGGCAGAATGTTCTCCCTCTGTAAAGAATTTCCCTGCACATTACATTTTGGTGCAGAATGAGGTTTGCCATAGGTCAGGAGGTGAAGTACAGCAGCTGATCGATGTTAATTAGATATCTTTAGCTATTAGAAAAGAGTGACACTGAACTGGTGCAACACCAGAAACTTCTTAAAACCCCCTGGCCCCACCCCAACTCCTTGAGTCTTTATTGTTTGTGCAAAGAACATTTTTCGCTGTTTGATTCCCTCTCTCCGTGTGCAGGTGCTGCTCCTGCCGTGCTGCTGCCCATCCTGCTGGGATCCCTCACCGGCTTTGCCGTGCTGGGCAGTGCCTTCCTGGGGCTGTGGCTGCACCACAGGCACAGAGCCAAGCCCAGCCGCTATCCCCCATTCGGAGAATTCCACGGGCTGTGAGCCCAGAGCAGCTCCCGCAGCCCCCAGAGGAGCAGCGGAATTTGCTTGGCTTCTGTAGAGCTTCTGCAGCCCCGGGGAGCAGGAGATGCCACCTCTGCTCCAAGCCTGCCTCTCCTTCCTTCTTTCCCTTCTGCATCAGCGACCCCAGAGCCGGCAGGGTAGAGAAGGAATCATTGTAGTGCCGCAGCTGCCAGGGAGAGCAGAGCTGAGTGCCCGGCACGGAAATGGGGACACGGAAATGGGGACACGGAAATGGAGACACGGAAATGGGGACACAGAGAGGAGAGCAGGGCCACAGGAGCCGGGTGACACAAAGCACTGTGCCACCAGGGAGAGTGGTGGGAAAAATGACAGAGCTGGGAGTGTGGACAGGACCCAGGGGCTCCAGAGATCTGTCCCCTGGGCTTTGCAGCTTTTCACATCTCGAAGGAGCCGAGTCCCTTCGTCCTTTCCCTTCAGCCCTGTTGCTGTTTTCCCCAGCAAGGTCCCACTGCTGGCCAGAGAGCTCCAGCACCAGAATCTGCTGGAATGCACTGGGGAAAGGCACCCGTAGGGTGGGGGATACAAACAGGGCCTTCCTGGGGGCACATTGGGGTTTTGGGGTGGCCGTGGCAGGGCAGCCAGGGTGTGCTGAGGAGCTCCCAGAGGGCTCCAGCCCCACATCCCTCTGCTCCATCCTGTCCAGGAGCTCCTGGTGGAGAAGAGAAGGGCAGAGCGAGGAGAGAGGAGCTGTGAGGCAGGGTGAGGGTGGGCAAGGAAAGGCAGCCTGGGGAGGGATGTCCCTGTCTGTGGGGACAGTGACCAGCAGGACTCCTCACCTCCTGCCATCACAGCCGGAGCAGCCCCGAGCTGGTGGCCCAGAAATGCACCTGCAAGGTCTGGGGAGGGAGAGAAGCAGCAGCTTTACATCCTGCAGCCACGGACTGCCCGTGTTCCCCCAGTGCCTCCCCTGCTCCTGAGCTCTGTAATAAAACCTGAGCATTGCAGCGTTTGTCTCGTCTGTGCCTGGACGTGAGGGGATGGGGCCCAGCTGTCCTCAGCTCCACAATGGTGTGGCAGGGGCGAGCACAGGGCATCGCTCCTAGGGAGTGCCAGGAATTGCCAACAATCAGCTCCTAATGAGTTTTTTCCTCCTTAAAAGGCTGCAGAGCCTGGCTGGCTTTTTTCCCTTTTCCTTTTTTCCTTAAAAGAGCAGGGGCTGCTGCCAGAGCACCTCCTGTCAGTATAAAAAGAAGGAACTCACACTTCCACCTGGGGCAGGATTCCTCCAAGGATTTCTTCAAGATTCTGCTGCAGAACCAAAAATCCCAGTCAAGACTTACTGGCAGCGAGACAATTACCCTGCAGCAGTGCTAATTATTATTTGTATTGCAGTAACACTGAGGAAATCAGCTCCACCTCGTATTTGACACTGAGTTACCTCCAGACAGAGCTGAGGCATTAAAGACACAAATGCACGAGAACCAGACAAGTGTTTTTAAACTCTTTTTCCAGCAGAAGGTGTGTGTGCTGCTCCTGGTGCTCACATGGTGAGGGGTAAACTGCTCAGACCAGTCTTTGTTCCTCACAGCCCTTTCCAGGGATTTGACAGCAGAGTTTATTTTATCCCTGAGGGAATTGCTCTGGTTTACCACATTTCTGGTATTTCTGCTGGGGTATTTTCTCAGGCTCATGCACTCATGTGCTAGCTCTGGTTGTTTGGGGTTTTTTTCCTCAGTTTTTCATCTTTCTGGAGTGCTTTCCACCTCTCCATCCAGCTGCTTCTGGGGTGTTTTTTTCCTCTGTTCTTTCTGGAGTGTTTCCCACTCCTTCATCCAGCTCTCACATGCAATTCTGCACAGGATCCTTGTGGATTTCTCCCTTCCCTTTCGACATCCACCTGCCCCTCATCCCCACCTCCCTTTCCCCGTGGTGAGGAGTCCTCAGGTGAGGAATTCCATCACTAAAGGGTTTCTGCCTGCACTGTTCCGGACCTGGAACCCTCTGAGGATTCCCCACCAGCGCTGGCTGTGAGAGGGCAGGGCAGCGATGGAGCAGAGCATGTTCCCAGCAGAGTTCAGCCCTGCGGCTCCTGTGCGCAGCGACAGCGAGGATCCTCCTCTTGGCAGGGCTCTGCTCAGGTGAACCCCACCTCCCCGGGCAGGGCAGGGCAGGGCAGGGCAGGGCAGGAGGAGCTCCCTGTCCCTGTGCCAGGCAGCAGGAGGCCGCCGGGCTGTGCCATGGCTGCGGAGCGGGGCCGGCAGCTGGGCAGCCTCACCGTCTTCACCAAGGAGGACTTCGAGGATGACTGGGTGCGAGTGGCCAGCGGGGGCTTCGGCCACGTGTACCAGGTGAAGCACAGGAGGTGGAGGACGGTCTACGCCGTGAAGTGCTCCCCGTACCTGCTGCAGGACTCCGGCACGGACAGGTGAGCCCTGCTCTCTGCTCAGCGCCAAACTGTCCCTCCTGGAGGGATGGATTTGGGGTAGAAGTGAGGGACAGAGCTTCTGCTCCTTGAGGAATTAAGGGTTGGGTACCCAGAGAGAGTGGGGAGAGGTGGAGCTCTGCCTTGCCCTGTCCTGTGTGTGGATGTGCCGAGGAGCGTGGTGAGAACAGGGCTGAGACCTCAAACACGGATAGAGCAGCCTGGGCACTTGCAGCCTTCACTGGACACCGGGGCTGGTGTTTGTCTGTCAGGCTAAACTGATCCCCAGAATCACCAGGTTTAAAGGTGAGGGGCAGAGAATTTCCAGCTGCTTTTGCTGCCCTGCTCCCGTAGCCTCCAGACATCTCTTTCCTCTCCGTGCTGCACCTGCAGCTCCTCTCAGCTCCTTGCTCTGCCTCTCACCTGCAGAGAGTCCTCTGGTGCCCACCTTGGGCCTGGAGGTGGAGCAGGGCCAGGTAATCACTATGATAACAGTAAAATACAGGCAGAACTGCTGGAGAAACAACCAATTTGATGAATTTATTCGCTTTAAATTTTTTTCCACTCAAGGTGGAAGGATCCTGGCTAAAAATCTCACTCTCATGTGATTTCTTGTTACCGACAGCAACTGAGTTCAGGCTGAGCAGTGCCTGTCCTCAGTTTGTTCTGCAGATATTACATTTGCACTTTGTTCTTGTTTAGGGGGGAAAAAAAGAGACAGTCACTTTTACTTCTGTGTCTAATCAATTGCGGTAAAATGCCTGAGATCCCTCAAGCCACAGGTCTCACCTTGGGGAGCCTGCGGGGGGAAGCCTGGCAGAAGATTTTGGTTGGCTGAACCATTTTAGATCAATTAATGGCCCGGCCTAATTGCTGTCAGCTCAGCCCCGTTCCCAGGGTGTGCTTTTTTGGAGGCACTCCTGGCGCTTTGCTGCTCGGCTGCTCCCGGAGCGCCCCGGGCACCCCAAACTCGTTCAGCAGGTCGGGAAAGGTAAAACTTTGGAGGAACAGGTCTGCCAGAGCTGGCAGCCAGCAGTGTCTGGGTTTCCCTGGGAGCAGTCACCGTGCCCAGGGACAGAGGCTGCAGGCACAGGTGGAGCTGCAGGAATGGCCGAGGCCATGGAGCTGTGCCTGCTCCTGGCATCCCCTGGCCAGGGAAACGCTGGGAATGCCACGGAATCACTGCGGGGTTGGGGTGGGAGGACCTTAAACTCATCCAGTGCCACCCCTGGCATGGCAGGGACACCTTCCTCTGTCCCAGGCTGCTCCAGCCTGGCCTGGGACACGTCCAGGGATCCAGGGGCAGCCCCAGCTCCTCTGGGAAATCCATCCCAGGGCCTCCCCACCCTCCCAGGGAAGGATTCCTCCCCAGTATCCCACCCAGCCCTGCCCTCTGGCACTTCAAAGCCATTTCACCGCAAGCACAGGTTCTCCGTGCTCACTGCAGGTCTGCTAAGGACCGAAATAAGTGGAAGTTTTTCATCTCTTTCCCTGTGGTGGCTGATTTTGTCCAAATAAACCTCAGCTCATTTTGAGGATTTTAGTCTACAAAACTCACCATGGGGCAGCATTATCATCAGTTCAAGGGGGAAATTGGGATGAATCTTTTTGGGTGCTCAGAAAAGAAGGGTATCACTCAGTTACTACACACTTACTGAGCCTGTGAATCCACTGATAAAATTTCTCGTTTCCACTATATATTTTTTTTTTTTAACTTTCATTTTTTTCCCAGGACCAGCATGAACTGTCTAATGGAGGAGGCGAGCAAGATGGAGAAAATCAAATTCCAGCACATTGTCACCATCTACGGGGTGTGCAACAGCCCTCTGGGGATAGTGATGGAATACATGGCCAGGGGCTCCCTGGAGAGAATCCTTCCCACCCACAGAATGTCCTGGCAGCTGAAATTCCGCGTGATCCACGAGATGGGCTTGGCCATGAATTTCCTGCACAGCATGAGCCCTCCTCTGCTGCACTTGGACCTGAAACCAGGGAATGTCCTCCTGGATGGGAATATGCACGTCAAGGTACGGCCTTGGTGCTGGGGTGTTATTTCTCAAATAAGAGAGAGGCTATTTTTGCCAGACAAGTCCAGAATGCCAGTAAATCAGGTTCTCCAGGGACACTCCGTGAAATTCTGACCTGTGGGGATTTTAAGAAGCAGCTGGGGAAAGGATTACGTGGTGTTCTGAGGATCATACAGGGAATGTGGGCCAGCACGGGGAATTCAGTGCTCCAGCTGGACTCAGTGGGTGCAGGTTGTCAGGGTTTTATCGACTTCAGCTGCTGGGAAAGGAGTTCCAGCTCCTCCTCCTGTCCCTGACCCCAAAGGTGACAGGAGCAGGGCTGAGCTGGAGCATTTTGGGGCAGTTTCCTCCATTGTGCTTGCAGATCTCGGACTTCGGGCTGTCCAGGTGGATGGAGCAATCCAGCAGGATGCAGTACATCGAGAGCTCGGCCCTGAGGGGCACTCTGAGCTACATCCCCCCCGAAATGTTCCTGCAGAACAGCAAACCCCCGGGGATCAAATACGATGTGTACAGGTGAGGGCTGCCCCAGGGCACTCGGGGCTGTCCCCGAGCTGTCACACACAGCAAGGGTGGCCGGAACACTGCCTCGGGTTGTTTAAATCCTGCCTTTTTTGCTTTGTGTAGCGTGGATGCCCCACGCGCATTTTGGGTTTGAAACAACACCAATATTGGCTTATCTGCTTCAGTGTTCAGCTCCATTTGGGTCAGGAACAGGTGGGGAAGAGATTTCAATGTGGATTTTTTCATTTTGGGCACAGCATTTTGCAGCACATTTACAGGAGCTCGCTGTCTGTGTCTGGAAATTCCTTGGCTCCTTGGCCTCCAAGACAAGGAGCAAAGGGGGATTTGCATGGCCACAGGAACTTGCAGTCCCAAGAGCTCTAAACCCCAATGTGAATAAAGTGGAGAAAAGGCAGTGACAGCCTGACTTTTACAGGAAGGGCTCCAAGTCACTCCTTCACTGCACAGACCCTTTGGGTGTGATGGCCCCACTCTTAGGGGAGATGGATGAGGCAGAATCATAAGACCTGACCTGATCCTTTTGGCTTGGGAGGTGAAATCCTTCTGGTCTGGGAAATGAAATCCTTCCCTCCTGAAGAACTTCCCTCCTGATTTTCCCATATCTCAGGCAGACAGAAGCAGTAAATGCATTTCATGTCCAATTGCTCACGGCCTCTCCTCTCCTGCAGCTTCGGGATTGTCATCTGGGAGGTCCTCATGCAGAAGAAACCTTACGCAGGTAAACAAACACGAGCTCTGCCCCTGCGGAATGCTGATTCCAGCCATTTTCCAGGGGAAAACCCCAGTGCGTGCTGCTGTTTTCAGGGGCCAACATGATGGCCATCATCGTGAAGGTGGCAGCAGGGAAGAGGCCAGGGCTGGAGCTCGTCAGGGATGACTGGCCGGGCGAGTGTCACCAGATGGTGGACCTGATGAAGAGGTGCTGGGACCAGGACCCCAAGCAAAGGCCAAGCTTTGCAGGTGGGATTGGGCTGTGGGTGAGTGAAGCAGTACAAAAAATTCACCTTTTAAGGTATTCACCATTTAAGGTATTCACCATTTAAGGTAATCCCATTTAAGGCTGCGCACTGCAATCGATGAGGAGTATAAACAATACAGGATCAATGTGATCAATACAAGTTTTATTCCAACTATTTCTCTAGATTCGCAGACTTAAGTACATTTTCCAGCAGCTAGCAGGTTTTACATGTCATTATGGCATTGGTCAGTCAGACTACTTGCCACACTATTATTGGTTAGTTGCACACAGCTACATCATCTTGTCCCCTCCCAGCTCGTGGTCCCTTAATCTGATGTTCTGTATTCTTTTGACCACAATTTCTCTCTCATAAAATTCGGTGCTTCCCAAACCTCCAAGGACACTGTCCTTGCAGCTTACCCTCAAGGTTTTGCTCGCACAATGCCTAGTCTGTATTCTGTGATGGCAGATGCTGCAAAAGCAGAGCCTCTAGCATCTCACGGTCCTGCTCCTCAAGCCATTTTTCAACAGGTGAGCCCCACGGGGTAACCTGCAGGGGATGAGTTTGTGTGTGGGTTTCCCAGTTCTGTCTCCAAGGATTACCTGCCTGGTGCCCCTTGGCTGTCCCACATCCCTTCATCCCTTTCCCTCCCTTCCCCGTGGGTCCTGCCTGGCTCTGGGAGCTCTCAGCCTGCCCAACTGAGCACTCTGCCCTGGCAGACATCCCCGTGGAGACAGACGTGCTGCTGGCGCTGATCCAGAGCCTGGTGCTGGACCCGGAGAACGAGCGGCTGGTCAGGAAGATGTCCCACAAGCCGGCCATCTCCAGGAGCCAGCAGGTGAGGAGAGCCCCCTGGACCGCCCAGGGGTTCCACTGAGTCCTCTCCCTGTGCTCACCTGACCCTGAGGCTGTTGTTTCCCCTCCCAAAGGTGCACTTCAGCACCTTTGCAGGGTGTGTCTTGCACCTCTGTAATTCATTTATGGGGAGAAGACACTTGAGAATTAATTAACAAATGCACTAAATTATAAATAATCCAAGAGGTAAACCCTTTTATGGTCCTGCTCAGGTGAAAGTGGGTTTATCATGTTCAGTAAAAGAAACTCAAAAGGAACCCAAGCAAACACAGAATCACAGGGGTTCTGCTCATGGCACAGAACTGAGGGTGTTCCAGTTTGAAGAGCTGTCACAGAAATTTTTAAAAAATAGTTTTAAATCCCTGTGTTTCTCTGGCTAAGAAAAAAACCAGGCTTCTGGATAGTCACAGTGTAATCCCAGCTACTGGAGTGTAATTGTGCTTAGAAAACAGGGAGAAATAGGAGCTGGGAACTATTGGTATTTAGAGGGTTTTGCCAAGCTCTGCAAGGAACCAGAGGCTTGAACAGGTGGGGGCTTGGGGGTCCCTAAACAACAAAGGAAATAATTTTGGGATGCTGCCATGGGCTCGTGATGCAGTCAGGAAGCAGAATGTGTGTGTGTTTGGGAGTGAATGAGCAAGGGGAGGAAAAGCTCATGGATATCCAGGGATCACCTTCAGCCTCCCCCAGCCCTTTGTGTCATGATTTGCTCAGCTGAGTTTTGGTGCAAAACCAGGATTGGCTAAAAAAACTCTCAAATGAGGACACAAAACTGCAGAGCAACAGCAAAGAACTTTGTGCAAACATCACAGGATGCAAATAAACACTTTGTCTTATGGTTTTTTCTTTTCCCCTTTCTGAAAACAAGAGTAACAAAGAGGAGTTCACCTTCCCCCAAGACACCAGGAGTGGGGGTAAGTCGGGGACTGACTTTATAACTGAAAATTAAAGAAGGGGAAGCTACAAAAATTGTCTATTTTTTTTAGAAGGATGTGGCTCATAAGGTTTTCCATGTGGGTGATGTTTTAAGTTAAGGAAAATGAACTATACAGGAAATAGGTACTGTGGGGAAGAGGCCAAATATCCCAGTGCATGTCTGGCCTTGTTTTGCATTCTTTATCTCTCAGATGATTTTATTCCATGTCATTCTATGAACAGTCACTCCCTTGGGCATTTTCCCGAGACGGGAGTGACTCGGTTTCACTCTTTTCCCCCCGTTTTGTGTCCCTGCCTTCAGCCAAGGACCCCGGGGAGGCTCCCGTCCCCTCTCCACGCAGGCACCCGGGGAGCCCGGCGGAGCTGCTGCCCCAGGAGCTGCGCAGGGGCCACGAGCACGGCCTGACGCTGCTGCAGCTCGTGGTGCTGCAGGGCAACGTGGCCAAGGTGCGCTTCCTGCTGGGCCGCAGGGCGGGCGTCAACAGCCGGGCGGGCTGCGGCTGCACCCCGCTGCTGCTGGCCGTGCAGCGGCGGCTCCCCGAGATCTGCGCAGCGCTCATCGAGCACGGCGCCGACGTCAACGCCGCCGACGAGGACGGCTGGACCCCGCTGCACTTCGCCGCCCAGCACGGCGACGACCGCACCGTGCGGCTGCTGCTGGACCACCAGGCCCGGGTGGACGCCCAGGAGCACGACGGGTGGACGCCGCTGCACCTGGCGGCCCAGAACGACTTCGAGAATGTGGCGCGGGTGCTGCTGTCCCGCCAGGCCGACTGCAACACGCAGGAGGTGGACGGCAAGACCGCGCTGCACGTGGCCGCCTGCTTCGGCCACGTCGGGCTGGTCAAGCTGCTGGCCAGCCAAGGCGCCGACCTGGAGAGGAAGCAGAAGAACCTCAGGACGCCGCTGCACGTGGCCGTGGAGAGGGGCAAGTTCCGCGTGGTGCATTACCTGCTGAAGAACGGCGTCTCGGTCAACAGCCTGGACCAGAACCACTACAGCGCCCTGCACCTGGCCGTGGCCAGGGGGAAATACCTCATCTGCGAGAAGCTCATCAAGCACGGCGCCAACGTGGAGCTGAGGACGGACAAGGGCTGGACGCCCCTGCACCTGGCCTCCTTCAAGGGGCACCTCGAGATCATCCGGCTGCTGAAGGGCAGCCACGCGCGGCTGGACGCCAAGGGCGCCATGGACTGGACGCCGCTGCACCTGGCCACGCGCTACGGGGACGAGCCGGTGGTCAGCGAGCTGCTGCGCTGCGGCGCCGACCCCAACACGGCCGAGAGGGCCCACTGGGCCCCGCTGCACTTCGCCGTGCTCAGGGGCTCCTTCCTCAGCGTCATCAACCTGCTGGAGTGCCAGGCTGACGTCAACGCCAGGAACAAGGTGGGCTGGACACCGCTGCACCTGGCCGTGCTCAAGGGCAACATGGCCATCATCAAGACCCTGCTCAAGGCGGGGGCTCTGCTGGATGTGGAGGACATCACGGGCTGCACGGCCCTGCAGCTGGCGGTCAGGCACCAGAGGGAGAACATCATCACCCTGCTCCAGGGCCAGGAGGCCTCGGGGAACAAAGCTGGGAACAGGACCCTGAACGAGGGGAAGATCCCAAGGCCCAGACTCATCCCGGGAAGGACAGATTTGTAAATTCGTCAGCGCTGGAATTTACGGCTCGAGCTTTCCCACGTCGGGTGTGATGCCTCAAAGCACCTTGTCCTGTCACCTGCTGATTACAGGAAAATATTGCCCTGTTTTACACGGAGGTTTTTAAGCATGAACACTAGAAGAGTAAAAGAAAATGAAGTTATTTGATGGCAAGTTCTCTTCCAGGCTTGCAGAACATTTTGGTCTGGTGATTCTTTAGGCAGTGCTTTCCCATTTAATGCTTCCTGTGCAGGGATTTATGCACCCCCTGTTCCTACAGGCAGTGCTGAAGCTGTGCACAGCACATACACGTGTCTTCCACAGCTTTTATTGCTTTTATTCCATGTTTTCCTACAGAGAAAATTGGTGTAAAGTGGCCCTGGCACAGGTGGGAATTGAATCGTGAGATTCTCACCTGCTGCTGGCACAGCAATGTGTCAGATTTCCTGACATCTCCTTTCTGTAACAAGAATCAAATAAAACAAAGAAGGAAGGGAAAATCACTGGTAGAGAGTATTGAAATGGATGCAGCACAGGGAAAAGAAATTCCAGAACAGAATGGAGATCTGGCTGCTTGCAGGTCAAGGTCTGACTCGTGTCTCTGGTGGGAAATAATTCCCAGGTTCCTTCAGATGTTCCAGAGCTTGATCGCTGCTGTAAAAAACATCTTGGTGGATTTGATGGCTCTGTGACAGTGACTCTCTGACAGTGCTGCTGTGACTCCTGAGCGTTCCCAAACGTGCCTGCTGGGATGATGACTTGTCATGGCCTTCAGCTGCAGGGAGGCTGAAATAGAAACAAACAGCCCCAGCTCTGCAGGGGAGATGTTGCTGTGTGATCACAGGAGATTAAACGGGTTAAAAAGATGGGTTAAAAAGCCTAGCCTCTACTAATTTCATTTTATATTGCCTTAAAACCCCTGGTTTTTATGATGCTCTGACACCAAAGCAAAGCCTTTAGATATCATTTGAAATTAATTGAACCACAATGATTCATTTTTAACATTTGCCATTGGTGAAGCGGGGAGCTGAAGAGGTTATGAAGTGAAATGTTGGTGACATTTTGGGTTGCAGGGAGTGTAAAAATTGAGGGTTTTTTGCAACCACCAAAGAGAAAAAAAGCTTGATGCATTCAGAAATCCCTCAAGAATTGAAATAGAGAGACAGCAGGAAAATACTGGTTTATGGTGCAGGTTTTCAAAGGGCTGGAGAAGGAAAGGGAATGTTCAGAGCTGAAACTGAAGGATCTGTGTAACTTGTGCCAATCAAATAATATGGAGTGAATTTTCCATCTTCTGTGCCAGCATCTCCTCCGTTCTCTTCCTTCCTTTCCCCAGCTGTGTGGGGCATTAAAAACTTGGTATTTCCCTGATTTTCCTGCTCCTGATGTCCCATAAATTCAGTCCAAGGAGGAAAGGCCTGGCTGGAAGGAATTCTTGGGATGCTCAGGCCTTGCTGCACATCTCCTTCCCTCAGCTCCAGCTGTATTGATTCAGCAAATGTCTCCCCTGCTCGGTGTCATTTGAAATATTTACCCAGGAAAAAAGAAATCCAATTGCCACATAATTCAGCAGCTCCTTTCTGTCCCCGCTCCAGCAGAAAAACAAAACGCAGCTCGTATGTCATCGAATGTTCTCTACAAGAGCTTAATTAAATTTATAATGAAAATAACAGGGGATTAAGAAGACACGAGGGAAATACATTGCTCTTGCAGAGCATTCCAGAGGTGATAGAAGCAATTTGCAGAGAAAATTACCTGTTTGCTGCTCAGTTTCTATAGAAATTAAATGAGTCTTTACAAACTCTGGAAAAGTGCATTCCAGCCTCCGCTTTGTGACTGTGCAACTTGCAGCTTATTTCTAAAATTATTCGTAGATCTCCATCCCCCCCCACTCTTTTTTCCCCCCTTTTTTCAACTCCGTTTCAGTCTTTTGTCCCTGCTGATAAATCTGCTGCTGATTATCTCATGTTCTTAGCCGAGAGCTGCCGAAGTTCACAGCCAAGGCAGCTCCTGGCAGGGGATGGGAGCAGCAGCAGGGCAGAAATCTCCTAAACAGCTCGTTTAGATTCAAACAGATGAAAATTTTTTACCTTTATGCCTCAAAAATCATGTTTTTAAGGTGCTTGGGTGACCAGAGTGGTGCTCCTGGTTTTGCCAGGTGGTTCTGTGGAATGACTCTGGAGTGCTGCCCTGAACAAATCTCTCCTGCAGCAGTTCCAAACATCCTGAACCACAGGAATATTTTCAAATCAATTGCTCTTGAAAACCCTCAGAGAATCCCAGCGTGGTTTGGGTTGGTCCCTTGGTTAAGAGGGGAAACTGGAGGGGGAAAATTTCAGGTCCCCCAAAGCAGATTTCATGTTTTTCCCCCAACCCCTGGGGCTACCCCGAACTCTGTAAATCCTGGGATATTATTGGGACTTTCCATCATTTCCACCCAAGATATCTGTGGGGAAATGGAGGTGACTTTTAAGACGCAGGGTGTGACTTTTAAGACGCGGTTTGTTCTCCACAGACAGCTCACAAATAAACTCAGAGTAAATAAATCAGGAATGCTTCCACGAGGGATGAGAGCCGGGGCTGCCATTGATTTCCTGAGTGCTCTCCTAGTGCTGCATCTGACCATAATATAAATTTTCTGACGTAAAATTGGTTTGAAGGGGAGATGTTTGTCGTGATCCAAACGTGGACATTTCAGTGTGAAGTGGAGCTCTCCCGTGGGGGGATGTTCACAGGAAAATGTCTGGAAATGCAGTCAGTTAAATCCACGTTTTGCATTGTTCCTGCTTCCCAGCGACTGTGATTTGTTTGTTTGGCAGTTCTGCAATTATGCAGATACGGGATTAAATTAAAATTAAACCAATGCTGCGTTTTAGAGGAAAAGAGATCTGAATAAATACAGCTTGTGGGGGAAAAAAAACCCTTATTTTTAGCAGAAATGCTTGTTTTTTTCCATAGCCCCTTAGGTGTGGAAAATCAAGATGTTTCTGACAGCAATGATGTGAATGTAGGAGGGAGTGATTTTAATGTAAGAAGAAACGGTGAATTCTCCGTTTCTTGCTCTGCAAGGAGGTGGCTGCAGGCTCTGAGCTGTGGCGGTGGGAGCCGTGCCTGGCTCCCTGCTCGCTCCCCATGGCCTGGCACATCCACCCTGCTCCTCCCCAGCGCGGGGAGGCTTTCCTGCCCTCCCTTCGGAAAAAATCCTCTCGCCAGGCAGGCCCATCAGGGCCCAGGTGTGCTGCTCTTCCATTAGAGCGAGGCGAGAGGGGCCCGGCTGGGAGTCAAGGAGCACTTGCTGTTGGCTCCTACCAGGATCTCATCCCCGGCAAGTTCAACATCTTCTGATCTGCTGCTGCTTTCCTCTCTTCTGCTCGGAGCGCGGCAGGAAACCCTTCTCTCGTGCAATTTGCTGCTGGCCTCGCTCTCTTCTTTGGGAAAAAAAAACCCCAAAAATACACCAAGCCGAGCCCAGCAGTGGTTGTTTTTAAAGCCTGAGGTTCTCGGCGGTGAGAGGTGGGGTTGAGCTCTGTGGGGACAGCTTGGTGAGGAGGTATCACAGTTTGGACTCCCATTTTGGCAATTCAGTGCTCCTCACACCCTCTGTGGCCTTGAGAAAAATGTTTTGTACCCAGACAAAGCCCAGGAAAAGAGATTTATATTCCTCCTATGAGAACAACAGGGCAGCTCAGAGGTTCAGAGCCATGAATCTGCTGCCCAGCCTGGGTTTGGGGGGTGATGGCATCATGGAATCTGTGAGTATAAATAGCTTTTCGTGGCAAGGATTGGTGCTACCAACAGCAGTGTGCTGGGAGGAACAGAAAACCATCCCTGGAACACATTGCTCAGGATTTCCCTCAAAAAAAAAAAAAAAGTATCAGTTACAGAGGTCACCTCCAAATCATCCCAGAGAAAACCCAGAGAGCAGAACTGAGTACCCCATCCTGGAGGGAATTAATTCTGAATTCAAATAAATAAATAACCCTCACCGGCCTTGCTGGTTAGAAAATATCCCATTAAAGATTCCGAGTCCATCTGGAGCAATTAGAGAGGAGCATTAGGCCGGGGTCAGCAATCAGGGGGTGCAGTAATTAGCTGAAGCGAAGGCTAAAATGAGCCTTTGTTTGCTGCTGTGGTACGAGGCCATTACTTTAGAAATAAAAGAGAAACATCATGGACAGTGAGGAAATTCAGCTTTGACAGAATTGAGGTTTGGGGCATTTCTGGCCTCATTCCACAGCATTTTCAGTGCTCACCAGCGAGGCAGAGCAGTGTTCTTATCACCGGCACGACTTTATTGCTATTCTTTGGGCAAACTTTTAATATCTGCTCCAAGCAGAAAAAACAAAAAAAATCTTTAGAAGGCGTTCAGGGAATTAATTTTCTCGCCTTGGAAAAGACTCCAGCCTGCCAAAAGGTTTTGCTGAGGCTGCCCTGCCTTTATTTGGTTGAAGTCTTTGTTTTGCAGGACCCAGCAGGATTTCTCCCCGGGGAGCTGAGCAGGGCTCTTTGCTGCCCAATGTGTTGCTCCTTTTGGCTGAGCACGGTCGTGTTTTGCTCCAGGGAATGCTGCAAAATGCCAGAGGACATCAGCCCACTCAGACACTAAAAAGTAACAGGGAAAAATCAACAACCACCGTGAAAGAGAGAGAAGAAAACAGAGAAAAGGTGGAATTCTCCTAAAATCTGGTAAGACTCCTGGAAAAATGCTGCTTTTGAGGTCGTTTTGGGAATTTGGGAGCAGCTCGTGGGCTTCCTGCTGCATCTCCTCGGCCCCACGGCATCATTCATGTTGGAAAAGGCCTCCAAGATCATATTTTCGAACCTTTTTTATAGCCCAGCCAGGACGGCAAGGAAGCCCAGGCGCTGGAATTCACCTGGAAAATCTGGGCCAGGGCTTGGCCTCGCTGTGTTTGCAGGCAGGGGGGGAAAATTTCAAACTGTGCCTAAAACAGAAGCATGGATTTGGGAATTTTGGAGACTTAGACAGCTGGGGGATGAGTCTTGCTGCAAAAACAGCTTTTTGCCAGCGAGTTAAACCTGCCAGTGAGCTCGTGCAGCTCCTCCTCCCGAAATACACTCCTGCCTTCCTCTGCAGCACAAGGATGTGCTGGGATGAACCCCTGGAATGTCACCCACAGCGTGACAGCTTTTCCTCGAGGCTTTGGGGTTTAAAAGCTGTTCCCAGCTCTGTCAAGCTGGCTGGGTGAAGAAGAGCATCTCAGTCAGTCTACTCACAGAAAACTTCCCTTTGCTTTTTTGTTTTGTTTTGTTTTGTTTGTTTTTTGTTTTTTAATTAAGATGGAGGTAGAATTTACTGTGATTTTCCCTGGTATCTCTGAATCATGTTCCACTCTCTACTATTTCACTGTCTGTAATCTTCCCCAGCGATTCTGGCCTCGGCTTTGAAGTGATTTAGGGCTTGTTTATCACAAAGGCAATCAGACATGTTCCCTCCCAGACACCCTGGAAGTGCCAGGGAGCTGAATATTCCCTTTGATGGGGGGCTCAGACACAGAGGCAGAGCCAAACAGGTTACAGGCACTACCTGAGCCCCGGTGAATCACTGAGTGCTCCCAGGCAGCTCCAGGCAGGCATTTGAATGTAAACAGCACTGAGGAATGTGACCTGGAGCATCTGCCACCAGCTGGGAACATGCACCAGCTCCATTGCTGCGGCACGGAGAATTGCCAGCCGCAATCGTTCGCTCATAAATCTGCGTCCCCGAGGTTAATTGGGTGTGACTTTGGCACCCAGGCTCCTTCAGAAGCAGAGTCCCTGCTGCTCTGCCCCTGCCCTGGCACTCAGGGCACAGCAGGGCCAGGTGGGTGCTCAGGGGCACAGAGGGACAAAAATCTCTGCGGCGTCTCTGTGCGTTCAGGCAATTCTGGGGTCATTCCCCTTTTGTTCTGGGCCAAATCTTCCCATTCTGTGTCACCAAAACCTCTCCGGTATCTCTGTGCATTCGGGGGATTCTGGGGTCATTCCCATTTTGTTCTGGGCCAAACCCTCCCATTCTGTGTCCCCAAAACCTCTCCGGTATCTCTGTGGGTTCGGGGGATTCTGGGGTCATTCTCATTTTGTTCTGGGCCAAATTTTCCCATTCTGTGTCACCAAAACCTCTCCAGTATCTCTGTGGGTTCGGGGGATTCTGGGGTCATTCCCCTTTTGTTCTGGGCCAAACCCTCCCATTCTGTGTCACCAAAATCTCTCGGTGTCCCTGCTCTGAGCCAGCCCCCGCTGTGGGTTCGGGGGATTCTGGGTCACATTCTGTGTCATTATCCCAGCGATTCCTTCGCAGGGAACACAGCCCACGGCCCCGAGGAGGCAGAGGCAGGAGCTCAGCTCTTTGATAGCACGGAATCATCACATTTCACATCACAGTCGTCTCACGCCGTGGGTTTGGTCCAGGCCAGCCCTGGGCACACAGGGCTGGGTGTGCCCCACTCCCCAAACACAGCACATTGCTGTCCCCTCCAGAGCTGGCCTCGCTGTGAGCGCAGCCACTCCCGTGCCAAGTCCCTTTCAGGACCCACAGCAGCTGCTTTGCCATCTTGCTGCGGGATTTTTTCCCAGCAAACTTGAAGAATTATGCCAGATCCAAGTCACTGTTGTTTTTGACTAGAGCTGTCCCAGGGGGAGGGAGGTGTTCAGAGAGAGATGTACATATTTGTTTAGACTGGCACTGACTGCCCATTTCTTCACACAGACGAGCTCCCAGCTCATAACCTGTCTTGTTCAATCAGATTTGCAGCTCCTGGGTTTCCCTCTGAAGCTTTGTACATTTTCCAGCTGGTGATTTGACAGAGCTCTCTGAACTCGCACTCGGAGCTGCGCAGAGATCCTCTGTGTTGCTGTTAGCACTTGGAGACAAGATTACATTTCTGCCTAATGTCACTTTGGGCTTTTCTTGCTTTTTTCACACGGCCTGAATAAAAAAATCAGCTTTGTGGCTGCACTATTAAATAAATATTAACGGTGGTTGTTATGAAACATTTGATGAGTGACAAAGGCTGAGGTTATGACCTGATTTTCTCCCAGGTGATGTTTGCAGCCCTTTACATCTGCCCTGCACTCAGTTCAGAAAGGTTTACGGGGTGGATGGGAAGCAGAAACAGCCATGAGGATGCTTGAATTGTGCTGATTTATTTTTTTTCCCATTAAAAGCCCACAGTATCAGCCATGGGGAAAAGGATCTGGGTAGTGCCTGGCTCCGGTGTGCAGGCTGTCCTGAGGTCACAGCACAGGCAGCGGTTTAGATTGAAAAGCTGTGGTCAGGGATGGTCACCCCTAATATCCTCAGGACATTCCCAAGTCCCCCAGGCTCTGGTGAAGAGCTGATGTGGCTCCTGTCCCCAGGAGCAGCTGGGCTGTGGCCCTGCCCCAGAGGGGCTCAGGACAGCCCTTCCAGCAGGGAATGCTCTGCGCTGGGCTGGGGGGGATGCAGGGGAGGGGATGAAAGCTCTGCAGGGTCAGGTCCCAACCCTGCCCTGCTCTGGCTCTGTCCCCTCTCCACCAGGGAGGCTGACTGACCCCATCTGCTCTGGGGCAGCAGCTGACCCCCAATCTCCCCCATTTCCATCCATCCGCGGTGCTTCGTGCCTGCTCTGCTGCTGTGCAGCACCCCGAGCCCCATTCTGTGTCCCACCTGCCCTGGCACGCAGGGGCACGGTCAGAACCAGGGAAAAAAGGCTTTTCTTGGAGAACAAAGCTGAGGCATTGCCGTGCCGGGGGTGCTGTGCCTTCCCAGGGCAGGGCTGCAGTTGATTGCATGCAGCAGGGAGCCCTAAATGTGCCTAACAACTCCTCTGCCTAAATAGGCTCCCTTGTTTCATTAGCCCTCTGCTTTCCCCGGGCCCAGCATGGCAGCTTGGTAAGGCACCACGTTTTCCTCTCATTTAAAAGGGTTTTTGCTTGGCTTCTTAAGTCTCTTTAAAGGCATTTCTAGGTCTGTTAATTATTCATTGCGCGTTAATTATGTTTAGTCCACTGTTTCTTCGGTGGAGAAAGTTGTTATTTGTGAGTCAAAAGCTCTTTATGAAGCAGACAGGCTGGAATTGTCAGAAAGACTTGGGGGAGCAGTTGGAATTATTAAAAGGAGCTTTGATTAAACACGGGGAGTTAATTTAACAAGAGTAACTGGTTTTATCTTTTGGGTTTTTTCTGGGTGTGCAGAACAAAGCACAGCCAGGGATGTGTCAGGCCTGACCTGGAGCCACAGGGCTCACTCAGGTGCCCCAGGAGATGGGCACATCATTCCTTTGATCTCTTTTGGGTGCTGGGAATGGGTTTTGTCCACAGGCTCAGAAATAAAATTTGGCTGTAAGGGCGAACCTCAGAGTAGCTGCCTTTGATCCTGCCGGGCTCAGGCCAGACAGAAAACAACCTGGTGTGTGTCCTGTCTCACTGAAAATATCATTTATTCTGCTGTGTTTGGGGGGAGGGGGGCATTGCAGCTCCTCATTTTCTCTGTCACGGTGGCACTGAGGTGAATCATCCAACATGGAGAATTCAGCCTCATTTGAACTCAGCAGCTCTGGAGATTCTGGTTCCTGCATAAACTGAAAGCTTCAGGGCAGGGATTATTCTGTGTTGGTTCAAAACTGAGCAGACCTTTGGATCTGAAACACCACTAAACTGAAATTTTAGTTTGTTGGTTCTTGGAGATGGACAGACAGTTTTCTTTCCTAGCAGTGGGAAGGATTTTCTTTTTATTATTTTTTTTCTTCTGTTATGTAAGGAAAATAATTTTTATTTAAAAAGTGCTGATGAAGCCTGGCTGAGGGTGCACCTGCAGAAACACCAAACCCTTCAGTGTGTAGCTTGAGAAAACAGAGCAACGTAAATAGAAATATTCCTAAATGAAGGAATGGAGTTCTCCAGCACAGATTCAGCTGGGCACTTCTGCTTTCCACCCCTTCCTTCTCCAATCCTCCCAGCCCACTTCTGCCTGGGAGAGGAGAGGAATTTCAGACCATTTCCTTTCTGGCTGTGTCTTCCTGCACCTTTCCTTCCCCGTGTCTGATTCTCGTGGCTTCAGGCAAGACAAAGCACCAGAATTCTCAAGGATAGATTGGGATAAGAGAGGAAAAGGGAAAACAGTCTGAAAAGCAAGGCAGAAAAAAGACCAATCCCATCTGAAGGCAGATTTTCCTGTGTGTGTTTAGCTCTGTAGCAGAACTCCCTGAGCCCCCAGAGCCAAGCACCAGGGCTGGTGTCAAACACAACAAAACAATCAGATCGACAGCAGGGTGGCTTGTGCAAGTCTCTATTTAATTACAGTGCTGCATGAAGACATTGGTTGGTGTCACATGTACCTGTGATGGGCATTTTATACATTCCTGACTCCCCGGGGAGTCGTGTTTGCACTGGAGATTTTCACCACAAGAGGTAGTGGCTTTATTTTTCCCGTTTTCCTTTTTTTTTTTTTTTTTTTTTTTCGAATTTTTTAATGTCAGCAGGATTGGATAAGCTGGTTAAACCTACTGGAGTTAATTTACTCTTCAGCCAGGAAGATAAACAGTTCTGTGGAGTGGGAGCAAGCAGGCAAGCAGCAAATACAGTGCAGGCAGAATTCACTGGCTTTTGGTTCAAACCTGTTTGGGGTGCAGAGAGCCCCAGGCAGGGCTTCAGCAAGCTGGGAGCCACAGGGAGGGAAAGCAGGAGCAGGAAGACTCAATAAGCAGAACTAAAGCCTCAATTATAAATAAGGAATCACAAAAGAGGGGCTAGAGCGAGGGTCTGAAGTTCTTGAGGGACAAAGAAATGAAATCTTCTCGTGAAGGTGTTTTTTAAAAACAGCTCAGGACCCTTCCCACCACCAGCAAGTCCTGCCAGCAGAGGTCTTGGGGGAAGCAGAGGTTTGGTTTTTTTCCAGAGTGGAGGGAACAGTGAGGTCTGGGTTTGCCAGGCTCAGACTGTGGGCGAGAGGCCCCCGAGTGCTCTGGGGTGCAGCTGACCTGTGCTGGCTTCTGAGAGGTTCCCACACATCTTCCATCCCAGCCAGAGCTTCCATCCCAGCCAGAGCTTCCATCCCAGCCAGAGTTTCCATCCCAGGCACAGCTTCCATCCCTGGCACAGCTTCCATCCCAGGCACAGCTTCCATCCCTGGCACAGCTTCCATCCCAGGCACAGCTTCCATCCCAGCCAGAGCTTCCGTCCCAGGCACAGCTTCCATCCCAGCCAGAGCTTCCGTCCCAGGCACAGCTTCCATCCCAGGCACAGCTTCCATCCCTGGCAGAGCTTCCATCCCAGGCACAGTTTCCATCCCAGGCACAGCTTCCATCCCTGGCAGAGCTTCCATCCCAGGCACAGCTTCCATCCCAGGCAGAGCTTCCATCTCAGCCAGAGCTTCCATGCCAGGCACAGCTTCCATCCCAGGCAGAGCTTCCATCCCAGCCAGAGCTTCCATCCCAGCCACGGCTCCTCCCTGGGTCAGCACAGGCTGTCCTTGCCTTGCATTGCTCTATTCCTTGGAAAGCCAGAGGTGAGGAGGAGTTCTGGTGCTGTCTCCAAAGGGCGCTGAAGGCTCAGCTCAGGGGTGCAAAGTGCTTTCGTTTGCTGTGTGGAAGGGCAGGAGTTTCATGGGGAAGGAAAACCTGCTGCAGGGATGGCCAGGCCGGGCATTGTCACCTCCGGGGATAGTCACATTCCCACCGTTTAGGAAGGAGTGGCTTAAAATGTCCTGGGGTGAAGGATAGGCTGCAGGGAATTCCTCACAGCGAATATTGAAGCTCTGGGAAATCACGCCTGGGGCTTTTTGCCAGTCCAAGCTGGCAACACATGAAGCACATGGGCTCTTTTTCAGCAGCTTTTTTTTTTCCCCTCCACGGCATTTTGGAAGAGTTTTTCAGGTAGTGGTTCAGGTGGATTGAGCTATGAGGTTCTGCTTCTGAATTCAGAAAAGAAAAATTGGGAGCAAGGTACACAGCGTTGGAGGTGAGGATTTTCCTTGAGTTTACACTGGACACAAAGTAAAATTACGGCACAGAGTTATTACCCACATTCTGCTTATCCTGAGGGCTCACACCAGGTTTTACTGCAGGGCAAACATCACCTGTGGCAACTTATAAAAATGGTTTAAAGCTTTTTTGTCTATGTATGACATTATTTGCTGTTTTGGTTCAGCTCCCCACCTGTGAATTCCCTAAGTCAAATGTATCTTTCTGCTTGGAAATAAGTTAGAAAATGGACCAGTAGCTTGTTGATATTTTTCTGCTCCAAAACCTCCTTTACATCATTCTATGAATATTGGGATATGAGTCTGAGTTGATTCCCATCACTGAGTGAACTTGTTTCGTTAAAACTGAGGTGGGGGAAGAGCAGCTCATGTGTGCCTGAGATCTCTCAGGTGCTCCCAATTTTAGCAGTTTTTGGCTGAGTTGAAATGTTACACAAGATCTCACACATGTGGGCTGAATGTCAGGAGCCCTGGCTATCAGCCCGTGCCAGGAGTGCCAGCTTTAGAATGGAAACCTTTGGATTAAGGTGGGACTGCTGCTTCGGTTTTAGAAAACAGCTGGGATTATGCGTTAGAGCTGCTTGGTGTAATCTCTTCCTGGATCAGAGCTGGAGCTCATCCCACCAGCGCAGGAAAATGCTCTGTTAGCAATACAGGAAATCCAGGGAATTAAAGGAAACCTTGGCAGATCTTCACCTCATCTGCAGCAGAAACTGAGGGAATATTCCACAAACTGCATAGAGAGAAAAGGGATTCTATTGCTCTCCCAATTGTGTTTTCACTCCTTTAGAAAACAGCAGGAAACTGCACCCTGGGAGTCTGCCCCTGCTTATGGCTATTGCAACCCTCTGCTGCTCCCCAGCCTGCAGGAATTCCTAGCCACACCTATTTCCACCTTGTTTTATTCACCTTGCTGCGTTTTATTTACAGAGATATTGCAAAATAGAGTGTGAACTGAGTACGAGTAGCAAGTGCAGCGTGGGTTGGGCAGTGCCAGACTCAGCGTGGTGAAAGGATGCTCTTATGGGGTTTCAATTCTTAGAATCCATGGAAAAATAGACAGCAGAGAGTAAGGGATGCTGGAAACACCCAGACCTTCCCAGAGTCCAGCTCGGACACAGGAGCTGGTCCGGGTAGGGGCTTTGTTGGGGTTCGATTCTGGCTTTTTCCAAAACGCACAGTTTTATCTCCTTGACTGTTAATTAAATTAGGCACAATGTTATTCTGCACTCTCTGCGGAGAGGCAGAGGCGAATCAGCCCCGAGGTGCTCCTTGGGGCCCTGGTTTGGGTGAGCAGAGCCAGCCCTGACCCTGCTGGCGTGGTCAGGGTGTCCCCGAGGCGCCGGGGGCTGCGGGTGCCTCCCTGGCACGGTGTCCCCGTGTCTGTACATTCACCCTGCTGCCACCCCTGCCGGGAGCGTCACCCTGGGCACGGCAGATGAGATGCTGGTGGGCAGAAATCGCTGATGAGAGATGAGGGGTCCTGGTGGATGCACACCATGCAAGACAAAGTTCCACTCCTTGAGTTCCTCTCTCCATCTCTCTCTTTTTTTTTTTTTTTTTTTTTTTTTTTTTTTTTTTTTGGCTTGGACTCCATCCTATTTATTCCTATTTACACCGGTGCAGTGGTTTGACATGAGGCTGATGCCCACTTCTCCCTTCCAGCCGTGGCTTGCAGGCCCCCATTGCTGCAGGGCTCGGGTCTGTGGGTGGCAGAACCTTCTCGACCCGCCTTGGGGACCTCGGGAAGTTTTTGGGTCGGTTTGAATTGAATTTCTGAAGGCTTCAGCAGTTGAACACCGCGCGAGTCAGCTCGAGGCGAAGGCAAAGCTATTGCACGGAGCTTGCACGGGCCCTGGGTGGCTCCTGCTGCCAAGCGGGAGGGATGGCCTTGTCTTTGGTGAGAGCTGTGCCGTGAGCCAGCGCTGCCTCCCGTGGCCCCGTGGCCATCCTGTGGCCATTCCGTGTCCATTCTGTGTCCATTCCGTGGCCATTCTATGTCCATTCTGTGTCCGGTGCCCTCCGGGCTGGGTGGCCACAGGCGAGAACCGAGCGGGAGCGCCTCGATCTTTGCACTTCCACTTCCAACACAGTGTGAGGGTGGCTCTGAAAAGCACCCTTGGGACCGGTCCAGAGGTCACCCAGCGGGGTGAGACACCCTCCCACCTCGCTCGGGCACTGAGCCGTGCCCGACTCAAGAGCTCCAGCCCCCTCCCCGGCTGCCCCGCTGTGCGTGAATGGCGTCGCTTCCTCTTCCCCCTCCGTTCCTAAAAAAATGCGGATGCTGTTTGTGACTTTTAGCAGTGGAGGATCTTCATGAAAGCCTTGCGAAACTCGATGTTGAAGGTGGTGTAGATAATCGGGTTGACAGCGCTGTTGACATAGCCGAGCCATGTGAAGGCGCTGTACATGGCCGGCGGGATGTTGCAGTCGCAGTGCATGTTCAGGATGTGAGTGATGAAGAAGGGGAGCCAGCAGATGATGAAAACACCTGGGGGGGAAAAGGAGAGAGGCGGATTTTGATTGCTGAAAGCTGGGCAGATTCTCGGGCTGTGAGAACAGTAAGGCTCTCTTTGGTAGGAGGGGAAAATATTTCCCAGAGGGATAAGCTTTGTGTTTGCGTGTTCAGTCTCCTGGTCTGCGTTCTACCCAGGTGCTGAAAACTCCTCTGCTCGTGTCATGAGCCAGACAGAGCAGAAACTCTGATTTCTGTGCTTGTGTCATGAGCCCAGATAGAGCAGAAACTCTGATTTCTGTGCTCCTTTAATGAGCCTAGATACACCAGAAACTCTGATTTCTCTGCTCGTGTAAGGAGCCCAGACAGAGCAGAATCTCTGATTTCTGTGCTTGTGTAAGGAGCCCAGATAGAGCAGAAACTCTGATTTCTGTGCTCCTTTAATGAGCCTAGATACACCAGAAACTCTGATTTCTGTGCTCGTGTAAGGAGCCCAGATAGAGCAGAAACTCTGATTTCTGTGCTTGTGTAAGGAGCCCAGACAGAGCAGAAATTCTGCCCTTCAGAGGTGCCAACTTCTCTGAACTCTGCTGCCTTTTGTCCCAAAAAACCCACGAGCTCCTCCCCTGTTTTGGCAGCCCAGCTGGCCCAAAGAGGGGCAGTTTTGGGAACCTTTAGTGCAGCACTGTGGCTGGGGGGAGGGACCCACCATGGGCAGCCTCTCTGCTGCCTATTCCCTTATGTATGGAGGGAAATGATTTCTGGGTCATTCCCGGGGGTGGGAAACACCGGACACGGGACTGGGCTTTGTGCAGGGACCCCAGGGCAGCCAGGGCACGCTCTCACCGAGCACGATGGCCAGCATCTGGGTGGCTTTCTTCTCCTTCTGCTGCGACAGTTTCCTCCTGATCACGGCCTTGAGCAAGTTCCTCGTCTTGCCGTTGGGCAGGGAGTGGATCTCGAAGACCTTGGCTGTGTGGTGGGATTCTTTGGCATGGCCGTTCTTCTCCACCTTCCCAGGGCTGTTCAGGGGTGCCTGCAGGGTAGAGTTGTTGCCCCGATTAGAAGCAACTGGCACAATCAACTGGTGGTTACTTGGTGCTGTGGGTTTGAGGGCGGTTTTCTCAGGGGGACTGGTACTGGACACCATCTCCATTTCCATCTCTTCTATGTGACTCTCTGCCTCCTGGACAAGAATCAAATGTCCACAACATAATGACAAGGTAAATACACAGAGAGGAGCAACGAACATTCCTTACAGAGTGAAGCTGGATGATGCTGGAGGACAGTCAGTCCCTCTTCTCCCTCCCTGCGTGGCGCTGGAGAAAGGGCTGTGGTGCTTACAGATATTTTGGGCAGATGGGATTGACAGAGCTGCATTGGAGGAGTCTCCTTTTCGGCACAAAGAGGCTCAGAAATGGGAGAGAAGCTGTCTCCGCTCTCCAGAGATTTTGGTCAGGTTTTCAGAATGCAAGTAAATAAAAGTGGAATCAACAAGCAAAACCCAATGAAGCCAATGCAGTCCAGGATTTAAATAACAGAGAGGAGAAGGACGTCAAAGGCACAAAAATGTTCAAATGCCGTGGCTTTTGGAGCTGATCTTTAGGTGAGCTTAATCTGGCTTTTCGAGCTCTGTGAGCTTAAAACCCCTGCTTCACTCTAAGGAATGGGAAGACTATTTAAATTTTGAGATTGAATGGTAACCTTTGCTCTTACGTTTATTTTTCTCCCACCCTACATAAATGAACCTTGTGTCCTGAGGGAGAAGGGGAAGGCTGAAGGCTCTGGAAAGCTCCCACTTCTCTTTAACACTCACCACTTTGCGCTTATTAACTTGGAAGCTCCCATTGGACTTCACAATAACTGTGCAGAGCTTGACGTCTTCTGGATGAGTGCATTTGTCCTAAGGGGCAAGCACCAGCTCAGAGGTTACACAGGCAGAGAGGGGTCGGGAAGGGAAGCTGGTAAGGGAGGCACGTGGGGACACAAAGGAATTAATCGGGAATTCGCCGGCGTGGCTGAGGTGCCGAGCAGGATGGAAAAGTGCCGTGGAGGAGCAGCGATGGATGGAGGCTGCCACCCCTGTGCTTTCTCCAGAGGGAGGAGAGCTCGAAGATCTGCTGGTGTTTGTCTGTCCCTACCTTGCTGCCTCCTTGCCAGAGGCAGCACAATTTGGAGCTGCAGCCCCCGGGACTGCCCATCCCCGCTGGCTGCATTTTGGCAAGTGGATTCCTGGGCAGCAGCCTGCCCAGCCGGGCTCCCTCTCACTGCCTCCCTGCAGAGCTGTGCTGTGCCCCCCAGCCGTGCCAGGCACTGCCCTGAGCCTTGGGGACACCTTACAGCACCTCAGGGGAGCTACAAGAGAGCTGGAGAGGGCTTGGAGTGAGAGGGCACGGGGGAATGGCCTTGAGCTGAAGGAGGGTAGGCTTTGGTTGGATATTAGGGAGAAATTCCTCCCTGTGAGAGTGGCGAGGCCCTGGCACAGGTGCCCAGGGAAGCTGTGGCTGTCCCTGGATCCCTGGCAGTGTCCCAGGCCAGGTTGGACAGGGCTTGGAGCAGCCTGGGACAGTGGGAGGTGTCCCTGCCTGTGTCAGGAGGTGGAAAAGATGGGCTTCAATGTCCCTTCCACCCCAAACCATCCCTGGATTCTGTGATTCTGCAGGAGTGGCACAAACAGTGGTGCAGCCCCTGGGACCCCCAACCCAGCCCAAGGAAACACTCTGGGTTAAAGCAGCAGCTGCTGGTGCACATCTGTGCTGGAGCAACCCCTGAGATCCAGGGCTAGCCTGTGGAGCACCAACCAGCGAGCTGGGACCCCAAAGTGTGCAGCTGGGACCCCAAGGTGTGGGACCCCAAAGTGTGGGACCCCCGAGTGTGCATCGGGGACCCCTGAGTGTGCATCTGGGACCCCTGAGTGTGCAGCTGGGACCCCAAAGTGTGCAACTGGGACCCCAAAATGTGCAGTTGGGACCCCAAAGTGTGGGACCCCAAAATGTGCAGCTGGGACCCCTGAGTGTGCAGCTGGGACCCCAAACTGACCACAGCATCCACCTTCGAGGGCCGGAGTTTGGCCCAGCCGAGGCAGGGCGGTTTGGGGCAGGAGGCAGAGGATGGTGGCAGGGCAGGAGGGGACAGGCAGCGCTGGTACCTTGAGCGGCGCCTGCGTGTCCGAGTCCAGCACGTGGCTGCTGCGCTTGGTGCTGACGCGCTTCCTGCGGCGCCGCAGCACGATGTAGATCTGCACGTACACCAGCAGCGTGACGATGAAGGGCACGTAGAAGGACACGATGGACGAGTACACCACGAAGGCAGGGTTGGCGATGATGCACTCCTTCTCATCTGCAGGACAAAACCTTGCGGGATTGCTGTGCCCTCTGGGGGAGCACCCCGCCAGGGAGTCACATCACCCCAAAATCCCCGGCTCTTCCTTGCCCTGCAGCTCGAGGCTGCTGATCCCGTGCTGTATCCAGCCCAGTCTTCCCAGGAAAATGCTGCCTGAACTGCCAGGCCTTTTCTCTGCTGCCTCAGGGGAGGTTTTGCCCCAGGTTTTTGCGTGTTTTGGTAGAAGGATTTTGGATTTGTAGTGGGCAAATGTTAAGGTAACATTGAGCAGTTTTGTGTGAATTTCTACATCACCTCAGTTCTGATGGGTCTGAAACTCTGGTCTGGAACAGCAAGAGATGGAACAGACCCAGGAGCAGCTTGCAAATAGACAGGGACAGCAGTGGGAGAGAACACTTCAAATACACCTCAAACCTGACCCCACATTTATTCCCGGCTCTCTGGGGACCCAGGAAGACACCAGGAGGCAGCTGCAGCTGGCCCAGCCCTCACCTGTGTTGTTGAGGCCGAAGAGGAGCGGGCAGGAGATGGCAAAGGACAGCACCCAGACCACGGCGATCATGAGGGTGACCCTGCGCTTGGAGCTGTAGCGAGTGTTGTAGAGCATGGGCATGGCCACGGCCGTGTACCTGCGGGGACACACAGGCTGCTGTCACCTGCCGGGCTGACGAAGGCTCTCAGGGAGGGAATGGCACCTGACAAGGGAATGGCACCCAGCGAGGAAATGGCACCCGGCGAGGGAATGGCACCCGGCGAGGGAATGGCACCCGGCTAGGGAATGGCACCTGACGAGGGAATGGCAGCCAGGGAGGGAATGGCACCTGGCGAGGGACTGGCACCCAGGGAGGGAATGGCACCTGGCGAGGGAATGGCACCCGGCAAGGGAATGGCAGCCAGGGAGGGAATGGCACTCGGCGAGGGAATGGCACCCAGGGAGGGAATGGCACCCGGTGAGGGAATGGCACCCGGCTAGGGAATGGCACCTGGCGAGGGAATGGCACCTGACAAGGGAATGGCACCCAGCGATGGAATGGCACCCGGCGAGGGAATGGCAGCCAGGGAGGGAATGGTACCCAGGGAGGTAATGGCACCCGGCTAGGGAATGGCTCCCAGTGAGGGAATGGCACCCGGCTAGGGAATGGCAGCCAGGGCAGGTTCCACGTGTGCCGGGGGGGCTGCAGCCCCTGCCTCGGGAGCTGTGAGCCTGGGCCAGCTCAGCACAGCTTTCCCTTCCACTCCTTCCCACTGACACCAGCTGCGCCAGCCCAGGTGAGAAACAGAAGGACCAAACCCATGGGAACACAGGCACCATTCCATCTGCATTCTCAACCAGAATTTCTGTGCCTCCTGACGGGACTCCCTGCCCAGAGCTCATCGAGATCCTTTACACTGCTCTTCCAAAAGCTCTCCCCATTTCCAAGCCTCTGAGCCCCAGGGACTCGCTGCCCTGGGCGTGGCACGGGCTGTGGCACAGAGGCCTCACCTGTCAATGCTGATGGCACAGAGGTTGAGGATGCTGGCAGTGCACATCATGACGTCCAGGGTGACAAAGATGTCGCAGTGGATGCGGCTGAAACGCCACTCCCCCACCACCTGCAGGGAGGGAGCAGGGCTGGTGAACGTGGGGAGGGCACAGAGGAGAGTTTGGCACCAAGACAGAGCCTGGTGGGTGCTCTAGTGCTGCTGGTCAAGGGCAGAGCTCTGCCCCTTCTGTGTCAAGTCATTCCCCAGGGCTGCTGTGATCCCACCCTGCCCAACTCCATCCTGCCCCATCCCACCCTGCCCATCCCACTGTGTCTGGTCCCACTGTGTCTGGTCCCACCCTGCCCATCCCTCCCTGCCCATCCCACTGTGTCTGGTCCCACCCTGCCCATCCCACCCTGCCCCATCCCTCCCTGCCCCATCCCACCCTGCCCATCCCTCCCTGTCCATCCCTCCCTGCTGCTCTGCACGGATCTGGGCAGCCCCACAGCAAACTGGGCTCCCATTCCAGGGACATTGGGGAGCACAAGGCTCCTCCGGGTCAGAGGGAAAGGTGAAGGAGCTTAAACAGCTCTCTGAAGCATTTCGAGGTAGAATGAGGAAGGAAATGTGTTCTTTTTAATTCCCTAGCACCTCTAATTGTACTTACACCTTTCCTTAGACAACTTTTCCAATTATACCCACCAAAGGTCAGGGGCAGGAGCTTCCCTTCATTTCTTAGTTTAAAAAATCGGGGTAGACTTTCCTCACCTTTATCTTTTTTTTTTTTTTTTTTTTTTTTTTTTGGTGAACAAAATGAGTTTAATTCAGAGTGAAAAGCCTTTAACACTCCCCTCGATGTGTTAAAGACAAAGAACTAATGATAACACTTCCAGTCACCAGTAGCCTTTTTTCTCTTCACTTCTCTTGCTGTTGAAGCTGAACTTTGCCAATTAAGTTTAATAGCAATTATTCGGACTGCTGTGTTTGACATGTGATGAAAAAAAAGGTATATTTCCCTCTAACAAAAATAGAGCCCTACTGCATTTGAAAATAGAATGAATAAGATATCTATTCTTCAGTTATTTCTGCTCTGATATACATAACCATAGGCAGCATAAAGAAGGAAGAATGACTGCATTGAAGCCTGAGTGACAGATGAATACTCAGTGATTAAAAAAGCACTTAAGAGACAGTTACATCAGGAACTTTGAGGAGAATGTGCCCAAAGGCAAAGGTTTCCAGCCAGATCTAAACCTCTGCAAAATCGATTTCCTGAGGGCATGGTTTGGGCTTTATGGGAGAAGCTGGGAATGGCAGCAGTTCTTTCTCTCGGTGCTTGTATTTGTGTAGGAGTAACCTCAGAAGTTTGGAGGTTAAAGATCTGTTTGCATCGAGGCTTTGCAAAGAGACCTTTTATCTTTCTTGGGGGTTTTTTTCAAGTCTTTCATTTTGATTTTAGTTTTTGCCTAAGCTTGTGACATAAACTGGAAAAAAATTGTCCCATTTGGTAGATTAAGGGAGCTATGGTTCCTGACCAACCCCTGCACAGGAGCCCAGAGAGGGGAGAGGGTTTCACATCCTTCGTGGTTTATTCTCCTGCCTTAGAACTAAAAGGGTCTGAGAGATTCTCGTGGCTGGACCTGAGGGAGCAGGAGCTTCTCCCAGCGTCAGCCTCTGCTCAGATGGGTTATGGCAGAAAAGGAACAGAGCAGAAGGACACCAAAGGCGCTGCCCGCACTCCCCCAGCCTGTGGTCATGTCAGGAAGCGTCGTTCTTTGTGTGCCCTGCAAACAATCATTAACTCGAGTGATAATTAGCGCTGCTCTCTCTCAGCCCGTGTCGTCAGTGGCTTTGTTTTGCTTTGCACAGGGCTCGATGGGCTCATTGATTATGGCTCCTTCCCTCCCCTGCTCTCCTCTCTATGCTATCATTGCCTCTCATAAATGAGCGCCTGGGAATTAACTGTGAGCTCGGGGTAGTTTTGTACCGAACCATGCTAAAGGCAGAGGTGTGAAAAGTGATTTTCTCCCCTGTGTTGTTATATAAAAGCTGTGGATTCCCATCCTGCTTCCGCAATTGCCTTCCTGCAGCCCTTGATTGCTGTTTTTTCTGATTGCTGGACTCAATGATCCTTGTGGGTCCCTTCCACCTCCACAAATTTGATGTGGTTTCGGTGTGATACCTATGGTGTGGTTTTGAAAACAAAATTGGGGTCCTTTCCATCCTGACCCCTCTATTTCTGGTGCAATTGGGCTGTCATTTAGTCCTCTGAGCAGCAGTGGGGTTTCGAGCCAGCCTGTCACCTGCTCCCACATCCATCTCCTGGGAAAAAATGGCAATTTCAGGAAGGAAAAAACTACAATTTCAGGAAGGGAAAAAAAAAAAAAAAAAAAGGCAAGCCATTTCAGGAATGAAAAAGCCTGCAATTTAGGAAATGAAAGAAACTGTACTTAGGGAATGAAAAATATTTCTGGGCAATGCAGGAGCTGATTCCCAGGCTGCTAAACCCTCCCCATCCATATTTACTTAAGGGGACCCCAAACCCTTACCTCCAGGTAGACCACCCAGGGCATGACCAGCGTGGCCACCAGCAGGTCTGCCACGGCCAGGCTGACGATCAGGTAGTTGGTGGTGGTCTGCAGGGCTCTCTCGCGGGACACTGCCATGCACACCAGCACGTTGCCGAAGACGATGACGAAGATGAGCAGGGTGAGCAGCACGGCGTAGTAATTGTAGTGTGGCTTCGGCGCCGCCTCCGAGGCGTTCAGGGCCCTGCTCCAGTTCCTGTCCCCGTCGTACCACGAGAGGTTGAGGGGATCCATGGGGCTGGAAGTGCCAGGTGCCAGCTCCACCCTGGCACCGAGGTGTTGGAGAGGCCATCGGGGGTCAGCATGGAAAAGAAGAATGGAAGCGTTAGGTTTGTGCTGCCTCGCTGGTGGCAGCGTGCTCTCCTCGCTCCGGGTGAAATGTTTGACGGGAAATGGGATGTGGAACTGATCCAGGCTGGGATTCCAGCAGTTAGATTTGTTTTCTAGTTCACCCCTAGATTTCTGTGTCAGTTATTCCGTGTTGCAGTTAGGTCAGGCAGAGTACCTGGGATTTTTGTCCCCTGGCATTCCCTGCTCCCCGTTAGGTGTGCAGAGTTCAGGGCACAAGTGCCATGACCCGCTTGGTTTATTTATTTTTTGTGCTTCATGGGGCTTTGGGCTGTGCTCCTTTTATTTTCTCTTTTGGCTTTTCCTTATTTTCCTTTTCCTCCAGCAGCGAAATAAATAAATTTTAAAACCCAAGACCTGAACGGTGACAATGATAGAAGCTGACAGCAGCAGCTTTGCAGTCAGGGCTGGGCTGTGCCGCCTCTGCCATTCCCCCGTGAGCTTACAGAGCAGAGGGGACACGGTGGGGACAGCACTGGTGCCACCCCACAGCCCTCAGCAGATTCCTGGGAACATGTTATTCCCACTTTTCCTTGGAAAAACTTGTCACCACAGCAAACCCCCACCATTCCCTGGCCAATGGCCAAGTGCTGTGCACTCCTCCAGAGGAATATATGAAAAAAACATGGGATTCCTGTGGAGTTCCCTAGAGCCTGTGGAGGTGTTGGTGTTTGTTTTATCCACCGCGAGTGCTTTTTGGACTTCTTTTTTTGGACTTTTCATGTCTCTCTGTGCTGTCACAATATCCTCTAGAAATTCTGCTGTTGGGACAGAGATTTGTGTGACTTTAGCTGGAATTGCAGGCAGCAAAAAGCTCCTCAGTGCTGAGGGAGGAGAACAAACGAAGCTAAAGGAGGATGTGGAGCGTGGAGGGGAGCTCGGGGTGTTGCTGTTTTGGGATCTTTCTCTGGTGCCAGCACAGGAAAAATAAATGCCATGTTTGCAGTGAGACTCACAGGACATTTGGCCACTGGGAAAGGGAAATATACTTTTTTCCTGGCTGTGTGGGGAGGATATTTCTTGGTCAGGTGGGCTCACTGCAGAGCTCCCAGGGCAGGGCTGTGGTGACAGATATTCCCTCACCAGGTCTGTGCCACACTTAGTGAAGGAATTTCCACAGAGCAGGAGCAATTTGGGCTGAAATTGGAGAATCCCCTCAGTCTGTAAATCATTCCTGACCTTTGCATGGCCAAGGCAGTGGTGCAGGTAGGGCTGGGTGAGCTCACACCTGAGTCCTTCAGGGGAGGTTTGCATTGGATTTTATGGGAAAAAATCCATGGAAAAGCATTGGAACAGGCTGCCCCAGGGAACCACCAGCCCTGGGAGTGCTCAGAGGATCTGTAGATGTGGCACTCGGGTCTGGCTGGGCTTTTCCCACCTGAACAATTCCGTGGTTCTTGGCCTCATTCCCTGCTCAGCACTTCCTAGGATCAAACATTCCGTGTTCCCCGAGCCCCATCTCCACAAAGACCACTGTGACTGGGAAAATCTCAGACACCCCAAACCAGGGCCACTTAATTTTCTTAATAAAAGACAAAGTGACTTCGATTTATTAAACCACGTAAGTGATCAAAATAGCAAAACATTTGCAAATATCAAATTCACCTGGGAACAATGGTTTCTTTATGTTTCACTGAGCTTTTGTGTGCTTTTCTCATTCAGAGAACAATTTGGATAATAATCCTTGGAAATTTGTTGCATATGGGTCCTTAATAGCTGATAATTCAAAAAGTGTCTGTCTGACAGTGCTATCAGCAGCACTTGATAGCTCTACAAATGTCTTCTTAGGAGCTGTCAAAGTGTCAGAAATTAATTAAATGTTAGCTTCTGTGACTCAGAGTGAAGGGGAAAAATCAATGCTAAATACAGCAACAGTTTTTTCTCTTCTCCTGTTGCCCTTTCATCATGCAAAACTATCTCGAGGAGGCAGAACCATGCAGAAAATGCAGGGTGGGGAAAAAAAAAAAGCAGGGACATGGAGAAGTGTCTTTGGGGTGTAAGAGGGATGGAATGGTTTGAGGATGGGCAGGATCAGCCCTTGGGCCTGCTCTGGTTTTTTTCTGAGCTCTGACTGCAGGAACAAAATTGGCTTTACAAAGGCAGGGCCACAGCCAGGGAGATGGGGACAGCAATTCCAGCCTTTTCCAGGCTGTCACAACTCCGTAGTGGAGCTGGAGGAACCATTTATAGCTCATCTCTTGTGTCCATTCATCAGGAATTTACTCAATGGTAGTTAGGGAGGCTCTAAAAATCCCTGCACAAAGTAATCACAGTTTCCTTTCATTTCCTTCTGCACCTTCCACAAGATTTTTTGTTTTCCTTTTAATAGAACTATTTTTACTGTAATAATTTTTATCTTTATATGCATCATGAGGAAAGTTAAAAGATCATGTTTGAATGTTGTACAAATGAAAAGATTTGGTGTTTCCGTTTTTAGAAAAAAAGGTTTTAATTGGGGAAAATGAAGCAGAAAAAGGGTTCCAAATATTTTGTGTGAAACAGGGAAACTAAACCACCAAAACCTAAAACTTATAGCTGTGTGATCATGCAATTAAAGGCTGTATCCAGCACATATCCTCGTGGTGCAAACTACAATTACATGGACAGCTCTGTTAATTCCTGACTTTGGAGAGTTTTCAGTCCTAAAAATAACCTTATTTTCTGCAGCCTCAGAACTGGCATCATTTGGAAGCATTTTGGTGGCCATTAAGGTGTTTTGTGAGTCTCTCAGTCCTGCACTTTTGATTTTAGTGCTGACAGTTCCTCAGCAGAGAAGAAAGGAGCACTTAAAGAACCCGCTGGAAAAGAGAGTGCTTTTCCCTGCCTGTGCCCAGAAAGCTGCGTTTTCCTGGGGAAAAGGGAGAGGGATCAAAAACACAGGGAAATGTGCAAATGGCAGCTGCCTCTGCCTTTGCTGAGGCTCCTGCACAGGGGAAAAACAGAGTCTCGGTTTCAGTGGGAGAAAGAGTCCGAAAGGGAGCAAATTCCCTCGTGAATTAAGTGCGGCAAAGCCACTCTAATTCCCACTCCGAGCCCCCCAGATTTCCAGGGTGGCTGAGCTAATCCCGCTGGGGATTTGCTCGGGGTCAAGGGCAGGACAGGGCGGCAAGGTTGCAGCGGTGTTCGATGGCAGCCGTGCAGCATCCCTGCTGCTCATCCCTCGCACAAACCTCCCCGCGGGGCTGGCCCAGCCCCGGAGCATTTTCCAGCTGTGTGCCTGCTGGAATGACAGGCTGGGAACGCAGGGCCGGAGGTTTCCAGAGCTGCTGCCAGCTCTCCAGGGGAGCGCAGTGAGAATTGTTTGCTCGCCGCGCCAGAATTTCTCCTTGGTTCCAGAATTTCTCCTCGGGATGGATCACCTCATCACACTTGTGGCAAGCAAGCACGAGATCTGCCTGCCAAATGTGGGATGTTCACAGCCCAACAAAACCCTTGTGTCCCTGGCAGGATCTGAAACCCTTTTCCTCTCAGAAACAGCGAAGGTGTGACTCTCCTTTTGGTTTTCACTCTGCTTGCGAACACCCCCGGCACGAAATCCTCTCAGGGCTGATCCTGAGGGTGTCAGACTCTGGGACTCTGTCCCTGCAGCATCTGCTTGGGCTAGACTTGGGGCCTGCCTGCCAAAACTGCAGCCAGCCTGTGCTTTTGTTCACAATTCCCCAAGGCTTTGCCTCAGACATGATGCATTCGAGATGAAATCTGGAGTTCAGGGAGAGCTTTCAGGGGCCAAGCTTCCCTCCGGACTCCAGTCCCCATTTTGGGGCCAGATTTGGTGTGCACCCAGCAGGGACCAGCAGCCAAAGCCACGCGTGACAGTGTCCCGTGGGAGATGCTCCCACTGCAGCTCAGAACAGCTTCCACCTGCTCTCCCCGAGGTGTTCTGCCTGCAGAACCTGCCAGACTGAGATTTCCTGCTAATTGCTGCTGCCCAGAGGTGCCCATCAGGCTGCTGAGTCTGCTCTGCTCGCAGACAGATTCCCTCCAAAGGCCTTTCGCAGGGATCGATGTCTAAGTGGAATTTGCACAGAACAGTGGCTCCCGGAATGTTGTCATTTTCCTCTGAAATTTTGGAATCAATGGGCCATAGGAAAGCTGTCAAACTGACATCCTTTCTGTCCGCAAGATGTTTGCTGGGCTCCACTGAGAATGCAACAGAGACATTCCAATCAAGGGAAATAACATAAATTTTTTTTTTAATAGGGAGGATGTGGAAGAGAAAGAGAAGAGGGAAGTGTGTTTGAGGAGCTGCTTTGTTTCCCTGCTCAGGGGTTCTGTGGGGGGAAAGGCAGCTTCTGGAGTAGTTTTACTTTTTTTTTTTTTTTTTATGTAAGCCCAGAATTTCTGTGGATTTCTGTCCATGGTTCCCGGGAGAGCAAGGAAGGTGTGTAACAGCAGGCACGGAGTGAGAAGCTTTTCCCATTAATTCCTGCCCAGGGGACAGTCTCTGCAGGCACTGAGGAGGAGGAGGAGGAAAGGTCAGGAATGAGGAAAATACTGTAAATTCTGCCTTGAGCTGAGCGTGCTGCTGATGCTGCTGAAAAACCCCGTCCCACATCCTGGTGGCTTTAAATAACCGCGACTCCCCCGGGCACGGAGCCGGGGATGCAGCGGGAGGTGACAGCCGTGACTGACAGGGCCCTGATCACACCTGAACACTGCCTGGCTCTCGGAGCAGGCACAGCTTCTCTTTCCACACTCCCGGAGCCCTCTCGGTGCTCTCCAGGAACCTGGAGGAGGTTCTACCCACGGGGGCAGAATTAGAGACAAAAATCCTGGCCATGTTGGGGCTTTTTTGGGGGCTGAATCCTAATTTCATCACTGGGCAACCTTCTGCCCATCATCTTCTTCCAAAAGCCTCTTGAAAATCTTCCTCCTCCCCTGCCTTCCCCCTGACTCCCCATCCTCAGACCCTGTGCCCCCCGAGATCCCGAAGGTGTATGAACTACAGCTATTGCTCACTCCTGATGGAGGAACATTCCCGGTTTTCATAATGCCCAGTGGGATCCTCTGCTGGGAAGGTTCCCATGTCCCTCTGGAGCAGCTGATCCCCTCTGGCTGTGGCTCAGCAGGTGATGGGGAGAACGCCCTGCGGCCTGAGCCACCCCCGAGCTGTTCTTGCCGCTGCCTCGGCGTTCGCCTGCTCCAAAGCCGCAGTGCTCAGAGCTCCCTGCAGCCCTGCAGGCTGTGATTCACCCCCTGCCAGCACAGAGACCCTCAGCTCCTCCTCGGGAGCGCAGGGAGGGTGTCCCTGCTCTGGGAGGGGGTGGGCAGGACGATCCCATCACCTCAGAGCTCCAAATTTCGAGGCTGATCCCCAGGTTTAAGGCAGGTTTCTCGGTTCTCCATCTGTGGTGGTGCTGCTTCAGTCATCCCTCTTTGCCCATGGAATTTTTGCCTGAGTTTGGCCTTGGATTGAAGGGAGGAAAGGGAAGTTTTTCTTTTTCCCAGAGATTTGTCCTTCTCCCCTGTGATGGACCAGAGCCTTCCCCAGGACGGTGCTCCCACCCTCCCTGCTGAGATGCAGGGCACACATCAGGCTGGACCATGTGGAGAAGGATGTTCCAGGGCTGAATTCCTCTGGGAATTCATCGCCTGCTGCTTTCAGGCCCTCTGAGAATCTCCTCCTTCCAGGTTTGTTTGCAAAGCCTCATGGAAGGGGAAAATTCAGTGTATCTTCCCTAGAGGTGGGGGAATACTCGTTTAACTTCCTTTAACCTGTCCTTCTGCTAAGAAAAAGCAGATTCCATTTTTCAGAAGGCCTTGTCTTTATTCAAGACCTGCAACCAAGTCTGGTTTTATCAGAAATCCTCCAATTTTAACATTTCCTCACTGCAACATGCTAAAGAGCCAAACCCAGTAACTTCAGTAAGGACAGCTTGTGGTGCATTGATTTGAGCTGTTTGGTTGGGGTTTATTTTCACAAACAAGCATTTTAGGAGCAGTTTTGGGGTATAAATAGTCCCCTCCAGCAATGATCTCCTTGCAGAAAAGCCCAGCACTCCCCCTGGAATTCAGGAGAGGTTTGACTCCTGCCTGGCAGGTGCTGGAGCAGAGCCACAGGTTCCTCCTGCTCTTTAACAATCCGTGGGTACAGGGCAAGCTTTGATCTTTGGAGCATTTGGCAGATGAATTTTTCGAGCTGGAGCTGGTCCAGACACAGCCCACTTGAGCACTTCTCAGCTGGGTGGAGAGGATGGGCAGGAAAGGCTTTTTTAAAATAATTTCTGGCTCTGTGCTTTCAGCTTTGGACACACAAGCAGAAATATTGGGCATATCTTGATATTCAGTGGTTAAAGGGGAAGGATTTATTCCTTGCCTGTGTTCTCACAGAGAATTGGTCTCGGTCAGAGGCAGCTCTTCAGCCTGGAAGATATTGGTTCTTATTAAATATTGCATCCCTATAGACCCAACATCCTGTTCTGTACAAAAGCCCTTTCTCTTTTCTCCTCATAATTCCTTTATCTGTATCCTAATGCCAAATCTCTCTGACGAGATCTGCGCCTCTGACTAATCTAATAAATTCCCAGCCTCATGAATGCTGGTGATCTATATTCCTTTAGAATTTGTGCTGTGTTTGAGATCATCCACCAATGTCTGCAAATAACCCTTAATCAGTCACAGAGCCAATTGTATTATTTTTTAGGAATTGGAAAGGTTGAATCTCTTCACTTCCCACCCCCCCCCATCCATTATGTACAGAAGTGGCTGAAATTTGAGCAAAATATTTACTTTTAAGTGCTGGTTAGAGTGTGGCAAATATTTAAGGATTTTTTTTTTTTTCATTATTTGGTTTTGTCTGTCTAATGTTCACATTCTGGTGCTTGGCATTTTGAAATTGTGAAACGATTTAATTGCAGAAATCGATCGTGTTAATTCCTCGGCCGAATAAACCCTTTTTGCTTCCCCTCCCACCAGGCTCCCCAGGTTCACGCAGCACCTGGCACAGGGATACTTTAGCTCCTGACTCCTTCAGCCACACTTTATTAAAAGTAAATAATAATAATTCAGATTGAAGCCATCAAATATTTGCCCTCCACTTATGTCACCGAGCGCTCGTTGAACACCTGCTCTTTCCATTGCCACTCCCACTCCTGAGCTTGTTTGCAAAAACGTTCCCCAAAAGGAGCGAATTCCAGAGGAGGGTTCCTTTTTTCCCTTTCCCTTCCCCCCTCTTTTCCTCAGATTTGTGGGAGTTTGCCCCAAACCATCCGTGACTAATATTTGTCCCTCGGAAGAGCTCTGATGAAGATGTGTCACTCAGCACAGCCTCACTTGACTCCCCCTTGCTCCAAGTGCCACTTCCCCGCATTTAAAACCCCAAGAAAGCACTTAATGAATTATTTTCCTGTCCCTCCTGGCGAAGGAGCACAGATCCAGGCTCCAATCCAATCCCACAGGGAAGGCGAGGAGGCTCCAAGCATTCCTCGACGCAGAGCTCCTCAAATTTCATTTCCTAACGATCTTCCATCATTTAATCCCTGGGCTAAACCAGCTCAGCTATTCAGCTCCAATCCCGACCTCCAGCAGCCACCTCTGCCAGGCAGGAGGAGAGGAGAAGGAGGCACCTCTGGTTCTGGGCTCGTCCCTTGCCAGCTGCTGCCCAGCGTGGGCACCGAGCCGTGCGGGGATTGCGCTGGGTCAGCACTGCAGAGCAGCAGCTGCTGTCCTGGAGAGGCTCCTGTGCCTCCTGCTCTGCCCCAGGGCCGCTCCGTGACAAGTGTTTGCCCGACCTTCTCGGTCTGACCTTCCCCAGTGCCTTCCAGAAGCACAGAACGCCTCATTGCCTTTTATCCCTGCAAGATTTTCTCCTCCCTGCCCTGCCTTTCCATCCTCGTGCTGCTGCATCCTCGTGTCCTCTCTACTCCACGCGAGGAGCCACAAATTCTCTTCTTTGCTGCTCCATGTTTTGCTCATGTTCCTGGAAGAATTATTGCTTTTCCCCGTGGGATTTCTGCCGTGGTTTCACGCGGATGTGGCCCTCAGCTGCCGCAGCAGAAGCTGCAAAATGTTCGGATTTCAAGGGAGAGAAAGTGAGGTTGGCTAAAGAAAGATGCTCAGCTGGTTACCCTGTGGCTTTTTCTGTGCATTTTGGGTTCTGTTTTTCTCTGCCTGGCCTTTGGAACTGTTTGCCTGATGGCAATCAAACTTCCCAAGAGCAGAGGGGTCTCCCACAATGGGTTAAATTCTCCCATCTTCAGTGAAATCTGGTAGCGGAAGGATTTTGCTTCCATCATGTGTGGTACCAGCTGTTTTCCAGGTGAAATCGTGGCTCTTTTCCAGGGGAAATCGTGGCTGTTTTCCAGGTGAAATCGTGGTTATTTCCCAGGTGAAACCATGGCTATTTTCCAGGGGAAATCATGGTTGTTTTCCAGGTGAAATCGTGGCTATTTTCCAGGTGAAACCATGGCTATTTTCCAGGTGAACTTGTGGCTATTTTCCAGGTGAAATTGTGCTGCTTTCCAGGGGAAATCGTGGCTGTTTTCCAGGTGAAACCATGGCTATTTTCCAGGTGAAATCGTGGCTATTTTCCAGGTGAAATTGTGGCTATTTTCCAGGTGAACTTGTGGCTATTTTCCAGGTGAAATCGTGGCTCTTTTCCAGGGGAAATCGTGGCTGTTTTCCAGGTGAAACCATGGCTATTTTCCAGGTGAACTTGTGGCTATTTTCCAGGTGAAATTGTGCTGCTTTCCAGGTGAAACCATGGCTGTTTTCCAGGTGAAATCGTGGCTATTTTCCAGGTGAAACCATGGCTATTTTCCAGGTGAACTTGTGGCTATTTTCCAGGTGAAATTGTGCTGCTTTCCAGGGGAAATCGTGGCTGTTTTCCAGGTGAAACCATGGCTATTTTCCAGGTGAAATCGTGGCTATTTTCCAGGTGAAATTGTGGCTATTTTCCAGGTGAACTTGTGGCTATTTTCCAGGTGAAATCGTGGCTATTTTCCAGTTGAAATCGTGGCTATTTTCCAGGCGAAGTCATGACTATTTTCCAGGGGAAATTGTGGCTATTTTGCCTGTCCCTGAGCCAGAGTGTTAAAGAGCGGTTTAAGGTTCTATCCTGTTTTCTCTGAGCAGAAGGCACTGAGCTGAACTTCTCCCACAGGCCTTCATTAAAATTCAGGCAAGCTCATTAACATGCTGCAGTCTAATCACAGCTCATGGGTGGATCACAGCCCAAGAATAGATTGGACTCCCAGGTCCCCAACCTGTTGCCAGAGGATCCCTTGCTCAGTTCATGTTTTGGGCTGATCCTGCCCCAAAAAAACCCTTGGAAAGACAAATATTTTCCTCCCATATTCCACAAAACCTGTTGGTAGCATCACTGACAAATCCCCAGCCAGGGAAAAAGGTTGTTCAAAGCTTCAGTGCTCAGTTTTTGGAATGATCTGAGGAATTTCTCTCGCTCTGTCCTAGCCCTGGCATCGCTGCCCTCACTCAGCTCCTGCTCTCCTAAGTTTAATTTGACTTTTCCACAGACAGCAAAATTTCCAGCCTGCTGGGAAATGCACAGCCCACCCATAAGGAACCCAATTCCTAAATCCAGCGATCGGGACAGTGAATTCCATATGATTTCCATATTCCTTTAACCCACCAAGTCATTAGCAGGGCTCCAGAAAGCCATGAATATTTCCCCTGCTTGGCAGGGAGCAGATATTCTCCCGGATGAAGCGTTACAAGGAGCTGTAATGTTTTTAATTAAGGTGCTGGGGATGAGTTATTGTGGAAGCTCAGGCAGGACTAAACCCAGGGCTGTCTTCAGTGGCTGTTTAATTCATCAGCAATAAAAATCACAGGGTGCAGAGGGCTAAATCAAAATGTGCACGGTCTGAGCGCAGGTGCCCAACTTGCTAAAGGTGAAAGGAGCACAGCAGCCCAAGAAAAGCCTCCTGCAGGCACTGGCCTTTGTCATCCTAAAATAAATATTCTCTTTTAAGTGCTTAGGCACAGATCCCCCTCTTGAGCCTGTGCTTCTCTCCAGGAAAAAAAACCCAAAAAATCACTGATGTGATTTGTTCTGTAATCAGGGCCTGGTGTTGCTCCTGTGACTTTGATTTTTCAGTCACATCAGAAATCAGACCTGCTCTCAGTGGTCACTGTGCTGTCACGCCTGACACATTAAAGATGCCTTAGAATAATATCTTTGTGGGAACACTGGATGCTGATGGACATGTACAAGTTATCGAGCTCTGTCCTTAGTAATTGCTTTGCCTGTTATTTCTTTTTCATTCTCTTTCTAAAGTGTGTTAATTGTGTCTACAAACAATGTCTCCTAAGCTAAGGTTTGATGGTTGCGATTCTGAGGCCTCCTGAGTCAGAAATTCAATGGTAAATTGAGTTGCAAAGTGTAGCCCAAAGAGCCTTCACTTTGTTATTATCCCTCCTTGTCATTTTCTGTTAGGGTTGTAATTTCCTAATTGATTCTTCCTTCACGCTGAGGAAAAAAAAAAAATAAAAATCTAGAGATAAATAAAAATAACACTCGGAAAGGATGACAAAGCCAAGTGCAGAGAACCAGACATCACACGTAGACAAACATCCTCCCACAGAGTGGATTTCTCCTTTCATTAGTGCAACATCTCTGGCAGGAAATGCAGGGCTGTGCTCTAGAAGGGATGTTTGGGCTTCGCTGGCGCTGTGGAACCAGGGAATGGCAAAATGGCAGTGCCAAAGTGAGCCTTGTCTGGGGACATGGGGCCCTGGCAGTGGCTCTGAACCCGCGGTGTTTGCAGCTAAACAAGATGTGTTGGCAGAGAAATCGCTGAATCTGTGGTGTTGGGGGAAAGGAGGAGAGAAAACTCCTGAGAGAAGGAGTTACTTTGTGCAGATCCTGATTTGGTTTGATTTTCTAGTGGGAACCATTTAGGCCAAGGAGTTTTCAGCCAGCCCTGGCTCTTTCAGCTCTCCAGAACCAACAGGGAGGTATCAAAATAAGGCATTTTAAAAAGTGCTGCCTCATCCCACCACATCTGCTCTGTGTGCACTTTCTTTGGAAACAAGGACGGTAAATTTTGCCCAATTTCCTCCGGTCTTGCTCCAGAGATGCTTGTGCCACCTGAGCTCTCACTGTGCTGCAGCCATTGGGATTCTCTGAGTCTTTATTCCTGAAAATCCTTCTGATGTGGCACACCCCAGTGCCACTGAGCCTTTTAGGGCACGAGGGGCCAGGACAGGCCTGGGGAAGGCTCTGTGCAGAGCTGGGTCCATCCCCAGCTCCCAGGAGCCCGGGCACTGTCCCTGCCCTGCAATTCCAATCATTTTTCATTAATATTGACCCACTCCCAACGATCCAGGCTCAGCCAATGCCCAGCGGTCTGTAGCACCCAGGGAGGAAGCCCTGGAGTTATTCGTGGGTGTAAATCTGTGTGGGTGGGAGCTGCATGTGACCAAATGGGCTGGAGTTTACTCTCAGTCCTTGTCCTCAGTCTGGAAATAAACCCAGAGCCAGGGATGCCCCGGCCCCGGCAGCTCTGTCTCCAGGAGTTGCCTCAGTGCTGTCCTTGGAAATGCAAAATCCTGCGTTACAGCCAAGTGCTAAATCTGAGGAAAAGGTTCCTCTTTTAGTCTCATTTTCTAGAGAGGAAAAATAAGCAGAAACCTAAATTTCTCAGGTACCTGATGTGCCATTGTAAAATAATAATAATACTAATAGCGGTAATGCTTTATAATAATAACACCAGTAATTATTTTAAAACCTCCTGTTATTCTGGCACAGGCCTGGAATCCCCAGCCATGGATCACAACCTGCTTTACAAATTAAAATAAACCAATATTTAGCACTCTACTCACATGGAAATTCTGACGCTGAGTTTTTGATTCCCTAGTTAGTGAGATAAATGCTCTAATTCTTACAGTTTTGCCATCAAAGTGCAAATAAGGAGCTTTACACGTGCCTGGACATGGTGGGCTGAAGCATTCCTGTAGTATTTATTATAATCACCATTTTAGTACTCACAAACACATTTTTGGAGCATCCATAACCTCATGGGGGTGATGAATGATTCATGTACTGGGACATGAGTGATTCTTCCTGTTCAACAATATGTATGTGAATGTTGGGGGGGGTGTTGCTATTTTTAAGGGCTTTTAAATTAGCAAGTTCTTTATAATTGTGGCTTTTCAAAGCTGGGTGACTAAAATTCACCTCCCAAATCTGTGTGGGGATGTCTCAAGGAGAGCAGGGGGCTGGGGGTGTCCTGTCCCCTCTCTGGGGTGAGTTCCAAGGATGGAGACGAGGCTGGAGCTCAAAGGTGTTTGGAGAAAACAGATCAAATGTTGGAAATCTAATTCCAGCCTCCAGCCATCCCAAAGATAATCACACTTTTCTCAGCTGTACAAATATGCAAAAGCTTGAAATAAGCAGATACGAAGGGGCTGGGGGTCAGGGAGTGCCTGTTGCAGAGAATCTTAATTTGCTGAAGCTCCAGATTGCCTGAGATATCAAAATAGGACGGAGTTTAGACAAGTAATTTGCAAGGTGCCATATTTTAGGTAATAGCTGGAAGTTCTCTGCTGGAGTGTGTCAGCTGCAGCATTCAGGGGAGCTGATTGAAAACCTGAGCTGTGGTGAAGGGTTCATTTCTCTCTCTGGAGCTGCAGATTGCACAGAGCACTCTCAATAGTGTTGATTTTGCTGATCCATCCCCAGCGCTGGCAGTTGGCAACCTGGAGCAGTGAGCAGAACCAAACCCGTGTATTTCTCTGCGTATTTATGAGTATTTCTACGTGTGTTTATCTGTGTGTTTATCAGCCACTGAGTGTTTGCAGATCCTGGGACACCACACCCCAGAAAATCTGAGGCTATGGGGAAATTTGGGATAAATCGCAGGGAAAGGAGCTACAGATCCAAGAGGGTTTCTCTCCTCAGGCTGCCCCGTGATTCCCTTTCCCCAGGCAGCTCCGTGGGTTTATTTAGCTCCCCAAAAATGTGGATTGTGGCCATCCCTGCAGGGCTCGGTGCTGTGCTCGGCTATCCCAGCTTTTATTGCTCCTTGCAGTCTCTCCCTCTCCCAAGTGCTCCAGAACACATAAGGCTGCATTTACATTTTCTGAATGGACTAATCATGGCTCTCTGCTTTGATAAAGAAAGTGCAGCCTCCCACATAACCACATGGAAACCAACAGGGAAGAGTAAACCAGAAATAAACCCATTCTGGGGGGTTGAGAGAAAAATACCCACCGGGATAATTGGGAGGGATGTACAGAGAAGCTGCAACTGAACACATAGTCACATCTTCCAAAAAAAAAAAAAAAAAAAATTATAATGCTAAAAATACCCAGGTGAAGGACAGCAAGAGAAAACATGATTGAAGCGGAACAATTGGGAGAGGAGTTAATAGTTATTAGCAATCACTGCAGATTGAATATAGGTTGGTTTTGTAACAGCACAAGGGATGATGCATCTGACAGGACTTAAACAATTGCCTCCCCCTTCCCAGAGGAGCTCGTTGGCAGCACCCTGGCACTCACTGCTCGGGCTCCCTGCTCCTCAGGAGTTGCTGAAAGTTTTTATTGGTAAATGATAACAAAGTTTGATCCCAGACAAAGCTCTCCAGACCCTGTGTTCCAACCCTTAATACATTTTAATATTTAGCCCGCTGTATTTTCTCTTGTAGCCTTTTAAAACAAACCCTGGCAGGTCAAAGTTCCACCAGTCTGGGATCATTTCATCTGATTTTGCCACTGCCTGGGCAAGAGTGTGAGAACGGAGCAATGTTTGTGAAATTTCTGCAAACACTCCCCCATCACCCAACTGTTCACTGTGCCTGCCTGGTTTCTTTGCATTTATTAACAATCTGTGGACTTCTTTCCCTTGGAATTGCAATCCCCCAGTGCCCACAGCATTTGGGAATATTTTCCATGCAGACACCCTGTGGCAGGAGGATTTAGAGCTGAACGTGGACATATTCCCTGTCCTCCATCTCCTGGCACTGGAACATCAGCTCTGGGCGCGTGAGAAATCCAGCGCTGAGTTCCAGATTTCCTCCGTGTTCACGAGGAATTTGTGCACAGAGGGTGAAATTGAAAACGAGTTATCCTGAAAGGATTGTGAGGGGTGTGAGCCAAATCCATCCTGCTCGGAACACGAGAACTACAAACCCTTGAAGAGAAGTGTTTTTTCAAGGGGGTTTTTTGTGTTTGTTGTTGTTGTTTTAGAGAATTTGTGCGTGATATTTGTTACAGAATGATCCTGTGGGTGCCTCCCAGCTCAGGATATTCCATGGTTCCATCAGCTTGATTTAGACATCCAAAGGTGAAGCACACGGAGGATGGAGATTTGCTGATTTCGAGCACAGGGTGGGTTTTAGAAGGACACCCAAGGAACGGTGCTTTTTGCTCCAGGCCTGCGTCACCGAGGGGGAACAGCTCTGTCCTGGGTCCTCCCTGCTCTGAGCTGCTCAGAGCCCTGAGCCTGGCTGCAGAGCGAGCCTTTCCTGCTGTCCAGCTGCATTTCCCAGCAGGTTTGTCCCTGCTGCCACCCCTGCCCAGCCTCTGCTGCTGGTGGCACAGCCCGGGCAGGGCGAGGGGGACAATTGCCAGCAGCCCTGAAGTGCCATCAAGGCAGAGCTGAGGGTTTCTCCAGGCAGGTGTCTCCCACTCGAGCAGGGATGAAGTGCTCTCCGTGTCCTGCTGCCTGGCACGGGGCACGGCGTGCAGGGAGGGGACACGCTGTGCCACCCTCGTGACACCGGGGCAGGGACAAACCCCTCATCCCCTCGGCCTGGCGGGCTCAGGGATGGAACCTGCTCACCTCGGGGGGATTTGGGGTGTGGGAGCAGCGTCAGGATGGGCACGGGGGACCCTGGGGGCAGCTCATCCCATCTGAATGCTGCCCAAGCCTTTCCTGCAGAGTGACAGTGGCACAGGAGCAGAATGGCACAGGGAAGGAGCTCTTTGGGCCTGGGTACAGCCCATGTGCCCTGAAATACACCCACACCGACTGCCCCCCTGCTTTTGAGGGGTCACAAGCTTCTCTCTAGAGCCTAAAACTTGCACTTTTGCTTTCCCAGGGTGACAGTGAACCTCTGTTCCACACACAGTGCGTGTGTGTGCCCATGGAAATTACATGGAAATGTGGAAAGCGCAGCAGATTTTACACAGTAGTTCATAAATCAGGGGAAAGCCCTTTCACAAAAACTCTGTTCAGAAGTAAAGAAGAAAGGTTTGTATGTAATGATTTTTGCATTATGGAAAGGAAGTTAAAAGGGGAAGAAAAATGACAAAAATTACAGTGCTCTTTGCTTGATGGAGTCAGAAATATTGCCAAGAGGTTGGGTTTTTTCTAGATTACTACCAGCAATTACTCCAAAAGAGATAAAAAACCCAGGGTTGTGAGTTCTTAATACCTTTGTGTGGTTAACGAACAATAATTCCATGAGTCCCTGAGCACGTAGGAAAGCCAACCCACGCCGTTTTGCGTGTGTAACCTACCTGACCAGCTCTATTATAACCCTGTGGCTGGTTATTTATAAAACAACCCGAGCTGTTTTTCTTTTTGACTCGGAGCTCCACTCGAGGAGCAGTGATTCACGCTCCACATGCTGGGAGCTCTGCAGCTCCATGCTTGACGTGTGGGAAAGTCGGGATGAGGGAGAGACTTGAGAATTACCGAGTGGGGATGTGTTATCTTGTGTAGAAACAACCTCCAGACAACAACTGACACAGAAATACCCCAGCACAGGACCCAGCACCATCCTGGGGCTCATTCCCTGCCCTAAAGCCACACTCTCCACTGGTTTCAAAAAGCTGGGTGGAACTCTGAGTTCTGGAGGGCAATGGGAAAAATATTAAGATACGAGCAGGAATGGTTTAGACAAAGGTGAATATAAACCTGGCACAACATCTACTCGCAGCACGCCGAGGAATATTTCTGAGAGGTTTCTTTCCAGGGGTTCTTGAGGAAAGGGTGGCAGATCTCCTGGGCTCCACTGGGGAAGGTGGCTCTACATCAGGACTGGTGCTGAGAATTCAGTTTGAAAGGACGCCAGTTTTACAGTACCAGATGTAAAAAAAGGAGTGTGGTGAGAGAAAAAAGAATGTTTTGCCTCAACCAATTTGACTGAACAATTTTGTTCCTTGGGGAGCTGGAATGTACCTACATTACATCCTCTCTACACATCCTCCTCCTCCACTTCTCCCTGTCAGTCTCTCTCCATTGTGTCTATGTGAGAGCAATGTTAAACATCAAACTTCTAAAAATGAGCCGAGCTTCTTAGCAGCTCCGAATGCCTCTTTAGCATACAATAACAATTGTTTGTTGCTTTGCAGTGACTGGTTTAGATGGAGGAATGAGACAGCCTGGATTTCAGTTTGAAAACCCACTCTCACCTCCTCTCTAGCGGAAGGGAACAGCTTAATGGATCTTTTTGGTGTAATGACAAATAATTTCCTTTTTCTCCTGTCTTTATTTACATCTCCAGGCAGGGGTGATCACAGCAGCCACTGCTGTCTGTGTTCCCTCGCCGGGATATTCACAACATTGACATTTCTGGGAGAAAAGCACAACACGAATCTCTTACCTTCAAGCCATACGAATCCCTCGAGCAGAGGTGTGAGTACTTCGTGCCAAATATATCCAAAACACCACAACTCTCCACCGTGGCTTTCCCCAAGCTCTCCCAGGCTTTCAGGCAGACTTTTTGGTGTTCGGCATTCGCGCACAAGCAGAGGAGCGAAAAGAAAGAAAATCACCTGCCTGGCCCCTGCCAGCTGGGAGTGGCGCAGGTGGAACTCGCCGTGGTGAGCCCCGGGCTGAGCCAGGGATGCTGAACTTCAGGAGCTCGGGGAGCGGCTCAGCTCCCGGGGAAGCGGCGATCCCTCGGCCAGGCTCTCCCGCCGCAATTCGCTGTCCATCCCCTTCAGCACATCGCCGGCTGGAAAGGCAGCAGCTCCGTCTCCATTTCCCGGAGGCCAGGCTTGGCTAGCGGCCGAGCAGAGCCGCCCGTTCCTCCCACGGGCAGATCCCAACAACCTGTTTCCACTCCGGCTCCCTTCGCCGGCCGCGGGATGCGAATTCCCGCAGCGCTTCCCTCTCCGCCTCGCCCGCTGCTGCCGCTGCCGCTGCTGCCGCTGCGGGGAGGGGAGGGGGCCAAGTTTCCTCCCCCGAATCCCACGGACTCACCCCGGCGGGGATGGGCGGCTCCAGCCCCGGGGATGCGGGACCGGCCCCGGGACAGCGCCGGGCGGAGCGGGGGGCCGGGGCCGGGGCCGGGGGGGTCAGCAGCTCCCAGCGGAGAGGGGCGAGAAGAGCTCCCAGCCCCTGGAGCCCTCGGGGGGAGCAGCCCTGCCCTGCGCAGGCACTCCTGGGTCAGCTCCGGCCGGGGATGCTCGGCCGGGGATGCTCGGCTGGGGATGCTCTGCTCAGCCCGGGATGCTCAGCTGGGTGCGCTCGGTCGGGGATGCTCGGCCCGGGATGTTCAGCCCGGGGTGCTCTGCTCAGCCGGTGATGCTCTGCTCGGCCCGGGATGCTCAGCCGGTGATGCTCTGCTCAGCCCGGGATGCTCTACCGGGATGCTCGGCTGGGGATGCTCAGCCGGTGATGCTCTGCTCGGCCCGGGATGATCTACCGGGGATGCTCGGCCCGGGATGCTCTACCGGGGATGCTCGGCCCGGGATGCTCTACCGGGGATGCTCGGCCCGGGATGCTCTACCGGGGATGCTCGGCCCGGGATGCTCGGCCCGGGATGCTCGGCCCGGGATGCTCGGCGCGGTCCCGGAGCGCTGTCCCCTCCGAGCTCCAAGGTCAGCGCTGTCCCCGCGTGTGCACAGCTGTCGGCACGGCAGCAATGGGCAAGCCGCGATTTCTGTAGTTGCTGTGAGCAGCTCGTGAATCTCCGGTGTGACGGAGCAGGGCACTGCCGAGGAGGGGCATCACTCACCTGCGTCCTTCCCAGTCCCAGCACGTCCCGGGGATTTGCTAAAAAGCCCGGCTGGAATTCTCGGCAGTGTTCCTTGTTTAAACACTCCCTGTGCTGGTAAAGAGATCTCTTTGCAATTCAAATACCAAGAGAAACCATTTCCTGAAAGTGTAGCTGCTGTTGGCCATATTTTAATATCTTCTTATAGGTTAATATCCCTAACATCGCCTCACTTTCAGAGCATTAGCAGTCCCTGATTTGAAGGGTGTTTCCTAAGAAAGCTTCTCTCTTATTTTTTCCCAGTAATGGCTCAAAACCTTTTCTGAGTGTATTTTCCATATTGCCAACCAGCCCTAGACAAAGAGAGAACAGTGAAACCCATCTCTGAGGTGAGATTTTAAAGAAATTCAGTTTCTGGGGGATTTTCTCCAAAGCAGTGGATTTCAACCTCTCAGGACGGTGGGACCCTAAAGCTCCTGGCCCCGTTGGGATGCTGCATCCCCGAATTGCTGTGTGCGCACACTTGACCTTCTGAGTCATCTTTGGTGCTAAAGCCAAACAGAATTCTCCTGAATTTTCCAAGTTTTACTGCAATAATTTCATTTTTATCTGATTAATGTGAGTTTTGCGATGCCAAGGGAGCCAAATGAGCTTGGTATAGAGCAATTATTTCTCCTGGAAAGCAGGACAGCAAGGCTTTCATGCACTTTGCTCGCCTCAAAAGAAATATATTTATTTAATGGGTGGAAAAGACTTCTTCAAGATATTTACACTTTCCTTGAGGCCAAGAAGAATCTGTCCTCTCCTAGACTCCTTGGCCTTCCAAAAATATTTTCCATCCAGACATCCATAAGAAAATCAACTCCACTCTGAGTCAGGAAAAGAGCAATTTAATAACTGAGAACGGAGTGAGGTGTTTAATGGACGAGCTCTGAGTCTCACTGACTCTGCCATCTGCCTCAGCCGCTTGATTTACAGTGTTTAACTGCTTGTAAAACTCATCTCTGTCTGAGTTTTTGTCAGTCCTACTAAAGGAAAAAAACATTTATTCTTTCCCCTGGAAAACGATGAATTAAAATAATGGCTGATCTGATGGGAGATGTGCTGCAAATCACAGCTGCCTTTGCCAGAAATGCAGCTTTTCTCTTAGTCTGTAATGGGAAAAGCTGGGGAAACTGCAGGAGACTTTAATCAGGTGATGGAGTTGTCCTTAGGAAGTTTAAAGTGAGATTCATTTCCCTTGCATTTCGTATCAAGGATTTCAATAAATGCCCTGGAGTCAGATGAATCACGGGAGAAAATAAAGCACAATAACAAGAAAAACTGATGGATAAAAAAACCCCAGCCCTGAACCTGAAGCCAAAACAAAATGAAACTTCTAACCCACGAGTGTAACCTTCTCATAACAAGCAAAATCTTTTTTTTTTTCAGGGCTTTTCTGCTTTGTGGAGTGCAGTTCCTGGGGCGAATATCCTGAATGCTCTGTATTTCCTTAGCATGTGTCTCTCTTTTTGCTTCTGTAACTGAATTTTGCCATCTGAGTGAAGGAGATCAGGTGCCTCCTGCACTGCACCACACCACAGGAAAAAGGGAAATGGCAGTGAAATATCAGCCCCTCAGATCCTCTCTGTGAGAGAATTCATTATTTTGCTGCTGGTGTGCAAAGCTTCAGGAGAGTGGCAGAGTCTTGACTGACAATTTGATTTCTCTGATGCGAGGAGGAGTTGGCCACAAGTGCTGAAGAGATGTTTCTGACACCCCTGGGATGAGGTAGAGTTTTTTAAGGGCCAGTCCTGAACTGTGGAATGAACTTCCCTGTGAGTTTATCTCAGCTTTGTTGCTGTCTCTGTCAGGCCTGTCTCCTTCTGGCACCGACATTCAATAAACAGAAGAATAAGGAAGATTTTCAGAGCAAACCACTTCATTTTGCACTCAGTTCCTCCTCCCGTATATAAAAAAAAGCCCACCCAAACCTTTCCACGCTGATTAATTGGTGCAAGGGCATCACACACATGCCTAACTGTTGCTCAGGTCTCGTATAAAGTAAAAAAAAACCACAAACCCACACAAACCAGCTCATAATGGTGCAGAACTCCCCTGTTTCAGTGCAGGAGCAGGGTGCCTGGTAACTCATGAGGGATTAACTCATCTTGTCCCAAACTCTGATTATTCAGGCTCCTGAGAATTGAGGGCCAGTGCTGTGCAGGTGAGGAGGAGAGTGAGGGCAGTGCAATAACAGGACCAGGCTGTTCATCCTTTCTGTGGCACCCACAGCCCACCCCAAATTTGCCATCAGAAATGCTAAACCAGGGGTCAAAACGCAGGTCCCACTTGGCAGTGAGAGCCCAGGGTGCCTCTCCAGCAGCACCACGAGCCAGGCTGGGGCAGGGATGGAGATGGATCCTGCGCAGAGCTCCTCTCCCACTCGTGCTCCACCCCAGAGCCCTTTGGCTGCAGGCGGTGCCACCTTGATTACCAATATCCCAATTAGCATCCCTTGCAGGACGTTCTCTCTCAGGGCAGGCCTGTGTCTGACTCTGGAATAAAAACCTGCAGCTCAGCAAGGCAGATTAGTCATAATGAGCCTTCTGAACTCGAATGCTCTGCGATTTTCTCATCCCTCCTGCCAAAACAAGCAGCGTTCCCAGCCCCCTGCGCACACTCCGAGTGCAGAGGGAGCCTTCGCTCGGCTCAGCAGAGCACAGGGATTGCTTGGGCACAGGGAATTAATTCTTGGACACAGGGAATTAATTCTTGGGCACAGGCAATTCTTGGGCACAGGCAATTCTTGGGCACAGGCAATTCTTGGCCATAGGGAATCCTTGGGCACAGGGAATTCTTGGGCACAGGGAATTAATTCTTGAGCACAGGGAATTCTTGGGCACAGGGAATCCTTGGGCACAGGCAATTCTTGGGCACAGGCAATTCTTGGGCACAGGGAATTAATTCGTGGGCACAGGCAATTCTTGGGCACAGGGAATTCTTGGGCACAGGGAGTTCTTGAGCACAGGCAATTCTTGGGCACAGGGAATTAATTCTTGGGCACAGGCAATTCTTGGGCACAGGCAATTCTTGGCCATAGGGAATTCTTGGGCACAGGGAATTCTTGGGCACAGGGAGTTCTTGAGCATAGGGAATGCTTGGGCACAGGCAATTCTTGGCCATAGGGAATTCTTGGGCACAGGCAATTCTTGGGCACAGGCAATTCTTGGGCACAGGCAATTAATTCCTGGGCACAGGCAATTCCTGGGCACAGGCAATTCTTGGGCACAGGGAATTCTTGGGCACAGGCAATTCTTGGGCACAGGGAATTCTTGGGCACAGGGAATTCTTGGGCACAGGCAACTCTTGGGCACAGGCAGTTCTTGGGCACAGGGAATTCTTGGGCACAGGGAATTGATTCCTGGGCACAGGGAGTTCTTGGGCACAGGCAATTCTTGGTCGGAGTTGGCGTCTGAGGAATGATTGTCCCTGTGCCCTGCGCTGGGGGTGGCAGCTCCTCAGTCCTGCCAGAGGCAGCACCCAGGGCCTGGCACAGGCTGATTTAATTACATGATATCAAACCCAGCCCTGGGAAAGGCAGGCTCTGGGCACGGCTGTGGATGAGGTCTGAGCCCATCAGGAGTGTCCCATCCATTGTGCTGTGCCTTCAATGAAGTCACTGAGTCCCCAGCTGTGAAAACCTGGGGCTGCAGCAGGAACTGATCTGAGGGCACGGCTTGTGCTTTGAGTGCTGCAAACTCCTATTAAATGTGCCCCCTCAAATGAGAAAATTGCCATTTTTGGGTCCCTGAGTTGCAGGAAGAGGTACCCAGAGTGTCTTCCCCTGCTGGAGCCCCCGTGGGTCAGGCAGCTGTGGATAAATCGCGTTTCACCCATTCCTGCGAGCCCCGAGGAGGTTCTGGTGCCCCAGGGCTGCTTTTGGTGCCCCAGAGCTGATTCTGGTGCCCCAGAGATGACTTTGGTGCCCCAGAGCTGATTTTGGTGCCCCAGGGCTGCTCTTGGTACCCCAGAGATGATTTTGATGCCCCAGAGCTGATTTTGATGCCCCAGAGCTGATTTTGGTGGCCCAGAGCTGATTCTGGTGCCCCAGAGCTGATTTTGGTGCCCCAGAGCTGATTCTGGTGCCCCAGAGCTGATTTTGATACCCCAGAGCTGCTTTTGGTGCCCCAGAGCTGATTCTGGTGCCCCAGAGCTGATTTTGGTGCCCCAGAGCTGATTCTGGTGCCCCAGAGCTGCTGCATTCCCAGTGTGTCTGAGCCAAATTCCAGTCTGTTCACACAGCTCTGGAACTGAGTGGATCAGTGCATTCCAAGTGCAGGAAATCAATAGTCTCTGGTGTGAGATTTCTTCAGAAGCCGAGGTGGGTATTGATATCTCTGGGAAGGAAATGAATTCTCCTCTCCTCGCACATTCCCAAGGATGGGCCAGGAGGATGCCGTTACTCCCATGAATCAATAATGCCAAAACTGGGCTCAAAATATTTGGGTTTTTTTTCCGGAAACAATGCACCAGAATGAATCTGAGAGAGAAGACTGGAAAAGGGATCTGACCTACCCATGCCACTGATTTCCTGAGGGGCACTGGGCACGTTTTGGCCTTTTCTCTGCCCCAGCCTAAAGTCAGGACAGAGTTTTGGATTATCATGGGCTTGGAGCTGGCATGTATTCTCCATTTTTTAATCAATTGCTGTTTCTCACGGTTGCTTTTACCCTCCAAAGTGGTCTGTGCCATCCCCACAGGATCCCTGACTGGGGAAATGCTCTCAGTGCATATTCCAACAGAACAAAATCTGCTGTGGCAGTGTTTGCACAAACATTGGCTGAGCTCTCCGGGGCGCAAAGCCAGGCTGGGAGCAGAGTCAATAACGATTTGTCCGTGGATAAAGGGTGGGGATGTGCACTCTGGGGTGGCACAGCACACCCTCCATTCTTTTTTTGGGAGCTACAAAACCTCTCTTCATTTCCTCGGCGTGGACAAGGATAAAAGGTGTGCTGCTGAAAGGGATTCCGTGGCAGGGCCATTGTTCCTCACCAGCAGCAATATTTTGCAGGACAGATGAGGAGAAGAGGATTTAAAAGCACCTGGCCAAGTTCAGGTTATTAATTCTGATTAAACTTAAGGAAATTCAGCTCCTCACTATTCCGGCACCCTTGGGGATGCTCAGGAGGTGTCAGAGCTGTGTCCCACCAGGGAGGCAGAGGAATGTTCGGCTGTGATGGCCCCCAAATATCTGAGTGTCCCAAATTTTGGGTCCTAGCTAGGTTATTTTAAAAGGTAGAAGGAGATGACTCTTCCTGCTCTCTCCATCTCTTTGTCTGGTGCTTTTTCTCTGCTAACAAAGGCCCTTGGGAACCTTGAGTGTTGGCAATCAGCTTGGAAAAATTCACCTGGATTGCAAGAGCCTCTTTTCTGCCTTTTCTGAATTTTTTTTTTTTTCTTCTTGCCTCCTTGTTATTTTCTCAAAGCTCGGCAGCCAGTGAAGATGTGTAATTAGAGCTAATTGTGATTGCTTGGTGATGCAACAGCCCCCCATTGCCTTCTGGCTCGGAGGGAGTGGGGAATTTCAGAGGGACAGAGTCCCCACGGCCCCAGCCAGCCCTGGAGAGGTCCCCCTGCTCCTCAGCCTGGTCCCAGAGGGGGTGGCGATGTCACCTTGCGCAGGTGAGTTCGCTTTTCCCCAGGTTTTTAATCCCTGGTTGTTTTTGAGGCTGTGGTGGTGGATACCCGGTGCTGATCAATACTTCAGCTGCGATTTTCCCTCCCCGAGGCACAGAGAACGCTTTGATAGGAGATCAAAGCCACTCTTGTCACCTCCCACGGCCACACCGAGCCCAGAGCTGACTCCTGCCCTTTCTGGGATCCACAACCCCTGGGAATTTTGCCTCATTGTGTGTCTGCCATGCCATGATTTCAGAAGGATCTGCATTAGATAACCTGCCTGGCTTTCTGGTGAAGAAATAATAATAATAATAATAATAATAGTAATTTAACAGCCCTGGAAATCGCTAATTTAGCATTATTTTGGCCTGATCTAGTGGCCACTCAGTGTACAGTCGATGGTGCTTTGCCCTGCTGTGCTGATGGGGCTTTGATTGTTGAATTTTTGGGCATCACACGCTTCAGACGAGGCCCACAAATCCCACCCTGCGCCCAGAACGGATATTCGGTGGTCATTAATACCAAATTAATTAATCCACAGCCTCACCCACCCTGGGGAGGGAACAGTCCCGGGCTGGAATTCCTCATTGGAAAAGAGATGGAAAAGAGCAGAGCGGAGGGGAACAGATGGTGCCACACTCACACATCCTCCAGAGCCAGAGGGAAGCACAACACTCGGCTGGGAGTGGGAGCTGGGGAGAAATTCGGGAGTGGGGAGGCTCCGAGCCTGGGGAAAAGCAGGTTCTCAATGAGGCAGAAAGCTGCGCTCGCTCAGGAGGAGCCAAAGCCCCAGGGACAGCCACCCACGGGCCACGGTCTGCGCGAGAGAGAGAGAGAGAGAGGCTGCGAGACACAGCTCGGAATAGATTAGAGAGAATAATTCGTGAGACGTGAGCCTTCAGAGCCCCCCGGCACATCCCACCGCTGCTGCCTGCTGGGTGTGGGGGATTGGGCTGCAAAGGGCATTTTTTGGGGTGCTCTGAGGGTGGCACACAGGGAATTTGGGCTGCAAAGGGCATTTTTTGGGGTTTTCTGAGGGTAGCATATAGGGAATTTGGGCTGCAAAAGGCATTTTTGGGGTGCTCTGAGGATTGCACACAGGGAATTTGGGCTGCAAAAGGCATTTTTGGGGTTCTCTGAGGACTGTACACAGGGAATTTGGGCTGCAAAGGGCATTTTGGGGAGTATTCTGAGATTGCGTATAGGGAATTGGGGCTGAAAAGAGCATTTTTTGGGTTTTCTGAGGATAGCATATAGGGAATTCGGGCTGCAAAAGGCATTTTTGGGGTTTTATGAGTGAGACTGACTGTTGAATGTGGGGATTTTGGGCTGCAAAGGGCATTTTTGGGGTTTTCTGAGGGTGGCACACAGGGAATTGGGGCTGCAAAGAGCATTTTTTGGGTTTTCTGGGGATAGCATATAGGGAATTCGGGCTGCAAAAGGCATTTTTGGGGTTTTATGAGTGAGACTGCCTGTTGAATATGGGGATTTTGGGCTGCAAAGGGCATTTTTGGGGTTTTCTGAGGGTTGCACTCAAGGAATTCAGGCTGCAAAGGGCATTTTTGGGGGTCTCTGTGGATTGTACACAGGGAATTTGGGCTGCAAAGGGCATTTTTGGGGTACTCTGAGGGTGGCACTCAAGGAATTTGGGCTGCAAAGAGTGTTTTTGGGGTTCTCTGAGTGTTGCACACAGGGAATTTGGGCTGCAAAAGGCATTTTTTAGGTTCTCTGAGGGAAGCTGCCTGTTGAATATGGGGAATTTGGGCTACAAAGGGCATTTTTGGGGTTCTCTGAGTGTTGCACATGGGGAATTCAACATGCAAAGGGCATTTTTGGGGTTCTCTGAGTGTTGCACACAGAGAATCTGGCCTGCAAAGAGCATTTTTGGGGTTTTCTGAGAGTGGCACACAGGGAATTTGAGCTTCAAAGGGCATTTTTGGGGGTTTTATGAGGGAAGCTGCCTGTTGCACACAGGAAATTCAGCCTGCAAATGGCATATTTGGGGCTCTTGGAGTGTTGCACACAGGGAATCTGGCCTGCAAAGAGCATTTTTGGGGCTCTCTGAGAGCTCTGCGTGCTGCTGCCAAATCAAACATGAAGGATATTCCTCCTTACCCTGCCCAGCCCTTAATTGCTGCCGTTTATTTCCCCCCAAACGCCTCTTGAGCACTTTCCCTCAGACTCAGCCAGCCTAGAGCGCGTGTTAATCACCAGGATTAATGTTCATTGCTGCAGGAACACTCCTGCAAGGAAACGAGCTCTGCCTGGATATTTTGGGATCAATGGTCAAGGCGTTTAAGGAACAGTCTTGCTTAGCAGAATCTGTTCCCTTTTTCCTGCTCTCTACCCAAATTCGCTCAGCTCACTAAATCGAGCTGACTTGGCCTTTTCTGGAGCACAGAACCTTCCCCAATCCATGACTCTTACATGGAGGGCGCTTTCCTATCTCTTTTTTTTTTTTCAGAAATGAGATTCACGAGCTACCTGGCTCCTCTTTGCAGTTCGGGAAATAATTACTTTACGCAATATAATTTGCTTAAAACCATGACAGTTTTAACTATAGTTTAAGGCTAAATGACTGCTCAGCAAGACAGCTGGTAAAATTCACCCTGTAATAAGACTGCAGCAATGTAAACAAGCCCAGCCCATTTAGGGCTTTGAGTTAATATAGACGTCAAATCCTCTCAATATCTCTAAATTTCCCAAACCATCAGGCATTTCCCTCCTTTGTAAACGTGTTTGTAATTGATCTCATCCTTTATCACCCAAACCCGCAACAAATGTCTGTCCTCGATCCATATAATTGATTGTGTTGGAACATAAATTAACCTCGGAGGAAACATCGTCTGCTTTGTGGGAGCACCACAGGCACCTGTGGCACAGCTGGAGGGAATTCCAGGCCTGGCTCCTTCTCCCTCGGAATGTGGCTTTTTCCAAAGAAAACTGCAGCCTGGAGCAGCCAAAAATGTCAGTGCTTGAGTTTTATTATAAAATGTGCCTTGAGGGCTTTCCCTCTGTTCTGTAGAGCTCTTTGTAGGAGCTGTGCTTTGTTTTATTGCGAGATTTTTATCTTTGTTTTATCTGCGAGATTTTGTTTTTTGTCACGCTGAGGAACTTGGAGAGCTCCAGCCAGGTGAGCATCACCACCAAACCAGCTTTAGGTGAGAAACTGTGTTTTTTCCTCTCAAACGGCGATAATTTGAACAAAACCAGGCTCAGGACTTGCTAAAAACCTGCTATTCACTCCATATGCTTTGCTTCAGCTCTTGTGAGAGTCTGCAGCAGCCCAAAAGCAGCCTGGAGGGCAGGTGAAAATTGTATTTTTAGAGAAGCCGAGTCATATGGGTGGAAATGAAGCCCCTCTGCAGCCTCCCGGCAGGCTGAGCAATGCCAAAACATTCCAATTCCACTCCCGAGCAGTAGGGAGGGATCTCCAGGGCCTGATGTCCTCTCTCCTGCTCAGTTAATAACCACCATCCAATTGCAATTATGGCGATAAAGCTTAAAATTCATTTGCAGCCGCTTGAGTTGCGGTGATTTATTGTTGGGTAATTATCTTGCTGCAGTCTTGAGGATGGAATAATCGCCCCGATTTGCATAATCAAGGCATCAAAGTCTTCAGAGCAGGGTTTGCTATCAGCAGATGGCCCTGGTGTGTGTGGTAGGATCCCTCGGATTTTATGGCTCACTGTTGCATCCAATCTTGTATCTCTTTGCCTATAGCAAAAGTTTGCCGTCTTCTGCTAATTAAGGGTAATTTACATTAATATCGAGAGTCCTTTCTGTGCTGCTGTCAGCCTGCTGAAGGAAGAGGCAGCCCTGGCCCACCTGTGTGGCTGAACAGGAGCTGGGAGGCGCAGGATTTCATAAAAATGTGGAATTTCGGAATGATTTTGGTTGGGAGGGACCTTAAAAATCCTCTCGTTCCAATTTCCCATGGGCAGGGACGCCTTCCGCAGGCCCAGGTTGCTCCAAGCAGAGCTGATAAACTCCACACAGCAGGATGGTTCCTCCTTTTATATCAAATAATTTTTTAAAAAACCCTCCCTCAAAACAGAGCTCTGGTGCCGGAGGAGTGGTCAGGACGTGCCCTTGTGAGGAAGGAACAGGATCCATAAAACCTGAGAGCTTTGCTCTGGAAATGTGATTTCTGTGGGAGCAGGGCTCCAGCTTGTCATTCCATTAAAAACCACACATGTGAAAAATGGCTCAGAATTGTGTTTCAAGCTGAAATTTTGACTTGACATTTCTGAGCCCTGTAGCTCTGTGCCTTAAAAATGACACCAGCACTTTTCATCTGCCTTTAACGTCGGTTTTATACCAATAATTACCAGCACCGTGTAATTAGCTGAGTGTTCTGAAGCTCTGCCTGTCATCACAGAAATTGGGCTGCTCCCATGAAAGGGTGAACGTTCATGGGCTCTTTTTTTTTTTGCCTGAAATCTGAGTTTTCCATCCTTGGTTCACATGTTTTTTTGGTAAAAGCATCACATCACATACGAGGCAGAAATCAATAAAAATTCTGAAGTATCTTATCAGGGCTATTTCATCTTTCTGATTTTATGCAGGATGGAGAGAAGGAAGGTTAAGTAGGAAAATTCAAATTCCTGGACTATAGATTTTTATCTGCACTGCAGATTTTTGATTTCAGTGCAATTTCAGATGCCCTGCGTGGGTTTCTACCCAGAACCTCCCTGTATTTACCCTGCCCAGGTTCAGAGCCCTGATGCTCCAAAATTGCCAAAGAGCAGCAGGAATTGCCTCATTCCCTGCACTTTTGTGCCCTCGGGGTTGAGTTCTCAAGTGTCTAATGAGAACTATGCTCTGAGAGAAAATTACCCTGTGACCTGGGAAATTCTGGGTGAAAAACCGGGGGAGAGGACAAAAAAGGCAAACACCGGCAGGGCTTGACAGAGAGTTTAATATCAATTCCACCCAAATTGGAGTGGGCACAGTGAGAGCTGCATTTCCAAGTGTTCAGCTCGCTCTGTTTCCAGAGGACTTAGCAGGGTAGCTCTTCTCATGCAATCTTTCTTTTAGACCGATCCTCAAAGGATTTTATTCCCTTAAATATGTGATGGGGAGGAAAAAAAGCACAAACTAATTCTTTTTCCAAGTGTAATTTTTAATTATGCTTCTAATTAGGGAGAAAAACTGTCACGGAAATTACATCTTTGAATTGTCACACGGAGGAACGTGAACTTGGCACTTCGTTCGCTGTTGTCAGTGCCTTTCCTTAGGATTGGGCTGGCTTTTTATCCATGGAGCATTTTGTTGTGCTGACAAAGGGAAAGGTCTGTGCTCAGGACCTGGGGATGCTCTGAGGGAGGGAAATTCAAAGCAAATTCCCCAAATTCTGCCCTTTTTTCCACCTGGGCTGTTGCATTCTTGCGGAGGGAGAAGCTCCTTGTTGCGGATCCGAGTTTGAAGGACTTTTGCTAGTGGAAATCTCCCCACAATAACCACTGGAAAATCGGGACAGGGTTGGATCCGCAGCCTTCTCCTCCTGGCAGGGCATCCCCGAAGGGGTTACAGGGCCGGGATGCTCATCCCTGGCACACACGCGGCTTCTCCTCTGGGGATCTGTGCAAAGTTCAGGAGGAGCCTCACCTGTTTGCCCAGAGCTGCGCTGAGCCCACGCTGCTCTCCCCAGGAGCCGCTGGGCCCTGCGCAATAAATCAGGAAAGGTCAGCGCTGAATGCCTGATGAGCAGGATCTGCCCACGGGACAGGAGCTGACTTTGGGGCTCCAGCAGCCCCCAGCCCCGGCTTTTCCCCGAGTTTGGCTGGAATTCCCAGTTAAGCATTAATTATTTAGGGAAAATCCATCTTCTCGAGAGCGTTCTGACCATCCCCATTCACTAATTCCTTCCTCACTAGCAGAGGGGTGTTTCAGGAGCTGGTAAATCGGGTTTAAAAGGCAAATTGACACTTGGAGATTATCTCCACTCTTGTTTTTTCCCTTTTATTTTGAATTCATTTCAGGCTTAGCCGCGGAGCCTGCAGGATGTATCACTGCTGCAATCAGAATCCTTATTAAAAAAGAGCGGGATTGAGCTGTTAATTCCACAGAGCCATTCTGCAGCTCGCAGCTCGCTTGTAATTTAGATTCAATCAGCAAATAAATATGATAACAGGCTGCTGTTTATTGAACCAACAGACAAGAAAGCTCTGTCTTTAGGAGCTGCTTGCAAAGCTGTGGGACTTGGCACAGCTCTGGGCTGGGATTCGGGATCAGGAGATCCTTGTGCAGGGATATCCAGGCATTTTCCTTGTCTGCCACCTCTTGTGTGGCTCTGGGCTGGGATTCAGGATCAGGAGATCCTTGTGCAGGGATATCCAGACATTTTCCCTGTCTGCCACCTCTTGTGTGGCTCTGGGATGGGATTCAGGATCAGGAGATCCTTGTGCAGGGGTATCCAGGCATTTTCCCTGTCTGCCACCTCTTGTGTGGCTCTGGGATGGGATTGGGGATCAGGAGATCCTTTTGCAGGGATATCCAGGCATTTTCCCTGTTTGTCACCTCCTGTGCGGCTCTGGGCTGGGATTCGGGATCAGGAGATCCTTGTGCAGGGGTATCCAGGCATTTTCCCTGTTTGTCACCTCTTGTGTGGCTCTGGGATGGGATTCGGGATCAGGAGATCCTTGTGCAGGGATATCCAGGCATTTTCCTTCTCTGTCACCTCCTGTGCGGCTCTGGGCTGGGATTGGGGATCAGGAGATCCTTGTGCAGGGATATCCAGACATTTTCCCTGTTTGTCACCTCCTGTGTGGCTCTGGGCTGGGATTGGGGATCAGGAGATCCTTGTGCAGGGATATCCAGACATTTTCCCTGTCTGCCACCTCTTGTGTGGCTCTGGGATGGGATTGGGGATCAGGAGATCCTTGTGCAGGGGTATCCAGGCATTTTCCCTGTCTGCCACCTCCTGTGTGGCTCTGGGCTGGGATTCGGGATCAGGAGATCCTTGTGCAGGGATATCCAGGCATTTTCCCTGTCTGTCACCTCTTGTGCGGCTCTGGGCTGGGATTGGGGACCAGGAGATCCTTGTGCAGGGATATCCAGGCATTTTCCCTGTTTGTCACCTCTTGTGCAGCTCTGGTTTGGGATTCGGGATCAGGCGATCCTTGTGCAGGGATATCCAGGCGTTTTCCCTGTCTGTCACCTCCTGTGCTGCCTGACCTTTTCACTTCCCCCATCAAACCCCCATCCCCGCTTTCTGCTGCCTCTCTCTGTCACCCTGTCCCCACCCTGGCTGCCAGACAGCGCCATCGATTCCAGTATTGATCCCCATTCCAGTAGGATTTCCAAAGGGCGTTCCCAGTGCGGCTGTTCAGTGGGGAAGGCAGGTGAGGGGAACAAGCGAACTCGGGAAAATGTGGGAAAATGTGGGAAAATCTGGGAAAATGTGGGAAAACATGTCAGCAGCAAATCCATGCCTGCTCCTGGCGGGGTTCTGAGCATCTTTGGAACTCCCCAGCCCCGTGTCCTGCCCCGTTCTCTGCTCCTGCACCGAGGGAAGAACCGGGAGGATGCTCTGTTCTGCTCCGTGCAGATGCCAGGCAGGGAGAGAGGAGCTGGAATTGCCTCAGCGCTGCCATAATTCGCATAACAGGAGATGAGATGCTCTATTCTCACTTCGCCTGCATTAAGATTTGCCCGCAGGTCGCAGGAAGAAATCTCCATGAGGTGGAACAATGCGATGAGGGCTCGGTGGCTGTGGGCGGCAGGTGTCAATGAGTTAATCAATGAGTTAATTGGGCACTTTGCTCTGGGATGAGGGCCCTAAAGCTGCGCCTTTCATTCACCCCGAGCAGGCCAGCGGTGAGAGAACAGCCTCTCATTAAGGCAGGAATGGTTTAATTGTGATTGCGGCGGTGCGGAGCCATCCTGCATCTTTCGGGGCAGATGGAGCTGGGCTGATTTAGAGCCATTACTGAGGGCTCGGGGCGTTTTTCTGCAGATATTTGCCAAAACCCAGCAAAAGCGAGGGTTTAGCCATGGAAAAGGCTGTTCAGCGAGTGGCTCTTGGGTTTTGCAGTGGGATGTGGCGCAGAATTGCAGGATTGTTAAACCAGGTAAAGCTTTTCCTTGGCCTGTCGGTGGAGGGCTGTTGTATCTCGAGGCAGAATTGTTGTTATCCCTTCAAAATAATCCAAATTCTTAATCCCATCGCAGAGTGAGATTTTACATTCCATGTAAAGTTCATCCCATGGCTTTCGCAATTCCCATTTCCCACTTTCTCTGCTCCTTCGGACGTGTGCTTGCATGTAGTCAAATAATAGTTGCCGATTGTTCTTCTTTTTTTCTCCAGTTGGCTTTCCAGCACCAGGAGGAAAAAATACAGAGATTTAGGGCAGGATGGGAAGGGAACTAATCACTTAAGACCTAATTAGCAAGGGATTCTCACAGAGACGTCCTCCCCCGGTAATTGCTGCTCATTTTCGGCTGTGGATACAGGAAGACAAAATAGTTTTGGGAGATTAATCAAGTCCCTGCAAAATCCTGCGAGGAGCACCCAGAACTTGAGTGGGGAGGGCGAAAAGGAGGGATTTACAGAGGGTTCTTTGAAAGAATTTAATTAAAGAGATTTCCCCCGGTTTGGTTTGGGGCTCCTGGAGGATTTGCCTCCAGCATCCTCTGCTCTCTGTGCTCCCCAAGCAGGTGCAGATGCTGCACAGTCCGAGTGTCTCTGCTGCTACAAACCCATTTCCTTTTGGAATATCACCGAATCAGCACCAGCACTGCTCCTGTCCTAGCAGGGACCACCCTTAAAATGCCAAATAGCGGCAATTTTCTGGCTATGCAGTGTCAGGACAACTGAGCCACCAGCAGCAGCCAAACCCCTTCTGTTTGTTTACTGCTCTAACTTGCTGTAAAACATTAAATTAGTGCTTTTTTTCCCCTGCAGAACAGCCCCAGCAGTGTGAGAGCTGCACAAGGCATGTGTGCTCCTGCAGCTCATGACTCTAACCCTGTGAGTGACTTGTTCTGTTAGCATGATAAACACATGCTGGAGAGGAACAGCACTAATTATGACCCTGTCACCTTCATCAGCTCCCCACTAATTGTTTTGGCTTTTTTTAATCTCAGTGCTTGGAGATGAAACATGATGTTTGGTTCTGCAAAGGAGTTGAAAAGAAAAGAGAAGAAAGAATTGCATTTTAAAATAGAAGCATCAGGTAGATCTTTCTGTTGGATTTGAAATTCAAATGACAGAAATTATAACTTTTTGGTGTGTTATTAAAATAAGGCACGGGAGGTTTTTAGAGGACTTTTCTGGCACTGCCCATGTCGAGTCTCGGTCCACTGCTTCACCCTGGGTTGTTCTCTTGTGATGCTCCCCGCCCAGGATCAGGGTTCTCTGTGTCACAACACAATAAAACTTCCCTAAATCTCTCCAGGTGTTGCCAGACAGCCCAGAAACCTCCCCAGTGACAATTCTCTTGCTCGGTTTTGAGGATAAAGGGTGATGTCTCCTTATTGTGGGCTCTGTGGATCTTGGGAGAATAAGGATTAGGGTTCAAGCCTGCTGTGAAAAACCACATTTTTTGTTCTCCTAGCTCTCAAAAATAGCAAACCAGTGGAGCAGAATCTGGATTTTCTGCTGGACATTTCTTGGGAGGGATGATCAGGTGTGAAGGACTGTGTCAGATCTGTGTATAAACAAAATACTGAATATGTCACAGAGTAAAACCAAGACTGAGGTTTGCTTAGGGGAAAAGTCTCCCCAGGTGCTCTTTCATCCCTTCACCAGGGGCAGATTGTGCCGCTGCACCAGGACCAGAATTAAACCTGCGTGTGGGAGCCATGGCTCACAAATGTTTTGGCAATGAAGATTTGTATGAGGTGAGGGATTTCCGAGGACTCTTGGCAAACCTTGCAGGGTGTTATTCTCTCTGGGGAGAGCTCTCGAGGTGGAGAAGGTGCTCAGCCACTTGGGAATGTTCCATTTCCGATGTTCACAAAGCAGCGAGTGAGGCACAGCTCAGTCTGCGCCAGTGCCCAGCTTTTGTCACAAACCTTCACACAAATTGGTTTTATTTTTCGTTTGCACCAGAATATTGGAGAAATCCGTGGATCTCCCCCAGTGCTCTCTCCTGTCCTCTGTGTGCTTACCTTTGGTAGTTGTTGAGTTTCATTTTAATGTCAGATGTGCATCCCCACGTGCAAAGAGCAGCAGAGCAAAAACATCAGTGCAAGGCAAGGCTCTGTCCACCCCCGGGAGATTTGGTGTGGAAAATTACTTAATTGGGGTGTCCAGGTCTTGGTACAAACACATGGAAAAACAGCTGAGGGAACAAAGCCAAATATAAATATCAATGAAAGATAAAATTGTGATCAGTGCAGGGCCTGATTTCCCATGGCCGCCCTGAGTAATTTCCACCAGCAGTTGTTTCAGCAGCCTGTAAAGGAAATTGGCTGGGAGAGCGAGCTCGCGGTTATTAGGCTGTGCAGGTTTCTGTTCCACCACATGTTAATAATCAAGAGCAAGTGTCCGTGTGTGCCGAGCTGGGCTGTGCAAACCCCTCTTGCTGGCCACTTTTGGAAACATTCCCCTGTCAGTGGAGGATGAATGTGGGTGAGTGTGGGGAACAGAAGCTGTGTCCTCTCCCATCAGTCCCACAGCCTGGTGACAAGGGACACAAAGGATGTGTTGTGTCAAATATGGAATCAGAGAATGGCTTGGGATGGAAGGGACCTTAAAAACATCCAATTCCACCTCACTGCTGAGGGCAGGGAGCCTTCCCCTGGCGCAGGGCTCTCCATCCAGCCTGGCCCGGATTGCTGTGCTCTGTCCGAGCAGACCTGGCTGTTTTTAGCTGTCCAAAGGAGCACCAGGCTGCTGCCCAGGAGTGAGGAGCTGTGCCTGTGGCTGTGCAGGGAGCATCAGCTCCCCGAGCCGAGCCGGGCACGTTGGGAGGCAGAGCCATGAATAAACATGATTTGCTCTGCGACTGACGCACGGCAATCAAAGGCAAGCTCGTTTAGAGTTTGAAATCCGGACTTTAATTGCCAGCCCACGTTTACCTGGCTGTGTAGGCAGGAGGGAGAACTCTTCACCCAGCTGCATGGGATGCTGGCTCTTGGGAGGGGAGGAATTGCTGGGAGCTGTTCTGGGGGGGATTTCTTTTTATTTCCAGCTCAAAGCATAAGGGCTGTCCTTCCTCTTGCTTGGCAGGCAGGTGCTGCAAAGGTCATTAGATAAAGAAAATACCTTTATTTATGACAGAGTAATTAAACAGCATCACCCTGATGGCAGAGCTCAGCTTTCCTTGTGAAGGGATGTTTATCTTGGTAATTTTGTTTTTCAGGTTGAAAACATCCAGATTGTCCAGGGCGATCCAGGAGTGGGGCAAGAAAAGAGTAATTTGTGTGTTCCTGGCTAATCCAGCCCAAACTGGTGCAAATACCACAGCAAACTTCCAGGTGGGCAGGGTATTTTCCAGGGATCAGGGAGCTGCTGTTATGCAGGGCCTGCTTGGATGCAGGTCCAGCAAATGAGAAAAAGGACTTTTGCTCTGCATCATTTTTAGTAAAATCGATCCTCGCTCTCGACAAAGATCAGAGAAATCGATTCTGTATGGGGAGACACTGAGCCCTGGGGACTCAGATGAATTCCACCCACCCAGTTCCCCGTGGCAGTGGCAGCACCACTCCATCCCCACGGAAAGCAGGGCCTGGTGCCTGTCTGGAGTTACATAACCTCATCAACGCAGCTGACACAGCCCATTCTGTATCTCCTATAACTTCTTTTTCATTGCCTTTGGCGGCCAACCAGCGACGCAAACCAACTGTCCCCTGATTGATTTGCCAAGAATAACCCTATATTGTGTCCCTGCCTAAACCCAGGGTGCTGCCCTGGGCTGGGAAGCCATCTAGAGGAACGGGAGATATTCCATCATTTACGGTGAGGGGGGCACAGCATCATTTTCACACCCACACTGGTGGTGCTGTTTGATTTTTTTTATTTTTTTTTGCCAAACTTTCTGCCCCTCCCTGGGCATCGCACCTTGGTGTTCCCTCGGGCACGACTGACCTTCCTTCCTCCTCACCTGGGCTTGGGCTGGCCAAGCTTTAGGACCAACATTATTTCTGAGGTCACAGATGAACTTCAGAAATGTTGATCCTTATTGCTCTGATTTTCTGATATTCGTGGAGATTCGCAGAAGCTCGCAGGGAAGTCAGGCAGGCAGCACACAAGATGGCAAAAAGAGAAATTTTATTTACAAGAACTTCTTTATATATCCATTAATAGTCTGATAATTATTGGTCGATAGTTTTTCCACCCCCTGGAACGATTGGTTACAATGCTGAAGCGTCCAGTACCAAAACAAAGAGATTAGAAAGCACAAGAATGCAACTTCTCTCTATTCTCCATGAGAAAGAAGAGAAAGATTTTAAAACAGTGCAACTACAGATCCTTACGAAATGGTTCCTGATAGCTACCGATGCCACAGTGAGTAAAAAAATCAACTTTTAAAAAATTAACTTTTTAGTCACGCCCTGGACTTTTCTCTCTTGGGCAAAACATCTGAGCTGCTTCTTCTCCCAGCTTGCTTCCCTCTCCCTGCTGGCTGCTGGCAAATTGCTGTGGATCAGCTCAGCACCACAGGCGAGCCTCGGCGGGGAAAGGAGAAGATTAATTGAAGACTTAATTTCTTCTCTTTTGGTTTGATGAGCTAAGTGGGAGAGGCAGGGGCCCTGTGCTCCTGGAGGCCTCGAGGGGCTGTGAATCAGCTCCAGGGCTGGGTCTGTGTCAGGTTTGTGGGATATCGGAGCAAACAGCGCTGCAGGCAGAGCCCATCCATCACAGCTCAGCTCCCAGCACCGACCCCAGGCAGGAGCAGGACAGGGAAAGGAGCTCCGAGAGGAGTGGGAAGGGTCAGGGGTTGGGAATGGCTCAGCAGGAGACAGGGACAGGGCTGAGGGAAGTTCTCCGAGGAGCAGCAGCCAGCTGGAACCAGACGAGACAAACTCCATGGCCAGACTGCCCTGGGTGCAGTAAATCAGTCAGAGAGAGCAAGGCACTGGAGAAGTGCAATGTGCTCGCACAGCCCTGCAGGAAGCTGGAAAATCCCAGCCCTGGGGGTGACCAGCAAGTGGGGAAAGAGCTTTTCCTTCTCCTCAGTCTTGCAGCCTGACCTCGAGCTTCTCCTCCTGCCTCGGTCCCGCAGTTATTGCCTCAGCACCCCAATTCCATCAGCTCTGGCCCTCCCAGAAGCTCTTTTTGCCCCAGACAGCAGAGCCACCATCATCCCCGTTGAGGGATTCCAAAAACCGGGGCTGTACTCAGGATCAGACACCCTCAAACATCCCCACTCTGCCCCAGGAGACTCCTTCTTCACTGAGTGTTGATTTCTTGCTGCTTTTTGTTGTTTTCCTCTTGATTCCAGAGCCGGATGCATCACAGGCAATATCTCACTGGTGTTTGCCCGGAGACAGATGGAAGGGCAATGAGGAGGAGCAGTGAGGAGCTACCAGCAGCTTCCCTGGCGTTATTAATCTGCAATTAGTCACCAGCTTTTGACAAACTTCCTGCCTGGGCTGTGCCTCCTGCCTGGGGCTGGCGCTCAGAAAGGACACCTCCTTTAAATGGACAATTTTCATCTCATCAGAACCTCCTTTGCTTTGGAATTCTCCTGGAGCTCCCGAGGAGCACAGCCAGCTCCCCTCCCTGTGGGACTCCAGCCAGGCTGAGAGCTGCCCGAGGCTCGCTTGGAGATTCGGAGTCATTACAGGGAGCGTAAAAACTTCATACTCTCAAATGTCAGGCGGTGTTTATCTGAAATTCATCCCGGCTGGGAGGAAATGAAAGGAGATGCAGCAGCAGAAGGAGGAAAGGTGAATCCAGCGTGGGTGGGAGGGCCAGCCTGACCCTCTGGCTCCTCATCCACAGGAACCGAGGGTTTGGGAAGGGCTGGAGCTCAACATTGCCCAGAGCAGACAACAAAAAACTCTTACCATGGCACTTGAGTGGCAGGGGACATGGGGAGGATGTGGCACGCACACATCACAGATTTCTCTGATTTCTCTTTAATGTGTTGAAGAGTTTCATCCGTTTCTAAAAGTGTTGAAGTGCCATCATCCCATGAAATTTCTTTTTTAATTGGTTAAATCATTGCGATTTTTCCCCCCTCGGGTTCTCCTGCAAATACACAGATCGGTGTACACAACAGGGTTTTAGTTTTCTGTGATAATGGCCCAGAAAATACTGCTTATAAGGAGTTTTAAAAAACATTATTATAGCGGCAGAAAGAATCGCAGGGTGGGTCAGGTTGGAAGGGACCACAGTGGGCCACCTGCTCACACATCCCAGAGCACAGGACCGTGTGCAGGTGGTGCTGGAATATCTCCACGAGGGAGATTTGATGAAAACATCCTCATCACTGTGTCTGCTGCAGGAATGTGCCTTTGGGAGAGCCCGACTCACACAAAGTCACGTTTGCAGCATTAGCACCGCCGTGAATTCCAAACCTGCACGCGGAAACGGCGCCGTCGGGACCTCAGGTTTATGTTCTTTGCTTTTCTCAGTAGCTGGGGTGGGATTTACATGCACAGGGGTCCAGCTGTGCTTCCAGCAGCTAGATTTGTGGATGGAATGAGAAGGAGTGTGGAGGGGACTTGGTGCCTCTGGCACAGCAGTTCCCACTCAGTCTCCTCACCTGTCACTGCTCCCACCCCATAACTGTGTCCTGTCCCCATCTCCAGCTCTCACCAGAGGTTTTTTTCCTGTTAAAGGCTTCTTCAGGAGCTGCTCCATGTGTCTGACCTGGGAGCACGTGTGGATTCCCCTGGGATTGTCTCTCTCTCTCTTTCTCATTTCCAGCTTCACACCCTGGGACAGATTTGCTGCCTCTGCCTTGTCACACCCAAAGAGGGAGAAAACAAACCCATGAACAGCAGCCCCTGGAGAGGAGCCCAGAGGAGCTCCAGAAACACCAACCCCAGGGGCTGGGAGCTGCAGACAGCACTGCCGAGCTCCAGGTAAGATCATTTCACACAAACAAAATCCCTGCCACCAGGGCTCCAATCCCACGCAGAGAGGACTCGAGAGGGGTTTTTTTTATCCTTTTTTTGCTCAGTTGAACTCCTCCCCGGCGCTTTGGTAGCTGTGACATGGAGACAAGCAAGTGTTTTATCTCTTGGAAAGCATTCACATCCTCCCTCACCTCCCTGCTCTGTCCACAAAGCTCCAGTCCCATTACACAGACGATTTATGTCTGCACTTCTCAGCTTTAGGCTGAGCAACTTCGGGAAGGTTATTTGTCCTTAAGCACTTGTAATTCTTCCTCTGCAGGAGCATAATCAGTCATTATCAGCAGCGGTTTCAGACTCTAATCATAAAGCTGTTATTTCTGCTTAATCCTAACCTTGCTAAATATTAATTTGATGTTTAATCCCCCTGGTATCTGGCAATATTGGCCTGTTATTATTGTTATTGTTGCTGTTATTTATGTGACAGTGAAAAATTAGCACTGTAGGAATCACACCCTGATTTATTTACCGTTTATTTACCAAATCTCAGTTGCTCTCCTGACACCCTGTGCAGTCTCTCGGGGCAGTGCCACCCAGAAGTGTCCCACATGTGGTAAAAGGGACAGGTGACATTGTTGAGGAGGAGGGGACAGGGACACCGCAGACTCACTGTGCTTTTTTAATCCCTCCACCATCCTTAAAAAAAAAAAAACAAACCTTAAAAAAAAGAAAAAAAAAACCTAAAAAGCCCCATCAAACCCACAAGCCCAAATAAAACAGCTGCAAGGCTGTTAAGCTTTCAAACATGAGGTGACAATTTATCAAACAGTGCAGACCTCACCTCGAGAGGAGTGACAGAGCCACCGCAGGAATTGTCGTGGTGGGAGCAATTATCAGGAGTGCCATTATTAACCAGTAATTACCTGCTGGGATCAATAGAGCCATTTCACAAATGCGACTGAAGAGCTGGGCTGGGGGCTGGTGTCAACACCTCCCGCAGGCTGTGTGTCCCTGAGAAATGCTGCGATTTGTCCTAAAACGAGAGCCTAAAAAGCTCTTTCTGGTGCAGTGATGCTCTGGAGATGTGGCCTGGTGTGTCCAGCTTTGAAAAAAAGGGTGTGAGGGCAGAGCTGAGCCTGAGGAGCTAAAATCCATCCCCAGGGACCTTTTGGGAGCTGCTGCTGCCCCTCAGCATCCCCTCTGGAGCCCTCCATCCCTGTGTGGAGCCCGGCTGCTGTTTCTCAGCTGCAGAGGTGGAAATCAGAGCAGGAAACTACACGGGGATCTTCACATTTATTTGTACAGTGAAACTGCACTTTTATTTTTCCTGTGGGCTGTGATTTCTACCCGGGGCTGAGGGCGAGCAGCCGAGGCACTCAGATCTGGGCTCGGCAATTAATTCCCAGTTTCCCTGGCAGGGGAAGGTGACAAGCACGGTGACACAGGGGCACAGAGCACAGCCAGGCCGTGTCCCCAGAGCTGGACAGGGACACCAGCACGGAGCTCCAGCTCCCTTTGTGTGAATGCTCCCAGCCTTTGTTCTGCGATTACATGGGAGGGTGTTTCTCCACCGGAGAAGAAAAAGCCCTCACTCCCAGCGCTGCCTAATTTTTCAATGTATAACTTTGAAAGCTTAATCATATTCTTTTCACAATGCCTTATGGTTTATATATATTTGGGTTTTTGTTACTCTTTTGTATTCACCCTTTGCGCTGTCAATTTAAGCTTAATATTATTAAAATTGCTCTGGCTCGCTCTGCTTAAAATTCTGCAGTTACAGTATTTTCTGGGAAGGAGAAGTGCTAAGTCAAATGCTTTTTCTCCTATTTCTTGTTTGTCTTTAATGACTCATTAGATCATCACCTCTGAAATGAGGAAGCAATAAACTTGCTCAGAGGAAAGCCTTGCAGGGAGATTTGGAAGCTCAGGGCTGTGCTTTGGGCCTCTGGGATGGGAGCTGGGCTTTTTTTGGGACACAAATCCCCTCCGGGGATGGTTCCTGAGGAGATGTCAAAGGGCACAGGCAGCAGTGGTTAAAAGCACCATCCTGCTGCAGGGAGGGTCAGAATTTTGCTCTCTTTGCAAGGCGGAGGAGGTAAACCAGCACTGGAGCCCCTCCACCTTGCCCAGGTGGGATCCAATTCGGCTTTTAAAGGGAGAAGTGGAGCACAGCAAAGCTCTGCAGGTGGGAGGGCAGCCCTGGTGTCACTGGGGATGGGGACCAGGGCCTTCTGCACCCTTTGGTGCAGAATTCGTGTGAGCTGTGGCTTCTGGCCTCGTGGAAATGTCTTGTTTTTTTTTTTTTCCAGAGGGTGACAAGAGCAGCATCCCTGGCACAGCAGCTGCTGCCCTTTCCCCACGGCGCCAGGGACAGAGAGGCTGCGGGGAACATGACAAACGTCAAAAGCCTTTGTTCGCTGCCTCCCTTTGCCTTGGCAGCGACTGACAAACCCTCCTGCAGTGAAACACGAACGTGTTGATGAGCAGAGGCAGCCCCGGACGGTGGCAGCAGCACCGGAGCGCAGCTGGAGCCCACCCCGGCTGCCCAAGGGGTGCCCCAAATTCCTCCCTGCATCCCTGCAGGGAAGAGCAGCTCCCAAAAGCGTTTGTAAGCGCAGATAAAGAACAATTTTTTTTTCCCTTCCTTGCCTGCAAACACGGGGCTGACTCATCACCTCGCAGATGAGAAAAGCACAAATTTCCCTGGCACTGGGGAAAAATGCTGTTTTCTCACACGTGCAATGCGTCGCTTTGGAATGCTGGGGTGAGAAAACAGAGCTTTGGGCTCAAACACGGGAACTCCGTGCCAGTGGTGTGTTTGGGGTGATTTATTGGCTGTTTTCCTGTTTCTCCAAACTTGGTGTCTCGAGCGAGTGAGCGAAGCCCAATATTGCTGATGTGGGGATGTTGTTCTGGGGGTTTACAGCAGCCAAAAAAATCCCTGTTCTGTGCTGGATGGACAGCATTGCCCTCGGCTTCATCAGCATTTAATGAGGCTTCAGCAGTGCGGATAAGGCTTGAGTGAGTCGGGCTGAGTCACAGCCCTGAATGCTGCGGAGCTCCAACTGCTGGAAAAGCCGAATTAATTAGCTAGAAACTCCAGCCAGTTAATTATACGTGCGTTAGCGTGGCACCTTTTGAGCTTTACAGCTCCACTGAGTCGTACAACTCTCTGGTTAAAAAAACCAAAAAAAAAAAAAAGAGAAAGGTATCTGGATTGCTGGGACTTCCTAAAATATGTGTCTATTTTTGAGTCACAAATGGCGACTCTGTTGAGCCAAGCACCCTCGTAGCACCGCACAGAAACTGTGCTGGGCCCCAAGGGGTGACACAATCTGGTCCCGAGGGTTTAGGATCTCCCATTCAGGATCATTCTTGTTCTGCTATGTCAAGCAAACGTGGGGAAAGAAGATGGAAATGGTTGGTGCTCACAGGTGTGTTCCGTTTCCTCCTTCGCTCGGTACTTTTTAGAGTCATTATATAGGAATTATTTATTGATGTTAAAATCTGACAGAGGTTTTTATTGCAATTGTGGTGTCGTCACTGCGAGTTGTGGGAAATGTCCAATATCCACTGCGGAAATATGAACATGCCAGGAGGTGATGCATTGCTTTTCCTTTTCCAGGAAGGGGTGAGAGGAAAGCCTGGGATGATGTGCCAGAGCCCAACAAGGATCCCTGGATGTTCCCCTCCTCTCCCGAGTCTCCATCCCGCTGGAGTCTGCTCCTAACTGACCTGGAAATGCCCTCGGTGAAGTCACTCCGGGTGAGGTTTTTCACAGGATTTATTTTTCACCTCCACGCCCACCGCGTTCCCTGCGGTTCCATCCCTGGGCTGGACGGAGGCAGCGCAATTCCCTCTTTTCACAGATAAACCGTGAAACCCTAAAATCTCTCCCAAAGCTAACCCTGACTTCAGTCCCTTTGTTACCAGACAGTGCCCATTAAAACAAATGCGCTAATCCACCACACTGGAAATAGGATGGAGGGTCCCAAAAGTCCATTTTTCCCTACATTTGTGTTATTTATGCCATGGCAATGTTTATACTCCGCTGGGAGAAATGGTGGGGGCGTGTTTTTATCTGCACTGGCTGGGAAGAAACTGAGATAAAGCGTGGCTTGTGTCAGGAAAAATTAATCCACAAACACCAGAGGTTTATGTCCAAAAAGGAGACAGAGCAGTCCTGTAACTTTATTCATGAATAAAGGGAGAGCTCATGGCCATTTCCCATGGGGTCTTTCAGATTTCTAGAGGACGCAGCCTCTTTTTATCCTAATTTCCCGGCCGCAGTTCCCTCTCCCTTTCCCCATAGGCTGAGGTACTTGAGAGGTACAGACTGCCCGGAACGCCTAATGCAGACATAAGTAATATACATTTCTCCTAACTGTAGACACTCTCAATACACATCCCCCCTTTTATTTTTTTCCCCTCTTTTTCCAATTGGCAAGGGCTATTTTGCAAACCTGAGCATTCCCGAGCTGCAGGAAGCTGCGTGTCCAGAGGAAAGCTGTGGTTACCAAAGTGCTGCAGAAATGAAACAGAAACAGAAAGAAAAAATGGGATTTTTTTTGTTTTGGTTTGGTTTTTTTTTTTAGCCTTAGGTAATCCTTCAGGGAGATGTTGAGGCTGCCGGTTTCCAGTGCTGAGGAACTCCCCCGCGTGAATTTATGTGGGGGAAATAAATAAGGAAGGTGTAGGAAATAAATAAGAAAAGTGAAGGAAAGGGTATTTTGGAACTTTACTCCCTGAAATGTCGTGCCTTGCAGCACTGCTGCTGGTAAATGCTGGCACAAGGGGAGTTATTTCTCTGTCAAGATGCATTAAGGATGTTTCACTCTGGAGCCTGGAGAAATGCAGAGAATTCCAGGTGGGAAGGGTTTTCCTGGAGCTAAATGAGGGTCAGGGTGTGAGGGGACAAGGGAGAGGATCGGACCTGGGCAGGAGCTCTCTGAAGTGATTTTCTCTTTAACCGAATCTTTATTTTCTAATAGCCTTTCATAATTTTGTAATCCCAGGCAGCATATTTATTTACATAAGTAGGGGCCGTAATTACAGAGAATGAAAATGGGTAATTATTTAATTAGGATCCATAATGAGGCTGTGGGAGGGAGCTTGGAGGCAGATGTTTTTGGCTGGCAGCACTGGCCAAGACTTTGTGCTGTGTCGTGGAGGGGAAGAAAGTCAGGACACAGGAGGATACACCCAGGATTTGAGCACGGGAAAAACGCTGCTGCTGGCTGGGGAAATCTTCATTTCTGTCCCAAAGAAGGAGGTTGGGTTTGGTATATTCGAGTATATATTGAGTGTATATATATATATATAGGTATATATTTGAGATATTCTCACTCGAATATCTCACAGCAAAGCCAGGCAGGGATATCCTGCTGATCCTGGAAATTCCTTTTCCATGCTGAGGGAGAAGCCGCAGAGCCAAACAATGACAGATTTCCCGGAACCAGGGGAAGCGGAGGCTCCCCTTGAGCGCACGGAGTTAATTTTTTCGGGTGTTTCGCAGGCTCTAAAGAGCGCCCAGGGACCTGTAGATCTCCGCAGGTGGATAACTTCCTGGCAGGACCGAGACTGCGACTTCATTTCATACCTCGCAGAGCCAAAGCCCTGCCGAGGATGTGTCCCCAGGGAAGCAGGCGATGCAGGAAGGTTCTCCAAAGGCAATGCTTCTTGAGAAAGAGCCAGAAAGGGAAAGTCCTGCTGCCCCGGCATGGATTTCAGTGCCCCCTCCGGGAGCAGGGAGTGAAAAAATCAAACCTAGCATGTGTTTTATCAAAATTCAACAGCTGGGGTGAAATCCTGGGAGAAACACCCCCCGAAGGGAGCAGGGCAGGGGTCCCGGGGGAGCATCTGCCGGGACTGCAGCTCAGGAACATCCCCGACCTTCAGCTCTGCCGCGGCCCTGGGGACAGGAGAGGTCCATGGGACAGGAGCTCTGTGCCAGAGCCTGGGGCTCTCAGGGGCTCCTGCTGCTGCTGGATGTGCTCAGGGGGAATGTTCCTGCAGGGGATGGCACCTGGGGACTGTCACACCTCTGGTAAGGATCGCTGTATTGTCCCTGGTGTACCTGAGACAGTGTCTGAAAAATCACTGACGCCTCGGGCATGGGGAATTTCTGTTGGATTTTTGGTTCTGGAGAGGAAGGGTTGGGCAGAGCAGGCCCAGCCCTGCCCTGGTGATGCTGCAGGGACCCTGCAGCCCTGGTGACATCAGCTGTGACTTCACCCGGGCTGCCAGCGAGGCCGAGTGGCCGCCGTGCCTCTCCTCGTGTGCCCTGCCTGTGCTGTGATGTGAGGGCAGCCTGGGGGCACAGCCCTGCTCCGATGGCTCCCAGAGCTGCCAGGGCCACCCCGGGGCAGCTCCCCTGGTTTTAGGGCAGGGAGAGAGGATAGAACAAAGCAGGAATTCCATCCAGTCTCCTGAAAAGCCTTTTCCTTTTTCCTTCCTGGGATTTGGATCCTCAGCAACTTGTGAGGGCAAAGGCTCAGCCGCCAAATGACAAATAAACTGTTTGGAAATGAGGGGGAAAAGGAGCAGAATATAAATTTCTCCTTAACAATTATTCTTCTATGACTCGTCTACGAGAATAACTCCCTGGGGATATCTTTGTGCTGGAACATGATACAGAGAATGAAAACATTTTATCCCTGTCATCCCTAAATTCTCTCTTTATTAGGTGATGGATGAGAATCCAGGGCCGAGCCCTTTGCTGGCTGTCCACGCTCTGCAGAACCACGAGCACAGGAGCATCAAACACCTGCACCTCACCTGCGAGGGGGGCAGGGCTCGGCTGCAGGGGCCAAGGTGAGCACTGAGGTGTCCCCATCGCAGTGTCAGTGGAGTCAGGACATTTTTCGCAGCCCATTCCCTGGCGCTGGAGAGGTTGGCACAGTCCCTGCAGGGAATTGCCTAGAAATTGGCTCTGCTTCACGCCGTGCCAGCTGCTTTTTAAACAAATTATGGTATCGGGTTAGAGCAGTGCCTCCATTCAATTCCTTCCAGCGAGAAACCAGTTTTCCTGAAATTGCCTTCTCAACTCCATAATCATTACCCAGCAAATTGCCTCGGGAGAGAGGCTGGAGCAGGGCAGGGGGTGGGGTCTGCTCTGCCTGTGCTGCAGCGGGAGATGGAGCAGGAAAATCCATCAGGAGCTGTGCCCAGGGTGAGCACTGCCCGTGTCCTGGGACCCCAGGGGTGGCTGAACCCCAGAACCCCAAGGATGCTGTTCCTGGCACTCTCAAGGGGTATAAACTCTCTTCCCTCACACCAGTCCCCCCTCTGCCTGAAGTGGGAAGGTTTGGGAGGCTCTGTGGGAGGAACTGAAACGTTGGGTGTCCCTCAGAGCACAGCACTGGAGCTCTGATGGACTTGTTTCCCAAAAGGAAACCTCACCGTCCCAGTAAAGAATTCATTCCTAGTATCCCATCTGTCCATCTAACTGCTCTGTCAGTTTGAAGCCATTCCCCCTTGTCCTGGCACTGCTCTTGTAAAAAATCCCCGAGGAAGGACTCAGCTTTTCCGTGGGAAAGGATGGAGCAATCAGCACAGGCCAAAGCAGAATGAGAGCAAATGAAACTCAGCGAGTGGCTGCTAAAGCTGCTTTGGGATCTCCAAATTGGGAGCAGCATCGGGGTGAGGAGTGGAAGGCGCAGGTTTATGAGCCAATTATTGACCCTTCCTGCTGATTTCAGCAGAAGAACCGGGGAGGGTTTGTGTTTGTTGCTGCACAGGGCCAGAAGCTGTCATTTGTCACGCCACGGTCGTGTCCTCCCCACGCTGCTCTGCCCAGCCCTGACCTTGGCAGCTCTGGGCTCCAGCACAGCCAACATCTGCCTGGCTGCTGCACAGCTGTGCCCTGCCTGCTGCTCCCGGGGGAGAGGGAGGGTCGTTCCAGTGGGAATCAATTAGAAAAATGGCAAAGGGAATGCCACTCTGCACTGTGCCAGGTCCCCCTGCCCCACGGGCACGGCGCTGCTGCCAGGGGCTGGCACTGCTGCTGCTTCCCTTCTGCTTCCTTCTCACAAACCACTGGAAGGTGAGGAAAACGGGAGGAAGAAGCTTTGCTGCTGCTCCCCTTCCTCCCTTTCCCAGCCGTGTGCCAATGCTGAATTTGGAAAGCGCTCTCCGTTCAGTCACTGCTCTCTCATTGCAGGCTGGAGGGAAATATTGATCTCCTTGGGATGAGTTTGAGAAGGAGAAACCAGCGTGACTCAGAGCAGCGAGGCAGCCCAGGCTGAGGATGTGTCCTGGTTTGTTCACCTGCTCCTGAGGAACCCTTTTGGAATCTGCCCTGGTTCCTCATTTCCCCTCCAAGGACCTGTCCTTGCTCGCTGTGTTTTGCTGCGGGGAAGGCGTTTGTGTTTCGCTGGCTGTGCTCACATCTCTGTTCAACTTTGCATCTTCGTTTAACTCCTCAAAAGCTTCAGTTTCTGGCAGATTCTGGGACGGGAGATGACCTGGACTGGTCCTGCAGCGACCCTGGGCTGGGAGAAGCAGCCTGGCTGAGTCCCTGCCCTGCTGTGTGCCCAGAAAATCCATCAAAGGATTCTGGCGCTGCTTTCTGTACCTCGGATGAGCTCTCCTTTCCCGCTGGTGCTCCAGCACCATCTACAGTCCTGCCAGGCTGAGGAGATGCTCCAGCGCCACTGGGTATGGCACAGGAAAGGCTCAGACACCGAGCCCAGGTGTGATTTGGGGATATTCGCAACCTTTCTGGCTTGAACACTAAATGGGACGGGGGGCTCGGAGAAAAAAAATCCAAACCAACCCAAAGCCCCCCTGTTTTCACAGCAGCTGCCCAGCACGGGGTGGGGCTGTGCCACAGCACACCTGGCGCTGCTCAGAGAGAGCACAAAGCCTCAGCCTGAGCCTGCAGGACAGGCCATGAAATATTCATGGGGGTTTCTTTGGTTAAATAGCATTAAAAATTCATTGGTGTTTGGAGCACCAAGCCATCAGCTGTACCTGCCAGGGATGGAGCAAATAAGAAAAGCCTTTATTCCATGGGTTCTTCCAGTCTGTTCAGCTGCTCTTGGTTTTGGAGACTGTGCCAGAGGAGGATGAGGAATTTCTGTTCCACCAGAGCTCTGCACCGGTAAGAAAATCATCTCCTGCTCCAACATGGGCAGAAACTCTTCTTTCAGCAATGAGAAATGATGTGGAGAATCAGGGGCACAGCTGGGAGCTGCTGCCTGACCTCTGCTGCTCCTCATGTGCTCCAAAAGATTCATCCCCTGGGGAGCTGGGGCTGTTCCCCTGGGGCAGCGCAGGGTGGGGAGGGTCACAGTGAGGGATGGGGTCCCATCCAAGGATTTTCTCCTATTTTTTCCCATTTTTGGAAGTTTTGATCCCCAAGGGGCTCAGAGCCCACTGCGATCAGGCCTGGCTGGAGCTGCAGCTCCTGAGCAGCACCTGGGAATTCTCAAGTGGCAGGGAACGGGAGGGGAAGGGGAGGCAGCAGGTGGGAGATGGTTTGGGAGCTCAGAGGAACAGGGGCAGCAGGTGGGAGATGGTTTGGGGGTGAGGGGAAGGGGGCAGCAGGTGGGAGATGGTTTGGGGGTGAGGGGAAGGGGGCAGCAGGTGGGAGATGGTTTGGGGGTGAGGGGAAGGGGAGCAGCAGGTGGGAGATAGTTTGGGGGTGAGGGGAAGGGGGGCAGCAGGTGGGAGATAGTTTGGGGGTGAGGGGAAGGGGGGCAGCAGGTGGGAGAAGGTTTGGGGGTGAGGGGAAGGGGAGCAGCAGGTGGGAGATAGTTTGGGGGCTCAGAGGAACAGGGGCAGCAGGTGGGAGATGGTTTGGGGGTGAGGGGAACAGGGGCAGCAGGTGGGAGATGGTTTGGGGCTGAGGGGAAGGGGGCAGCAGGTGGGAGATGGTTTGGGGGCTGGGGCAGCTCCACAGCTGCTGCTCCTGCTCAGGGTGACCCCAGGGAGGGACAGGAGTGTCCCTCGGGACACCTGGAGCAGCAGGGGGGCTGAGCACAGGCCCTGGCAGCAGAGAAGGGGGGCTTGGGAACAAGGAGAGCCTTCAGCGCATGCACAGGAACCTGAGCTGTCCCCGGGATCTGAGCGCTCGGCTCTGCTCCTCCTGCCCTGCTGGGCAGGGATCGGCACCCTGTCCCTTCTGGGGCACCCAGCCCTGTCCCTGACCCGCCCTGGGCTCTGCTGCTGTCCCCAGAGCCCAGCCCTGCCTGAGCAGCCCCTGAGCCTCGCCGAGGATGCCCTGCAGAGCCCCGGGAGCCCCACAGCCGAGCCCCGGAGGGGAGCACGGAGCGCACGGTGGGTGAGCTGCGGTGGTCTTGGGGAGCAGGGTGGGCCTGGGTCCTGACCCCTGACAGAATGCACGGCTGAGCTCAGCTCCTGCGGGAAAGGAGCAGCTGAGCCCTGGGAATCACTGCATGACCTCCCAGCGGCCTGGGAGAGCCGAGAGAGATGGACAGAGCACGCTGACCCTCCCTCCCTCTCTCACAGGTCCTGCCGAGGTGACTCTGGGGGCTCTCTGCAGCGTCAGGAGGCTGCTCCTGCTGCTGGGGGTGGCCGTGCTGCTGGCAGGGACAGCGGCTGGGACGTGGCTGCTCGGTCAGTGTCCCCCAGGACAGCCCTGCTGCCCCCTGAGAGCGACTTTGGGGTGGTGGCCATGGGAGCTCCTTGCTCAGCCCTGGTGTGGGATGGGGACAGCTGTGGTCCTGGAGAGGACCCCCAATTTTGGGCATCTTCTGGTGCTGCTGGGCTGTGTGAGCCCACCCCCATGCCCTTCCCTGCCTCCTGAGCCCACCCCATGCCCTTCTCTGTCTCCTGAGCCCACCCCATGCCCTTCCCTGTCTCCTGAGCCCACCCCCATGCCCTTCCCTGTCTCCTGAGCCCACCCCATGCCCTTCCCTGTCTCCTGAGCCCACCCCATGCCCTTCTCTCTCTCCTGAAGTGAAGCACCTGCAGCAGCCCCAGCCAGGCCAGGGCTCTCCCCAGGAGCAGGATTTGGAGGCAATCCCAGCGTGCGGCGATGGTGAGGAGGAAGAGCCCGTGGTCCGGGGGGCTCCCGGCACAGGTTTGCACCTTTGCTTGGTGTGCCAGTGGTGGGGAGAGGGGAGCCAGGCCCGGTGAGGGCAGGGAAGAGACTCTTTACACTCAGTGCCTGCTGCATTTTGCTGTTTTGCTTTTCTCTGCTGAGCCCCTCAGCACTGCATTCATTGCAAAGGCCACTCTTTCACAGCTCCTTTGCCTGTGACCCCTCTGACCGGGTTCATTTCTAGTTTCTAACCCCTCAAATGGCTCTTTTGGGGTTTAGGGCGGGTTTTTCCTTTCTTTAGCTGTGCATGACCCCTCTCAGAGGGAGGGGACTCGCAGGCTGGCTGTAACGGAACGGCTTTAGTGTCTTTCAGGATAAACACCGCGAATTCCTTGCTGGAAGCACAGCTGGAAGGGCATCCTGGCTGGCTCCTGGTGTGCCACGAGCACTGGGCTCCCTCCCTGGGCACCCTGCTCTGCCGGCAGCTCGGCCATCTCAGGTGGGCACGGCACGGGCAGTGCCTCTCGCCCTTTTCCGGGGGGGATGACCTTGGCAAGAGCAGCTGCTGGAGGGCTGGGGGTTTGTCAGGGGCAGGGCACGCCATTCCCCCAGGAAACCAGGCCTTGGGACCCGCAGGAACAGCTCCAGAAGGTCCTTCCAGCCAAAAAATCCCTTCCCAGCCGCCAGAGCTGCAGGATTGGGATGCTCCCACGGCATTCCTGAGCCCCTAGCCAGGACAGCTCCTGTTGCTCCTGCAGGGTGACCCAGCAGAAGGGAGTGAACCTGACGGATGTCCCGGCGAGGGGAGGGCAGCAGTTCCTGCAGGTGAGACCCCCCCAGGAAGGCAGCCTGGAGCCCACGTGGCAGCTCAGGTAAGGGCGGCCCTGGGCCGAGCAGGGTTTGCTGGAGCCTTTTCTTGGGTTTAACCACAGAAATGTGCTGCAAAAACCCCTTTGGGACCTGCTGCAGCCACCCTGGAGCTGCCCAGGCATTGTGGTTGATGTTTATTCTGACCAAAACCGCATTCCCACGCAGGAGCAGCTGTGAGTCCGATCGAATAGTGGCTCTGCAGTGCTCAGGTGAGCCATTCCCTCCTCCCCTCTCCCCAGGATCTGTGCCTGGGTGCAGCAGCTCCTTTGCTCCCGTTTCCCCTGCTCCCCTCGCCCTCCAGCGCAGAGGGCTGGGGCTGGAGCCTCTCCCATCCTGTTCCTTGCAGAGTGTGGGCTGCAGGCAGGGGCCCTGCGGGTGGTGGGGGGCACAGACGTGTCCCCCGGGCGCTGGCCCTGGCAGGTCAGCGTGTGCCAGGGCTCCCAGCACCACTGTGGGGGCTCCGTGCTGGCCCCCGAGTGGATCCTCACGGCAGCTCACTGCGTGCACAGGTACCCGGGCTCCCCGTGCCCATCCCTGGGCTCCCCGTGCCCATTCCCGGCTCCCCGTGCCCATTCCCGGCTCCCCATGCCCATCCCCAGCTCCCCGTGCCCATCCCCGGGCTCCCCGTGCCCATCCCCAGCTCCCCGTGCCCATTCCCAGCTCCCCGTGCCCATTCCCAGCTCCCCGTGCCCATTCCCAGCTCCCCGTGCCCATTCCCAGCTCCCCGTGCCCATTCCCAGCTCCCCGTGCCCATCCCCAGCTCCCCGTGCCCATCCCCAGCTCCCCGTGCCCATCCCCGGCTCCCTGTGCCCATCCCTGGGCTCCCCGTTCCCATCCCCGGGCTCCCCGTGCCCATTCCCAGCTCCCTGTGCCCATCCCCGGCTCCCCGTGCCCATCCCCAGCTCCCCATGCCCTTCCCCAGGCTCCCCGTGCCCATCCCTGGGCTCCCCGTTCCCATCCCCGGGCTCCCCGTGCCCATTCCCAGCTCCCCGTGCCCATTCCCAGCTCCCCGTGCCCATTCCCAGCTCCCTGTGCCCATCCCTGGGCTCCCCGTGCCCATCCCTGGGCTCCCCGTGCCCATTCCCAGGCTCCCTGTGCCCATCCCCAGCTCCCCGTGCCCATCCCCAGCTCCCCGTGCCCATCCCCAGCTCCCCGTGCCCATCCCCGTGCTCCCCGTGCCCATCCCCGTGCTCCCCGTGCCCATCCCCAGCTCCCTGTGCCCATCCCTGGGCTCCCTGTCCCTTCTGCTAGCCCAGCCCTCGGTTCTGGTTGCCCTGCACTCACTGCTCCCTGCTCTGCTCGGTTCCAGGCAGCTCCAGGGCCCTGCCTGGCAGGTTTTTGCAGGAATTGTCACCCACAGCTCCCTGACGCCCGAGGCAGGGGTGCCAGTCCAGGAAATCATTCCCCACCCGCTCTACAACGACAGCAGCCTCGACTACGACATGGCCCTGCTGAGGCTCCGAGCGCCCCTCAGTTTCTCAGGTGAGAGGACCTCGTGGGGCTCTCATTTGTGCCCTCGTGGTGCTGTGGTGCCCTTGGGTGTTTTCTGTCCTGTCCCACGAGGAAAAGCTGCCCAAACCCAGCCTCTTCTGAGCCTGTCCCTCCACGGCAGCAGAGCCCGGATCCTACAGTGGTTTGGGGTGGAAGGGATCTTAAAGCTCATCCAGTGCCACCCCTGCCATGGCAGGGACACCTCCCACTGTCCCAGGCTGCTCCGAGCCCCATCCCTGACCCTCTCGGCAGGACACCCACCCTGCCCGAGCTGGGAGGGGGCAGTGGGAGCTGCAGTCCCACAGCTCCTGGCCCAGGAGCCTTTCCCGTCGCAGGCTGAGGGCTCTGCAGCCCCTCCCTGGGCCCTGAGGGAGCTGTCCCCTGTGCCGTGTCCCTGTGTCCCCATCCCAGGTGCCATCCGCCCCGCGTGCCTGCCGCCCTCGGGCCAGGACCTGCTCCAGGGCACGCCGTGCTGGGTGTCAGGCTGGGGCTCCACCAGCCCCGACCAAGGTGAGAGACCCCCTGCTCCTGGAGCCTGTCCCCTGCACCTCAACCCTGCCTGGAGCCTTTCCCCTGCACCTCAGCTCTGCCTGGAGCCTGTCCCCTGCCCCATCCCACCTTCCATTCCATGTGGGAACTTCCAAATGTCCCCCTGCCTCCATCCCCCCCTGTTCCTGTGCTCAGCCCCACCTGGAGCCTGCCCCCTGCCCCATCCCACCTTCCATTCCATGTGGGAACTTCCAAATGCCCCCCCTGCCTCCATCCCCCACTGTTCCTGCACCTCAGCACTGCTCGGAGCCTGTCCCCTGCCCCATCCCACCTTCCATTCCCTGTGAAATCATCCAAATGGTCCCCCTGCCTCCATCCCCCCCTGTTCCTGTGCTCAGCCCCACCTGGAGCCTGCCCCCTGCCCCATCCCACCTTCCATTCCATGTGGGAACTTCCAAATGTCCCCCCCTGCCTCCATCCCCCCCTGCTCCTGTGCCTCAGCCCTGCCTGGAGCCTGTCCCCTGCACCTCAACCCTTCCAAGAGCTTTTCCCCTGCCCCATCCCACCTTCCATTCCATGTGGGAACTTCCAAATGTCCCCCCGCCTCCATCCCCCCCTGCTCCTGCACCTCAGCCCTGCCTGGAGCCTGTCCCCTGCACCTCAACCCTTCCAAGAGCTTTTCCCCTGCCCCATCCCACCTTCCATTCCATGTGGGAACTTCCAAATGTCCCCCCGCCTCCATCCCCCCCTGCTCCTGCACCTCAGCCCTGCCTGGAGCCTGTCCCCTGCACCTCAACCCTTCCAAGAGCTTTTCCCCTGCTCCATCCAGCCCTCCATTCCATGTGGGATCTTCCAAATGCCCCCTGCCTCCATCCCCCCCTGCTCCTGTGCCTCAGCCCTGCCTGGAGCCTGTCCCCTGCACCTCAGCCCTGCCTGGAGCCTTTCCTCTGCCTCATCCTGCCCTTCCATTCCCTGTGGGATCTTCCAAATGCCCCCCTGCTCCTGAGAGCCTGGCCAGAGCTCACCCCTCAGGCAATGCCCTTCCCTGCTGGTGCCCTGCTCTGCCCTCCTGCTCCCTGTGATTCCCTCCTGGCCTCTCTCTGTCCCTGTCCCCAGCCCAGGTGGCCGGGACGCTGAAGGAGGCCCTGGTGCCCCTGATTGGCACCAGGAGGTGCAACAGCTCCTGTGTGTACCAGGGCGAGCTCACGGCCAGGATGCTCTGCGCAGGACACCTGCAGGGACACGTGGACGCCTGCCAGGTAGGGCTGGGGACAGGGACAGGGGCCGGGGGTCCTGCAGCCACCCCGGGGAGCCCTTGGGGAGGCACAGCTTGCCCTGGGCTTTGGATGCTCCTGGAAGCGCTCCAGGCCAGGCTGGATGGAGCTTGGGGTGGTGGCACATGGCAGGGGTGGCACTGGGTGAGCTGTAAGGACCCAAACCCACCCGGGACTGTGTGTCTCTGCCCCGCAGGGGGACAGTGGGGGCCCGCTGGTGTGCTGGGACGGATCCCTGTGGCGCCTGGTGGGCATTGTGAGCTGGGGCCAGGGCTGTGCCGAGCCCAACCACCCCGGGGTCTACACCAACGTGGCTCAGCTGCTGCCCTGGATCCACCAGGTCACCGAGGTGAGCCCAGCTCCGTGCCCAGAGCCTTTGTTCCTTAGACTAATCCTGGGTGAACTCTTTCCTTTGATTCACAAGCCTCTGTGACAGCCTTTCGTGGTACTGATTCCTTTTCTTGCTTCTTTTTGATTGATTTTATTAGATCCACTAGAAATCAGGCAAGGACAGACTCCACAGAGCAACACTGTGCCCTTCCCACTAGTGAAGAACAGCCCAGGACTGGCTCATCCCGTGTCCCTGAAACCCAAACAGGCTCCCAAACATGCTCAGTATAAATAGTTTATTAAAGAAAATAGCAAATTACAATTCTGTGAACAATCAACAGGGGAGAAGTGTTTTTCAAAATAGCTGTTTTTTTGGACTGCTGTGTTTAAAGGGGCAGGGGATGCCATGAGATGCCAACGTTCTGGGAACACCTGGACAGGGGAAAAACAAAACCAGAAGGGTTCTGCAAGGACTGGGATGCCATGAAAGCCTCAGCCCCTGCACAAACGCTTGGAAATGGGAACAGAAGTGGGACAAAAGTGCCAATGACAAGGAGACACCAGGAGACAACAGATGAAAACATTAAACTCTGTGACTGAAACGAAGCACTACTAGACAGGAAGGACTTTGCTCCACGTGTGCAGCACCTTGGGCTCTGGAGTTAGAGAATGCTCAGTCAGTTTTCCAATTAAAAGAAATGTACAATAATCCAAGTGTCAAATGTAGCCTTTTGTGACTTAAAAGACAATGCTGTGAGTGCATCTTTTATTCCCTTTTTGTATTGGTTTACATTTCTCTTCATTATTCTTAAAGGACAGAAAACGTAACACCAGAAACACCCAACAAAAACATGAAGGAGCTGAACTGGCTTCGACAATTGGGAAAGTGAGACTGAAAAATTCTACATCTGTTTTAAGATATTTTTCTGTGAGAAATAAGAGAATTTTCCCACTTGCATGAAATCCTGTGACCTGCTCAATGGTTCATTCAGCACAGGATCTCCTTTCCCAACATTCCCCCCTAAATTGTCTCTCCCTTGAGGTCTGCTCCCCAGGGGAACCTGAGGTGGCAAAGTTTGGCACTTCCTGGAAGGATATGAAAAGCTCTCCAGGTCTGTGGGCTCCGTGTGTGATTTGCAGGGCCAGAAGAGGTCACAGAGGGGCTGCAGGGCCCCGATGTAAAACTGCATAGATGAGTTGGAGCCGAGCACTACCATCGTCCCTGCAGGGCCCTGAGCCCAGCGGGAGATGAGGTTACACCAACACCGAGCTGGGAAATGCTCCTCCCCCCCCAGCCAAGCTCCAGGAAGCACCTACCCAATTCCAGAGTTTTTCAGACGAGTACAAATAAGAAAGGTGAAATCAAAAAAATATTCGCAAGTCTCGGTTTGCCCTCGCTGTGCCACAAGATGCACGTGCAGGTGTAAACACGGAGTGTCACTTGATCTTGGCCAGCGCTGCTGCTCTCCTCTCCGTGTTCTGGAACAAGGCTCGGATCAGACTCTTCACCTCAGCTGCTGAGAACTCCTCTGCCAGAGGCCCCTTCCCATCTGCCCACCTGCAGGGGAGAGAGGGAGAGCTTTACTTCACCAACCCGCCCAGAAATGGCACCTCCAACGAGCCTCCAAGGACCTGTGCCAGTGCCAGCACCGCAGGTATGTGAATTCAGAATTGCTTAGCCAGGTACACAAAGGTGGGAGGTGATTTTTGCACTCACTACCTTCTCCTTCTCCTAAATAAGCCTAAAATCCACCTCCAGAACTCCCATTTGCCTCCTAACAGCACAGAAAAGTGATTTATGCCCTGCTGGAAGTAGAGTGGAGAAGCTTTGGTGACTTAGATGTTTCCAAGAGCAGGGCCCAGAGCAGGAGCTGCTTTCCCTGCAGCTCCCTGGTTTTCCCTGCTGGGGTCACAGTGTTCTCCTGCCCTTCAGAGCTCTCTGGGAGGCAGCTGGGAGCTGAAATGGCTGGAGAGCCAGCTGGAAAGGAAAACACCTACTGATCCACGATTTCCTGGAGGTTGGCCTGCAGGATGATCATCAGCTCCTTGAATGTCATCCACTTCTGCACATAGACTGGAACTTCCTCTTGGTACTTCTTATTTTTGGCTTCTTCAGGCAGAGGGGTGAAAACTTGGGGTCCCTCCTCCACCATGATCCTGCAGAGTGAGTAGAGCCTGTCTGCATCCTCTGCAGAGATATCCTGGAACGGGGAGAGCATGAACAGAGGGGAAATGAGGTTCACTTCTAGGGTGCCGAGTGAAAAACAGGTCCTGGGAACATTTCCCACGGACACACAGCGATCGTTTCGGGGTGAAATGGGATCTCAGAGAGAATTTCAGGAGGTGACAAATGCTGTCCCCAGCACCCCCCGTGGCTGTTACCTCCAGGGCAACAATCCTGGTGACAATCTCGGTCAGGGCTGTGTTCAGCAGGGTCCCCATGGCCTTGCAGTACACGTTCACGGGGAGCACGTCCTGCCACACCATGCCCAGCCTCTTCAGCTGGTGCAACACCTGCAAGGCAGCAGAAAGAACACAGGAAAGGCACCAGGGGATCAGGTGAGTACAAACAGGGAGAAACCAGCCTGAGAGAAGCAAAAAGCAATGAAACATCCTGCTAGAGCCCAGGACAAAAAACCCCAAAGCATCCTGTAGAAAATAGGATTTTTAGCAGGTCCCCAGCTCTCAGGACTGAGATGACACAGTGCACCCTCCCCAGGTACCTGCAGGCTCTGGGATGTTTGGCTCTCTCTGCCCTCCTTACCTGCTTTATGGCTTTCTTTGCTGCACTGTAGTTCTCCTCATCATCCATGTTGGAAAAATTCCTGGCACTCGAGAGCCTCTCCAGGATTTCTCCCTTCTGCACTCGCATCTGGGCCAGAAAACACTCTGTCCCTTTAGGAGCAAAAATAAGCAGAGAGAAGCAATTAAGCAATTAATAATTTTGCTCTGCCTATTTATGACTGTAAGTGCTGAATAATGAACTTGCTATAATGTTTTATTTTTAATCAAATTTCCAGTCTCCAAACAGCCTCCCAGAGCCAGTTTAACCAGTGAGCTCTTGTGCAGCTTACATTGTTACAACACTGCTGGAAAAAAAGCAGAGTGGCAGAATTAATTGTGGATGACTCCTATTAGCTCACATAAACTTGAATGTGAATTTATTTCTATAGAATAACAACTGAAAATATCAAAGACTGAGCAGCAGATCCCAAAACACAGTGCTACATCTTGCTGGATACTGAACTGCTCTTGGAACAAAATGCTGGATAAGATACGAGTTTCAAAGAGCCAAAACTTCCTAATTCGGAAAACATTTTTGCCACTTGTCCAAAAAAATACCAATCCACTGCTCGTGCGGAGTGAGCAGCCACACCTCCATTACACCACTGTCCTGGGGTGGCATAATGATATTTTGTATTCCCTATCGTTTGTATACTTGAGCAGAAATATGGTCCTGTAGCTTTAACTGTGTCACGCAGCTGGGAGAAAGCTCTGCCCGCGCGGGATGTTTTGAAACTTTTTCCCAGCTCTCCTACGGGGGAGTGAGAAGGAGGAAGGGACACTGTTTTGTTGTTTTTTTTTTTCTTTTTCCCTCAGCCAGTTGCTGCTGCTGGTTGCTGGTGCTACTGGTGTGGCTGCTGCTTGGGTTTTCCTTTTTTCTTTCTTTTCCCCCGGGATTTTTTTTTTTTTTTTTTCCCTCTCATCGTTTTTGGATCCTTTTCTTCGACTTGCTTTCTCATCCAAGAACCTGAGGAGCCCCGGAGGACAGTGGATGAGAATCGTCCAGGGAGCCACCAGAGGAACACCACCCGGCCCCCTCCGGGGACCCCGGAAAGGGGAAGCTACGCCTGAGGAAAAGGACACTAAAGTTCATCAGCTGTTTATTCAGGTTTAATGACCCTTTTTCCCTTTCCCCTTCCACTGTGTGGTCTGTTAATTAAACAGTTTTTTCCACTTTAGGCTGGGATATTCTGTTGTTGTGGGGGAAGGGGTGCCAGAAACCTTGTTGTGGGGGGGGGGAGGCACCTGTTCAGAGTGCTTTCCACCTAGGACATTTGTCTCTAATCCGAGACAACCACTCAGCAGCAGGTGCCAGGATGAATTCCCACGTGATCCACGAGCACATTCCAAGGGGGAAAGGTGGCATTACCCAGCCTCCTGAAGGCAGGCACCAGGTCCACGAAGGTGGCGGCCCCGTTGCTCAGCACGCTGGTGCTGCGGTAGCGGAACTGGTGGCCCAGGGTGAGCAGGTGGTGGGCGATGTACATGCAGTTGTTGTGGTGGATGGCAGCCAGCTGGGGCAGCTTCTGCAGGTTCTCCCTGGCCCAGCAAGAAGGGGAAAGGAAGAGATGGGTTTATTTAGAGCTGGTTCTGTTAAAAAACCAGCGGTGTCTGCCCTAGAGAAACGCACAGGCAAGGTGCAGGCAAGGCCTGACTGACATCAGAGTAAAAACATTTAACCTCTCACATCCCCACAGGAAGCGACAGGAAAAGAGTCTGAAATGGAACTGACATTCCAAATGGAACTGGCATTTGGACCATGAGTTATCCCACACTATTTCCAGCCATGGACTTTCAAACAGGAATGTATTTTGTTACAGCAAAGTTATGGTGAAGAAAAGGGAGAGAAGTTCTCTGACAGGATTGGGAACTTTCCACCTTCATTGCTGCTCTTTTTTTCACAGGAAAAACATCATGAAAAATCTGCGTATCAGACCTGGGGTCAAAGTTACGTGGCTGGAAACAAACACAGCTGTGTGAGAACTTCACCCACCCCTGGATCACTGGACTGACAACGCAGAGACTCTCAAGCACCTGCTCTGCACAGGTATGACTTAATAACAGATTAAGAGTAGCTGATTTTTGCTGCTGGAGCCTCTGGCTGTAGGGGACAAGTGGGACTGTTCCAAGAGCATTATTCCCTCTCAGAAGAGGAAATATGGACACACTCACCTGTGGTACGTGGGCACCACCTCACAGAAGAGCTGGAAGATGTTGCGGACGCAGTTGAAGAGCTGCACACAGCTACAAGGCAAAGGAGGTTCGTGTCAGCCTGTCATTAATGTCCTGTTCACAGCTGACCCTCAGCCTGCCCCAGAACAAGGTTTTATGAGCAGTGAAGCACTGGCACAAAGAGGGGATTGTCAGGATCAATGACAGCACTGTCAACACTCTGGAAAACTCACAAAGGCGGTGGTGACCTTCAAGTTCAGTGTGGGAGATATGTGAAACCCCAGAACAAAGGGGACAGTGTCCCTTCCCCTCCAGGTGTGCATGAGCACTCAGCCCTCTCCCTGCCCCTCAAGGGCGGCTGTTACCTGGGCAACTCTCCTGCTTCAGGGCTGTGGTCTCTGCTTTTTAAAGTTAACTTTATGTGGATCCTGTTTGTTTTTCCCCAAGAGCCCTGCCAGCTGCAGAGCTGGAGTTTTTTGCTTTCACCAGCACAAAGACAGCCAGAACTCTGCTCACAGTGGGGGCCAGCACTTAGCAACTTAGCATCGGGTTTGGAAAAAAGAGATGGGTTTGATTTTTCTAAACAATTGATTTTTCTAAAAACCTGAACTCCAAGGCTGCTGAACCTGAAGGAACAGCCTGCAGCAGTGTCAGTCTCCTGCCCAAACCCAGAGATGTATCCTCCAGCCAAAACAAGGGTAACTTTAATGGCTGATTCTAATTTTTAATATTTTCTATTTTTTTAAAGATCTTTAAATCTATTGCCAGATGCTTGGAGGGCTAGAGATTGACACCCAAGTTACTGATTAGAGATTCCTACCAGAGATCCATGCTGGCTGTGGCCTCCAGCAGGGTGTGATAAGCCAGCTCCACGAGCTGCTGCACGGAGGAGCTGATGCGGCAGGTGGGCAGGCTCAGGGTGAACTGGCTCAGCCTGCTCTCACTGCCCAAATTCACCGTCCCATTGTGCAGGAGCCTGGGGGTTCCGTGCATTTTGGGGTGGTCTCCCGTCCCAGGATCAGGGAGCTCTGGTAGGGCTACACGGGAATCGGGTGTGATCTAAGGGAAAACAAGAGAGAGGGGTAATGGAATTCAGAGCTCAGAAAGGAGAATCTGCAAGATTAAAAAGCACTGAATGGCAGAGACTTAAGATTCGAGACAAACACAGGACTGCAGCACTATTACAAAATATTTAGAGATTGTTTTCCAGAAGGGGAAGCTGTGTGAGGCATCCCCAGTCACCTTGACAGTGTTGTGTATTTCTGAGGTCATCAGGTTCCTGGCTGCCATGATCACATCCTGGCACTTCTTGTTGGCAAAGTGGGAATCGACGTTGCAGGCGTATTTCAGCAAGGCGGTCGTGTCTTCCTTCAAAAACTGCATCTTCTTCAGGGCTTTCTCAAATTTCTCTGTGGATTCGATCACCTGAGGAGAGCAGACGTGTTCTATGTTAGCACAGTCTCCTAAAATCACCAAAAAAAGTTAAAATTGGGTATAAAAGCAGAAAGCAAAGGAAGAACAAGGTTTTGGAGGGCATTAACCACTGGAATGACAACACACTGAGTGCCTGGGCTCTGTGTTCAAACCTGAGGGGGTTTTTGGGACCCACCTCTTTGTACTGCTCCAGTTTGCTGCTGTTGCTTGGGATGGAGTTCACCAGGCAGTTCTGGATGAGGCAGTCTGAGAGCTCCTCCCAGATGAGCTCCCCCAGCAGCTCTGCCAGGGTCATTCTGCCATCCTTTCTGCCTTCCCCAGGCTGGTCCAGAGGCACATCTGGATCCCAGAGAAGAAAAATGGATTTTAATACAGCTGCTTCCTGGACCAGACCCTTCACCAGCTCAAAAACTCCTTCATTTTCCTTGCACATAAGGATGATTAACAATCAGATGTTCTAGAAAAAGCTAATTAAATGGACAAGATTGTCGCGGAGGATTTCACGGGTCATCACACACAGACCAATATGATCAGGTGAAGCTGCTTATTATTATAATCAGAAAGCTGCTTATATACATTTTCTACTTCTCTACATGCAAGCAATACGTTGGTTATTAGCTACTTTTTTACACGTCTAAGCAAATCACCGAAGTGAAGGTGGCCTGTCACACAAACCCCACTGCTGCTGCTTTGTTTTGCTCAAGTTTTACAACCTGCAGGTCACATGCTCTGTTATTTACATTCTTAGAATTGCCTACACTTGGCAGTTACTTCCCCAGAGCTGCGCTTCAAGGACATGTTTGCCTTCTTCCTTATCTTCCTCAGTTAGGCTGCAGGCCAAATTGTGCCCTGATTCTATTAAAAACTGCTCAACACAAGATACTGATCATAACTAATTCTAAAAGAGAGGAACTACCTACTTAGCAGGTGTCTGTGCAGCACTTCAAAAATCAGCCTGATCTTGTCGAACACCTCCATAGGAGAGGACTCCTCCAAGGCAAACTCCTTGGACCTAAACCTGAGGATGAACACATCTGGCTGTTCCTCTGTGACTGGCTCCAGAGATGGGTATGAGATCAGCGGCTTCAGGATGTATTGCAGCAACAACTGGCCTGAGGAAAGGAAAAAATAGAGGTTTTCCAACAGCAGATTGCTCCAGTGAGGTCCAGCCCTGACTATTCTGGATTTAGAGGTTCTGCATGAAGTGGAAGGAACAATCCCTTGACCAGGGAATAGCTAATGAGGTAAAATTTGAAGCACTAGACTATGAAACCACAGAGTCACAGATGAAAAGTACACTGAAGTGTCAGGAAAGGATAAATAATTCCAGGTAGATAATGGGATAAATATTTTTCTATTAATAAGAGCCACGGCATTCAATTCAGTGGGAAACAGAAGCCAGCAGAGAGAAGTTTTCCAGTGTCCTGCTGGAGAGAACAGGATCTCACTATCCATGTTAAAACAAGTCCAAACCATCCACCTGAGCTACTGGGGCCATTTTTGGGGTCTGTCTTACCGAAATGTTTGAGCTTGGAGCGCAGCTCTCCCAGGACAGCCAAGGCCTGCAGCACAGCAGCAACAGATGGGACAGCAGTGTCCTCGTCCTGGGGTGGCACCGTGTGTAAGTGCAGCTGTGCGAGCACCGCGGCCTCCAGGCTGCTGCTTTCTGCACACAGAGACCCAGGGTGTCACAATGTCACAGCAGAAGGCACTGCACCGAGCTGAAGCAAAGATCTACCCCTCCCTCAGCCCAACAGTTTGACTGCATTTTCCATCTTGCAGGTGAGAACAGGCACTTCAGTGGGGCAGGAAGAGGGAAACAAAACCTGTGAGCACCTTTGGACGGGGGAAGCTTCCACACGATCAGCTTCTGCCACTCCTCCCCGAGATGGTAGATGACGTTCTGTGTCTGCACTGTGAGCTCCGTACCCAGGGCCTTCAGGATCTTCAGCTCAAAGCCCCTGCGGGATTCCAGGCTCCTGAGGCTGCTCCGTGCCTGGCAGGGAGAGCAAACACAGCTCGGTAAGTGCAGCCCCTGCCAGTGAAAACCACCCTGTGGAACTTATTCACATATTAACCAGCATTGCCAGGGGGTCAGTGTTACCTTTTCCAGCTGCTGAGCTGCTGTCACGTACTGCTTTTCCAGCAGTGCAGCGTTGCACTCTTTGATAGTTGTATCAAACTGCAAGGGCCGAACACACGCAGGTGTCACTGCAGCTCTGCTCTTTCACTACAGTTTGTAAGCTACAGCCATTCATCCAAAAGAGAAGCACACATTAATGTCTCAGACTGAGGAGCAGGATCTTCTGCTCCCCCTCCTCACCTCCTGCAGCTTTTTCAGGATACTCAGGACCAGTGTGTCCCTCTCCAGCTGCTGCTTCAGCTCAGTGAATTCAGCAACAGCGACATTTAGATCTCGCTGGACCTAAAATAACAACAGCTTTCAGTTCATTGACAGCAGTTGTTAGCACACACATTCTCCTCTTCCTTTAAATTTCATTTACCACTTATTTCTGTTCCTAGAATAATTAAGTAAGGAGGAAAAAAACTCCATCCATTTTATTCCTGTGTCACACCCCCTGCCACAGCCAAGGCTGGTCCTTCTCTCTGAAGGACATCGTGACACACTTTTCCACCTACACAAGAGTGACAATCTCTTAATGACAGCTCCTAACTTACACCCTGGTGCAACCTCAAGGTATTCCATAGGGGTGATATCACCCTGGGATCTTAGTCAGAGAGTCATGAAATATCCTGAGCTGGAAGAGACCCCCAAGATCATCAAGTCCTGCCACCCATGCCAAAATCCCACCATGAAAGTGTTGTCCAAACACTCCTTGAGCTCTGGCAGGTTTGGGGCTGTGACTAAACACCCCACGATGGGGTGAGGGCTCCAGATTTGGGATGGACTGGAGCGGAAAGTCCCTCTGGAGTCACCTCGTTCTCGATGGCCGCCTTGAGCAGGTCGATGTTGTTGGACAGGCCGTCCACCTGTGCCACCAGGTCCTCTGCGCTCTGCATGCTGGGCAGGAACTCGCTGTACTTCTTGTTGATCATGGTGCACACCTCTCCCTAAGGACAGCGAGCAGCGGAACAGCGTCACCTCGGGGGGAGCAGGACGGGAGCGCCGGGAGCAGGGTAAGAGAGCCTGACAGGGCTGGGGCACTCCAGGATGAACCAGGGCTGGGGCACCGGGATGAACCAGGGCTGGGGCACTCCAGGATGAACCAGGGCTGGGGTACCGGGATGGACCAGGGCTGGGGCACTCCGGGATGAACCAGGACTGGGGAACCGGGATGAACCAGGGCTGGGGTACTCCGAGATGAACCAGGGCTGGGGCACCCGAGATGAACCAGGGCTGGGGTACTCCGAGATGAACCAGGGCTGGGGCACTCCAGGATGAACCAGGGCTGGGGTACCCGGGATGAACCAGGGCTGGGGCACTCCAGGATGAACCAGGGCTGGGACACCCGGGATGAACCAGGGCTGGGGCACTCCAGGATGAACCAGAGCTGGGGCACCGGGATGAACCAGGGCTGGGGAATCGGGATGAACCAGGGCTGGGGCACTCCGGGATGAACCAGGGCTGGGGCACCCGGGATGAACCAGGGCTGGGGAACCGGGATGAACCAGGGCTGGGGTACTCCGAGATGAACCAGGGCTGGGGCACCCGAGATGAACCAGGGCTGGGGTACTCCGAGATGAACCAGGGCTGGGGCACTCCAGGATGAACCAGGGCTGGGGTACCCGGGATGGACCAGGGCTGGGGTACCCGGGATGAACCAGGGCTGGGGTACCCGGGATGAACCAGGGCTGGGGTACCCATGATGAACCAGGGCTGGGCACCCCAGTCCAGACCAGGGCCAGGCATCCCTTGACCCAAGGCTGGGGCACTCCGGAACGATCCAGGGCTGGGCACCCCAGTCCGGACCAGGGCTGGGGCACTCCGGGACGATCCAGGGCTGGGCACCCCAGTCCGGACCAGGGCTGGGGCACTCCGGGACGATCCAGGGCTGGGCACCCCGCTCCGGACCAGGGCTGGGGCACTCCGGGACGATCCAGGGCTGGGCACCCAGCTCCGGACCAGGGCTGGGGCACTCCGGGACGATCCAGGGCTGGGCACCCCGCTCCGGACCGGCTCCGCCGCAGCGCCGGCCCCGCGTCTCTCCCCGCGCCGCCCGTCCCCCGCCTCTCCGCCTCTCCCGTCCCTTGCCTTGAGCTCCTCGACGCGGCGGGAGAGGCGCTCGACGCGGGCCCCGAGGTGCTCCTTGTCGAGGCGGCCCGAGTGCGCCAGCACGGCCGCCACCAGCGAGCCCTCCCGCGCCGCCATGGCCGCCCGGGCCGCGCGCTACGGCGGCCGCGAGGGGCCCGGCAGCGCAACGCGAGCGCGTCGGGGCCGCGGGTTCGAGGCTGCGCGGGGCCAGCGGGGAGGGGGGCTCGGGGAGCCGGCTCGGGGGGACGCGGAGGTGCCGGGGGGCTCTGCGGCTGCTGCAGGGGTCTGTGCGTGGGGCGGTCCGTGGCTGCTGGGGGCACGCCGGTGGATGCTGGATGTCTGTGGCTGGCGGGGGGGACGGGACACCAGTGGATGTCGGGGGACAGGGACTGGAGAGGGACGTGGAAATTGTGGGGGCTCCCCTCCCCAGCTGCTGCAGGGGTCTCTGGATGCTGGGGGGCTCCATGGATGCTGGGGGACCTGTGGATGCTGCTGGGTTCTGCAGCTGTGCAGGGACCTGGGGGTCCCTGGCTGCTGGGGGACCCCAATGTCACTCCCCCAAGTCCTCCCTGCCCTCCCCCGGGTGCCAGGCTGCGCTGGGGCGACGAGGCAGGCTCTGAGCCCCCCGTCCATCCCCCGCTGCCGGGGGAGGGAGGACCAGCCCCCGGCATCCGGTACCTGACGCAGCCCGGGGCGGGTGGTGCCTTGCGGGGAGCGGCTCTCCCCACGTCCTGCGAGCGGGGACAGAGCTGCCACCGCCGTGCCATGGCGAGGGGAAGGGCCCTGAGTGCCTGGGCGCTGCTGGCCAGCCTGGCCGTGGCCAGCTGGGGGGTCCGAGGTGAGTCCGAGCTGTGGGGTCACCAGCTGGACACTCGCCGTGGTCCCTGGAGATGCTGGGAGGGTGCTGGGAAAGGAGCCCCGAGGCTTGGTGGGGTTTTCCACTGGGGAATGAGGTTTGGAGTGTCGATGGGAAAAAAGGAATCAGTGCTGCAAGGATGGGAGAGCCTGCTTTTTCCAGAGTTTTTTTTTTGGGGGGGACAGTCTGATGCGATGTTTCACCTCCACGAAGGAACTCGGAACTCTGCACCGCTGCTGTGACTCAGAGGTGAAGCTCTCTGCTCTCTTTTCCTTTCACAGGTCAGACGATATTCGTGAAGGAAGTCAGTGGGAAGGTGTTCTTGGAATGTGCACCAGGCCAAGCTAAAGACAATATCACATGGTTGAAAGACGGGAATGTTGTTGGGAACAATGCACACCTGGACCTGAGTGGAGTTTATGACGATCCCAGAGGCCTCTACATCTGTCATGCAGGAACAGCCAAGAAAAGCCTCCAGGTGCACTATCGAAGTAAGTGTTGCCCACCTGCTCTGCTAGAGCCAGAACTGCTTGGAGTGTTCACCCAGGCAAAGTCACTTTCCCATTGTCTGGGGGTGTCTCCACCAGTTTGCTGCTGGTTCTTCTGCATGTGGTGTCACTGTGACAGCTTTGCAGCCTTGTTTAGTGCCATGAGCTGCCTCTCTGGCCCTGCACTGGGTGTGGGGACACGTGGCAGCTTGTGCCACTGCCTGGCTCACGTGGCAGAGCTGGCTGAGCACCCTGGGTGTGACCCTGCTCTCAGTGGCCATGTCTTTTTGGGCTTCCAGTGTGCCAGAACTGCATCGAAGTGGACGCTCCCACCATCTCGGGCATCGTCATCGCGGACGTGGTGGCCACGCTGCTCCTGGCAGTGGCCGTGTACTGCATCACTGGCCACGACAGGGGACGCACGTCACGAGGTGAGGGATGGGAGAGCCCCAAGGGCTGGGCCTGGGCCCCTCCAGGGGCTGTGAGTGGTACCCAGGGGCTGCAGCCAGCTCTCGGGTTTGTTTGTAAACGTTCCCCACATTGCCCGTGGCTCCCCTGATCCTTGACCTTGACCTTCTTTCTTCCTTCAGCTTCCGACAGGCAGAACCTGATTGCCAACGAGCTCTACCAGGTGAGTGTGGGTGACCTCTGACTGTGGGGGGACACCTTCCGAACCCCTGCGTGGAGAGAATCTTGCCAAAGGCTGATCCAGCTCCCCCTCCCAGGGCTGGGCCGGTGCAGTTGTGGCTCATCTCCCTTTTTTTCCCCTCCCAGCCCCTCAGAGAGCGGGAGGATGAGCAGTACAGCCGGCTGGCTCCTGCCCGCGCCCGCAAGTGAAGTGGGAAGGCTCTGAGACTCTGTGACAGCGTCATCAGCGTGCTGGTTTTGCTTGGAGACCCCTCCAGGGTGGGCTGCTTGTAGCACTGTGCTCAATCCATGACCTCTTGCACTTGTGTATTCCTGCCATTAAAGATGAGCCTGTCCCACAGCGTCCCTGCTCCGTCTGTTGTGTCGAGGTCCCTGGGGAAGGTGCACACGGGATGGGATTTGGTGTCAAGGTGCACACGGGATGGGATTTGGTGTCAAGGCGCACACGGGATGGGATTTGGTGTCAAGGTGCAGATGGGATGGAATTTGGGGTCAAGGTGTAGACGGGATGGGATTTGGTGTCAAGGTGCACACGGGATGGGATTTGGTGTCTGGTAAGGTGCACACAGGATGGGATTTGGTGTCAAAGTGCACACGGGATGGGATTTGGTGTCAAGGTGCACACGGGATGGGATTTGGTGTCAAGGTGCACACAGGATGGGATTTGGTGTCAAGGTGCACATGGGATGGAATTTGATGTCTTGTAAGGTGCACACAGGATGGGATTTGGTGTCAAGGTGCGCATAGGATGGGATTTGGTGTCTTGTAAGTGCACACAGGATGGGATTTGGTGTCAAGGTGCACACAGGATGGGATTTGGTGTCAAGGTGCACACAGGATGGGATTTGGTGTCTGGTAAGTGCACAGAGGATGGGATTTGGTGTCTGGGAAGGTGCACACAGGATGGGATTTGGTGTCAAGGTGCACACGGGATGGGATTTGGTGTCTGGGAAGGTGCACACGGGATGGGATTTGGTGTCAAGGTGCACACGGGATGGGATTTGGTGTCAAGGTGTACACAGGATGGGATTTGGACACGGGGAAGGCCAAGTCTCCACTCCCCAGCCCTGAGCACAAACAGCTCACGTGGTCTGAGTCCCCAAAATGGGACACAGGTGCCAGACAGCATCACCTCACCCTTGGAAGGACAAGGAACTATTCCTCTGGTGCAGGTAAGAACAGTGTTTTTGTCACTGGGTGGGTGCTGATCCTGCTGAGACAAGGAACGTGTGGGATGGCACTGGCTGGGCCAAACACTGGGGCAAACTCCAAAAATGGTGGTAGAAGCACCAGGGTGTAGCAGAATTTAGACCTTTTGAAGCAAAATTTAGGCCTTGTACACCCAGAGGCGTCCAAGCGCCTCCCACCCTGCTGGTGGGAATCTCCTGCGTGGCTGGGCTGAGCAGGGCTCCCTGCAGCAGCGCTGCTTTGCAGAAGGCGAGAACACGGCCCTGAGTGGTTTCGGAGCTGCTGGGGTTAGTGCTGTGTGTATCTCGTGATCTCCCTGCTCAGGCTGTAGGGCCTGTGTGGTAAACGAGCCCAGCTGTGCCTCCAAACCACATCCTGCGGGCAGGCAGCTCGGAGCTGCTGGCTGTCACCTCCCTGCTGAGCCACCCCCGGCCCTGAGCCACCCCAGCCCTGCTCTGCTGTTTCCTCTGCTCAGAGCTGCTGGCTGTCACCTCTGGGGCTGAGCCACCCCCAGCCCTGTGCCACCCCAGCCCTGTGCCACCCCAGCCCTGCTCTGCTGTTTTCTCTGCTCAGAGCTGCTGGCTGTCACCTCCCTGCTGAGCCACCCCAGCTCTGAGCCACCCCAGCCCTGCTCTGCTGCTTCCTCTGCTCAGAGCTGCTGGCTGTCACCTCTGGGGCTGAGCCACCCCAGCCCTCCTGTGCCACCCAGGCCCTGCTCTGCTGCTGCTTCCACTGCTCAGAGCTGCTGGCTGTCACCTCCCTCCTGTGCCACCCCCGGCCCTGTGCCACCCCAGCCCTGAGCCACCCCAACCCTGAGCCACCCCAGCCCTGCTCTGCTGTTTCCTCTGCTCTGCTCAGAGCTGCTGGCTGTCACCTCCCTCCTGTGCCACCCCCGGCCCTGTGCCACCCCAACCCTGTGCCACCCCAGCCCTGCTCTGCTGTCTCCTCTGCTCTGCTCAGAGCTGCTGGCTGTCACCTCCCTCCTGTGCCACCCCGGCCCTGCTCTGCCATTTACTTTGCCCTGCTCAGGAGCACGACCGGGGGTGGCTCAGGCAGGGTTTGGTCTGAAACCTTCCCAGGCATCAAAACAACTCGTGGGCCCTTATTAAGCTGTCCCAGAGCTACTGTGACATTTTGGGGTTTTTACTTTTTTGGCTGCAAAGGAAGGTCAGGCTGTGAAGGGGAGAGCAGGACGAGGGCAGAGGAAAATTCCTCTGAGAAGAACCCAGGAAACCACCGGGAGCAATTGGAGGCACTCAGGGCAGAAATTAGACTGGAGGGAAAACCAACAGGAGCAGGGAGAAGTGAGAGAGGAAAAGGAGACCAGGGACCACGAGTGAGGCTGCAGTCCTTTAATGAGAAGGAAAACCCTTGCCGGCGTGCTCATTTCTGTTCCCTGATGGCAGACCCGAGCACAGCCCAGGGTGGGACAGCGTGTCCCTGTCCTGTGGCCTCCTGGCTTGCCCCAAAATGCCAGGGGCTCAGCAGAGCTGCAGAGAGCTGGGAACAAGCTGGGCAGAAGCGTCTCGCCTCGAGTACTGGTTTAAGTGGAAATTTCAGAAGCCCCTGGGCTCCAGGCCTGCGTACACCTCCCGCTGGCCTTTCCGGATGGGCTGTGGGAACAGCAGAGATCTCGGTTCAGGAATCCTTACCTGAGTCCACATAAAACGTGGAGAAAAGCACAGCAGAGCAGGGACAGTGCTCAGGGAACTGCAGTTCTCCTCCCAAATAAATCCCTGGGGCAGCAGCAGGAAAAGGGGCTCCACCCTCGCTGCCTTTTTCCTCCACTGCCAGGAAAACCTGGAGCTTGGCTGGATGTTTCTTCCAGGATAAACGACCCGGCTATCAGAGCCAGGCCTGGCTATCCCTCCCCAGCCAGCAGGGACAGACAGCACAGCGACAGTCCTCACCTCGTAGTCCGGGTTTGGGACAGGCGGAGGACGCTGCATCTTCTGACCTGAAACAGAGGCACAGAGAGGGTGAATCCTTGGGGATTCCTGTCATGAGGGACTTACGGGATGATCCCAGGGCCTGGCACACCATGGATCAGCTCCCATGGCTTTGTTCTGAGCTCCTTAAGAGGTAACAGGTCACACACAACAGCCCGGAAAATGGGTTCCTAAAGGCAGGGAGCCTTTGGCACAGCAGCCACTCACAAAGGCAGCCTGGAGAGCACGTGTGGGAAGCAGGAGCATTGTTTGGAAGCTCGTGGAGAGCAGAGGATGCTCTGTCACACAGTGGGGATGAGGCATCCATTGGGTGCTCAGCGGATGCCACGGGAGCAGGGACGGCTGCAATGGCTCTCACCTCGTGGCCGGCTGTCCCCAGCGGCGCTGGCACGTCCCTTCCTGCCTTTGCTGCAGTAATAGACCAGGATCAGCACGCCCAGGGTGATGAGCAGGTCTGCGGCGATGATCCCTGCCACCGTCGGGGCATCCAGCTCCTCGCAGTTGGCACACACTGCCGGGCACGGGGAGAGGGGGAGAGGCTCAGAGCCAGAGCAAGCCCAGCCCTCGCTCACCTGAGCGCTGCCAGGCAGGTGGGAAAGGAAAAAGGGCAGACTGAAAGGAAAAGGGGAGATTCCTTCCGCCCCAAATGGGCTCTCGGACTCTCTTACTGCCCACGCAGAGTGGGAAGGGCCTCGGCAGCACCACATCCACCAGCCCAGCGCTGAAAATCAACTCCCGGCTCCCAAACCCTGAGGGGTTCTCACTCACCTCTGGCATTCAGGTACAGTTCACGCTTCTTTGTATCCGTGAAACAGCTCACGTTGGTAGGAGTGCTGTTGTGGTCCTTTAAAATGAGCTTCCCCTCCTCGGTTGTCCCAGTTGGCTTCCACTTGACATCCTCATCCTCCAAGGGACATGTGATTGTCACCGTGGTGCCAGAAATCTCCACCACGAATAATTTCCCTTGGGAAGACAGACCAATGAGAAAGGAAACCAAGGGGAAAACTCAAATATTTCTACCTGGTTTTTAGTCAGCTGCAGTTTATATATGATACTAAATAGTTAAGAATGCTGGTAAAATTCACTTACCTTCCTCTTCTGCATCTGCAAAACAGAAAATAAGGAATGTCAAAAAGTCATCTCACAATTGCCTCACTGCTTGGTGCTGTTGGAAATGCCCAACCCTGCTTGGGGATCACTGGGAATAACTAGGGGCGATTCATGATGGTCAATTTTTCCAGTCAGTGACACCACTGGCAATTAATGAATAGTGAATTTTTCTATCCTGCAATATTCGCAAAATTCAAATACTTCTACTTGACTCTTGGTCCTCATTTTTGAGGCACACTTGGTTTTTTTAGCATATTAAATAATTAAGAAAGGTGGTAAAACATACTTACCCTCCTGAGCTGTGGTGCCAACTGGAAAAAAAAAAAAAAAAAAAAAAAAAAGAAATAATAAGTAATTGAGCTTCTGATATAATACACCTTTCCTACTCCCAGGACTTCCTTTCTGAGCTCAGCTGCTTGAAAGAGATGTTTATAATCCCACCTTCATGCTGAAGGCATTAGAAGTACTCTGGTGGTGAGACAGGATGTTGTTCTGAAATTGGAAGCCATTTTTAACACAGCCTAACGCAGAATGGAAACTTGAATCATTTTCCGACCCAGTTCAGAAAAAGCGTTGTTATTGCAAGCTGCACACCCCAAAATTCTGCTCTATTATCATGGAGCAAACACTGCTGGAAAATCCTGGTAAGAACCTCTGTCCTCTGCAAGAGAGAACTCACTGGGGAGTGGGACCCTGACGTCGATTTAATGCTGTAAAACAGTTTATCTGTGTGGTTTTTCTGCCTTGTAGGAAACAACTTGCTCCATGGAAGGCTCTGGAGCTGGAATATTGAAGAAAGAGCTTTCAGGAGGTGTGAATCAGGCCTGTGATTTCGTTTAAAGACATTTGTCTTCTTACAAAAAATAACGTAAGTAAATAATCCTAGATTTGAAATCCACAGACATCGGACTTGGCTGGAGAGAAGGTGACCTGATGGGTTTTTGTTTGTGTAGATGAATTTAAATTTGAAAAATAGAACAGGCCACTGATAAACCACGTTTTCTATCTTCTCAACGATTGGTATTTGCAGCAGGTTGGCAGAGTAGTCGTAGTCTCATTGTAATATGTCTTAAGGAATTACCTTGCAGACTTCTCTCTCCTCCTCACTGCCTTCTTTAGAGCCTTGTAGAGGAGCTCTGCACTTCATCCTAACCCAGCTGCTCCTTCAAACTGCTGAGGTGGAAACTGCCACCACAGCCTCGATATCCCCTCAAGTCTGAAGTCATTTACCCAGGATCCCAAAACGCTTTAAGAAAAGTGCACGGATAAAGGATAAAAACGAAATACAGACCGCGGAACCTTCCAGTTCCCCCTGCACCGAGCTGCAGCCCTACTGCCTGAAGTTTGGGGACTCACCTGCACACAACAGGAGCCCCAGGAGGGGCAGGCACCGCTCCAGCCTCATCCTCGTGTTCCTCCTCCTCCTCCTGCTCCTCTCCACCACATCAGACTGGCATGGCTGCGGCAGGAAAGAACAGGTGGCTTTTCAAGAAAGAGGCCCAGGATTTTTTTCCCAGAATCGTTAACGGCTCGAGCAGGGCTGAGGGACTCACTGTTTCCAGAGCAGCCAAGGCAGACCCAGGCACGTGAAGTAAGCCCAGGTCAGGAAGTGCGGAGACTCAAAATGTCTTCACGGGACGTCACTACCAGCGAGGGGTGGCTGCTCTGCTCTGCAGGGCTCAGGACAGCTCCTGGAGCTGCCCTGGGAGCAGCAGGAGGGAGAAACGAGCCAGAATCAGATTTGCCATCAGGACCTTCCCAGCAGCATTCCAAAGTGAGAGTTTGAGAAGTTCCAACTGCGGCAAATGTTTTCACGTGGAGTCACAGAATGGTCTGGGTTGGACGAGACCTTAGAGATCATCTCGTTCCACTCCCTGCCATGGGCCAGGGACACCTTCCACTGTCCCAGGCTGCTCCAAGCCCTGTCCAGCCTGGCCTTGGACACTCCCAGGGACCCAGGGGCAGCCACAGCTTCACTGGGTCCCTGTGCCAGGGCCTCCCCTCGCTCCCAGGGAGGAATTTCTCCCCAGTGTCCCATCTGACCCTGCCCTCTGGCAGTGGGAATCCATTCCCCCTCGTCCTATTCTACAGTTTCTGATGGAGAGTCCCTCTTCACCTTCCCTGAGGTCCCTTTCAGACCCTGGAAGGTTGGAATGAAGAGGCACCACACGAAGCTCAGCACCCACAGACCCTGCACGGGCAGAGAACTGAGCCTGGAGCTGCCACGCTGGGACACCTTTCCCTGCGCTCAGCCCGCTCTCCGCGGCCCCATCCGGAGCCATCCCAGCATCATTTTTGGGAGGTTCTCCCGCCTGGAGATGGCCTGGCCCCACTAGAGGGGGCTCCTGCCCTGGCCAGCGCCGCTCGCAGGGCACGGTCCCTGCCCGCCGGGGCTCGGGGCAGGCACAGATCCCCCGAGGAGCAGGACAGAGCCACCGCAGGCTCTGCTGCCCGCAGGGATGCTGGCGAGGACAGAGAGCGAACAGTGCTGTGCCCTGTTTCCTTTATTGGGGTGCTCTCTTAGGCTCTCAGAGCTTTCTTTTCCTTGTTTATGTCTCCAAATAGGACATCAGAGGATTTAGGTTACTGGCGGGTGTGGCAGGGACGTGGTGTTCTCTTAAAATTCGTAGTCCCCGTGTTTTGAAAGAAGATGAAGATGGGGAAAAATCTGCTGGCAGAGGTGGGAACAGACCCTGTTCCCAGCCCCGCGCTGGGAAATAATCTTAGGAAGTGGCTGCAAATTGGCTGCTAAACTCTGCAAATACTTTAAATTAAATACTTTAAACACAGCCTGCACAGAGCCCCAGACTGATAAACATTCAAGGGGGCGAGGAAAGAAAAGGAGGGGATATTTTGGAATAGTGACTGAGTGGAAATCTGGGGAGATGAAGTGTTGAAAGGTTAACACAGGACCAAATTATTGCCAGGGAAATGGAGCTCCCTGGTGTCTCGGAGCTCTTAGCAGGGATGTTAGCAGACACAGGATTCTCTGTTCAGTTTTGGGGACAGCCCACGGAGCTGATGTTCTCGGTGCTGTTTTCCCATCGCCAAATGGCTGAAGGGAACCCCCTCCAAACACCCAAAGGCTCGGGCACCCTCCCCAGCCCTGCCCTGGCACCACTGCGAGGAAAATCAGCAGCAGCCACAACTGAAAGTGATGACCCGGGATGACTTCTTGGGACGAGATGGTGAGCCAGACACAAACACTGCCACGGCCGGTGATTTATGGCCCTCGAATGCAAACATCTTTATTTTGCCGACACACAGGCTCAGATTAGATTCACACTCTCACGGCTGCCACGTGCCTCCAGCAGAGTATTTTGTGTTCCATGGAATTCCTCACTTGTGGAGCACTGTGGGGTTTCCCCAGCCGTGCCTGGACTGCCCCCGGGCTGGACCCATTTTCCACTTGGCTTTTCCAAGAACTTCCCGAGCACCAGTTAGTGGAGGCTCCCAATCCTTGGCACAACCAAGGAATGCTCAAATCATTTTCGGGTAGGTATCCGTGTTTTGGTGGGACGTTTCCATCTCCTGGATGAGTGCCCGCGCTGCGGCCACGGACTGTCAGTTTTGGGCAGCTCTTTTTGGGCTAGTTTGCAGATTTTTAGCCGAGTTAATGGCCCCCATTCCTTCGAGCCACCTATGAACACCTCCGGGTAAATTTTCTTTTACCTCCCACAAGAGGGGAGTGGTTTCAGGTGGCAACTGGGAGGAGGAATGATTGCAACACAAAAGAGCAAAGGAATATGGGAGGGAGAAGAAATTAATCTTACCTTGGGAATCTCGCCGATTTAAGGGCAGAAGTGAGCGGGGCTGGGCACAGCTTGGCAGGGAGCGCGCCCCACTCGGGCAGGGGGAGCGCCCACCTTCCCTCGCAGGCCGAGCTGGGGGAAGGAATTTGCGCTGTTGCGCAGGGAAGACTTTGAGAAACTCATCTCTGGCCCTGTTCCCGAGAAGCCGAAGCGAGTGTGCCTCTACAGCCCCGGATTGTGTCCCCGATGCGCGGCCGCGCCTGGCTGGGCGCTGCGCTCGTCCTTGGGGCGCAGCTCCGAGGTAAGGAAACTAAACTGTCCCTGGCCGGCCGTGCTGCCGCCTCTCTTCCCTCTCCTGACCCTTGAAATTATGCCTAAGGTGGAGGCTTCTCTCCCGTCCTTGCTGCGGTTCTTTCTGCGCGGGGTTCGCTGGAAGTGGCACCAAGCGCTTGAGTTTCTCCCCCAGCAGGTTTAGGCGTGTTCCAGAGGAAGAACATTGATTTCCTTCAGTGATCTCCTCCTCAGCTCGGGTTTCAACTCTTTTTCTCCCCTGCCAGGAATCTGAACTTTACTCCCAGGCTTTTTTTTTTTTTTTTTTTTTTTGCTACCTTTGTTCCTAAACAATCAGGGATTGTCCAGGAGTCCCAGGTTCAGATCCTTCACACAGCAAAGGTTCTAGACTGACACGAAACTCACTTGAATTTTCAGTGGTTTATATAAAAACACTTGGATTTTAGGAATACCACACCCTCCTTTCCCGAATGCATCAGCACATGGATGTAATCTGCTTTGAGGAAAAAGTATTTTACACTTATTTCTCGCAGTTGTTCTTTGCAAAGAGTTTAAAATTAAAAGATTTGGCACCAAATCTTTGTATGAGAAACGTGATCTCCGCCAATGAAGTTTTTCACATGTGAATAGCTTCAGTGGTTTGGCTTTTCAAATATTTTCCCCTTAGAGATAAGGAATTATTTGGAAGGAAGTCTTCAGTTATAAATTACTTCCAAATATGTCTTTATTATGAAGTCATATTTTACAAACCTAGATAAGCATTTTTTTTTTGCTTGAATCACACTGGGGTGAGTTAACTTCCTAAAGTGACAGCACATTATTGATATTTTCTTTTTCCTTCACTGACAATCCATTATTTTTTTTCCTATTTTTCATTTTCTTTCTTTTCCTTCCTGCTCATTGTCCCTCTTCCAGGGGAGCATCAAGTCAGTGATGCTCACTTATTTTTAAAGCAGCAGCTGAGATGGTTGTGGGGATGTTTCTTGGACAAACAAATCCACATTTACCTTGAGGATTTCCTCTAGAATTCCTCACCCTGACTGAATTTTCCTGCAGTTGCTCAGCTGGGCTGCAAACCCTCTAAAACTGGCTCTGGATGTATCAGTAAGAGCATGGGGTGCATGAGGTTGGGTATGAAGTGTATAAAGGAAAGTTCTGGCGTGGGAAATAACAATTCCTGAGTGCGTTTCAGTCCAGTTTGAAAGGGCAGGGCTGCTTTTCTGAATAAATCTGCAGGACCACCCCCTCTGGAAAGTGCCTGAGACACTCAGATTATCCAGTGCCAGCACAGAGAAGGCTCCTAAGGATGGAAAGCTGATAAGGAGCAGCGATGAGCTCACTGCAGACAGCATTTCCCCCCCGTGACCCCTGTGTTCTCCCCGCAGCGCTGTGGCTGGCGGCAGCAGTGGAAGTTCACACTGCCAAGGAGGTGGTTGCTGTGAACGGCACAAACCAGCGGCTGAAATGCACCTTTTCCAGCAGCAGCCCCGTGAGCCAGCAGCTCTTGGTGACCTGGAACTTCCAGCCCGAGGACCAGAGCTCTCACGAGCCGGTGAGTGAAATCCTTGTGCTCCCTTTTAGGGTTCATATTTGCCCCAAAAAGCAGTCCCAGCTGTGGGTGTGGGACACACCTGAAACCCACAAGTACATTTGTGCATTTGTCACCAGTAATGATTAATCAGAGTTCTGTTTATGACCCTGCTTAAAAAAAACACTCTCATGTTTAGTTTTAGGTGATCAGGGTTAAAATATTTGTGGCTTGATGAAGCTGGAGCTGCTGACACCACAGCTCAGCCCTGTCTTAGGGACATCCTGCACCTCACATGACTTAGGGTGCACAGGAATCTTCCAGGTGCCTTCCAGCCCAGGCCATTGGATGTTCCTGTGATTTTTGTAGGTATTTTACTACCTGAAGGAGCCCCACAAGCCCCCCTTCGGAAGGTTTAAAGAGAGAGTCACCTGGGATGGGAACATTGAGCGCAATGATGTTTCCATCATCATCTGGAACCTGCAGCCCACTGACAACGGGACCTTCACCTGCCAGGTGATAAACTCGCCAGATGTCTACGGCACCATCGGGGAGGTGCGACTCCGGGTCGTGCAGAAAGGTGAGAGGCCAAGGAACACCCCAGGGGTTGTGTGGGTTTAGCCAGTGTGGCCTTCCCCCACATCTGGGAAAGCTCGGAGAGGAAAGGGAGTCCAAGTGGAAAGCATGAGTGGAAAAGAGGAGCCTAAGGAAGGGTTTTATTCACAGATACAGGATCTCAGCCTCGTTCCTCCTGTGTGTCCCTCTGGTTCATTCCTCTGTCTCTCCCCGTGCAGTGAGTTTCTCAGAAATCCATTTCCTGGCCGTGGCCATCGGTTCTGCCTCTGTCCTGATGATCATCGTGGTGACAGCTGTGATTATCTGTCGGCAGCATCGCAGGAAAGCGCGAGACAAGAGGCTCGAGGTGGCAGACACTGAGCTGTAAGGACACAGAGGGAGGGAGAGGCTCTGGGAGAGCTTGTCAAGTTTATCTCCACGGCCTTTCTGAATTATTGGCTTGGACCCTGCACGGAGCATCTACAATGCAAAACTGCCAACCCAATTAGCGATAATTGGCTGCGTGCAGGCAGAACAGAGCCCCAGGATGGACAAGCTCTGCAGTCCTCATTTGGCTCTTGCCCTTCTCAGTGGCCCCTCACTCAGGAGGACCCAGCTGCTGTGGTGGTGGCTGCAGATGACCGCCCTGTCCCCAGAGCTGTGGTCACCACACTCACCATGTCACCTTAGGGGTGCTCTGTGGGACTCGGGACACCCTGCTGCTCAGCATGACACTGATTTGGGCTTTTTCTTCTCTTTTTTCCCCTCATATTTTTATAACAGTAAAGAAAAGGAGAGCCTGAAGATGAAAGAAGAAAAGGAACCCATTTCACTGGAAGATTAAAGGTCGTTGCTGGTGTGCACAATGCAGGTATCCATCCAAAGCTCCTCTCAGTAATGTCTCAGTGTTACTGAGGACTCTCCCAGACAGATTCCCTCGGGTATTTCACTGCTGTTCACAGTCAGAACTGAGGCCACAGTCACACTTTGCTGTTGAGCATCCTTCAGAGACAGCTGAACAATCCCTGAACAATCACAGCCTCTTAAATGTACAAGAGATTCCTCCACCCTGCTGTTGAGGAGCATTTGTAGGAAAGCCATTGTTGCTGCTTTCCTTGACATTCCTGCTTTGTGGATGAAGAGGAATGAACTACTTCCCTTTTGTCAGTTTTGAATCTGCTTTTTGATTACTTTTACCTTTATTGTTTTAAAATTACTGCAGCAAGACTGGAACTGTTTCCATATTCACTGACTCTGCTTAAGCACGTCAGCATAAATTTTACCCACAGTTTCTGAGGTCAGCAGTTGCCTCTATTATTTTGGTTTTTGTCAATAACCCTGAGTAATGGCTGTTTGTTTTTCTTATAATCTTTCTTCTCAGGTACTTCCAAAGCAGCTGGTGAAAGCTTGTAATTTGGGGAGGCAGAACAAAGCTGGATTACAGACACCCCACGCTGCCAGTGTGGTACCTCTGCTCAACCTGAAAGTCTTGCACAGAAGGACAGTGACTTTCCATGAGTTGTGAATTCCCTTCAGCAAAGCCAAGCAGGAGGAGCTTGCCCCATGAACAAGGAACTTTCCTTCATCTTCTCACCTGAGCAATGCGAGCAAGGCTTCTGTGGGAGATGAAAGTGCCAAGATAGCTGCCTGGGCTGAGGGCTGCGAGCTCTTGGAGCAGATGCACTCTTGCACCTTAAAAACCACAACGTGCCTTTGTGTTGCCCTGTTTTTCCTCCCTGACATCCTGAAAAGGAAGACTGAGCAGTGAGGGCTCAGCTGGCACAACAAACGTGCTTGGAATCCCTTTTCCACTTTAGATGGACAGTGTTAGAGCTGGGCAATGCGTGCTGTTTGTTATTCGGGGTAACATTCACCAGCCAGGGTGGTTTTCACATCCATCTCTTGCAGCTTTGGGAGATTCTGTGGCTCTGGGGGCTGAGGAGAGTTTCCTGCCTGGATCCAGCAGCTGCTCTCCTGTTCCCATTCCCTCTCTCACTATTCCAGTGCTCCCCTCTGTTCCCCTTAGCTTCAGCCCCCAAAACCACAGCACCCATGGAGCTATAATGGTATTTAACCAGCCCCAAATCAATTCTGTTACAGCATTTACCCAACCCTAAATCAAAACCTCGACGTGTTTGTTTGTAGGGTGTCTTTATGGCTTTATAACATGTGATGTGCTAGCGCTGTTCCCTGGCTGTTTTCATTTTCACTCACCTGTGTTGTAAATAAAAGCACTTTGCTGAGAGTTGTGCTGGTGTGGAGGGTGCCCCTGCCACCCCAAATGAGCGGATTTGCCCTGGTTGTCCCCAAAATTGGATTTGTTAGCTGCTGTGTAACAAGCCAAGAATGAAACACGTCAGAGAGACACTGATTATTGATTTCAGAGCAGCCCAAGCCTGGGTGTTCAGTGTTTGTGTCCCACAAATCCAGCAAACCCCACTGGATTTCTCACACCATCATTTCTGCACAGAAATTCAGTTAATAACTTTCCAAGCACAGCCCCTCTTCTATTAATTATTAATTAGTTATTAATTCCCATACAAATCATGTAACCCCAGCAAGTTTCTAGTCATGCTCAGGGGCAGGGTCTTTTTGACCTGTAGGTGTGATTTTTTGGTATTATAATCAAGATAGTTCAACTCTAGGATACCTAACCTTGGGTATTTTGCCCAGTTAGCAATGTACACACAGACACACATCCACAGCTTGGTTTAATACATCATTAGGACTTGTTAGTTCCGGCATGTCCTTCGTTAAGGGATGCAGCTGCTGCCTGCTCCCCTGATTAGGTCTCCTTTTTTTTTGCTAATTACGTTTGAAAGTATAGAAATCTTGCAGCAGGAAACGTCCTGACTTGGGATAATCCTGACATTCCTCCTTTGGCAGCAGCACCAAAAAAAAAAAAAAAAAAGAAAAAAGAAAGAAAAAAAAAAAAGAAAAAGCGTAGTGAGCAGGCTGGCTGTGACAGGAGGCGCTTGGGGATTTGGGGACAGCCGCAGTGACCCCCGCCGGACCCTTCGCTGGTCCCGGACCCGGCACAGCCCCCCAGGTGCACCCAGGGACAGCCAGGTGTGCCCAGGAGCCGCGGCCATTTCGGGGCTGCCCCGCCCTCACCTGCGCCAGGTGAGCGCCATGTTCCGGGGCTGAGCCCGGCCGGGATGCGGTGCCGAGGGGCGGCGGGGGCCGGCGGCTGCCTCCTGCTGCTCCCGCGGGGGGCTCTGCTGCTCATCGGTACCGGGGGCTCGGGGGGCGGCGGGGGACGAGATGGGACGGGATGGGGTGGGATGGGGTGGGGTGGGATGGACGGGACGGGAGCGGCGCTGCCCGCGGTGCGCCGAGGGTCCCGCGGGGGAACCGGGCGGGGATGCGGCTCTGGGGGCGGCGGATGATCCCGGGGGGCTGTGGATGGTCCCGGGGCGGTGGGAGGCTCGGGAAGGGTCGGGCCGGGGCGGTGGACGGTCCCGGGGGGCGGCGGATGGTCCCGGGGGGAGGTGGACGGTCCCGGGTCGGTGGATGGTCCCGGGGCGGTGGGAGGCTCGGGAAAGGCCGGAGCATCGCGGTAGCTGAACGGGACAGAAGTGGCTGCACACACTGGAAACAAGGATTGCGAGTACTCGGTGCTGTGGGGAGATTTTTGCCCCGGTGATTTGGAAATTCGGGCGCTGTGGCAAAGAAACGCAGAGCAGAATTGCCTTAAAGTACCTAAAGCTGGTGCTTTGCAACTCGTCAGAGGCCCAGCTGATTCCATTTCTCGGCTCTTTATCTCCACATCAAAACATCTGTGGACGCTTGGAGGTCCTTCACAGATAGTTTATTTAGAGATCATTCCGGTCTCACGGAGAATAGTTCGGGGAAGTTTTCTGCTTTCCCTCGAATTTCATCGTGGGGGAGGGAGACACGGCTGTGCTTTAGTATTCGAATTCTGGTTGACCTGCACACGTGTTGGTGCTTTTGGGACAATTTTGCACCTCCCAGATAACAAGAAATTAATCCCTGCCTTTTGTGCCTGTTCCATCAGGTGTCTGCAATGTCCTCTCCCTGGAAATTAAAGCCAGTCCTAAAGTCCGAGCGTACGTGGGTGAGCAAGCGCTGCTGAAATGCTCCTTCAAGTCCAGCTCCCCCATCACGGACAGCCTGCTGGTGGACTGGACCTACCGCCCCCTCACTGGTGGCCAGATGGAGACAGTAGGTGGAACAGGGCCAGGCCTCTGTGCATGCTGAAAACCTGAATTTTCTGTTTGCTTTGCTGGGCTACTCCCTCACTTTGCGGTTTGGGAGTCTCGTTGTTGCCTTCTTTCCCCTGTAAAATTCCTTTGGTGTTGACTGGGTGAAAAAAATATTCTGTGTAAATACGAAACTATGTAAATACAAAAATATATACAGAATAATAATCATAAAGTAGATAAATGTTGGGGTTTGCCACAAGTGCCGCATTGTGCACTGTACAGAATAACTGTAAAGATTTGACTGGTACTTTGTTTCTCTTATGAAGGAAATACTCTTTCCAACTTTTTAATGTGTCATCATTCCTTTATATTTACAATGCAAAATTCCTTTATTTTCACAATGCAAAAAGCCGTTTGTTTGTTTTCTTGGATGAGTGTTTTATTGCCACAATTGTTGCTTTTCCCTCCTTGCAGGTTTTTCATTATCAGTCCGTTCCACACCCCACAACAGCGGGGAGGTTCAAAGGCAGGATCTCCTGGGTTGGGAATGTCGCTAATGGTGATGCTTCCATCGCTATCGAAAGCCCAGCGCTCAGTGACAACGGGACCTTCATCTGCAGCGTGAAGAACCCTCCAGACATTTATCACAACATTCCCCAGACCGTGCTGGTGGTTACCGAGAGGGGTAAGGCTCCCTGCCCACAGTTTGGCCTCATCTGAGTGACAGAGTTGCTTTGTGGGATCTTGGAATGCTGAGCATCACGTGGGAAATGCTCCCTGGCGTTTCAGCAGGGGTTACCTCAGCCCCGCTCTCTGAGCTCAGTGCTTTGAGAATTATTGAACTGATTTGGGGCAGGAAGGGACAGGGGAAGCTGTGGTGATAACAGGAATCAAAAGCGTCCCTTTGTTCAGAAGTTTCAGCCTCCGCAAATTGCGGCAGAACAAGTTAAACGTTAAGGAAACGCTGGCCTAAAAATAATCTCCACATCAGAGGCGCTGATTGTCAGTAATAATTTCCTCATCTGCCCTGCGTGCCAGCCCTGCCCCAAATTCCCAGCTCAGCCGTGCTGATAGAACTGTGTCGTGCCCTGCCTTCCTTTGCAGCTCCTGCAGCTGAGCGCCCGCCTGGGCTGGCTTTGGTAGCAGGAGCCGCGCAGGTTTGGTGGCAGCAGCCGCGTAGGTTTGGTGGCAGGAGCCGCGTAGGTTTGGTGGCAGGAGCCGCGTGGGTTTGGTGGCAGCAGCCCCGCAGGTTTGGTGGCAGCAGCCCTGCAGATTTGGCTGTTTCGAGACTGTGTTTCACGTGAAAGGCCACCCAGCTGTGTCCTGGGTGAGCTTTTGTCCCAGAAGCTCAGCAAAGCTGTGTCTCATTGCAGGCCTGTCCTTCCAGCTGACCTCAGCAGCTCTGCTGTCCATCGTGGTGTTTGTCCCTTCTGTCATTGTGGTCATTCTGCTGCTGGTGAGGATGGGAAGGAAATTCCGGGTGCTGAAGGAGAAAGGAAAACCTGGTTACAAGAAATCCTCCATCGAAGTGTCTGATGAGTAAGTGCTGGCTGCAAGCTGGAGCCTGTATTTCCACTTTGGGGTGTTGGCACAGGCACGAGGGATGATTTGCCTATTGTCCTTCAACACAAATTGTCGGCAGTTCAGTCACTGGTATCTGCTTCTCACCCAGCAGCCAGAAAGCTTTGGGAAATCCCCATTTCAGATAATCCCCCATAAACCGAGTGCTGCACATCCCCTTTTTTCTGTCATTTGCGTGAGGAATGCCATGGAACTGAAGCCGTTTAGGGCTAGACGATATTTCACTTCTGTAATCAGGTTTATTTTAGCCTGAGTCAGCAGGGTATTTTGCATGTGTGAGGTTTGTGTGCTGTATTTTGATATTAAATCCCCATAATAGTAAAATAAATGAAATAATGCAGTCTGTGGTGGCCTGAGCAGAGATGCCAGGTACTGCAGGAGCCTTGGAGACTGAATCCCCTTCTGCTCTGGAGAGGACTCTGCTCTGGCAAGGTTCAGTAGAGAGAAAGACAAGGTAACAGTGCTGCTGCAGGAGCTGCACCTGGCTTTGAAATTACTTCAGTACAACAATTCCTTGCAGAATTATTTTTTTGCTGCAGTCTTTTAACGTTCTGATAGGTGGTATAAGATTTGCCAGCAAAAAAGCAACTTTTGTTTTGCTCTCTGTGGCACTTAAGTGAAATATCTGCCTTCCAAATGAGGCACCAGGCAGTTTTCAGTCATATTGGTTTTGCTGTGCAGAGTCTAAGGCTTTTCACCACGACAAAAACCTTCAGTTCCACATGGTATAACCAGAATTTACAGTCTAGAGGAGATATTGGAATGTCTAGGGGGAAAAAGTCCAACTGATCTGTATTTTTCCTGCAGGCCTGAGCAAACAGACACAGCCTGCTGCGGGGGGAAGCTCAAGGAGTGGTGTCTGAACTGTGTGGTAAGTGGAAAGTTGGTGTTTTCACAGTGGTTTTGCCAACTTGGGTGCTCAAAGGAGGTGCTAAGAGCAGCAGGGAGAGTGTCACAACACCCCTGGGTGTCCAAGGTGTGTCCCAAATGGCTCCTTGGAGCTCCCCAGCTGCAGGGAGTGAGAGCTGCTGGTGGTACTGGTGGGGAAGCTGTCATGAGATCCATCAAACTGATTTTTCATTTGACTTGATTGGAATCAAAGCTGTCATTTTAAGATGAGAAATCAGGACTGAAGTGCCAGCCGCTGCGGGGTTCCTTTAGGGGCTCTGTGAAGCACTTTGGGGCTGGCAGTGCTCTGGTGGGGAAGGGAGGCAGTGACCCTTCAGCCACCGTGTTTTTGCCGAGGTGGTGGAGATCTTCCTCCTTTTACCTCGCTTTCATTGTGACAGAGCATTGCTAAACCCTCGTGGTTTGTTTGCTTCTGGTTTTTGTTTGTTGTGCTCTCTGAAGTGGTGGCTGCCCTCTCATCCTGCTCCTTCCCTTCCCAGCCCAGCAGCAGCTCCTGCTAATCAGGTGCCTCGTGCTCCTGAGTGCTTTTCCACCCTCTGCCCTTGTTCTGTGCGAGTCCTTCCTGCTGGAATCAGCAGCCACAAGTGTGGCACATTCCAGAGTAATGCCCAATTTGAGAGGGCTTTCATTCCTTCGCCTTTTCCTCAGGGGCACCTTTGCATCTCATGCGCAGAGTCAGGACGTGTGTTAGGGAGGATTTAAATATGTGTTGCTTGATTCACTCCCCTAATGCCAGTGATTTAAAATGTCCTAAATGCCCAAGCCTTCAGACAGGCGTGTGCTGATGGTTTCTATTAGATACAGGATGAAAAACAGGCAATTACGTAAGTTGAACATAAAATATTTACAGTTGTGCATAAGGCACAGCAGGTACAGAGCTGCAGCGTTGGGAACGAGGGTTTGGAGAGGTGCAGGAAGCAGGAAATGCTTTGTGCCAAAGGCTGTTCCAGGTGACTGGAGTTCCTGATTCTGGGAATCAAGGAGGCACCAGGTGGAGCCATGGGAAAGGATGGAGCCCCAGTTTGGTGAGGGAAACGCTGTCAGGAAGTGGGAGATCTTAAAAGTTGAAAAATGTCTCCTCATCCTTTGGGAGGAGGCAAATTGGAATGATAAAATCCTGCTGCTTTCATGTAGAGTATTTTGTCAGGTTTGATCCTCTGCCGTCTGGTATTGAAATATTTATCTGATCAGGTCTCTGAGAACGCTGCCCCACTCACTTTAATGGTTCTGCATTTTTGAGGTTTCTCTAATGTGCTTTTTCCATGCTTAATATGTGACCAAACAATTAAAATTGCAAAGCCAGTGGAAAATCTCTTTAGACTCAAAATGTCTGGAGTGTCAGTGAGATTTCCCTTGCAGAGCTGAGGAGTTTGGGTGAGTTTCCAGCTCAGAGCTGCAGAGCTGCTTGTGGGGACACCATCAAATGAGTCCTGTGGTTACAGCAAGAGATGATGGGGCACTGAGAGTGTGCGGTTGTCAGGGCTGAAAAACAATAATTTGTGCTGCTCAGGACAGTGTCTGTGTGCTGGTGCTGCACTTTCTGGTTCATCCTCGGCTGCTGCTCCTCTTCAAACACATTTCACGTGTGGGTTATGCCGTGGTGACTGTGTCAGGGAGAAGTCAAACAGATTTAGCATTATATTTATATTTATATTTATATTTATATTTATATTTATATTTATATTTATATTTATAATTTATTCTTATAATTTATTCTTATAATTTATTCTTATATTTTTTTAAAAAAAATATTTATATTTATACCAGTTTTTTGACAAGTCCTCTGTCCTGTTCAAGCACAGCAGCATTTCTGGGAAGCATTTAGGCCTTTGGCTGAACTCATGACTTCGTTCATGTCTTCACACATAATCTCAATTTCTCTCCACGATCTCCATTTAGGACACCGATGAGGAGGATCCATACTGATGGAAGACTGAAGGTCTGGAGAAAGACTAGAATTACAGCACTGAAAATCATGGTTAGATCCTTCCAGAGGCTCCTGGATAACCAGTGCAGGCTGAAGGACGTGCTCTGCTCTCAGTGGATTGGAAGAATAATGCTGATGGGATAATTCACTTCTATTTAAGCACAAAATAATGATTTTTTTAAAAAAATCTTTCTAATTTATTGGGGAAAAGAATGTCTTACCATCACTTCTGCAGTGCCTACAGTGCCAACGTGCCTTGGTTTAGCTGCAAATTGGTTTGATTAATTGGTTTGATTTTTTTGGTGACATCCCTCCTTTCCTGAGCCCTTGAAGCAAAAACTGCTCCAGCTCTCTGGGCTGCTCATCCTTGAATATTTATCCTCAGGTTTTTTGGAACACGTTGACTCAAACCAGTTTGATGAAGTGGTACCTGGAATCCTCTGTCTTGGAGTGAAGAGAGCCTACTGCTTTTGAAGTATTTTTTGGTTTATTCAGCTGCATCACTGGGTACCTCTCCTTCTACTTGTAGAAGTGAATCACAGTTCATAGAAAACTTTTTTTTTTCGTTTTTTAAATCCGGAATGCAAATGGGGACTCTGTTTCTGGGGACACATAACCCCATCTACCTCAGCCATGGACTCAAGCACTGCCCAAAGGAATGTTCACTTTGCAGTAGTTGTTTTCTTCCTCCCTTCTTCTAGGACCCATTTTAGGGAAATGGTTAATCGTGCAGCATTACTTCCCCTCAAGGGAACTTCCTCTTTCACCAGCCTTGTCCAGTAATGAATGGCAGAGAGCAGTGGAATTCATTCACTCAATCCCTAAAAAGCTGCTTCCTTTCTGTATTAGTCAAATATTCTCCTTTTACAGACGGGCTACAGGTTTATTGTTGATTTTAATGTGCCATTACCAATAAATTCCATTATTTCGTTCTGGGCTGTGGCTCTCTTTATTTGGCTAAATACAGCTGAACTCATAAAACTGCCATCCTGAAGTATAAAAATTGTCATGTGGTGATGGGTTAAGGGTTTTAGGGAGCAGATTTGACCCAAAAGGGAGCAGGTACCAAGTCCCCCCTCACCATCTCTGTGCTGGCTGCAGGTTTCAGGTGCAGTGAAGCTCCTCACTGAGAAGTAGGTCAGCTGTAGATCTGTGCCTCCAGATAAAGAAATACATTTTTCTCCTGTCTACTCTAAAGCAATATTCAAAACATTTGTGCTCCCCGGTGACACAACATCTTTGTCAGCCAAAACTTCCCTGGGAAAGGCTGGTGGGGGGATCCTGCAGCCCTGGGGGAAGTGGCTTTGCTGTTCCACTCTCAGCACTCACACGACTTCCCTGTGGAAACCACAGGCTCTTTTTTGCTGCAAAATGTTGGATTTCAGCTGTGACCCTTCGGGAGCGTGCTGGATCCTGGGCAAAGCTGAGCTGCCACCTTGGAGCTGTGAACGGCACTGAGCTTCCTCTTCCTCTGCTGCCCATATGGAAATGTGTTGGTGCGCCATGGAACCACTGATACTGGAACAGAGAACAGGAGGTGCTCTGGTGTTTCAAGGGAAGAGGAAGGGTGAAAATGAGTTTTCAGAGTGGCTGTGGGGGGATGCAGGGATGAGCAGCAGTGTCTGGGGTGTTTCAGAAGGAGGGAGCTGTCCCTGCTGGGACAGGCAGGTCCAGGAGCAAGGCACAGCCATTCCCCAGTGGTGCTGCTCCTCACGGGGACAAGATCCAGCAGTGACACTTCTCTGCCCAGCTCTGATCCCCAAAAGCAGAGCAGGAGCGAGCGCAGGCTGCGTGCCAGGAATCTCTGTGTCCTGGGCTGGTCATCGTGGCTGCTCAGGCCACTCTGCCACACTGGGCCTGAGCCACAGCTCTGCCGTGGGTGCCTCCTGGAGCTGCCCCATCTCGGGGAGATGCAGCTGCAGCTCTTTCCCCTCTCCGTTGCACATCCTGATTTCTTGTTCTGCTTTCTCTCGCGTGTGAAAGTGACCACCACACTCAACCTGAAAGAGCCAAAGGCTGCCAAGAAAGGTCTTGCATATGCAACCTCCAGATGATTTAGCAACTGATGCACGTACTGTGAATCAGTCGCTGAAGAACCCTTCGTGCACGACAGGCTGACTGCCCCAGGCCACGCTAGGTGAGTATTTTTTGCTGTAATATTTATTTCTGGATGTTTTTTTCATTTGTTTTTCCCGAGGAGATGAACCAGGGGAAGAGAAGTGCTGGCGACTCAGATCCCATGTGCAAAAGTAGGGAAATGTCGAGGCCATGTGGTGCCTGTGTCCTTTTTTCCCCCCATCTGCTTGGGCAAGGCGATTTGGATGTGTCAGCACTGGAGCACAGAGCAGGCTGGTGAGTGGGTGCTGACTCCAGCTGGTGCCTCACCCTCTCCCTGCTGTGTGCCACAGGGGAGACCCTGCAAAAATCTGTTCCCAGACAGGACCAGAAATCCTTCTCAAAAACAGGGCAATACATCCAGCAAGGACTTGGTGGCAAATAAGGCCCAGCAGCTCGGCTGCAGGGAATTTTTGGAGGTTCTGGGTATAGAAATCCCAGCTTTCTGCAGCTGAGGACTGTTTTTTGGGCTGGCTGCTGCATGGGGGTGGTCCTGGGGGGTGCAGCTCTTCAGGTTTGGCAGTGTCTCTGGAAAAGTAGGATGCTGTGCCTGCTGCCCCGAGCTGTGCTGGCCCAGCTGAGGGCCCTGGGGCTGAGCAGGAGTTGTGTTTGTAGGTCGTGTGTGCACCAGCGTGGGCTGTGCAGCAAAGTGTGTCACGGCAGAGCTGCAAAGAGCACGGCAAACCACACAAAAACCCAGCCCCAGAGGGGTCCTGTCTTTTGAGAGGCAGATAGGAGAGAATTCCAGAAGGTTTGCTGCCACTTCTCGGGATTTTTCATTTGTGGTAAGGGCAGGGTGATGAAGGTACAAAGCTGTAGTGACTTTTTCAGCCAAGAACTGATCCAAGGGTCCCCAGCAGCTGATTCTGGGTCTGCAATCCCTGCCTGAGGCTGACGTGGAGATGCTCTCACTTGCACGATGGAGCAAAAAAGAGAGAAACTACCAAGATGCCAGAGATGATTCAGCTCTTGTCGTTCTATTTAATTTCTGCAGTATTGGAAAATACGTGCTGGTTATGGCAGCCTCAACTCCAGCTTCACGTGAGGGTTCTCCAGGCAGGAGAGCTTCTTTCAGTAACTTTTTACCCTGAAATAAGTTTTGAATGGCCACATCTGGGAATCATGGAGCAGGGACAGGGCAGGGAGGGCATTGACTCTTGCCTTCCTTTGGATGCTGGCTTGTTTCCAGATGACAGCCAGTCCTTCCCTGGGCCGCAGGATAAATCCACGATGTGTAGAGAGGAGACGTCAGCTTTATTCTGAGAGACGTGGAGCAGCTCAAGCTGAATGCAGGGACCAGACGTGGCACTGCTCCAGCAGAACCTCTCACCGTGTGCAGCACCCTGGGGTGAGGGGTTAGTTCTGGAGCAGGGGGTCTGTGCTTTAGGACCAAACTTCTCTGATTTTGCCCTATTAAAAGCATCTGACTGCTTTGGGAGCAGAGCCAACACCTGTGAACATCTCAGCTCAGACGCAGAGGCTCGACCCCCAAACCACCGGAAAGATTTGTGACTTAGGGGAAAATACGAAGGGGTTTAGGCTGAACCCTTTCCCCCACGCTCTTTCTTCCTTTCCAGGCTCAGCACAGTCTCAAGAAGCAGAACCCTGCTCCCTGCCTGCTGTGCTGCGCTGACTTTCAGCCTCCCAGCCTGAGAGGCTGCACATCAGAGCCTTCCTCTGACCTTGAGCCAGCCCTTGGTGTCCTGCCCCAGGGGCACTGGAGCATGTGCCATCTCTGCTGTTCTTTTCAGAGCGCGATGAAGGTGTTGCTGAGCCTGACCCTGCTGCTGACATGGCTGGGTAAGCTCTGACTTTTATTCCCCTCTGCCTTTGCTCTGAGACCCATCAGCTCCTCTCCTCCTGTGGTGAGAACCCCTTGGAGCTGCTCCTCTGCTGGGTGCCAGTCCCTCCTCTGCCCCTGCGTGTGCTGCATCTCCCCTTCCTGCAGACCTCCTCTATGGATCGGCTCCAAACTGCACTGCCATCCCCCTGGATGTGTCCTGTGTTTAGGCTCCAAGGCTTTGAAAGGAATGGGACTGCTTCACCAAGTCTAAATACAGGGAGAGGTTTCCCAAGGTATTGATTTTGGCTCTGCTCGGGGCAAGCAACTCCCTCGGTCTTCTCCGCTGGCAAATATTTGTAATTTTCTGCTCCGCAGCTGGTCAAGACCAACAGAACTTGTTTGGGAAGCTGCAGCACTTTGCATTCATTATTTACAGGGCTTCAGACAAACAAACACTTGGTGCTTGGCCAGGGCCCAGCCCTCAGTGGTTGTGGACAGGCTGAGCAGAGCGGCTCAGCCACGAGGTTGAGCCTACCTGTCTGAGCAGTTCTGCGCTGAATCAGCTCCCCCAGCTCTCAGCAAACAGCAGCAGAGCCTCAGCCTGCCCTTGCAGTGCCACTGCAGCCTCTGAGGCAGGTGGGTTTTCTTCTGACGAGCTCCAGTGATGCTTTCTGCCCCACTTGTTTCAGAGAATCGTTTCGTTCAGAGAAGACCTTTAATCCCCTTCCTGCCGCACGCTCTGCAGCCCAGCGAGCAGCAGCTGCTTCGTGCAGGTTGTGTCAGCTCTGTGCTCTTTCATGTTCCCCTGGTTTGTTTTCTTCCCCCACTGTCCAGCTGCTCTAGAAACCCCAAGCTGTGGTTACGTGGCCAGACAAGCTCAGGTCTGGAGCCTGTGAGCAAAGGGGAAGGAAGCCAAATGGGCAGTGAGGGAGGAACTGAAATGTGTGTGAAGCACTCGAATTGCCCCTGGCCTGGTACAGATGAGAGCAGCACAGGTTCTCCCAGCCGGTGACTCACAGGCACAGCCCTGCAGGAGCTGCAGACTTTGGCTCCGAGGCGTGGAGGGCAGGGGTTGTGCTTCCCAAGTTCCCTTCGGCTGGATCACACGCGCAGCAGCCCTTGGTGTGGCGGCGGGAGGATGTGCTGCCCCACATCCCAGGCACGCCACGAGCAAGGGTCAGGCACGGGCTTGGCCTCTGCACTGGTCAGTGCCGTGAGCCCCAGGCTTCCCTGGAGACGAGATAGCGATGGGGACAGGCAGGCTGCAGCTGGCCGTGCTCCCCGGGCTCATCCTGCTGTCCTTGTCCCTGGCAGAGCGATGCAGCGGGGTTGGCTCGGTGTTCATGGAGCCTCAGCTCCAAGCTAGGGCTGGGGACTCTGTGCTGCTGCAGTGCCTCTTCCTAGACCCCGACAGCAAGGGATGGACCCTGCTCAAGGTGGACTGGCTGCACAAGGCTGGCACTCAGGTGGGTCAGGACAGGGGTGCCAGGGGAGGGGACACGGGGGCTGGTGGCGGGTGAGCAAGGCAGCCATGGGGAGGCTGTGGGGAAGCCCATCCTGGCCCAGGCCATGAGGCGAGGAAGTTTCCATGAGAGGAAGAAGGGACAGGACACCTCCGCGTGGCTGAAGCACTGCTTCGGGTGCTGCACCCTGGGGTTTTCCCGGGGTGTGGGAGAGAGCAGGACTCTGTGCGAGGAGAACAACCACGGGGAGAGGGAGACAGTGTGGATTGAGGGCTCTCGGGGAGGGAGAGGGCACCTGAGCCTCCTCTCACCAACACCGTCTGTGCCCTGGCAGGAGGAGATGGTGTTTTTTTACTACAGCAACCGCGGCGTCCCCGTGGGCCGCTACAAGAACCGGGTGCAGTGGCGGGGGAACATCTCCCTCTTGGATGGCTCCATCCTGGTGCGGGACGTGCGTGTGAACGACAGCGGCACCTACGAGTGCGAGCTGCGGCTGGTGCAGAACAGCAGCATCTTCAAGAGCCAGACGGTGCTGCTCATCAGCCCCGCGGTGCCCAGAGGTGCGTGCCGTGCCCCGGGGCGGCTGTCCCGCAGCAGGGCTGGCGTCCCCGCGGTGCCATGCCCTGCCTTGGTGTCTCCCCGGCAGAAGGAGCAGCGGCGGACGCTGAGGATGCTGCGCCCCAGAGGGACTCGGGGTTCTGGCCGGCCGTGGTGGGCTGTGGCTGCGTGGCCATCGTGGTGGCGTTCCTGGCCGGGCTGTGCGTGAGGAAAAGGTACCAACAGCGGCTCTGGGCTCACAGGGATGAGCAGCCACCTCCCTGCAGCCCTGCTGCGCTGCCCTCCCGGGCCGAGCTGTGCCCCACGGGAGGGTTCTCAGGTGCGAGGGTTCAGCTGCCCAGGTGTGGGCTGCAGGCTCCTGCTGCCATCTAGTGTCACCTCACCCTGGCCGGTGTCCCCTCGGCTCCCAGACCTCCTGGGCTGTGCCAGCAGCAGGGGTGGCCTGGCCCAGGCATGAGCGAAGGGATGTCAGTGCCCCGGGAGAGGGAGGGAGGGACGGGAGGAGAGGGTGATGCTTCTCGCCGGAGGTGACACTGCTGCTGCCTTCCTTCAAGGTTTGCAACCAACACAGCCCTGGAGAGGATGGGGAAGAGCAGCAGCAAGAACAAAGCAGAGGTGAGAGCTGAGAGCGGAGGGATCCCTGCGGTTGGGTGGGTGGGCTCAGGGCTGGGGAGGCCGAGGGGAGGGGATCCCATTTCCTGGCCAGCTCCAAGCACGGCTCTCGTTGCTCGCCCTGTAACCAGGGTCAGGCAGCCCTCATGTGCTTGGGGGCTGCTCGGTCCCAAACACCCTGATCTGCCCTCTCAGGAAGCAATTTACTCCTCAGTCCCTGGAGCTGAGGTACCCAAGGCTGAGCAGGAAGTGAAGAAGAAGAGGAGAGCTGAGGACACGTACATAACCATGGTGAGCAGCAGGCGTGGTGGGACCCCCACATCGCTGTCCCCATCCCCAGGGTCACAGCATCCAGGGCCTCCCTCCCCATGCCAGAACCCAGCATCCCTTGCCCCCTGCCCCCTCCAAACACAGCCTGACCCCTGTGGTGAGGCTCACACCCTGTCCCCTGCTCCCTGCAGCACCCCTCTCACTGCCGGGACAACGGCGTCTATGTGGAGCTGGCCAAGAGGGCGATCCCATCAGAATGGACAGCACAGGGGCCACAGGAGGATGGACAGAGCGAGGAGCACCCCAACAGGCCAGAGGAGGCACTTCCCCGGGCTCCAGAGAGGGAGAAATAGCTGTGCTGTGGGATGGCAGCCACTTATCCAGGCATGTCCAAGGCACCTTTGTCCCTTTGAGGACCGAGAACTGGTGAAACGTCACTCCACGCTCCGTGCCAGGCCACTGCTGGGGCACAGCCCACCCCAACTGTCTGCAGGGGACCAGGGCTCTTGCCCCCTGGTCTCTGGAGAGGGGCACAGTGGGCACAGCTTCACGCTCCAGCTTTGATCCTGGCCCAGGATAAGGATCTCCAAGGGGGGAGATGCAGTGGGAGCCGTCACGGTATTTTTCTGAAGGTAATAAAACTCAGGGAGTCTTCCCTGACCCTGTCTTCGTTTTACCTCCTGCCTGAGCATGTGATGTCCAAGTGTGCCAAAATCTGCCTGGCCCAGGGCCTGGGAACCCCTGCACCCACGTGCAGCCTCGCACAGGGCACCTGCTGGCTCCAGGTGGGAGCAAAGCCAAACGGGACAAAAAAGGGTCCCTTGGCAGCAGGTGAGGACAAATGGGAGCAGGACAGAGCCCGCTGGCAGTGGGGGCCCCCACGGTGTCCCCTGGCCCTGGGTCAGCAGCCGGGCAGTGGGCAGCACTGGCCGGGGGGAGCCCAGCCGCCCCTCCCGGGCCCCCGGGGCAGCTTTGGGGCAGGCGCTGGCGCTGCTCCCGCGCTATCTCCGGGTGTCGGGCGCTATCTCCGGGTGTCGGGCGCTATCTATAGATGTTTGACACCTCCAGGTGCGGAGGGAGCCGGGACCCTCCACCTCCCACCGCTGCCGGGAGACTGCAGCGCCGCGCTGCGCTCCTTGGTTCTCGTTGACACCCTGCTCTCTTTTCCCGCAGGCAGCCGCGGGATGGGATGCAGTGCGAGCCAGTTCCCGGAGCTGCATTTCGGGGGTCGGGGGATCGCACAGGGCCTTTGTAGGGTCGTGGCAACCGTAGCAGCAGAGCAGGGCAGCTTTGCCTGCCCAGTGTGCGTGGGGCAGTGCTGTGAGTGTTTGCTGAGCGGGGCTGGACACTCTCATTCCTTCCCTCCCGGCTGTCCTGCTGCCCCTCCTGACTCTGCTCAGAGCCTTTGCATCCCTCCTGCCTCCCTGCTGCCCCTTCCCTCCCTCGCCAGGGCTCTGCTGCACAGGCACCAAGGTGTGCCCTGGCTCCTGGGCATCCCTCGCCTCTGTCCCCAGCGATGCTGTCCCAGCAAACGCCACCACTCCGTGCCCCAGGGCCTGAGCAGCTGCTGTCACTGCCTCTCAGGTCTCCAGGAGGTCATGCCACGTCTTTCCTGCACCCATCTCTGCAGCCTGAATCCAGGTTTGGAGCCCAGGGCCCAAAGGCTTCCTTGGCCGGTGGTGGGAAGGGGACCAAAGACTTTCTGCAGCCCTGTTGCTGCTGGGCAGAGCTTCCCTGTCCCAAGGCTGGGTGAGGAGAGGTGTTATCCTGGGAGAAGATGCTGCTGGAGAAGGGGAAGGAGCCACCAGCAGAGTCTGGCAGCCTTGGGAAGCGATGGAGCTGTCCAGGAGCGTGCAGGTGACCAGGAGCACCTCTACCTGCTGCAGCCTACCTGCTGCATCCTGGCTGGGCTCCTCGGGCCCCTTGGCTCTTGCCAGCCTGGAGCAGCCCCTCTGCTCCCAGCCTGGCTCCAGGAGGGCATTTCCAACGCTCCTGGGCCCCGCTGGGCTCGCCAGAATGGGCACTGCTGCTGTGGATAGTGTGAGCGGGGCTGGCCGCCAGCCTCCAGCGGGGCACAGGGGACACACCTGCATGTCCCCACGGACCCTGGGGGGCTGCAGGGCCGCAGGAAGCCCCTGTGTGACACATCCCCTGCACAGAGCAGGGAGCCGGCAGTGCCAGGAGCTGTCGCCTGCAGTTCAGGGGAAAATTTTTCCGCCCTCCCACTCCGGCGGCTGCAATCCACCAACCACAGCATTTACTGCTTTTTTTCGCCCCAGCTCCGCTCCAGCCATATTGGGCTGTGGGGAGAAAGCGGCTCTAATGTTCTATGTCACCTGCAAATAACCCGGGTGTTCGAAAAAGCACCTTCACCACCTCCACAACCCACACCAACACCACGTCCTCTCCACACACAAAAGTCCGTCAAAATGAGCCTGGAAGCCTGGCTCCCGCAGCCCACCTTGTTCCTCACTGGCCTCACCTTGCTCCTCTCGCTGGGTAAGTGTCGGCTTGAGCCCCCTTGCATGTGCCCAGGTGGGGAGACACCCGTGTCCCTGGCCAGAGCCCCCTGCCCGTGTCCCAGCCCCGGGAAGCGCTGTGCCGCAGGGATGGGGACGGAGGTGGTCCGGCATGCACCCTGCGGAGAGCCACCAGCCAGGGTGACCTGCTTTCGGGCAGGGTGGGGGGAACGTTGCCACTGCATCTTCTCCTGAAAACACCCTGCATCCTGTGCTGAGCACAGAGCCCTTTGCATGCCAGGCAGAGGAGCGGGCTGCCGTGGGGACAGGGCTGGGAAGGTGCTGGCAGGTGGGCTGTGCTGCTCGTGGCTGTCCTTTGGGTGCTGGCAGGTGGGCTGTGCTGCTTGTGGCTGTCCTTTGGGTGCTGGCAGGTGGGCTGTGGCTGTCCCTGCGGCTGTCCCTGGGCTGGTGGCTGTGCTGGGGCCGTGGTCCGTGCGTGCTGCCCGGCCCCACAGCAGCAGTGTTGTGTCAGCAGCTCCGCGGCCGCATCGATCGCGGCCGGGAACGCAGCGCTCCTTTGAAGTGCTGTCCTGGAGCTCCTGATGGGCTGCTTTTCCCCGAGGAGAGAGCCTGGGAAAGGAGGATACAAAACCTAGCGAGGGCTGCTGTAGAGGCTGCTGTGACTGTACCCCCAGCCCGGGTGCAGCATGACGGAGCGTTTGGGAGCCTGCGCAGCGCCGCAGGACGCGGCCTGGACAGTCCCAGGGGTTTCGGGGGTTTCTTCCCCATCTCTGAGTGCCCGGGCAATGGCAAAGTTTGGACCCACACACATGGTGCTCCCAGGTCCTGCCAGGCCGTGGTTTCCCTGCTTGGGGTGACAGGTTTGCTGCTGGTGGCACCTCATCCCTCTCTAGTGCCCTGAGGACACAGGACAAGGCCATGTCACCCACCTGCAGGCACTCAGGGCATTGTGTGAGGGGCACTCAGTGGCTCCATGCAGGGATCCCCTCCAACCATTCCTGCTGGGACAAGCTGGCTCTCCTGGCTCTTCTCTCCCATCCCTGCAAGGTTTTTGTGGAGGCATTGAAGGTGGTGGGCTGCCACGGGGCAGCAAGGCTGCGACACTGGCTCAGGACACTTCTTCCTGCCTTGGGCGCTGTGACTCGTCCCCATGCACCAGCTGTCCCCATCCCTGTCCCCCTGAGCCCTGTGGGAGCCCTCCCTGTAACGGGGCTGGATGGAGTTTGCTCCCCACAGCTGCCAGCACAGCAAGGAGCCATCCCCAGGGCTTGGCCATACCTGAGGGCACCTCTCTGCCCCCAGGGAGCTCCAGGGTGCTGCTGGTTCCCACCTCACAGCGGGACCTGTGGCTGGGCACAGCCGTACCTGCAGCTTGGGAAAGGCTCCTGTCCCTGGCTGCAGAGCCTGGCCCCTTTCCTGCCCTGCTTGCAGGCGGAGCGCAGCGCCAGCGGAGCAGCCCTGACATGCACCCAGCTTGGCCTCGGGAAGAAGGCTTGAGAGCCAAGAGCAGCAGCCCAAGGGGAGAGGTGAGGTGATCAAAAAGCACCTGGTGGCAGTGTCACTGTCCCTGCCCTGTCACGGCCCCCATGTACACTCCAGTCCCTCCCAGGGCTCTCTGTCCCTGTGTCCCTGTGCTTCCCAGGGCTTGGCCTCGTGTGTGCCGCCAGCTCGGCTGCACAGGAGGCTGTTCCCCCAGCCCAGCTGGGGACGAGGTGCTGGATGCAGGCGCTGGGTTCGGGGTGCTGCTGAGGGGAGCTGCAGGGAAGGAGTGGAGGAGGGAGCAGGGCACAGACCCCCCATCCCTGCCCCTTCCCCAGGTGAGTCCTGCCCTGTCAGCTGCACCAGGTAATGCCCCTCTTTCTCAGCAAGGCCAGGGAGCAGGGACTGGCCTTATTCCTCCAGGAGCAACCGAGATCTTGCTCTGGTCATTCCCAGCTGGAGAGTCCTTGTGTGGGCACTGCTGGCAGGGGAAAGCATCCGCATTCCCCCCGGAGCCCCCATGCCGGCCCCGGCAGACCCCAGCCCGCGCTGCCGTGGCCGTGTCCTGCTGGGAATGAAATGTGATGAGCGCAGCCATAAATTTCCGTGTGGCTGTGGCGCCGGGCCCCGCGTGCTGACGCTGCAGCCCTCGCGCAGCGCCATCGATCCCGCAGCAGCACAGCCTCGGGGGATGGCAGCAGCAGGGCTGGCCTGCAGCCAGCAGCCTTCAGCTCCGGGGATGGCACAGGAGGGTCAGCAGCCCTGGCAGGGCAGGGATGATGCTCTTCCTGTCCAGCCAGGGGACGGTGCCAGGGCTGGGGCTGCTGCTCCTGCCGTGCAGGGAAGCTCCGGCCGTGGCTGGATGAGTGTGTGTGGATGTGCTGGAAGGCAGTGCCAGGCCCCAGGGAGAGCTCTGTGCAGGCACAGCAGGACGGGGAGCTGGGCTCAGCTGCCAGGATGGCTGATGGCTTCCTGTGCCACCCACCCTAATTCCTGTGCCTTCGGCAGCACCCCCGGGACGGGGCATGGAGGTCATGGCCCCTGCCACCATCAATGCCTTGAATGGCTCTTCCGTGAAGCTCTCCTGCACCTTCAACTCCTGCTACAAGGTGGAGAACAAGCAGTTTTCCCTCAACTGGACGTACCAGGAGTGCAGTAACTGCTCGGAGGAGCTGGTGAGTCTGGCTGGGGATCTGCTGGGGGTCAGGGGCCAGCTCGAAGGGTGTTCCTCAGGGTTTCCTGCAGGGCAGCATGTGCAGGGAGGGCGTGCCTGGCTGGGAAATGAGCCCATGGGGTGCCAAACGCTGTCTCACCTGCTGTCCCCCACGGCTGCCCAGTTCCTGCAGTTCCGCACGAAGATCATGAACAAGCAGCTGGACCGCTTCGGGAACCGGGTGGAGTTCACTGGCAACCCTGCCAAGTACGACGTGTCCTTCACCCTCAAAAACGTGCAGCTGGAGGACGAGGGCACCTACAACTGCTATGTCCTGAACCCCCCGGACCGGCACCGGGGCCACGGCAAGATCAGCCTGAAGGTGCTCACCCAAGGTCAGTAGTTCCCTCCGCTGCAAGACCCACACGGGTGCAGGGTTTGCTCCCAGAGCCCTGCCTGTTCCCAGCTGTTCCCGCTGGAGACTGTGTGCCCTGAGCCCGTGCCCTGTGTCCCCAGAGCCCCCGAAGCACGACTCAACGGTGGCCGTCATCGTGGGCGCCTCCGTGGGTGGCTTCTTGGCCGTGGTGATCCTGGTGCTGATGGTGGTGAAATGCGTGCGCCGGAAAAAGCAGCAGAGGCTCAACACGGACGACCAGAAGACAGAGGAGGAAGGGAAGACGGACGGCGAAGGCAACCCGGATGAGGGCACCAAGTAATGCCCCCCTGCCCACCCCTCCCTCCTCCCCCCTGTACAGCGTGACCCTCTTGATGTGCTTCCCAGAGCAAGGATTTCTGTCTCCCCAGAGCATCCCTCCTTCCATCCAAACACCCAAGCCAGCCTGGAGCAGGGCGCAGAGAGAAGGTCCCCGGAGCCTGGCTGTGCTGGGCAGGGCTGGGGAGGTGGGGCTGAAGCCCCTGAGGCTGAGCTGGGACCAGCCTGTCCCCTGCTCTGAGTGCCTGGCCATGCTGGGGACAGGCTGGGGTGGGTGAGGGGGACCAGTCTGGTCCCCACACACGGAGGGACTGGAGCAGGGGGTACCAGGAGGGCAGACGGGTCTGGGCAGCCCCGTCCCCAGCTGTCTGCTCTCTGTCCCAGTAGAAAATGCAAGCAGGGGCCAGCAGCCTGCCCTCGGGGTCACGGCTCATCCTGAGGTGCTCCTGCTGCGCCTGGGCCGCGAGCTCTGGTGTTCCCATCCCAGGGGATCCCGATAGCTGCCGGTCTCCTCCTTGCAAGCCCTGCGTGCCAGTGCTGAGACAGAAAGCTCGTGCTCCTCAGGGACTGTCCCAGGCTGCTCAGAAGCTGGTGGCTGGGTAGTGGCCATGAGCCCACCCGGTGTCTTGGAGCTTTGTGGTGTTTTGGAGCCCTTAATGGCTCTTGGTGTGTAAGGGATTGACCCTTCTGCCTCTCGGGCTGTTTTTGGGTCTGAGCATCTCAGCCCAAAGTGCTGGGCTGACTTTTTTGTGCTCATTTCTTTCTTGGGGTGGGTCATTGTGACGGAAAATGTTCTGCCAAGGTGTCAGACTGAGGTGCTGGGGAATGGTGGGGTGAGGCTGCTCGGGACAAAGAGCTGCTGAAAGGAAGAGGAGGTTTTGGACACTTGCTGGCAGGGACTGGGCACAGCAGCAGGCCCAGAGTTAGGACAGCTCTGTCACCCTGGAGCAGCGCTGTGATGCTGAGCCTGCCTCCTCCAGCCTCCCTGCAGGGCACTGCACATCTGTAACTGCCACGGCAATGCACTGCCAGCGTGCCCAGCCCCGGGTGCCCCCTGCCTCAGCCGGCAGGTGAGCTGTGCTGGCTGCAGCACGCGGGGCTCAGGCAGGGAATCACCCAAGGCAGTGTCCCCTGTGGCACCGGGCCTGAGCTTTTCTTCTCCCGTGGCTGGCAGGAGAGGGACAGTGCACGGAGCCACAGGGGACACTGCCCAGGGGCAGGTGATGGGGGTCCTGTCACCCACGAGCAGCACTGCCAGGGGAGAAGGGAGACCTTAGCAGTGTCCCTGTGCAGAGAAGGGACACCTTTGCAGTGTCCCTATTCAGGTGCCATCCCGGCAATGCCATCAGTCCCCGGGGATGGCGGGACAGCTGTGCCCTCCCTGCTCTGCCCCATCGCTTTCCACCCTGGCCCCACGTGCCCTGTCCATCACACTCAACCCCGCCGGGCTCCACGCTGCTCCCTCCCCATCCGCAGCAGGAATGTGCCGTGTCCCACGCGTGGCTCCCTTCCCCTGGGCCCTGCTGCCCGGGGAGGGCCGGGCTGTCCCCACACCCCCGCACAGTGCCAGCGGTGCCCGGTGCCGCAGGGTTCCCGCACCGCCTTCTGCCAGAGCCGGGCTGTCCCTGGCTCCTGGTGGGACTGAGCCAGCACCTCGGGGGCTCGGAGGCCTCTGAGAGTTGCCCATGACCAGTCTTGCATCTGCCTTTCATTTCTTTCGTGCACTATCCTTGGATTGCAACTTGCCAATGCATCTGTCTGTACACAGCTGTACACAGCAGAGAGCCGACAAATACAGATCTGTACACACAGGAGGAGCTGCTGTGGGTCATGATGTGGCCTTGGGTGTGCGCCTTCCCTGGGCTTCTCTTCCCGAGCGCTCTGCCGAGTGTGGGATGTTTTTATTGCTCTTTGTACAGTCAAACAAACAAAAGAACAACAAAACACCGACTTTGCCCTCGATGCTTTTGTGCCGCTGCCTGGAGGGGCAGGCCAGGTCCCTCATCTGCTCTGCCTGGGGGGATGAACCTGCTCCTGTGTGGAGCTCAGTCCTGCTGGGGTGCTTTGGGTGCCGAGGGAGCCCAGGGCACCCTGCGTGTCCACAGCTCTGTCCCTGGGAGCTGCCACAGAGCCAGGCAGTGCTGGGTGTGGGAGCATGGCCAGTGCTGCCCCAGCCTTCCCCCAGGGAAATATCAGGGGTGCTCTGCACCCACTGTGGGGACTCCAGGACATGTGCCCTGGCAGCTTCTCCAGCTGTGCTTCTCAGAGAGCCAGGACAGACAGCTGCTCGTGGCAGGTAAGGCTCAGCAGGCTCCAGCAGAGCCCGGGGCACGTGCTGGGTGATGGACACCCGGAACCAGGCTGTTCTCCCGAGCCAGCCACGCCGTGGGGATGCTCCGGAGCACCACGACACAACTGGGGCACAGCTAATAGGCACATCCATCAATTCACCCACCGTGGAGACACAAGGGAAGCTCTGACAGCCACCCTGCACCGTGCCTCTCCCTGCTGCCCTTCAATCGGGGCCGCCGAGCGCCGGTGCATCCCAATTCCTCACACGAGCAGGGTCTGGCCACACACCGTCCCACCACCTCTTTCCACCTTCCAGCTGTGCCTTGCCCCCTCCCCAGCCCCACACCACTGTTCCCAGCAGCAGTGCCAGTGGGATGAGCTCTCCCAGCGTCCCTGTCCCTGCCCACCCAGACACTGCACCCAGGACACCTCAGCGTGGGGTCAGCGCTGCGGAAAACTTCCACCTCCCCATGGCACCTCTCCCTCCCTGAGGAAGGGCACCCAAATCACCTCCACTGTCCTGCTGACACAGTCCTGCAGCACTGGGCTGCTGCCGGGGGGTGCAGCCAATCGATCCCATGGCAGGGAACAACTTTGCCGTGCAGGGAGGAGCAGCTCCCTGGAGGAGGATGTGGGGTTATCCCCACTCGGCTTTAGGGGGTCAAATGCAGCCACAGGCAGAGGGGATGGGGGACCCACAGCTTGGCACTTTGGGATACCTCTTGGAATGCTGCTGGCAGAAAACTTGAGGAGAGCAGTGGGATCATGGAGGAGACCTCGTGGGACACGACAAGGGTGAGTTCTCATCGCTGCAGGGGACTGAGGGCAGGGACAGCAACCCCCCAGCACTGGGGCTTCACGGATCCCCCAGAAGCAGGGGCATTCCCTTTTGCAGAACACTAGCATTTCCTTGGGCCAGGTGGGATTACAGGTGTTAAAGAGCAAGAGAGGGGCTGGGAGGAGGCAGGGACCTCTGCCTGGTCCTGTGCAGAGTCACCGGGAGCTGCTGGAGTGCCTCAGGGAGAGTCCAGAGCCACAGTCCCTGCAAGGCTGCCCTGCTCCTGGGGCTGGGAAGTAATGAGGGGGCACCTGGAAAGGGAACAGTCTGGGGCAGTGAGGGGTGTGAAGGGCAGCTCCGGGGGCACAGAGCGGGGAGGGTTCGGTGGTTGTGGCCGCGGGCTGTGCCGGGTCAGGAACAAACTTTCTCCTGGGATACAGCAGGGTTGCCTCAGCGGTTCTTGCAGATGCTCTGCAGTGGCTGCCGGGGGACACTGCCGCTCTTGCCCCGCGTGTTTAAAGAGCCCCGGGGAAGGGGTGAGGAACCTGTGCGCTCCGGAGGGCAGGCGGCTCTGCGGGCGGGGGTGAGCAGGCAGCGGCAGCGCTGGCAGGGAGAGAGAGGCGAAAGCACCGCTCGGAGGGAGAGCTGCAGGCAGCCGAGAGCTGGAATGACAAAGGCAGCCAGGTACTCACCCGCAGTCCGTGCCCGGGACCTCTCGCTCAGCTGCCAGCCCGGCGCGTCCGTCCCAGGCAGGGCAGTCCTGCAGAGCCTGATCCCTGCGGTGCCTCCTGCCCACTGCCAGCTCCCGGGATGCCAGGCCACCTTGTCTTTTAAAGGTCACAGTCAGAGGACCTTGCAGTAAATATAAGGTGCTGATGGGAAGCTCTGTTCCAGCGTTGCCACCTCCTCCTCCCCCTCCATCGGCAGGAGGGCTCTGCCTGCTCCGGCTCCGGGAGCACAGCATCCTCTGGCTCGGGCAGGTTTGGGAGGAGGCTGGGACTGTCCTGGGCCAGCCCCTGGCAGGACGCTCCGGGGCAGCCGGGGCCAGCGCTGCGCCTGCTGCATTGAGCTGGGAGCTGCAGCCCAACTGCTCTGCTCAGCCCTACCTGGTCCGTGCCCACGTGGAGGGACGCAGGAGCCCTCCTCGGAGAGCAGCAGCCTGGCGTTTTAACCCTCCCGGCTCCGCCAGCGCAAGGTGAGAGGGACTGAGGATACACAGGCAGCCGCTGTGCCCCCCCGGCAGGCTCTGAGCCAGCTGGCAGCACCCCTGAGCCCTCCTTCCTGTCCCCCAGGGAGGTGACAGTGTCCGAGCACAGGGTGCTCGCCTTCCCTGAAACCAGAGGCAGCAGCCTGGTGCTGGACTCAGCAGAACAAGTTTCCGCTGAGCCGCAGGAATCCCTGATCCCACGCCGGACATCTGCGTCCTGCCGAAATCTCAGGGCCAGCTGCTGCCAGTGCCCTTCCCGGCCCTGGCACCGGCCGGGCTGGGGGACAGCAGAGCCCTGTGCAGGCCTGCGGCAGTGGCAGATGTCTCACAGGATCAGCCGGCCGAGGAGACCGGCTGGAGCTGCCAAGTGTGACAGCTCCATCAGGCGCTGGTGACAGCCAGCATCCCTCTCCCAGCCCTGGGGCTGCGTGGGCACAGCTGCCCCGGGCGTGCAGGGGAGCGGGTGGGGGATGCCAGGCCGTCACCTGTGCAGGGAGGTGACAGCACGGGACAAGCTGGGTGCACCCTGGTTATGCCAGCGCCCACAGGAGCTCTGTGGTATTTACTGGCCAGCTCTTGCAGCCAGGTGGTGCTGCCCTTCCCAACCTTCCTGCCTCCAGAAGGATTCCCAGCAGCGGGATTCCCGACAGCAGTTTGGCCAAACGCATCTCAGCTTGACCACTCGTTTTGGAGGCAAACTTGGCAGGCGTCTGAGCACCCCAGGAGGGGTTCCTGCACACCTTTCCCTGCACCAGGGTATGGGTGCTGCTGCTGCAGGTCCCCACTGCTGCAGGTCTCCGTGGCCCTGTGTGCTGGATGCTGGCCTCAAACTCACCCGCAGCTGTGCCTCTGGCCCCAGCAGCCACCAGGCACCCCTGCAGGGGTGACAGGCCCCTCCACCCCCTCGGATCTCTGTGCCTGCCCTCTCTCAATTAGCGATGCTCCAGCAAAGGCTGCGCTCCTCCTCCCGGCTCCACACAGCGCCTGCGGCTCCGCTCCCCTCGCTGTATCCATCCCCTCCCTCTCTCCATCCCCTCCCTCCATCCATCCCAGCCGCCCGCCAAAGCACCTTCTGCTGCATCAGCAGAGCCGTGCACGCCGCTCCCGCAGCGCCGGCTGCCTGCGCTGCCCAGCCTGCTCCGCCTGTACTTTTCCTGCCTCTCTTGCCAGCTCTGCAGCCCTAACGCCTCAACCCACAGGCACTGCTGGCATCCTCTCAGGCTCCCCTGGGATGTCCCCATGCCCTGCAAAGCCTCCTGCTTCCCCTCCTCCCTCCTGCTTCATGCAGGCCAGGAGAGCTGCAAAGGGGGTTGGGTGGGGAGGGGGAGCCTCAGCGTGCCCTGAAGGTGACAGGTTGTGGCACCCTGGACACGCCGGCAGCACCTCTGCCGGTGAGCTGCTCTCACACCCAAAAAGAAGCAGTCCCGTTTGGGGGAGCCATGCCTGGTTCCTGGGGTGAGCTTTGCCAGGTCGGGTGCCCTGTGTCACTGCAGCCCAAAGAAAAATCAGCACCGTTCCTGCTCCGGGAGTGTGGCAGCACCTCCTCCCCTTCCCGCCATGCCTGTTTTGGGATGCGTCACCTCCCGCAAGCGCTGCTCTGCTCAGGAATCGCTGCCTAATGGACCTGGGCACCAAGGTGAAGCTCTGCCTGCCCACATCACGCCCTGGGGCTTCCATTAGGAGAGCCCCCGCCGCCGCCTTTGGGGTGCGGTGTGGCCGGGGCAGGTCTAATGGATGCGATGGCGAGGAAAAGGTTGCTGAGACGTGAACTTTTGTGCAGCCGATTATCCCAGCAGAAGTGCACGGTGAGAAAAATAAGTTCTCAGAGTGTTCCCTTTGGCACCGGGAGGGTCCCTCTGCAGCCGTCGGGGTCTGGCTCTGCATCCCCGCCTGTGTCTGCTGTCTGCTTTGGGGATGGAGGGTAGGGACACGTGTCACACTGCAGAAGTGTCCCAAATGAGAGCCGAGCCCCAGCCTTGTCCTGGTTTGCTGTCCTGGGAAGCCATCGGCCTTAGTGGCTCTTTGGCCCCTTCCAAAGGGGACAACACCAACCCGGTGTTTCCAGGTCAGCACTGCCAAGACCACCACTAAACCATGTCCCCAAGTGCCACATCCATATGTTTTTTGAACTCTTCCAGGGTTGGTGACTACACCACTGCCCTGGGCAGCCTGTCCTAGGGCTGGACAACCTTTTCAGTGAAGAAATCTTCCCTAATATCCAACCTAAACCTCCCCTGGCACAGGTTGGGGCCTCTTGCTTTTGTCCTGTAATTTGTTACCTGGGAGAAAAGCCCGACCCCCACCTGGCTCCACCCTCCTGTCAGGGAGTTGATGAGGGCGAGAAGGTCCCCTCTGAGCCTCCTTTTCTCCAGTTTAAAACACCCCAGCTCCCTCAGGCGCTCCTCATCCGACTGGTGCTCCAGCCCCTTGTCTGGACACACTCCAGTGTCTCAATGCCCTTGTTTCGAGGGGCCCAAAACTGCACGCAGGGCTCGGGGTGCGGCTCCATCAGTGCCGAGCGCAGGGGGACTGTCACTGCCCTGGTCCTGAGAGCGCTCCCCGGTCCCCCGGGCGGGGGATGCACGGGGCGGGGGAGCGCGGGGGGATGCGCGGGGGGATGCGGAGGAGCGCGGAGGAGCGCGGAGGAGGGCTCACCGCAGCCCCGCCCGGCGCGGCCCCGCCCGGCGCCGCTCGCCCTCCGCGGGGGCGGCCAGAGCCGGGCGCTGCGGGCAGCACGGACCGCTCGGCTCCGCTCCGCACCGCTCCACACCGCCCCGCACCGCCCCGCGCTGCAGCCATGGCCCCGGGCTCGCCCGCCGCTCGCCGCCGCGCCGCGCCGCGCCTGCTGGCCGCGCTCCTGGGTAAGGGGCGCGGGGGGCTGCGGGGACCCCTCCGGGTACCGCCCGCGTCCTGTGTCCCCCCACCCCGGCTCCCCGGCGGGGACCGTGCCCCGGGGACCCGCGGCAGCCCGCGGCGGGGGGACCCCGCTCCGCGCCCAGCCCCTGCACCCCGCCCGCCGCGCCCGGGGATGCCGCCCGCGGGCGCTAACGCCGCTCTCCGCTCTGCAGACGGACGGTCCGGAGCGCCGGGGATAAGTCACTTGGCCAAGGTGACTTCGCAGCCGAGCCCGAGCTCCGAAGTCCCGGCTCCAGCCCCTGCCCTGCCCGCACCGGCGCTCCCGTCGCCAGCGCTTCTCCTGCGAGCACTGCGGCTGCACCCCGCTTTGCCCCGCTCCTGCGCTGCCCGGCGAGCGGGGACCGCGCTGCCTGCCTGCCCGGGACCGGGGGATGGCCGCGGGGAGGCCATGCACTGCTTCAGCGCCAGCACGCCCGCCGACAGGTCATTGTCTTACAGTTCATTTGGTACAACAACCATTCGCATGTGCTTGTCCCTGGCGCGGGGACCGACCCGCGCTGCAGGGCCGCTGCTTGGAGCATGATGCCCAGCCCTGTGTCCAGGGGTGCCCGAAATCCCCTGGCACAGGGTGCAGGGAGGGCTTGGCAGCCGGTCCCTCCCCACTGCACACCCGGGGCGGGCTCCAGCCACCTGCATCAGCCTCACGCACCTGCCGCACTCCTGCTCCCGTGGGTCATCCCCTGTCAGCCTGCAGCCGAGGGCAGGCTGTGCAGCGCTTGCTGCTGGGGAACTCCCGAGGGAGGCGTTTTAGAGGGCATAGCTCTTAAGTTTAAGGGTGCTGGAGACACAAGAAAGCGTGTAAGTACCTGACCCCCTGCAAGATTTGGGTGCCAGCACCTGGGCTGATGGTGGGGCAGTAGGAGAAGCTCGGAGATGCTCGAGGTCACTCGGGGGTCTGGAGTCCAGGGTGTGGAGGTGGGACCCCGTTCCCACAGGTCTCTCGGGTGGGCTGGGAGCTGGAGAGGGCGGTGGGCAGGGGAGCTCAGGGCGGGTCTCTGTGTCTGTGGATTTTGGGATGCCGTGCTCCGCAGGGAGTGGCAGTGGGCTCATGGCTGCACCAGGGAGCCACGGCACAGCCCCTTCCATAGCAGGGGTGAGGGCCGTGTGTCCTGTCCCGGAGCATACCACACCTGGCTCTGGGCTGGCCAAGGAGCTCCTCCCTTTGAACCCTGCTGGAGAGGAGCCCGGCCAGCCTGCCAGGCATGGCTTGCTGCCTGAGCCAGCATGTCACACTGACTTTTATGGGCAGTGAAAAGTTTTCCTAGAGCAGCTTTCCCACAGCTGGCAGTCCTGGGTGAGCACAGTGCTCTTCGAGCCCCCTCATTTTGGGGGGCTCAGCCTCTGCAAGAGCAAAGCGCAGGCAGCCAAGGCTCTGGCAGCAGCAGGAGTGGCTGCTCCCTGCTTCCCTGGGCTGTCTCTTGGAAAACGCTGGTCCCTGCAGGCATGGGAGGGAGCCTGGAGCCCCCAGGGAGTGGCCCCAAAGGTTGGGGGTCTGGTGATGCAAAGTGCAGCAGCTTTGGGTGTGTTTGGAAAAGCAGCGCTGCGAGCTGGTGTGTGGCAGGTTCAGTCAGTGCTCCCCCAGCGTGTTTTCCTCGATGCTTTATTTAGTGGTAACATATCAATTCTGTCTTCCTGAGAGCACAGGATGACAGGAACAAGGTCAGCCTCCATTTACCCCACACACTCAATTCAGATTACGTTCGAAGGGTGGCAGACAGGATTTAAAGTGTTACAAGCTGCAAGGAATCATCTTTCCTGTGAGTGAGTGTCCGCTTGCAGCACGCTGCAGGCTCAGAGATACCTGCAGAGCCAGGCATCCCTCGGCCAACTCCTGCTGCATGGGGACAGCTCCTGTCCCCTGGGACGCTCCTGCCTGTGAAGTCCCCTCTGTAGCATGCCCAGGGCTGCTGTTGCAGCCTGACAGCTGCAGGAGATTCCATCTGCTGGGAACCACTCCCTGGCGTTCGCTCCAGCCTCTCGAGCAAAACGAGGAGTGCTTCTGTGTAAAGTTAAATAACTCCTCGCCTGCAGTGCTTGCAATGCAGCACTGCAGCAGGGCCCGGAGCCCAGGATGCAGGGCTCTCGGGCTTGGCTCCGGCTGCGACGTGCCTGGGGAGTTGTTAACACCGGCTTGTGTGGGAGAATAAATCAGCAGCTGAGGCGGCTGCAGAGAGAGGCGAATCCCAGACTGAGGGCAGCATGTCCGAGTTAAGGTGTTGGGGGAGCTGGGGATCAGCTTGTAGCCATGGGAAAAGCTGTGCCCCCAGGCTTTTGTGCTCAGGAAAAGCTCTGCAGGGGTGGCTGAGGTCTGGGAAAGGGGAGGACAGTGCTTTGCTGGGCCATGTCACATCTTAGCCGTGCCACATCACACAGACGGGACGGGGCCGTGGTGGGATGGGGATGGGGATGGGGAGCGGGGCTGCTCCTCTGGCCAGGACCAGAGCATCCCTGTGCCCCCAGAAAGGATCTGTGCGGACAGTGGTGGCCCAGCCCAGTGCAGTGCCAGTGCCTGCACCCCGGGAGCATTCCGCTGCAGCTGGGCTCCTACCTGCTCCTCTCTCCCTGCTCGCAGGAGAGCTGCGTCCTGCAGTTTGAAGGTCATCTGGCAGCTCCAGAGGGAGCTGGGGCTTTCGGCTCCAGGCGTGAGGGGGCTGCTCTGGAGGGCTGCGGGAGGGCCGGCGGGTGGCAGACGGCCAGGACAGCCACACTAATTACTGCTCCAGCTCCCGCCTGAAGAACAGAGCTCTGCTTTGCCTTGGCTTTTTTCTCCCCCTTTAAGGTCTAGCTGGAGGCCTGTGGATAACATGCAAATCAGGGCTCTCATTTGCACGCTTTATTCGTGGGGATATTCTGGTTCCCTTTGAACCCGCGCTGTCTCTGTGGGTGACCCAGCCCCAGTTCCTGCAGGTCCCCTCTGTCACTGAGCCATTCTGGGGCTGGGGACAGGCGCCTTTGCTCCTGCCATGGCAGCCGGTGTGCCAAAGGGGACGAGGGGTGACAAACCCGTGGCCTCACCCTCTCCTCCCCTCTCCCTGCCAGGTTTGCACGTCTTCGCCATCGCCTTCGCCTTGGAAGTGTCGGTGGGGAAGACCAACACGGTGATGGCTCTGAATAACTCCAATGTCCTTCTGCCCTGCGTCTTCAGCACCTGCATAGGCTTCCAGGACCTGGTCTTCACATGGTATTTCAACTCGACGGAGATGGTGGGTGGCTCTCTGGGCTCTGCCTCTGCTTTCCTGGCAGGTCTTTCTGTGCTTCCCAAGTGCAGCCTGGCACTGCAGTTCCCACAGTTCCCATTCTCCTCGTGCAGGATGCCCTTCTGTCCAAGTGTCACCAGCTCTGGGGGGGACGAGGCAGTGCAAACGGGGTGGCTCGAATACCCTGGCACATCTATGCTTTTGGCACAAAGCTGTTCTAGATCTGCTGCTGCCCACAGGCTCATTTGTTTTCATAAATTTGCTGTTCAGGTGCAAATCTGCACTTAGGGCAAAATATGGTTCATTTTCTCCTCCTTTGCTTGCTCTGAAATATGAAAGGTTCTGTGTAGATTTGCTTCCTGCTGGGAATATTTAGCTCCTCAATTCCCCTCAGCAGGCGGGCGGGTTCGGAGCTGTTCTGGCCAGCAAAGGATCTCTCTCTCTCTCTGGGGATCTCCCATTTTTTGCATGGTCCATTCCATCAGTTCAGGGCAGGCTGGATCTGCTGCTTCCCAGCAGGATGCTCCTCAGGTTCCTCTCCAGGGCCATTCCCATTTTAATGGGATGTAATGGGACATTTGGCATGGGTGTCTGTGTGTGCAGAGCTGAGCTGGGGCATCATCAGGAAAGCGTGAGCCTTTCCCTCACCTGGGAATGTCCAGCTGACCCCATCCCTGCCCCCCTGCCTCTGCAGATTTACCAGGGCAAGATAAAGAACAAAGCCTCGGAGCCCACCATCATCTGGAGCAACCCGCGGGTGGAGTTCGTCGGCGACACCACCAAGAAGGACAACAACATCTCCATCGTCCTGAACAGCGTGGAGTTCAGCGATGCTGGCAAATACACCTGCCACGTCAAGAACCCCAAGGAGAAGAACGCTCAGCACAGTGCCACCATCATCCTCACCGTGGTCCATAAGAGTGAGTGCTGGCCGGGGCGCTGGGGTGGCACTGGGCAGGGGGAAATGCCAACACACGGTGACAGCCTCCCTGGTTGTGGTGGCACACGGAGGTGGATGACATCCCTGAAGGCCTCGTGGGGCCAGCTGATGGCGGGGTCACGGCTTTTTGGGGTGGGACGTGCAGCTGGGAGCTCCCTGCTCCCCTCCCGAGCCCCCTCAGCTCCTTCTGTCCCGCAGTGGTGGAGACAGACAACACCGTGACACTCATCATCGTGGGCGTGGTGGGGGGGCTCATCGGCCTCCTCATCCTCTTCATGCTCGTCAAGAGATTGGTCCTGTTCATCATCAAGAAGACGCAGGACGGCAAGTGAGTGCGGGGCCGGGCTGGGGGCGGTGGGGAGCGGGGCCGGGGGCTGTCAGCTGCCCGTGTGCTCTCCCGTGTGCAGGAAGGAGTGTCTGGTGAGCTCGTCAGGGAACGACAACACCGAGAACGGCCTGGCCGGCTCCAAGGCGGAACAAAAAGCACCACCAAAGGCATGAACGAAGCGGCGGAGCCCCGCGCCCGTCCCGCTCCGCTGCGGGAGCCCGGGCAGGGGACGAGCCTTCCCCTTTTGTTTTCTTTCCGAACTGCCAACGCTTGAGACATGTTTCTATTACACACGTGCCTGCAACCTGCACTGCTTCTCGGAGAAGGCTGCGGCTGCCGGGGGGACTGGGAGCTTCTCGCGGACTCGGACTGGGAGGCTGCTGGGGCAGGGGGAGCCGCCGGCTCCGCTCTGAGCACAGGCAAGAGGGTGCCGGGCAGGCAGGGCAGGGTGCCCGGGGTGGGTGCCGTGCCTGGGGGGCGGTGCTGGGCCCCCGGGGGTCCCGGAGGGTGGAGTGTGGGGTGGCACGGTGGGAGCTGGCGATGCTGAGCTGGGGTGGCTGGGAGCTGCCTGCTTCGTGCGGAGGTGTCTGGAGCAGGGCGAGGATGCTCGGAGCTGGCCGTGCAGATGGAGTGGCACAGGAGGACGGGAGGGAGCAGGGCTGTGTTAGGCGCACTGGAGAACCAAATCAGCGAGAGGCCCCTGGTTGTGCCTCGGTGGTGCCTCCCACAGCAGGGCTGGGGGGCCTGGCCGTGTCCCAGGGTCACTGCTGGCCCGTGCTGGGTGAGGTGCCACATTTCACACTGGCTTTGTCCCCGTGAAGGCCATCCCTGGGAGCAGGGGGGGCTTTTCCCCAGGCTGCCATCCTGGGAGCGCTCCCTGGCTTGTGCTGCCCCCTCCCCTCTCCCTGGAGCTCGGCACTCGGAGCAGCGATGCTTTTGATGCTGGTGCCAAGGCTGAACTCGTTACGTGGATATTTTTGTATGAGATTCCAGGGGAAAGCAGCCCATTGCGTTTCCCTTTCACCGTGGCGTCCGTGGCCATGCAGGGAGGAAGTACAGCCGAGCCCTGGCGAGGGGAGGCAGGCCAGGGCTGTGCCGCTGGTCCGGTCTGCTGGGCGACCTTGGGCAAGTTGCTCTGCCTCTCCATGCCTCAGTTTCCCCATCTGTAAAATGGGGACAATAATACTGCTCTACCTCACGGGGTGGGTGTGAGGTTTCCTTGGCTCGTGATGGTGAAGTGTTTTGGGGTGAGGGGTGCCACAGAAAGCCAGGGGGTCTTTGGGAGTGGCCTCACAAGGATGCGAGGCGTGAAGCGAGTGAGTCACAACCGAGGCTGTCAATGTCAAATGTGATTTGTTCCCTATTTCTCCAATTTGTGGGTGTTTGACAGTGAAGCTGCAGGGCAGGCAGCTCCCCTGTCCCCACAGTAAATTGGGATTCACAGCTGAGCCATGATGTGCTGTGGGGTCTTGTGCCCTGGCAGAGCTGCCAGAGTGGGAGGTAGGCGAGGATTTGGTGGCCAAGGTGAACGAGGAAAGGCTGGGTGCTACCTTCTCTGGAGATGTTGGTGGCCAGTCACCCCAGGCTGGGCTCAGGGACACCCACTGGAGCAGGGCCATGTGCTCGGGACAGGGAACAAGGGACAGGTACCTGCACCTGGCCCCGGGCAGGTTCTCTTGGCTGTTGGTAAGACAGACAAGTGGGAGTTGGGATCCTGGTCCCTTCTCTGAGGGTCTGTGGGACCCTCAGGTAGATCCCTTGAGCTCTGTGCCTCAGTGTCCCCATCTGTAAGCTGGGGACAGTGAGTCTGAGGTACCTCTCAGGAGGTGTGAGGTGCCCTGCGTGGCTCTGCCACGATCCCAGGGCGGAAGGCGCTCTGGTGCCAGGTGTTGTGACATGCCACCGCCACCTGCGAGAGCCCGGGAGGAGCTGTGAGACCTCCCAGTCACCCCGAGAGACCCCCCGGCCCGTCCTTGGAGGAACCCTCCCATGGGGGGGACAGCGGGGGGAGGAAGGGAGTTTTTTTAAATAACTATTTTTAGCTGTCCTAACCTGTTGGCCTTTTTTAGCCGGCGTGTGGACACGGCTCCACTTCCTGCCGGATATGCAATGCTGCACTATGCATGGATTACTCCTCTGGCTTGATGGAAAAGTCCACATAAGCAGTTTTTGGAATGTAACTCGATGTGCACACGGGTGCTCCGGGGGAACGGGCTGCCTCGGGGGCTTGTGCCAGCACCGGCAGGGTCCCTGCTGTCACCGGAGCTTTTGGGGGTGCTGCAGAGGCTTTCCGGGGCATTTTGGGGAGAGGGCCCCCCGGGAGTGCGTGCTGCCACAGACACGTGTGTGTCCAAGCACATGGGAAGCTGTGCGGGAGGTTCCTGCGTGTGAGCACAGGATGTGTGTGCGCCGGGCTGTGTGATGACTTACAGCACATCTTTGCACTCTAGAGGTTTAGTTAGCTTTGCCTTGAATGAAATAAAGTTTACGTTTACTAGAGAAACTCGCCGTGGTTTGGGGTTGCTGTGCGTGTCTGTTTAGGTCTGTCTGGGGAAATGGGTAAAAATAACCCCGTGAGGAAGAGGGACAAAGGCTCGGGAGGCTGTGTGAAAAAACAAATCCTTTCCTTTAATGGGAATAGGGGGACACTCTACAGCACAAACATCATTTCTCTCTGTACAACAGGAGTGAGCTGACAGCAGCTTGGCCCCCCAGGAGCCATCCTGCCACAGCGGGGTCAGCACAGGGCAATAAATTAATCTTTCTCCGGAAGGGAGCTTGAGCCGGTGAGATTCCTTCACGGGATCGGTGGCTGTCACTCCAAGTCACCCTTTGCCTCTTTGGCTGGGCTCTGGCACCCTAAATCACAGCTGCCAGTGAGAGTTTGGGAGCCTCTGCTCACCGTCCGTGGCTGGAGATCCATGTCCCCATTGCTGCCAGAGCAAGGGCAGAGGGATGGGAAGGGAGGCTCGGGGAGAGGAGAGACCTGTTCCGGCAGGTCTCAGAGCTCCGACTGCGAGGACAGAGAGGCAGAGAAGGAATTAAAAGCTTTCCAAGGGCTGCCAAAACCAAGAGGAAAAGAGCTGTGTCCTCAAGGAGACAGCTCAGCTGAAGGGAGCTGCCTCTCCCCCTCAGGCAGGACGGCACTGACCCTGCGGACGGCGTAGATCCAGTCGAGGTAGGCACGGACGCTGGTGTAGACCCCGGGCGTGCTGGGGGTCCCGCAGCCCTGGCCCCAGCTGACGATGCCCACGACCTGCCAGTGCCTGCCCGAGTACAGGAGGGGCCCACCGCTGTCCCCCTGCGCAGGACAGACCCTCAGCGTGGGCAGAGCGGGTGATCGCTCCCACCAGCTGTGCCCAAGACAGCTTTTCCCATGCCAGGAGCCATGCCACGGATGGGTACAAACCCCCCCAGCCCTGTTTGCAGCCCGGGCCCACCTGGCAGGTGTCCACGCCGCCCTGGGGCAGGCCGGCACACAGCATCCTGTCGGTGACATCGCCGTGGTACGCGGCCAGGTTGCAGCTCTGCTCGTCGATGAGCTCCACCTCGGCCTGCTGCAGGCGCTCCGACAGCTTCCCTGTGTGACACACGGCCTCTCAGAGGGACCCTGGGCGAGGAGGGAGCCCCTCTGCTGCTGCCAGCAGTGCTGGGGGCTCTGCCCTGGCTCCCATCACCCTCACGCTGTGCCACTCACCGTGCTCCTCCGTGTAGCCCCAGCCGATCACCCACAGGGGAGTGCCCGGCACCAGCTCCTCGTCAAAGTAGGGCAGGCAGATGGGCTTGGTGCTGTCTGGAGCAGAGATGTCTGGGGGTGCTCCCAGGGAAGGGCCTGGACTGGCTGGGGACAGCCAAGGGCACCCCACTCCCTGCTGCAGCCACGCCAGGTGTCACCCTCCCGGCCCATCGGGGACACACAGGACTCCTGCCCCAAGGAGGGCTTTGCCAGGCTCACCTGAGTCATGCACGGGGGAGCGCAGCTTCACCAGGGCGATGTCATTGTCCTTGGGGGACGCAGGTGTCACCTCCGCCAGGAACACCTTCTCCACGGCGAAGGTGGCACCGCCCGACAGGAGGTCGGAGCCGGCCTTGACGCGCCAGCTCTGGATGATGGGGTTGTTCCTGCGCACAGACAGCGCTGTCACCGCTCGTCCCCCCACAGGGACAGGCACAGAGCCCTGCAGGAGCGTTAATCGTGGGACATTTAACTGAGGCACGGGAAGGTGCCACTCACTTGAAGCAGTGCGCGGCCGTCAGGACCCAGCCGGGGCCGATGATGCTGCCCCCGCAGATGTGCTCCTTCCTGTACTGCAAACTGACCTGCCAGGGCCACGTCTCGATGGCAGCAGGGCTCCCACCCAGCACCCGCGGGGTCCTCACGCTCTGCCCGCAGTCTGTCAGGGCACAGAGGGGACAGAGGGTCCCAGGGACAGGAGCGTGGCCAGGGTCCCTCACCCTTGCAGCACTGCCACCATCCCTCGTCCCCAGGCTTGCTGGAAGGGGTCCAGCCATCCCCTGCCCACTCCAGGCCCCTAGGATAATTAGTTTAATCAGGGTAATTCGCCAGTAAAAGTAAACCCATTGCAGCTAGAAGTAAACCCATGCAGGCAGCTGGGTAAGCCTCCCTTAGGTGTTTCATTTCTAGGAGGTTTGTGCTGGCTTAATGAGGTTAGCAGTAATTAAATCCAGATTTCCTCGTGCAAACACGGTGGAATGGGCTTGGGATGGAGCCACACTCCCATGGGGCCGGGCCAGGAGCGAGGACGAGGAGCAGGACAAGGCCCCAGAGCCCACAAGGTGTAGCCACCGTCCGGTACTTACTGGAACAGAAGAGTGACACAACCAACCCGGAGAGGCATTTCCTGGAAGATGAAGGAAAAGGGATGGGTTTGGCTGCTCTGGTGGGCACCGCAGGCTCCTGCTCGGGGTTCACACGGTCCCCACTCACCTGCCCGGCTCAAGCACCTGGAGGCTCCCATTGCTCAGCACGACCTCGCGGGGAGGCAGTGGCTGCCCTGCGCCCACCTCCACCCCCTGGAAAGTCGGGGTGCTGCAAGACACGGGGGGACAGGGCTTCAGCTGTGGGACAGGACAGGCACCGGTGCCCCAGCACCTCGGGAGCCTGGATCCCATGGAAAGGGGGGCTTCCTTGGGACAGGGAGGCCAAAATGGGGATGTCACAGCCCTGGAAAGTGGGGACACTGAGGCCAGGACCAGGGACAGGAGCAGCTGAAGGAGGGGACAGTGTTCCCTGCTGTGCAGAGGGGTGAGCAGGGAGAACTCAGAGGGGTCCCTGCTGTTGTGACACTTGGGCCTTCTGTTCAAAGCCTCAGTCACTGATTTTTTGGACCTCGGAAACACCATATTGTGCTCAGTCTAGGCTCCTACAGGCACTCAAACACAAAAACTCATCTTCTTCCTGGTGTACCCCTAATTTAGCTCAAATTCTCCCTTAATCCTGGGCTGATACAGAGCAGTTTCCCCAAATCTCAGTTTTAACCAGCTGTGTTTGACTGCAGCACCCCAAACTTGCTGCCAGCTCAGGGCAGGGCACAAGGGGGACACAGGCAGGTGATGTGGAGCTTCAGCTCAGCTGTGCTGCATCCACATCCCGGCCAAGAGCTGCTCTCCGGGGCTATAAAAGGGAAGTGCAGGGGCCTGTGCCCCACTGCCCAGGTGAGTTGTGTTGGGCTGCTCTGGGGAGAGCAGGGCAGGGTGCTGTGGGCTGTGACAGAGCAGGACACAGCGCTCTGCTCCCACGGGAGGCTGGCAGGGCTCTGAGCCAGCTCCTGGGGACTCACAGAGTGCTCTGCGTGCTGGGGATGCACCGAAACCATTAGTGCAGAGCTCGGAGCGCTTCACGGAGAAGCAGAGCCCCTCTGCAGGAGAGCTTTTATGGAAGAGGGGTGGACAAAGCAGCGGGGCAGCAGCTGGGTGGGTACCTCGTGTATCCCATCTGCTCGCAGGTGGCTCTGGCCAGCGCCGCCGTGAAGTGGTCGTGGCACACGCAGGACCAGGCTCCCGTGTTGCTGTCGAGCACCTGCAGGATGGATCTGTCTTTGGAAACGCGGGCTGGAGGCACACACAAAGTCAGCTCTGGCGCGGGGGGGCTGCAGCAGCCCAGCCCCTTGGAGCTCTCTGGGGGTGTCCTGCACTCACCCCCGGCCGGTGGCCCCTCGGGGACCCACTGGGGACAGTTGGCCTCGTCCTCGCCCTGCAGACAGTCCAGCTGGCCGTCACACACCTGCTTCAGCGGCACCAGCTTCAGGGGCTGCTGGCAGAGCAGGTAGTGGTGGTCCAGGTAGATCTTCACTAGAGGGAAAGGGGTGCTCAGAGCAGAGCCCCAGCTCCCGGGCAGGCTCAGAGCAGCACGGGGGCTCAGCAAGGAGCTGGGTCTATGTTCGTGGAGCCATGGCCCTGAGAAAGGAGGGGAGAGGAGGTCAGGGGCTGTACCCAGGAACCCGATGGCGACAAGGCAGGCGAGGGTGAGCACCACGGCCAGGACGAGGATTCCAACGCGCTTGAAGTACTCTGGCGCCCTGGAGGATTTGGGTCTCGTCCAGGAACCTGTAACACAGGGGAGTGTGGCCCTGCGTGGCTGGGCTCACCCTGGCACCATTCATCTCTCCCAGCTCCCACAGGTGTTACCTCTGCCGTTGAGCCGCTCCGAGGCCGAGTCCTGCAAACCAGAGGGAAAAACCAGTTGTGAGCTGAAACTGGGACCAAAAAGCAGCTGGAAGGTGAGTGGGTCTGTTGTAGTGTGGGTAGCTGGCCCTGTGGTGAGCTCCCAGCCCAGGGAAACTGCTCCAGCCTCCATCAGAGGTGGCTTTAGAGCTGCTGGGAATGGGGGTGGCATGTCCTGTGGTGACAACGCCTGGCTCTGCAGTCACCCAGGGTCACCTGCCGCATTGTTCCCATAGACACCACCTGTGCAGTTCCAGTAACTGGCTCTCAATGGTGTAGAGTTACTGCCATTAACACACCAGGGGCTTAAAAATCACAGACGTTACGAAAGAGGCTCTTTCTGTTGTTGTGCTGAGAAACCCTGAGTCAAAATACACACGCCTGGGGGCTGTGGCACACGGGCATGTCACAACGGGGGCTGTGTCTTCAGTAGGGTCAGAACAGGGTGGCACAGCCCGAGCACTCCCCGCCAGGCTGCAGGAGCACCTGAGGAACCTGCCCGAGCCAGGGGAACCAGCACTCCCAGGGCGGGGAGGAGGGAGCTGTGCCGCTGCTAGGACACGGCATAAACACAGCCAGGGCTGGAGTGGGCATGAGTCAGGCATTGATCCGCTTGAGCTCCTCAAAATTATCCTCCTGGAACAATTCCTTGTACAGGAAAGCCCTGGTGATGGGAGGGCAGGTGCTGTGACCCGTGCCCGGTGGATGGGCTGAAGTCTGGAGCCCCTTTGGGAGGGTCCAGGTGGGCACTGTCCATGTCTGTTCTGTGTTTTCCAGCCGTGGTTGTGCCGTGCCACCGAGCAGCAGTTTGGAAAGGTGTTCCTGCTCCACTGAGCCTGGGCCCTTCCATGCCCCACCAGCCCCAGTGAGCTCTTGACTTTTCCTGTTGCTTCTGGACTCTGCCACCACAGGTAAGACAATTTTTTTTGGTGTGAAAAGAGGTAAGGAATGTTAAACCCACTGTGATAAACCCACAAATCCAGGTGCACGATCCTGGAGGATTTGGAAGCCTTTGCTCCAACTGCTGGAGCAGCACAGGTCTGGAGATGACGGTGTTTGTCACCTCAAAGCAGAGCAGAGCAGAGGTCCCTGTGCCACCCCAGGGCTCAGAGGCTGTGACTTGGCAGAGTGCTGTGGAGGCACTGGGGCTGTGAGCCAAGGTCAGAGGAGAGGTGAGCCCTCCCTGCCCGGGTCACAGTGCCAGGACATGTTTGGCCATGCACACACACTGTTCCAGCAGGATTTTACAGCAAATGCCAAGCGTTATGCCCGGGTCAGCTCACAAAGGCAGGTTGGCTTCGTGTGCCAGGAAACGCTGCCTCCCTGGCATGTCCCTGCTGCATGGCTTGGGCTGCTGGTTTGGGGAACAAGAAGTGATGGGGAGGATCAGATCCTGCCCCATGCCGTGTGGCTGTGTCCCAGCATGTTCTTGTCTGGCTCTTTGAGGAAATGCCAGCAGCCTTTCTCCCAAAGCCAGGCTCAGCTGGCACCCGTGCCGAGTGTGGGCAGCTTGTGCCAATTCCCCAGCCCTGGATAGGCTCCTGGGGTGCACAGCCTGTTTCCTGGTGCCAGGGAGCTGCTGGGGGCAGGAGGGCAGCACGGGAAGGGGACCCTGGGTCCTGCATCTCCCACCTCGGCTGCCCTTCCTGAGCCACTTCTCTGCGGAGAAGGGACAATCTCCGGGAGGCCTGGGAGTTTTGTAATGCTGCACCAACATCTCCCAGCCCAGGGCACGTGGGGCTGGTCCTTCCTCATGCTGACCTCCTGTGTCACCGTGGGCCTGGGCCGGGCACCACCTGGATAATGGGATGCTAACGGTTCCCTGCGGGAAGGGAACGGTCCCAGGTCGGGATGGATCCTCCAGGCCCTGGGGCTGAGGGGCACTGCAGTGTCACAGCTGCCCCTGCCTGTCCCCATGCTGCCCGTACTTGTCCCCATCACGTCATCCAGCTCCTTTCCAAGACACCAGGTCTGGTGTTGATGCAGATGAGATGGGTGATTACTGTTTTTTAATTTTTTTTTTTGCATTTTCTTCAGTCCATGAACCTCTTCTGTTTCAAAGGGATTCAGAGCTTGGAGCTGCCTCCCCGTGACTCCTCTCAAACCCACACCACGAGCAAGAGCTGTGCTGGTTAAATCCAAAGCAAGGTGAGAGCTGTGCCCACTCCTGTGTGGAGTGGAGGCACATGATTTCCTGGAGAACTCAATGCTACCGTAACTAATTGATCTCCCTTGCTGTGTTCTCTCAGAGCACTTCCAGTCACCATGGCCATTCCAGGCTCCAGCTGAGCAAGTGCCAGCCCAGGAGCCGTGGAGTTCCGACGAACCTCCTCACCCCTTGCCAGCGGTGAATCCGTGCTGGGGGGCTGCAGGGTGTGCCGAGCTGGGCTTCGTCCCTCCCTCGGGAGCAGGTGGGATGTTCCTTCACCAAACCGAGCTTCCCGGGGTGATCAGATTCCGAGGGTGACTCCTTGGCTGCGGGGATTTAACCCGTGGGTGCGTGTAGACATTGCAGGGAGGGAGCTCCCCACCCTGGAAGGGTTGCTGTCCCGGTGTGCTGCTGCTGGAGGGTTTCACAGTGCCCGGCGAGCTTGGTCACACTTGTCTGCCCTCTTGGGAAGTGTCTCCCTCCCAGGGAGGGACTGCATGCCAGGCTGGGGTTTGGTGGCCACGGCTTGGCTTGCCCAGGGCGCTGCAGGTGTGTCCCCCGTGCCGAGCAGGGGGACCGGCGGTGCCGCGGTGGGAGCTGCCCCGGCTAGGGAGGGCCTGGCTCTCACCCAGGCAGTGTCCCCTCTCGAGGGGTGGGATTAGACGATTTCGAAGGGCCCGTTCCCCTTGGCAGAGGGGACACTGCCTTGTTTGTCTGCTCGCCGGGTTGGGAGAGGGAAACGCAGCCCCGAGAAAAGTGGGAGCGATTCCAGGGGTATCCCAGTGCCGTGTCCAGCCAGGAGGGGTGTGAGAAGCAGGGGGAAAACCCTTCCCTGGCTGCTTCCAGGGCCGGGGAGCAGCAGCTCCTTGAGCCTGGGCTGCCCCATGGCCTCAGAACCGCTCCGGGCCGGGAGTGGAGAGGGGTCTGGTGCCCATCCCGGGGCCAGGGGTTGGGGCAGCGCTGCCAGGGACTCACCATGTTCATCCAGCTCCGGCGTGGTCCTTCGGCCTGCAGAAACCCAGAAACGTCGCCCGGTGCGGGAGCCGGGGAGCTGCGCTGCCCCGATGCCCAGGAGCCGGGCCGGCGATGCTCCCGCACCCCTGTGCCTGCGCTCTGTGCCCACGCCGCGCTCTCACTGGGGCAGGACCGCCCCGGCCCTCCTTAAAACCCACAAGGGGAGTTGTGAAACAGGAATTATGCTTTGTATTGTAATACAACACCGGTCTATCAGCAGCACCATCACCTGCGGTAATCTCCCGAGCATCTGCCACTGGAGGGTGACTCACCTGCCGGGCTGCTGTCACCAAGCAGCTTATCAGAAGTGAACGGACTGATTTTTCCTGCTCCTCCTGATGATAAGAGGATCCACGGCCATCTCGCTCTTTGTCCTGCTCTTCCGCGTTGCGCTGGGTTGTTTTCAAGCACAGGTTTGAGTAGGTGGAGGAGGAAAGGAGGAGAGTTTGTGCTCTCGGGTCACTCGGTCTGTGTGTCCCCGCCAGCCCCAGGTCACGGCTGGCAGTGCTGGGGGAAGTTCAAGGGAAGGCAAGAGGGTGTCCATGGAATGTTACCCCAGACTGCAAGGCAGGGACCATGGGGTGCTCTCGGGGACGGCTGAGGGTCATGGGTCTGTGATTATCTGATTATCTAAGAATAACCAGTCCCTCTCGGATGGAGCGGTTTTCCTTAGCCTGGCAGGATGGGATGGAGGCTGAGGTGTGGTGAGGAGCCACTGCCCCCGCAGGGTGAGGGTGGCACAGGGAGCGGGCTGGGGTCGGGGAGGCTGTGTGCTGCCGTCTGCACACTCATGCTGAAGTGCTGGGTGTGCAGGATGTGCGGAGTAGCTAATTACCCCTTCTCCTGTGGCAATCCAGCTTTCCCAACGGTCCTGCCGCTGCCAGCTGCGTGGCTGTGCCAACGGGAAACTGCAGAGCATCCCGGACCTGCAGATCCTCACGGAGCTGTGCCATCGCTGTGCCACCTCATTCCTGCCAGCAGGGATCCTGCCCACTCCCACAGCCTGGCCAGGGACCCTCCTGTAGCTCTGCAGGTAAGGGCCATCCTCCCCACACTCACTGAGGATCCACCCCCCCTCGTCTGGCTGCATCCTCGGCCCTCGTGGTCCATGCAATGCCCAGAGAATGTGGGATGGAGGGTCCAGCCAGAGGGTGCCTGTGCCACTGTGGGAGATTCAGCTTGAAAAATGGTGTAGGGGCTGCAGCAGTGGGGAGCTGGGCAGAGCTCGGGGCCCTGGTGCACCTGGCAGGTCCTGGCAGCCTCCCCAGAGCATCCCAGGGCCAACCCCGCTGGGGTGGCAGGGAGAGCAGCCCGGGAGCATCCGTGGGGACGGAAGTGGCCCGGCAGGAGCAGCTCTTCCTCCTTTGAGGTTCCTAAGGCTCTGAGGAAGCAGCTGAGGTTTGCAGATGTTGTGTCACAGCCCCGCGCGCCTCCGGGGCTTTGCTTCCTGGACTGCAGCTGCATTTGCAGCCGGTCACCCTCCCCTGCTCCTGGAGCCCAGCGTGACACAGGTTTCCGGGCAGCTGGGGTCAGGCAGAGGTCAGGCAGGGCTGACCCAGGGCCCTGTGTGGCCACCACTGTCCCCAGGGGACTCGGACACACCCCCCATCCCTGCCCTCTCCACTGTCCAGCAAAGAGCGGTCCCAGCCTCTCTGTCTGAGCTGGGCACTGCCAGGGTGAGGGGGACTGCAATTCCTATTGTCCTCTCTGCGTTCTGCTGGCTCTGCATCCCTGCAGGTCCCTGTGTCTGGGGTGTTCCTGACCCTTGGGCTCCCAGTGCTCCCAGTTCAGCCTCCTCCAGCAGCAGAAGGGCAGAGCTGCCCACGCAGGCGGGAGGGGAGGCTGGGCAGGGCACGGCGATGTGCCGTCTGTCGTGTCTGCTGCAGCTCCTCTGCTTTCTCCCTGCGAACCAGTTGGACCAGTGCGCCCGGACTGGTGCCCAGCCTCGCTGCAGTGTCACCAGGAGAGGAGGGGACAGGCAGGACGTGCCAGGCTCCAGCACACGCAGGGCTCTGCAGCAGCAGCCTCCAGGCCAGGATAGCCGTGAGCAGCTCCTGCAGCACAGCAGAGGGACATGGACCCCTGGGCAGGTGAGTGGGTGGCCTTTTCCCCCTCACAGGGCACAGATGGGATGGTCACGGCACGGGCAGTGCTTTGGTGACCTTCCTGCCCTCTGCCCTGTGAGCTGGGGCTCACTGCTGGTGTGGCTCTGCCCGAGCAGTGCTGCTCAGAACCTTCCCCAGGATGTGAGGATCTCTGCCCCCGAGGGAGTCAGGGCAGGGATGCCTCCCACACACGGCACGGGGCAGGGCCTGGGCCTGCCGCCGTCATCCTCCCACGGGCCGTGGGCGTGGGGATGGGGCAGTTTCGGCAGCGTTGATTCAGGGAGGCTGTCGCGCCTCGTTCCTCCTGCCCTGAGTCACGGCTGCCGCAGCTCCTGACCTCACCCCCGCCGGGGGTCCCGGGGCTCCGGCAGAAGCAGGGGACACTGGCCGCCCATGTGTCCTGAGCCCTGCCAGGAGTGCTCAGCGGAAGGGAAGGACAGGCGGGTGCTGCTCCTGTGCCGCGGAGCTCGGAGCTGGCGGCCGAGGCTCTGCGGCTCCGGCTATTTGTGGATCCCATCAGGTCGAGCGGGTGCTGCGGCCGCAGGACGCCCTGGGACCTTGCTCACTGTGTAAACACCGTGACCACAGGGGAAATGTTCTCACCGCGCTGGTATCTGCCTAAATTTAGCCGCTCTTAGCTCATCCCTTTCCGCAGTCTCCTCGCTCCCGGTGCCGCACAGAGCCCCGTCCCTGTGCCCTCCACTGCCCATGCTGCGGGGCAATGCCCAAAACCCCTGTCCCCTCCTGGCACAGCCCCGCCAGAGCCGGTGGCACAGCCATGGATGCTCAGAGGCTGTGCTGGGCACCTTGGTGTCCCCCAGACAATTCCAGGACCACAGGCTGGTGCTGGATTTTGCCCGACCCTGCGGCACGGATGGGGAAGATGGAGGGGCAGATGGACCCGCAGAGGTCCCGCACAGCCCCGGCCGTGTCCCGTCCCAGCCTGGCGCTGGTGGCTCCAGGCTGCTCGTCCTGACAAGAGCATCCTCTAGAGGGAACTGCCAGCCCAGGAATGTGCTGGCTGCGCGCAGCGGTGCCTCCCAGAGCCACCGGGAAAGGAGCATCGCCCCACGGGGCTGTGAGTGGGACCGGGGTAGGAGGCACAGCATCGTCAGTGACCCCCGCAACGCCACGTTCCCAGGGCTGTCCCACCTGCCAGCTCACCTGGGGACAGCGGTGGTCTCCATCAGGGGGCTTTGGGGGGAGAAAAAAATCTCAGGGCCACAGTGCTGAGCAGTGTGAAGTCCCTCCCTGCTGTGGGGACAGTGCAGAGTTGTACCCCAGCTCCCAGGTGTCCTGTCCCCTGCAGGGGACAATCGAACCCCCAATTTCCCGGAGGTGTCTGTCTGCAGCGCCACTCCTCCCTCTGCTTTCCAGGACAGGAGCCCATCAAGGTGATCGGGGTTGTCCTGGGCATTGGGCTGGCCCTGCTGATCCTGGCGAGTTTTGGCTACACCTTCATCCGGTGGTACCGGAGGGGCCTCTGCCAGCGCGGTGAGTAGGGGCAGGGGACAGGGCAGGGGACAGGGGGGGACAGGGGGGACAGGGCAGAGGGGCTCAGAGCACAGGGCTGCAGGGGCTGGGATGTGGGGAGCACAGGAAATCCTCATGCAGGGAGCTCTGGGCCAAGCTGGGGACACGCTGAGGTGAAGAGGGGATGCACGGTGATGTCCTGGTGGTGTCGTCCTGCCTGTCCCCACATGGCCACATGAAGCAAAGGGTTCATGGCACCACATGGCTCTGACACCTCTCCCTCCTCTTCCTCCTGCTTCTCCAGGACCTGACTTCGTGTTCAACCTCTACCGCTCACGGTGAGTGACACCGTGGGGGGATCGGGGCGGGCTGGCAGCTCCTTTTGCACTGTGCCCAGGTGTCACACCCCCTCCCCAGCCCCAAAACCACCCCGGGGCTGGCGGGGGACAGGCAGCTTGGTGACCTCTGTGCTTTCCCCGCAGCGGGCTGGGGTCAGTGGCACTGGAGCTGGTGCCACCGTTCAGCATCAGCGGCTCGCTGGGCACCTCGGGCAGTGGCTACGAGTCCTTCCACAACCAGGGGCCGTGAGGTGGGAGCTGCACTGGTGAGCAGGTAGGACATCTCTCTGTCCCACCCTGTGCCCCAGCACAGCCCATGGGTGTCTCTGTGTGGAGCCCCAAAGCCTCTGTGCTGCCTCTGGGGCAGCACAGCTTTCCCCAGGATAGTCCCAAGGCTTTTCCAGCAAAAGTCCTCCCTGTGGCTCTGGGGTTTCTGGGGCTTTCCCTGAGCTCTGGTTTTGGTTTCCCCTGCACAGACTTTGGTTTGTGTTTCCCTCCCCACTGTCCCCGGCCTGGGATGGGACATGTGCCCAGGGACAGAGGGATGGGGCTGGAGCCTGGGTGCTCTTGCCTCACTGTCTCTCAGCCACCACCCAGCACCAGCTGAAAAAGCAACCAAAACCCGTCAGGGGGAATTCTTCTGTTTTCACTTCTGCAAAAACAGCCCCTGAAGATGCTGGATTTCTACCAAAATGGAGACATTGCAGTTTCTGTTGCTGAAAAAGCTTCACAAAGCCACCAAGAGTTGGGGTTGGAAGGGACCTCTGGAGACCATCTGGTCCAACCCCCTGCCCAAGGTCACCTGGAGCAGGTGACACAGGAGTGCACCCAGGTGAGTTTGGAATGTCTCCAGAGAGGGAGGAGACTCAGCTCCATGAATTCCAGACTGTTCCTTAGGAAAGCAGCTGAGGAGGAGGGCCAGGAGCCCCAGATGACGACTGGATTTGTGCAGCTGCGGAAAATGCGTGAGGAAATGGGAAATCTGGCTCAGACCTCCTGCTTCTCCTCCATCCAACCTCTGCACCAGCATGGAAGTTGGTTCTCCACACTGACAGTGCAAGGAAAGGCCTCAGAAAGCCCCGTGGAGTTTCTCCTGGATTTTTTCATCAGCTGCCTTCAGTCTCGGCAGAGCAAGTGGCCGTGGAGCAGGAGAGCAGCCATGGGAAGCTTCTGTGGCCACAGAGAGGGGCCCTGCTTGGCCAGCGGGGGCTGGCGAGGCACGGGGGGCCTTGGGACCATTTCTGTGCTGATTCCTCTCAGAAGTAAAACCAAGAAAAACTCATGAGACCCACGTGGCTGCGTGTAGAGAAACTGGTGAGGACAGAGTGGGATTTCCAGAGAATCAGAGGAATCATCTCTGCTCTTGGTTATCAAAGCTAAACCCTGTGGTCTGTGGCTTTCTCCTGGTGGAAGGGAGATCTCTGATGGGTCACAGAGAGGGGGAAATGCCACCTCCTGGGCCCTGGGAGCCCTCTGTGGTGAGCAGGAGCCAGAAGAGTCCTGCACAGCACAGGATCCAGCCACGGGGCCTGACGTCAGCAGCGTTTAAAAGAAAAACATCGAAAAAAAAGCCATGCTTTTGATGACTCCGTTTTCCAGAGGAAGTTGAAAAAAATGAAGAAGAAAGCAAAAAGCTCCAACCCCCAAAATATGCAGAGGCAGAAGAGACGGGGCAGGAGGAGGCTCCCAGTGCCCTCCACATCCCCGTGGGATGCAGGGATGGATCTCACGAGTGAGCAGTGCTACGTTAGATGCAAGAGAACACAGCAAGGAACAGCCCCCTTCCTCCTGCCTGTGCCGAAAACCTGAAAATAAAACCAAAAAATCCTTCACCTGAAAAACCCACTCCCTGAGGAGGGTTTCCACCAGCAGTTTTACTGGGACTATCCCACGGTGAAGGTTCCTGGAAATGGAGGGAGTGACTTTCGGAAAACCTTCCCTGTGACCTGGCAGCAGTCAGACGGGGCCCAGGGTGAGCTGTTCCATCTCATCCTGTTTCCATTCTGACGACAGCTGTTCGCAGCATCACAGAATCAATTAGGCTGGAAAAGACCTCTGAGATCATCGAGCCCAACCTATGGCTGAGCACCACGGTGCTGAGCAGAGCACTGATTGCTGTCTCTCAGGGCTCCCTCCACCCCTGGGTTGGACTTGTTCTGCTCCTGTCCTTCCCTGGTGATGTCCCCAGGTGTTGTCCCATGGGATGTGCATCCCTTTGGAATCCTCTGAGCAGCCCAGCAGCTTTTCCCTGCTGCTCCTCTGGTGAGTGCTCCCACAAATTCCCCCGGGACAGCCAAACAGGAACTCAGGTGCGTGAGAAGCTCTTGGAGACCTGGCTTGGTTCTCCTTTTTCCCAGTTTTGATGTGGAAATGCTCCTTCCCCACGTGAGGCAAAAGCACGTTGTGCTTTGCCGACGGGGAATGTCCAAATCTGGAAACAGAAAGCTCAGCTTGACCTTAGGAGAGGATGAACACACAAATGGACCAAATAAATAACACATCCTTTCTGTATTTACAAACGAAATGCAATAAATAATGTCTGTATCAAACAGCGGCAGAACACAGACCATAGTGTGGGTAGGACTGCCCTGGCTCGTGCTGGGCTCGTAGTTGCGTCCCTTATCCCATCCTGGGGCTCTCCCGGAGGGGCTGGAGGGACTCTGCAGAGTCAGGAAAGTCCCTCAGTCCCTCCCCGTGTGGTCAGGCAGGGCGGGAGCCCCACGGTGCCAGCAGCAGGGTGCTGATGTCAGGCTGCCGTGTGGCTGTTGTGAAAGGTCAGGATGGCATCAGCAGGAGGAGCCCAGTGCTGGCCCAGGAGAGGAGAAGAGGAAGCACAGGACTGTCCCAGGCCCTGAGAGTGTCTCTGTGCCCCATGCTGGGCTGCTGAGGAGGGCAGACAAGGCAGAGTCACCCTCGGGAGACATCCTGCTGTGTGTCCTTGGTGCTCCCAGGAGGTCAGGATGAGTCCCTCCAGCACAGCCCAGGCTGTGCCTGTCTCCCGTTAGCTGAACTGGCTGAAGGGGCAGACTGGGGGCTGCCCACAGCAGGACCGGGGCCAAAGCAGCCCCACCAGGGGCTGAGCTGGTGCTCCTGGGCCACATCTGGGATGGTGCTCCTGGGCCCAGCACTGTGAACATTCAGGGGTCAGTGGTAGCTTATCCAGTGGCTGCTCCCCACGGGCAGTGGGCAGGCGAGGTAGTTGGGTCAGCGTGTGGGGCTGGTGGCCCCCAGGGGACGGGTCACAGGCGGCTGTCCTTGCTGTCCCCGCTGAGCTGGCCCAGGGGCTCGGTGGGCAGCGTGATCCAGTCAGAGCTGAGGCTGGAGATGAGCGGCAGCGTCCCCAGGAAGTCAGTGTTGTTGAAGATGCTCAGGTCGAAGGGAGATTTCAGGAGCTCAGGGCTGGCTTTGGAGGTCAGTGGAGCACCTGGAGCCCCCCAGCTCAGCAGAGCAGGGGCTTGGGGCCCCACCTGGCTGGAAAAGTCCCAGGCAGGGGCTCGCCACGGAGCAAGGTCTTGCGTGAGGGGATGCTCGGGAGAGGACTGCTTCAGATACCCCTTGGACACAGCCAGCTCGGAGCACTCCGTGTCCAGCACGGTGTCGGTGCTGCCCAGGTCCTGAACAGCCCCTGCACAGCCCGGAAGGGTCATTCCCTTGTCCGGGCCCTGCTCTGGCTCCACGGTGCCCTTGGACTGCTGCAGGTACCCCCGGAACTCCACCTCCTCCTGGCCGGTGGCAGGGCAGAGCCTGGGCTGCCCTGGGCTTCCATTCTCACTGCTGGAGGAGCAGTCAGGAGCAGGACAGGGCTTCTCCAAGCCCACCCCACTGTCCTCACCGGGGGGCAGCTGCTGCCTGTAGCCCTGGGGCTCAGAGCCCACGGAGCAGCTCGCGGAGGAGGAGGAGGAGGAGGGGATGTGCAGGCAGATGCCACTGTCGGTGCTGGTGCCGCTGCTGTCCCTGCTCCCCGTGGGCCACAGCAGGCACAGCCGGTCCTTGGGCCACGCTGGGAGCCTCCAGCCCTGCTCCAGGGGCAGCTGGGCTGTGCTGGTGCTGCTGCCAGGGCTGGTGTCCAGCTGGGGCTCCTTCTGGCACAGGAAGAGCTGCTGGATGGGGTCTGCATCCGGGCTGCCCGAGGCTGGGGGCTCATGCTCCACCCAGAGCGAGCTCTGCTTCATGAAGGACTTCTGGGAGGGAGAGAAAGAGGGGACTGAGCTGTGCTGCCTCCCTGGTTGGTGCCTGCCTCTCCCAGCACTCCCCAAGCCGTGCTCTGGCCACAAAGGGGGCCTGGCACTGTCCCTGCCTTACCAGGACTGACGGTGTCCTCACAGGTTTCCTCACGTAGGTGTGCACCAGCAGAGCTCCCAGCAGGCCCAGGAGCACCAGGATGATGAAGGAGGAGCTGAGGATGGCCGGGAGAAGCTCTGCGCTCCCTGCGAGAGAGGACGTGAGCAGGTGAGGTGGGAGAGGGGATCCCTCAGCGCACACACAGCACAGAGAGGCTGCCCTGGTGTGGACCCCCACGGCCCCAGGGCCAGCAGGCTGAGGGGGGTCTGCATGCCATGAGTCCCCCCTCCCCAGGTGCCACTTACCGTCCCTGTGGCCGGTGGTGACGCACTGCTCGTGGGTGCGCGTGGTGGGGACAGGCCGGTTGGCCATGTGGGGCTCCACGCTCAGGCAGTACTCTGTCACCCAGAACAGGTCCCCGATGCTGAACTCTGTGCTCTTCTCCACCACTCTGAACTGCAACAGACAGCCCGGGCTGGTACCTGAGCCCCCAGTCCTGCTTTCCTCCCTCCTCCTCCTCTGCTGTCCCCTGGGGAAAGTCCCCAGGGTGTGTTGCGATAATGGTGACAGCAGCTAGACCCAAAATCCTCACGAGAGCTGGAAAACTCTGCCATAAACGTGCAGAGAAACCTCTCTGATGCTGTGGCTGTGAGAAAGCTCAGCCTTTACTCCTAGAGAAGGCCATGCTTTAACAATCTGTTATTCCACCTGAGCAGCACCATGCAGGACAGATGGGGACAACATGGGAGCAGCAATTCATCTCACCGTGTGGTTGTCCTGTGTCCTCCTGACGTACACGTGGTACTGAATCATTTTTTTCTGGAAGTCCCTGTACTCCTCGGTGAGGTTCCCGGAGTGGAGGAGCAGCTGCAGCCGCACCTGGATGGAGTTGCCCACCACGGAGAGGCTGTGGCCCGCCAGGCGCAGGCTGGCTGGAAGCAAATCGGTCACAAGAGCAGGTCAGGGCTATTTCCTGTGCACAGCTCTCAGCCTCTGCAGCACCAGACTGAGCTGTGACTGTCCCACCCCCCTGCGCAGCCTGCCTGCCCTCCAGGAAGGTATGGACAGAAATATCCCTGCTTTCATTCACCCACAGTTCTTCCCAGGCAGTTTGGCACCCTGACCTCCCCAACCCCAGCGCAGGGTGGATGGAAGCAGACCCCAACCCACCTTCCTGTGGGGAGAAGGCACCGGTCCTTTTCCAGGGGGATGTGTGGCTCCCGCACACGGTCCTGACCTGTGCATAGTAGCGCCGCTCGGGGTCCAGTGTGTAGTAGGTGAGGTCACAGTAGTGCTCCAAGCTCCTCCTGCACTCAGGGATGGCTGTCCAGGGGACACTTGAGCCATAGCTGCGGGGAGAAACCCCAGGGTGAGCAGAGAGCTGAGGGCAGCACCCCGGGCAGGGCAGCACCCCGCGTTCCCCCAGCGTTTTACTCACACTTTGTACTCCACGTCGTAGCGGGCGATGCTGGGGCAGCCGTGCTCCGGCTCCCACCTCAGCAGGTGCCGCGCCACCTCCGCGGCGAAGTGCACGTGCCGGGGGCCGGCCAGCCCCTCACCTGGGGACACACCGTGAGCTCAGGGTGGGCTGCACAGCCCTGTCCCCCCGGGGCCTACAGGAGCCTTGGGGTGACCTCCTGGAGCATCACCCCGTGACAGGTGACGTCACAGCACTGACCACCCGAAACCTGCAAGCCTTTCCCCAGATTTCGTTTTCTGACTTCCAGCGTTTGCTCATCCCCTTGTCCTTCCTCTTTCTTTGGGGACAGCCCAGCTCAGCCCAGCTGGGGCTTCTCCGTGCTTTTCTGCCCTGAGAAAGGAGCTGTATTTGCATTCCCCATCCCCAGCCGCTTGCCACCAGCTCTGTTTGGACTCTTTCCTGTTTTGCTCATCTGCTGCCTGGATGAAACCAGACTTTTCACACCTCTTGCCTTATTTCGGTGTTGTCACCTGGCAGAAAAGTCCCGCTGATAACATCTGCCACCTTTCCCTTGCAGGTTTCCCCGGCAGCTGCTGTCTGCTGGCAAACGTCCAGCCCAGCACTGCGTCCCCAGAGACCAGGGCCTCTCGTGGTCACACCAGTGGGGACAAGCGAGGCTGGGGCCCCTCGCTGAGCCCTTGGGCTTCCAACCACCGATGAAAGGCAAGCGGTAAGCACTGAGCCCTGGCTGTGTCCTGCTCCAAAGCACCGATCTGAGGGCTGAGACCCCAGCCGAGGTGTCCAAGCTCTCCAACCCCTCCTTGCCTGCTCCCCCATCCCAAGGAGCCCACCCGGAGCCGCGGGGCTCAGCCCCAGCCAGCACGAGAGACTCACCGTGTGGCAGGCAAGCAAGGAGCAGTGCCAGGCACAGCACCAGGGCAGTGGCAGAGGGGACCATGGCCTCTCAGCATCCTCCGTGGCAGCACGGTGAGCGCGGGGCTGGGCTCTGCCTCGGAGGGAGCTGAGCGCTCGTTTTTCCCCCGGAGGTTGGCTCAGTGACGTCTCGGAGGCGTTAAAGGCACGTTGCAGCCACTTCCACTTCTCTTCGTTGTCCACCCACTCAGCCCCAGCCCAAGCCTCAGCTCTGGCTGGGCATTTCCGACAGCAGGTTTAGAGGAAGAGTTCTTGGGGGCTTTTCTGAGCAAAGCGGGGCAGAGCTGAGAAAGGCAAGTAAAAGTAAATGATGTCTCTGCTGCTCTGTTATGAAATGAGATGTTAAAAGCAGGGCACAGGTGAGTGTCAGCACCGAGGGTGACCTGTCACAGGGGCTCTGCTGTGCACAGCACCGTGTCCTGTCCTGCCAGCAGGTCAATCCAGCCATGTTCTAACCAGCCCTGGAGTCCCAGGAGGGGTGTCTGCCTTCCCCTTCCTTTGGGCTCAGCCTGCAATTCCCCTTTCTCCATTGCTGGGGCTGAGTGACACCCTCTGGGCTATCCTGTGTCCTGCAAACACCCTCACACAGGGCTAGCACCTGGAATCTGGTGTGATAGAGGGTCTGATGATGTCCCCAGGGCCCTGGCAGCCCCCCAGGTATGTCTGTGCTCCCGTGGCTGTGGGGTCTGGCCCCACGGCAGTATCTGGTGATGCTGGGACCAGAATCACCACCGGGCAGAGTCCTCTGCTTTGCCTCAGAGCTTGAGGGGTTTCCTGGGGCCCCCATGTGATGGAGGGTGGTTTTCCTCAAAAAGAGGAGTTTCCCACTGGGGAATTAGAGGAAAGGACTCAGATAAAAAGAGCAAGAGAAACCAAAAGGGCTCTGGACAGACTCAGAGAGCGTCATGGTGGGCACAGACGTGCAGGACCTCAGGTTCCTCTTTGACGAGCTGTCTTAAATGTCTGAAGTGGAGATTTCTGCTGTTTTCCCTCACTTATCCTTACTCCTGAAGGCCACAGGCTTCCACAATCTCACAGCCTGGCCGGAGCAGCAGCAGATCCCCTCCCTGCCTTGGCTTTATCCCCCTGTCCTGGCAGAGGAGCTGATGTGCGGCTGCTCTGCTCTCAGCCCTGAGTCACATCTGGCAGCCACAGAAGTGAGGAGTTCTGAGATGAAGCACAGCCCGTCCCACACAAAGCCACAGACTGTGCTTCGTGTAAGGTAATGACAATTAAAAGCAACGGGACCAAAACCCAGGGAAGAGGGAGCTTTGTGGAAAAGCCACGGCGGGGCTGGCCCTGTGGGTGAGGCGGTTCCGAGGCTTGGGAGAAGTGGTTGGCAATTCAGGAGAAAATGATAGAGGCTGAGGAAGAACGAGAGTTCTGCAGAATGCTTGGAACAGGTGGGACTCGGGCTGGCATCTGAGCTCTGCAGGGACAGCACTGGCAGGTGCCACGGGAGAGGCTGGTGAGGGGACAGTGTGACCTGGGGGTGATGTGGCTGACCCTGAAATGCCTCCCTCTGGGCACACTGCAGAGAAACCAGCCCAGGAGCACCTGGATCCGTGCATTTCCCTGCCTGGTATCCCTCAGGCAGCTTTCCCAGGGTGACAGAGGGGTCAGAGAGGTGATGCTGCAGCGAGCAGGGCAGGGATGGGGCCGGAGGGCTGCTTCTCCACAGCACAGAGTGATCCTCGTGCCCGGGGGCTGGAGCAGCTCTCCTGGGCTGGTGGAGCCGGCTCTGGCTGTGTGTTTCAGCTCCTCTTTGCTGGCTGGGAGGGCAGGAGGGTGCAGGGAGAGCTCCCAGCAGCAGTTACCAGCAGAAAAGGTGAGGATTTCACCCGCAAGTGTGTGCTGACATTTACCATCAGGCTGCACACCCTGTTCTCGGGAACTTGCTCATTGTAGGTGGCTTTGTAGAAACACCAGCAGACAATGAATGATTCCTGGATTCCTGTGTCACCTGGAGCTGTTTTCTGAGAATCCTTTTTTGAAGTGGATGCAGCAGGTCGGGAGGGCATGGCTGGCTCAGGGCTGCCTGGGGATGCAGCTCGGTGCTTGGCCAGCCCTGGCACTCAGCAGGCGCAGCCTGCAGAGGCACAAAAAGCAAACAAAAAACCCCAAAAACCACTCCTGCCTGTGAAAATTACAGAGAAGCTACAGTTGACTCAGAACCGCCCCAGGGAGGGGGGATCCTGAGAGCAGGAGGGGTCAGAGGGGCCAAGCCCAGGTTTTCCAGCCTTGAAAGGAAGGGCCTTTGCAGCAGGGTTCCTCTAAGCTTGGATGTCCCTGCTTGTCTCCTGCCCTCTGAGCAGGGAGGGGAGCTGGGTGAATAAGGGGCTTACCCTGTGAATAATGCCAGGAGAACCGTGTGGCGCCAAGGGTCACGGATATCAGAAAGCACAGAACGAAGCTAAGCCTTTTTCCTTTAATCTGGGTATTTTTACCTGTTTCTACCTGAGTTCTTGGTTACGCAGAGCCTCCCCCAGGTTGAGCCTGCAGGAGAAGCAGGAGGCTGCTGCTGGGCCCTGGAAAAAGCATCTCTTCACTAGCGGAGGAGTGAAAAGGCCTCTAGAGAAACAAGAGGGAAAAGGCATTTAATTTCCCTTGGAACAGGGAATTCTTGACTTCTGGGTCACAGCAGAGAGGTTTTCCTGGGGCTGGGCAAGGCTGTGCATCCCTTCCTCTGCATTAGGCCGGGTGGGAGAGCTGTGCGGTGGGCACAGAGGGGAACAAGGGGGGCTTGGGTGGGCTGGCAGCCAGGAGAGCAGCGAGGAACCCCAGGATGCTGCTGCTCCCTGGGGCCAGCTCTCAGCAGACTCCCAAGGCCCCCCTGCCCCACATCCCCAGGCTCTGGGCAGGTGTTTTGCAGGCTGTGCCTGGAGCGGTTGGGAAACCGGCGGCGCCGGGGCCGGGCGGCAGGTCCGACAGGTTTGCTGCTGGCACTGACGTAGAGCCGCTCGCCAAACACCTCCTGCCCCGGCCCCGAGCTGGCTCTGCTCGGCACCGCGCTGCTGGCATGGCCGTGCCGGAGCTCTGAGCCCAGCCCAGCGCTCACCCCGGCCCATGGACGGCAAAACCTCCCCGGTAAGTGCGGCGGCTCCGCAGCTGGATGGGGAGCACCCTCGGGGTTTGGTGGAGGGCCCGGTCTCTGCCTCCTGCTCACGGGGAGTTCCTTCACAGCAGCTCGGGGGGAGCAGCCTGGGGAGCTGCTGCCTCTGCCAGCCCTTGGCACAGGGACAGAGGGACATCAGCATCCCTGGTGCCAGCCCCGTGCTGGCAGAGGTGTCGAGGCTCTCGGGTACTCTGCCACACTGGAGCTGTGAGCTGAGGGGACCGGTTGGTGCTGTCAGAGGGATCTGGTGCTGCTTGGCATGTCCCTGAGCCCTCTGGCACTTTCCGGCAGCACTGCACTGGTGGGCACAGCCCTGCTGCTCCCCCTTGCCTGCTCTCCAGGCAGTTTTCCCTGTGCCTTTTTTGGGATGGGCTGACTGGGACCTGCTCAGCCCTGGATGTGGGGCTTTGCTGAGCATCCTGTCATGAGGAAAACATCCATCCCAGCTGGGCACCGGGCGAGGCAGCGACTAATTACCGTGCTGAGCAGCGCCGGCCGTGCCAGCGACATCCGGAACAAAGCCGGCGGTGATGGGGTGGATGGGGCTCCAGGGGAGGCAGGGCCAGCTCTGACACTGTCCTCGTCCTGCCCCTTGGCGTGGCAGTGCCAGCCAGGAGCAGGGGCACGGTGGGCTTGTGCCGGACACTGGCTGGGTCTGAGGAGCTGCAGAGTGGCCCCAAAGCCGCGTGGCATCACTGCATGGTGACAGTGGGGCAGCAACTGGGATGCCCACGTAGAGAGACAATTGCCCAATACTGGACAATCCCACTGGGCCACCTTGGCATTGTCACTTGGATTAAATGGGCCATCAGGGGTGCCAGGAGCCACCCCTGGCTCTGCAACTGCAGCAGAGTTGCTTTGTCTTTCCGGGCCTCCGTTTGCCCCTCTGTGGAATGAGGTGAGAAGCAATTACTCACCCCCAGAACATTTTGGGATCTGTGCCCAAAGGGTGCTCACGGTGGCATAGGGTGACCTGTCCCTGGCCACATCGGGCTGGCTCAATTGACAGTCGGTCACCTGCACTTGCAAAGTGACCCTGGTGTGCTCTGGGATTTCACTTCACTGCGTGTATTGGGGTCTTGGTAGTGTCCTTTCACCCTGTTCTGGGGCTGGGGTTTGTCCTCCTCTCAGCTGTGGCACTGGAGCGGGACAGTGTCACCCGGAGTGGTCGGGGGCTCTCACGGGCTGGGGACGGCTTTGTCCCCAGCGAGGACAATGTCTCTGTTGTGTGCTGGCTGAGCTGCCCTGCACAGACAATCAGTGCTTCACAACCAGGTGAAGGAGTTCCCAGCCTGGACACGGCGCTGTGAGCAGCTGGAGCTATGGGGAGGGCAGGCAGGGAGGATGGTCACCCACTGGGGCAGCTCCTTCCAGTTTATTGAAGCCAGGCTGCCTCCCTCTCTCCCCTCTTGATGCTCCAGATTTTGGGGAGCTCCTGTGTCCTTCTGCTCCTCCGAGACACGGCTGGCCCCCCCGGGTCTGGTTGCAACACTCAGGTGTTCCCTGGTTTCCCCTTTCCCTCCCACTCCGAAACTGTGGGTGACAGCTGGCTGGTTTCCCTGGATCCCGAGCCTCCAGCCCAGCCTGGATTGCCTTTCTTTCCCCTGTGCTGTCCTCTGCTGCCCTGGGTTTGGGGGCCTTCTCTCCGTGTCAGGGTGCAGAGCTGCGGGTCCGTGCACATGCAGCTCACGGTGCAAGGGCACCTCAGGGCCTGTCTGTGATTTGGGTGCCTTGTTCCCAGCCTCGGAGCAGGCAGAGGGACTGAGGTGGTGTTCACACTCCTGACGGGTTCAGCAAAGGACTGGTCTTGCAGACAGGCAGGGTCCATTTGTGTGCACGGTGAGCGTCCTGAGCGTCCCCAGCATCTGTGCTGGCTGTGCTGTGGAAGCTGTGCCACAGCTGCCTCTGGCATGGATTGCTCCCGGGGCTGGTGGAGCGTTTGCAGGGAGGCCGTCGGGGAAAGGGCTCAAACCGCAGCCACACGTGCGATCTGGGCTCGGCTCTGCCTCTGACTTTTACTCAAAAGCCAGCGAAGGATGAGTAAAGGTTTTGTGGGCAGGAGCTGGTGCTCACTCACTGGGGTCACGCGCTCTCCCCAACAGAAACATCTCTGCGAAACTGATGCTGTTTTTTGCCCTGCACTGCTTACCTGGAGCCCGTGGCAAGAGCTCTGTTACCTCCTTTGATAGGCCCACAAAATTATTTAGACTTTAGACTTTTAAGGAAATAAGTAGCTGAAAGTTCACCTGAGTGTAAGAAAGGGCATGCGCTTCCTGCTGAGGAGTGCTCAGAGCGGTTTGACCTATGGCATGTTTCGGTGTTAATTTGATATATTTGCACTCTGGAGGTGGGAGTGCTGCGGCATCCAGAGTTGCTGGCTCCATGGGGAAGCTGGGCTGTGTTTTCTGAGTGTGGTGGAGAGGTTTCTCTTTTGGAGGATTGTAGTTCTGCTGGTCTGATAAGCGAAGGGTTACAGCTGCTGCAGGGTGAGATGTGAAATATCAGACGTGTGGAGATACCCTTTACCCTGGCATTTGTGTGCTCTTTACAAAAACCTCATTTATACGTGGTCAGGACAAATTCCTTTTCCAGGAAGGGTTGCTGGCATCCCCACATAGCTTTGTTCAGGAGCTGCCACAGCTCTGGCTGTCACCGACAGCAGGCACTGAGGGTAGCAGGGATGCCCCACAGTGTGGGTGCCTGAGAACTTAAATCCCATCAGAGTTGAGACTGCTCAGGCTCGTTAGGGGAGGGCACTGCGGGGCACCCTCCGGCCCTCCCAGCCTCGAGGAGAAAACCGAGGGGCTCTCCTGGGCCCCCTGGCACCCCTGGGAGAAGGCGAGGCTGGGAAAGCCGGGTGCAGGGAAACCTGGAGCACACCCAGGCTCGTTCCTGCTGCCTGGCGGGGAACGGGTGAGAGTGGGGCCGATGCTGTGAAACAGAAAGTGCCTCTGCTCCGCAAAGTGCCTCTCTCTGCTCCTCCCCATGCACAGGAGCCCGACACGAGTGGGGAGGTGGCTCCCCGTGGCCGGGGGACATTAGCGGCGCTTGTGCCAAGGGCCGCGGGGGCGGGAGGAGGTTTGTGCCGGGGGTGGCCCTGCACAGCCGCTGCTGGCCAGGGCGGGTGGCCCGGGGTGCCGCTCCCGGAGCCCGGGGTGCCGTGCCCGGCGGCGGTGCGCGATGAGCTCCGCAGGCACGGCGCGGGCAGCGCGGGTGTGTCCCGTCTGTGTCCCGTCTGTGTCCCCTGTGTGTCCCGTCTGTGTCCCCGTGTGTGTCCCGTCTGTGTCCCCTGTGTGTCTCATCTGTGTCCCGTCTGTGTCCCCTGTGTGTCCGGGGCTCAGCTGCGCTCCGACCCTGCGCGGCCACGCCGGGCCGTGACTCACAGATAATGCCCAGGAAGTTACACCACCGCATTGCAAGGGAGGGCACAGCCGCACTGACAAAGCACGAGCCTCACGACCTGCTCATTAGGGCTCCTGGTTCCCGGCAGGAAACACGAGGGGAGGGAAAAGTCAGCTGGAAGGGCGAGGGGAGCTCCCAGCAGTGCCCCCACTGTGCCCATGTCCCCATCCTCTGCCCCTTCCAGAGCTGTGCTCAGCCCAGGTGCTGCTCGCTGGCTCGGCAGGGAAATGGATGATTTGTGGTCATGGGGAAAGGGGATCTCTAGCAGTGCAGGGCCAAAAATCAGAGGCAGTTTTCCAGAGGGATGTGTTAGAGCCCACGTCTAGCTGGTAAGTGATCCCTGTGGGGTGGTGGCTCCACTTCTCCCTGCGTTCCCCTTCAGAATCCCAGAATGGTTTGGATTGAAAGGGATTTAAAGATCCCCCAGTCCCAGCCCCCTGCCATGGGCAGGGACACCTCCCACCGGACCAGGTTGCTCCAAGCCCCATCCGTCCTACAAAAGGTAGAGGAAGCAGCATTTATTTGGGGATTTATTCACAAGTCCTCTGTGAAGGATAATGAGATGCTCTAGCTTTTGTCACTGAAGGAGCATTTGGTAGAGTGCATTTTGAAGAAAGGAAACAGATCCATATTCTTTTGTGAATTCATGGATTGGGAGTGACACAACTGCAGAGCAGCATTCCAGGGTGCAGGACGTTTCAGGGCTTGGAAAACACCGATTATTAAGTATTACTAAATGACAGCTGGAAATTGCACTGTATTTTTCAAATGGCTAATTAAGGATAGATGCATAAATTGGGGCACTGGCCCCGTGGAACTGGGCCACAGCGTGACTGTCACGATGCCAAATACCCGGCTGATTGCTCGCTCACAGTGATGGCTCTGGGAAGTTTGGCCACCTGAAGGGAAAAGCCCAGGGCCAACGAGGTCTTGGGCTATCCTGTTTGGGACACGGCTCAGGCTCCGGTACAGAGAGAGGCACTGGGGTGGTGACTCTCCATGAGGCTCATGGCACTGTGAGGAGCAGGCTCGTTGTGGTGCCAGGGGGCTCAGCTCCGTGTCGCTGTCGCCCTCACAGCTGGGGGGTGGCAGCTGGGGCGCTCTCCAACAGGCATCGGTCACTGCTGGTGACAGTCCCCTCTGCCCACAGACCACTGCCTCGCCCAGCAGTGTCGCCCCCAGCCTCCTCCATGTCTCCACGGTCAGCAGCATCTTCGGTGCCCGACCTCCGCCGCCCCGAGAGAACGTCCTGGGCATCAGCTTCAAACCCTACAGCCCCGAGTCCGGCCCGGCCCCGAGCCCCTGCTCGGCCTGCGAGAGCACACGTAAGGATGGGGCCCAGGGTGGTCCCTGGCCCTGGTCCCACCCAGGATGGGGAGGGATGGAGGGAGGCAGGGGTGGCACAGATAGCCACGGGTTGGTGTTTCCCTGGGGGCGTGAAGGGTGCAGGGGGAGGGAGAGGACAGTGACAGTGTGGGGTGGCCCTGCTCTCCCACATCCCGGGGTGGGCAGCAGGGTCTGGGTGCCCTGGGGAGGCAGCTGCACCCCTGACCCTCCTCTGCCCTGCCGCCAGGATCCTCCATGTTCAGAGCTCCCTGCATGAGCCAGCGGCGCCTCGCGCTCATCTTCTGCGTTTCCGTCCTCATCGTGCTGCTCATCGCCCTCATCCTGCTCTGTGAGTGGGGCCCCAGCCCGGGGGGGTCCAGGCTCCTGGAGGGGACCTCAGAGGGGCTGGGGGTCAGCAGATTCTGGGGATACCCATGCTGGGAAGTGCCAGAGGGAAACCCCTGGCCCCGAGGCAGCGATGTGCTCTTCCCATTCCCTGGGTGTTCCTGACATCTGCTGGAGGGACTGGAGGCGGGGAAAGGAGATTTGCTGCCTGGGCTGACGGCAGTATTTGGGGGACTTGAGGATGCAATGTGCTTTCTTTCTGCTGGGCTCACTTTGGTGGGCAGCGGGGCACCCCAGCAGCACCCACGGTCACCCACCCTGAGGCAGGATCTGCCAAACAAATTGTGATCCACAGGCAGAACAGGCACAGACACCAGGGAATCCCTTTAATCCTGGTAAAGCCCAGCTGCTGCTCTCCAGCTGGTGGGTCTGGAGTGCTCACAGGCTGAGTGTGGCTGGAGGGAGAGGGGCTTGCAGCAGCTGGGGGTGCTCGGGGTGGCCAGTCCTCCTCCAGCCCTGTGTCCAGCAGCCCTTCACTCTTGGCTCAAACACACCTCACACTCACAGCCAGGGATTGGGAATGCCCCTGTGCCAGGCACACCCCTGGATGCCCACCCAGGTGGGTCACAGCCACTCACCCACAGCCAGCCCCGGCCTTAGCGTGGTGTCCTCCTGCTTGCAGTCATGTTCTGGCGGTCCCAGACGGGGATTGTGTACAAGGAGCCTGCAGAGAGCTGCAAGGACAGCGCCGTGCGCTGCGACGGCATCGTCGACTGCTCCCAGAGGAGCGACGAGCTGGGCTGTGGTGAGGCTCTGGGAGCTGGGATGGTGGGAACGAGGGGAGCCCTGGGGTGCTGGGCAGCCCTGACCCCCCTGCTCCGTCCTGCAGTGCGCTTCTCGTCCGAGGAGTCCTTGCTCCACGTCTACTCCAGCACCGAGAGCCAGTGGCTGCCAGTGTGCAGCAGTGACTGGGACGAGTCCTTCTCCAGGAAAACCTGCCGGCAGCTGGGATTTCAGAAGTAATTCCTGGAGGATGGGTTGTTCTGCCAGGCCCCTGCCCTGCCTGAGTGCAGGCTGTGCTGCGCTGCTTCCCCCAGTTTTGTGTTTTCACACGGGAAGGCAGTGCTGGCACTGCTCTGGGCACAAGGCAGGGACCGAGGGGTCAGTGCCTGCGTGGGGGGACCCTCACTGCTTGTCCTCTCTCTTCCCAGCGCATCACAGACTGAGTACATCCCCCTGCGTGTCTCTGGCAAGAGCCTCTCGGTGACTGAGGAGAGAGACACCATCCAGCAGAGCCTCAACAGGTACCAGGCTCACCTCCTGCCCTGCCCCTGCCTGCCGCCACAGGAATGGGGCTGAGGCTGGCTCTCCGTCCTCTCCCCCGCAGCTCCCAGTGTCTCACAGGAAAGTTCGTCTCCCTCCGATGCACAAGTAAGGAGCTGGCTGCCACACGGCCGAGGGTGGGCCCCCTTTTCACAGGCTTGGGAGCACTTTTCCCCTTCTCTGCACAGCGTTGGGCAAATGGGGCATTTTCCAGCAAATTCTCTGGGTGATAGAAAACTAATACTGCATTCCCTGGTCCCTGCTGCCCCTAGGAATGTGGTGCCCATGGGTGGTGGGGATGTTGTGCATGTGCCCCTCCATGCTCCCCTTCCCTCCGAGCTTTGTTCCTGCCCTGCTCTCCCCTCCAGCCTGCGGGCAGAGGATTTCCGGCCGGATCATCGGGGGAAAGGAGACGTCCGTGAACAAATGGCCCTGGCAGGTCAGCGTGCAGTACGGGCCCATCCACATCTGCGGCGGCACCATCATCGACGCTCAGTGGGTGCTCACCGCTGCCCACTGCTTCTTCATGTGAGTGCTGCTGCCAGCCCGGGCACCCAGCCCAGCCCCACGGCCCGGCTCTCACTCCCTCCTGCCCCATCTCCCCCCGCCAGGAACAGCGTGAAGATCCTGGACGACTGGAAGGTGTACGGAGGGGTGTCGGACCTGAAGCAGCCCATGGAGGGCATCCCCGTGTCCCAGGTCATCATCAACTCCAACTACAGCGATGACCACGACGACTATGACATCGCCCTCATGAAGCTCTCCCGGCCGCTGACGCTCTCAGGTGAGGCCTGGCAGCTCACCTGGGCTTGGCTGGGGGTCGTGTTTGGGGGGGACAAGGAGAATCTGGGGGTGGGCAGGAGCAGGAGGCCTCTCAGGTCACCTTGGAGCCGTGGGGCGTGCGGGGCTGCTGCAGATGGAGCATCCGACTCTGCTGGGGCCACCTCGCCTGTCCCACTGCCAGGAAGGGCCTGGCACACACAGCCCTGGGCTCGGCTGTGCCACCAGCCCCCCGTGGGGCCAGGGAGACCCTGCTGGGATGGGCAGAGCGGGGAACCTGTCCTGTGCCCCACGCTCCTCCCTGGCTGTGGGGCTGTGCCCATTCTGCTCCCAGGTGACTCACCTGTCCCTCCTGTCCCATCCGTGTCCCTCCAGCCCAGGTCCGCCCCGCCTGCCTGCCCACGTACGGCCAGCGATTCCAGACCGGCCGGTCCTGCTTCATCACCGGCTTTGGGAAGACCAGGGAGAACGAAGGTGAGGAAGGGCTCTGGCTCCCCGCAGGCAGCTCCTGCTCTGCTCCTCGAGGGCTTTCCCCCAGGGATAACCCTCGGGATTGCCCTCCCAGCTGCGGAAATAAGACCTGTGAGAAACACCTGCTTCCTCCCTCTCTGCTGCCGGGGCGAGTGGGTGGGGAGGGGAATGAGGCCCCCCTTGCCCCACAGCTCTTCCTGCCTTGCAGATAACACATCCCCAAAGCTGCGGGAGGCCGAGGTGAAGCTCATCGACTACAAGATCTGCAACAGCGACAAGGTGTACGAGGGCTACCTGACCCCCCGCATGATGTGCGCCGGCTACCTGCAGGGAGGGAAGGACGCCTGCCAGGTGAGCTGGGGGCACGCCAGGGGACAGCTGCCCCATTTTGGGTGCACACAGAGGGGTATCGCCTGTGTCCCCTCCTCACCGCTCTGCCCTTCTGAGCCAGGGTGACAGCGGAGGGCCCCTGGTCTGCGAGGACAGCGGCCGCTGGTATGTGGCCGGGGTGACGAGCTGGGGGACAGGATGTGGCCAGAAGAACAAGCCCGGAGTGTACACACGTGTGACGAAGCTCCTCAGCTGGATATACAGCAAAATGGAGGTGAGGTGGCAGGGCTGTGCCGCGGCAGGGTGGCCCTGGGGAGGGGCTGTCCCCCCAGCCCAGCCCCTGGGACCTCACCCTGCTCTCCTCTCTGTCCCCTGCAGAGCGAGAACGACTAAGAGCAGGATGGACTCTTGCCTGGGCTGTGCCTCCCTGGCTGGCACAGGCCACTGCCCTGGGCTGCTGCCAGGGCGCGATGCCACCAGCCGATCCCCCACCTCTCTCTGGACTGTCCATGCAGCCAGGGACCTGTGGCTGTCCCCGAACTCTGAAAACAGCACCTGCAGAGTGACCCTGCCATCAGCTGGTGCCAGGGGTGACATGGTGGTGGCTGGGCACAGCACCCGGCCAGGCCCGGGGGGACACAGCCCATGCCAGCGGCTGGGCATGCTGGCTGGGGGACACCTCCTTGTCCCATGTCTGTGGCTCTTCTGTAAATAGACCTGTCTGGACAGGGTGTGCGAGTGCTTCCTGGCAGGATCGTGGCACACTCAGCGGTGAGGGGCTGCCAGCAGTGCCTGAGGAGGGGGATCTCTCTCCTTTTTCCAGGTCACAGCTGTGCCAGCTCGGGGTGCAGGATGTGGCAGCCGTGTCCACACTGCCCACACCTCCGGGGCCACACCAGTGGCTCTGTCGCAAAGGGGAGCCCCGAGGTGCAGATATTCCACCCTCTGGGAGGGGAGGCCGCTGCTCTCGTGTTTGCTGATGGATTTAGGAAGTGCTTTTTACTTGATGTCCGTCCCTGCGAGAGAAATGCCTTTTTGTTTATTTTTCCATGCCGTGGATCTGGTCTGAGCCAGCGCTCCCTCCCAGGACTGAGCCGCTCTCAGTCTGCTCCGGGGAGGGCTGGGGCAGCTCTGCACCCTGGGGTGGCTGTGGGAGGTGTGATAGAAGCCAGCAGCAGCCAAAGGCCACGCTGGAGGGTGGTGCAGAGCAATCACCCTCCCGGGCAGTGCCCAGTGGGTCTCCCAGTGCCTGAGTGCTGCCTCCTGCCTGCTGGGGTGGCACAGCCAGCCTGTCCCCCCTGCCCACACCACAGCAGGGACACGTTTCCCTCGAGGAAAAAAGTGCCCGAGTCTCCTTGTGGGCGCTGGGAGATCCCCAGGGTGAGCAGAGGCTGGCTGCTCCTCTCCCCAGCCCTGTGGTCAGCTGCAGCAGGGTCCTGTGAAGCCTGGCCACCCTGCACTCCTAATAAATGTTTCAGAAGTGCTCCACGTGGAGATGGCTCTTTGGGATGGGCTGGGAAGGAAGAAGAGACGTGCCAAGGTACCAAGGATCCCTGGGGAGCAGGCATGTGATGGAGTGGCCCTTCCTGCCCTCCACGTGGCTGGCAGAAAAGGGATGTTTTAGGTTCCTCAGGTCCTGGGAACATCCCCTGGGTTCCCAGCACTGACCACTTCCTGTGGAAAAGGTTATGGGCAGGCAGAGAGCTGTGGTTTGCATTGGGATTTTGGGACAGCAGGTCTGGTCTGGTTCTGGGTGTGCAGAAAGCACCTGCCTCTCCCTGGGTCTGGGGCTGCTGATGGGAAGGGGTGAGTGAATTCCTTGTTTTGCCTCACTTCTCATGGATTTGGAGCGGTGCTGGGTGGCTGCCCCGGACATGAACTGAAACAAAGGGAGTCGGTGCCTTTTGGGAAGCTCTGAGTCAGCCTGCCATCAAATCCCTCTCCAGAGCAGCAGCCCAGAAACCTCCCACGGATGCAGGAGCCGCCTGTGAAGAATGGAGTGTGCAGAGCCCGGGGGGACTGTTCTCACTTTATAACCTGTGAAAAGGGCCTGGGCAACCCTGCTGAATTCCAGGGAGGATTGGGGGGCTCCTGCCCCCCGCACACCGAGGATGGACATGTGGCAGTGACTCCCCTGCGTGTGCAGCGGTGACGGCAACGCAATTTTCCATAAACAGAAGCAGCTGATCTCAAGTAAGAGAAGGGGCCCTGCCTGGCTTCTCTGCTTTATTTTGGTCTGGTTAAAGTGGGAATTCAGTGGGCCTTAAGGCACAGAGCCAGCTGAGGTTTGGCCAGAGGCTCTCTGGGATCTGGGGTTTCTGTGGATAACTTGGAGCTTGCCCCATGGAGCAGCAGCTCACTGTGATTTCTTGCTGGAGAAACTGATCTTTTGGCAAGGAATAGCCCATAAATTGGAACCTAATAGGAGCTGATCCTGCTGTAGCTGTGTTCCTGGGAGCAGTAATGGTAACTCCATTTCAGCTCATGGGGGACCTGCCCCACTGCTGTGGATTTCACCTCCTCAGGGATTATTGCTCTTCTGAAAGTCTCTCACAGCAGAGAAATGCTCTCAGCCCCTAATACAAATTTCATTTATTTCTTTAAACCTGCCATGCAGCAGTGTCTCCCCCCAGGCCCACGGGCAGGTATGCTGTGTTTTCCCAAGGGATGAACTTTTCTAAGCAGATTAGAAGTGATTATTTCCCTGTGAAGCCGCCTGGCCACGGCTGTCGTGCTGTTCCCAAACGCTGTGCTGATGAAGCAGACCCTTGGACACCACTTTGCCTCCACTCCTGGAGCATTGTCCACACGCTGGGGGAGCAGAGGTGTGGTGGGTGCCAGCCCAGCCCCGAGGAGCCCCTGGGACAGCCCAGGCTGTCACCTGTGGCTCTTGTAAAGCCCTTTGCTTGCTCAACACGTCCTGCTCTGGAGCATCTTCCGAGACAAGGGGTGCTGAGCGTGGCCCCACATCTGGCCAGGCTGTTCCCATGTTCCTCTGTGCTCTGGAAATCATAGGCCAGCGTCCCAAAGGGATAGAAATTACAAAAATACAGCCTGGCGGGCACCACGTGAATTACCGCCCATTAGTGGTGGTTTTCCCGATCTCTCCTTTTATAGCTCTTTGTTCTGCTGTGTCAAAACAGATTTGTTTATAGGGTTTCAGCGATGATGTTTCTCTGCAAAAATGCTTTTCCTCTAGTTGGGGATTGGTTCCCTTCCACAGTCAGTAACATCATCTCTTGGCACGAAGTCGCTGGACTTCAGCTTGAGCTGCACTCGACAGGGGAGTGCAGGAGCTTCAGTGCAGCCACTGCTTGATCCTGCAGGGATTCAGAACACAAGGAGCGACTCGGACCTGATGGAAAATGATGTTATTGGGGTAAACGCAGCCTTATGGCTACACACAGCTTTTGTCACTGCTCGCTTCTCCTGTGGCCCTGATGGGGCCGAGGGCTGTGTTGCCACTGAACAGGCAATTTCCAAGCTTGGCATTGCAGGGAGAGACCTTAGAATTGGAGGGGAAAGTTCTGGAGAGCAAGTGGCTCCATCCCTGCCCTGAGCCCACAGCGATGGAGCCCCCTGAGCCTGCTCCAGGGTAAGGGACACAGGCTCAGGTGCAGTCATGCCCTGCTGGAGCCACTGGCAGTGCTCCTGTGCAGATGTTTGCCATGAGAGATTGCTGGGGCTGCTTTTCCCCCACAAGAACAGCACAGGGGACCCTTCCATTCCCATGTTCACATTGGGGTCTCTGTTTCACCTGAGTTTGTAAAGGAAAAAGAAAAATCTATGTTCCTATTTTTTTCCCAATTCTACTCACTTTGGGCAGAGCCTTGGAAATTGGTAAATATGAACCAAGGGAAGGAGAGCACAGAGCACATCCAGCCACATTCAGCTGTGTCCTGGCTGCTGCTACAAGGGAGATGTGTGCTGGGGCCTCTGCAGAGCCCCACCGTGCTCACTGCAGTCCCCAGGGCATGGTCACACCTGAATGTTTTACTGTGTGCTGTGGATAATGACAGCTGAGAAGCAGATAAGGTCAGAGAAGCCCAAAACTTGATTATATTGGTTTGATCCCTGCCTCCCTCTCTGCAGGGTAACTGACAGCCTTATCCTGTTATCCCTATGCATTAGAGGGACTTGATGTTTTCCAGCTCCGCGGTGTTGGTCTGTATCTCTTGACCCTTTGAATAATTGCCTTGAAATGCCAGTGCTGGTTCATTTTCTTTTTATGTTTTACTGGAACCAGGGAAATGGCTGTGGAACGGTGCCGTCACTGCCTGATTTCTATCTAAGACGCGTTTGAGTTAATAGGGGATGAGCCAGCTCAGTGGTGACAGCATTGCTGAGGTGTTTTTCCAAGAAGAAATGGCTCTCCAGGGCAGCAGCAGGAGCCGGGCAGACCAAGGTGTGCCAGTCTGGGCTGGCAGGGGGTGGTGCCCATGGCCCCCAGCACCCTGGTCCCATCTGCCATCCTGGATCACACACGGATCTCCCTCCCCGTCTCGCTCCTCCCAGCACGCCTGCCTGTCTGATGGGAATGAACTGGGCCACAAAGGTTCCCTGGCAGGGCTTTCAGAGCTTTTCACAGGGCTTTCTGTGCAGCCCTTCTGTCACACAGCATTTTGCCCTGGCTGGCTGAAGCGTGGACTGGTTCCTGACCTGCTCTGGCTGACACCCCAAGGGTCTGTTTTTCTGCAGCTGCCACATGCTGGTGGGTTTGGGGTAGGTAACAGGTCCTGGGTGTGCCTGAAACTGAGCCAGGCCAGGCTGGAAGTGCCTCTGCCACCCACCCTGATCTGGGTGGCCCTGAGATGTGGCTGAGTGACACGACTGAAGCACTTTGCAGTGAGCCACCTGGCCTGGCAGCCTGGCAGCCCTTTCCCAGCGCTCAGGAGGCAGCAGGACAGCAAAGCTTCTGTGCCGTGTTTGCCAGTTCATCTGTGTGTGTTTTCTGTGGCCCCAGAGGAGCTCCCAGTCTGCTCCTCACTCGCCGCTCCCCTGTGCCCAGAGCACAGCTCAGGGCAGAGTCCAGGCCTGCTCTGCTTGGGAAGGGATGTTTCACAGCCAGGTAAGCGTTTCCCCTTCACTCCTGCACCCTGCAGGCACCGTGACTTTTGTAGAGCCACAGAATCACTGAATGGTTTGTGTTGGAAGGGATCTTCAGGTCCCAAATCCCTGACACACCTTCCACTATCCCAGGTTGCTCCTAGCCCTGTCCAACCTGGCCTTGGACATTTCCAGGGATCCAGGGGCAGCCACAGCTCTCTGGGCAACCTCTGCCAAGGCCTCCCCACCCTCACAGGGAAGAATTTATTTGCAATATCCCCTCTAACCCTGCCCTCTGGCAGTGTGAACCCTTTCCCCTTCGTCCCATCAATCCATCCCCTGTCCCAAGTCCCTCTGCAGCTCTCTTGGAGCCGCTTTAGGTGCTGGAAGGGGCTCTAAGCTCTCCCTGGAGCTTCTCCTCTCCAGGCTGGACACCCCCAGCTGTGTCCAGAGCAGAGGGGCTCCATCCCCCTGAGCATCCCCGTGCCTTCCTCTGGGGGGATCTGGGAGCTGCCGGGGGCCGGGCCGTGCTGGCCGCGCCCCCGCCGCTGCCCGCGCCCCCCGCCCGCAGGCACCGCCCCCGCCCCGCCCGCCCGCTCCCCTTTGTGCGGCAGCCCCGCTCGGCGCTCCGCTCCGCTCCCCCGGCACCGCCCGGAGCCGCGGGGCCAGCCCGGCTCTGCCCGGCTCCGCCCGGCCAGCTCAGGTGGGTCCGGCCGGCGGGGGGTCTCGGGGGCCGGTGGGGAGGGAGGGAAGGAAGGAAGGGGTGGCTCGGGGGGCTCGGGGTCCGCGCGGCTCGGGAGTGCCCGCTCGGGGCTCCGAGCCCCGGTACCGGGCTGCGGTACCGAGCCCCAGCCCGCTCCCGCCGGGGAGGCGGCCGGGACCCCGCCCCGCTGCCCCGGGGCATCGCCCCGCGCCCCGACCCGCCCGCATCCCGGCCCCGGCGGCTGCCATGGCAACGCCGGGTACCGCGCTTTCCCTTATCCCACCGTTGCCTGGTTACCAGCCCCCCGTGCTGGGGAGGATGCCCCGGCGGACCCCACCCGAGACCCCCGCGGGTGGAGCGGGCACACGCCCCGTGCTCCCCAGGCTGGCAGGGCCGTGCGGAGCGGGGGATCCCGGGGAGCCGGGGGATCCCTCTCTCGCAGCCCTTGGCAGCGCTCTGGCTCCTGTTGTTCAATATTGTAGTAACACCGTGCGTAAACAGCCGAGCGCCTCATCCCGGGAAGGCGTACGGAGGAAGGGAAGAGCGCGTCTCTCAGGGTGTGTAATTAATGCTTCCAAAGAAACGGATTTTGGAGTCCATGTGGTGGAACTTGGATCTTGCAGGGATATTTCTGTGGGAGGGAAAGTGACAGGTGGTTTGTGTGGATGTGAATAAGCAGCGTGAAGGAGCAGCCTCTCGGGGAAAGCTGTGTGTGTGTTAGAACGGAGCACCCATTTTGGCAAGCCCGCAGTGCTCCTGGATGCTGTTGGGTCCCGTTGGGATTTTCAGCCCCGCTGGGTGGTTTTGCTCCCAGTTTGAAGCAAAGACAAACATGGAGAATCCCTGCTCGTGCACAGCTGGACCGTGATTCCGAGGCGGAGTGAGGTGGAGAGCTGCCAGCATGAAGTGCCATGGCTGCCAAGCCAGGCCACCTGTTAGAGCGTGTTTGGGACCTGCTGGAGGATATCCTGTGCCTGCAAGGTCTGAGTCTGCCTGTGCCTTCCTCCCATCAGCCTCATGGCTCACGCTCACCTGGAAATTTTATCTGCTTTGTCTCAACGTACCCATTCAGGTAAAACATGGTGGAGTGTCACGGCTTTGCCAGGTGTGGAGGGCACTCCCTGGCACAGCAAACCGGCAGCTCTGTGTCTGGCTGCTCCTGTGTTTGCCTTTTGGGCTGTTTGTGTGTTCCCAAGGTGCAAAGAGCCTGCTGAGCTCTGCAGCTGTTGCGTCCCTGAGCACGGGGAAGGCACTGTCCTGTCGTGTCCCACCCGGGGGCTGTGCCACCTGCCCGTCACTCTGTGTGTGTGGCAGTGTTGGTGGGGACCACAGCCGTGCTGCTGGGGACTGCTGTCTGCCTCGTGCTGGCGGTGGTCACAGCTGATGGTGACAGCAGAGGAGAGAAGGGAGAAAATGTCCGCTCTGATGTGCAGCAGAGCGTGGCAGTGCTGTGGTACCCAGCACACACAGGAGCCTCAAACAGCCTCTTCCACGCTGCTCTGGCAGGGTCTTCTTCTCATCTGGGGTACTCTGGCCACCAGGATCCTCCAGGTAACCTCACCTTTGTCTCACCTGTGTGATTCCCGTGGCTGATGCCTGTGCAGAGCCCAGGCTCGTTCAGCCGGTGTGCGGCCAAACAAGGGCGTGGTGGGAGGATGGGATGGTCCAGGCAGGTGCACGGTGAGGTTCACAGCACCTGGTTATCTGTTAATCAAATGAGGAGGGATCAGGAGCAGCAGACGCCTGGTGGGAGGTGGTGGTGATGTTTACTGCCTGCTGGAGCCCAGGCTGGGTTCCCTGGACAGGCAGCCTTTAGCTCAGCAGGGCTTTGCCCCAGTGAAGGATTGGCCTCACTGCCTCATTGGGGTGCCAGCGGGGGTCCGGGGACTGTGCTGAGCCACACATGGCCAGGCAGTCTTGGCTGAGGCTCCTTGATGGTTTGGGGTCAATTCCATGAGGCTGGAAGAAGCCCTGCAGGAGGCAAGTGGAATTCTGGGGAGCAGGTGAGGGATGGAGCGCTCAGAGACACCCCGAATCTGCAAGAGACAGTTGGATTGTAGCGAAGCCAGGCTTGTGTCTCACATCCAGTCAGCCTCTGAATCAGCACCAGGTTTGGGAAGGGCCATCCATGCCGGAATGGCGAGGGCTGGAAATCTCCTCTCTCATTTAGAAGCACGAGGCACAACAACAGGCACATTAATAGGCAGATTGATGCTGACGTGAAATGGCAGAAGAGCACATCTATGCAGAGCTGGAAATGTCCATTCACACATGCACGCTCTTAAACGCCCCGGGCAACGGAGCGCTGCTGTCACGGTCTGGGGGGCTTTGCAGAGAAACCAGAGATTTTAACTAGGTCTGATCTTCGGGAGATGCCCTGAGGACTCCTGACGGAAGGCGGAGGCTGCCCGGAATTGCGCTGTGATGGCTGAGACTTGACAGGGCAGATCTATGCAAAACAATGAAAAGGAAAAGGGGACTTGGAGATCCAACGGCGTTACAAATTCACCTGCCTTGCTCTGGCAGGATCTGCCGTGCTGCAGAGAGCTGAGCCAGGCGGGAGAGGTTGGGTCTGCCTGTCTGCCCGGATTTGCCCGCTCCTCTCCCTCGCCCAGGCTCCATGCACGCACACACACCAAGCCAAGGGCACGGGAATGGCAAGGAGGGATTATCCAGGAGGAAGAGGATGAGGAGGAGCTGTGGCTGTGCTGTGCACGGAGGGAGTGTTGGCTGTGCGCGTGGCAGGGCGGCGGCAGGGCAGTGAATCATGCGTGGGTGCGGGTGGCTCCCAGCTCTTGGTGGCCCTGCTGCTGTCACCCTGCCGTGTGCCCATGCTGGTGTCACCGCTGGCTGTGCCCCTGCAGACCCTCACCATGGGGCAGGCCCAGCCCTGGCTGCCTCTGGCAGCACTGGGTTAGTCCCTCAGCCCACTCTCATCCACATCCTCCCAGAAAACAGCAAACTCTCTGTACTCCTCGCTCTGAGTCACTGCTTCCTTCCCCCTGAGCCTCTCACAAATTCCTGCTGCCTCCTCCTAGCACTGGCTCTTCTGTGGAGATAGGGATGGGGGGAAATGTCTGGTTTCCCTCATAAAGCAGCAGGTTGGGCTGAGATGAGACAGGAGAGTTCTGGACTCCGCTGCTCCACTCCTGTGCCGCTCCGCCTCTCTCTGCGCTTAGCCGGATCTCACAGTTTTAACAGGAAACCCCCATGTTTTGGTTCAAGTCACAGGCATTGCCACTCCCCGTGGTGTCCGGGGTGGTGACTGCAAACTTTGTGTCACCGATGAGGAGAAAACATGGAGATTTGGGCTGTGGGACATGGCAGCTGCTGGTTTTCCACTCCTTCCCTGTGCCAAGGCACAGCTGGATTCAGCATGAGGGAAGGGGGGGAGCAGGGAGAACAGCAAACCCTCGGCAGTGCTCGCTCTCCTCACTTTATTTCAGCTTCAGGAAGAAGTGGGTGGGCCAGCTTGGAGCAACCCAAAAAACCTGTGGCTCTTTGCAAGGCATATGCTGCCTTGGAGGAGAGCTGGGCTCGTTTGCAGTGCAGAGCGCCGTGTTTGCCTTTGGAGCAGGGACACTGCCAATGCTGGCGGTTCACTCGTGCGGAGATAAGTTCGAGCGCGCGGAAGTGTGTGAATTCTAGGAATTGAGATGGAAAAACAAAGAACATATGTGTGCTGTGTGCTTGGCTCGGCCCAGCAGTGAACTCTGCCGCGCTACGTGCGGGAAGCCAAACGCTGAGCGAAGGGTTGGAGGCGGTGTGTGTGGCTGGGCAGGGCCCAGCGCCACGTGGAGGGGCTCAGGGCAGGGAAAAATGCAAAATTCCCTGAGTGTGTTCTTTGGGGAATGCTCCAATAGCAGGCAAAGAACGGCAAAATCAACAGTAAAAAATCCGATGAATGATTTGTATGAGAAATACGGGAGCCAATTGATCCCATTCATGGCACGAGAGCGTGAGCTGGGTCACAGCCCTTGTGCACACACAGAGCCCTCGCAGGGTAAAATGACTCTGATTTTGCAGCCTTGGCAGTGAAGAGATAAAGGATGGGAGAAAAAAGGACGTGGAGGAACGTGCAGCTCGAAGTGACTGTGCCACCAGCTGTGGGTTCTTTGTGTGCGTTTCTAAGAGCTGGTAATTACCCCAAATTCTGCGTCTCAGCAAACGAGGGGGTTTGTCTGGGCGCACTCTGGTGCAGCCCCGCGCTGCACAATGGCACCGCAGCTGCAGGAGAGGGGGGATGAAACCCTCCAGTGTTTGGATAAACACATCGCCTTCGGAATGGCAAATCGTGGAAGGGGAGGGAAGGACGGGAGTTATCGTGGGATGCCGCTTGTTATGATGAATAAGGCATGTTCTGGGAATATCGGTGGGGCCGGGGCTGCCTCCTCTGTGGATGCAGTGGGAAGTGGCTCCCATGGGCACCACTGAGAATGGCCACGGAGCCAAGCTGGGCCAGCCCTGGTGGGCATTGCTGCGCCTGCTCCATGTGTGCCAATCCTGGGAGCGTGGAGCACAAACCAGGAGAAGGGGCGCAGCAGGATGTGGGGGACCTCGGGGAGCCAGCCTGGGGCAGCCGCGCTGCGTCCCCCGGCGCTGGCAGCGGGGGTGGGCTGGGATGGAGGTTGTGTCGGAATCAGGTCAGGCTCTGGAGGGGCTGAATAGCAGCACGCCGGGATCTGCATCCGTCAGCGAGCTGAATTCCTGCTGTGTCGAGGGCCCCTTCCTTATCGGCACTAATCCAGCGCGGCAGCTGCAGCAGCTCTGTGGCACTCGGCGCTATCGGGGCCGGCAGGGCTCCCGATAAACCCTTCTTCCTCTCCCGTGCCAGCAGCGAGCCCTCTCCGTGCTCCCGGCCATGTATGGCCACCCAGCCCGGCGCGGGGCGCTGGGTGACCGCCTGGCACCGCTGACACGGACCGGCAGAGCCGCGGGGACAGGGACAGCACCCGGCCTGCGGCCACCCGCCCTCGCAGGGGCTGCATCAGCCGAGCCCTCTCCTCCCAGCACGAGGTGTTCCCCACGCCCAGCCGGCAGACGACAGGGCCTGCAGTGCCCTGTGCCAGCTGGCAGGACAGGGAGCAGCTCCCCGCTGTCCCCTGCCTGTCCCCCGGGAGCTGGAGAAGGGATGCTGGCAGCAGGTTGTTGGTACATTGGCAGGGCCGGTCCCACCAAATGGGTGCGGCAGTTGGGGACATGCCCCCTGCCCGTGCTGGCGGGAGTGTCACAGCCCGGCCACAGCGTCCTTGCACCCCGGGAGAAAGGTCCGTGCTCCGGCCGGATGCTCCCTGTGAAGGGACAGGGACAGGCTCCTCTGGGAGGGGACACCGAGATTTTTTATGGTCTCTCCTTGCTGCTGCAGGGAGCCCGGAGGGCAAGTGTGTCTTTGAGCTCGTGTCCCACCAGGGCCACTGGCCTCATTGCGGGAGCGTAATTGCTATGCTAATTGGGACAAATCATCATCAGGGGCCGGGCCGGGGGCTGGTGGCCGGGTGCTGTGCCTTTCCAAGCCGTGCCGTGCTCAGAGGAGCCCTGGGATGCTCAAAACCAATGAAGTTTTAAGAGCAGATGTAGAGAGAGCAGACTAAAATTGTTCTTCTTGCCTCTTCTTCTGGGGTGTTTCTTAAATCTTCTTGAGAAAGTTTTTAATTGAAACGCACCACATTAAAAAAAATAATCCCAAGTGTGAGTGGAGTCTGTCCCAGTTTAGGAGGCTGGAAATATTCAGCAAACTGGTTAAGTTATGCCAAGTTCTCCCAAAGAGAGTGGGATTTAGGCTCGACTGTTTCAGCAAACTAGGGTAACTGTAAATCCAGTCTCTTTTATTTTTTTTTTTTTTTTGTCTCTGTGGAGGTTCAGGTTGAATATCGGGAAAGGGTTCTTCCCCAGAGGATGGTGGGGCACTGAAGGGCTCCCCAGGGAATGGTCCCTGGCTCTGTCCCAGTGCCTTCCCTGAGCCATGTGGGTGCTGACCCCCCTCCCCTCTCTCGCAGCAGCCATGGAGGCAGCGCTCATCTTCCTCTGCTCCCTGCTGGTGCCAGCGGCCGTGGCAGACGGTAGGTGCTCAGTGCTTCCCTCACACAGCTCGGGAAAAGGCTGGGGGACCCTGGGGGATCCAAGGGGGCTGGAGTGGGGCGTGGGACAGCAGCCCTAGGAGCCCAGAGCCCTGAAGTTTGTGGGGGCTGGCAGGGCTCGGCCAGGGGCTCACTCACCTCACAGCACTTGTCTGCTCATTTCCAGTGGCCACGCAGGAGAAGGAGGAGGAGGATCCCTTTAACTATGGTGAGCATGGCCAAGCGTGGGGATAGGGGGGTGTGCCGTGGGGCCAAAGAAGCTGTCCCCTCCCTGGAAGCAGCAGGAATGAATGAGCCCTGTGTCTCCCCCTCCCAGATTACCAGAGCCTGAGGATCGGGGGGCTGGTGTTCGCCGTGGTCCTGTTCACCGTGGGCATTCTCCTCATACTCAGTAAGTTGGGGACAGGGGACGTGGCCCGTGCTGGGCTGGCAGGCAGGGCCAGCAGGGGCTGTTCTCGTGCTGGGGGGCTCTGGGAAAGGCCCCATCCCATTCCCACTTGGGCCACGCTCACAGAGTTTCTCTCCCCTTGCAGGCAGGAGGTGCAGGTGCAGTTTCAAGCAGAAGCCCAGGTGAGTGGGGGCAGCCTGGAGGGGAACACATCCCTTGGGAAGCCCCTCTACCCCGATCCTCCCGGGCTCCCTCCCACAGCTGCCAGAGGGGCTGCACTCCCTGGGCATCCCTTTGGGCTGCCCAAAGCAGCTCTGCCCACTCCCAGTGCACCTTCCTGGCCATCCCACCACACTGTTGGGCATCCCGAGTTGGGATGGGGCACAGACCCCAGCTGTCCTCACCGTGCTCCTCTCCTTGCAGGGCTCCAGGGGAGGAGGAGGCTCAGGCGGAGAATCTGATCACCTCGAACGGTAAGGTCACTGTGCTGCGGTCGCTGTGCCACTGCCCCGTGTCATAGCCACCTCCTGGTGCTGGGCAGGCACCACAAACCCCTCTGCTCTTCCCTTTGCAGCGACGGTGGCACAGAAAGCAGAGAACTGAGCAGGAGCCATGCGGTGAGTCCCAGGCCAGGCCGGGTGGGGGCACTGGGATGGGGTGAGGGTGAGCACTGTGGGGTCCACAGCAGGGAAACTCAGTGCTGGCAAGGTCCTGAGCGTCCACAGGCAGCCCAGCAGGAAAAGGAAGCATCTGTCCGGATTTTCCCTTGTGTTACACTTCCTTTTCTTGTGCTCCTCCACCTCGGAGTGGTTGTGGTTTTATGGTGTTCAGAAAGCTGGATGTGAATCCCTCGAGGCATCTCACTCTGAGCTCCCCAACCTCCTGGGCTGTGCCCTGGTTTGAGAAGGGGAAGGCTGGAGCCTCTGCTGGCAATTTGTGCTGCCAGGACACAAGCCCTGTGTGGGGAAAGCCTGACCCACTGCTCTGCTCCCCACACAGACCCGGAGACCCGAGGATGGACACTCGGAGCGCAGATGCCCGCAGCCTGCGAGGAAACTGAAACCCCAGCAGCAGGTCCCCCTCGGGAGACGCGGAGCTGCCGTGTCTGTGTCCCCCTCTGTGCTCCAGCGCCGGTTCTCTGTCTCCTAACCTGACTAAACTCCGCTCACCGTCCTCGCTGCCTCCCGTGGTGTGTAATGTTGCTGTGAGATGATCATTACCTCTAGGGCTAGTTGTTGCTGATGTTGTAATCGTGACTTTCTCTTCACCTTTCTCGTGCTGTGCGTGTGATTCGGGCTCTGTAGGACTGGCAGGCATTGCCCTTTTGGTGCCCTCCAAGCCTGGGAACGGAGCGTGGGCTGTGGGGCAGGGAGCCTCGCTCCCTGCCCAGTGCCAGCAGCACAGCCCCACTGGCTTTGGGCAGGGCTTGGGGACCTGCAGCGCCCTGGGGACCTGCCCAGCCGTTTCAGGGCCACCCATCCCCATTTCAGCAATAAGCCCCTGCATGCCCCCAGCCTAAAAGCAGCCATGGTGGGGGGTGAGTCAGGCAGGGACATCCCATGGCTCAGCCCTACTCGCTGGGGTCACTGGGGTGCTGCATGCAAGGCTGAAGGGAGCTCTCCTGCCTCTCCTGCCTGGCACTCCCCATTTCCATCCCTGGTTAAACCTGTGGGACGCTACTTTAAGTGTGAGGAAAAGGCCGTGGTGGCAGAGAAGCCCGTGAGGTCCCCAGCATGGTGACACTGTGGAGGAGGGCGGCAGCACAGCGGTGACCCCATTAACCAGCACAAACCAGCTCCTGCCTGCGAGCCAGAGCTGGGTGGGTGACACAGTGCGAGGGCTAAAGAGAAACAAAGATCCTGTCCGTGCTTGTCTCCGGCAGAGAAGGGGCAGTGGCGTTTTCTCCGGGTGCTCCCTGCCCCTCCTGACACCTTGTCGCTCCCTGTGCCACCCATGTCAGTGCTGTGTGTTGTCCCGTGGTGGTTCCCTGTCACCCCTGGTGCCGACTGTCCCTTGTCCCCACACAGCAGCAGCAAGTGGCAGTGAGTGATTCTCGGGGCTTTTGCACACCTGAGCTTGCACTGTGACAACATGCTGAGCCCAGAGGCCATTGTCACCCTGTGTCCTCTCATGGGTCAGAGGCAAACCTGTGATTTTTGGCCCTTGCCCAAGTCCATGGGCAGGCAAACCCTCAGCTGGGGCTGGGGACTGCCAGCTCCTATGGGGGCAGCAGTGGGGTGTCCCCAGGGCTGCGCTGAAACACCTCAGGGTGCCATCCCCACACCGAGAAGGGGTTCTTGTCCTCCAGGATGGTTTTGAGAAGGGTTCCTGTTGTGTCCATCCCACTGTGGTGGCCCTGCTTCCAGCGTGGGCTGTGTCCCTGCATGCTTGGCATCACTTGGTGGCAGCGGGAAGCTCTGTCCCATCTGCGCCAGGCAGGGGGACCGTGTCTCTCGTGTTGTGTCCCTTGCCTCTGTCCTGGCTGTTGCAGAGAGCTCCCGGGCAGTGCAGACCCTGGCCCGGCCCCCGAGTGTCACGGTGTGTGTCCCGTCGGAGTGCCCGTGCTGTCTGTAGTGTGCCGTCGGTGTTACCACGAAACAAAGAGCTCCCTGTGGTGTGTAAAATGGCCAAACCCTGACTGTTGTAAAATAAACTGAGCTATTGTGTCTCCTTTTAAATAGGCGAGTGTGCTGCTGTGCTGGAGGGCTGGTGTGCTCTGTGCTGTGACCTAAGGGGAAAGGAATAAAATATCGTTTCTATCGGTGCCTGCCTGCGTTGTCTCGAGGGCCGTGGCGTTCCCAGGGCAGCCTGGCAGCTTCCCACGCTGTCCCATTGTGGCCCGGCTGGGACAGAGGGAGCAGGGGCAGCGCCCTGGGCAGCACAGCCGCGCTTTGTGCCGGCCGAGCCCCCTCCTGCTCCCTTCTGCAGCTCAGCAAAGCCAGCGCTCGTGGGAAGGGAGCGCGGGGGCGCGGCCAGGGACACTTTTGTCCCTCGGCTTTTTGGGAGCCGCCGTGTCGGGCTGCTGGCGCGCCGGTCCGGCGGATGCTGAGCGCTGCCAGGGCGCTGTGACAGCAGTGACAGCAGTGCCACCGCGCCGGCCCCACGCAGCACCCTCCTGGGGCTTGGCTGCACCCCGTGGCACCGGAGCCGGGCTGCCGCGGGCTCCGGGTGTCTGCGCTCCTCAGCCCGGCCAAGGGAGCGTCCCTCGGGTGCTCCCCCCGGCCACCGCGGCGTTAATCGGCTCGGGCGCGTGACTCCGGCTCGCTGATGGCGAGATTAGAGCAAACTGGATTGCACAGCCCTGCTGGCAGCTGGCCCCGCCGGACCCGGGGCTGGCACCGCCCGGGCAGGGGCGCAGCATCCCGGTGCCCACCGCCGCCGGGATGCGCCCCGGACCTGGCCGTGCCAGGGTGCTGCGGTGGCCCGGAGTGGCTCGGTGGTGGCACGGAGGTGCCGAGCCGGCCTAGGGACACCCCCGGTGCCAGGCTGGGAGGACGGGGCGTGCTGCCCGCTCCTCTCCAACAAAAGGCAGTCCCAGCCTGTATTTGAGCCCATCCCTCGGCTCGTCGCCGCCGCAGGAGGTGAAGCCCAGCTGGGCTGACAATGGGAAGCGGAGGGAGGGCTGCGACAAGGACACGCAGCTCGGGGTGCCCAGCCCTCCCCACCGGCTGGCACGGTGGGTGCTGCCCCTGCCCTTCCCTCCCCTCCCTCTTTCCCAAAGGCGGGCGGGAGCCCTGTGCCTCCCCTCGTGACTGCGATAAACATTACACCGAGGCCATTAATGTTTAATGAGGTTTGTCTCCCAATTAATGCGCTTTCCCGTGGGTGCCCACTCGCAGAGCGAAGCGCCCGCTGGACGACACACTGAGGCCATGGGTGACGGTAAGGACAGACACCTTCACGGGGTCATCTCTGTGCGAGGGGCAGGGCTGGTCCCTCCCACCACGGGGGAAGCTCCCGATGAGGATTCGGGGTGGGGAGATGTGGGGATGGATCCTCAGAGCTGCACAGCCCTGTGGCACATCGGTGCCGGCCGTGGCACATCGGTGCCAGCTGTGGCATATCGGTGCCAGCTGGTGCTTGGCTTCTTGGGGTGATTTCTCCTTCCAAGCTGCTCCCGGCAGAGGGATGTGCACCCAGGTAAGGTGGCTGGAGCAGTGACATGCAGCTGTGGCACGGAGGGCGCATTTTTGGGGTGCATCTGGTGTGATGTGTGAAGCTGAGGGTCTGTTCAGTCCTGTGCACTGAGGGAGCAGAGCCATGGATAGAGTCCTGCAGGAGCAGAGCCATGGATGGAGTCCTGCAGGCATGGCACTTCCCAAGGGCAGTGGAGCCAGGTCCCTGTCTGCAGCTTCATCTGGAGCTCAAAGGCTCCCGAGCATCCTGCAAATGCAAGTGCATCCCATGAATTCACCGTGGACGTTAAACCTCCTGGGGTGAGACCCAGAAGTTTCCTGCCTCGGCTCCATGCCAAGGAAGTCACTGTGCTCTCGCTTGCTGTCCTCCATCCTGGTGTCTCCCACCTCCACGTTGTGAGGACATGGCTCTCACTGGGGTTTCTCTTTTCCAGAGCAAGTGCCCGAGCAGGGCCTGGACCGGTTCAGCTACGGTGAGTGTGTGCCCTGGGCAGGCCGGGGGCTGCGGGCAGGGGGACAGGCAGCCCCTGCCACTCTGCCACGGGCTCTGTGCTGCGGGCTGAGCCCCATGCTCAGACCGGGCTGACACCACCGGGCTCTCCTCCTCCCCAGACTATGACACCATCCGCAATGGGGGGCTGATCTTCGCCGCCGTGGCTTTTGTGGTCGGGCTCCTCATCATCCTCAGTAAGTGCCTGGGTTGGCTGAACACCCCTCGGCTCCATTCCCTGCTCCGCTCGGCCCCCTCCTCTCCCTGGGAGGAGTCTGGGGGTCACCAACCCTGCCCCACAACACGGGGGGTGGGCACAGCGTGCCCCCGGGGCTGCCTGGGAACTTTCCATCCAGGCACGCTCCCAGCAGAGAGCGAGTTGGGAGGGCGACCACGTAAATATTTAGTGTTTCCCTGCCAGCGCCAAGGCTTCAGAGGGAAGGTCACTCATTAAAAATAGCAGAGAAAACTCTGACATTTCCAGAGCGAGGAACCAGCGTTCCCAGAGCCCTCGGACCTCAGCAGCTCCAAGAGTGACCCAGTGTTGAGTGTGCAGGGCACCCTGTGACCCTGCCTGGGTGTTCTGGCACTGCTCCGCACCAGCACCGCTCTGTGCAGGGTGGCCTCAGTGTCACAGCTGGTGCAAGGGTAGTGCCCACTAATTTCAGGGAGAAATATATGAAAGCCAACAGCACTTGCACTCATGGGACAGCTTGAGCAGGAGCCTGTGGCTGGGCAGTGCCAGGGCTGCAGGGGTGGGTGAGATGGGGCGGGAAGGAGGCTCAGCCTCAGTCGCTCCTCTCGCCCCCAGGCCAGCGGTTCCACTGCGGAGGGAGGAAGAAGAGGAGGTGGGTATTGCACGGTTTTCAGGCAGCCTCAGCCTGCTCCAGTCCTGCCAGCTGACAGGGCTGGGGTTCAGCCCATGCTTCCCCCCTCTCCCAGCTACAACTCCCAGTGTAACTCTTCTCCCCTTGCGTTTTGCTCCACAGACAAGGCAATGAGGAAGAGCTGTAGGTGCAGGTAGGAGGCTCCAGCTGGGCCCCCTGTGCTGGGCAGTGATGCTTTGGGGTACTCCTGCTTCAGGGAAGTATTTATGGGGGTTTGTCCTGGGAGGAGAGGGGCTGGGACACGCTGGCCATGTCACCCTCCCTCTCTGCGGTTTCAGAGCTGCAATGGCACCATGGAAGCAGAGCTCCAGCCGAAGCCCAGGAATCCTGGCCAGTGGCCACCCCTCACCCCGCTCCGGTGGATCCATTTCCCCGCAAGGCCAGAACGCAAATTACCCTCGTGCTTCCCCCTCTCTTAGACCCAGCAAGAGTTCCTTGGCTAATAAAGTTCAAGCTCCGAGAGGTTAAACTCTGTGCCCAAGGCGTTTGAATCGCCCACTCTCCTGGCCCGGTTCCAATCACTTTTCTGCCCTGCAGGCGTCTTCCACCACAAACCCAGGAAAGGTTCCCGCTGGCTCCTCCGCAGCCCAAGGCGCAGAGCAGCCAGCCGCCTCAGCCCTGGGTTTGCTCCGGATGTTTCTTCTCCCAGCTGCGGGTTCCTGGATCCTGGGGCACATGCCTTTCCCTGGGGATGCCCTGGCAGGGGTTGGCAGCACCGTGGGGCTGTTTGTGTGCTCGTGTCTGGCTGGGATGGGGTTAATTCTGCCCCCGCAGCCCCCGCGGTGCTGGGCTGTGTGTTGGGAGCTGGGAAAGCGTTGGAAACAGTCCAGTTCTGGCTCCTGCTGCTCCCTCTCACCAGTGGCTGGGGTGGGCAGGACCCTGGGAGGGGACATGGCCAGGACAGCCCCAAACTCACCAAAGGGATATTCCAGACCAGGGGATATCTGCTCAGGTATAGGAGGAAAGGGGAAAGAGGAGAAAAGGAGGGTGTTTGTGTGTTACATTTGCCTTGAGGAGTGACCCCACTTTCCCAGGAAGGGGCTGGACATCAGCTGTGGGTGGGAAGTGGAGAATTTCAGTTTTCTACATTTCTTTTTTCCTTCTCTTGTGCTCACGCTCCCTCTGCTTTCACTTTATAAACTGCCTTTATCTTGACCCACGCATTTGGGGGATTTTCCCTCTTTTTAATCCCTCCCTGCCCTGCTGGGGAGGGGAGTGATGCAGCAGCTCAGTGGGCAACTGGTGTCCAGCCAAGGTCAACCCAGCGCAGCACCACAGAGCGTGATCCAGGCATCCTTCTCGGTCAGGAGCGGAGCTGGGATGAAGAACGGAGCTCTGTGTGAGCTCTCGGCCTCTCAGCTTCGGATTCAGCCAGAAACGCCTCTTTCCGGGGAAAAAAAAAAAAAAAAAAAAAAAAAAAAGAAGAAAAAAGAAAAAAGAAAAAAAAATAAATAAAAAGAAAAAGAAAAGACTCTCCGGCAATTGGGCGGTGAGTGGGGAGGGAGGTTCGCTCTGTGCGCGGAGAGCTGGCCCGACACAGACACCTAGTGACGGGAGGGCAGGGCTGCCTGTGCCCCACCGCTGCCCCCCAGCCTGCCCCAGAGCCTTTATCCCTTCCCCTGCAGGCCTGGGGACAGAGGGGTACCCCAAACAAGCAGAGGAGGGCTTCAGGGAAGAATGCTCGCTCCCAGCCTCGTCAGTCCGGGGATTGCTTGGCCGAGGAATGGTTTGGGTGAGCAACCCCAACTCAGGGGGTTTCCTCCCCTCACCTGAAGCCTCGGTGGTTCATCAGGTGTTCAAGGGGCTGCCTTCAGGGACCCCGAGATCCCAGCACAACAGGGATGGAGAATCCAACTCCCGGGGTCCGTTTGGGCTTCGATCGAGGTCAGACATTGACAGAAAAATAGGATTAGCTGGGGGAAGGTTATTAGGCAAAATCCGTGCAATTTGTTTAATCTGAGGTGCTTATTTAACACAGTAAGGAGATTATTTTGGAATATAATTTTGACTTGACACTGACCCACTAATAAAGACTCGTTGCAGCTTTGCACAGCTCGAACAGGGACCGGAGTCCTTAGACTGAGAGAGAAAATGGTTAATGGTTGAGCTTGATGGTCTTAGAGGTGTTTTTCAAACTAAATGATCCAGTGATTCTCTGCAAAGTGCCTCTTTAACAGCACATAAAGGTTTGGTCACACCAGAACTGAGTGCGGCGGGGCTGTGCCCCCCAAAAGCAGGAGCTAAAGTCCCGATTGGCAGGAAGGCAGCGGGGTGTGAAATGAACCCGTCCTCAGCAGGGTCCCCGAGCCCCAGGGCTCCGCTCCTTCCCGGCTCCTGAGCGTGCCAGGGCTGCAGCCGTGCCCTTCATCTCCCCGAGAGCCCCGCGCACGGAACCCCGCGGCTCCGGGGATTACGGGGAGCGAAAAGCCGCGTCTGGCTCCCGCGCGGGATCTCCGTCTCGGCACCAGATGGCATTAATGGCATTATTCTGCACGGCTTGGGGACACCCACGTGGGCCCGCACCTGCACAGCCCCCCGGCCCGGCCCGGGGCTGAGCCAGGGCTGGGGACACTGACGGGGGGACAGTGGCAGGGCAGGACACATCCCAGCACCCAAACACTCGCACCGGGTGTGACTGTGAGCAGCCCAGCTCCGTGCCCCGCCGCGATGGAGCCAGGTAATCTGGGAACCAGGAACGAAGAAAATGCAGCCTCCCTGCTGCCAGCAGCTCTCCAAACCTCCACGGCCATTTGCTTTGGATGTGGAGCCCTGGAGCTTTGGGACAGGGAAGCTGGGGACACCCCAGGAAAAGGCCACCGTGTCTCCTTCCTCCTTCTGCTGCTCCGATGAGAGGGTCCTGCTCTCCCCCTGAGCTGTGTCCCCATCAGAGGGTGTCCCATGCACAAGGCCAGCCCCTCAGCCCTTCCTTGTGCTCCTCGTGCTCCGTGGCCTCGGCGAGGAGGCGTTTGCCTTCTCCCCTGAACCAGGCAATCTCGGAGGATTTCTGTCACAGCCCCTTGAGCCATTAATCTTCTCAAAGTAAATCTTTTCTGCAGCACAAAGGGGATTGGGTAAATAATACAGTGGACAACTGGAGTGCCCTTTTCCTCTGGGAAGGCTTCCAGACCCAAACAGCTTCCCCTTGGCGTTGGCTATTCCCTGTTTGCTTCACCGGGCTCTGGATGGAGAGGTACGAGGGAGAGGGCTGTGCCTTGGCGTGTTCCTGTGCTTCATCCCTGGCTGAATGCGAGGAGATGAGGCAGCGGGGCAGGAACCGGAGGAGCAGCAGCCAGGGAGGAGCTGCCAGCACTGCTCCGCGATGCCAGGGACGCATTTCGCCCATGAGGAAACACGAATGCAAAATGTCTCCTCATTAGTTTAAAGAGGAGAGCAGCAAATGGTGACTCAGGGAGCCAAAGAGGAGCACTGGAGAGCGGAGAGATGGGCCGGCTTGGCGGGGAGCCAGCCACGCGCCTCGGCCTGCCTTTGTTCTGCTCCCGAAAAGGCAGCACATCCAGCGGCAGCAGCACCCCTGCCAAAACATCCTCAGCAGCGCTCCGCGGGCTGGAATTATCCTCCAGGCCCTGGAAATGACATTTCAGCCCCCATTTTCACATGGCACGTGCTCCAAAGCGGAGGTGATTAGGGAATGAGTGCTCACATGAAGAGGGCCGGGGGCAGGGATGCTGTGGGTGCACAGCCCAGCGATGGACAGGCTGGCTCCTCCCAGTGGGATTCACGCTGGGATGTGGCTGGAAGCACAGGGGAGACCCCATGAACCCAGTGCTTGTGTCTCAGGACCGTGCCTTGGGATCACAGAGGTTGGAAAACACCTCTATGGCCATCGAAGTCCATTAACCAACGCCACCACGGCCAGCACATGTCCCCAGGGGTCACAGCTGTACACATCTGCCTTTTAAATCCCTGTGTTAAATCCCTCCGCCACTGTCCTGGGCAGCCTGTTCAGCCCCTGGAGCTTGCTAAAACTGTGCAAAGCCCCTGGAGCTGGCGAGGGCAGGGGTCCTGCTCTCTTCCCCATTCAGGGCTCCCCTCGGCACAGCCCCCTGGCCCCCTCGTCCCTGTCCCCGCTCTCCCGGTCCCCGCTCCGCAACGGAGCGCGGCGACACTAGAGGGAACCAGATCCCAGCTTCTTGCCAGCAGAGCGGCTTTTCCTCGGGAAGCCGAGCACCGGGGCTGCTCGGCACGGGATTCCGGCTCTGCACACGGAGGACACGGAGCCCTTCGCAGAGAAAGAACCACAGGATGGTTTGGGCTGGAAGTTTAGAGCTGTTCCCCCTTTTCGTGTCACTGTCTGTCCACAATCACAAGTGCCAGGAATCCCTTATGGAAACGAAGATGTTCCTGTTGTGCGAACTCAGGGGCTCAAGTAGGATGTCATTTTTGGGTACATTGACCTGCTGGCACCTGTTTGTCCAGGGGTTTGCCAGCCTTTTACCGAGGCACAAGCCCCTCGCCACCTCTGGGGTATTTTTCCTGCCACCACTCCATGTGGCAGCCACTTGCTCCCCTCTGCCACTGGGGAAACTGAGGCACTGGGGGGCTGCAGCCACAGGCAGGGGGTCCTTCCCCCCTCAGGACCCACACAGGGCCAGCCTTGGGATTGGGGACAACTGTGGAGGAGGGGCATGGGGGTCCGGAACAAGTTTTGCTGGGGGGAATCCGTTCCTTGAACACCCAGAACTTTCCACCCAGGTGTGCCCAATAATTAGCCCAGCTGAATCCCATTCTGCAATTACCCCACAGCCTCGTCAGCCATGTTAGGGGTGGGATGGGGCTGGCAGTGGTGCTGGTGCCGGACACAGCTCTTGTCTTTGTCTCTGTGGGACAGTGTCCAGTGAGGGAGTGTCCAGTGCGGGGTGACGGCGGCCTGGCTCTGCTCGCCGGAGAGGTGCTGCGAGGGTAAGTGGGCGATGCGTGGGAAGTGCTTTGTGGCAATCGGCTCTCAGCAGATAAGTAGCCCTGTTGTTTTAATGACTGCTTCCTCCGGGGATTTGTCTGCGAGGGCAGCCGAGGGCACAGCCTGCGGCCCGGCGGGAGCTGAGGTGTGCCCGGGCCGGAGGGATGTGGGGTGCAGCACCTCTGTCCTGCACGGGGCTCGGGCTGACCCCAGCAGCTCCAGGGGGGCTGTGGGGACCCTCTCTTGGCTGTTTTCCTCAGTGTCCCTCTGTGCACCTGTATGAAGAGTGGAGGTTTTTTGCACACTAGTGGCAGAATTGTCTTTAGGGGGAAATACCTCCCCGGCTCTTTCCTTGGTTGTGTGAGCACAGGGCACTGCTGTAATTCCCAGAGATCTGGGGGCGCCTGGAGCTGAGTGTAATTCTGCCCAGAGGCAGAACAAATGCCAGGGAGGGGGAGATTGAAGGGGAAAGGCTGTGTTTGAAGGGCTGTGGGCTGCCCGTGTCCTCAGGAGAGGCAGCAAGACCCTGCTGTGTAATTTCTGCTGTGGTGAAGCACAGAGGGTCCCCCCTCCTGAGCCTGTTGGGGCTCAGAGCCGTGCGTGGGCATGTGTTGCTATAATTTCTCTTGTGTCTTGTGTGGAGTTTGGGCCAGGGAATTAATTCCTCAGAGTGAGCTTCACCTTTGAGCTGTGCAGCTGGGCTGGCTGCCTCTGAGCCGGTCAGTGGCTACAGGGAGCATGAGATGGGCTTCTCCTCACGAGTCAGTGCTGGCCTGGCTTCCTGCTGGCCTGGCTGCTGCCAAAGCGCAGGTCAGCACTGCCCAAATAATTACTGTGGAGATTTCCTGCCTTTCCTCATCACAGCCACGCGAAGCACATGATGCAGTTCTGGTTGTTAGCAGGACAGCAGCTTTCCGGGCTGAACGCTCGTGCAAAGGCAACACCCAAACCCTTGCTGTGCACATCCAGATGCAGATCTGTGGGGACACTGATGTCCCCAAACAGTGGCTGGCTGCTGGGCAGGAGCTGAGCCCCAGGTGTGGGCTGGCAGGAGCTCCAGCTCTGGGAGCTCTGGCTGCCTGCCCGGCGCTGCCAGCCCCGCACGTGCGCCCGGCTCAGTGAGCTGGCAAAGGGCCTGGCCCGAGCGATCTGGGCAGGAGAAAACAGTGCTGTAGTGAATGGCACAGGCAGCTCAAGGACTCATGGGGCTCCCCGAGTGTGACCCAGGCTGAGCAGTCGCCCTGCCAGCCTTAAGTTTTGACTCTGGTGCTGCTCCCTGCCTTGCCAGCAGCTCCTGTCCTGGAGGAAGCAGCCCTGGGCAGCAGGAGGTCAGGGTGCTCAGAGGAGGTGGATTCTCTGAGCTGGGGATGGTGAGGAAACTCACGGGAGCTGCTGAACAGCCAAGGGAGCTAAAAATGAAGCGGTGAGCAGCTTTTACTCCCCCTGCTCACATGCCTCACACGGAGATCCGTGGGGCCCAGTGGGTGCTGTGCCAACGAGTGCCCTGCCAGCCCACTCAACCCGGTTTCATTCACTCCCGAGTGTAGGAGGGCACCAATCACACCTGAGTCCCATGCGTCGCGTGCTGGTTTGCGATGTGCTGTAGCAGGTTCTGGGGCTGGCAGCTCCCTGTCAGCAGGCTGGGCTGTGCTGCCATCCTGCAGCAGCTGCCGGGGAGGGAAGGGGGCAGATGCCTGGCATGTGGCTGGGGCTCCCCAGAGCCCGGGGTTTGCTGCTTGCCTGGGTATGGGCCTGCATACCAATTTCCCTGCGAAGTATCAGCGAACATCTGTACGGCGATGTAGGTGGCGATTGAAATGCACCTCGGTTCCTGGAGGGATGTGTGGGCACCGCGTGTGCATCAGCTGCTTCCTCGCCGCCTCTCGGGACGCTGGTGGCACGGCCAGGGGTGCGAGAGTGGGGCTGGCGAGCGGCACGTGCCCGCGTGGGAGGGCTGTGACACCCACGCGCCGTGACAGAGCTGCTGAGGTGGCCTGGGGAGGGGGTGGCGATGGCGCTACCGAGCTCAGCAGCACTGAGGAAGAGGAAGCACATCCTTGGAGAGGAGGAGGAGGAGAGGGAAGGCTGTGCTGTGTCAGACCCACACAGCACGGGCAGTGTTTGCTCCTGTTTCTGCTGCTGGCACTGACGGCTGGGCAGGGGTTAGGTGACAGTGCTCATTGCTAGAAGTGTCTCTGGTGTGGGTGGCCTAGAGCAGGGAGGGGACAGGGGACACAGAGTGGGCATGGAGGACCTTGAGCCCTGGCAGCTTCTCCCTGTCCTTTCTCCATGTCCCCCCTCTGAAATGGGAACCTCCCACCCATGGGTACCCCTTGGTGAGCTCTTCAGGGGACTTCTAGGTGGGAAGGCTTGCAGTGAATCCACAAGGGCTGCAAATGGCCAAGAGGCTGTTGTTTTCCCAATTTCCGTGACGATAGTTGGGTTTTCAATTAAATCTAAACAGCGCTTTTTAAAAAATCTGAACGTAATGTTTTTCCTGCTGGTTGTTTTGTTTGAAATCTGAATGCTTTAATCTTTCTTTCTGTTTATTTTCCAACAAATTGGGCTTGTAAAGGCTGTTTTGGAAAGCAAAGAAAACCTGCTATAATCACTTCAAGAAAAGACGCTCTGAATGCTCTAACGGTCCAGACAAATTGGCTTTGGTGTGACTAAGTCTTGGGGAGTACAAGCCTCGGCTTGAGCTAAGCCTTGGATAAATACACCCCAAAGTAAAGCATTAGCTGGTATTTGTTTGTTATTTGCTGGCTGCAGGGATGAATGTGTAATGAATCTGTTGGCCCTGTCTTGCTTGTGTCCCTTCTCATGGGAGCAGCACGGGCTGCTGAAACCCTGATCTCCCATCCCTGGAAGTGTCCAAAGCCAGGCTGGGCAGGGCTCAGAGCAATCTGGTCTAGCGGAAGGTGTCCCTATGGTCTGTAAGGTCCCTTCCAACCCAAACCATTGTATGATTTTTGTCCCCCGGATGCTGGAAGGGCGTGCTGGAGGCCCCGGGAGCAGGAGAAGTGCCAGCTGTGAGTCCCGGGTGGCCCAGCCGTGCTGCTGCACCCTATCCCTGCGGCCAGGACAGGGCTCAGCCGGGGCAAGGCTCCGCGGCGCCGCTTTGCAGGGATGCGGGAGCGCGAACAGCGCTCCGGCCCCGCGGGGCCGCACCGGGGCTGATGGCCCGGGGCGAGCGCAGCTCGGGGGCGGCCGGTGGGGGACAGGGGCTCCGCCAGCCCCTGCGCCCGCCGAGGAGGAGGAGGAAGGGGCTCGGCCGGCGGGGGCCGCGGCCGCCCCCAGCCCTGCGCGGCGCGGGGGGGGCGGGCGCGGGCGGGAGCCCGGCCCACGGGCGGGAGCGGAGCGGGGCGGAGCGGGAGCGGCGCTGGGCACCTCAGCCGGGCTGGCAGCGGCGGCAGGAGCGCGGCACGCCGGGGCACCGCACCTCCGCAATTGCGCCGCAGCCCGGGGCCAGAGCTGCTCTGTATGGCATGTGGCTGGTAACTTTTCTCCTGCTGTACTCTTTGCCGAAAGGTACGTGGGCACCGGGGCGGGGGTCGGCGGGGGTCCCCGGCAGCGGGACCGGGCGGGTGGCACGGGCTGCGCCCTCCCCGGGGCTCTCGGTGTTCTGTTTCTCGGTCCCGGGGCTCTCGGTGCCCCTTCCCCGGAGTCCCGGGGTTCTCGGTGCGCTTTCCTGGGCTTTCGGTGCGCCGTCCCTAGCGTCCCGAGGGTCTCGGTGAGCCCTGCTGGGATCTCGGTGCGCCCCCCCGGTGTCCCCGGGCGCTCGGTGCGCCCTCCCCGGGGTCCCAGCGCTCTCGGTGCGCCTTTCTGGGCTCTCGGTGCGCCCTCCCCGGGGTTCCGCGGCTCTCGGTGCGCCCCGCCGCGCTCTCGCTGCGCCGTCCCCGTAGTGCCCGGGCTTGCCGGTGCGCTCTGCCGGAGCGCTCGCCCCGGACGGCGCGGCGGAGCGCGGGGCTCGGTGCGCGGAGCGGGGCCGCTCGGTGCCGGCGCATCCCGGAGCGGCTCCGCGGTGGAGCCCCCGGGGCGGCGGTGGCGGCCGCGGCCGGGACCCCGCACCGACGGGCGCAGCATCCTCCGGCGGGGCCGCGCCGGGACCGAGCGCTCCGCGTCCCCGGAGCACTTCTCAGTCTGATCCCGTCAGCAGGCGAAACACAGCGATGCCTTAAAATTCGCATCCTTCCCTCTAGGAATGCTGTGTGAAGTGTAACCCAACGGCTTGACATCAATCAGATTATAGATAAATCATATATGTATGGGGGGGGGGGGGATGGGGAGAATCATGGAACGAGCGTGTCAAGGAGACACACGCTGGAAGATTACAGATTAATTTAAAGTTGGGCATTAAGTGAATGCTGCCCACATCCAGCGAGGTGATACTCTAACCGAGTCTCTGCTCTAGATGCAATTAAAGAGAGGCAGGAGCTGCGTGGAGCACGGGCACTTAAATCCCACTGCGTTTGTTACAACAATCGATCCATGTTACATAAAGGAATTGCCCATTTCCGGATCTGCGGGAATTTTTAATTATGTTTCTGTAATAAATTACCTCTTTGCCCATGACCCGACCTGCGGATGCAGTGCTGGAAGCGCCCACCTCTCGGAAAATTGTCTGCTCGGAGGATGTAAAATGACATTTGCCCTAATTATCGTCTCTGACATTTGAGAACAGCAAGGGGGAAATTTTAGGAAATGAGGAAAGTGAAAGAAAGGGGACGGAGCTGCTTCCTTGCATGAGACCTCTCTTGCTGCCCATTACATTACCCCGTTAGCTGAATGTTAATCCAATGAAAAATATTTACTGAGGTTTAATAGGGCACCCTGTCCAGTTGTGCGGTGATGATCAATTATTCCATCAATTATTAATTATGGAATAGCTGCTTTATTCGAGCTGGGGTGAAGCTGCTTTTGGGAGCTTTACCCAAAATCGCTATTGTGCTTCAGATCTGCTGAGCTGAACGTGCCAGTGTCTGCTTTGCTTACATTTGCATTTTTTACTGTGCTAAAAGGAAAAAACAAACCTGGAAACAAATAACCGCTGAGGATGCCATGATTCCTTTCGACCCCCAATAGTCAAAATAATAAAGAGCTGCACCGGTTTATTGCTTTTTGCATCTTTTCAGCCCCAGCTTCTTGGAAAAGGGATCTCTTCCCACAGAGCTATCTCTTCGGAGAAGAGCAAATTAAAAGCCTCCATTAGCACAACTCCTCGTGGCCTCATTTTACATTTTATTTCTTAAAAAAAAAAAAAAAAGAGAGAGATCTTCAGCATCGAACAGTCCTGGTGATGCAAAGTGTTAACGTGAAGTGGTTCCAGAGAGAGGACAGCAATACAATGGAAGTTTCATTAGAATAATAGGATAAAAAAAATGAATTGCTTAATGCATGATAAACCTTTCAGATACTTAATATTTCTGGGCATCGAAGCACATCCTTTTAACGTGCTCCTGCTGTAGAACAAGAGCTCAAGTAGAAACCAAACGAAGATAAACATTTGATCCAAGGGACCCCTGAAGTTTAGAAATCCCTCAATGGGCTGTAGCTGCTTATTTCTCCCCGTTTCTAAAATAAACAGAAATAGGTGGTTGGCAAGCAGAGAGTTGAGCAGCAAGATGGTCTGGCAGGGTGAGGGAGAGCAGCCAGGCAGAGGGGAGACGAGTGGTGTGATGAGGGACGGACTGGTCACAACTGAGAGGCTGGGAGCCAGGGAAGCGTCTCCCTGCGTGATGTTGCTGGATGGCTCTGCCGCCTGATTTATATTGGCATTATATTTACATGATGTTCCCGCGTTGGGCGCAGCGAACGGTGCAGCTTGCGGTTTCTAATCTCTCCCATCTCGGCCCCCCAGTGTGGCACAGCGCTCGTTTGTCTCTGAAATGAAACATGGAAACCTCATTAAATGCACGGAGGAGAAGCCTGCAGTGCTCGGCTCCTCGCCGTGCCCGGCGCTTGTTTATCCTGCCAAAATTTCCCAGCACCAGGAGCCACCATGGCGGCTCGCCCAGAGCCTTTACCTGCGCCTGGCACGGGCTTTGGGCAGCTCCTGCCTTTGGATGGGGAATGGATAAAGGCAGCTCTGATGTTCCTGGGTGTTTGTCCTCTGGAGGAAGAGGCTGTGCCTCGTGCGAGGGGCGAGCGCCAGGGATGTGCTGTGGAACTGCCCTTTCTGGAGCCGGGGGCTGCCTGGGAGCTTGGGGCATGGCTCGGGGCTGCCGTGGCTCCGGCAATTTGGTTTTGGGGTGCCGGGATCTGTGCCCGTGTTCTCCTGTGCTGGGGGGATGGATGGGCAGCGCTCTGTCCTTCTCCAGAGCAGCTGGCGAGCTGAGGGCAAGGACAGAGCTGGAAGTCTTTGTGGCAGGAATTCTGACATGGCAGCACGCGAGGCTGAGCCGCGCCTCGGATGACACGGAGGCATCTCCCAGCCAAGCAGGCAGCATGTTAATAGGTGCGACTTCCATGGTGGGCACGAAGGAGGAAGGCGCTCAGTCGTTGCAGTCGTTGCGATGCTGCTGTTCGGGGAGGATGTGCAGAGCATTCCTTGCCTTTGAAATCTCGGTTATAGCCAGCTCTTCGTCTTTACATAATCATGGGTTTGGGAGTTACCCTTTCTCTGCTCGTGGATCCCGCAGAAATATCCCCCACCGCACACAGGCTGCGTGTTGCCGCCATCATCCGCCAGCAGAGCTGTACCAAACATTTAGGAATTCCATTTCCAGGCTTGTGTTCCTGCCTGCTCCCAGCTGCACCTGGGAAGGGCTGCGGCGGCTCCTCGCCCTGAGAGGGGAGCGAGGATGGCTTGGAGGGGACAGGGAGGAGGTGAGGAGCTGACAGAGCTTGCCCTGAGGTGTTCTCCTGTTGGCTGCATGGAGGAAATCCTGGTCTCCACCTTTCAGAGCCACCGAGTGTGTTGTGATGCATTGGGAGCGTGGCCTGGCAGTTGTGGAGGGAGCCCAAGGCCAGGCGTGTGTGGCCTCTGGTGTGTCCCCTTGCCCACCCCTTGTGCCCCCTCGTTTGGCCTCCCCGGGGACACAGTGCTGTCACTCTCGCTGGGTAATGTCACCAGATGTCCCCTTGGGACTCAGCTGCAGCTCCTCAGGTGTTGTGTTCAGCATGGCCAAGGCACAGTGGTGGGCTCTGGAAGGGGAGGGAGAGGCTGTTCCCTGTGGTCCCTGGGCTCATTCCCCACCTCAGAGCTGAGGGTCCCCAGGCTGGGGGGCTAGGGAGGTGGGGCAGGGCTGGGGGATGCCCAGCTCGGGGTGGATGGCATGGTGAGGCTGGTAGCTCTCCCAGGCTGCCATGGGAGGTTCAGGAAGGAGAAATCCAGCTGGGAGAGCTTTTTTTCCCAGGCAAGGGTTACAGCCACAGCCTGGGTGCTGTCGTAATCGCTGGAGGTGGTTCAGGCCTTAATTTCCATGCAGATGCATTAAGGAGCAGGCGCTTGGAGCATGTTTGAGCCGTGCCCTTACCCGCAGAGGACCAGAGGCAGGTTCTCCTTTGCTCCCTCTTTGCTTTGTCAGCTCGGGAAGGACCGTGGTGCTCGAGCCAGAGGGGCTGTGCCACCAGGGTGGGACTGGTGTGGCGGCTGAATTGCAGTGCCAGGGCAGGGAAGATGCTGTGGCAGGTACCTGCCATCGCTGGTGCTGTGCTGGGCACCAGCTGAACGCCTCAGGCCCTGCTTGGCATTTCCTGACACGATTTCCACCTCCTGAGATGGGTCCCTGAGGGGCACAGCGTGCGGGAGTCACGGCTTTAACCCTTTGGGCTGGGGAACGGTGACATCCCAGGAGGATGTGCTGCTCTCCCGGCTGCACAGGCACCCCTAAGCCCCCCTTGGAAGGGGCCAGCCTCGGCCGCTTCCCTCCTCATCCCTTCCGTGGTGCTTGGAAGTTCCACTTCTCGCTCCATCGACTCCAAGGTCACTCCCTTGGTTAGCACAAAGGCTGTTAAAGGTGTCCTGGAGATGAGGGCTGGGAGAGAGCTCGTTCCGGGAAGGCCGGGGGGCTGCTCCAGAGTTCCGAATGTGCAGGCAGGGTGTGATGGAAGTGCTGTCCTCTCCTCGGTAGGGAGGAGCGATTATGACTTGCCACCTACCTGCAATTCCCAGCCCGGTGCGTGCCAAGCCTCGGTTCGCTTTCTCCTTGAACAGGGCAGGTGTCAAACACCCTTAATGAGGATAATAAATGAGCTGCGAGGTGGCCATTAGCCTGCTGCTCTGCACAGCATCCCTGCAGCCCGCCCCAGCCGGGCGCTGGGGAAGCCCTGGTGGTCCCTCCAGCCTCTTTGGAGCCCCACGGGTGGGGTTTTTCCTGGGGGGCAGTCCCGGCAGCTTCTCAGCAGCCTGGGAGGAGGGCTGGGGTGGGCACCCGGGCGGTCAGACCCCCAGGAGCAGGAAGGGGGTCTCAGGAAAGCTGCTGCCAGCAGGGTAGTGGGAGCTCCAGTCTGGTGCCTGCCCAGAGGATGGCATGAACCCCTTGAAACACAAATTCTTTAGCCTTTTCCCAGCGCTGTCGGGTTTCCACCCAGCTAAAGGGTCTTTCTCTGCTCTGAGGGACTTGCTGGCTTTGGGTGGGCTCGGGGCTGGTGGTGTGGTCCCGAGCCAGAGCCTGCCAGCGCAGGTGATGGACATGAGCAGAAAAAGCCTCTTATCTCAGGAGGAAGAGCCCTGGCTGGCACGGAGCCGCTCCTTGTCTGAGACTGCTCCTAAATCCTCTTCTTAGAAAAGGATGGGCTCTTCCCTGGGCGGCTTTGTGCTGCGGGGCAGGTGATGGCATTGCTGTGCTCCTCGGGCAGGACTCGCTCCTGCTCCTCTCCCAGAGTTTGGGGGCCGTGGTGACAGATCCTGGGGACAGTTTGTGGCTCCTCTCTGGAGCAAGCAGGTGCTTGCAGAGCAGCCCAGTGCTTTGCTGTGTCACTGAAGGTGCTGGAGTTTGGGAAGTCCAGCCATCAGGACTAGTAAATATTCCGAAGGGATGATAGCAAAATGACTTGCTTCTCCCAGCTCGAATAGACACATTAATATTTCAATACCTCTAGGTTGTAATTTACCACAATTTAAGGAGATTGAGCTCTGATAACTTAAAACACCTGCCTTTCGGAGGCAGCTCGAGTGTCCAGCCCTGTGCTGGGCTCAGTGCAGCTCCCAGCTGGAGCCAGCCTGGGCTCCAGGCTGCATTCCCAGCAGAAACTGTTCCATCTCAGCTCCGCCAGCCTCCTCTCTTCAGGTTCATGTGAATTAATGCCCTCGATATGTAGGTTAGGGTCAGCACATCTGACCAGATGTGAGCAGTGATTTCTGGTTTAAAAATATTGCTGTGCTATTTCTAAATTTTTAATCTCTCCCAGTGATTTGGAGACAGTTTTATGAAACATGGAATTAGGATGGTGCTCAATGCTAAATGGTAAAGGAGATTATGTGGATTTAACTCTATGCGTCTGTCACATAACTATTGCCAATCCCATAACCTCCATTTTCTATTAAAAATCCCTTTCCCCCTTTGACCTGAAAAAGCTTTATGGGTAATCTGAATTTCTCTGTTTATGAGGTATTTTTCCACTCCTCGCCCCAGCCCCTCACCCATCCAGCTCTGAACCCTCCTGGTGCTGCCGAGGATGAAGATGTTTCCCTAGCAGGCTCTGGGTGCTCGAGGAGCCTTCTCAAGCTGTCCTGGGGGATCTGGGGAGAGATTCTGGATGGAGCACAGGGCACAGAAGGATGTCCTTGGTCCAAAGCCAGGCTGAAGGTGGCTTTTGCTGTGCCCTGGCTCCAGCCATCTTCTGCTCAGCTCAGGCTCAGCCACAAATAGCTCTGTGCTGCTCGTGCGGGCTTTGTTTCCCTTCCTCTGCCTGCAAATGTGCATTTTTTTTCCCTTTCATGTATTTGGGAGAAGCACCGCGCTGCTCAGATGAAGGGAAATGCTGATTCATGACGACAAACCAGCCTGGAGATGTCACAAAATGACATCTGCAGGGCCGAGCAGTGGCCCCGTGGCTCTGCAAAGGCTCGGCTGGAGCTTTGCTCCTCTGTCCGTCGGTCTTTGGTGCTCGTCAGCCAGGGAGGGAAAAATAAATGGCTTTGTCTCCTTCCACCTGCATGTGGACACAGGGAATTCGTGTGTGGGGAGACATGGAGATGATTTGGTGACCTATAAATGGGTTGTCTGGTGTGGTGGTAGAGCTGGAGCTCACTATCATCTCATCTTTGTGTGGGACAGAGGCTCCCAGTGGGCACAGGAGGAAATCTTGTCGTTTTTGGGGGCGATTCTGTGCAGTGCACACAGAGAGCCAGAGGAAGGTGCTGAAAGAGGCACGAGGTTGTACATGCAGCTGGGAGAAGGATGGAGAGGACTCTGCTCCGAGAAGGGCTGAGGTGTCTCAGGGTGTCCTGTTGAGGATGGTGTGGACTGGACTGGTGGCAGAGCTCCGAGGCAGGAGAGGCACCTGGCTGGAGAAGCTTGGTGTGGAGATGGAGTGACTGTGGCCACTCAACCAGCCCTTCCTCGGGCGAGTGGCTGCCTCCGGAGCTGAGGCATGAGGATGAGGCTTTCCTTCTCCCCCAGCTGCCGTCCCCTCCTCCCCAAGTTAAGGAATCGAGGTCAGGGAGGGTCCCCCGTGACTCGTTCTGAACCGGCGGCACGGTGCTGATCTGCTTATTGGCTCTGCGGCACCACGGGCGTGCGCTCAGCCGCAGCTATTAATACACCCGCCGAGGGCCCTTCCCAGATCCCTGTCCTTCCGCCCACTTGGAAAGAGTGCAGCTAAAAAAAGAAAGCGGATCTAAGTGACTGGGGGCCTCCTCATCCTTATTTATAGCCAATTTCGCTGGCTTGGGTTGGGATGGGGGAGCTCGTGGTCCTGGAGAGTGGGAAGGAGGGACTGGAGGAGTTGGGTGCAGAGGTCCATCCCCTACTTCCCGAGAAGGGAAGCGTTCTTCTCCAGCGGTGAGAGCTGCTCCTGGGCATCCAGGTGGCCACAAGCTCTGCCTGGACTGTGCCCCTGAACCCATCCTCATGAGGATAGTGCAGGGATGCCCTGGAGAGGCTCAGGCTGAGGACAGGGTGGCTCTGGGCTCCCTTCCCTCTGATCCCAGTTTTCCTGCTCCTCTCCTGGTTTGGAGGCAGTGGTGGGGCAGCAGGAGAGGTCTCTGCCCAGCATGGCCATGATGTGCCCTGGGTGTGTTGGCATTGCTGCTGGGGTGGTGCTGGGGGGCCGAGAGGGAACAGGGGTGCAGGATGGGGCTGCTCCGGGCTGGGGGACCACAGCAATGTCGGGGTTTGCAGGAGGAACAGCGTTGGTGGCTGTGCTTGGCGGGGTGTCCTCAGGGCTGTGGGTGCTCGGAGCCAGCTGGGTGTCTCTGGGGAAGCCTCGGGGGCTGCCCGGGGTGTCCATCCTCGCCTGCACAGCCCCTGCTTGTCCTGCTGAGGTGCCTGTGATCCCTGATCAGTGCTGGCAGCGGGAGCGCTGGCCTGTGAAGGTGGCCTGTGTGCTCCCAGCTGTGCACGGATGCTCCCGTGTTCCCCTGCTCCACTGCACGCAGGGCTCGGGGGGCTATGCCGGGGGGTCTCTGTGCCAGGGGGGTCTCTGTGCCACCAGGAATGGCGATCCCTGCAGTGACCCCTCGCCGTTGTGGCCTCTGCTTTGTCCGCAGCACACGCTGAAGATGTTGGAACCAGCCTCTACTTTGTGAACGACTCCCTGCAGCAGGTCACCTTCTCCAGCACAGTGGGGGTGGTGATCCCCTGCCCGGCAGCAGGGTCACCCAGCGCCGTCCTTCGGTGGTACCTGGCCACAGGTGACGACATCTACGATGTGCCCCACATCCGGCATGTCCATGCCAATGGGACTTTGCAGCTCTACCCCTTCTCGCCATCAGCCTTCAATAGCTTTATCCACGACAACGACTACTTCTGCACCGCGGAGAACTCGGCTGGCAAAATCAGGAGCCCAAACATCCGTGTCAAAGCAGGTAGGAGCTCCCTGCCGTGCTGGGCTTTGCTCGAGGCTTCTCCTGCTCTCCTCCATGGCCTGCCCATTGGCCCATCAAGTGCAGAACCTGGGCTTGTGCAGCAGTGCCAAGTGATGCCCAGGGATGGAGCAGGGAGAAGGGCAGGGTGTCAGGTGGGATGTGCAGCTGGGAGGTCTCCGGTGAGTGTCCGGAGAAGGCGATGTGGCTGCAGCCTGGTGGCAGGAGAGTTCCTCTCCCTTTGAACCGGGATTGTCTCACCCAGCCACGTACAGAGGCTTTTCCCAGCTGTGGGAGGAGCTGGGCCACATCTGTCCCCTCAGTGTCCCACAGCCCTGCTCCCAATGCAGCATCTAGCCCCAGCTTGCCAAGGCTTCTTAAGCAAAAAAAAAAAAAAAAAGAAAAAAATAAATAAAATAAATAAAAAGGAGGAATATGGCAAAGAGCTGATTCCAAAAGCCATTATAGTAAATTATTGACCAGACTGAGGAGGCCTAATAGCCCAGGAATGGCTTCATTATGTAACCTATTAAAAGTGGGGCTAGCAGAGGGAACGTGACAGAAGTGACTACAGGGTTTTTTATTTTAATACCTTGTACTGCGAAGTAAATTGGTATTAACCCCCTTCTGCAGAGTGAATTATTTACCAGCACTCTCAGGTTACCTATAAACCACAGCTTGGTGGAGGAGCAGATGGGGTGTAGTAAACACGGAGCTGCCACTCTCCTCGTGCTGGTCATGGCAGGGTTGGCTCTGCTGGGATCCCACACGCCCAGAGCTGTCCTGGGATCACAGGGAGCCAATTACAGCCAGAGAAATCAAGCAATTAAACAAAATGCAGTGGAAACTGAAAATATGAGGGGAAAAATTCTCAGGAAGTCTTAGGAAAGCTGTTGGCGAGCACATGGAGCAAATTTCTCCAGCCAGTGGAGAGGTGTAAGTGCTCTGGTGTGTTGCCCTCGTGGGGATTATTCCTGCTGGCAGGAAAAAGCTGTGGCTGTGGCTGTGGGGGCTGGCACAGGTCAGGGACGCAGTGGGGGCTGTGCCCAGGGTCTGCTCCGAGCTGGGGCTGTCGTGGTGGCAGGGAGCATTCAGGATGCTCCTCATGGTCCCCGCTGGCCTTTAAAGCCTGTGAATAAACCTCTGCTCCAGGTGATTAAGGAAGCTTTTGCTGGTTAATCTGCTTTGGCTCTGCAGCCCCTTTCCGTGGCGGCTTCTCCCCACGCCCTCGTGGCACATCTCGGAGCAGGGAGCCCTGAAAGCCCTGGAAATCAGAGTGGAAATGCTGTCACCCTCTCGCTGCTGGCTTGGCCGTGTGAGGTGTGGGATGCAATGCCCACGGGGACTTCCCACCCCGGGAAAACACCTTCCTTTTGGGGCTGCTGAGGGGTTTGTTGAGCTGCTCCTGCTCTGGCCAGTTGTTAGATGACAAAGTGAACTTGTATTTGTCATGATGGCAACTGTGTCCATGCCCCACAGGGCACAATTATTGCCACAGTGAGGAGGGAGCTGCTCTCAACTGCATTTTGTAGTTAAATTTCAGGAGTTTGTGGTCTCTGTGTTACTGGGGCTGGTGACATCTCTTTGTCTCGCTGAGGTGGGCCCACCTTACCCAGCAGGTGCTCCTGGAGCGTTGCTGCTGGTCCAGGGAGCAGCACGGAGCTGTCAAAGGCATGTGCATCTCCCTGAGAAATAGGGCACATGCTGGGAACATGTGGCATGGCTTGGAAAATTGTCATCTGCTTGCCTTAAATATTCCTGCAGTGGTGTTCAGAGGGTCCCAGGCAGTCTCTCAGCTGCATTTTCAGAATCCAAAGGTGAAAGGAACACTACAATTACAAAGTGTCCTTGGTCCCCACACTGAATCTGGAAAGCTCAGGTGGCACTGGGGACCACGGCAGGTCCCAGATGTCCCTCTGTCCCAAGCCCAGCGCTGTGTTTCCCAGCAGAGAGTCGCTTCCTTCCCCGGGAAGGTGTTTGGGATGGAAGCAGCGTGTGGCTGGGTGGGTTGGTTTGTTTGGGAAACGTGGGATTCAAGCAAAAGGAAGTGTGTTTTCCTCCAGCACTGTCATGCTACCAACCATCTGCTTTCCTCCACAGTTTTCAGGGAACCGTACACCGTTCGGGTGGAGGACCAAAGGTCGATGCGTGGAAACGTGGCTGTTTTCAAGTGCCTCATCCCCTCTTCAGTGCAGGAATACGTTAGCGTTGTATCCTGGGAGAAAGACACCGTTTCTATCATCCCAGGTAAGAGAGGAGCACCTGTTCTCTTGCAAATCTGACCTGCTTTGCCATGTGTGACATTTGCTGTTGTGGAGTTTCTGGTTTTTGGCTTGTTGTCGATGCCTGAGCTGCCCAGGAAAGGATTTTATTGGTGATTTTGCAGCTCCAGACTGGAAAGCTCTGCTGGGGCGAGCAGAGGTGTCATGTCCAGGGTCTCCTGGGTGCTGTGGCTGCGTGTCCCCAGGGTGCTGAGGGGTGCTCAGTGTAATTATGGCAGAGCACATGCCCTGTCCTGGTTTCTGCAGGATGCTTTGGGTACCTGGCACTGGCACTCGGACAACAGGGACAGCACCTGCCTGTGCTGTCTGTGTCTGACCCCTGCAGTCAGGGCTGGTGTTTGTGTCGTCAGGATGATGCTCGAGTCAAAATTCCGCCTTCTCTTGTGAGTTTTCACAGCTGATTCAGCCATGGGGAAAGGAACTTGGTAAAAATGCCATCATCTCCCTTTTCCCTGTGACGGAAGCTGCGTGGCCTCCCTGTCCCATGTCCCTGCCTCGTAGCCTGGGCCGTGTCCCCCTCAGAGCTGATGTCCACCCGTGGGGAAGGGGCTGTGGGGGGACAGCATCGCTCACCTCTGCGCAGGCACTGTGCAGGTCCAGGTGATTTTCCCCGTGTATTTCCCTGTGATTTTTTGGCAGCCTGGCTGTGGCAGGTTCTGGAGGGCACAGCGTGGGGCCAGCTCCGTGTCCCCGTGCTCCGGGGTGACCTCCTGGCTCCTCCGCGGAGCCGCTATTGATGGCAGCGCCGGCTGCCCGGCACAGTGTGTGTAAGCTGGTAGTAAAGCAATCAATAACTGCTTCCCCCGGGGGATCCAGAGGGAATTAAAGGATTTTGCCCAAAGTGAGTGCTCTGCGCTTGATATTTGCTCACAGGTCAGGCAGTCCCGGGGCTGCCGCGGGGAGCAGAGGCCGCCGGGAGCGGGGCTGGGGCTGGCACGAGGAGTGTAAGGAGCAAAACCCTTCACCTGGAGGGGTGACAGTTCTCCTGGGGGCTGTGGTGGCTCTTGCACGTGGGCTGTGCCCTCTGAGTGCAGCCAAGGTGCTGACCCAGCACAGCCCACGTGCCTGGAGGAGCCTGGGCCAGTGGTACCCAGGCAGGCACCTTTTGGCAGGGACAGAGTGGCACCGTGGCCTTGCAGCCTTTCTGCGTGGATGTGGGACCACGAGGTGGATTTCTGCGTGGTGGGTGGCAATGAGGAGCTTGTGGTGTCCATCCCCTGGGGCACTGAGGTGCTCAGGAGGTGCTCTTGGTGCATTTTGGGTGGTGCAGGTGATGCTCTGCCCACCGTGGGCTGGTGCCTCTCACGAGTGGGACATGAGGTCCATCAGCAGGACAGCCTGGGGTGTTGTTCGCTCTGTGATTTTGGAATTCTTTGGTCTGGGATTCTGGAGGATGGAGCCCGTGTGGCCGGCGGGCTCGGCAGCGGGTTTGCCAACTGAGCATCCGTGCACTCGCGTGATCTTAACCAGACTTGTTCCCAAGTTTGCTGTGGCAGTGGATTTTTTAATATGATGATTTAATTAGGGTGGAACGATTTTAACATTCTAAAGCAATAATTACCCTAAAGACAGAACATATAAATTGTGTTACAGTGCAGAGTCAACACAAGCAAACATGTTTTGCCGTTGGATTACAAATATAGTATCTGCCTGAAGCTTATTTTTTTTTGTTGCTGGTGTGTTAGAGCTAAAACTGGCTTTGCTGTTACCAAAAATATGTTTTTTCCTGACCTCTGCTGAACCTCTGCTTCTGCCCTGATTCTGAGTGAGGAGGATGAGGGGAGGGAATGGGGTGGAGGTGAGGAGGGCTGGGATGCGGTGTCCCTGCTGGTCCCAGCGATGCTTTTTTCCGCTGAAAAATGCCGTGCAGGAGGGCAGGAGTGCACCTGAGCTGTGCTCACAGCTGCCTGCGAAGGTGCTGTTCTCTGCTGACTCCAGCGTGCCAAACCTGCTGCTTTCCCCGAAACTTTGCTCTAGTGCTCCCTGTGGAAGGCTGGGCATCTTCCCAGCAGCTCGAGGTGCAGCAGGGGAGGAGCAGCCCTGATGTGCAGAGCGGGGAAAATCTCCATCCAGGCTCCTCTGTGGCACAAAGCTCTTTTCAAGTGACTGCTGTCACAGTAAATGTCTTTCCCCCAACCAAACCAAGACACCTGCAGCTCAGAAATAGGGGCAGCGAGGCTTTCCCCTGGGGTTGCTCTTGGGAACTCAGCCTTGACCCCTGTGTGCAGCTGGGGTGAGCCTTGTGTGAGCTTTCTCAGGTTCTGGGAAGAAAGTCTTCCCTGGCAAGGGCTGTCCAGAGAAGGTGTGGCTGTCCCATCCCTGGAAGAGTTCAGGGCCAGCCGGGAGCAACCTGGGCTAGTGCAAGGTGTCCCTGCCCATGGCAGGGGATGGGACAAGGTGGACTTTAAGGTTCCTTCCAACACAAACCATTCCGTAATTCTGTGATTGATTGGTTGATTGATTGATCTTTTTTTGCTAAGTTGGCATTACGGGGCTCTCATATTTTTTCAGTGGAACCTTTTTGCTCTTCTGGTGGGTGCAGAACCTCGGTGGTGCCTTGCTGGCAAGAGCCCAGCTGGAGAGAGAGCTGCTGCCTCCCTCCCCGGGCTTTGGGTGACGAGTTGTGCTGTTTGGTTAACTTGGCAACACCGTAACATACCCTGAAATCAGAGATAAATTCTTTATGGCAGGTTATCCGGCACATAAATCATCATTAGTGCGGCTCATTTTCGTTTCGTGCCCACCTGACTGTGCTGCTGTGTGTTTAGAGAAGTCAGGGGTTGCGGAGAAATTACAGGGCTTTCAAAAATCCATTTGCCTTGCTGGTGCTCGCATCAGAATCAATCTTGCCTCGTGTTCCCAGCCTTGCCACGGACACAGCCCTGCTCCCAGGGCTCTTCTGCTCTGTTTGGGAGGGCAGGAGCTGTGGCTGCAGGACAGGGACTGGGGGACAATCACACCTCGGACTCCTGGTGCCTCTTGTTGTGTATTTGGGGGGCAGGATGGGAGCACAGCAGCTGAGCAAAGGGTTTCACACACCCCTCACCCCTTTTCCATGGAGTGGGAGTGAGAAAATCCTGCTGCAGGCTGCTTTAAGGACTGGACGTTGTAAACAGCTTTTCTTTTATTGTTTTATTATCATTATTATTGCACGTGGCAGTGGTGGCAGTGTGGAGCCCAGGGGTGTGGGCACTCCTGGGGTTCCTGTCCAGCTTCAGTTTGTAAAAACAACATGGGGAGCTACTCTTGACACCTCAAAGTGGGGGTTTCGAGCAATTCCAGCCCCTCCTCAGCTGTTGCAAAGGGTTCCTTCGGGCACTGCTTGGCTTTTGCCACCCTGAGGGTGCATACGTGTCCCTGCACTCGCACTCAGACCATTCCCCAGCTGGCTCAGGAATGCCTCTGGGTCCAGCTTTGCCCTGCTGGGCACAAATGTCACCTGTCCAGGCTGTGCCATGGGAAGAACAGCACTGGGGCTGGTGAGGGCAGCAGGGTTTGGAGGCAGTGAGCGTCACCAGCCTGGCAAGCCCAGAGCTGAGCTGTTCTTTGCTGCTTCAGTGTTGTGTACTTGATAGGTTGTGTTGGAAAGAATCTAAATAGAGCACTTGTCAAGGTACCAGCGTTTCTAAGGGTGCTGCCTTTGTCACCAGCCTAATACAAATCCTCCGAGGGCTGCGCAGATGAGGATGTACTTAGTCATTGGTTATCCACAAAGCTTTTTCTCTGGAAAGCAAAACGTAAAGCTTGCCAGAAGGATGGAGCTGGGGGGAAAAAAAAAATCATCGAGTTCTGTGAAGTTTTAGACGTGTTTTTTGTGTGTGTTGTGGGTTGAGCCTTTTAGGAGTTTCCAAAATATCTCCACCTGAGTTAATCTGTTTGTGGTGCTGCAGCTGTGAGCTTCATTTGACCTGTGTGGCCCTTCCTGTCCCATCCCCAGATGTCCCCAGGGCTGGTTCTGGGGTTCTTAAATTCCTCTCAGCACCTGTTCAGTGATGTGGGCAATGAAAGGGCATTGAATTCCTTGTGGTTCCATGCAGCCAATCCCCCCAAATCGCCACTGGTATAGCTTTTTTCTCCAAAATTACACCAAACCCCGCTGTAATCCATCCCAGGATGAGGAGAGTCCAGGGATGAGGCTGGATTTCTGGGATTTCTGGGTGCAGCATTCCCTCCCGGGCGGGCGCTGCGTGCCGAGGGCCACGGCGGGGGGGATGATCCAGGACCTGGATAATTCGGCATTGTCCTCATGTCAATGGGCTCATTCTGGGGGACACCAGGCTCCTGTTACTGGGGAAAAGCTGGAAGCTGGGCCAGAATAAACACGGTGAGGCAAAAGGCTGCCCTTGTTTGTGTGTTTGGCACCGCGGGGAGGTTTGGGGGCACAGATGAGCTGCTGGGGGGTGGTGTTCTGGGTTTTTTGGCCTGGGTGTGGGATAAGCCCGGCTGGTTTAAAGCAGGAGGCTGTGAGTTGGAGCGTGCCGGGCACGAGGCCACCCTGCTGCCGTGTCCCTGCTGTCCCCTGCGGCTGTGACCTGGCACTTGCCGCGGAGAGGAGGGAGCCAGGCTCCCTGCTCCTCCCGCTGTGTACAGGGAGCGATCCCTACACAGGCAGCTCTGAGGGACCACCGGGCACGAGGCTTGGCCTTTTCAGTTGGATTTTGTCACTTGTGCCCGGGACGGGCTGAGCTGCAGCGCGGAGCCGCCTGATGTGATCGGAGCAAGCGTCGTCCTGTCCGACCCTGTCTGGGGGTGCTGCAGAACCTTTTCCCCTGTCGACCTCGAGATCTCCAAAGGTGTCCTGCCTTCTCCCCCACCCCTTGCCACCCTCTCTGGCTGCGACATGTGCCCAGACCTGTTACAGAGGGAAGTAGCTCCAGGCGTTATTCTCACCAAGTGGGGTGAGATTCTGTCTGAAATCATTTCATCCTTCCCCAGAGACTTGGCGTGAATTTTATCTAATCGCCATGGCAACAGATAAAAAAAGGTGTGAGCACATCTCCTTTTGCTGTGATAATTCAGATTTATATATTCAGATCAGATTGGAGTTAGAGATTTTAAAAGGAGCAGATGCAGCAGAAGGTGTGACTGCAAATAATGTGGCGAGAACGTTTGATGATCCTGCCCTTTAAGAGGGGAGAGCGCTTTCCCGCAGGTTTTTTTGGAATATAATTATTCCATCAAATCCACTTTAACAAGGACTCATTATAGCCCTGATAATGCAGAGTCACGTTGGAGACAATCTCCACACGCATGCACACACAGCACACGCAGGGACCACAACAAGTAAACAGCAGCCTGTGAACAACCCGGGCGCTGCCAGAGCCGGGGTGGCCTCCCTGTTCCCGTGTCACCTCCTGGGGCCCTGATCCCTCAGGCTCCCAGCCTCCCCAGCCATGCAGCAGGACCCAAACGAGGATTTGGTGACGCTGAGCCCAGGCCATCCCCAGCCAGAGCTGTTGGTGGCTTTTGCTGCACTGTGGCAGTGTCTGCAGGAGAGCGAAGCTTTGGCTGAGAGCAGAGAAAGGAATCACAGAGCCATGGAATGGTTTGGGCTAGAAGTGACCTTGGACCATCTCATCCCACCCCTGCCATGGGCAGGGACACCTCCCACTGTCCCAGGCTGCTCCGAGCCCTGTCCAAGCTGGCCTTGGACACTGCCAGGGATCCAGGGGCAGCCACAGCTGCTCTGGGCAGCCTGTGCCAGAGCCATCCTTTAGTGCAGCTGTGTGAGTCCCCAGGCACCCTGAGGAGCAGCTGTGCCCTAGGGAAGGGGTGAATGGCGAGCAGAGGGTGGGATGGATGCCTGCGGGTCTGGAGATCCCATGGGCTGTAAATCTCTTCCTGGCGTGCAGAGAGAAGGAGGAGGAGGAGATCAGCTGGAGGAGATGTTGGAGGAAGGGTCTGCTGTCTCTCCCGGGTCCCAAGGTGACTCTGTGTGCTGGGACACATCATTCCTGTCACTCTGAATGGCACATGGAGGTTTCTCAGGCAGTGACCTAGAAGCTGGGGACAAGAGGGAAAGTCCCCTGGAGCACCCCAGCGGTGGCACAGGGAGAAGGGGAGCGACCTGGGCAGGAGAGGTTGGGGCTGATGAACTTCAGAGGTGTCTGGGCTTCCCCGGAGCAGCTCAGGGACTCTCGGAGCGTGCGCCGCACATCCCTGTGAGAGGATTCTGTGCTGAGCACGGCCCCCAGAGAAGGTTGCGGGGCACAGCTCGCAGCAGAGCTGAGCTCTGTGATGAAACCTGGTGCCACACATGCCTCGTGCACCTTGCTGAGCCCAGCACCCTCATCCAGGGCCTCGCAGAATCACAGGGCCGTGCTCTTGTCTCCCTGTTCACAGGGCACTTGCTAAATTCTATTGCTTTTGTGCATTTTAAAGACCTTCCTGCTGGCAGAGAGCTGAAATCCTCTGGGATGGGAGTTTCTGTGAGGCACTGGAGCAGCTCAAGCTGAGGCTGTGCTCAGCACTCTGTGTGCTGGGCAGGGCAATGTGGGTGCTGGGCTTGGGGGGCTCTGTGTGGAGGTGCAACCCCTGACCAGCCAGGGGTCACCTTGCCTGAGGGGTTTTTGGGAGTGACCCGTGGACCCCTGATACCAGCCTGATGGGCTTGGAATGCTCCAAAATCTGTTTGAAAATCCCAGAAGAGAATAGAAATATAGATTGTGCTGAATTGGAAGGTCCTCACTGAAGTCCAGTGTGTGGCTCTGCACAGGAGAGCCCTGAGAGACATCCCAAAAAAACGCCAAAGCCAGCTCTGAGAAATGGGTTTGCTGGCACGCTCGGGTTCCCCACCCAGCCCCAATCTCTGTCCTTTTATACCTCTATTTAAATGTCATCTAGCGGAGAGAAGCCGCTGCTGGCTCCTGTCCTGCTGCCCAGGTCTCCCCCGGGAGCAGAGCCTGCCCGGGCAGTAATTGCTACAGCAAAGCCAAGTGATGTGAGAGCTGTACAGGTCAGACCTCTTCCCAAACCACATGTTCGTGTGAGCCTGAGCCACCTGCCCCTGGGGCCTGCGCTGGGCTGCGAGGGAGAGGAGCTGCAGCACGGCTGAAGTCACCACATCTTGCGCCACAGGCAGGGTGGCCTGTGCCTGAGCCCATCCCAAATGGGGCTGGGGGCTCACGGACAGGGCTGGGGGTGGTGAGGGTATACATCCTCCTCCCCCTCCTCGCCGTGCACCCGCGCACATCTCCAGATGCAGAGACAATCACGGTCATTATTCCTGCCATGGTGACAGTGACAGTGGCAGAGATGCCAGCTTCCTCACACAGACGGCTTTATTTCATCTCCTCTGTTTTTCAAAGCCTCTTTCATTTTGTATGAGGAGACAGATGTGAAGGGCTGCAGGCTGATAAATTCTGCTGTCTTATGAAAAGAGAGGGTGGGTTTTTGTTGTGGTTGCTTCTCTTCCTCCCTCCCTCCCTCCCCAGCCCCCTCCCAGCCGCCTCTCGCTGTCGAGGGTGCTCCCTGCTCCGGGCATGGGACACTGGCTGGTGGTCACCTCTCGGGGGCAGACAGGGCTGAGACCCCTGGGTGGGCTGCCCTGGGCTGTTTTTTGTGGGGAGAACCTGGGGTTGTGGTGATGGGGTCCTGGTTGGAGGAGAAGGAGTCCCTGGTTGGAAGAGAAGGAGCCCAGTGGTGCGGATGTCTCCCAAAACATCGCACCCGTCAGGTGGGGAGGAGCTGATCCATCCTGGCTGTGGAGGGAGGGCTGAGCCTTCCCAGCGGGCACAACCCAAATCCTCTTCCTTCGTGTGACAGCGCCAGGGCTTTGGGGTCAGGGATGAGCTGCTTTGGGATGGGAGGGAGCAGCCCGCACCCCTTTGTGGGGCTGTCGGGAGCATCTCCTCTGTGCCTTTGCCTTCCTCCTTGCCTCCAGTGGCTGGTGGCATCTGTCCTGCATGGCACCAGGGGTCCCAGTGCAGCCCCCCTTCCTCCCCTCCTGCTCTGCTGACGATAGTTCAAGTTTAAAAATAAATTGCTCCATCTTTAATTGCGGTTTAAATAACTGCTTCATTTTTATTTAAATGTGGCTCTGCAAGGCTTGGAGAACAATTAGGAGAAAATACAGGGCATTGCTCTGGTGCATGTGTTCAAGCATATAATTAATTTTTTTTATTATACTGATGTTTGCCGAATCTGGAAAAAGATCTTATTGTTCCTCTTGATTCAGTCACGCAGAGGATCTACAAATACACCAGCCATTTCAGGACTCCATTTCATAAGCCGTGGAGCCCTGGTGCTGACACGCTCAGGGGAGGCTGCTGGAGTCGCTGCCCTTTGCCGTGACACGATACACCACAGCCCGTGGGGTCTGCGGCCCTAAAGAGGGGTGGGCTGCTCTGGGTCTGGTGTCTGCAGGGCCTCCCCAGTGCCAGGCTGGTGGGCACAGCCCAGGCTGGGGCTGATGGATGTGCCCTCAGCCCCTTCTGAAAGATTTTGGTGCTGCTGCAGAGCCCAGAGCCCACCCTGGGGGCTCGGCAGGGTGAGGATTTGTGCATTTTGTTAATGAATGGTGTCAAAAGGCCCATCCATGGCTGGGGGATGCAGAGTGAAACCTCTGCAAGGCTCAGCGTGACCCAGGGACCTCTCCCAATCGAGCTGGCCATTCAGGACTATAAATCTCATTCAGAGTCGATAGGGATTAGGTTCCTAAGTGCCCGACATTGCTAAAGTGCTTCTCAAAGTGTGGCTGCGAGGAAGCTGCATGTGGCCTGGCGGGCTCTAAGCTTATCAGTCAAAGGTGCTTTACTTGGTGACAGAAGCCACTTGTGGTAAACAAGCTGCTGGCCCTTTGGACCCCTGACAATCTTTTAACCATTTATTAAAGCAGCTATGAGCTCCTCTTGGAAATGAAATCTTAATAGCGAGCGTGGCAGAGATTTTTCACAGATGGCAGCACTGCCAAAAGCAGGCATTCAAGAAAACATTCATCAAAAACATTCATTTCTTTCAAAAAGAAATTGACGTTTATAGCGTAGACAAATTTGGGACTCATTTGCTTTGCCTTTCAGTTTCGGGATTTTTAGAGGTCACGTTTTTCTGCACCTTCGAGGGTTAGAAACTGGTGTTATTTTTAACTGGAAACTGAGATTCTCGTGTAAGATGTCACCAGGAAATGGGGCATGTGGAGAGGCTGGGGTATGGCAGGGCCTGCGCAGGGCAGGGGATCACAGAATTGTGGAATATCCTGGTTTGGAAGGGATCCACAAGGACCATCCAAGTCCTGGATGGTCCACAGACACCCCAACAATCCCAGCCCATGGCTGGGAGCATTGTCCAAGTGCTCCTGGAGCTCTGGCACCCTCGGGGCCGTGACCACCCTCTGGTCCAACCTAACCCACCCCTGGCTGTGCCCCAGGGGCTCTAGCCTGTGCCCTGACTCCTGGTCTCCGGGGTTTTTTTGGATGCAGACCCTCCCTGGGGTGGGCTGGTGCCCAGCTGGCTCTCTCAGGGATGGAGAGGATGGCAGGGCCCAGGGGGAGCTGGGGTCCCTGGCATGGTCAGGCAGGGACCCTCCCCATGCCCTGGAGAGCATCCCTGGGCCCCATCCCACCCTCTCCCTTCAGCGAGGCCGGGAAGGACCCTCCCTCCTTAAAAAGCCAGAGATTCCCTTAAGAGGGAGCAATTCATTCGCAGCTCATCTCCATTTCATCTGAAGGCTGCACCACGCTGGGTTTCAGCCTTGTTATGTTTTCTCTTGAGCAATACCTTTTATTTCTGCGGTGTTTAATATTCCTTTCCAGAGCCTCCGTTGCCTGTTCTGGGTCTTTCCACTGAAAGCAGCTTTAAAACTATAATTTTTCGTGGCTGAGCATGTCACAACCAGCTGGGTCCTCTTTGCTTGAGTGCTGTCGCCCCTCCCCATCCTCGCTGTGCCCGCTCTTCCCTCCGTGCCAGGCATCCCTAGTGAGGGCTACCCTTCACAGGCAGACTCAGCTTGAGGAGAAGTGGTTTCTCTTGCCCAAGCCAGCCTGGTGCTTGGAGCTTGGCACTGTGGAGGGCTGGAAATGCTGCCATGGGGGCTGGGGAAGCAAATGATGGTGCAGGCACCGAGATCTTCCATGCGCTGGTCAAGGGGAAGCTTGGGATGTTTCCCCATCCCTGGGGAGCAAGAGGAAGGACAGGTCTGTGTTTCCCCATCCCTGGGGAGCAAGAGGAAGGACAGGTCTGTGTTTCCCCATCCCTGGGGAGCAAGAGGAAGGACAGGTCTGTGTTTCCCCATCCCTGGGGAGCAAGAGGAAGGAGAGGTCTGTGTTTCCCCATCCCCGGGGAGTAAGAAGAAGGACAGGTCTGTGTTTCCCCATCCCTGGGGAGTTTTGGTGGTGGCTGAGATGAAACCTCCGTGCTGGTCATGGCTTTCCCCTTCACCTCTGGCTGATGGCTCGGAGCTGCTTCTCCCCACAAACCAGATCTCCTGTGCACCGGGGAGGAGCAGCGTGCTGCAGGCAGCAGGAGCTGGGGCCGGCGCTGGAGATGCCCCCCGCGTGTCATTCCGTGTCCCTGTGCCTGGCAGCCCGTGTGTTTCACGTGCAGCCCGTGGGCTCGGGGGTGCCGAGCCTGGCGCTGCAGCCCCGCTTGGCGCTGCGGTTTCGCAGCCGCCTCCTGAGCGCGAGGAGCGCCGATGTTTCTACAGCTTGTTTCACACCCCTACGGATCCCAGGAGCAAAGCTGTGCCACAGCGCGAGCGCTCACGAGCAGCAGGGCTGGGGAAGCATCCCCTGGGCGAGGGTTGGAGATCAGGTGCCTGCTGTGGGTGCCCAGGTGGGTTTTCCCCCTGCCAGTCAGCCACACGGCTCCTTGCAGGGAGGTGGTTGCTGCCTTCCCCAGGTGAACTCTCTGTGCACCTTGGACCACTTCCATGTGCTTAGCGCTGCTCCCTGCACTGGGCTGTTGTATAATCGATCCGACATCCTGGCACGTCCCGGCGTTTAAACAGGAGCGATGGCTATTGCGTACGGTGGATGTACAACACGCACTCGGCGGTGTCAAGAATTAACTTCATAATCATCTGCGTGATCTTTCTTGGCAGAGCTCTGGCATAACCTGTCGTGTCTTATCTGGGGATTGCCTGTGAGTTATAGTTAACTCCGGCCTGGCTCTCCGGCCAAGCTGGATTTTGGCTCCTCCAGTGCCCTGGGTGCCGAGGGCTCAGGCTCCAGTTTGCATAGCCAGTTTGGAAATCTGGTGGGGGATCTCCCTCCTGAAGGTTGGGAAAGGAGGGATGTGGACCACATCCCTGTGTGCCCCCACTGAACATCTTTTCTGCACCTCAGCTCTGCAGATCTGATGGTCGCGTTTCCAGAAGCTGTTAAAAACACACACATGTTTCTCTTTCCTTCAGAGTTCTTTGGAGATTACATTTTTGTTCTAGTCGAGAGCAGATTTAACCAAATGCCCGTCTTGCTATGCCAGGCCCTACGAAATGGGAATGGCTGAATTCCTTCTTTATTTATCCATATATACACAATGCCTGAAACAGGCTAAAAATGATGAATTGTGGCTAATGCTGCTGCGTGATGGAGATAAGACCGTAATTATTTGTTTGGGCAGCTTAAATCAACACCAAAAGCCTGATGGAAAACAGAGTGATAATTTAAATCTCTTTGTGTGGGTCTCGTGGGCTGTGTGACCAAGCGTGAACTTCCAGCAGGGGCTGTGTGAGTTTTGCATTGGTGTGTGGTTAAAGCAGGTCATTGTGGTGTCACGCTTCACGTGCCGCCCTCCGAGCGAGCCAGGGCCGCTGCTGGGGGACAGACACGCTCTGGGCTCCTTTCTGGCAGGGTTTGGCACCTCTGTGCTGCCTCAGGTTTGGCAGTTTGCTATTATTAGGAGTTGTATTTGTGCTGCAGGTAGGAGTGCAGCACATCCTTCCTGCTCCAGAGGAGTGGCTGGGTCTCCCTCAAAATCCCAGCCTGCCCAGGCTTGTTAGGAGAGAAGATGGGTGGGTTGAGCTCCAGCTGCACCTGAACCCATGGCAGAGGCTGTAAATTTTTGCGTTCATTATGTTTGTTTTGCCTGGGTTTAATTAACTGATCGATGAAAGCCTATCGAGCTCTGACCTCTCCTGCAGCTGCCGTAAATCAGCTCTGGCCAAGGTGGAGTGGGATTTGTGCACAGTCCCAGCTCCTGAGCTGTGCTGTCACATCCTCCGAGCTGGAATAGCCTGGGAGAGAGGCAGCAGAGTCCACAGGGACACCTTCCACTGTCCCAGGCTGCTCCAAGCCTGTCCAACCTGGCCTTGGACACTTCAGGGATCCAGGGGCAGCCACAGCTTCTCTGGGCACCTGTGCCAGGGCCTCGCCACACTCACAGGGAGGAATTTCTTCTGTTTTGGTTTCCTGGTGACCCTGGCGACACATCATTTCCTTGGAAGGGACATTTGGAAGCCCCAGTTCCGCTCTGCCCTGCCAAGTCTCGCCTCTCCAGCTTCCGCACAATCGCGTTTAGTTCGTTCTTTTGTGATCCTCTCTTTTTGGTGAAAACGCCCTCCCAGTGAGCTGAGTGAGGATGTCACCAGTGCTCCAAGGGTTATCCATGCTGGTTTCCAGTTGGAAGTGGGAGGCATTGGGACCCTGAGACATATCCCTGCCATTAGACCCCTCCTCACCACCTTCCCTCTGCCAGGGTCACCTCAGCCTGCCCTGCTCCCCGTGCAGCTCTGTCCCTTGGGGCTTTCCTTCACCAGGGATTCAGCACCCACACCCTGGGCCTTTCTCCTTTTCCAGAAATATTTTGCCAAAATCTGGAAAAATTGGACCATTTTGTCTTTAGAGTGCTTAGCTTTTGATCCCAGCTTTCATTATAGTAACTTTTCTTAAATGTTGGAGAGATGGCGAGGGTCAGATCAGAGGGTCCGTGCTGGATCACTGAAGAGAAGGAAGAGCTTTTGCATCTTGCATTACCACTGTGTATTTATATTTCAGTGTAAAGGGGAAAAAACGCATGTATTATCAAATGATGCACTTTTTTATCTTCTTTATGGCTTCTAATGCTATAGCTGGTTTTTTCAAACCACTAAAAGCATAAGCATTAAAGCAATTTTCCAGAGTAATATAGCAAGAGGTCTGCAGCAGCTCTGCAACATTTGATAATAGTTGCCATCTTCAGCTGAAGATAATGATGTTAACAAATGTAATGGGAGTAATGAGTGGAGATTCAAAAAAGCAGCTTTTGTTTAATTTTTTTGTAATGCAAATGAGTTGGGGAATAAAGAAGGAGAGCAGAAAATAATGAAAACTTCATTGGAAATGAGTCTTAATCCTTGCAACCAAGCGCTGGAGGGTAGGAGGGAAGGAGAGGGATAGAAGTTGTGGATGCTCTATCCCTGGAAGTGTCGGACAGGGCTTGGAGCAGCCTGGGATAGTGGGAGGTGTCCCTGCTCATGGCAGGGGGTGGGACTGGGTGATTTTTAAGTCCCTTTTGAACCCAAACCAATCCTTGAGTCTCTGGGGGTGGCTGGGCTCTGTGTCAGAGTGGAATAAGGTGAAATTTGGTGTCCTGGCAGGGCTGGCTCAGGTGAGCAGGAGCAGGCTTTGCTCCTGTCTCACCTCTGGCCATGGGAGGGGCCAGGGAGGTTTGGAGTCCCCAAACCTGCAGGTGTCCAGGACTGGATGTGGCACTCCGTGGGTGGCAAGGTGGGGATCGGTCACAGGTTGGACTCGATGATCTCAGAGGGCTTTTCTAACCTCAGTGATCCTGGGAATCTGTGACTCCACAGCCCAGCTCCTCGCAGCCTGGGCCTGGGGCTGATGGTTTCTCCTGGCTCAGCTGCTTCTTCAAGCAAAGCAAAACTTCCTTCCTCTCGCTCCTGGGAGGATGGGAATCCTCTGCTTTCTGCTCCTGCAGCACCTTGCACTTTAGAATGATGCCAGCTGAGTTCAACCTTATGACAGCCCAGCGACTCCCTCTCCCCCTCAGAACAAGTGAATTTGCTTTATTTAGATTGACTCCCAGCCCAAGTGATAGGTATGAGGCTGGCAAATGAGCATCCTTGTGATGAGGACTGGCACTTATGCATGTGCAGAAGATTCAGGTCTGTCAGCTTGTGTCAGCTCGCCTTCTACGGAGTGTTTAATCTCCTCACCCTTGGCCAAGAAATGCATTAAGAGATCTGCAGTGAGTGGGAGCTCGGGAAGGGAGGGATGCTTGCTGCCTGTCCTGCTCCCGGGGCACCCGGGAGTGATGGGGTGAGGGCAGCGGGAGGAGCTCCAGCCAAACCAGCCTGCAGGAGAGCTGTGGGCAGCTGGGAACTGGGGAGGGTTGGACGAAACACCTCCTCTTCCTCCTCTTCCTCCGCTCAGGGTGTCTCGGGGTGTAAGCAGAGTGCCAGGAAGGTGTTTGGGGCAGGGCAGGAGCAGTGGGTGACCCCGGCCTGCGCTGGGGCGATGCCATGGAGCCCGAGCTGGCTCGTGCTGCCAGGGAGCAGATGGCAGTCACAGCTGCGTGAATGTCCTTGGGCACGGGGAGCAGTGTCCCCAGCCTGGGGGGGATGGCGTCTGTCCCCTCTCCGCACTGCCATGGGGCAGGACCCGCTGCTCCCGGGGACAGCAGAGCTGGGTCAGATGGATTTTGGGGTGGCTGCAGGGCTCCCATCCTGCCCAGGGACCCTTTGTCGCGGTGCCCTGCGCAGCATCGCCTCTCCCTGTGCTCTGGGGTGGCCCCGCTGGGGTGGCACCATGGTGGCACTGGGAAAGGACACCTGGGCTTTGCATGTCACTCCCTGGCACGTGCCAGGTGTCTCTGGGGACCTTCAGTGGTAGTGCTGGCCAGGTCACAGTGAGGATGGAGTGATGTGGCTTTGGGCTGAGCCCATCTCAGGGGACAGGCCATGCTATGAACCAAGAGACTTTCACACTTGCCTCATTTTCCTCAATTTTAGTTGGGTTTTTTTCTTTTTTTTTTTTTTTTGGAAGGGTGAAGATGTGAGTTATCGCATCTGGCTTTGCAATTTACAGCTTTTAATTAATCTGAAATTTCAACATAGAGTTTTACGATAAGCAGAGGCATCTCTGCAAGCTGGGGAGGAACCTTAACGATGATCTGAGATGAATCTGCAGGATGAGATATCAGTGCAATAAACAGGGCTATATAAAACAGAATTGTGAAGTAAAAAATGCTGAGATATCAAGGCAATGATCTACAAATGAGATTTCTTTTTGGAGCCCTTCCCTGTTTCAAGAGTATTCCTTTCCTGTGGGCATTTGTCAGCTGTCCATTGGTTGTGGAGTGAGTCAGTGGAACCTCAGCTGTCCGTGTGAGATGGACACTCAGTCCATCACCAGAGCACCTTTAGGCCAAGGGAGGAGGGCTCTTTTGAGTAAGGATGGTCTGGTGTGGCTTGGGTGAGGTGCTCCAGCCTGGAGAAACATCCAGCTGGCGCATCCCTGGTGTTTTGGGCCAGGCCAGGTGTCTGTGGCTGTGACACTTTGCTGTTCTCCCTTGGCACAAAGGCAGGAATCGTTCTTCCTCTCCCGCCCTGGATGCAGGAGCTGTGCTGGGTCTGCATGGACAGTGCCCACCCCATGGGTCTGGTGTCACGAGGTCGTTTGGGCTTGTGTCTCTCCCAATTTAGCGTCCTGCAGCTTTCTGAGCCGTGCATTATCCTGTGTTTTCCCTCTCCAGCCACCAAAAGCCTGGAAAATTGCAATAATGAAGGGTAATGATACAGTGTGGGGAGCAGGCTTCCATCTGAAATCTCTTAAAGTTGGATAAACACAAGCAGGAAGCATTTGTTTACAAATATTTCCTTGTGAACCAGTGAGGGGGAGAGCAAGCTCCTTTTGTCTCTGACAGACACATTTTTTCACTCCCTGAGCTCTCGTCCCTGCTCCTTCAGCCGAGCTGGATCCCTCAGGAGCAGGACGGGATCGTTCTCAGCCCCGGCAATTTCTTATCCCACCCTGAACTGCAGACCCCAAACCTGGTGCCAGCAGACCTCATTGGTGGCAGCGAAGGTCCCTCCCTGTGTCCCTCCCCCCGATGGCTCCGCCGGAACGTGGGTCCTTGTGGCGTGAAAATCCCGTTGGAAAGGCAGGCGAGGGGCAAGCCGGGAATTTGCTTTTAACATCAATATTCAGAAATAGTGCGTGTGAATAATTGATGGTCCTGCGAGCTGGGGCTTGTCTGTCTGTCACAGCAAAGCAGAGGTGACAGAGTGACAGCCTGGGGTGGGGGGAGACTCCGGTCCCTCCTGGGGCACCACCAGAGTGGCTGCACAGGGTGGGATTTGCCTGGATCTTGGCAGAGGCTGCTCTGGCTGCTCTTGGTGTGACAGGGACCCTGGTGTGGGGCAGGGCTCTGTCTGCTCATGATCCTGGACTGGGACAGGGACAAGGCTGTCCTGCTCTCCAGCCTGGGCCATGGCACTGGAGCAGCTCCTCCAGCTGCTCTCCAGGTCCTGTTGCGCTGCGGTGGCCGAGCCACCGATCGGAACGTTTTAGGTGAAAAATAATCTGTCAGCAGGATTTGCCTGACCTTAAATTAGCTCTCACAAGAAGAGCTTAACCCTCATTGCTGGGTCAGTGTCTTCTCCCTCCCCAAGCCAACCTGGCTGTGTGCTGCTGTCCCCTCTCTGGTTTAACGTCTGTTTTTGCTCTTTCTTTCGGGCATCCTTTGTCTTTAGCGTGATCACACGGTTCTGTTGGGAGCAGGCAGAGCCTGCCATGTTTGCTGTGAACCACTGGCAATTAGACCAGAATAGCTGTCTCCCTAATGATACCGTGCTGTGCAGCATCGCTGCGGCGCCTGCAGCAGCAGGGACACTGTGCCCGGGAAATTTGGGTGCTGCAGGGCTGGGGCCGGCGAGGGTTGCCTTCTGCAGGAGCTTTGATCCATGTGGTGGCCCTGGGATGGTCAGTGTGGCGTGGGATGGCCCTGTTGGAGGCCATTTGGGCCGTGCTGCTGGTGCAGGTGGCTTTACCTGCTCCCCCGAGCCGGTGGCACAGGCAGGTCACTCCATGGGACTCAGCCTCCCGCCGGCTTTGGGATGCAGCAAAGCCTCGCAGTTCCCCTTCAAAGCCTCCAGTACTCACTGCACAGAGCAGGGGGGGGAAAAAAGACCTCCCCCAGCCAAAACTGCAAAGGAAAGCGAGAGCCGGAGCCTTTATAACCGGAACCCTGAGCGGGAGGGAGGAGCAGGGCTGAGCTCCTGCCGCTGCCTCTGAGCTGCTCTACAAAGCAGCTCCCAGCTTGGCGAGCGAGATACAGCGAGAGGTTCGCAAGTTGTGACCTCAGCAAATGTATTAGACGGGAGAAAAGAGCTTTTTTCCTTCCCCCTGTTCTGGTGTCAGCGTAGCCGTGGCTTTTAAACCACATTATACAGGCTTGTCATCCAAGATAAAATGTTATTAAGATAAAATGCTACACAGGGAGCAGTAGGGGACTTCCCACCGCCGTATTTCAGCGCTGCTGTAGGACCGCGCTCTGCCGCTGGCACGGAGCCGTCGCCTGAAGCTGGGGCTGCTGGGGACGAAGCAGGACGGGGATGTGGTGTCCCCCCCGTGTCCCCAGGGCGGTGGGCACGGGGAGGTGCTCCCCAGAGTGTGCCACTGTGCCCGAGCATCACCCTCCGTCCCCCGCGGGCAGCCTGGCGAGGCAGGGGGAGGCGAAGGCATCAGGGCCCTGGACTGCGTGGAGCTGACAGCGAGCATGTGGGCAGCCCAGGGGCCTTCCCGGGGCCACTCCTTCACGGGTCAGGGCACTCGCCGGCTGCCTCCCTGTCCCCCGGCCCCTCCGCCGTGTGTCCCCACAGCCCCGGCTCCCAAGGCCACCGTCTTTGTGTGCTGCCACCGCTCTCCTCCCACCCAGCACCCCACGGTCCCCAGCCACGGCCAGTGCGCTCGGTGTTGTGTGTCCCCAAGCCTCTGTCGTGTGTCCCCACACTGCTGCCGTGCCTCCGTCCCCTGCTCAGGGCTGGCACAGCCTCTTTAGCCTCGCTGACAGCCGGTCGATAATATTAATGTACTCCAGCCTCTGTTAATGTCCGTGCGAAGTCTCCTCCTGCCCTTTGCCATCACTTTTCCATCACCAGACGTTTGTGCGGCGCGGCTGTGACATTAATCTGCTGAGCCGTGCTGGCAGCGTCAGCACCAGTGGCTCGGGAGCGCAGGCGCAGAATTTTTGGGGGAGCTTTCGTGGCCCATCTGGCAGTAACGGAGATGTTTAGGTGAATCCTTTAAAATGACTTGAAAAGAGCGGCGATGTGCGCCCCGCTCCTCAGGAGCTACAGAAGGAGAGGGCAGGAGCATCTCACCTGGGGCAGGTGTGTGATCTGCAGGCAGAGCACACACCAAAACATGGAGAGGGAAGAGCTGCTTGACCTGACACCGAGGCAGAACAGAGAGAGGGAAGAAAGGGGAGAGGAGGCGAGCTGTAGCTACAAGGCTGGGTAATCCCTCGGTTGAGCCCGGTGAGTGCTGTAGCTGGAACATGAACTTGTCCTGGCCATGTTCAGCTTGTAAGAGGGATGAATGTAAAAGCAATGCTGTTAGCTGCCTTATTAAAGGCTTGGGTCTGAGTCAATACGCACGTGTCCCAGGTGGCTCAGGGCTGTAATTCCTAAAGCTTCACACTTCTCCGGCAGCACTTTGCGCTTGGAGGTTCTCCCTGTCGGTTAAAACCTCCCACCCCTTTGCTGTCCAGGGTTTGCATCCTGTGTGTGGGAAGAGGACTGGCCTGGGGCTGGAGAGTGGCTGAGGAACCCCCCTGAGCTGCCAGCATGCCTGGCCCTTGCTGTGGGACTCACCCCAGCCCCAGGTGCTGCTGGAGGTGGCAATGCCAGTGTCCCATGGTGTCACACCTGCTGAGACACCTCGAGCTCCTGCTTACATTACCAGGCATCATTTCCAGCATTGCTCCCTCCTGCTCCGCCCGTGTGTGTAAAACAGGGCTGGGACTCGTGGCGCTGACCCCGGGGTGTGGCACCCGCTGGGTGGTGGCCACAAACAGATGCCACAACCTTTGGTCATCGCACGGTTCCTGGCGCCACCGGAGTGCGTGTGATTGAACGTGTAGGGCTGAAGGTCTGAGCAGCTGCTGTGTCTGCTCTGCTGAGCAAATGTTTGCGGGCAGAAGGAGACAGTCACTGCTGGTACAGGTATTTTCCCACCCTGTGCAGCTCCTCTCTGCCTCCCTGAGTGCCAGGGACCCTCAAGGGACCTGTGCTCGTGCTGCCAGGGAGGGCTCCAGTCGAGGAGTCTCGGGTTTGCCGCGGTCTGGGTGTTTCCCACACTTTTCTTCATTCTCCCATCCTCTTTCACCCCTTTCCTCTGCACACTGGCACAGGTTGCCCAGAGATGCTGTGGCTTCCCCATCCTGGGAATTGTTCCGGGCCAGGTTGGATGTGGCTTGGAGCAACTTGGAATAGTAGAAGGTGTCCCTGACCGTAGCAGGGAGTGGAACTGGATGATCGTTAAGGTCCAAGCCATTCTGGGGTGACTCTGTGATGCTGTGTGTGGGGCTGCTCCATCTCTCTGAGCCCTGGGGACCCAACACAGGGGTCTGGAAGGGGACAGATGAGCCATGTCATGGGACACATTGTCCCATTAATACCCCTGGGCACTCGCAACACAGGCAGTCAGCACCAGACGCACTGTTCTCCTCAGTAATGGGATTTGGTTTTAACCCAGGCACATCCCTTAAAGCTCATGACAACCTGTGTTGGTGGAGATGCTTCCTTCTCAGTGGGATCTGCGCTTGTCCTTGTGCCCGATTTACACGTGGGTGTCAGAGCCCCGCACCCGAGCACCCCCTGCTCCGGAGCTTTGGGACTGGAGGCTGCTGGGGCAGCTGGGGCGGATGCAGCCTGATGGCTCTTAGGGCTGATTGCACACAGGCACAGCTGGTGCCAGGGAGCTGAACAATAAAGTAGCCACTCTGGGCTGATTGGGCTAATCCGTGCTGCAGACCAGGGCCTGTTTTCATTAGTTTTCCTCGATCAAATTAGATTGCCAGACGACAGATCCTATTAAAGCAGGGAAGACCTCCAGCATGGCGTGTCCTGCTGGTCCTGGGACGCCGGCCATCGCTGGCACCCGGGAGGGAGGAGGCTGCTGAGGATGCTGATGGTGCAGCCCCTGGGCACAAGGAGGCCTTTGCCCTTGTCCTGGTAGTGCAGCAGGGACTGTCACTCAGCAGGGACATGGCTCTGGTCCTGCCTGGTACCGCGGCACAGCCCCGTGTCCTTCAGGGAGAGAGCTGCCCTCTCTTGCAGGTGCACTGCTCCCCAAATCCCTCATTTTCAGCACCCTCCCCAAGCCTGCACCAAGCTGGCTCCTGGCCTGTATTAATTTAATTTCATTTTTAACTCTGCTCCTCACAGGCAGGGCAGGCCCAGCTGTGAGCTCTGGCACAAGGTTCGTGTGCTGTGTGCCCCGAATAGCAGATTATGCTGCCCTTAATCCGGCCATGCCTTTGGGGACCCAAGGCACAAGTGATGGGATTTGGGCCTCCTCGGAATATAGTTCCTAGCACAGGTGATTGATTGGCCTATTGATGACCTGCTATTGATTAGCCTTATGTGACTCTGAGACAGTCGGGCTCCAGCCTGCCCGTAACCCATCACTAATTACTTCATCCTGCCGTGAAATCCACGGCCACAAGAAGATGTTTGTGGGGCAGGGCATGCAGCTGTTTGTACTGACAAGAGCATGGCAGTGCCACCAGGCTTTGCCAAGAGCCTCTGCTCTTTGAGATGGGGATCACTCTCTGGTGGGTTGGGCCTCATGTCTTTGGGAAGGGAAGCTCAATGGGAAAAGTCTTGGCATGAGGGACCTCCCGTCCCTATGAACCAACTCAGAGTCATGGCCCTGCGAGTGCTGAGGGTCTGGGGTTGGCCAGCTTGGGGTGTGAACTTCTGGAACCTGATGCCTTTGACTTTGAAACTAATTCCACACCAGTGCTCAGGATGGAGTTTATTTTATTCAGCCAACATTTCTTCTCCTTGATTGAAGAAAGAGGCAGTGCTGGGGTGGGACAGAGTTCTCAGCAAGCATAATTAATAGCAATTTTGCTGCCCTGCTTATTGATCCACCGTGGAGTTACCTCTTCCAAGAGGATTTCCATGGAGTTACCTCTTCCAGGAGGATTTCCATTGTTACCTTCCCCAGCACGCTGGGTAGTTCCGTGTAGGAATAAATGTTTCAGTTGCCCTATAAATAATGGAGCGAGTAAAGATGTTGTGTAAGCGGCGCTCTGGGTTTTGCCAGGAGGGACGTAGTTTGTTGTGAGGATTTTTTGTTGTGTTTTGTTGTGGGATTTTCTGTGCTTGTGTTTTACCTTTTTCTCTCCCCATTTTTTTTTTTTTTATCCCTCGAGTCCAACATGGGAAGCCTCACACGGGGGACTTGAGGGAAGGCAAGGAGATGAAACTGTTGAAATTCAGGGAATTCTTGGTGATGCTGGGGAGCAGCATCCTGTGCAGGCTGGAGCAGCTGGGCTCCCAGGGGACATCCGTGTGCCTGGACGCAGGGAATGGCCGTGGATTCAGGGGATATCGGCTTTACTCTCTGGAAGTGTTAAAGCTGTAAAGCTGTGTTTTAATCATGGATTTAAGGAAGGAGCAGAGGCAGCAGGTCTGGAGCCCAGGGTTTGTGTAGAAGTCCAGGGTTGCAGGCTGATTCCCAAAAGCTGGCACCTTGAGACCCCCACTCTGACAGTGCCCAGGCGCAGGGCTGGCTTTGGCATGGACAGGAGGTCACACCTGACGCCGTGTGGCTCTGGGTCTTTTAGCTCTGCTCTGACACAACCCAAGGGCATTACTGAGGGACAGGGTGGCCTGCAGGGGTGATGTGTGTGCCAGCATCCAGAGATGGCAGAGCGCTGCTGGGCAGGAGCTGGCTGCAGGCAAAGGATGCTCAGGGCAGCTGGGGGAACCGCAGGGTTCAAAGGCACCTGGCTGGACGAGAGGGGCTCCCAGCAGCTCCCACTGCTCCTCCTCCTCTTCCCGGGGGCAGCAGGCTGACCTCCCCTCTTCTGGGGGCCAGCAGCTTTGCGGACCACCCGGCAGCCCCACGTTCAGCGGGGGAGTGGATTAGGAAGGGGCTTTACTCCTCTGGTGGATGAGTGCTTTTAAGCACTCACGTGTTGTTGTGTGTCCTGCTGAGAAGAAGCCAAATGTTCCGACAGCTGGCCAGACCCTGGATCGGGGGGACTTGAGCTGTAGGTGTTGCAAACAAGGTCTTAATTGATTTATCTGCGCACATGACTTTTAATTTTATGGTGGAGTTAAGAGCTTTGCCCCAAATCAGGGGCACGGGGAGAGAAATGAGCTGATGCGGTGTCTCTGCATCCATAGGCTGGGATCTGGGTTTGTAGGGGACTGTGTATGGCAGGGATGCCCCAAATCCCCTGCTCCCCTGGGGTTTCCACTCTGCCTCAGCGTGGGGCTGAAAAACCTAAAAGGACCTGGGACAGCTGGTGGCACCTGGAGGCAAAGGGCACAGCGATGGCAGCGCTCACTGCCTCCTTCCCTCCCTGATTCTGCTCCAAAGCGGTGGGGAGAGGAGGGGAAGCACTGGGGGGACCTTCTCCTGTGAGTGGCAGAGATATGAATATTTCACAGCTCTCCGCGGGCCCGGCAGGGGCCGATGGATGTGGGGATATAATTTTGCTTGACAAGTGCCACGATCCCAGGGCCTCCCACTCCCTGCTGCCCTTCCTGAAGTGCCTGGGGAGGGGAGCTGTGTCACCTGGGCATCCCTGGCAACGTGCTGGGCTTTTCCCAGCACACAGCGAAGGGGCTGCACGCTGGGGATGCTCAGTCTGTCTGAGGGCTCTCGTGTGGTGTGGGAACAAGTTTGGAAGGAGGACTGCAGCAAGCTCTGCAGGAAAGAGTGTTTTCCCTGTTTTGTGATGCTTAGTTTGGATGCAACTTTCTTGGAGGTCATCCCAGGAGCTGCGGCACCTCCCTCGGTCCGTGTGTCGTGCCCCATGTGGGCGCAGGGCGCTGGCCCCGCGGTTGGGTCGGGGGCTGCGGTGGCACAGCGGGCACGGGGCAGGCTGGGGGGCTCGTCAGGCAGAGATGGCCACGGCCCCGACTTGGGTCTGGCCTCCATCACTTCCTGTAGGAAATCACTTCACTTACCCAGATGTGAGTGTACAGCCACGCTGCCCGCGGGCTGCCCCGCTCTCCCCCGCCAAGCCCCAGCCTCTTACGCAAATCGCTTTTCACGCTTCCTTAATTGAAACTGTCAGATGGGCTTTACCTTTTTTTTTTTTTCTTTTTTTTTTTTTTTTTGTGGTGATACAGACATATTAATTCCACTATGGATATCCCGGCAGCTAGGAGAGATCAATAAAATGAGGTTGCATCTGTGACATATATATTACAGGAGCGGCACCAGCAATATTTCATCGGGAAAGCCGAGCCAAACACACGTGTGCAGAGCCCTGGAGAGCACATTTGGCCGTGCAGAAGGCAGAGTTATTGCCTGGCTGGAGTGGCACTGGTTTTCAGTGCCCTCTTGCCACCCGCCTGGCACGGGAAGGGGATGAGGAGCAGCTCTCATGCCCTCACTTTGTTCATCTCTTGTCCCCAGCCACGGGACACTGCTCCGGGGTTATTTTTTGGCGTGCTCTGAGTTCGTGTCAGTCTGGACCTGTGGGCACAGGGCACCCTGGCACCGTGTCTTGGTGCTGGTGGCACCAGTTCCTGCCACCTCCCCCCCCCCACTTACCTCCCTCCAGAAATCCCCACAGCGGGGATTTGCGCTTTGATTATTTTCAAATACTGGTTTGTGTAAAATTTGATTTGAGGAAACATTTTTCTCCCACATGCTGTAGGATTGAGGGCGTGTAATCCCTCCTAAATCGCCCGGACGAGGTTTGTATTGCAATGCCAGTATCAGAGCTAACAAAAGGGGATTAGACGGGAAAATTCTGCGTGAAAACCTGCCGCTCTTTGAGGGCTTTTAGTACAAAGAAGATAAGATAGGTAGAGCAGAGCCATTTTTAACCCAGATTTTAATGCACTCAGTGCCTCTCCTTCCAAGGCAAAGGAGAGGGGAGATGGCATTCCTTTTAACCCTTTCCCTTCGTCTGGCTCTGAGGGGCGGCTGATGCTTTCTTGTAGGCGCAGCAGTGCAGGGCGAGTTCTCTGAGACGTGCTGGGCAGGAAAAGCTGCCAGGGAATGCCCGGGGCAGTGTTTTATTCCCTTTCCAAGCAGATAGTGTGGAAGTGTGGAGCTCCGTGGGAGCCCCCAGTGCTGGGCTGTGTGTTGAGCTGCAGATCCTCACTGTGCCACTCAGCCAGAGAGCGAAACGTGTTCCCATCTCACCTGCCCGGAGCCAGGCACGGTGTCTGCGTGCCCTAGGGATCGCTGTCCCGTCAGGAACGGCTCTGTCCCGCCGGGGATGGATCAGTGTCCTGTCTGTGCCGTGTCACGTTGCCTGTCACATCGGCGTCAGTCAGGAGGCGGAATCGTAGCGGAGACAGCTGTCAACCTTTGCGGGCAGCCATCCGCCCGCCAGTGTCTTCCAGGAGCTCAGCGAGTGCCAAGGCGCATCAGGCCAGGGGAAGAGATGCTCCAGGGGGAGATGAAAGGATCCCTTCAGTGGAATTCATGTGGAATAAGCTTTCCACGGGAGATATTTCCCGCTAATCCTCCTTAGCGCTCAGCTGATGCCTTGAAGCATCAGGGGTTTATGTGCCTTTTAAAAATTCATTCTCTCTGCTCTAACAGCAGGTGTGTGTGTGCTATCGGCTGCCCTGCCCAGGCCCCTCCGGTGTCCTGTCACAGCGGTTCTGGGCGTCACCTGAGCTAGGTGAAGGCAGCCTGTCTCTCTGCTGGCTCCCCGGCAAGGTGGTGGGTGAGCCAGGTCATGACAGCCGTGGGGTTTTGATGGTGAATTTATCGGGGGGGAGCAAATGGATATCGAGCAGCTGGTGGGATGGGAGAGCACCCGGGCTGCTGCCTTAGCCCCATCCATCTGCCCCTGCTAATTGCAGCTGGACTTATAATATTCCACTTATCTGGTCAAGGGATCCATGTTAGTTATTACAATTGATTATCACTAAAACCCGTCTGATACCCAGATTTACAGCGTGGCTGGGGAGCCAGGCGGCCTCCAGCGCTGAGCAGCCAGGATCTGGCACGCTCCTCCAGCCAGAGCTGTCTGTCCATAGGTGTTTGGCCAAGGAAATCTGCTTTTCTCTTGTCACTCCTGAGGGAGCAGAACCCACATGGTTCAGTGTTTTACTGCTGTGCCTTATGGTCCTGGGCAGGGTGAGGATGATGAAGCTGTGAGAACTGCTGGTGCCAGGTTGTTTTTGTTGTGCCAGGAGGTGGTGGCTGCCCCTCCGCCGAGCCCTGTGGTGCACTGAAGTCCTGCAGATGTTCTGCTCCCAGGCTGGGTTCGGTGACAAGCGCCGCACTGGGAGAACCATCATCAATCTGCTGCAGATTAATTGTCACCAGCAGGTCGGGCTCTTGGAGGGGAACTTTTCCAAGCAACTGAACAGAGTTTTCCTACTGTCAATGAGGCTGTGCCCTCCTCGGCCGCTGGAAAATCCCGTGTAGCTGTGGGAGATGTGTGGCCTTGTGCATCTCTCCTGCATGCAGCACGTGGCTGGAGCTGCAGGGAGGGCATGTGATCCTGCTGGGATCCTCCTGTTGCGGCCAAGGAGCATTGGTGAGGGCTCGTTTGAGGCAGAGAGGAGGTTCTGCAGCACACGCAGCGCTCTCGTGGTCCTGTGGTGGGGTGGGAGGCAGAGAGGAGCCCCTGCGCCTCCTCAGCTTCACAACAGCTCCGTGGTTGCATGATAAACAACTTGACAAAGTGCTGAAATCCTGAAGGCGGGGCTGGCAGGGGAAGGAGAGGGAGGTCATAATTGCACGGGAAAATAATGAACCGCGCTCTTCTTGGAATATGCAGCGGCCTAACAAGAATCGGAAAATTAATTATCTTCTGTAATTAGTGTAATGACCTACACTATTAGAGGTTATTTACAGCAGGAATAAAACTTCCCCGTATAAATGTCAGGCTGTGCTGTTGGAATACAAAGGCTGGAGCAAACCTGTGCTGGGTGCAGCGAGGGTCAGGAGGCAGGGCAGGGTACTGGCCACCTCTGCTCAGCCAGCCCCTGAGCCTCACAGGAGCCACCTGCACCTGGCCTGGGACCTGCTGGCAGTGTCCCTTCCTCCCTGATGCCAGTTCTGTCATCCCTCTTGCCTTTGTCCCCAGGGCTTGGCTGCTGGCTCTGCTCTTCATGGGAACTCACCCCCTCGGCCCCTTCAGAACCTGTCTCAGGTGGGCTCTCCCACCCTGGGCTCCTGAGCTGCCCCTCCAATAGTGCTTGTCTCTTCTGGGGTGCTGCCCATGTTCAGATTTTTGCTGTTCCCCTTCCTGAGCACATGCTGCTTCCCACAGAATCCCTCCCTGTGCCGGCTCTGGGGAGGCCCTTTCCCTCCCGGAGGCAGGCACCAGCTGCATGTGCACAGCTCAAAATGGAGACATTAGCCAGCTATTGTTCCTCAGCCTGAAGCCTTGGTGGCTCTGGAGCTGTCCCTTTTGGTGGCCAGGGTGTGTGGAATGGCTCCGTTTGCAGTGTGGGGCGCAGGGAAGGTGTGCGTCCCCTCCTCAGCAGGGGTTCCCCTTCTGCGAGGAGGCATTTGGGGTTGGTTTTCAGAGGTGCCAAGCTCTGCTCATCCCTTCTCTCACCTGGCTGTGTTCCGGCTGTCCATCAGCCAGGCTCCTGATCCAGTGGGGACGGTCCCACAGGGAGGGCAGTGTGGCCAGGGTGCTGCGGGTGCCGTCTGGCAGGGAGCAGATGGGCGCTGGTGCTGAGCCCTCGGCGCCGGCGAGGACGGGCAGGATGGGGAACTGCCGTCGGCCTGGCGAGGGCAACCTGAGAATTGCCTGACATTTTAGCGCCGAGGATCATGACTCCTGCATTATTAAAGGCGCGGTGATAAAATGCCTTACCTGTCACTGAGAACCGACATCAATAATTTAGTTTGGCACCTGGTGATTAAAATGAAATAAGCACTGGTCCAACTCCCTTCCCGGAGCGGCGCCGGTGCTGCAGCTGAGAGCCAAGGGGATGCTTTCCCTGGATCCTGGTCCTCACCACGCAGAGAGGGCAGGGCTGCTGGGCAGTGTTTTCCATGCCCAGCATGTCCAGGAGTCCATGTGGTGCCCAGGCTTTGAATGAGGACAGGGACAGGGCTGCTGCTGCAACATCTGATGTAACCTCATTGTATAAACAGAACAGAGTGGGGCTCTTGAAACTTGAGAGTGTATTCCTTCCAACAGACCCTTAATGTAATTTGAATGTACAATCGAGGGTTTTTATAGCTTAATATTCCAGTGTTTGTGGTGCATCCTGGAATTTAAGTGTCTTAAACGTAATTATTGTTAATTGCTTGCACGATTCTATAAACTCATCCAATTAAAAAAAAGTTATTAACTTTATAAAATATCGCAGGCATCCCACAGTGCAATATATTTGCAGGAAATAACTGCTGCAGCAGGCAGAGCTCAGATGCAGCGAGGTAAATCGGTGACACCTTGTACCTCTCCCTCTCCTGGAAGGCCTTTGGGAATGCGTTGTCTCCTTGGCTGGTGTTTGTGCAGGGATGAGAGGAGAAGGCCACGGCCAGCAGGAAATCTCAGGAGCTCTGAGGTTGGAAAGGGAATTCAGTCTCTGCTGTGGGGCTGAGGAGAGCTTCACTCCCTGTTTGTGCTGAAACCACCCCGGGGAGCAGCTGGGGATGTCTGGGGGTCTTTGAGTGGGGCACAAAGTGAGCAGCAGCCTCTGGGGAGGGTCAGTGGGGCTGAAAGGCTCCCAGTGCAGCAGGCTTTCCTCCCTGCTGGCCTTCTCCCTGAGCCAGGACCAGTTGTGGCCGGTCAGCGATGATGATTTTCATCTCACAGTCTAGAGCCAGAATTTATAACCGGGGATTTATTGTCCCCTGATTGCTCTGTGCTGCCATTTAACTCATGCCCTGGAAGAGTTATTTAACACAGAGTGAGTGGAGTTGTGCTAACGGTGCCTCATGCACATACATCTTCTGCAGCCTCCTCTTCCTGTTTTCCTTGTGGGATTAAAACCCTGGGCGCCCGTTGGTGTGAGTACAAGCTCAGTCTGGCTCAGCAGGATTTCAGCTGGAGCTGCCTGGCTTGGGAAGGATTGCCCAGTTCCATTCCTGGGTGCCCTCTGTGTCTCCCAGTGCCTCTGCTCAGAATATCACTCAGGTGGGAGCTGGTGGAACCCTCCTAGGGAAGGAGGAAGCTGAAGGTGTGTATTGGGCAGGATCCACCTGATCCCAGTGCCTTTTCCCTTTCCATCCCACTGCTCTTCCAGTAGAGAAACAAACAGTCTGTGGGCAGGAGAGGTTTGAGGAAAGGAAACTTTCTCTCAGATGGAGACAAAATTGAATTCAGTGCGTGACTGAAATGAGAAGTTTCCACAAAAGCTTCATTTTGGCAAAGAAGTATTTCCTATGGGATTGCTTCCATACAAAAGGCTCAGTAAGGAGCTATTACAGCTGGTCAAATGCTTTCTCTGAGAGCTGTTTGTGACACTTGCCTTCCCCATCTCCGTTCGCATCCCTTGCTGGAGTCACTCTGCTCCACGCAGGGGTCCCAGCCCTGGGGCAGGAGCAGCAGCCACCATCCAGGACAGCTCCAGCTGCCACGTGAGGATCAGTGGCAATTAATCCATCCTCTAAACAGCAGGGTTTGCAGGTAGATTTTCCATCTGAAGTAGCTGCTGATCTAGTGGCTTCTGGGACAGTGACGGGCTGACGGAGAGCACGCATGAAGCGGCATTTGTCAAATTAATGAGGCATTATAAATTATATCCACAATTTTCTCTTCCATTTCCCACCACCCCCTCCTGTCACTGGCAGGGAGAGGGGACCTTGAGGAGCCACTCCCAAGGTCTGTGGGGGCCAGGGCTTTCTGGCAGAGCACACACCTGGTCTGGGACGCAGGCTCGGCCCACTTGGCTGGATCAGGAGGAGAAAAATGCCAGCAGTTCCTTTTTTTCACGAGGAAACTCGATGTAACTCGTATTGATCTCTCTATTACCTCTGTGAAGGGCAGCTTCATTTTTCAAGCAGAACAACCTTTGTATCTGAAATATAGAAATTGATTTTGAGCAGGGGGTGCTGGCACTGGCAGAAGGGGTTGGGCAGGGGCAGGGAGGATGAGGATGAGGTGCAGAGTGAGGAGATTGTCCCTCGAAAGTCAGGAGACACGTCAGGCTTGTCTGATCGCGTTACCTTGATCCAGCGTGGCAATAAAGGGCTTTGAAAGTCAGCAAATAAACTTTGCTGAAGGTGCTGGAAACAGAGCAGGGAGGTGAGGAGCTGGCAGGAATGAGGACAGGTTTGGGAAGAGCCTCATCCGTGTCAGGGAGGCTGCGAGTGGCTCCTGGCTGAGAGCTCTGGTACTGGTGTGATGTTCTGGGACGGACTGGGAGCAGATCTCAGAGCATCCACACCAGCTCCACCGAAGGCTTGGAACCCAATGAGCCACACAGCTTCGTTTTAGGGTTGTTACAGTCCTGCTTAATTGGCTCTCGGGCTCCCTGTGCAAGGCGTCCAGTGCATCTTAATGAGGGATTCTCAAAGACTGGCTTTTTTTCCCTGGGACTAGAACGCGGTGGTGTTTAATATTCATGTGTAGCTCTGCTCATTTGAAAGGTAACAAGGGAGTTGGATTCCCTGCTGGCAATGAATCGTAATGGGATCTGGGCTCCTAAATCACCTGTGCATCGCGGAGCTACCTCCTCGCGGAGTGGGCTGGGCTGGGCTGGGGGCGGAGAGGTCTCCTCTGGTGTGGCAGCACAGGCTCAGCATGGACAGGAGAGTTTCCAGGCCAGCGCTGGCACCGGGAAATGCTTTTCCACAGTGCTTGTGGTGGGGATCTGGAGTGTCTCGCCACAAGCAGTCACGGAGGTCGAGTTGTTAGCCAAAAGCAATTGGATGTTGACATGACAGGGAGACGCTGCGGAGCGAGAACAGTTCCTGACAGACGTTCTGACAGAGCTGTTAAAGCCTTGGCTACAGGCAGGGCTTGAGCTGATCTTTGACCATTCGGGCTGGTCCACGTCTGCCAAGGCTGGGATTTTTTGTGCTTTTGTGCCTGGTGTCGGGGGCTGGATCGGCGAGAGGCGGGAGGTGTTGAGAGGTTGGGTGCTGGCACCGTCCGGAACACAGATGGCCACAAATATCAGCATACGTGGGGGCGCCTGCAGTGTTTGCTGATGAAGGGGCTGGGGGCTGGAGCTGCCTGGCAGTGTCCCCCGCTGTCCCCCAGGCCTCTCCAGGGTGTCAGCCGTTCCATCCCTGTCCCCTGGCAGCCCTCCCCTGGGCAAAGGAGGGCACTGCCCCCTCCCCGCACGCTGCAGCAGCGTGGCCCTGGAGAGGAAGCATTTGTGGTCCCTGCTTGTTGGGAAGAGACAGGAAATAGCCATGGGGAGCAGAGCTTTCAAGGGGTTTTTGCTTTCCATCTGCTCCCGTGCCTTGACTGCCATGCCCATTGTGCTTGGGGCAGCAGAGGGGAGGCTGTGCCGAGCATGTGTCGGGGAGGACCCGTGGGCATCTCCTGCTCAGCCAGAGTGTCTTGTACAGCAAAATGGTGGCTCCTGGAGCCTTTCTGGGGATAGTCCTGCTGAGCAGATTGCCACTGTGTGGAGGGGACCACAGCAATGTCACCTGCATGCCCTGGCACTGGGGATGTCTCTCGCTTTCAGCCTGGCCAGGACCGTCCCTGGACAAAGCTCTGGAGCTCTGCGTGCAGTACCTGTGCCTAGCTCGTCGGAGAATCACTCCTGTTTGTGCAAAAGATGCTCTCCCCATTCTCGCCTTCCTCCCCCCCTCCCTCCTGCTTTTCCTCATTGTCATTTTAGCCTAGATTAAAGAAAATAGGGTGCAGCGCTGTGCGCATGTTCCGAGCGGTGTCTTTTCACAGCACTGTACTGATGCCAAGCAATAATGACAGGTTCAAGCTTTTCTGCATCACAAATGAACTGCATGCAAATGGCTAGTCCTGAATGGAGAATAATTGTCAGCACGGAGAGTCCTGCCTCCACCGAGCCAGCTCCACCTTGCTTCCGAGGGGAGAAGGCTTCAAACAGTTAACGGGGATGGAGACGTGGAAATAGCGGGGAGCTGCCGTTTCCACTCTGCTAGAGCCTAACCTGTTAGTGCAGAGCTGTGTGAAGAATGTCAGGGATTTGTTCCAAGCGTTATCGAGATGTGGCTTTACATCTGTAAATCCTTTTACGCATCGCAGCTCAGCCGTGAGGCTTCCCCACGTGACGGGCAGCGCTGGCTGCCTGGCCATGCCACACCGGCCAGGGGCCGTGCCAGTGCTGGACACGACTGCGCTTTCGGGGCCTGTTTTGGGTGAAGCGCCCCCAAAATGTTGCGCTTTTCACCTCATCCTGGCTGCAGATTGGCCACGATCTGCTTGTCCTCCCGTGCCGAACCGTCTCTCTCTCTCTGAGCCTCTTTGGGGCTTCCACGTTGTCCATTTGTTCTGTCTTCCCATCTCATGCACCTTGATTATCCTTGGGGTGGTGTCTGTGGGAAGCCAAGGGTGGGAGGCCCCTCAGCTGATTTTGGCTGACCCTTGGGGAGCTTTTCCAGCTCACGCCAGCTGCGGATTTGACTTAGCATCACTTCGCTCTCCTGCCACAGTGTTACCGGCAGAACCGGATTTAGCAAGTGATTGTGACAATCTCCAGCACCATCAGGAAAACATGCTCCATCATTCACTGTGATGTGCGCTGATGAGGGGAAAAAAAAGGCTTGTTCATCCATCAGAAATTCACTGATGCTGTCTCTAGGTGAGCAATTTGCCAGCGTTACCTGGTGTCACTCATTAGACACAAGATGTAACAGTCTCATTTACTCTTCGGGCTTCCTGCCACTTACTTACTTTTGCATTTGACTTTGCACATGAAACTTAAGCTCGTTTTTAGCCTCTGTCGAAGTCGGCTTTCAAAATTCCTGCTCATTAAGCCCAGTCCCAGTGTGTGGGCTGCATGCACAGGAGAGGGGTTTGGAAGCCAGAAACGTCCCCTGGTGCCGGTTGCCATTAGGCTTTGCAGAACAGTGTGTGCGTGTTTCAAAAAGCCAGCAGAGGAAGCAGTTTCTGCCCTCCTATCACTAGGTCTGAACTTTCCAAAATACCTGGGCTTTGGCTGCATTTTAGCTGCATTTTTTTTTACAGACTTGTGGGCTTGTAACTTTTTAAGGCATCTATATTTTTACATCAAATTTGATTGAAGCTTGTAGCCCATTTAGGGGGTTTTGTACTCGGATGTAAAAGCAGGGCAGAAGCGCCGGGATTTGGTTTCCTCGGAGGAATCAGAACCAGGCTTGAGCAGGTGTTTCATGGCCAGAGCTTTGCTGGTGTCTGGAGCAGAGGCACCAGGTGATGCAGGTGGGGGATATTCCGGTACAGAACCCAGAGGTTCCCCTTTGCTGTTTGTCTCTGCTGCTGGATTTGTATGGTTTTAGCCGCTCCTCTGGCTGGACAGAAGGTGTGAGAGCAGGGGGAAGTGAAGCTGTGAGTGCTGCTGCCTCAGGGACTCAGGACAGGCAGGGATGGGGCAGCTGCTGCCTTTCCCTGAGCTCCCAAAATTTCCCGTGGCCCGTTGTGCAGCTGCGGTGGGCACTGGAGGGGCCGTCCCTCACAGCAGAGCTCATTGGTGTCCGTCTCTTTCCACCCCATTTCTGTGGACAGGAATGGTCCTCTTTGTTTTTAAGAGAGTCCCTCCCATTCGTCTGTCCCTCGCTGCGTCATCCAAACTGCATCCTATCCTCGTGGTTTGCGTGCACTGGATGAATTTAGGATGAATTTCAGGCTTGACAGAGGCAAAGGACCAAGCAAATCGGGTAATGCTGAACTGAACTGTGGGATGCAGAAGCAAAGGATTGGGGAGTGATTCTGCAAGATGCAGGCTGGGAAACTGGCATTTGAGAGGGCTTGGCTTTGTGCTGAGACAAAAAAATCCTGTTAGAAGCGGTGTTTATATCTCTACATCATTGCTATAGCTGTCACAGCTCAGCTCTTCAGGAGGCACAGGGTGAGGAGCAGTTTTCTGATGGGAGAGAAGGTGGAAATTCCTGGAATGTCTCTGCACATGGTGCTGGAAAATCAGTGTCTCAGGCAGCATAGAAGGGGCTAATTTCTTTACTGGTGGAGTTTAATGTGGTGTAGAGCTTGTATGAACCACAGTGGTGTTGAGATATGCACTACAGTGATAATGCTGCAAATTCCAGAGCATTAGTGTTATTAAAATGTCAGGCTGATATCTTCCTCAGCATTAAAACTCTTAATGTACTTTATCCTTTCAAACTCGTGGTGCTCCAAGTGAAAGCATGAGGAAGGAGAAGTGGTTACGGAGCAGAGGATTAACAAGAGAGAAAAGGGGAATGCCCTGATGCAAGGCTGCTGTGCAAATTGCTTCCTTGAGCACTTGCGCCTTTCAGTCGGGTTAAAATTCAGCAAGGCACATTCACTTTTGTGACAACAGCCTGAAACTTGCTCGTGTTGCCCAAAGGGAGCATCAGCAGCAGCGCTGAGCTTTTAATGTGGTTGGAAAAGAGCTGATATGGTCAGATTGGGCCAGCAATCCCAGGTGCCTGCACAAACTCGGCCAGGTGGCAGGAGGGAAGGTCTCCTGTACCTGCAGGTGCAGAGCTGGCCTGGGGCTTGTGGCCATTGTTGGGCTCTTGGAATCAAAGAACTGTTTCACTTGGAACAGACATTTAAAGGCCATTTAGTCCATCCCACTGCAATGAGCAGGGACATCTTCAACCAGACCAGGTTGCTCAGAACCCTGTCCAATCTGACCTTAAGTGTTTCCAGGGATGGGGCATCTGCCACCTCTTTGGGCACCCTGTGCCAGTGTTTCACCGCCCTCATTGCAAAAAAGTCTTCCTTACACTACTCTAAATTGACCCTGTTCTGGTTTGAAACCATTTCTCCTTGTCCTTTTGCCTGTATCCCGGTGGTATCTCAGGGCAGAAGCAGTTCGGGGAAACGAGGAGTACGGATCGCGTCTCCTCGCCTCCACGTGCGTGTTCCGGGTGGTTGTACGCTTCCTCGGGCCACCCTGGATGGCACTGCCTACTCCTCGGAGCTTCCCGGGGAAGTCACCAGCTCTGTGGGTGGGAACACACGCTGCCAGCTGAAAGGTTTCTGCGGCGAGGAGGAGATGAGGAGATGAGGAGCTGAATCCTTCCTGTGCCGCCTTGGCACGCTCGGAGCCCGTGGCGTGCAGAGAGTTTGGGGCACCGAGTACCCGCTCCTCGCCTTCTTGGGCATAAACAAGCCCAAACTAATTAAGTAAAAAAGCCAAAAGCCCGAATTTTAAGGGCTGCGGGCAGGAGGGTCCCCGTGGGCAGCCCGGGCGCTGTCCGCGGTGCTGACCAGTCCGAGGGGAAGCTGCTCACTCTCCCCAGCTCCCTGAAAGGAGGGTGCAGCCTTGTGGGGATCAGGCACAGGGGGCAGGACAAGAGGAGATGGCCTCAAGTTGTGCCAGGGTAGGTTTAGATGCGATATTAGGGGATGTTTCTTCACCAAAAATGTTGTCGGGCACTGGCACAGCTGCCCAGGGCAGTGTTGGAGTCACCATCCCTAGGGGTGTTCAAAAGATGTGGCACTTGGGGACACGGTTCGTGCTGGGCTTGGCAGCACGGGGTTACTCCAGATGGTCTTAGATGGATTTCCCAACCTTAACAATTCTGTCATTCTACATTCTGAGCATGGTCCTGGGCCTTCTCCTGCCCTCAGTACATGCACTTTACACCAGGTTGCTATTTTCCCACTATTTTTCCACAATGGAACAAGCTCTTCCCCAGTATAACTCTTTTCCTGCTCAGTGCTGCTTCCAGTGCCTCTCCTCAAATGGCAGCAGAGAGGAATCCAGTCCCCAGGCAGTGAATTAGGAGGTGGTAGCTGCTCATTTTTCATCTCTGTGATAAAAAAAAATCTAATGCAATCATCAAAAAATAAAGCTGCGTTTTTCATGTCTTCATCATTAGGAATGTCTCTTGCTACTGCTCTCTTTTCCCTCCTACTCCCAAATTATTGAGGTCTCAGCAGTGTTTAAAATCTCGTGGAAATTTACTTTTGGATGCCAGCAAAGGGGTGGGAGTTTGAGTAATCTCTAGGGCAATAACATTCCAGAAGTGTTGTGTTCCCTTAATAAAAACACTTTTGATTCAGAAACATAAATGTTATTTTTCCAAAGGCACCCTCCTGAAGGGGGCTATTCTTTCTTATCCTCTCACTTAAGGCATTACAACTCTTCGGAGACGTTCTGCTGCTTCAGTAGCCATAACCTTACATTTATTGCATGTGCGGCCACAGCAGCCCCCTCAGATAATTTTGTTTAGGGCTGTGAAATTTGCCTTCAGCCCCAAAATTGAATCCATTCTCTGCTCTCAGCAGCGTGATGGGTTCCTGCATGTCTCTCTTTCCCAAGGATGTTTGCGGTTATTGATGCTGAGTGCGGCTATTTATCACAGACAATACAGAACAAAGAAGAATTTATTAATAAGTCTCCTGGCCCTATATGCTTCCCCGAGGAACCTGAAGCGTGCTATTTTCTCCTTGCCCCATTTATATCTACATGGTTTTGCTGCTGTCCACTCAGATTAAATGCTGGCTGAGGAGAAGGAGTTGCTCCGTAGCGTATGGCTGCGTTAGACCGAGCGCTCCGGGAAGGCTCTGTGGGCTGTTGGATAGCAACAAACAGGGAAATAATGTGAAAGTCCATGGGAATGACACCAAGATGTGACCCAGAGGTGGGGGTGAGGATGCTGGTGGCCCCAAGCAGCTCCAGGGCTCTCGGGGGTTGCTCTGCTCGGCTTTTGGTGAGGGTCAGTTTGTGTCAAACGGGGAGGATGTCCAGAGGCAGGAGCTGTGCTGGGTGGCAGGGGTGATGTGAGGGAAGCAGCACATGCTGGATGCCTGTGGCCCTTCTCTTGCCTCACAATAGCATCACAGAATCATTTTGTTTGGAAAATACCTCCAAGATTGAGGCCAACCTGTGCCTGATCCCCTCCTTGTCCCCAGCCCAGGGCACCAAGTGCCACGTCCAGTCCTTTCCTGGACACCTCCAGAGATGGGGACTCCAAACCTCCCTGGGCAGCCCTTTCCAATGCTTAACAACCCTTTTATTCTTCTTGATGTCCAACCTGAACCTCCCCTGGTGCAGCTTGGGGCCACGTCCTCTTGTGCTGTCCATAGTTGCCTGGGAGAAGAGGCTGAGCCCACGTTGCTGCAACAAGATCCTGCAGGCACCCGTGGTGGGAGCCTGGGACCTGTGTCTGCCCATCCCTCACCCTCCTCCTGGCCCTCCTGGGACATCGGCTCAGCAGCAGAGCAGGCAGAGAGGGGGAGGATGTTCTGTGGGAGCTCCTGCCTGGAAAATTAGTCAGAGTCACTGGCGTGGGGACGCAGCGATTCCTGCTGTGCTTGGGAAAGGGAAGGTGCCTAGGGAAGTTCTGGTGGCTTTTCCCCCCCTTTGTGCCTCCTCATGCACTAATTAAAGGTCAGTCCCATTTGCATTCAGCGCATTTCTCTCCTTCCCTGGGCATTTGCATTGGCAGAGGGTTGTTTTCCATTTGACCAAGCCGTGGCTGGAGCCATCGCCTGGGGGTGAGAGTCTCTGCTCCCACCTTTGGAAACCCAGCGGAGGCCGTCGTGGCTCAGCCAGTATCTGCAGGAGAGAGGAACAGAGCCCCCCTTGTGCTGCTCCCGCTCCCCAGCCCCACAAGACGAGCATTAGGCATTTATAGGTTTTTCTCCATGGATACATAGCCGGGCACGTTGGTAAAAATATACCCGTGCACGAGTATATTTATGTGTAGTGCGGTGAAAGCAGCGCAGGCTGCGAGCTGATTCCCTCGGGTGAAACACCAGCCTTCCCTCCGAGCGCTTTCAAAGGGGAGCTGTGCCGATAATTAGTGCAAATATTTTGAATACAGAACTCATCACGGGCCTTTGTCGCGGTGACAGGCAGTGACCTGAGATACATTTCTCCTTTCTTAATGCACCCGGAATATGTAATTAAGAGGTGACTAAAAGATTCTTTATCACTCTTTGTTTTCTAACGTGGCAGGCTGTTATGAAATGCTGCCCCCTCCTTCCATGGCGTTCGGTTCCCCGTGACAAATGCAGGGATGGAGATTTGCTCTGCTCTTCAAATCGCTCTAAGTTCCTTCACTTCCAAGGTGTTGTGCCTGCTTTCTGTTTGGCTCAGGGTTTTAAAGGTCAGAATTTGGAGGGGAAGGCAGCTGGCAGAGCAGGAACGTGCCTGGGAAGGTGCAGGGGTGCCGCTGGAAGGGCACAGTGAGGGCAGGCACGGTGCTGCTGTCACCACAAGCGCCCAGCAGCTTTGGTCACCAGGTGCAGGCTGAAGGAAATCTGTGGAAATAAGGCAGAAAAGGCTGGAGAACACCTCCAGTGCAACCTCTCCAGGTCCTGACACCCCGAGCCGTGGGTGTGAGGGCGCAGGGCTGGCCCCACGTTAGCACAGGCGGGCGGGCTGTGATCCGCTGCGGTAAATGCAGCGTGACAGCACCTGAGCGAGGCTACGTGCAGAACAGATGTCTCCTGGCTGGGGCTGGGCCGTGGCACAGCGTCACTTCATCAATTATAGATGGCTTCCCTCGCCATCGGCGGGCGCCCAGGAACGGGACTGCTAAAGGAGACATTAAAAGGTTCGAGAGCAGAAGGGAAACTTGTGAGGAGAGAGCTTGATCTTTGGGCTCGTCCCCCATCTGGGAGATGGTGGAGGGTTGGCAGGGCCTTTCTTGGCTCCTTGGCCAGCTGTGCTGTGCTTGTCACCTCCGTGCTCTCGGAATTCACAGCACCTTCCCTAACGGGACCCTCAGCCCTCACATCAGTGACAGGAAGGGACCCAGGGCTGCTCCTTCATCTCCTCCTCCTCCTCTCTGGAAAACTGCAGCCTGTGGGGTTGGATTCTAGGATGGCTGCAGCAGCCTCAAAGCCTCCAAACCCCATCAGCTTTTATTCGCCTGTTGACTTGTTTGTTTGTTCAATTGTTCCAGCCCGCCACCTTTACCTGGCAATTCCGCTCCATTAAAGGGAACGCGGGGCCTTTATTAGGACTGTGGAGTGTCATCCAGTGTTTTCACTGAACGTATAATTTGCCATGTATGAAAACCATTTCCAGAATTAATTTACCTACTGCAAACAGTTTGTATTAATGAAAATGCATTTTTCATGTGGGTTTGCCGGCAAAGCTGGCTGGAGCTCAAGAGCTCACTTTATCCATCCGGCATGAGTAGGAGATGGAATTTGTTTAAAAATTAAATAAATAACACACCCACCCCCCATTTTTTAATACAATATGGCCCAGCAATAATCTCCGAGGCAGACTGCAAAGGCTGCAGAAAGCTCCATCTGTGGCATTTTAATATGCAGCATTGTCTCCCGTTTTAATATCCCCCCTTGCCCGGCTCGTGTTTGTGTAAGTGAGACGCGAGATGCTGTCATCTTCCCGGGTCACATTTTGCTGCTCAAAATGAACAGAAGTGGAGATGGATGCAGCCATGGAGCCCTTCCCATATTAACACGCATATTTTAGAATAATTGATGCTGAATTCATTTTGCAGCCTCGTTTCTCCTCAGCCTTCCCCCACCCCCTCTTTCATATTTGCATGGAAAAAAATCCTGTGATCCGTCCAGATGGCAGCTGGAGGCTCTCAGCTGAGCTGGGCCGTGCTCTGGTGCTCAGAGGCTCCTCCTGGCTGGGGTGGAATCAGGGGCTGGAGGTGGGATGGTGAGGCTGTGGCAGTGTCTGTGCCACACTGGAGGGCAGGAAAAGGCTCTTGTTTAGATGTCACCCCAATGACACTCGGCTGGGTTTGGGGTGTCCTTCTCTGCTCCTTGGCCAGAGCTGCTAAAGCCAAGCTTTGCGGGTGGCCAGCTCTGGCCTCCCTCTCAGTGGAGGGTAATAAAACCTGGGACAGCACGCACAGAGCAGCGTCACTCTCTGCAGAAATGTGTTCGTCAAACCTGTGGGGAAGGGCAGAACGAGGGTTCCACAGATACTTTCATATAAAAAGGCTTGAAACATGCTGCAAGACCAGACTAGGAAAACTTGCTCCTGTTTTGGGATTGTCTTCAATTATTGCATGCTACCAGAAAACCCAAATTGAGCTCTTTTCTGTAAGTGACAATTAATGCAGGGCTGTGGAATTTTTCATAAGAGAATCAAGGCAAGCGTTTGAAAATGTTTAGGTGTGTTTGAGTAGAAGATGGCCTGCAGTGTTCTTGGCCTTTGTGAGGAGCTTTGGACCAGCTTGGTGTCCAACTTCGGTGACTGTCCCTGTGCTGAGCTGGATGGGCCCCTCTGCCATTTCAGTCACAGCCCCTCTGTGGGGTTTGTCTCTGCCTTTTGTCCCTGGAGGTGACACTGAGCATCCCAGCCCTGCGCCTGCTGAGCCCCTGGTGTGTGCAGCTGAGCCCACAAATAATCCTTTGGAGATCAGTGGACATTTCATGCGCTTAAAGTTAAGCCTGTGCTTAAATTTAAGCCTGTGCTTAGGCATGAGCAGGACAGGCTGACAAGCTGGGCACTGTGGCACCCGTGGGTGATGGTGGGCGCCAGGAAAGGGGGGACACCCTGGGCAGGGACACCCTGGGCAGGGACACCCTGGGCAGGGACACCTGGGGTGAGGCTAACGGGAGTGGTGAGCCCTCCCCAGAGGCTCTAGAACCCATTCCAGGTGTGCACTGGTGCCCTGTGCCTCCCAGTGTGCAGCTCTCAGACATTTCCTGGTGCTCTCCCCATGTTTGGGGACTCCCTAATCAAGGACATTCCCGAGCACACGTGTCACCTGCCACTCAGCACACAGCCTAACCTCATGCCATGTGTTTATCTCATTCCAGGACTACTGTCAGCAATGCCACTCTGAGCATAAACTTAATTATATCTCCTCGGGTAGCAGCAGGGAAGTGATTTATTGCTGCTTTTTGTTTCCTCCCTCCCCTCACCTCTCTGTGATTACGCTCCCGTTTGCTGCTGTGGGGATGCCAACATTCGACTGCACCTTTGCTGCAGTTGCAGAGCCCATGCCTAAAGTCAGTGCTGGCCAAAGGAGGCCTCTCTGTGGCCACAGAGCCTCTCTTGGTGGCCCTGTCCTTACACCCACCTCCTCCCTGCTGCAGACAGGGTGACACAATGCATCAGGATATTTGGGCAAGTGGGAGCTTCCAGGGCTAATGCTCCATGACGCCTTTTTCAGTGGATAATTCTATTTTAAAATAATTGCAGTGCCAAGGCAGTAGTCCCCTGGCTGAAGTGGCTCCTCGGGAGCAGATGTGCTGGCTCTCCAGTGCTTCTTCAGCTGAAAAGCCCGAGATTTCCCATGCAGCTCTCACGCTGGCTGGTTTTCCCTGGCTCCTTCCCCGCCTGGGGTGGGTGCTGACGGGAGCAGGAGGCTCCTCGCTGCTCTGCCCTGCTGCCAGGCTCAGCTCCTGAGGACAGCTAAGAACTTTGGGAAATGGTTTCTCTTCCCTGTGCCATCCACTAAGGCTCCTGCTCTCGTTCTCCGGGGAAAGGGAAGGTGCTTTAATTATTCCTGCCTTCTGGAAAGCCATGGTAATTAGCAGCGCTGCAGAGAGCAAGGCCTGGCTGGGCTTCCGAGTGCTCCGAGGAGGCAGGAGCTGCTCGATGCTTTTTTAAGATATTTCTCCTCTGAGGTACAGCTGTGACAGCCCTGGAGCTCCTGGAAATGCCCCTGGCTGTGTGGGACAGGGATTTGGGGGTGTCCTGGTTACGTTGGGGTTACTTTGGTGAGTGCCCCAGGTTTTTTCAGCATCACACCAGCTCCAGGTTTCAGTATGCAGAGCACAGCCCTGCCGTAACACACTCAGAATTTCTCCATGTGGTTTTGAACAAATTGCTGATTATTTTTCCCCTCATTATTCACCTGACAGAGGAGCAGGTTGAGTAATTAGTGAACGCGCGTGAACTTTGCAGTGTTTTTATGAATAAAACATTTGTGAATTGGCTGGGTACTGGCCCTGCTGCTTTAGCCCGTGCACCCACTAATGTCTGTCAGCGAGGAGCATCCCTGGCCTGGCCTGTGCCACTGTCCCCGTGTCACCCTCCTTGGGACAGCTGAGCTTTTCGCAGTGAAAGCTCCTCGTGCCAACAGCGCACAGCTCTCTGCTGCACCCCTTGTGCAGCCTGGGCTGCCTTCCTCACCCCTTGAGGATGAGGAGCTGCTTTGTGTGGCTGTGATGGATGCTGCCCTTACCCCCCTGGCTCCCAAAATCACCCCTGTGCCCGCCCTTGCCACGTGTGTGTGTGAGGCAGCAGCTGCTCCGAGCGGTGGCCAGCAAGGCTTGAATAGCAGCTGAAAGGGAGGAATAATTTGTATCCCATCCGTTTTGAAAGGCACTTAGAGGCAGGATCTGGCTGCAGTGCTGCAGGGACAGAGGGACCTGGGCTGGGGAGAAGTGCTGAGCATTGGCGAGGGATGGAGATGTGGACAGAAGGGCAGTGTCCAGGGGGTCTATCACCTTTGGAACTCGACATGTGGGGCTGGATGCTGTGTGCCAGCCAGGGAGGCACTCCCCAGCCTGTGCCACGCTGTCCCTTTGCACCTCCCTGTCCCTTGCTCCCTCCCGTGCCTGCCCTCCGTGGGGACCCAGCCGTGGTGGCTCCCCGGCGTGTGCTGCTGCCTGTCCCCAAGCCCAGCCGTGCCTGCTGGAGCTGGCGCAGAGGCCTCAGGCTGTCCTGGCACAGGCAATGCTGTAAAGGCACCACTGAACCGTGCAGAGCAGGAGGGAGCCCTGGGCAGAAGGCCAGGGGCTGAGGAGGTGTCCCCCAGGCCAGCGATGGCAGTGTCCGCGCTGTCCTCGTGTCCCTCACCCTGAGCCACGCTCCAGCCTGGCAGGGGCACACCTCGAGAGCCTTCAGTGTTTGCACGAGATGAAGGGAACTCATCCTGAATGTCACTGCAGGGAAGCAGAGAGGAGGCAGGAGCAGCACAGGGTGAGCTCAAGTCTCACATAAAACTCTGAACGTGGCAGGCGAGTGAGCGGCAGGTGACACCTTCTGAGTCCCTGGAGAGTTATGGGGTCCCAGGTCTCGCTGATCACCCCAAACTGAGTCGATCGCAGTGTGGGGGTCCATGTGCATCTCTGCGCCATCAGGGTGGCAAAAATAATGGGCAACGTGGTGGTAATACCCAAGGGTGCCAAGCCCTCATGTTTACCCCCAGGCTAAACCTGAACAGGCTGAGAGCTCTGTTGGGAGCCAGGGCAGCTCCCTCTGTCCCCTGCACACCTGGAGGGTCGGTGAGAGCAGTTTGCAGCAAGATCCCATCTCATTTAAGGACTCGGACTGGTGTGGGGGCTGCCTGCTCTCCTGGTGAGCTGCCCCAGCATCTCTCTGCTTGTTGCTAGGAAATCCCATCTGATTGCAGAGTTGGGCTGAGCTCCCTGGCCAGGGATGTTGTGCCAGTGTCAGGAGGGCACAGGATCTCTCTTGCTGTGTCTGTGGTGTCCAAGGAGCTGCTCAGAGCTGGGTACAGGGGGTTTGCTGCATCCCACAGCACGTGGCTGACTCTTCTGGCCCTGAATGATTTTTGTGATCATGTTGTGAACTATCAGAGTGTTTCCTCGCCGTCTTTGAAGCCTAAACTTACTCACAAGTGCCCAGTGCTCACACGTGAGGCTCCCTGATGGTGGGAGGGAATCATTTTGATGGGAAGCGCCCGTGCCAGGCCTGCCTCCATCAGGACTGCCAGGTTGCTAAACAAAGCCACCGGGGCTGGTTTTCTTCTTGGACGTCTAACTAGGTCAACATACATTTGCCTTGTCTTAATAATTATTGATAAGCTGCAGCGGATCATGTGAGGTGCAGGAAGGGGCTGCTGCTCCTCCCAGCTGCCGGTGCAGCCCCCGCCCGTGGCAGATGCTCTGCGGTGGATTTGTGCCGTGGCTCTGGCGGGGGAGCTGCTGGAACAAGAGGGTTGTTTCCTCCTGGGAGTGTGTGCAGCTCCCCAGCCGCTCTCTGAACCCTTCCAGCAGTGGAGTGTGGGTGAATGGAGAAGGGCTCATGGTGACACGCTGGTGGCTTTGGTGGCTGCAGGGACGTTGCTCCCTTTCCAAAGGGATGCTGTAGCTCAGCCGTGTTTCGGTCCGTGTTTGCTGTTCAGCCGTGGTGCTCTGGGAGCCCATGGGAGGTGAGGGCAGGTGATGTCCCTGTCCCACCCAGCAGCCCCCGAGTGCTCCTGGCCGCAGGGAAGGCGAGGAGAAGTGATTTTCCTAGGTAGTCACCCCCTCCGGAGGGGTGGGCGAGAGGGAGGCAGGATCAGTGTCCCACAGGCTGGGGAGGGTCACTGTGAGCTGCCCCAAGCTGCCTCCAGCCTCCAAGCCAGGCGCTGATGGGGCTGTGCCCACACGTGTGGGGTTCTGTGTGCGCCAGGGGGGCTGTGCAGAGCCAGCACTCAGGGTGGGTGGGTTTGGGGTCCCTTCCTCTCTGTGCCGCCGTAATCAAATCATGCAGAGCAACTCCGAGTGAGGTGAAAGGCAAAGAATAAACCCAACCACCCTCTCCAAGCCGCTCAGACTTCAGAGCTGAAGAGGAGGTTATGTCCTGGGGATTTTTTTTTCTGTTGCTTTTCCAGCACTAATGAGCAGGGAGGAAGTTCTACTCTTTGTTCGAGTCGCGTTCACTGAATTTTTTTCCCCAGTGAGTAGCAGGGAGGGGAGGAGGGGATGGGAGGCACCGCGCGTGTCTCGTGGACACGTGGGACCACGGCAGCGTGGGATCATTCCACTTCACCCCTGAGCTTTAGGTGACAGAGTTTCTTTTGTGAGACCTTTGGGTTTTCTCATCAGATCAAAACAAGGTCTTGGCTGCAGCAGGATTCTTTCAGAGCTGGTGCAGGGCATTTATGTGCAGCTCTCTTGCAGTTTTCCACGTTGCAGAGGGAGCTTCTGGCCTTGACTTCTTCCCACAGGCTCTGGGTAGATTTTTCTCGGGAGCCTGCACCAGTCTTGGCCTTTGCAGAGCTCTGTGTGCTGTCCTTGCCCTGCCAAGTGCATTTCTGGCTTAGAAACGCAGACTGTGAGGATGTGGCCGTGGGCTCGGGCTCTGCTCTCCCTTCCTTCCTTCCTTCCAATCCAGCGTTTTTACAAACCAGCTCAGAGCACCCAGCACATGAGAGCTGGTGGGAGGGCTGGGCTCTGCTGGTTGCTTTGTTCAGGCAGTGTCTTGTAGAACTTCACCCAGCTCTTGCCTTCCTCCTGAGCCAGGGCTGGGCTGTGGCCAGGCTGGGCTCAGTCCCTCGGCACAGGGACACTGTGCCCAGGGGGACAAGCACTGCCACCCTCCCTCGCCCACCCCGGCACCCACTGCCCCTCCACGAGGGCCCGGCACGACTTTATCATAATGCAGCATGAATTTCATTAGCTCATTTGCCTCTGAGCCCGGGGATAATTTAATCCCCGACGTGGCTTACGAGGAGAAGCGCGGTTTAGTCTGCGGAGCTCCACAGCCCCTGCGGCCGCCGCCAGCCGGGCTCAGGGCACGAGCGAGGGGGACGTGGCACTCCACACCCTTCCCATCTCGTTAGCCAGATTTGATAGCGTGAAATAACGGCTGGAGCCGCGGCGCGAGGGCCGCGCTGACCGCGGCGGCCGGAGCGGGGGTCCCTCTCACGTGCATCTGATTTTCCTTCCATCTCATCACGGGGAGGTTTACTTAGCAAGCTGAAAAAAATCATTACATATGCTGCTAGTGGCCTGGTTAATTAAGATCTACAGTTCTCTGGGTAGGAAAAGACGACCTATATTTACTGTATGTAGGAAGACATCTGTCAGCTAGAAGCGCTAGATATCCCAGCGCAGGTTTGTCCTGCTTTTGCAGGCTCTGAATTGCAACTGTTTTAAGCTCTGATGCAGACCAAGTTAATTTTAAGATGACTGTTACTATTCTAAACATAAGGAAGGGCATATTTAGCCTCTCAGTACTCAAGAAGGCAAAACCCCCTGCATGTTTCTAGTAATTTTTCCCTAACAGTTTGCACAAAACAACAACAACAAATCCTATTTGGTTTCTGCAAAAGAATATGTTCGAGGGTGATCGTAAAATAGATTATTTTTAAATCTGCAGATGGTTTCCACATATTCCTCCTCAGCTCACTGCAGCTTTCCACCTCAGTAAACTGGTTTGTAATTTAGCCGAGGGCTGTGGAGCAAGCGTTCTGTCGTCTTGTTTTTCTTGTTCGCCTCCTTTACCCCCCCACACCCCCCTCTGCTTTTTGTCCCCTTTCTCTCCTCTCCCCTCGCTTCTCCCCCTCCGAGGGGCCGTCGGTGCTGGGATGGGTGTGAAGGGACAGTGGGCCACGGCTGGCTCTGCCATGGCACTCCCCACATCCCGCGGGCAGCCTTTGTGGGGAGCTCCTGGCAGAGCTGGGGGCTCGGATTAGGGCTGGGGGGCAATGCCGTGAGCCCAAGCCATGCTCCCCCTTCATTCCTCAGTGGGGAAGCTCTGCCGCATTGGGCATGGAGGTGGTTCATCCCATCCACAGGACCCCCTCCAGCTGATGGAGGGATCAGTGGGCTCAGGCCATGGAGAAAGGGATGCACAGCTCTGGAAAAGATAATTAGAGGAAGGATGCACTTTGAGTTCTGCAATGGCGGCTGCCCCCTCCCCCCGCTCCCTGGAAGAAAACACTGCTTTTTTTATTTCTTTGTTCTTTCACGGTTCGGCATTATAATTATTGAGATTTCACTGCAGGGCAAAATGATCATTTGACAATGTAAGTGGGGAAAATAATTCTCGTGTTATCCAGCAGCCTCACTCTTATTATAATTATGGCGAAACTCCTGCAGACTGAAGTGGGGGCAAAGAATTTCCTCCTATGTGGTGTTTGGCTTTTCAAGATTTCTCAAGATTTGATTGCAGATGGGAGAATTTTTTCCCCTCCCATCAATAATCCGAGGTTGGTGATGGATGGCGAAGGACCAGAGTACCTGTTGTTTTCCCCTTTGTTTTCATTAGGCATTTTCCATTTCTGTCATTCTCGGCGTTGGTGATGGATTTTTATGAGCAAATATCTTGGTTCAAGCCACTCGGAATTGTTTGCACAGTAATGTCTGCAGCGGCTGCAAAACCCAATTAAAAAATCAGAGGAAAATTGATGCAAAACTGCAAATCAGCCCCTCTCAAGATGGGGGATGGCAATGGCGCATTCTGTGCCGAGGCAGGCAGCGGTGGTGTGTTCACCCTGGCCTTGGGCTGGCCAGGTGGGGATGGGGACGTGGGGTTTCCTTCCTTCGGGTGCAGGCGGTCCCACGGTGCTGGTGGTGCTGCTGGAGAATCTCCAGATGTGTGTCTTTGTGAGCCATCCTTCCCAGGACAGCATCCACCACAGTCTCTGTTCCATCCTCCATCCCTCACCATCCTCCATCCCGCGCCATCCATCCCATGCCATCCTCCATCCCATGCCGTCCCCCATCCTGCACCATCCCCCATCCCTTACCATCCTCCATCCCTTACCATCCTCCATCCCACACCATCCTTCATCCCACACCATCCATCCCATGCCATCCTCAAATCCATGCCATCCTCCATCCCATGCCATCCTCCATCCCACACCATCCTCCACCCCATGCCATCCTCCATCCTGCACCATCCTCCATCCTGCACCATCCCCCATCCCTCACCATCCTCCATCCCGTGCCATCCTCCATCCCACACCATCCTCCATCCCGTGCCATCCTCCATCCCACACCATCCTCCATCCCTTACCATCCTCCATCCCTTACCATCCTCCATCCCTTACCATCCTCCATCCCGCACCATCCTCCATCCCTCACCATCCTCCATCCCTCACCATCCTCCATCCCATGCCATCCTCCATCCCTCACCATCCTCCATTCCTCACCATCCTCCATCCCATGCCATCCTCCATGCTGTTCCATCCTCCATCCCATGCCATCCTCCATCCCATGCCATGCTCCATCCCGCGCCATCCTCCATCCCGCACCATCCTCCATCCCGTGCCATCCTCCATCCCATGCCATCCTCCATCCTGCACCATCCTCCATCCCGCACCATCCTCCATCCCGTGCCATCCTCCATCCCATGCCATCCTCCATCCCGTGCCATCCTCCATCCCGTGCCACCAGCCTGGTGCTCAGCATCCCTCACAACTCTCTCCCGGGCTGGCAGGGAAGCACGGTGTGGCGGTGGGGAGGTCTGCTGTCCCCTGCCACCCTGGGGCTGATGGAAACGAGCTGACAGAACACAGGCAGCATTAGCCTAATTATGGCCATACCCGCTACCTCTGCGTGGATTTTCCTTTCTTAGCGACTTCCTGTTTTCCTCTTTGAGATGCAAATTTTTGCACAGTCCTCGATCCAGATTTTCTCCTCATTAGCATGAAATCTGACTAGTTCCGCGGTTTTTTAAATAGCAAATGGAAAAAAAAGAAAGAAAAAAAAAAAAAAAAAGAAGAAAATTAAATGCTGTGCACAAAGTAGCGGCGAAGCCCCCGTGACTCTCGGGGGCAGGAGGTGGAGGGGCTGGTGAGGATTTTTGGGAATCACTCAGCCACAGCGGCGTTTCTCTGTGCCAGGCTGCTCGGCTTTTCTCGTGCGTGGCTGAGCGGGATGCAGGAATCAGCGCAGAGGGGTCGGGGGGCAGAGCCCCTGCCCAGCATCCTGGGCTGCCTTCCCAGACCACCCATCCTGTGCCAGGGCAGACTCATATTCAGCCTGTGGACCGAAGCCTTTTGTTTTGCTTCCTCCTGGAAAACGAGACTCATCGTAACAGGAGGCTGAAAAAAAAAAAAAAAAAAAACCAAAAAAAAAACGACGCTCCAAAAATGCCTTTTTTTGAATTGAGTGTTCTCTTGGTGGATTTTATATGTTTCTATGCCTGCCGTAATCCCAGCCCGCTGCAGCTCAGTGCTGGGAGAGGGCTGGTGATAGAGCCGGAGCAGACGGCACTATTTTGTGGTAAATGTCACTCTAGTAATACTCAGCTCTGCTCGGAAATAGAAATACAACCCTCGCTGACGCGGTGCGGAGACACGGCGTGGTGAGCCGGGCTCGGAGCTGCCCTGCTCCCTGCCAGCCCTGTCCCGATGCTCCGGGAATGCCTTTTGCCTGGCATCGCCCTCCCCCTCCCCAGCTTCCCTGCCCAGCCCCTCCCTCCCCGCTGCTTTCCGCCACATAATGAGTTTGATAAGAAATTGTCTCGTTAACAGGATTAGCCATGGAAATCTCTAGTCCCCTCCTATTCATTTTGTAATGCTCTTCATCCTGTTCTGTAATTTTCTGCTGGTATTAGGCGGCTCCGGACCACCTCGGGAGATTAATTCCTCCTCCTTTGGCAGTGCCAGCGTGGCTGGTGACAGGGGGCTGCTCCATGGGCAAGCCCCAGCCCCGTGGCCCCCACCCAGGGAATTCCTCCTCCTCCTCCTCCTCCTCCGTGCTCTGGTTCAGGGAAAGTGTGTCATTCCCAAAGTCACTTGCGCAAACAAACCGAAGTGTCCCCAAACACTGCTGGGTTTCATTGCCGAGCGCTCCCGTGACTCAGAGGTGCATTAAAACCCGGAGAGGCAAAGTGGGCTCTCCCTCACACCCCTGTGAATCCATTTCCGTGGGCAGCGTAATTCCGGATTTACTTCTAGGAACATGACTTGCGAGACTGGCCCTTGGGTAAATAATGACTCTTGATTTAATAACTCCTGCCAGCCCTGCAGGATACCTCACTTCCGAGGGAGCTAATAGAGAGAGATCTTTCCTAACATCTGTTTTCCCAGTTTTGCCAGCTCGTGAGCCTGGATCTGGGAAGCAGCATCCAGGTAGCAGAAACTGCCCACTGCCAGTGAGCGCAGTGAGGGTGGAAAATATCTGGGAAACACGGTGATCCCAGAGCTCCACTCGAGCCACGTGCTGGCTACTCCTGATGCAGGGAGCAGGAGAGGCAGCTCCTGATCGTGTCCATCCCATATTTCTTCTTGTGTGTTTTCCCTGACAAGAAAATCCCTCTTTCTGCTGGAAAACCTCTCCATTACTGCTGCAGTCGGTGCCCAGCCTCCTTGACACCCCCCAGGGCAGGGTGAAAATGTTCAGTGACACATGTCTGTGGTTGCCATCCTGTTGCAAAAATTTGATGCTCAGCAAACCCCTCCAGTGTTTCTTTTTGGATTTGTTGGCTTTTCAGATCCCCGGGGCACTGGGAGTGGGGACGTGGCAGCTGCCAGGCACCAGTGTGACCTGGAGGTGACAGTGACACCCTCCTTGTAAACCTTTCCTGATTTTTGCTTCTCTCTCTTGTTTCATGTCTCCCTCTCAGGAAAGCCATTTAAATGTAATTCTGTTCTTAAACCCTCTCCCTCATGCATGCCTAATGAACAGCAGGCAGAGGTGCCGGAAACGGGCCCGAGTAGGATTCAATCTCACCGAGTGTCGACAAGTCATTTGGAAGGAGCCCTGGGTGCGCGCCCAGTTTTATTACAGCGTAATTAGAAATAAAATCTTGTTGCGGGAGGAGAATGAGAGATGGGTGTTAATCCTGTAACGGGAGGAGATGGAGCCGTGCTTATAAAGGAGATTAGGGAGGGGAGGCGGAAAGCTGGTCACAACTCCCCGATTTCCGCCCCTCCTCTGCTGTTCCCCCCACTCTGGCTCCAGCAGAAGGTCCTTTTGCCGGGAAAAGGACCACTGCTCCTGGAGGAGGAGGATGAGGAGGAGAGGAGGAGCCCCTTGGTGAAAAGCCCGAGCTGCTGGCTCAGCTGGTGTCGGTCTCGGTACAAATGCCCACGACTCTTCCAGGTGGGAACCTTTGGCTGAGCACACAGCTCTGCTGCCCTGGCTCTGCGGGAGAGCTCTGCTGCCTTTGGAAGGGCTGAGAGCAGCGACGGCCCTACAGCTCCCCTGGGATCCCCACGGCAGGCAAACACGTAAATAAATCTGTCAGATTTGTGCAGGTCCTATGAAATTTGCATTGGGCTGGAGTTACAGCTCCTCTTTAACATCTCCACAAGGGAGGAATGGTTGGAGCTTTAATCTCAGGGCCTGGTCCAGGGCCCCTCTGCTCTCAGCATTTGCTGTGGGCTCAGCCTGCTGAGATGAAAGGCAGCTCTGGTGCATGGCCATCAATGCCAGCCCACTCCTGTGCCCTGTGTCCCTTGCTCCTCTGGGGTCTGCATCTCAGGGCTCAGGCTGTCCCAGGCAGGGAGGTGGCGATCGGTGCCATGGGGTGGGCAGGAGTTTCCATCCTGGCTGGGTTTGCTGTGGATGTTCCTTGTCCCCAGGCAAGCTCCATGCCGGGCAAATGGCATCCTCTAGCAGCAGACACAGCAGAAAAGTGCCACTGTGGCAGCGGTGGAAAATTACAGGCTTTGCTCTTTGGGGCTTCCCCCTCCGTGCCTTACCCCCAGGAGGCGTTTGTCACTTTAAACGTGGCCAGAAATAGCACCAAACGGTTATTGGATTTGTCCAGGATGCCTTGGGATGCACATGCTCCGAGTATGGCTAATTCATAAACGCTGGCACCTATTGATTCTCCAGCAGTACCAGGGGAAAGTTATCTCATTAGTCTTATGAACTATAAAATGTGTTCCCTCCTGAAGCCCTGACCCCTTTGTTTTGATAAATCTATATTGGACAGAGCGAGAGCTGGTAACCTGCATCCGCTGTGATCTTTCTCTTGGAACTGGGAGGCCCTTGGGAACGATGTTGGGGTTTCAGGGCCACCACTGGCAGCTGGATGCAGGAGAGGTGTGTGTGTACTCAGTGAGACTGTGCAGGAGAGTCTCCCTCTCACCCTTGTTCTCTTCCCCAGGTGAGGGGCTATGTCCTGGGAATTTAGATAGAATTTAGCTCCTGGTGGGCTCTAGGCTGTGTTTGATCAGAGGCCTTCGGTGAGGTATCTCCAAAGGCAGCAGCTCAAGTCTAGATGGAAGAGCGATTAGAGGCACATCACTCCAGCCTGGCCATGGATGTGCTTAATCCTCTGCTTCCTGTAAAGCTTTTCCACCTCCTGGCAGGCAGAAAGATCTGATTTTGCTCGGCAACCTTCGACGTTAATCTCCCTGGCAAACTCAGCAATAAGTCACTTGGGTGAGGTCTGTCGGAGCCGCTTACATCAGTTACTGCCCCGCATCTCCCCTGAACCAGCAGAATGTTCCTCGACGAAGTCACTTGTCCCTGCCCAGGAAAAAAACCCAAAGGCAGCTGTGCTGTCAGTTTGGGTGGATCTCACACGTGATGGAACGGTGTCACCACACCGTGAGAGGGGCAGATGCCTCCTGTCACTCCACAGTGGAGACACGGATCCTAAACCTGCAGGATTTCTGCCAGTTCCTGTCCATGGGGTGTGTGTTATGGCTGGGGCCCCATCCCAGAGCCTGGATCTCGAGCACAAGGCTTTGTTTCCAGCCCGGAGCACAGCAGCACAGGGCTGTGGATCCCCAGGCACGGCCGCGTGTGAGGGTGTGGGCTGGGGCTGCCAGCACTTCGCAAAATACAGCCCCGTTACCATGGAAACCGGCTCCCCCCATCTCAAATTCCAGTTCTCCGCTTACTGGTTTGATGGGAGATGAAAAATTAATGTTTGATTTGCATGTTATTTCAGTGCTGTGGGACCACTCCCCCTGCCCTTCCGCGGGGGTTGTACGGATCCCGGGGCAGCTCCCGCTGGCAGCGGAGCACAAGGCTCGCACCACTGCACATCTGGTCCCAGCTGCAGACTGGTGCGGGGCACGTGCTGCCATACTGCTGACATGCCATAGCATGGAGGCTTTGGCTGAGGTTTCGGCTGGTGAACCCCTGAACCCTTCAGGTTGGAGGATGGTTCAGGGATGGAGTCACAGAGGTGTTGCTGGAGGTGTGGGGGTGGCAGCTTCTGCACCCCATGGGTGCCAGCTCCTGCTCCTGCTGTTTCCAGGGAGCATCAGCACACGGTGCCAGCCTGGTGGGTGCCTGTGCCTCTGTTAGCCACAGCTGACTGGCATTATGATTAATTATTGCTGTTTTGTTGCTGTTTGGAGACCCTCAAGCTCTTGTATCAGGCAATTGGAGTCAAACGTGCACATCTGGCTAAGCCACGGCTGGTGGAATGGGTAATGCCAGCCCAGCTCGGCACTGCCACTGCCTTGGCTCATGCCAGGGACACACTCTGGCTCCCTGGGTGAGGGTCCCTCTGTTCCGCTGGTCTGTCACCTGCAGCACTTGCAGGGAATTGGGCCTGGGTCCTGCCCAGAGTGCTCTGGGAGCATCTGCCCCTTGTCCTCTCTTTCACTCGTGCTTATTGTGCACTTCTGACTTTGACCACAGAGCTTTCTTCTGCCTAAATTGAGAATACCCAGGTGCTTCCAAAAGGTGCTGGAAGAAAAAACAGTTGTTTGGCCTCATCAGCTAGATCGTGGCTTAGCAGGCATTGTGCAGGACTTGAGGGAGCCATTTGCAGATGTTGCTGATTTACAGGCTGGGTTTAAAGGTTTTCACTCTGAGCATTCAGCTGCACTAAATTACCTTCTGCAGTCGTGGGGTTTGGTAGAGGGTGGTTTGGCTGGCAGCACGGTGCAGCTGAGCAGATGGAGCATCCCATCCCAGCTGAGACTGGCGCTGGAATGAACCCCAAACCGCACAGAGCCAGGGGTGAAAGCCTTGCTGGCACGGAGGGGCAGGGCAAAGTGCTTTCCAGGTGGGCAGGGAGCTTCTCTCCAGAGCCTCGGCTTATCCTGCTCTCCATGTAGCCACTACACAGGCCTTTCTATTCGTGTTAATTACTGTTATAATTCATGATGAATTACAGGGGTCATGAGCCAGCCAAAGACTCCTCTCCCCTGCGCCAGGCTCCAAAACCTGCTGGCCAGAGGGGGCTGCGGCAACAGCGCCGCCGGGGCTGTGCTGTCCTGGCTGCTCTCCCGCCACCCTCCTCCCGGGGCTCAAACATCAGCTCAAGCCCTTATTTGTTTTCACATGCTTCTAAGTAAGTTAAGCTAATTATTAACTCAGCGGGACGGATTCACTTTTAATTGCCGCGTTGCCATGGAGCGCGTGGCACCGCGGCGGAGCAGTGTGTGCCGGAGCTTCGTGCCACTCGCTCTGCTCACCCTCTGTAGCCACAGCCTGCCTGAATCCGAGCCCAGGGGGTGCAGGGCTGTGTAAAGACACCCCAAACCGACTTCCACACCTGGGCAGGTGTGTGTGCTTGCCCAGGGTGAGTGATTGAGGGAGGCTCTGCCCACAGACGCGGGGCTGCTGTTGCACACACAAGGGGCTGTGGCTCACCCAACCTCACCAGCCCGCCTGAAACTTCAGCCAGAGCTGCACCGCGATGTGGTGGAGGTGCAGGGAGGCGGAGGACAGTCCCTCTTTCCCTGCCACAGCTCTGCTGCCAGCTCAGAGTGCAGGGGCTCTGCCTGACTCAGGTGCTCAGCCTGGGGTGAGGGCTAGCTCGCTCACTCTTCTCCTCTCTTTGTGTCTCCAGAAAATAGGTTTTTTATTACTTCTTATGGAGGTTTGTACATATCAGACGTGCAGAAGGAAGATGCCTTGTCCACCTACAGGTGTATCACCAAGCACAAGTACAGCGGGGAGACGCGGCAGAGCAACGGCGCCCGGCTCTCCGTCTCAGGTGAGCCCGTGGGGCTGGCAGGGTGGGCGAGGGGCGGGCCCCGTGCCCGGGAGGGGGTTCAGCCCTGCCCCATGTCCACTCCCCTGCTTGCCTGCCCACAGCGCTGCCATCCTCCCGCTGTGCGCAGGGGAGCAATGGCACGGCCACCTCGTGTCCCCGCAGCGAGGGGACATCCCAGCGCGGGGCGGGAGGTCCCGTCGGGGCTGCGCAGGGGGTTGGCACTGCCTGGGCCGTGCCCCCCAGCACGCAGCCCCCCCGAGCCGGGCGCGGCGGTGGCAGTGCCGCGCGTCACCCCGAGCGGGAGGCGACGGGGCGCGCGGCGATGCGATGTGACAGCCCGCGATGTGAGCAGCCTGACGCGATGTGACGAACATGCAAGCGATACTGCGGCGGAGGCAGTGCAGTCCGGAGTGCCGGGTGTCTCGGGGCGCTCCCGGCTCCGCTGACTGCCCAAATTACTCCGGGAGGGAGGGAGGGAGGGAGGGAGTTCGCTCGACTCGCGGCCGCGGCGCCGCTCCCTGCCGTGTGCTGCTCCCATCCTCGGGTGCTCCCGCACCGGCTCCTCGAATTAACTCCTGGGGGGCAGGGAGGAGATCCAGGGCTCGCCTAATTTTGCCTCTCGGAGAGCCGCGGGTCCCGTGTCCCGCCCGTGCCCGTCCTGCCGCACGTCCCGGCGGTGCGGGGGTGTCGCCGGGTGGATCATCCCCGATCCGCGCTCTTCGATCTGGCCCGGTCCCCTCCTGGTCGCTGTCATTATTTACACGTCACGGCGTTTTACTTCTGCTTGGGAGTAATGAAAGAGGTTTCTTTCCCCTGGAATTTAATTTCACGCCTGAGACTTAGTGATTAATTTTCTCCTTTCCCAGCTGCCTGATGGGCCCTTTTGCTTGTAAATTTTGAAATGTGCCACAGAATTTGTGTATTTTGCACCAATTAGGTGTCACCTTGAGTAATTCCTCCGGTGCTGAGTTTATTCCTCCCATCAGCTACTTAAGATGTGTTTTCCCTCCCACCTCCCTGTGTGCCTGTTTTCCTGGCTGCCAAAGGCTGTGCTGGCCAGGTGGGACAGGGCACGTCGTGCCCAGCGAGGATCGTGGGGTCCATCCTGGACTCCTGTCTGGCAGAGCCACCAGCTCGTGGGGCTGGGGACAGCCAATCTCTCGTGAGTGGTGCAGTGTCATCGTGCCAGGGGGTGTCCCTGCAGACACGTCACCTCCTCCTCTTCCCCCGGTGAGCCCAGTTCTTCTCCCATCCCAGACCCAGCAGAATCCATCCCCACGATGTTAGACAGCTTCCAGTCCCGGGAGGTGAAGGCGGGCCGGCTGGTGGAGCTGCCCTGCATCGCCTCGGGCTACCCCAACCCGGCCGTGCGGTGGATCAAGGACGGGCGGCCGCTCCCCACCGACAGCCGCTGGACCAAGCGCATCACGGGGCTGACCATCAGCGACCTACGCGTGGAGGACAGTGGCACCTACATCTGCGAGGTGACCAACACCTTTGGTTCCGCAGAGGTCACAGGGACCCTCACGGTCATAGGTGAGAGCCGGTGGGGAAGAGCGGTGGGGGGCTTGGTCCTGACGCTTTCTGACACCTAAAGCCTTTATCAATATAAAGTTTTAAGGGTTTATACAGCTGTATAAACAACAGCCTTGTATTTTGGCACAGTGTTTTGCTCTCTGGAAGCCACTGTCTTGCACGTGTCCGACGTGTTGGGTGCCTCTGTGCTTTGCTTTGTTGATTTACATAAAATTTATGTTGATTTACATAAAATAAGCTCTAGCCAAACAGTAAATACCATCTGGGCAGGCCAAGTATTTATCACGTGCTGTTTTCCCGGGGGTTCCTCCTGTCACCAGGATCCTGGCAGTACCAGAGCCGCTCTGCCTCCTTACCTGGAGCAGCACTGCTGAGCATGGTGCCAGCCAGGCACCATCAGCCTGCTGGGAGCCAGCCTGCTGTGTCCCCAGCTCAACACTGTCCCTGTCACACCGACCACATCTTCTTCCAACCATTGTGCCACCTCCCCGCAGTACCCCCGCCAGGGGCCTGGGGCTGACGATAAAAGCAGGGCTGTCAGCAGCAAGGACGGTGGCAGGGCCACCTGCCTTATTGTGCGGTGACATTTAACGCGGAGCTGGGCTGGCGCTCCCGGGGCAGGAAGAGCGGAGCGAGCACAGCGGGGATGAGCTGCCTCCCGCTGCACAGCACCGCCAACGCCTCGCCGCTCTCCCCTCTCTCACAGACCCTCTGCGTGTGACCCTCACACCAAAGAAGCTCAAAACAGGCATCGGCAGCACCGTCATCCTCTCTTGTGCCCTCAGCGGGTCCCCCGAGTACGTCATCCGCTGGTACCGCAACACAGACCTGGTGGCGGTGGATGACTACATCTCCATCCGGGGCATCAGCAATGAGACCCTCCTTATCACGGCTGCCCAGAAAAGCCACTCTGGGGCCTACCAGTGCTTCGCCACCCGCAAGTCCCAGACGGCACAGGATTTCTCCATCATCACGCTGGAGGGTGAGCTGGCTTCCCCGGCTGGGGGCTTCTTCCTCTGCCCCTCTCTGAGGGAATGCTTTGTGCATGGCTGGGGGGCAGGGAGACCCACTGGCCTGGGGTTCCTGGGGCTGCTGCCAGCCCATTGCTGGGCTCTGAGTGCTGTCTGCAGGGACACAGCATGGCTGGGACAGGGAAGGAAGGACCTAAATAAGTGTTGGCTTGCTGTCCCCAGCCCCTGGGCCAAGCACCCCCACTCACCAGGCAGCCCTCCCTGACCCGGCTCACTGAGTGTTTGGACAAGGGACGGGCTCTGCCGAGGGAGATGTCCCCTCAAGCTGGCATCTGTGTCAGCCACCATGTCCCCTTGCCCCTGTCTGCATCTCCCTGCCACAGGGGTGCCAGCACGGCCAAGCGTCACCTGCTGAGCCTGGGGTGGGAGCTCGGTGCCATCCTGCCGGCGGGTGACTGCTGCTGCCTGTGGCTGCCACTCCCTGACCCCCATCCCGCTGGGTGCCCCCCAGATGGGACCCCCCGCATCGTCTCCTCCTTCAGCGAGAAGGTGGTCAACCCCGGGGAGCAGTTCTCCCTGATGTGTGCCGCCAAGGGGGCCCCGCCACCGACCGTCACCTGGGCGCTGGACGACGAGCCCATCCCGCGGGACAGCGGGCACCGCTCCAACCAGTACACCATGTCCGATGGCACCACCGTGAGCCACATGAACGTGACCAGCCCGCAGATCAAGGACGGCGGCGTGTACCGGTGCACCGCGCGGAACTCGGTGGGCAGCGCCGAATACCAAGCGCGAATAAACGTAAGAGGTGCCTGTCTACTTTTAAATATCAGAATAGGACTTTTACTGGGCTTTTTGGTTTTGTTCTGTTCCCCGGCTGATTGCTCCTCCTCACCTCTCCCTCTCCATCCCGGCCATGTGGGTCTCCCTGGCTACCCCAGCCTCATTCCCTGAGCCCTGTCCCACTCCTCGCACACCTGCCCGCAGATTTGAGCCTCTCCAGTGCTTAAAGCAGGGAGTTTAACAAAGTGGAAAGCAATTTCGGGGTTTTGGAGAACTGGAGCTTGGCTTTGCAGGAGTCAAAAGGCAGCACTGTCCACCTTGGGGTCTGCTCTCACCCCACCAAGCCTTGCCTTGGGGTGTGCACAGGGTGGGCAGGCACCTCCCGAGGGACCCCACGCATGGAGAAGGAGGTGGCAGGCACAGAAATGTCCCAGGTCCCCCATGCTCTCCCAGTCACCCCTGTTCCCTACAGGAGCCCTACTCCTTGGCAGCCCCCACGCCCGCTGGCACCGGGATCTCCATGACAAACGATGATGAGGCAGCACATGAAATCGTGGAAAATGAGCTTTGATTTGTCATGTCTGTATTTTCTTTGTCTGCTAAAAGCCATGGCCGCGTTAATCACCGTGTTATTACGGCTGGAGCGCTCTGCTCCGTGTGTTCCAGGGAGCGCTCTCAGGCACGGGGTACGGTGTAAGCCCCTGCCCATTAATAATCCCCAATTAAAGCTCCCAGGCTTACAGGTGGGAGCAAGACAAGATAAGGGAGCGTTTATTTGTCTGCTGAGAACGAGGGTTGAAGGGCTGTGTTTGTCTGTGTCTCAGGTTTGAAATGGATCTAGTGGCTTTTTGGCTGGGATCCCAGGAGAGTCGGAATTTTGCTGCCGTTTACTGCTGAATTTGGAGGAAGTTCATCCCTCAGCCATGAGAAGCCAGAGCAGCGTTTTCAATGAGGATGTTCCCTTGTCTCCCTTTCCCCCCCTCTCTCAGCTCTTGATGGGCTGTCACTAGATAAGATTTGGGTTTCTTTTTCAGTGGCACAGAGCATGTCCCTCAGACAGGCCCGAGACATGGTTACAGAGCGAGATGCTAATTCCTTTTTTTCCTGCTCCTTCTCTTAACGTGTCCTAGAACGTGAAACACCGTCCATCAGCTGATCCTGAGTGTCTGTTAAACTGTTATCCTGCTACGCCCTCAGGACGAGGAGTCAAGACAGGGTTAATCTTTAGATTACTTTGCTATTTTATGCAGCGGCTGGGAGAACAATGTAATTATTGATGCATGAAACCTCTCGTTTAAAGGCTCACCTGCCGCATTCTCCCAGTCCTTAGGCAGCTCCAAAGCCAGACAGAAACTGGTGGCTGTCTGGCTTTTCAGTGACACCCAGGTTGGCAGTGAGGGGCGCAGAAAGGTGGGGTTTGAGAGAGGTGAAGTGTGTTTGCCAGTGGAAGTCAGGTTCCCATAGCAGCTCTTGCCAAGGATGTTTGGCACAGTGCAGGCAGCTTCCTCCTGGGAGAGGCAGAGGGAGGCTGTGATGGTGGGGGAGCTCTCCCCGTGTGTCCCACAGCTCCAGCGCTGCTGGAGGAGCCAGGTGGAGGCATCCTGGGCAGCCACAGTGCCCAGTGCAGAAACACGGACACCATCCAGCCTCCTGCAGTGGGCAGCAGTGGCGTCTGTGGGCTCAGCTTCCCCAGCACTGGGGTGGGATTTGCTGTTCGAGGTGTGGCTGTGACCCAGGAGCACAGCCCTGTTGGTGGGCGAGGGCGAGGAGCTGTAGCTGAGGAGCAGCTCTCCCCACCCACACTGAGAGGAGCCCGTGCCGCCTCCTCACCCAAACCGGGCTGGCTCCCGGCTGTCCTGGTCACCTCCTCTGCCTGTGAAGCTCTCTCTGGAATAGCAGCAGATCTGCATGCAAGCAAATGGCCCTTCGGAATTAACCTAGCCTGCCTCTTCCTTCCTCCCGAATATGTAGGTCCCCCGAGCATCCGTGCCATGAAGAACATAACAGCGGTCGCGGGTAGGGACACTTTCATCAACTGCAGGGTCATCGGGTACCCCTATTACTCCATCAAGTGGTACAAGGACTCTCTGCTGCTGCCTGATAACCACCGCCAAGTGGTCTTTGAGAACGGGACCCTGAAGCTGATGGACGTCCAGAAAGGCATGGATGAAGGAGAGTATCTGTGCAGCGTCCTGATCCAGCCCCAGCTCTCCATCAGCCAGAGCGTCCACGTCACCGTCAAAGGTGAGAGGGTGGGAAGGCTTCCCCTGGATGGGGTGGAAAGCTCATCCAGGTTGAGTTTGGGATGTCCCTGCTGCGGGATGGAGGCAGAGGAGCACCACATAGGGAGCTGCATGGCCAGGTGGTGGCTGTGCCCTGTAGCCACCAGGCATGGGAGCTCAGATCCCACCACGACAGCCCTCGGGAGCTGGCTTGGCTACCTGGTCCTGCCTGCCGCCGGCAGCTGCCCCGAGCCACGCTGTATCCATTTCCCCTTACAAGTGATGGAGCAAGGATTTATGGTGTAAACATAACGTATTAAAACATCTAACCTTTGCTTGGATCACCTTCACCGATGTTTTTCTGTGTGTGCTAGCTTTTAAAAAAATAATACTCTCGGTCTTCTGAGCGCACAGAACATCTTAAAAGCTTCTCCAGGCCATCAATTATTCAGCCCCATTGAGGGAGCTATCAGTCCTAATGAATTGAGCCGGATGCATTCCCTCCCAGTGACTGGCTGAGATTGCGCTGGGAGCGCGCGGTGCTCCCGGATCTCCCGTCCTCAGGAGTTGTCGGGTCGCCTCCGCCCGTCGCCAGCTCGGTGTTTGCAGTAAATCATTCAGACAAACACGGCGGCGCTGGGGACGGAGCCGGCCAATTGCCATCCTGCCTCTCACCCAGCGGGGGATTCGTGCACTGGATTTACTCTGATCCCCCTCCCTCCCCTCCCAGCCACCATTTTCTTATTAGGAATCAGGTTAGAGAGAGAGCGCATCAAGCTGATTAGAGATGCTACCACTTGATTAGCTAATGCTCTTCTCCAAGGCTTCCAGAGGGGAGAGGAGGCTGTGGATAACCTGTCAAAGGGCAGTGTGGGGAGGTCTTCTTGCCCCTGGGGTCTGCAGGGCTTGGCCGGCCCTGCTTTCCTCACCTCATATAAATCCCGGTCCATGTGGAGCCCCAGGGCTTGGAAAGAGGCCAGAGATGTTGCTCCTGTGTCGGGACAACTGGGACAGGCAGGGCTGATGTGGGGAGACCATCTTGGGATGTTTGTGAACAGTTAAATAATGGAATTCGCTGGGAGGTGCCCTCGGAGGGTGCAGGATGCTGAAGTTCAGCTGAGGATCTGTGAGGATCTGAGGAAGCAGCCCTTCCAACCTGGATTTACTGCCTCGATTAGTGGCTGAGGAAGGTGAGCAGGTGGCACAGGCCAGACGTCTTCATTCTGCTGCTGGGAATTCACACCAGCCCTGCTGGCTGAATTCCTCATTTCCTCTGGCCCTTGGATAAAAGAACAGCAAAGCCCCTGGAAGATGGAGAGTGAATAAACCGAACTGTGTAGCACAAGGAGCGCAGGGTGGCGTGGAGCACCATAAAGCTTTTACAGCCCCCACTGCCTGGTGACCACATGAAATGCCACCAGTGAGTTACGCAGGTCCTTCCGATCACGCAGCAGTAAAAGCTTTACAATTCTCTCTGTCACTGCTTCCCCCCAGGAACAGGGATGTGCAGGCCCTGCTCGTGAGGCATCACCTCCATCTCGTGCTGAAGGAAGCTCCCACCCAGGTGTAGCAGCTGCTGCTCAGCCAGGGAACCCCAGGATCCCCAGTTTCACACCTCCTGGCTCTGTAGGGCTTTGCTGCTGGGGGTGCTGCTGGAGCCTCTTCCCTGTGCCTCCCCAGCAGCACAATCCAAAATCCAGCCTCCTCCAAGGTGCCCTGACAGCTCCTCATTCCCACAGACATCTTTGAAGGTTTTAATTAGTCCCGCGTGGGTTGGTGCTGTCCTGGGGCTCTGCTCGGGTGGCTGCAGCATTTCGGAGAGCGTGGGGCTGACATGGTGCCAGGGCACTGTGGGGTGATGTTTTATACCATGGGAAGGCAGAGGCTGTTCGCAGGGTCACCTCTGGGTTGGAGCTGCTGGGATGGGCACGGTGCTCTGTGCCCCAGGCTGTAGCCCAGTGAGAGCCTGGAAGCTCTGCAGAAAGGAGGATTGCAGCAGGAAGCAATCCGGGAAGGCAAGGGGAGTTGTGAGCTCTGTTTGTGGGAAGCTGAAGCAGGGAAAGCTTGTCTGTTGGCCGGAGGGGCGTGTTTGGAGAGGCGCAGATCCACAAGCCCATCCCCGCTCTGCAATAGACTGCAGTGCATTCCCAATTAATTATTCATTAATTATGGAAAATAGGCAGCACTGGCTCCATGGCTCCGGCAGCTCGAGCCACGTCGTTGTAGCCAGCAGAGGGACAGGCCAGCCCTGCCTGTACCTGCCTGCCTGGTGGCAGTGGCACACACCTGGGGGACAGTGACAGCCCCTGCTTGCCTGTGCTCTGGACCAGGCAGCAGTGCCAAGACCTGAGCGATGGGATGGGCACGGGGGGAGGTGGGAGCCCAGGGAAGTGAGTGGGGATATGGGGAGCTGCCCCCTTGCCTGCATGAGAGGGCGGCTCCCTACTGCCGAAGGGACAATTGGCAGCCTGTTAATTTAATTATGGAGACTGCAGAACGAGGATCTCATCTACCAGGTGCTGAGCCTTGTTAAGCTAATTGTCTCCCTCTCTCTGCTTTCTTCCCCCTCCCACATTGCCAGAGATGCTGCGGTTGCCTAATTAAGTTATCAGAAAGATAATGGCTGGTTCTGAATCCAGCGCCTTTAAGAAAAGCATCCATCTAATAATGGCTTTTCTGGGAGTGGATAAATGCTGAGGTGGAATTTCGGGTGGCACGTGCAGGGGGCGGCCAGGGCTTTCCCCAGTGCAGGGTCAGCATTTCTCCATCCCACTCTCAGCAGGGTGGCCCTGCCAGGTGGGGGAAGTCTTCCTGCTGTTCTCTGCTTGATGGCACCTCCCGCTGTCCCCCTGGCCTCGTTCCCAGTGGAATCAAAAGCCTGTCTTCGTTTCTGGGCTGCTTCTCCTGCCAGGACAGCCTCTCCCCCAAGCCCCACTGCAGGAAGGCTTTCCTGGAATGGGCACTCCATCATTTTCTGCCTCTCCCCTCTCAGTCCCTCCGCTGATCCAGCCCTTCGAGTTCCCGCCAGCCTCCATCGGACAGCTCCTCTACATCCCCTGCGTGGTCTCCTCCGGGGACATGCCCATCCACATCACCTGGAGGAAGGACGGGCACGTCATCCTCTCCGGCTCCGGGGTCACCATCGAGAGCAAGGAGTTCATGAGCTCCCTGCAGATCTCCAGTGTGTCCCTCAAGCACAACGGGAACTACACCTGCATCGCCAGCAACGATGCTGCCACCGTCAGCCGCGAGCGGCAGCTCATCGTGCGGGGTGAGCCTGCGGGGGTGGCCCGGCCACCTGCATCCCACCCGGTCCCCATGGGCTCGGGAGGGCAGAGCAGAGGGGAGTTGGGAGGGTGAGGAGCAAGGCTGAGCCAGGGCACCCCCGTGCCCACAGGCAGTGGGGATCTGATGGGGATTTTCCTACAGTGACCATCCTTTCTCCCAAACTCCTCAGTGCCTCCTCGTTTTGTGGTCCAGCCCAACAACCAAGATGGCATTTATGGGAAAGCCGGGGTGCTGAACTGCTCCGTTGATGGGTACCCACCGCCGAAAGTCATGTGGAAACATGCTAAAGGTAGGGATGGGCCACGGCAGCGTGTGGGAATGTCACCAGGGGCTGGGGAGAGTCCCTTGGGCACAGCCACCCCAGCTCTGAGCCTCACGAGTGCTCCTCTGCTTCGGCTGAACTCTGTGTTTCTGTGTCCCCGCCTAGGAAGTGGCAACCCCCAGCAGTACCACCCCATCCCCCTGACGGGCCGCATCCAGATCCTGCCCAACAGCTCCCTGCTCATCCGCCACGTGCTGGAGGAGGACATCGGCTACTACCTCTGCCAGGCCAGCAACGGCGTGGGCACAGACATCAGCAAGTCCATGTTCCTCACCGTCAAGAGTAAGTAGCCGGGGCTGCGCCGTGGGGCATCGTCACGGGGACAGGGACCTGCTCCTGCCACGGCCACAGGGGTGGCTGGGGGGCAGAGGCAGGCACGGCGAGGGTGGCTGTGGCTGTGGGACATGGGACCATCAGCAAAGCTTGGTCTGGTGCAGCTTTCTTCTCTGTTCTGAGGGCTCCAGCTGCATTCTGGCCTCAGCTCCGTGCATCCCCACGATCGATGCGCAGGGCACGGGAGGGCATTGATTCCTCCCCTCCAGGGACCCGCTTCCCTTTTGCTATTAAACACACTTTGTCTTTAATAAAACCAAGCAATCAATCTACATCATCCAGGAGGAAAGGAAATAGCTGGGCTGCTTTGACAGGGATGGGCTGGGAAGTGTTGTTAGACACCGTGTTTGAACTGTGTGTGTTATTGGATTGCTCTCCCGTTGCTATCAGCAGAATGTATAATTGCCAGCTCCGTGTTATTTATTGGGCTCGTTGCTGCCAGGAGCATTCAAACCTCCAAAAGGAGGTGGTGCAGGGGGTCCAGCCCCATCGTGCTCACTCCTGTGTGTCTCCAGGAGGGGCTGGGACTGGGATCAGAAGGACTAAACTTTGCCCTGACCATGCCAGGGGTGAGGCAGTGAGTGTGCTGGGCCAGGGGGGATGGGGGCTGCAGGTGAAGCCATGGGAGCCACCCCCTGATTGCCCACCCAGGGTGCCGTGGACAAAGGGGATGTGCAGCCCTCTCTGGTCACCACCATGCCCTGGCCTCGCCTCCCCAGCCCAGCGCTTTCTCTCCTGACTTCGGCTGCCATTTCTCTCGGGGGCTTCTCCCCTCCCCACCCAGCCTCTGCCTTCCCAGGTTCCCGTTCCCCTCCCTGTCAGCTGTTTAATTTATCCCTCCGACTGATGAATCAAACCCAGCGACTTCAAACAAGGCACTTCAATGAGGTGCAGGTACAAAGTCGAGGCGATTAATCCCGAGTGAGCGTGCGAAGTCTGGGAGCCCGAACTGGTGCCGTGTCCCTGCTATCTCCTGTAATTGCATCCCAGGACAGGTTGCTTGCTGACTTGAATAGCACATAACCTTATTATGCGAGTGCTTTTGCATCTCCCGGAGCCCTCGCCGCCTTTGAAAAGGTTTGGATGAATAGGTAGACGAAGCGCCACAGCCAATTAAGCATTAGATGGGCTCTTTGTTTTGTTTCATTTTGGGGTTTTTGTTTGTTTAGTGAAATGTCAGCCCAATTAAAGGGAGATCAGCACTGGCTTTCCCTGAAAGCCAGGCCACTGCGGACTGAGTTAAATGAGAGTTAATCAGAGCCCAAACAAAGCGTGTTGGTGGTCAGCAGGGGAGAGGGGAGTGCCACAGCCAGCTGGTGTCACACATCCCCTGCCCTGATGCCACAACAAGGGGCTCCGGGGGCAAGGTGGGACAGCCAGGTAAGACAGTGGACAGTGTGTGCTCTCCTGGCCGAGTTTCGTGGACTTGGCAGAGCCAGGAGGAGCTGGACACTGCTTTTGTCAGGGGGTGGGTGAGGAAAGCCACCAGATTTGCTTGGGGAATGTCACCCGTGGGGTCGGGGCTTTCCTGTCCCTGGGCTCCCACACCACGGCAGCCTGTCCTTCCCTGCTGTGGGAAGGAACGCGCCAGCACCCAGCAGGGTGTGGCGTGGAGGGGAAGGTGGGAAGTGCTGGAGTACCCGAGCGTGTGCCCGAGGGGACAGCGGGCTGGGCTTGGGCGCAGGTGAGGCGCCCAGCAGCGCGTGATAAATGCCATTTAGCACATGGCTGCACACCTGCTCGGGTGTCAGAGCGTGTGGATGGGGAGGGTCTCATCCTCGGGGGTCCTGCTGGCTGTGCCCAAGTGACAGCACCCTGGGCACTGGGGAGGGGCTCCTCTGCCTCCTGCTCCGTGCCAGCACCTCGATGCCCAGGGTCCGGCCAGAGGGCAGCGAGAGGGGTCTCTGTCTGTGGTCGTGGCACAGCCCTCTTTGGAAGTTCGCTGCCACACGGCACGAGCATAACTGATTGCTTCCATGCAATTTGAATTAATCTCATGCTTCAGGTGAAACTCAGCTAATCAGTGTAGAAAGGAAGCTGAGACGGGTGCAATCAAATTAACATCACAGAGCCAGCTCCAAACAAGAAAGAGGGGGGCGAGGGAGGCAGGCACAGCCCTTGTCACCCTTGTCACTGTTCTCATTCAGTTGTCACCACTGCTCTGCGAAGCGGCTCGTGCCCCAGCCGGGTGTGGGATGGCAGAGCGTGCTCGTGGCTGTCGGCTTCCTTTGTTGCCAGGCTTATCTCTGCCCAGCCAGCAGGGCCAGCCTCTGTTTGGGGTCTTGTTAACAAGGCCGTGGGCACAGGGAGAGGCTGGGTGGGTGAGCTGGGCCCTGGGAGGATGGGTGGGCACAGAAGGCGTTGCAGGTGAGCTCTGCTTGAAGGAAGCCAGTCTGCCCAGAGTGCTGCTTGAGTTGTGGCTGATGTGGCTTTATTGATACCCCTGCAGCCAGGAAGGGATCACAGAGTGGTCAGGAGCAGCCCCCTGCCACCCTTGGAGGTCTCTGCAGCAGTCCCAAGCAATGTGGTCCCTCTGGAAGCTGCAGAGCTGCTCCAGGGCAGGTGTTGGGCAGCAATGCCCCGATCTGTGCTATCCTCACAGCTGCTTGGGGTTTTCTTGGGGTTTGTTGTGCTCTTTTCCTGCTCTGGACTACGTGCAGCTCCCTTGGGACCCTGGCAATTGAGAGAAGTTGATATGTTTACATCCAAGGAGCTGCTTTTAATCAAACATCAATAAGTGCATTTCAGCGAAGCAGAGCCTGAAACGGAGCTCCTCTCCCGGGGCCTCTGCTCGAAGGGAAGGGGCCGATTTAGCCAAGGCTGCTGCAGCCCTGAGGGGCTCTCCTGCCCCTTCAGCCCCACGGCCACACTCCCTCTGTGCTGCACCCTCCTGCAGCCTAAATGAGGGCTGAGTGCAGGGGTGACATCCCCAGTGCCCCTGCCTGCCACATAGCAGGGTGGCCCCTCGTTTTTCCATGGCAGGAGCTGGGGGCAGTGGGCAGGAGCCTGGCAAGGGCTGCCATGGTGCCAGGGGTGGATGCTGAGCCCTAACCCAGCTGTGTGTGCCTTTGGGCTGTGCTGTGCACAGCCAGCTGGCCTTTGGGGCAGGTGCAAGAGCCCCTGTGCTCTGTCCTCATCCTGATGGGACATGAGGTGGGACAGTTCTTCCCAGGCCTGCCTCTCTCCCGGTGTATCCCTGACCTGGGGCTGCAGAGGTGTCAGAGCACGGGCAGGAAGCTGGGAATGGGACAGGGCAGAGTTAGGAGAAGTCTTCTGCTGTTTCCTGTGGCCCTTGGTGCCCCAGGCTGCACTGCCACAACATCCCTGCCCTCTGCCATCCCCTGCCAGCTCGGGGGTGGCTGTGCTCCCCTCGGGGCAGGGCTGTCACACGGACACCAGGCTGGGCACCGCACTGTCCTGCACCCCGCAAGCACCAGCAGCTCCAGAGGAAAGGTTTCCTTCGCTGTTAATTGAATTACATTGCCACAGAAAGCCGAGGAGTCGTAGCTCATTAGAGCCTCTTGTGTCCCATTAGAACAGTGTGTGTTGCCTTTGCGGATTGTCATTATCATACATTACTGCAGGACTCAGCACTGCTGTTTGTTTATGCATTACATTTTTTTCTGCTTACCCAGCCTGCCCTCGGTCCCCCAGCCCGATCCTCCTGTGTGGTGCCTGCCACAGCCAGCTCGCTGCATGGCACTGAGGTGGCAGGAGCGCTTGGGAAGAGCCAGGCCAGGGATCGGCGCAGCATCCTCACAGCACGGATCAGCCATCCCCATCTGTGCTGCTCGAGCACCTCTGGGTTCTGCACCCCAGCCAGGTGGTGACCGGGAGACAGGGTGTCCCCACCGTCCCCGTTTGGGTATTGGGGTGGCTATGAAAAAAAAAAAATCATCTCTGGTATCTGCAATGCAAAGGCGGCCTTGCTGATGGGAAATCACACTCTGTATTCTGCCCAGGTTTATACGAGTGAATTATGCAAATCCGTGATGGAAAACATTCTTCCTCTCATCCTCGGGAGTGTAAAACCTTAGTCAATAATTCATACCCGCACGTCTCAGACTGGAGGCTTTCTCTTCATTATAGTGTGCACTTGGTTATTTGTCTTTCACGTTTTATTGTCTACCCCGGTGTAATGCTATGCATTATAAAATTTATCTGCTTCATTATTTTATGATCCTGAGCTGTATAATGCAGCGAGACGGTTCCGCTTCGGGCTGCGCTGCCTCTCGGTGAGAGCCGCATGCGCCGTGTCCTCGGTGGGTCCGTGGGCTCTGAGGGGCCGGGCAGCCACAGGTGGCACCGCCCGTCCCCCAGGCACACAGGTGACACTTTGCCTCCCCGCAGTCCCGGCCATGATCACCTCCCACCCCAACACCACCATCGCCATCAAGGGTCAGACCAAGGAGCTGAACTGCACGGCGCGGGGCGAGCGGCCCATCATCATCCGCTGGGAGAAGGGCGACACCGTCATCGACCCCGACCGCAACATGCGCTACGCCATCACCACCAAGGACAACGGCGACGAGGTCATCTCCACCCTCAAGGTGAGGGCTGGGGCTCCTGTGCCTGCCCGGGCTGCCGGGGGTCTGGGGGGTGTTGGAGGAAGGAAGGCAGCACAGGGGGGTGTGGGTGGTCCCCAGAGGGTGTCACAGGGGCTGGCACTGCAGCTGGGCTCCCTGCGTGGCAAAGCCAAGCCCAGCAGGGTGGGGTGGTAGGAGTGCCGTGGAAGGGATTGGAGCTCCAGGGAGCAGCACAGTGATGGGAGCAGGCAGTGATGGCAGGGGAAGGCAGGGGACAGTGCTCAGGGCAGCTCAGGCTGAATTGGCTCCTCTCCCTGGAACTTTGGCAGCTGAAGCCAGCTGACCGCGGGGACTCCGTCTTCTTCTCCTGTCATGCCATCAACTCCTACGGCGAGGACAGAGGCTTGATCCAGCTCACTGTCCAAGGTACTCCATCCCCCGTGCGTGAGCCCTGTGGTGCAAAGCCTCGCTGAGAGGGTCCCCCTGCTCCTGGGGGGGCTCCTCTGCCTGTGTCCCTAACCTGCCTGCGTGTCCCCAAGAGCCCCCTGACCCACCCGAGCTGGAGATCCGTGAGGTGAAAGCCCGGAGTATGAATTTGCGATGGACGCAGCGGTTCGACGGCAACAGCATCATCACGGGGTTCGATATCGAGTACAAGAACAAGTCAGGTAGGTGACAGTGATGTCCCCTCCCTGTGCCACAGCAGGCTGGGGGCTGGCCTGCACAGGCAGGTGAGGGACTGCCCCACCGGTGCCTCCAAGGGAATATTCTGCATCCCGGTTCCTTTGATGAAGAAAGGAGAGAGCGGCATTAATGAAATATGGTAATTTCTGTTGGATGGGAGCATTTGAAAGGGAATATTAAAAGAGACAATATTTGCAAAAAGTTGAACCCTGATGCACAACGGGGAGAGGGGGAAGCAGCACCTCTCCAGGGGTACAAAAGCTGGAGGTGCTTGGGGACCTCACCAGCCTGAGCACAGCCCCCTCGGCACTGCAGACCCCGGGATGGGATTCAGGTGCTGACCCTCCTGTCGTTCCCCCTTCTGCTCAGATTCCTGGGACTTTAAGCAGTCTACACGCAACATCTCCCCGACCATCAACCAGGCCAACATCGTGGACCTGCACCCCGCCTCGGTGTACAGCATCCGCATGTACTCCTTCAACAAGATCGGGCGCAGCGAGCCCAGCAAGGAGCTCACCATCAGCACCGAGGAAGCAGGTGCCGCTCCCAGCACGGGCGGTGGGCAGGGGGAACACAGGGGCTGCAGCCTGGGGGGACGCTGGCTGAGGTGCAGCTCTCCTAAAGCCGAGGGTTTTCCTGGTGGGGAGCTCCTGAACCTTCTCAATGTGCTCCTTTGTGCTTCTCCGCAGCTCCCGATGGCCCTCCAATGGATGTCACCTTGCAGCCGATCACGTCCCAGAGCATCCAGGTCACCTGGAAGGTGAGTGAGGCCAGGATGGAGTGTGGGCTTTCCCTGGCCACAGGGGCTTGGCCAAATGCTGTCCCAGCTTGTCTTGAGACCCAGCATGTCATCAGTGTCACAAAAGTCAGGAAGAATTCCCCAGGAGAAAGGAAAACCTGGAGGCTGGGCACGCAGCTCTCCTCATCACACAGGGCCCTTATCAATCATGTTTTATAACAAGCTCATTATCTCATAGAGTGTCCGTGCGGGACCATGGGGCAGGGAGGATAAATATGTGAAAACTGAGGTGCTGGGTTGCAAAGTGTTTGAGCAGAGATCGATAAAACTTAGAATCGGATTTATTTTTCCAAAGCTGCCTAATGAAAAATAAAATTGATTATAAAGTTAGGACTTGGGAATGAACTGCTAAGTCAATAAATTTAGGGTTCCAGCTTCTCCCTCCTCCCCTAAAGCACTGGAAAACAGATTAATGAAAAGTAAGATTCACTTGAAAGATAAGTCACTTCGTTTTAGGAGTATTTCAGCAAGACGGATCGCCCTGGCATTGTAACATAAATTTGCAATCAACCCTATTGATTTCTTAATGCTTCAGAGAAATATTGTTAAGATTGATCTCAATCTGGCCTCTCAGGCTGCCAGACTTGGGGTTTCTCCTGCTCTAGTTGGGGACTTTCTTCTCTGGTGGCTCTGAGGACCTGCTGGACCTTTTTTATCACTATTTTGCCACTCAGTGAAAACTGGGGAGGGAAAACAACTTGAAAGCCTTGAGAAAAGCCACTGGTGAGAGGTGGCTGGGGCACAGAGCCCTGCGAGCCTCCCGCCTTGTGACACCGCTCCGTCCTGCCCTCGTTGTCCCTCAGGCCCCGAAGAAGGAGCTGCAGAACGGAGTGATCCGCGGCTACCAGATCGGCTACCGCGAGAACAGCCCGGGCAGCAACGGGCAGTACAGCATCGTGGAGATGAAGGCCACGGGCGACAGCGAGGTCTACACGCTGGACAACCTGAAGAAGTTTGCGCAGTACGGGGTGGTGGTGCAGGCGTTCAACCGCGCGGGCACGGGGCCCTCGTCCAGCGAGATTAATGCCACCACGCTGGAAGATGGTAAGGATGGCCCGGTGATCAAACCAGACGCTGGTTTGGGCCAAGTCCCACCTGGGGGACCCTCGGTCACTCCCTGTCCATCACAAGAGGGTCTAGGGTGGTGGCTGCGTGTGCCCTCTCAGCTCCTGGGGAAGGAATTGGGAGCACATGGCTCTCAGGATGCCCGTGGCCCCAGGTCAGTGGCACAATTGAAGGGTGCAAGGTGGATTTAGGCACTGTTGAAGCACCAGGCAGCTTTCCATGTGGGACACAGCCATTGATGGCCTCAGTCGTTTAAAAAACAATGAGGAAAAAGTTTTGCAGTGCGTTTGCTCAGCAGTTTTTCATACTTAATTAAGGCTCTCGTTAGCCTGTCAAACCGCGATCGTTTCCTGGCTGCATTAGCACTCCTCCCGGGGTATTCAAAGGCCCCTGTTTTAGCAATAGTGTCTTTTCCATAATTATATTACCTTCATTTTGTTCAAACGGACTATCTGTATTAGTTTATTATACTCTGTCCCTAATTACATGGTGCTTATATTTTTGCACCTAAGTAATATGAAACAATAATCATTTTCAAAGAGGATCGTTACGGTGATGTATTATCATTTAAATGCTCATAAAAATTAGAGTTACCTCTTGCGGGGCAGTGGGATCTAATTACCTCACATCCAGCCAGCTCTCCCACTCTCCCCTCGCTGGGAAACATCCTCCCTGTCACCACCAGCACAGGGTTCACCCCCACCTCGCTGGTCCAGGAGAAGGAAAACTGCATGCTGGAGGCAGAGCAGTGCCGGGCAGGACTGGCTGAGGGTCTCCAGCAGCACAGGGGGGTCCGTGTGGGTGCAGTTGGGGTGGCTGACCAGTGGGACACGGCTCCTTCAGCCTGGCATCTCCCCCCTCCTGCTGATTGTCCTCCTCCCGTGTGCCCCCCAGTTCCCAGCCAGCCCCCCGAGAACGTGCGGGCCATCTCCATCACCTCGGACGTGGCCGTGATCTCGTGGTCGGAGCCCCCGCGCAGCACTCTCAACGGGGTGCTCAAGGGCTACCGCGTCATCTTCTGGTCCCTCTACATGGACGGAGGTGAGTGCCGTGGGGAGCGGGTGACACAGGGGACCCGGGGGGTGGCACGGGGGCTGACAGGCCCTGTGTCCCGCAGAGTGGGGCGAGATGCAGAACATCACGACCACGCGGGAGCGAGTGGAGCTGCGGGGCATGGAGAAGTTCACCAACTACAGCGTGCAGGTGCTGGCCTACACCCAGGCGGGTGACGGCGTCCGCAGCAGCGTGCTCTACATCCAGACCAAGGAGGACAGTAAGTGGCACTGCCACTCGCTCGTGCCGAAGGGCTGCAGTGGCTGCCGGGGCACAGGGGAAACCCCCCATGTACAGCCACGGGCAGGGCATTTCCCTTTCCCTTTTTTTTTCTTTTCCTTAAGTGCGGATATTTAAATATTTACACCCCGCCTGCCCTACTTTAATGCCATTAGCTCGGTAGCAGAGCATCCCTGGGCCTGAGTCCTAGGAAGCGCCAGATGCTGGGAGGGAGGCGCAGCTGGGCAGGGTACGGCTGACAGATTAAGGAGATGGCCATTAAAAGCCAATCATGATTTCTAAACCAGAGCTTGGGCTGCAATTAACCCTCCTGCCTCCAGCTCACACGGGGACCAGAGCCACCCGTGGAGAGGTGTCCTGCAGGCAGACGTGGCCCTGCCTGCACTGCCACCACCATTGCAGCTGCTTCCCAGGGCGTGGTTGGGATGCCAGCCCCACGGCAGGATGCTGTCACATCTCTCAGCTGGGCAGAGACCTTGGAGACCTCTCGGCACCAGCTCTGCCATGCTCTCCCTCCTCAGTTCCAGGTCCCCCAGCTGGGATCAAGGCTGTGCCATCCTCTGCCAGCAGTGTGGTGGTGTCCTGGCTGCCGCCAGCCAAGCCCAACGGTATCATTCGGAAATACACCATCTTCTGCTCCAGCCCCGGCTCGGGGCAGCCGGTACGTGATGGGAATGGGGCTGGGAATTGCCACGGTGTGCCAGGGAATGCTGAGCTGGCCAAGCAGGAACGGGAGGGACAGCTGATGCCAGGCAGCAGCAGCAGCAGCAAAGAGCTCTTGGGGTGCACTGCGGAATTGTCCAAGGGCATCCACGGGCACTGTGCAGCACGGAATGGTCCCATCATCTCTCTGTTCCTCTCCTCTGGCATCTGCCCTGCTCAGCACTTGCTCCAGAGGGGGAAACATGCCAGCAGCTGACCAAAAATGAAATAGAAATCCAACCTGGCCCCATCCCTCCTTGGTGAGGGAGAGGTTGATGGGAGGTCTGCAGACTAGTGCTTATCAAAAGCTCCTTCTCAAACTCATTTCACTATCTGAGCCTCTGGTTTCCAGGGCAACATAATCTTTTCATCAAAGCAACTGGTAAAACCGCTGGGATCCGATATTGTTTTCTTGGCATCTTGTCAAAACTGTCATTTGGGTAAAAAAAAATTATGTATACTATACAATATTCATATAGGTGTGTCTGCTTTGGGGTACACTCACATCCGTGTCCCCGCAAGGACACACGTGTGCCGATGGTGAGCACGCGGGTACCTGCGTGGTCACACTTAAATGCACCCACCCTGTGCCACGGGGGTCGTGGAGCCACATCCCTGCCCGGTGCTGCCGTGGTGGCACAGCCGGTGCTGTGCCAGGCAGCCCTTCCCCTCGTGGCGTGCTTGGGGCAGGGTGACCTTGCCCCCGATGTGATGGGGACTGGCCCCAGTGCTTGCACACAGCCAGCCCTGTCCCCAGGGCCACCACAGGGCTGGGGCAGTGGCTGTGGGTGCTGCAGGAGTGACCCCATAGAGGTTTTGGGGACCCCTTGGCCTGTCGCTGTGACCACGGCGGGTTTGGCCAGCCCAGCTGGGGCTGCCTCCAGGCTGGCCCCGCTGCAGCCTGGCAGGTGCCAGGGAAGCGTCCTTCCCCGGGAAGGAGCCATGCCGCTGCAGCCATCTGTTCCTGGGCTCCAGCCCCGCTCCCTGGAGGAATCACGACACCAGCCGGCTCTCCCCGGCATTGAGGGATGGGAGCGGAGCTGAGCCGCTCTGCTGCTCGGGATAAACCCAGAGCACCGCGGTGGGGTGGCGATCTGAGCTGAGGGTGATGGGGTGAGGGTCTCACAGAGGCTTCACTTGTCCCCTTGTCCCTCCCCGCAGGCTCCCAGCGAGTACGAGACCAGCCCGGACCAGCTCTTCTACCGCATCGCCCACCTGAACCGGGGCCAGCAGTACCTGCTCTGGGTGGCCGCCGTCACCTCTGCCGGCCGTGGCAACATCAGCGAGAAGGTCACCATCGAGCCTGCGGGCAAAGGTACGGGGGCTGCCAGCCTGGGGGGGCACCTCCTCTGCTGTGCCCTGCCCCATGGCCCGCAGGAGACAATGGCAGGGTGACCCCAGGGCAGAGGAGGGGCAGCACGGGGGTCCCAGGTCTCCTTACCCCTCGAGGGGTCTGCGCACGGGGCCTGCCCCCCAGGCTGACCTCCTCCTTGCCCCCAAGCCCCCGCCAAGATCATCTCCTTCGGAGGCACCGTCACCACGCCGTGGATGAAGGATGTGAGGCTGCCGTGCAACTCCGTTGGGGAGCCGGTCCCTGCCATCAAGTGGACCAAGGACAGGTATGGGGATGCTGCCAGCTGTGCCAGGGGCTGGTGCCAGCTGCCTCACCCTGGCCGTGTCACACACGGCTGATGTTCTCCTTCTCGTCCCGGCAGTGAGGACTCTGCGATCCCGGTGACAGTGGACGGCCACCGCCTGATCCAGGCCAACGGGACACTGGTGCTGCGCTCGGTGAAAGCCGAGGACTCGGGCTACTACACCTGCACTGCCACCAACACCTGGGGCTTTGACACCATCATCATCAACCTGCTGGTGCAAGGTGAGGGCTCCCAGCTCCATGTCTGCTCCATCCCCGTTGGCCATTGCCTGGGCTCTGTCCTGCTTGTGCCAGTCTGGGGATGAGTGCAGGGTCTCACTGGTGCTTTTGGTGGGCACAGTTTGGGGCACTCTGCATGTGTGAGGGGCTCATGGGCTTTCCCTCCTCCCTAGTGCCCCCGGACCAGCCCCGCCTGACTGTCTCCAAGACCTCGGCATCATCCATCACGCTGGCCTGGATCCCTGGGGACAATGGGGGCAGCTCCATCCGAGGTAGGGCTGCTGTGAGCGATGGGGCTGGTACCAGCATCTCATCCCAGAGCCATGGCTGGTTCCATTCTCATGGAACATGTTTCCAGGCACACTGTGCCACATTCCTCTCTCTGCACCTCAGTTTCCCCCTCTCCAAAATGCCTCAGAAATGCTTCAGAGTAAGGTTGATGTCTCTGAGCTCTTAGGAGGGGCTGCCAGCACCGATGAGGGGCTTATGAGGTGTTTTGGACAAGCTGCAGGGGCTGAGGGAACTAATGAAGGGCACATCACTGGGTGATGATCACCAGGGCCAGCCCCAGTGCTGCTCTGTGTCTCCTGGCATTGGTGCCACTCTGAACCCACCAGAGCAGGAGTTGTCCCACATCCCTGACAGGCTGGGGGCTTTGGGAGGGCTCCAGGAGCATCCCAGCTTTCCCAAGTCTCCTTTCTGCTCTGATTCATCTCATGAATTATACGTTGAAACAGCTGCGTGCGGAGGGGGGAGCGGGGAGCGAGGAAGGAGACCTCGCTTACAATTAATTAAAAGCATGAAAGTAATTACAAGCAAATCTCCCCAGCCAGCAGCCTTTCACTCCAGCGGACTCTGTTGATAAATTTGGTTATAATTGGATTAGAAATATTAAAAACACGCCGCATGTACAAAATAAATAAATAAGCAATGGCAGGCACCAGGGTGGGTGGCGTGGGGGTGTCGGGGCTGGTGTTGACACTGCTGGCATCACGTGCCCATGGCCTGGGGAAGGTCCTGGTGTCAACATCCATAGGGAAGCCTCGGTGCTGGGAAGGTGTGAAAGTGTCCCCACTGCTCTGCCCAAGCTGCAGCTGGGTGTTCAGAGCTCCCTGCTGTGAGCCCTCAGTGGTACCTGGGTGGTGTTGGCACTGGAGGTGGTCCTGCCAGCCCTGCATTGTGCAGCTCATTATGCACACAGCAAGGCAGGAAGCCTACTCTTCCCTGCTATTTTTATTTGAGAATTGGCTAAATATCCTGCAGAAATATCCAAGCTATCAGAGCACCAGGAAGGTTTGGTCAGAATGGCCAGGGCAGCAGGGATGAGCTGTCCTGGGGTGCCCCGATGCCCTCAGGACTGTCCCCATGTCCCTGTGCCTCTCCCGGGAAGCCCAGACCAGCCTTCTCCAGGCGTCTTGTTGACGGCAGCGTAACAGGTTTGCTCATCCAGGACACAGTGTGCTTCCTGATACTCTCCATCACGGGAGAGGAGGCGGTGTGCAATGACAGAAGCAACTTCCCTGCAGCCTCCCGAGGGAGCTGCTTAATTCCGGCTTTCCCTTTATAGCCTTGCACCAGTCAATCACAGCGTGCACTCCTGTGTGGAAATGAGCAGCAGGGCCATCTTGGGGGTCCTGGGGGGAGGTGAGGGGTGACCAGGGGCTCTGGCAGAGCTCCCAGGAGGTGCTGGGGATGCCCACACTCCTCTCATCCGTGGCTCCTGCCTGGCTCTGTGTGGTGGGCACAGCAGGCAGTTTCCACCACTGCTTGTGAGCATGGAGTAAAGCATGAATTGGTGTGTGAGGGGTGCCCTGGCAAGGGCTGCGTTGGAGCTGGGCACAGCTTTGTGCCAGCCATAACCCCTTCCCCTTGCTCGTGTGGCCAGAGGTGACCCCCCCCGCCTTGCTCCCCCAGGCTTCGTGCTGCAGTACTCGGTCGACAACAGCGAGGAGTGGAAGGACGTGTTCATCAGCTCCTCCGAGCGCTCCTTCAAGCTGGAGAGCCTCAAGTGCGGCACCTGGTACAAGGTGAAGCTGGCGGCCAAGAACAGCGTGGGCGCCGGGCGCATCAGCGAGATCATCGAGGCCAAGACCCACGGCAGAGGTGAGCCCGACCCGTGGTGTCCCTGCCCCTCCTGGGGACAGAGGGGTCCCCTCGCCACCCTGCTGACAGCTCCTCTCCCGCAGAGCCCTCCTTCAGCAAGGACCAGCACCTCTTCACCCACATCAACTCCACGCACGCCAGGCTGAACTTGCAGGGCTGGAGCAGCGGGGGCTGCCCCATCACCGCCATCGTGCTGGAGTACCGGCCCAAGGGCAACTGGGTATGGCAGAGCCTGCGCACCAACAGCTCCAGCGAGGTGTTCCTGACCGAGCTGCGCGAGGCCACCTGGTATGAGCTGCGCATGAAGGCCTGCAACAGCGCCGGCTGCGGCAACGAGACCACGCAGTTCGCCACGCTGGACTATGATGGCAGTGAGTGGGGATGTGGGCTGGGGGAAATGCCACCAAACCAGGGCGGTCCCAGAGCGCTGAGTGCCCACTTGCCCGTGCTCTGCCCTAGGCACCATCCCCCCGATCAAGTCTGCCCAAGGGGAAGGTGACGATGTGAAGAAGCTCTTCACCATCGCCTGCCCTGTGATCCTGGCCACGCTGGGAGTGGCCCTGCTCTTCATCATCCGCAAGAAGAGGAAGGAGAAGAGGCTGAAGAGGCTTCGAGGTGAGATGGGATTCAAAGGAACCCAGTTCATGTTCCTGGACGTGCCTCACTGTGCCCTAAAGAGCTCCCTTAAAAAAATCATGGTTTTTTTTTTTTTGGTCTCCTGCACAGATGCAAAGAGTTTGGCAGAAATGCTGATCAGGTGAGTCTCATATCTGTCTGTCTGGCACTGAGTGGGCAGGCAGGGGAATGGCTGGTGCTGGGGGTGGTGCTGGCTGCTCTTAAGCCCAGGTACAGCCCTCATTCAGTCTCAGACCTTCTCAGGGTCACACCTGAAGGTTGTGACCCTGCCTCTGTAGAACAGCAGCTCCTGGTGATGCCCGAGGGTCCCACACTGGAGCTTGCCTGGGCAGGGTGAGCCCCGGGTGGGCTGGCTGGTGGCAATCCCCAGCCCGTGCCAGGCTGGAGCCAGCGGGGCTCTGTCCGGTAATGGGCGGGCCTGCGTCCCCTCTCACCTCACAGCAAGAATAACCGCAGCTTTGACACGCCGGTGAAGGGGCCCCCGCAGGGCCCCCGACTGCACATCGACATCCCGCGCGTGCAGCTCCTCATCGAGGACAAGGAGGGCATCAAGCAGCTGGGTAAGCATGGGCAAAGCTCCCATCCCCTCGTGCCCCAGAGTTTGGGGTCCCATGGGTGGGCTAGTGTGGGCCAGCAGGTGCCCACATTGCCTGGCCAGAGGGAGGTCTGAACTCCAGCTTCCTCACGCAGGGGATGACAAAGCCACAATCCCGGTGACCGACACGGAGTTCAGCCAGGCAGTGAACCCTCAGAGCTTCTGCACGGGCGTCTCTCTGCATCACCCGGCCCTGATCCAGAACACGGGACCCCTCATCGACATGTCTGACATCCGCCCCGGCACCAGTGAGTGTGTGGGGCTGGGCTGGCCGTGCAGGGGCTGTACACACAGGGCACAGGTTGGGGAACCTGTCCCCAGCACTGACTGTGCCCAAAAGCAGCTGCTGGGAAGGCAGAAGGGACAGGCAGTGCTCCAGGGACACAGGACAGCATCCTGGCTGTGTATGTGTGGGAGGGACCCACCATGATCCTGTCACCTTTGTGCCGCAGACCCCGTGTCCAGGAAGAGTGTGAAGTCTGCACACAGCACCCGGAACCGCTACTCCAGCCAGTGGACACTCACCAAGTGCCAGGCGTCCACCCCCGCACGGACCCTCACCTCGGACTGGAGGACAGTGGGCTCCCAGCACGGCATCACGGTCACCGAGAGTGACAGCTACAGCGCCAGCCTCTCGCAGGACACAGGTATGCAGGGCCAGAGCCCCCCTGGCACTGCTGCTGGCAGGGACCTGCTGCTTTGGGGCACACAGAGACCCCAAACTGTGAGTTTGGGGTGATTGCAGAATTTATCTGAGATTGTGGAACCATGACTTGGCAGCTCTGGGCCATGCCCAGCTGTGAGGAGAGATAGAATCATGAAAGAGCAAAGTGTTTTGGGTTGGAAGGGACTTTGATGCTCATCTCATTCCACCCTTCTGCTAGATCAGGTTCCTCCATGCTCTGTCCAGCCTGGCCTTGGAGATGGCCAGGTGTATCCCAGCAGGGACAACCTGGGCATTCCCACGACGTGGAAAAAGGCATTCCCATGCCACGGAGAACCCCCAGGTAGGTGACACCTCCTCTCCCCACAGACAAGGGGCGGAACAGCATGGTGTCCACGGAGAGCGCCTCGTCCACCTACGAGGAGCTGGCGCGCGCCTACGAGCATGCCAAGCTGGAGGAGCAGCTGCAGCACGCCAAGTTCGAGATCACCGAGTGCTTCATCTCCGACAGCTCCTCGGACCAGATGACCACGGGCACCACGGACAACGCCGACAGCATGACCTCCATGAGCACCCCGTCCGAGCCCGGCATCTGCCGCTTCACCGCCTCCCCGCCCAAGCCCCAGGACAGCGAGCGGGGCAAGGGCGTGGCCGTGCCCATCCCGCACCGCGCCAGCAAGAGTAGGTTCACGTGGGCTTGGTGGGGGTCCTGCCAGAGCTTCCCACAACCCTTAGGAGGCCTTCCCAGCCCTGTGTTCCTTGGCATTCTCGGTATTTTTCCTCCCATGCTGTGGTGTTTTTTCCCCATTCCTTGGTATTCCATCCATTCCTTGGTATTCCATCCAATCTTCAGTATTTTTTCCCCAGTTCCTTGGTATTTCTCCCCACACTCCCCAGTGTTCCTTCCCACACCTTAGTATTTTTACCGCCGTATTTTACTATTAATTACCTCCCCATTCTTTACTATTCTTTCCCCATTTCATGGCATTTCCCCCCATTTTTTCGCTATTCCTTCCCATTCTTTTGTGATCCTTTGCACTCCCTAATAGTCTTTCTCCACTGCCAGGTATTTTTCCCACATTTTTACTCTTCTTTCCCATTCTTTCATGTTCCTTCCCATTCTGTAGCATTTTTTTCCCATTCTTTAGTATTCCTTTGCATGCCTGACTAGTCTTTCCTTATTCCTTGATACTTTCCCCCCCATTTTTTACTATTCTTTCCCATCCTTTAGCATTCCTTCCCATTCTTTTGCATTCCCTGGTGTTCTTTCCTCATTCCTTAATATTTTTTCCATTTAAAAAAAATATTTCTTTCCATTTTTCAGCATTCCTTCTCATTTTTTAGTATTCCTTCCTATTTTTCAGAATCCCTGGCTACTCTTTGCTGTTCCATCCCATTCTTTAGAATTCCTTCCCATTTTTTAGTATCCCTGGCTATTCTTTTCTGTTCCTTCCCATTCTTTAGTGTCCCTGGCTACTCTTTTCTGTTCCCTCCCCTTTCCTTAGTATTCCTTACCACTTTTTAATACCTTTTAATCAGTATTCCTTGTTATTTCCCCCCATTTTTCAGGACAGACCCCAGACCCTCAGCACCCTCCCCATTCTTTGGTGTTCTCAGTATTTCCCTGCCTTGTTTTGAGTCTTGCTCAGTGTTTTTCAGTATTTTTCCCTCTGCTTTAGTGTTCCTCAGTGTTCCTTGGTATTCCTCAGTATTATTCCCTATCCTTGGTGCCAGAACTCTGACAATCCCCTCCCACCATGGGTTTTACTACCTCAAAAAAGAACAGTACCTGGAAGGTACTTAAAAAATACATAGGTGGGAAGTGATAGTTAATTTATTTACTGATTTCATAACACACAAAATAATGAGATCATCTTTCTGTGCAAGTAACACCACATATTTTTATGGTATAATTTAAATAGCATAGAGTGTATTAAGTATAACACAATTGTTGCCTTATAACAAATGGAATTTACAGAAGATATCTTAAAACGTACACGATTTAAGGTGATAGTGCTATAATAACACAACTATATAACAATTTAACACCTGTAAGAGACAATATAATAATGCAGGGCCATATTTTTTTTTTTAATACATATAAATATTTTTAAAATATTTTTTTATATATTTATATATTTTTTATATATGTATATATTTCTATATATTTTGAATATATCTTTTTATATTTATATATAGTTCTTTATATATATTTATATGTATTTAATATATACATATATATACATATCTTTTTATATATTTCTTTTTTATATATTTCTATATTTCTATATCTTTATTTTTATATTTTTTATTTATTTATATATTTATATATATTTATATAAATTTATATATATTTATATATATATTTTAATATATTCATTTATATATTAATTATATATTTATATCATTTATATACTTCTATATATAAACACATATTCTATTTAAATTTTAGATATTTATATATTTATAGAAAAATTATATATTATATAAAAATGTATTTATATATTTTTATAGGTATATAATTTTTATATCAATTTATATCTATATTCACATAACCATTAATCCTTAAATTAAGGTACTAATATAAGGTACTAGTATGTGGAATCCTATATATATGTGCTATATCCTATATTAACACCACATATCCTGCAGTACAATCCCTGCACATCCTATAAAGAGAGGAACATGCCCATACAGAACACACTACACAATATATGCAATTAAAGTAGCAATGCTCTATGGATAGGGCTTTATATATTGCAAATAAAAAAAGGCAAACTAATAACAGGGTTTTAGATCTATGGACATATAAATCCTTAAATTAAGGCCCGACAGCTGTAGGTGATGCTGTACAACACAAAGGTAAGTGCAAAATAGGACAGAAATAAAACACTATAACACCTATAAGAGCCAATATAACAACACAGAGTCTTATCCATACATAGACATAAAACCCCTAAATTAAGGCACTAACTATAGATGATGCCATAACACAACATAGCAGAATCTATTGTTTATGGCAGCGGAAAGCCTGGTGTATAACACACCACATCCCACTGCTGGGTGCTGGAGCAGGCGGGACACAGAGTACTGGGAAGGAATAATTCCACTGTACTTTCCAGAATGGGATCTGTGCCTGTCATGTATCACAGACATTTAGCATCACATTGTTGCTATTATAATACACTGTACATTTAGTATTACATCACATTATAATATTTATCTCTCTGTACATTTAGCATTATATAATTAACAGTGTTGCATTATAGTACATTACAGGACATTATGTACGGCGCTGAACGCTTGACGCATCCCAGGCGTTGCGTTGGACGGAGTGGGACAATTTTGGGATGCCGATGTGACACGTTCTTTGCAGCACAGCGTGTTCTCTATAGCACAAAGTGTTCTCCCTCTCTAGCAGGACCTGTTCTGTAGCAGAATGTGTTCTCCCTCTCTAGCAGGACCTGTTCCGTGTAGCACAACACATTCTCTGTAGGTCAATGTCTTCTCCATCGCATGGGTTCTCCATAACTCAACATGTTCTCTGTAGGTCAATGTCTTCTCCAGAGCATGAGTTCTCCATAACTCAACACATTCTCTGTAGGTCAATGTCTTCTCCATAGCTCAACACGTTCTCTGTAGGTCAATGTTTTTTCCATCGCATGGGTTCTCCGGAGCTCAGCACGTTCTCTGTAGGTCAATGTCTTCTCCAGAGCATGGGTTCTCCGTAGCTCAGCACGTTCTCTGTAGCCCAACCCTGCCATGTCCAGAGGGTGGGGGACAAGAGGGTCCCTCCAGAGCCTCACCTGCCTGTTTTTTCCTTGGCAGGTGACTACTGCAACCTCCCGCTGTACGTCAAGTCGGAGGCCTTCTTCCGCAAGCCCGACGCGCACGAGCCGTGCCCGGTGGTGCCGCCAAGGGAAGCCTCCATCCGCAACCTGGCGCGGGCGTACCACGCGCAGGCCCGGCACATGACGCTGGAGCCCGGCGCCAAGCCCCTGGGGCTGCCTCCCCCGGCCTCCGCCGCAACCACCTTACCTCAGAGGACTCTTCCCATGCCCGGCCCGGCCGGTCCCGCACCCGCGCCCGCCGCCAGCGCCGCCCCGGCTCCCCCCGTGGCCGCCGAGCCCCCCGTGGCCGCCGCCGCCGAGGCGCGGGTGCCCACGCACTCCAAAGTGGGGGGCTCCAGGGACTCACTGCTGGAGATGAGCACGTCGGGGGTAGGCAGGTCTCAAAAACAGGGCGCCGGAGCCTACTCCAAGTCCTACACGCTGGTGTAGGGCCGCCGCCGGATGCTGCTCGTTTCCCCGCGCCGTTTATATTTAATTAACAAACTTGTACATAACGGACTCTTTTGTATAAATGAAGCTATTTTCTTCTTCTCCGAACAGAAAAAGAAACCAGGGCACAAAGAATTTGATGTTACAGATTTAAAAATATAATATATATGTAAACATATATATATATATTTCACATCATTTTGAAAGGGGCACAAGGAAAGACTCAGCGACTCTTTTTTTTTTTTTTTTCTCTCCCTGATCTTGTCGGTGGTTTTAAAAAAGGAACGTCTCCGAGACATTGCATGCTATTTTACTGTTCTGAAAACAGCAGGAGTTGCTTCAATTTGCAAATGCTTATGTGTTAATACCTTTTTCTATGAAAAAAAACCCAGCGCTGTGTGCAATAAAGGTTATGTTTATACATGGGGCGTTTGTTAAGTGAGAAGAGAATCAGGCAGAACAGGGCTGGAGCAGGACAGCGCAGGAGGAGGAAGAGGGATAGCCCAGGGCAGCCAAAGTAAAGAAATGTTAAGACATGGGGTTAAATATATAATAATATCTAATAATAATAATATATATTATTATAATATCTATATTATTATTATGTATGGTATATATAATATAATTATATTATATATGATTATATTATTATATAATTATTAAATAATAATATATTATATAATAATAGTACACAATAATAATATTATTTAATAATAATTAAATACATTCTAATAAGGCATGTACACGCACCAGCAGAGCTGTGGGGCAGGAGGAGGGTCAGGAACAGGAGCAGGGTCCTGGGAATGGTTCCATGGAGCAGGACAGCCCAGCCAGGGCCAGACTGTGCCGCAGCGCCAAGTCCAGCTCCAGCCCGGGATGAACCATGGTGCCCAAGAGGAATCCTGGTCCGGCTCATCCAGAGGGTGCACAGCTGCCCCCACCCTCAGGAGCCGCAGCTCAAGGTAAGTGCAGGGTGGCTCCAGCATCGGATCCAGCGTCCAGCGAGGCACAGGAACTCCTCCAGGCAGGGTCTTGTGCCCTGGGATGTGTCCCAGCCGCAGGTGGAGCAGCAGAAGCAGCACAGCTGTCCTCGGGCACAGCTGGAACACGTCGTGGTCAATGCAGCACAGCCTGCAGAGCCTGGTGACTCCAGCTCAGGGCCCTGGCTCGTGGTGCCTCTGCTTCCCATCCCGGAAAATCACGGCCCAGGGCAGCTCAGCACTGCACAGGTGCCCCAGGACACCCCAGAGACACTCAGGGACACCCAGCACTGCCCCATGCCCTCGTTTGCTCTTATTGTCCTCTTCGTTTGCACCGCCAGCCACAGCAACATCACACCACAGAAATGCAGGTGTGCAAGCAAGAGCAGCTCAAGCTCCAGGGCTGGCAGCCCTCCTCACCTGCTCCAAAGGCCAAAAATAGCTCCGGCTGTTATTAACTCTTGCTTTAGTCACCCAAAGTAGGATTTCACCTTTCTGAGCAGCTTCTGGTGCTCCCTGAGGTCTAATTAATTAAACGCACTTTCATTTCCTTTTTCCCTGTCATTTATAAGCTCAAGTTTTCATCACTTTCTCATCCACGCTTGCTACCAACTGCTTCCAGCTCTCTCCTAAGAAACACATATATTTCCTATTTTGACTCAAACTAGCAGCTGGCCCATCTATGCACACATCTACCATTCTCTTTTTTTTTTTTTTTTAACTCTTGACAGGGTTTAATTCATCAGCTCTAATCAAGTGCTGCAGAGGTCATTCCTTCATCCTCTGCCCTTGATGTTATTTTTTTTTGTTTTTTTGTTTTTAATTGAAGTACCCGAATTACAATGACATGCAAATACAGCGATGCTCCTGCAGTTTCCAGTGCTGCTTTGCAGTCCCCGTCCCAGCCTGCTGGCACGCTGCTCAGCAGATCCTCTTTGGCCATCTGCTCCTCCCCAGCTAAGGTAACTCCTGGAATCCTGCAGAGCTGGAAGCGCCTTGGCCAGAGCCTGGCAGCTGTTCACCTCTGGCGTTGAGAATCAAGCTGCTTGTGCCCATTTTTTATCATTTTTGGCCATTATTGCCGCTCAGAGCCAACCTCTGCCAAGGACCATCCCATATTCCTTGGTATTCCTCAGCGTTCTTCCCTCCCCTTAGTGCCAGAACTCTGCCATGACTTTTATTATCTCTAAAGAGAACACCACCTGGAAGGTATTGAAAAACGACACAGGTGGAAATCGATAGTTAATTTATTGACTGATTATAGAACACACAAAATAATGGCATCGTCTTTCTCTGCAAATAAGACCACGTATTTCTTATGGTATAATTTTAATAGCACAGAGGGTAATAAGTATAATAATATCTTATTGATATCTATTATTAATATCTATTAATAAAATATATGTCATATTATTTCCAACATTATTATATTGTTATACTATTAGTAAACATTATATTCTTAATTCTTATTAATCATTTTAATTATTATATAAATAATAAATATTATAGATAATCATGTATAAATTAAAATAATTATTAATATAATATATTATCATATAATATCATATAATATCATATAATATCATATAATATCATATAATATACAAACAATAATAAATAAATAATAAAAAATAAAATAAATAATAGAAATTACATGTAATATAATATAATATAATATAATATAATATAATATAATATAATATAATATAAAATAATATAAATAAAAAATAATATCAATGTAAATTAATAATATAATTAATGTAAATTATATATATAATTAAGAAAGATAAACTAAAAATACATATATAAATATATATGAATATAAATACATATATTATATATAATACATATTTTATATATTCTATATATATTTTTATATATAGAGCATATATATAGAATATGTATAATACCCTCTATATATTTTATAAATATAAATATATTTTTAAAAATAAATACTTTTTTAAAATAAAAAAATATAATAAAATAAAATAAAATTAAAAAATAAAATAAAATACAATAGAATAGAAATAAAGTAAAAAAAATTAAAAATAAAATTAAATTTTTAAAAAATAACCAAAAAACCCTAACATAATTAATAAATAAAATTAGTATAATATAATATAATATAATATAATATAATATAATATAATATCATATCATATCATATCATATCATATAATACAATACATTATATTATATTATATTATATTATATTATATTATATTATATTATATTATATTATATTATATTATATTATATTATATTATATTATATTATATTATATTATATTATTATATCATGTTATATCATATTATATCATCTATTATTATATTATATTATATTATATTATATTATATTATATTATATTATACTATACTATATTATATTATACCATATTATATGAATATAAATTAATAATATAAATCATATAAATAATATAAATTATTGAAAAAGAAATTTAAAAAATATAAAATATATATAAATATATAAAAAATAAACAATAAAAAATTTAAAATAAAAAATTAAAAAATAAATAATAAAATAATATATAAAATTAATATAATTATAATATAATATAATATAATATAATATAATATAATATAATATAATATAATATAATATAATATAATATAATATAATAAAAATAAAATAAAAATAACAATAAAAATAAAAATAAAAAAATTTTTAAAATAAAATTTAAAACATAACATAAATTATAAAAAATAAAAATAATTAAAAATAAATAAAATAAATAATATAATATATGAAATTAATATAATATCATATCATCTCATCTCATATAAAATAAAAATAAAAGGAAATAAATGTATTTAAAATAAAATTTAAAAATTAAAAAATAATAATAAAAATAAATTTTAAAAATCATATAAAGAATTTATAAAATTAATATAATATTATATGATAAATAGAAAATATATATATGAATATATGAAAAATTAAAAATATAAATAAAATATAAAATTAATAAAATATAATGTAATATAATGTAATGTAATGTAATGTAATGTAATGTAACATAATATAATATAATATAATATAATATAATATAATATAATATAATATAATATAATATAATATAATATAATATGATATAATATGATATAATATAAATGAAATAAAAATAAAAATAAAAAATTTTTAAAATAAAGTAAAATAAAATAACATAAATTATAAAAAATAAAAATAATTAAAAAAATAAAATCAATAACATAAATAATATGTGAAATTAATATCATATCATATTATATCATATATATAAAAGAAAAATAAAATAAAATAAATTTATTTTTAAAAAAATTTAATGAATTTAAAAATAAAAATATTACAAATAAATTTAAAAAATAATATAATTCATAAAATTAATATAATATAATATAATATAATATAATATAATATAATATGATACATATAAAATACATAAAAATATATTTTAAAAAAATAAATAAATAAATAAATAATATAAATAATATATAAAATTAAGAAAATATTATATAAGAAATATAAAATAAAAATAAAAATAAAAATAAAAATAATTTTTTTTTTAATAAAGTAAAATAAAATGACATAAACTATTAAAAATAAAAATCATAAAAAATAAATAAAATAAATAATATAAACAACATATTAAATTAATATAATATAATATGATCTAATATAATATCATATAATAGAATAAAAATAAAAATAAAAATAAAAATAAAAATTTTTTAAAATAAAGTAAAATAAAATAACATAAATTTTAAAAAATAAAAATAATAAAAATAAATAAAATTAATAATATAAATAATATGTGAAATTAATATCATATCATATCATATATAAAAGAAAAATAAAATCAAATAAATTTATTTTTTAAAAAAATTAAAAACTTAAAAAACAAAAATATTAAAAATAAATAAAAAATATAAATAATTCATAAAATTAATATAATATAACATGATAAATATGAAATATATAAAAATATATAAAAATAAAAATTAAATAATTAAATAATATAAATAATGTATAAAATTAAGATAATATAATAAATATAAAATAAAAATAAAAATAAAAATAAAAATAAAAATAAAAATAAAATTTTTTTTAGATTTTTAAAATAAAGTAAAATAAAATAACATAAATTATAAAAAATAAAAATAATAAAATATAAATTAAATAAATAATAAAAATAACATATTAAATTAAATTAATATAATATAATATAATATAATATAATATAATATAATATAATATAATATAATATAAATGAAATAAAAATAAAAATAAAAATAAAAATAAAAAATTTTTAAAATAAAATAAAATCAAATAACATAAATTATGAAAAATAAAAATAATAAAAATAAATAAAATAAATAATATAAATAATATGTGAAATTAAGATCATATAATATATATAAAATAAAAATAAAATAAAATAATTTTTTTTAAATTAAATAATTAAATAATAAAAATATTAAAAAATAAATAAAATAAATAATATAAATAATTTATACAATTAATATAATATAATATGATAAATATTAAATATATATAAATATATAAAAATAAAAATAAAAAAAATAAATAATATAAATAATATACAAAATTAAGATAATATAATAAATATAAAATAAAAATAAAAATAAAAAAAAATTTAAAGTAAAATAAAATAACATAAATTATAAAAAATAAAAATAATAAAAAATAAATTAAATAAATAAATAAATAATGTATTAAATTGATATCATATCATATCTATAAAATAAAAATAAAATAAAACTTATTAAAAATAAAATAAAAGAAATAAAAAATTAAAAAATAAAAAATAAATAAAATAAATAATATAAATAATTTATAAAATTAATATAATATAATATGGTAACTCTAAAATTAAATAATATAAATATAAATAAATAATATAAATAATATAAATAATATAAACTATCAAAAAGATAAATTCAAAAGAATTTAAAAAATAAATATATATTGTATACAGATTATATATTATATATAAAATATATGTAATATATATAAATAAATAAAAAATAAAAAATAAAAAAATAAAAGATAAATAAAATAAATAAAATAAATAATATAAATAAAATAAATAATATAAATAAAAAATAAATAGATCAATTTAAAACTATATATGAAAAATTTTAAAAATAAATATAATACATATAATATATATAATATATATAAATAAATTAATAAATTAATAAATTAATAAATTAATAAATTAATAAAAATAATAAAAATAATAAAAATACATAAAATAAATAATATAAATAATATATAAAATTAATATTATATGATATAATATTATATCATATCATATAAGTTATATTCCATATATAAATATAATATATAATAATTAATATTTAAAATATATTTTATGTATTAATATTATATATTGATATATAAAAATATATTAATAATATCTAATTTATTTATATTAATTATATATGTAAATATAATGTATATCATATTATTTATAATATATCATCATAATATTAATAAATATATTCTTAGTCATTAGTAATTACAATGATTATATATATATAATGAATAACTATTATGCATAATTATATATATAATTATGTATAAATGAAAATATTTATTATTATTTTTATATAACACTAATATAATATAATTTACTATGTATCATACATAAATATCAAATATTATAATTCATATATAAAAGATAGATAATATTTATTAATATACATGATTATATATAAATATATCTAAAAATAGACATAAATAGAAATTAAAATTAGAATATTAATAATAAATATGATAAAATTATTATATAATTATATGTGTTATATATTATCAATATATAACAATATAATATAAATTTTATTATCATATATTAACATCATATATATGATATTATGAAAGATTATTATATTTTCTTTCTATTATATATAATACTTTATATTAATTTCTATCTTTTTAATATTAATAGTAAATGAATATGTAATCTATTTAATATATAATATATAATATATATAATACATAATAGATAATATACTATATATAATATATATAATATATAATATATCATGTATAATATATAATATATAATATATAATATATAATATATAATATATAATATATAATATATAATATATAATATATAACATGTAATATGTAACATATAATATATAACATATAATATAGATCATAGATCATAGAGCCTAGATCATACGTCTTAGATGAAATCTAATATATTATATATTCATTAACTCTAATAAATAATAATTAATAATTAATGAGCAATAATTAACACGCAATTAAAGCAGCTCTGCTCTAGGGATGGAGCCCTGGGATGTGTCCCAGCCGCAGGTGGAGCAGCAGAAGCAGCACAGCTGTCCTCGGGCACAGCTGGAACACGTCGTGGTCAATGCAGCACAGCCTGCAGGGCCTGGTGACTCCAGCTCAGGGCCCTGGCTCGTGGTGCCTCTGCTTCCCATCCCGGAAAATCACGGCCCAGGGCAGCTCAGCACTGCACAGGTGCCCCAGGACACCCCAGAGACCCTCAGGGACACCCAGCACTGCCCCATGCCCTCGTTTGCTCTTATTGTCCCCTTCGTTTGCACCGCCAGCCACAGCAACATCACACCACAGAAATGCAGGTGTGCAAGCAAGAGCAGCTCAAGCTCCAGGGCTGGCAGCCCTCCTCACCTGCTCCAAAGGCCAAAAATAGCTCCGGCCGTTATTAACTCTTGCTTTAGTCACCCAAAGTAGGACTGCACCTTTCTGAGCAGCTTCTGGTGCTCCCTGAGGTCTAATTAATTAAACGCACTTTCATTTCCTTTTATCCTGTCATTTATAAGCTCAAGTTTTCATCACTTTCTCATCCATGCTTGCTACCAACTGCTTCCAGCTCTCTCCTAAAAAACACATATATTTCCTATTTTGACTCAAACGAGCAGCTGGCCCATCTATGCACACATCTACCATTCTCTTTTTTTTTTTTCTACTCTTGACAGAGTTTAATTCATCAGCTGTAATCAAGTGCTGCAGAGGTCATTCCTTCAACCTCTCCCCTTGATTTTTTTTTTAAATTTTTAATTGAAATACCCGAATTACAATGACATGCAAATACAGTGATGCTCCTGCAGTTTCCAGTGCAGCTTTGCAGTCCCCGTCCCAGCCTGCTGGCACGCTGCTCAGCAGATCCTCTTTGGCCATCTGCTCCTCCCCAGCTAAGGTAACTCCTGGAATCCTGCAGAGCTGGAAGCGCCTTGGCCAGAGCCTGGCAGCTGTTCACCTCTGGCGTCGAGAAACACACTGCTGAGACCATGGCTTGTGCCCATTTTTTATCATTTTGGGCCATTATTGCCACTCAGAGCCAACCTCTGCCAAGGAACATCCCATACGGAAAGGGGCACACCCTTCCCAAGTCAGTGGGGAGGGCTCAGTTCAGAGCACATTTGACTTAGAAACCATTATGTAATAAAGGTTTTAAAGAAAACCAAGTGGCCAGCCCTTAAACCAGGGTCACAGCCAGGCAGCACCTCCAAAATACCAGCCCCGGGCTTAGAATAGAAAGAGAAGGGGAAAATAAAATTAAAAATAGAAGAGGCTCGAAAAGGCAAGCGTGTTCAGCTGTGAGAGTAAGCAGATTAGCAAGATAAAAAGAGGAACAGATTAAGAGATTAATACACTTTATTGGAATTGGCTAGTACAGATTTCCTTCTACATCTCAGCAAGGATTCTCCCCTTCCCTTCCCCAGCAGGCACAGGCCCTGGCCTTGCACAGTTTAACACAGCACAAGTTTTCAGCACTCACCTGTGAGACCCCACCACCCCCAGCTCTCAGGGAGCCCCCTGCCCTTCACCAGAGCAGGATTTGAAGGAGAACAGCCCATTCAGGCCATGCCAGCCCAGTTCTGCCTCCCAGCACAAACAGACAAGCAGCCATCAAGCTCAGAAATGCAGAGTTTTGTTTCAGGTCTGCTTTAGGAGCTGCTTTGCACAGCACTCCAGCCAGAGCCTGGGCTACCTGCCACAAACACCTTCCAGCACCAGCTCCAGAAAAGAGACACAAGCTCTGGGTGCCACCACAACCAAGCCCAGGACAGACAACAAATACCAGCACTGCCAAGCTGATGGTAAGAGGGGACAGCTGGGGACAGAGTCCTGGTAAGAAGGGCTGAGGGTAATTATGCCTGGAGAGGATAACAAAGGGTTCCTGGAGCACAGCTCAGCAGCTCTGCACAGAAAATCCAGCAGCACACCCAAAACAGCAGTGGAGACCACGCTCAGAGCAGCCCTAGTCACAGGCAGCAGCTCCTCCTTGCCCTGCTCCTTCCCGCAGACCCCCAGCACCTCCTGTTCCTCTGCTGGCCCAGGGATCAGTGCTTTCCTCTTCCTTCTCTCCAGAACTCCCACCACCAGCACTCAGGAATGGGTGCTCATGCCCAAACACTCCTGGGGTCCCATCCCTGCCAGCCTGGGAGCAGATCTCTGTGCAGCTTTGCCTCACCAAACACCAGGCCAGGGGGGCTGGGGGGCTCCAAGCCCAACACCAGCACTGCCAGAGGGCTGCCCTGGGAAGGAAAAAGGTTCAGCCCGAGGACACACAGTCCCACCCGCTGCCTGCTCTGGAGCCAGGACACCCCAACCACTTCTCCCCTAGAAGAGGTAAGATCAGCTCACAGCTCAGCTCCTGTCCCCCTCGTAGCCTGCAGCACTGCCCCTTGGTGCTGTCCCACCCCAGGGTGGCCCCAGGACACCGTGCTGGCCACTCTGCCGGCCGGACAGAGCAGGGGACAAAGGCAGCTTTTCCAGCAGGCTGCAGAGGCAGAGGGGAGGAGGTGGAGGCACAGGGGAGGGTCACTGTCCAGTGAAACAAGCCCCAGCTGGACAGTGACCAGCCTGCACAGCCAGCCCCAGCCGTGCAGGACCCCCTCCCACCCACACAGCTGCTGGGACTCACAGAGTGACCCCAGCGCTGGCCAAGCCTCCCAAATGTGCCGTCACCCCCATGCCAATGTCCCCAGCAGCCCCTCACCAGCTGTACCCCGGCCCACGAAGCGATGCTGTCTGGGGAAGGACTGAGCAGGACAGAGAACTCCCTGTGAGCACCAACACAAGGGCAGGGAACCTACACCTGCACCGGGAGCTACGGTTCGGGGGCAGGTTCACAGTCACCACGGCCCCAAATGTCTCTGGGGTACAGAACAGACGAACAGGAGGGACAGCGCAGGCCACGCGTGGCTGGTGTGGCTACTTCTTCTCCTGCTTCTGCTGCTGGTACCTCCTGAAGTGGGTCTGGATGGTGATGGCTGCCCTCTCAGAAGGGTCAGTGACCTTGCTCTCCTTGCTGGCATCAGGGCTCAAGTCACCTGGAGGGGCAACAGAGCATCACAGTGAGCACAGAGAGTGCCAGCAGCCCTGAACAGGCTCCAGAGAGCAGGGCAGGGCTCCAGCATCACCCCGTGGCAGCAGCAGCCTCCCCCTTCCCCATTCCTCAGCCAGGACAGCTTCCCTTGCTGCAGAGCTCACAGCTTCCCTGCTTCACAGGGACATCTCCAGGGCAGAAGGAGCAGGGAACAGGAGGCAAAGCAGAGCCCAGCCTCCCTGGCAGTGCTAAGCCCTCTATTTACACAGCTCCGCTCCCCGAAGGCTGCAGCTTCCCCACGTTTAATCACCACGTATGATGCTCACTTACTTTCGCACACACAAATAAGATTAGAAAAAAAGCCCGGCCCTGCGCAGCAATAAAGCTCTCACGCTGACAAATGGGAGCCCTCCCCACTCCCGCTTAACGTGGCATTAGGGAAGTATTGTGAAATTCAACAGGAACTGCATCAAAGGCACTCAGCAGTGCTCCTCTAAGCCAGTGTGTCACTGCTAAGCACCCCCCGAGCAGCCATCAGGAATCCTGGGGACAGATGCTGCTGTATAAACTCACCGCTGCCACCTGAACCCATTCCCCTCCACAGCCCAAAAGAAACTGCAAAGTAAAAGGATAAATAAAAGGAGGGACGGGGGTTCTCTCCTGCCCTGCTCAACAAGACCTGAATCCTGCCCAGGTCCAAGGGCAGAGGCTGAGCACAGGCACTGCTGGGCACTGGCAGGACCAGCCCCAGCCGTGCAGAATGCACTCAATTCTGCCACAAACACAGCTGCCCGAGGGGCTCGGCCGCTGGCAGCCCCAGGACCTGCCCCTACTCGCAGTGAAACCCCAAGCTGGGCACAGCTCTTGGGCCACGAGGAGGGATGGCACCCCAGCCCCCACCGGCCGTGATCCGCTCGGCACCGAGAATAGAACTGCTCAAATCCTCTTTGCTGAGCGCTGCAGAGCCTTGGAGACAAGACCGAAGGGACGAGGGGAGTGAATTCCAGGTGGTTTTCTCAGAACGAGGGGAAAGGGGGCTGTTTTGTGGGACAGCATGAGTGTGAGCTCAGCCGAGTCAGTGGGGCAGGTTTCCTGGGAAAAGGGGAGCAGGGATGTGCACAGACACCCCTGTGGTGTTATATATTCAGCCCTGCACCACTAGGACCTTCACTGGCTCATACTACACACATTAACAAATATCTCACCATCAAACAGCCCTTAATAATGTCATAGACAGATTTGTGGAAGAAGGAAGAGGCCAAGAAGGATGCAGGTACTGCACTGCCTGCTCTTCTGCTGCATCCACAGCCCCAGCCATGAATTTCACTCATTACTTGGGTTGTTAAGGTTTTTTTGGGGTTTTTTACTGCCTCCCTGCCTGCTCCACACTTACCTTTCTCTCCAGAAAGCGAGTAGATGCTGTTGTGCCGGGAGTTCCTGCCTCTCTAGAAAGGTAGAGAAATAAAATAAGAGTTAGTTCTATCCCAGGCAGAGGCAGTGAGGGCAGTCCCTCTCAGGCCAGCTAGGAAGTTTTCCACTGTCCATTCCCTTTAGGAAATTTGAACGTGCTTACTGTTGTTCCCTTAAAGGCTACCCTAATTAATCTGCATTTATGAGAAGACCTCCAAGGAGAGGCAGGAAATAGCTTTGCATCCAAGTTCAGAGCCATGAGATGCTCCAGTCTGCCTCGGGATGGATGTTGGCACAGGCTATCCTCACAGCATCTGCATTTCCAACCAGTAAGGAAAGCCCCTGCACCATGAACCTGCAGCTTCTGGGCTGCCAGGTCTTCCAGGGCATATTTCCATTTCTAAAAACAAGCTTGAATTTGTCCACCAATACCTCTCCAACATTTTCCAGCTTACTCTTCCCCTCCTGGCAATTACATTTCCCCCTTGCCTCCACCTCCAGGCTGCCTGGCTCACAGCAGGCACTGCCATGGCCCAAAAGCTGCCCTCACCTCGCTGTCACGGCTGGTGCGGCGGCTCTGGGACACGCACTGGATCTGCCAGGGCAGGGGCTGGTACACCAGGTAAGGCAGGGGCTCCTCACGGAACAGGTTGGTCCCCAGCTGCACACAGCGAGGGTTTCAGCAGGGAAGAGAACAGCAGAGCAAGAGAAACAAAAGCTGCTCAGCGACAAGCATCAGCAGAGATCACAACCCTCCCCAGCCACTCACTGTGAGGTTGTGGGGCTCCAACACCGACCCCATGGAGCTCCAACACCGACCCCATGGAGCTCCCATCCCTCCTGCCCGGGGTGGCTCAGGAGGCACAGAACGCTATTCCCAGGAGGGCGAGCAGAAACTGCTGCCTCCTCTCCCTGCCCCAACAGAGGGTGAAACAAAACAAGAGCAATAAAGGCTCCTTGCTCCCCAGCCTCACCTGTCTGACCGCCCTCACCACGAAGAACAGCGCTGTCATCAGGGTGCCCAGCATGGCTGGGCTGTGCGGGGCTCCCTCGAGCACAGCACGCCAGGATCTCCGAACAGCCAGCACTGAGACGTTCCTCCTTGGGCAGCAGAGGCCAAGCCCCTTAATGAGCTTACGGCCCCTGCTCAGCGTGGGGAAGTAATCGGGCGCTGCCCTTTTGCTCTTCTAATCGCCGCGTTTCTCCAGCAGACACAGCGCTGGCATTCCAGGAAAGGCAAATCCTCTGCTCCACGTACACAGGCACGGCACGGAGCACACAGAGGTGCACAGCCCAGCCTGGGGCCACACCTGCGCCCTGGGGACCCATCGCAGCACACCCAGAAAGATCCCACACTCCAAAGGGGATTTGGGATGGCCCAGAACCACCCTGAACTGCTCAGCAGCGGGATAGACCTGTCCCCAGATGTGCCTGGACAGCACGGGCTCCTCCAGCAGCTCTTACCCAGCTCTGCAGAGGGCAAGGACACGGCAGGGCAGCCTTGCACAGCAGGAACTGCGGCAAGCCAAAGCCTGCGGGTGGTTTGTTTTGTTTTTAGGGACAAAACTATCAGGCTCCACTTGGGCACCACCAGCTGATGCACATCCTGTTCTCCCCACGCCTCACCACAGATCACTGGAGGGAGGCGAGGAGGAGATGGGAACAAGTCATGGGAAGGGAAGAGCACGTCACCAATCCTCCCTAATTCCTGGTGAGAGCGTTACTCAGCGATCCCAGCAGCACCCAGCACACTGCTGGGGCAATTCCTGGCTGCTCCCAAACCCATGGGAAATCAGCAGCAACAGCCAATCCACAGTTAAGACATTTTTAACAGATCCCAAGTTGCCAGAGCGACGCCTTGTTTTCATTTTCTAGTTTTGGTTTTTAGCTTTCTCTCTGCCTCTGCATTTGCTACCCTGTCCAGATACTTAAAAGAATAATAGTAACAAAGCCACAGTGAGCTTAAGTGGTCTTGGGAGCTGCCAGAAATGACCTTGACAAGACAAAACATGAGATAGCCCAGGGACAAGCAAGGGGAGATGTGAGAGGTAAGTACAGGCAGATTTCCAGGGCTACAACAAAACAGTGACAACCACCACCATCATACAAAACAGGGTCATTTAATATATACAAAACCAGATACAGCTGCTATCCCAGGTTTTAAAAGGAAAAAGGAGCATGTTTCAAACCAAGTTATTGTTAAAAAAAACCTGGCATTTCCCTGCATCATTAATCCGTGCTTCACCCAAAACACAGAATGGACTCAGTGATATGGCTTTGGCCACAGCAAGGCAGAACTGTGGGGTCTCTTCTGAAACTCCTGACTGGAAGGATTGCCATGTGTCCCTCCGAGTATCCAGGAAACTAAAAACAAAATCCCTACAGAAAGGGGTTTGTGCAATCCAACAGCAGATGGGATATCCATGTTTTGATCCCTCCTTTGCTAGGAAGGAATAAGGCTGGTTGAGTAATTACAAAAATTCTAAGAAAAAAACTGCAAGAAAAAATAAAATACATACATTCTTAAGAGAGTTTTAAAACGATGTTCAACAAAAATATATTTCTATTTGCATGTAAACATCCCTGTGCCAGGCCCACGGTGCGCGCCAGCACACGGCACCTGGGCATCAGAGCAGGGGGGCTCTGCCTCCCCCCCAGTGCCCATCCTCACCCACCCGAGGGGCTCACACAGCACAGGGGTGTGGGGCCGCAGCTCCACAGCCTCCCTTCACCAGCTGTCTCAAGAGAAAGGCTTTGAAGATGGTTTCTCACAGATGGGCTCCCTTGAAGTGCGGCGTCCTCGTCAGCCAGAACGGGCGAGTGGCTCGGCAGCTTTTTAAAGCATGAAATATTTAGAGTCAGCTCGGAGGAAATACTGACAAAGACAACCAAATACCACGTTCTGCGAAAGCCTGACTCCTCCCCCTGGGTAGAGCAACACCCCTTCCAATTCCAACCATCTCAGCGGGCTGGGATATCCTCTGGGATAAAGCCTTTCCCAAGGAATATCACAGCACCCACCACAAGCCACCATGTCCCAGCTGCGGTCCAGGAGCCGCCCATCCCAACTCCTCAGGCAGCTTTCCAGCCTTCCCTGCTCTCCCAGGATCCCTGCGGAGCTGCTGCAAGAGCAGCAAGGCCAGGCTCCAGGATTTACGGCAGGGGCTCCCCAGCCCTGCACATGGAAAGAGACCCCAGCTGCTGAGCCGAGCTCTGGATCCCTCTCCCGGGGCACGGCAGGACGCAGGTGGGGCTGTCTCAACACTCACAGGAGCTCCTCAGCCGCACCTGCACCAGCAGACATTCCCTGTGCTCTCCTGCCGTCCCTGCTCCCGCGGCCATCGGCGCATCCGTGACCTGGAACAGAGCTCCAGCAGCTCTCTGCTGCACAGCTCTGCCCAGCCTGGCACGAGAGGAGCAGGGAGGGCTTGTCCACACCTACAGCTCTTGGCTCAGCTCCTACTGCTTCCACCCCAAACGAGCAGAACATTCCCCAAGAACCAGAATGTGTCATTCCCTGATTTTGCCCCCAGACTCCGCAGCCATTCCGCTGCTCCCACGTGCCAGAGGCCACTTGACATGGCCCACCTGCCACCGAGCATTTGCTGGGCACCAGGGCAGGCTCATTTCCTGACACATTTCCTCCAGCAGAGCCCCAGCTGGATTCACATCCTCCCCCTTGACCAGTTAGTCAAAGTCCTCCGTGATTCACAGCTCTGCCTCGCCATCGCCGGAATACTAATGAGGGAAATGTTGATTTATTGAAGCCCTGATATGTCACTGCTGGATTAAACAGTCTATAAAGTATATTTGGACACATTACAGGATTAGAAGAATCCGCCTGGGAAGTTCTCTTCCTCCTTCCTCCACTCTCTTGCAAAAACACTCCATTTTCAAGGACACGGCGCACACACACACGGTGGAGATGCTTGGGTGGGCATCACCCAAACCCAGCCCACCATGGGGTGACTGCACAGGCCTCCCCACCATCCCCGCAGAGAAAAATCCCACCTTTCAGTAGTGGTACACCTTGATCTCTCTGTTTTCATCCAGTCCCAGCTGCAGGAGGCTGGGGCTGCTGCCTGGGGGCTTCTGTGCCTCCAGGGAGAGGGGTCTGGCAGCTGGGTGAAGGAAAAGCCTGGCTTACAGCAGGAATTAGCACAGACAGGACAGGTACCGAGGGCCTGAGCCAGCCCTGTCACACAGGCTGCATTCAGCCTGCTGCAGCCCAGCCAGGTGGAATTAGAGGGGGATTAGGGAATTCAGAGGCACACCGTGCTCAGGACAGCGCAGAGGCCCCAGGGATTTGCTGCTAACGTCAGTGTGCACTGAGGAGACACCGACAGCCCCAGCACAGGCTGGTACCACAGCCCGGGAGTGTCCCTGCTCACAACACACGTTCTCTGGATCCAACCTCGTGCCACGAGATTCCTCAAAACAGCGCTGCAGAGCTCTGGGGCAGCCCAGTCCTCCTGCCCCACCACGTGCCCTCCCCCGTGCCCAGGCCACGCATCTCCAGGTGTCCTCACCTCCTCCCAGCCCGTGGCCAAGGGCTCCATCCATGGCCTGCAAAGCCAGACCCCCTCTTCTTCCCTGCTCCATCCTCTATTCTGCACTATTTGGTCAGGATTTTTAAATTCTCCTGCTCCCAGCTCAAGTGCTGCTTTACAGCAGAGCAGGGTCACTAAAGAGCATCACAGCACAACCAGGGAAAGCAAGGGAGACTTCCTCAGTCAAGTCCAGCCCAAAGAGCAGCACACAGGTCACTCATGCTCCGACACCACATTCCTCTGCAGAAACAGAGGCCAAGGCCTCGAAATTGCTGTTCAATTCTTTGTTTCACATCCCTCCTGCCATCTCTTCCTACCTTCTGCAGGAAGTTGGAATGCAATTAAAGACCAGAGCCAGGTAAAAGATACACTTTGGAATCCTTCTCGAAGTCTTTCAGCCATTTCTTGTTGCTCTCAATCATCCCTTCGATGTTCCTCTTCTCTGGCTCACGGAACTTGGAATGCTGGAAGAGCCGGATTTGTTCCCTGTGCCAGCGAGAGAGAGATGGCATAAGTGGGGGGAAAAAAGAGGCCAGGGCAGAAATGATCCCAGAGATGAGAAAGTGATGGGCTGCTGAAGAAAAAAATACCTCCTCTAATACATACACTGATAGTATAACTTATCTCCTTAATAAGGAGTTCATAGTTATTATCAAATTGTTATCTGCTTGTTATAAGTGACCTAACAATCACTGCAGAGAATCACCAGCAGCACAGTGAAACACCTCGAGGAAGAAGAGCCTTACTCTGCAGGGATGTATCTCAGCTTGCTGTCCAGGGGCACAGGACTCCCACCGAGCGACGGGAACCCACCTGGAAAACAGACACCAAATACAGACCCCACAAAATCCACAGGGCTTTCCATCTGGGTGCATTTGCTTCCCTCTACCACAGACACGCTGTCCCCACAAAGGACACCACGGAAACAGATGGAGATCTCTCCGTGCCGTCGGGAGGAGAGGGCTGGCTCCCCTTTTGCCCCTGCCTCGGGTGTGTGTTCAAGAGCAGGATGACAGGATCAGCCACACGCTGCACTTCTGGAATGAGCTTCTCCTCCCCCATCCCATTAGCACCGGTGCAGCCGCCCTCCCCAGCACTGGGAGCGTGACACACAACTGGCACGGCTGCCAAGTCACAAGTTACAGGCACCAAGCAGCCGGAATATGGCCAGGAGACTCACCTGGGAAATACCTGTGCCATTTCTCTGCCAGGAAGTTGTCCACTGACTGCCCTGAGAGGGAGTAACCGGGGCTGAGCTGGCTGCTCCGGGCCCATGGGTCCAGGGGAGGCACCCTGGGAGGGTTCCCCAGTGAGCTGCTCCCCAGCGTGCCCCCCAAGGAGGAATATGTGGGAAGAGGGATGCTCTCACGGGGTGTGGAGGTGAAGAGAGGAGACTGGTGGTGGCTCAGGGAGTCCAGCACCCCCAGCACCCCGTTGAGCTCGCTGGTGATGTTCTGCACGGAGCCTCTCAGCTGCTGGATCTTTTCCTGCTGGAGGATAGGCCATAAATCCATCCTCAAGTCAACTGGAGGAAGAAAGGGGAAAAAAGGGATCACGGACGAGCCTTAACAAGGGCAGCCTTTGTGCAAACAACCCAACTCTCCCATCTTCCTGCCCTTCTTGCCCCAGCACAGCTCCAGTTACAGGCAACCAAAGCCCAAGGAAAAGCACGAGCAGCACAGAGGGAATTGCAGCAGCCTCTCCTGCCATGGATGTGAGGAAAGCCCAGACTCCTGCAGCAGAGCAGTACAGCTCTGCAGGATCAGAAGGAAATCAGAGAGATTCTATAATCCACGGAGATTTAAAAGGCAGGTTCACTCCCACATTCCCTCCCTCTTATCTACCACTACAGGCAGGAAAAAAAGTGTCTGCCACCAGGGGTGGGACAGAGCAGTCCCAGCCATGGAGACCAGACCTGCCTCAGACACAGCCGAGCACAAATGAGAACAGGGACACCAGGGAGGCGAGAGGGAAAGGCAGAACAGGCGCAGAGCCTCACCCATTGGGCACTCACATTTAGACTGGCCCAGATTCGCACTGGACGTGCTGCTTGTGTCCTCAGAAGTGCTCAGATCAAAAGTCACCACCTTCTTGCACGGAGAATTCTTCAGCGTATCTTCATCTGAGAGCTGGTCAGGAGGAGGAAACAATGCCAACAAAAGCTGCTGTATCATCCCTGGAACATCAAAGCTGCTGGAAATCTGCCTACAGCTTGTCTACAGAGCTGGACTGCAGTCAGGCACAGGTCAAGTGAAGGCAAACTTGTTCTCAGCCCCTGACAGCAAAATTGGAATGTCCAGAGACTGCTTTGGCTCTGAAAGTGCAAGAGGCCAACGCAAGCAGCCAGGAGAATCAGCCCTTCCAGCAGCGCTCAGCGTGGTTTGTGCTCTAAATAACCTCTCCACTCCTGCAGGGCTGGGTTCTCTGCGCCCAGGGCAAGAGCTGGACCATCAAGGTCTGGTTCTCTTGCATCTGCTGCTGCCCTGCCTAAGGCCACGTGGGCCCAGGCAGAGCCAAAGATTCCAAGGTTTGCCTTGGCCAAGAGAGCAGGAGCCATCCCAGCTCACGTGAGGTGACCTGCCCTTGCTTTCTCCAGGCTCAAACCGAGGTGCTTTCTGCAGCCACACACTCAGCAGCCTGGTGCTCGCACAGAAAATGTTTCCAAAGTCCAGCTGAACAGCCCTGACAGGGACCACGAGCCCCCCAGAGCCCCAGCCTGGGGGAGGAGGCCAAGAGCTCTGCGCAGGGGAATGCAGCCAGGCAGGGATGCTGGAGTTTACCTCCTCCAGCACTGAGGACTCCAGCTGGCTGAGCTTCTCCTCCTTCTTCTTCAGCAGCACCTGTCCTTTCTGCATGGCCGACTTCATCTTGTCCAGCTTCTTTGCCTCCTGCACAGACCAACAGCCGAGCCGAGCAGGGAAATTAAACAGCAATGACAGGAAATAATCTGCGTTAGCAGCTGGGGTGACTTTCATCAGCTCATTCTGCTGAGCGCGTGGCTCGAAGCAGGTTCAGCCCAAGGAAAAGGAGGTTTCACTTCCAAACCAACATCCAAGAGGGTCATCAACCCCAAACCAACAGGATCACTGCGGGGCAGGAGCCGACCCAGGGCCGTGGGATGGCCAACACCCGAGCACGGCAGCGCCCAGGGCTCACCTCCTCCAGGTTCCGCCGCATTCCCTCCAGGAGCTGGGAGCTGTCGGGATCCTGCAGGGACTCCTGGGCCTTGCGCAGGTCCTGGCGCCACTGCAGGCTCGCAGCCTTCAGCGCCGAGCGCCGCTTCCGCAGGGTGCGCGTCTGGCGCTGCAGGAACTCCTTGGCACTCCGCACCGAGAGCTCTTCCGCAGAGATGTAGCTCTGGATGCTGCGGGGAAGGGGCAGGAGTGTCCTGGCTCCCCGTGCTGCTGCACACCTCGCACAGCACCCCCAGAAATGGGCACCACGTGCCCACCCAAGCTAAAACCTTGGCTTGGAAAACCAAAGCAAGAAGTTTTCCTGGCACACTCACTGATACTCACTGGTCAAACGGGAAGTTGCTTTCCTCGGGGCTCTGGGAGGCTGAGGAAGGCTCTCTGGACGAGTGCTGAGAGGGAGACACATTGCAAAAACTAAGAAATGTCTGTGGGGGAAACAGAGCCCCAGGGCCCCCCAAGAATCCAATTAGGAGCAAAAACTTGGAACGACACCACCACGGCACTGCCCAGACCCAAACAGCACCAGGGATGCTCTTGATGTGACTTCTGACGGTAACAAAGATGTTTCTACTCTGACACAAACCCTGCTTTTGACTCGAGTATCCCACACTCCTCTCCACCCACTAATAATAGACAGACACCTGCAAATACTACTGAACACACTGGCAAAGAGAAATCCATCTCTGCATCTCAAACGACTTCACACAGAAGGAACAAATGCTGGGATTTTCAAGGGAGTTACAGCCTCAGATCTCACAAGGCAAACACCTTCACAGGCCGCTTTACTCACAGCTTGAGCAGTTTCTCTCAGGTCTTCAACTCGGAGTTCATCTTGCTTTCTTGGAGATTCCACACTCTCTTCGGCCTCCAGTTCTTTCAGAGCCTCCTGCTTGCTCCTGATTGCTTCCTCCAGCTCACTGCCACGGGAAAAAGCAACAGCAGAGGCACTTGATTAGCCTGCAGTGGCGTCCAAAGTGACCTCCAGATTCCGGGAGGGAAAGTGCCACATGTGTGCAAGGCAACACCAGCGTTGGGTCTGTGGTGTTATGCCAAGTGTAAGCCCTGGCTGGGCAGGGAAACTGCTTCTAACCCTTCCCCAGCAGCTCAGCCACCTCAGGAAAACCTCTCAGGCATCCCAGTGCCCCTCTCACAGCACCTCATTAACCTCCCAAGGCAGGTGTGGAGCAGAATCTGACATGCAGAGGTGAAGAAGGAAATTCAAATTCACACCCTGAGTTGGTAAAAAATCTGGGACCAGCCCCCAGCAACTCCGTGACCTCCACGGGCACCTCAGGATTCTGAAGGAACATGGCCCAACACAGAGCTCAGAGGTCAGGGAGAGGCCCAGCTTAGGTTAGAGAGGTTTGTCAGAGGCACAGAAGAGATTTTTTGGTATTAGAGGAAATTTCTGACACGCACCTGATGCGTTTCTGCAGCCTCTGGCTCCGGGTCTGCAGCAAGTCCACCTGGGCCTCCAGCTCAGCCTTCTGGTCCTGCAGCTCCTCCAGGGTCCTCCGCAGCTGCCAGATGGACTCCAGGAGGCTGGAATGCTCCTTCCTGCTCTCCTCCAGGCGCAGCTGAGAGGCTAGAGTGGCCTCCTAGAAGGAAACCAGAAAATCCCCCGCAGTCATTTCCCCAAGAGCGAAATAAGGGCCACACAGCTCCCAGGGTCCCCCAGCTGCACACACCAACCCTGGGAGAACAGGATTCTCTTCTCTTTGGGAAACAGAACCAATCCACCTCCCAGCACGTTGTTTTCCTAAAGCCCCAGGTCTAAGGTGCCGCCCTCAGCCCCAAAGCAGCTCAGCCCCTCTCCAGAGCTCAGGTGTCCGTACATCTCTCTCGAGCTGCATCCGCCCGTCCTCGTCCAGCAGCTGCTGCCTCCTCCTCCGCAGGGACTCCTCCTGGGCACAGGGGACAAGGCAGGGCAGTGTCAGAGCCAGGACACCGCTGATGCTGAGCGGCACCTGAGGTACAGAGCTCAGGCCTGAGTCCAGACCATTCCAAAACACACAGGGAATGTTGTCAGATTTGCTTTATGACTCCTCTCACAGCTCCCCAAAGCACTGAGCAAACCCAGAGCTCAGACTTTCACAGCAAACACCAGCACCAGGAATGCTCAGCCCTGCTCTGACTCCTGATGAAGTTTTACCTCTAATGGGATGGCAGCAGAAGCCCTGGCTAAGCTTTTCTGCACAGTTCCCCTCGAGGAAGCAGCCAAAGGATTGACACAGATTAGGGAAGCTCTGTGAGCCCAACAGGCCGACTCACCTGCCGGAGGAGCTGCTCTGATCTGGCTTGGATGCTCTTCCTGTGCATTTCAAGCTCGTTCTCTGAATCTTGGAGCCTCCTTTCCTGCACAGAGACGCTGAGTTAAAGGGAATGGCACAAGGAAAACACAAAGTGGGAAGCGTGACCTGCCACTTGTGTCCATCACCCTGGGCTGGGCAGGGTGGCAGGGGGACAAGGTGTGGAGCATCCAGGCCATCCCCCAGGAGTCCCACGGGCCAGAGGCAGAGCCTGCTGCTCACCTTCTCCCTGTGCAGGGCAGTGAGCCTCCCCTCCAGCTCTGTCTGCAGCGCCTTCACCTCGGCGTCGTGGAGCTGCCGCAGCCGCGCGGCCTCGCCCCGCAGCCCCTCCAGCAGCTCTGACCTCTGCTTCCGCTCCTGCCCGGCCAGGGGAGACAGGAAACACCTCTGTGAGGCACAGGGCTCTCCAGCGATGCAGCACAGGCACGCAGGGCTTGCTGGAAACCAGCCCACCACACCAACTGCAGCCTCCTCCCCGAGAGCGGTACCTCCTCCTCGTACTGCTCCCGGATCCGCGCCAGGGCCTCCCGGTGCTCCTCTCTCATCCTCTCCATTCTCCTCTCGTGCTCCTTCTCCACTTCCCGGCGTTTCTCGCTCATGAGCTCGCTGAGCTGTAGGGGTGACAGGGAAAGAGGTTTCCCTGAATTGCAGCACTGCGCCACAGTGGCCTCCCAAAAATCAACGTCCCACGTCAGTCCAGGTTCAGAGTGGCACCAGGGATTGTGTCCTGGGGAGCACAAAGCCCTCACCGCAGGGAGCTGAGATGCTCAGGGATGTCCTTCCCCATCAGACACCACTGCCACCCCGGCCAGGGCACGTGGGCTCTCAAAGCTCGCCCCAGGTCTGAGGGAGAGCGTGAAGAACCTTCAGCAGTCCAACCCCAGCGCTCACCTCTCGCTCGTATTCCTTCACTCGATGAGCTTTCTGCTGCACTGTCTGATCCGCTCTCTGCAGCTCCTCACGCAGCTGAGCCTCCTGGCTGCTCTGTGCCTCTGCCAGCCGGGCTCGCAGGCTGGAAATGACCTGCCAGGAAAGCCACCCACGGAGCCTCGTCAGCCTTTTCCCCAGGATCTGCTCCCTGCCCTCACCAGAGCGCGGCACAGCCTCACCACCTCCTGCCTGGAGCAGGGCCAAACGCTGAGCCAGTCCAGAACCACGCTCAGGGAGGGGAGAAAAAATTAACAACACCCTCCCTGGCCACCTTTGGTGACAGTGTGAGACAAAAAAAACAAAAAACAACAATTTACTTTCTAAGGACACCATCCTCACCTCATGATGCTTCTCTTCTGCTGAAGACTTCAGCTCCTGGAGTTCACTAGCAAACTGCTCCTCCAGCTCCTCTGCTGCCTACAGAAAAAGGAGAAAAACATTCTGCTGGGAAACCTCTACATGCAGGGACAGGATGCACTTGCAATTAAATTCTATCCATAAGCATCAAAACGCACAGTGGTGACCCCCCCTTTCCAGAATGGATCACCTACGAGGTGCCTTCACTCTCTCTGTGCTCTCCCTCCCAGGGGATCTGGATGGATCCCTGCCATGCTGTGCTGGAGGGACTGGAAAGCGATCCCCAGGTCCCTGCAGGACTCAAGCAGCAGCCAAAGAGGTGTTTGGAGCTGATCAAGAGGCTCACTTTAGCTCTGATCTGATAACAGGGCTCGGTTCAGCCTGGCGAGACACACAGCGATCCTTATCTTCTCTCCAGATGCAGAGTGGCCATTGAAATAATTGTTAGTTAATCACCACTGCAATAACAACTGGGGCCGCTCTCCTCCCCACCCCACAGTGCCTCTACCAGCCGGGCTGGCACCTTCCCTTTCTGCCTTGAGTGGCCACCAAAGCTCTGCAGGTGTGAGTTAATCTTTAGCAGGAACTGCTCGAGGCTGGCCCTGCCTGGCAATAAAGATCTCACCTTCTTCTTTTCCCTGTCCAACCTCTCCCTGAGCTCTCTCAGGAACTGCTCCTTCTCTTCTTCCAGCTTGGTCATCTCTTTCTGCCGGGCTTCCTCCATTTCCAGCTTCATTTCCTCCAGGGCAAGCTGCTGCTTCCTCTGCAGGCTCTCCTTCTCCACCAGCTGCTGCGATTCCCACTCCTCCCTTAGTTTCTGCAGCGTGGCCTCCTGCTCTGCCCTGCAAGGTGTGGAACAAGGGCACAGAATTTGGGATTTAGCACCGGACCTGCTGCCACGGAACCAGCCACGAGAGGCTCAGGACCTGCTGGGGATGTGCACCATCCTTCCCCCCAAACCAGCAGTTTATATCCCCAGGGATGGCAGCAGAGCTTCTCACCTCATCCTCTCCTCCTCTGCCTCGATCTCAGAGGCGATTTGGGCTCGCAGCTTTTCGAGTCTCTCAGCTTTTCCCTCTCTGACACGCAACTCTTCCTCTTCCTCCTCAGGCTTTGCCAAATCTTCTTCTGGAGTGCTGAGACAGAAAACAAAAAGGAAGAAAACAGGTTCAGGAGGCTTCAATATCTTCCAGACGCCTCCTCGAGGGCTCCAGCTCAGCTGCTGCCCTCACTGGCTGTGGGGACACATTCATTCCCCCCACACCTGCAGGACCTGCTGCTGGCACGGCAGATGCAGCCCCAGCATCAAACCTGAGCTGTGTGGCTTTAAAACTTGCTATATCATCATAGCTTACTCCTGGTTTTGGTGGGGTTTTTTGTTTGGGTTTGGTTGGTTGGTTGGTTGGTTTGGGGGGGAGTTGTTTTTTCGTGGTTTTTTTTTCCTCTTTTTTGGCAGATAAATTAAATCAACTCTCATTAAATGGATGCAGACTCCCAAGCAAGGTAGTTGGATGCATTAGCACATCTGGAAGCTCCATATTTCCACATTATACCTCTTGCTACACATTTTTTCCCTTCAGGTGCCATTTCTGCATCTTCCTGCACACCCAGACTGCATCCCCACGATGTTTCATGTCAAAATGCTGTTCCTGGCCGCTCAGAACATCAGCACCGAGTCCACCAAGACAGTACACAAGCCTCAAAAGAAAAATTCCCCCAGGGAAAGGACACAGCTGCCAGTGCTGTTCCACCCCTGCACTGCTATCAGGCCCTGGTTTCACACAGCCAGCCCTGCCCTATTCCTAGAAGCCTTGTTTGGAAGTCCCTCTGTCAAACATCGGCTATCAGAGCTGCAGATCATTCCTCTGGGGTAACCTCATCTTCTCTAATGCTCCCATTTCCAGTCCTGTTACTACCGTTTAGCCCAGGATTGGAACATCTGCCAGGTGGAAGAGCTCCAAGCACTGAACTGGAAACTTCTCCCAGGTTAACCATAACCGACAGGTTCAGAGCTCTGAAGCTCTGTGTGTGTGTGGAATCACAGCTCATCCTGCACGAGAGCCCTTCCCATCCCAGGACCTGCAGATCCTCACACACAGGACTGTCTGTGCCAGGTGAACACTGTCCATCCTCCCCCTCCTCTTCCTCCCTGGAAGCCCTGATCCTGCTCCTTCCCCCCAGCTCTGAAAGCAGCCCCATTTCCCAGGTGGTGCCTGGGACATGAGTCTGTGGCCAGCAGCATTGAAATCCCACCTTGGAAAGGCTTGGAGGACACGGGGTAAAAAAGGAAAGTACCTGAGGGGTTTTTCTTCTTGCTGATGAAGCTTTTCAGCTTCCTCCTCCTCCTCCTGCTGCCTCATCTCCTCCTGGAATTGCTGAATTTTCTCCTCCTTTGCTTGAAATAAATGCATTTCCTCTTGCTCCAGCTCTGTCTCCACCTCCTTGACTATTTCCTCCAGGGATTCATCATTAGCCTGGTTCAAGGGCTGCTCGATTTCTTTCTCGGATTGCCTACCAAAGAGAAAAAGCTCCTTTGGCAAAAGGGTGACAGAAAACAGAGTCATACAAAAGGAACAGGAACATCCTCCAAAGAGCATCAACTCCAAACCAAAAATCTCAGAGCCACATACTCCAAGGGCTTCACTGCAGATGCCAGGACTGGTGACTCCCCTTGCTGACTCCCAGAGAATCTCCAGCTTGTGAATTAAACCCAGCCCCAGCTGCACTCCAGGCACAAATAACTCAGATTTTGGCCCACCAGAGCTCACCTTGTGAGGGCAATAAAGCCTCACTTCATGAAAAACCCTGGCCAGGCTGCCAGGCACAGGAGCAGATGCCATCAGTACCTGCTCCCAGCCCAGGGATTGGTGCTTCTCATGGACCAGGTATTTTTCTGCAATTGCAACCTAAAGTGTGCTGGGAATTTGCCAGCTCCAGGCAACAGAAAGCCATCAGCACTCCAAAAATTCAAACCCAATCTGGTTCTAATTAAGTTTTTTTTTTCAGACAGACAGCAGCAAAATTATAAGGTCTGAGAGAAGCTGAAGGGGAAGGAGGGGGAAATTGAGATTAGTCTAGGAAGAAAGATTTTTGCTCTTTGCTAGTGAAGGCTGGAGCAGGAAGGTCTCACCATGCTGTGAGACTGGCAGTGCAAGGCAGAGGGACTTCTGCCAGGAATCAGGGAAATAACAGCCCCAGTTATTCAGCCTCCAGTCAGAAGAGAAAAGGTCATTTCTGCAGCCATTAGCAAAAAGTGCAAGACAGGAAAGTCGTGGGGTTCTGTAATAATCCCCCTTCACTGGTGCCCCCCCAAAATGTCACCTGCAGCAGCTGTCCTTTACCAGGCTGCTCTGCAGAGCAGTTCAGCCACTTCCACCTGGTTATCACATTCTTCCTTTTGCCCCACTTTGTGCTGGGAAGGAGATCCAGGAGCACACACACGCTCACGCAGCACCACAGCTCCTCACAGAACAGAACAGAGATTCTTTCCCCATCACCTTGCCCCCAGAGACACGCTGCCTCATTTTTCCAGCTGCATCTGCTGATGTGTCATTTGACACGGAATGCAGAGTCAGCACACCCACATCCACTGAGATCCTCTGTCTCAGGGAGCTGCAGGTAGGAATCCACAAACACCACCCATGGAGCAGCGCAGAGCGGTGGCTCGGGCAGGAGCTGAGCTCTGACCTCAATATTTCAGTGCCACCCTTGTGCCCGGTAGCTGTAAAACGAGGTGAATGGACGGGGTTTTTCCATTCTCCCCCCAGCCCAGCATCACTCAGTTTTGTGTGCAAGGGTTTCTCAGGAGGGTGAACCCTCGCAGCCTCGGCAGCGACACCAGCACAGGAAAGGCTTTCCCAAAGACAAAGCAAACAGCGCTCTCATCCCACCGAGTCCTGAGCCGCAGACCCCGAGGGCTGAGCTGCTGCTCTGGCCCTCCCCAGCACAGGCTGTTCGCTTGGCACTCTGGCAGCAGAACAGCTGCTGGGATCTGCACACGGAGCTGCCGCAAACCGCAGCTCCTGCTTCACACGCGAGCTCCGGCCACCGCGGAGGGGACAGAAGGACAAAGCTGTCACAGTCACACCACCAGGGACTGACACGAAGCCCTTACACATTCTGTAGGGCTGGAGGCTCCTCGGGATCCACCAGGCCATCCAGGGCTCCCTCCTCTGGCTCTGGCTCCGCAGCCTCTGCCCCATCGGGATTTTCTAACCTGAAATGCTCCACTGGTGTCTCACAAGCACTGAGATCCCTCTCGCTTGGCAGCACAAAAGAGGGGACAGAAGATCAGATTAGCTCGGGTCAGAGTCAAGCGGCTGCTGCAGGTGCACAAGGTGACACAGGTGGGTTCCAAGCCATGCCTGCCAACAGGACCTGCCTGGCCAACACGGGGCTGCCAGAGCCACAGGGAAGCTCCACACCGCTCCCACCATCTCATGTCAGACTAACAGGCAGCTGAGGATACAATGGATATCAGTCTCAAAGGGCTGGATCCCTTCCCTGGGTTATCCCACTCTTTCCAGGTCCTTGGAGAATGTCCCCAAGGTGCGCCAGCCCTACCAGCCATACTCACACTGCTGTCCAAATTACAGATGAAGTGTTGGCAGGCATGTTTGTATCTACAGTCCTACTTCATCTCAGAAGCACAGAGAGGAGAGGCAAGGCAAGCACGAGCAGCTCCACAGGCAGAGAGAAAGAGAGGATGCTCAGCTGGGAAGCAGGAACCGAGCGATAAGGAGACAATTCCTGCGGGCAGAACGTGTTTTTGGAGACCCTCACATGAACAGCTCCTCCAAGAACAAGGCTGCAAATCCCACACAGACAGTCATTAAGACGGACTGCAGCTTCTGATCACGAATTTTCCTGGCACAGGCAGCAGCTCCTTGGTTCCCCGCGCCCTGGAGAATGTGTAACTCTGCGTGGAGGCCAAGAGCTTTGACACAACTCATCTGTAAATGCCAGGCTGGGGCTCTCCAAGGAGGAGGGGCTCCAGGGAGCACAGGGCTCACTGCTCAGAGCAGCATTCCAAGTGTTTCAAACAAATCCCCACAAACAGGCTGAAAACAGCTCCCCTGGACAGCCCAGTCCTCGCAGTAACTGAGGGTCTGGAAGCCAGCATTACTCCTGGGATAACAGCTGGTGATCTGTCCACGGACCAGGATATAAAACACCTTAATGCTCACACCTGGGCAAAGCCACCTCTGTGGAAGGAAGAGAATTGTTCTCATCACAGCTGGACTCTCCTGGCACCAGAAACAGACACCCTGAGAGCCTTCAGCTACAGACCCAGCCCCGCGGGGAGCTGGTGGCCCAGCAGGACCAGCCAGGCTGTCACCAGGCAATGGCCAGGGGGCACATCCTACCCATCTAACACCCCAGGGCCCAGCACACGGCATTCACAGGCTCAGACCATCCTGGCAAGAGCCTGACTTTCGCAGCCTCCGAGGGCAGTGGGAGCTGGGAGGGAGGCAGAGGCCAGAGCCACAGCTGGGGCAGCCCCAGGGAAACGAGGGACAGGCACTGCCACTGCCCAGGCAGAAGCTGACACCCTCTGAGACAGGGCTACGGAGGCAGCAGAGGCGAGAGGTTGAGCAGGAAGGATCCCGTGAGAAGCTGCAGCATCTGGGGCTGTGCAGGGCACACCTGGACAGGCTGCAGGGAGCAGAGCAGGGAGGACAAGGCAGCAAAGGCAGCAGGAGCTGGAGCTGCCCACGCCTCCTCTGCGGCTCTGTTTGTACCATACCTCTCAGCAGCTTCTGTTCTTTTGCTTTGCTCTTCCTCTACACCAGCTTTGCTTTGGTCCTTTGCCTCTTCTTCCAGCTTCTGGGCCTGCAGGTAAAAGCAAACAGGGTGGAGTTTGTGGCTCCTTCACCATCAAAGACCTCACAGGGGTTCTGCTGAGGGTGCACAGAACCAGCTGGAGCACACAGGCTGTTCCAGAATGTTGGGTGTGCCAGGCTCCTCTCCCGAGGGTGACCAAGGGTCTCCAACCATGCCAGGAATCCTTCCAGAAGCACAAGGAGAGGCCTGGGAGCTTCTCAGTACAGAAGAATAACTCCCTGCCAGCACTAAGCACTTGGAACACAGGTTTTTCTTTCCTGAAGGTCATTTTATAATCCCAAGTCACTGAACTCCCTGGAAAGCATAGGACAAAAATCTCCTAAAAGAGAAATATCATACACACAAAGTGCTACGGCAATAAAGCAAAGGATGTATTGTCTGGGACCAAAAATCACATCAGGACTCAGTCCTGCATCCCATCCTGGTTCTGGGCAGGGTGGGATGGGCTGCACACAGTCAGCAATCCAGGGATTTCTGATTCCAGAAATGTGGGTGCTGCCAGGGAATCCAACCCCCTTGGCAGCACACTGGGCATTCAGTCAGCTTATTTATGGCACAGTAAATACTTGAAATATGAATAGAAAATATCTGAACGTGAACTAGTCAGCTGCTCCTTTCCCCACCTGCCACCTCCCAGATCCCTCTGTCCCTGCAGCAGGGACACCTGAGGAGGGGAAGGACTGCCCTCCTCACCTGTCAGCCCCACAGGAAGGAGGGAGGGCCCATTCATAAATTTTTTGGGACCACAGCAGGTGAGCTCAGCCCCTGCCATGCAGGACCTTGCGTGGAGCAGGGCCAAAACAACACGGAATTAAAGCCGTAGTAATTTATGCAAATGTTCAGCGGAGCAAACGGCAGAAGGATTCCCTGCAAGTGCTGTCACCTTCCATCACATCAGCCCGGGCACAGCCCCCCACCCCCGGCCCCCTCCTGCCCCTGTAACTAATGACTCCAATTCCCCAGAACCGAGGAGCTCAGCAAATGTTTCCCCGCTCCAAATGGGCTCTGTCACCGCTGCCTGGGAACAGGAAGGAGCCAGACAAATGGGGAAGGAGATCTTCTTGGAAAGAGGGCGACTGCTCGCAGGGTAACTCCTCTGAGCTCATGCCTGGGGCTGCTGCTGCCCCTCTGCCCCACAGGAACCGTGGGCTGCAGGAACCTCTGGACACATCTGGAGGGGGAAGGCAGCACCCATCTGCAGGGAGCCAGGGCAGACTTTAAGCCTTGTCTGTGCAATTATCAGATCCTCGCCCCTCCCGTTGCCCCAGGATCCCCAGCGGTCCCAGAACCCCAAGCAGCTCAGTTTTCCGCCCAGCTGCATCCCCGGAGGACACTTTGCATGCTCGAGACACAGAACCAGCTGTGTGAAGACAGGGATGACAGATAATGGGCCATCTCCTCCCTCTGCACAGCCCCGTCCCAAGGGAGGATCCCACATCAGCTCAGATCGTGCTGCAAAGTGCACTGAGCGCCAGGGACAGGTTTGCCTTTCTCCTGAGGGTGCTGGGCACTGCCCAGGGAATGGGCACGGCCCCAAGGCTGCCTGAGCTCCAGGAGCGTTTGGACAGCACTCCCAGGCACAGGGTGGGATTTGGGGGTGTCCTGTGCAGGGCCAGGAGTTGGACTCGATGATATTTGTGGGTTCCTTCCAACTCAGGACATTCCGTGATTCCACAGTTGTGCATCTTGCACTTCCAGTCCCCAGCAAGGGAAGGGGGAAGGAGCAGCCTCCCCTCTCCCAGCTCCAGCAGGGCACATCCACAGAGCCTCTGCAGCCACCACAGCTCCTGCCAGAACACACCAACAAAACCCCTCCAATTCTGCGCTCGCAGAGCTGCCAGAGGTGTCCCTTTTTTAAAAAACAGAATATTTTGCCAATATATTCAAAGCCAGGCAAGCTCCTCACATGGAAGTAGGCACATTCCTACAACCCCGAGCCATTCCAGCCGAGCCTCTGTGCACAGACACAAAAGAGCAGCTGCAGTTCTGCAGGGAGCACCATTTCACACCCACCTCTCCCCAAACAGGGCTGTAATAACCCAAACGTGGCTGCTCCAAGCAGCATTTGCATGCACAGTGCCTGCGCTGCGGGGAGGGAGAGGGGGAGCACAGCAGGCATATGTTTTGTTTTCCCTTCACATCTGATTATGCTCATTATTAGGCACAAGAGGACAGGTGTATTCTCCAGACACAACCTTGCAAACAGGATTGCTCCTCTCTGCTGGACAGGTGGGGAGTTTGCCACTCGGGGTCTCTGCTCCGGAGCAGCTGATCCGCTCACAATCAGGGCAAGGCTGAGTAACCCCAGCTGGATCCTGGATCCTGCCTCCAACCAGCACAGAGATGGAGCGGGAGGGCTCCAGAGGAACGTGGGGCTGAGGAAGCCAACTCAGAGCCACGCTGGGATGACAAGGATAAACCTGAGACGCACAGCAATCTTCACGCAGAGCTGCCTGGCCAGCGCTGCATCCCAGGCTGACACAGAGGGGCACACACGTACCCTCCATGTGCCACAGGCTCGCTGAAAGGAGCCCCTTTCCCCCCTACACTAAAGCAGGCAAGACAACCAAAAGCTTAAAAATAAGCTTCCCTCTACCAAAATCTGTCAGAGGGAGTTAGCCTCCTTTTCTTCCCATTGATTCTATCGTGCTCCGCCACACAAATCCTTCCCATCTGCTTAAGAGAAAGAAAAGGACAAATACTCACAAAAGAAGAAAGGAAAATAGACTCTACTTCCTCCATTCCCCAGGAAAGCCATTTATTGACACTCATTTGGGGCAGGGAAGGCACACAGGGGAGCCTGCCTGTGCACACCCCTCCAGCCACCTCTGCTCAGGGCTTATGTTCCTTGTGCAGCCACCTGCCCCTCATCTCTGCAGAAAAAACAATGCACTGGCGGCATTGCTGTGACCCCTGACACCTCACACACCGCTCCTGTTCACCTCTGCAAGGCTCTCCTGACAGCATCACACCACAGGACTTCACCTGCCTGTTCACACCTCACCCCTGGTCCCTCACACAGCACTGACCTTGCACTCGGCGCTGTCCAGACCAGGAGACACAGTCCCCACATCCAGAACCTCCTCGGAAAGCTGGCTCTTGACGTCCAAGTCCTACAAAAGAAAGGAGAAAGGATCACTCTCTGATGAGCAGAGATGCTGAGACCAAAATCCCAAGGCAGCTCAGAACCCCAACTCACCCCCCACTGACAGCAGGTCAGCAGCATTTCCCTTCACTGTCCCTCTCAGTGGGACCAAGGGACACCAGTGCCACCGGGGGAGGACACACTGTCACATTCCCAGCGCACCTTTCCTTAGCAGGTTGACACAAGGAAAGAGGGCACATCGTCCCCAGCCTCTGCTGCTCCCCTCTGTGACAATGCCGCACATTTCCTGGGATTTCTTTCCTCAAAGCCAGCCCCCACAAGCCATTCTCCCCAGAGACAATTCCCCCTCCTGGCCCTCTCGGGGGCCCTTGCACACACGTGCCCACACAAGGCAGAGCCACTTGCCAGCACAGGCTCACACCAGCGCAGTAAATAATGATATTCTCAGCCATTTGCTGGCCACGCTGCCTCTGCTCCCACTGGCAGATGGCAACGGCAGCTTCCTGTGGAGATGAAGAGATGCTGATGGGCATCTCCCCCATGCCAGGGCCGCCCTCCCGCCCGCTCTCCTGCAGGGACCCTCCGGAGTGGGGTCTCCCAGCCTCGCACACCCCCCCAGCCAAAGCTGCCGAGTCCCTTAAAGCACAATTTTTACATTGCTTATTATTTCCCTTTTCGCAATTATCCAAGTACAGCCTCAGCTCTCCGTGACCTACTTTTCCAGGGATGTTCCCTCACCCACAGACCCAATCTGCGAGGAGCAGGGGGACACCGCTGGCCTGTGCCACAGCTGGGAGGGCACCGCAGGAGGAGGGCACAGCTCCCACCGCCTGCACAATCTCAGAGGAACCCAAAACCCACACCCAAGGGATGAGGGGCTTTCGTGACTCACCCCAGGCTGAAGCACCTCATGCTCGGAGCATTTGGAGACAGGCAAGTCCAGCTCACAGCTGCTGCCCCTGGACACCTTTGAAAGCTGAGAGGAAATACACATTACAGCCTGTACACGTCCCAGCCCTGCAGCTTCACCTGGGCATTCCCAACGCGGCAGCTGCTCCTGGGAACACAAATCTGGCCTCTCCCAGGGAACAAAAGGTGACTGGACATGGGGAAGACACCAAGGATGTGTGACCCACAAGACAGGCACAAAACACCACTTCACAGGAGGGCAGGGCTGGGGAGGGCAAAGAAGTGCTCTTCAAATATCCCTGATAAAGGGCAGTTGCTTCCTCTCCATCTGCAAGGATCTCTGCAGCTCTCAGAGCTCCCAGCCCACCTCACAGAACAGCGCTGGGGCCATAAAAGCTCTTTAAAATTCCATTTTGCTGTGCCTAAGTGCAGCGAGGGCTCCTGCATTCCCAGCCATTTGCAGCTGCAGGGAACTGCTCGCTGGGAACACCCCGTGGCCCTGCTGACTTCAGCAGAACAGCTCAGGTGCACAAAGCACGCAGATGAGTTGGGGAAAGCACCGCGCTCAGCTCCTCGGGACGGAGCGTGTTTTACCAAGCTAGGTTTTGTAGTTTATCATTTCTTACAGACATTACGCATCAGCGAACTCGAGAAATCATCAAAATCAGCAGGAAGGCTGCCAGATTGCAGAGAGATCGTTCATCAGATCCCACATTCTGGCTCGGATTCTGCTCTGGAACGTGAACACGAGCGGACAGCGCGTGTCTGGCAGCCCGGCTGCGGGGCCAGGCCACGTGTGACACTCAGCCCGAGCCCCTGCACTGCGGCCACTTCTCCTCCCAGCCTGGAAGGTTCTGTGCTCCCAGCTCCAGAGCCAGCCCCGAGGCTCCGTCCCTCCCCGCTGCAACCTCGCACCTCGCGGAGCCGCGAACGCGGCGCCTGGCAGCTCTTTACACGTCTGCCCCGGCTCTGAGCAAGCTGAGAGAAACAACAGAAGGAGAGAAACAAAGCAGCATGGACAGCTGGGCTCGGTGTGAGCTTCATTATCAACCCTGCTCGCCCAGGACAGACGGCAGCGCTGGAAGCCGAGACTGTTCCTCCTCCCAGACTCAAAACACGTGTCGCAGCCGAGGGTTTTGCCTGTCACTGGCTTTGGGCAGCACTTGGTGTGCAGGAGAGAATGATTGCCCAGCTCAGTCCTGAAGATGCCAATCTGGGAATTCAGAGCACTCAAGCCCCCCCAGGAATGACTACCCTGCTGACCAGGAAAGCACCTGGGCTGGCTTCACAAAAACCAGAGCTCCAAGAGCTTTCCTGAGTCGGGGCCTGACGAGACGACGGAACAGCCAACACCAAAACCAGGCAAGCAGGTCTCTTACTTTGCCATCATCCAGCCTGTTCTCTGACTCTGAATCAGCTGCTTCTTCCTCCCTCTCTTCACGCAGTACCTTTTCTCCGCAGGACGCGGTGTCAGCAGTGGCAGCCAGGCTCACCAGCTCCTCTGCCTCGGCCCCTTCTGTGGCCAAAGAGGTGGCTCGGGGCTGCCCAGGAGAGCCAGGCACATCCACCCCTGCTGCGCTGCTTTCCCCCTCACACTGAGGCAGCTCTTCAGCTGCAGAGGCATCTCCTTCCACCTCAGCATCTCCTTTGTCCACCACTTCGTGCCCAGCAAGTTCCTCCTCCTTGTCCTGGGCAGACAGGCTGCTGTCAGCATCTCCGGGCAGGATCTGAACTGGAGACGGAGGGCACGCAGCACCAGAATCCAAGGAAGACTCTGGCGCTTCCTCAGGATATCTTGATTTTATAGACTCCTTCTAGGCAGCAAGTCAAACACAATTATAGCCACAACATTCTCTCTGGGGGACGCAGGAGTCAGGAACAGCACAGGAACAGCAAGCAGCAAAATCACAAAGCTTTGGGTGACTTCAAGACCTGTTTGACTTCTTTTCGCACAGTCCCATTTCCAAGGCAAGGGACTCCATTGACACAATCCCATTCATTTCTTGGGCTCTGACTTTTTTTTTTTGATCTGTTGCTTTTTTTGTTCCCCAGGTCTCAGTGGATAAGAGTGGCTGTGCAAGGCCACCAGCCCCTGGGAGCACACGACATGCTCCGCAGCAGACCCACTTATGCTTCCACATTGGATCTGTTCAGTGAGAGATGGAAATTTGTAAGAGACCACAACAGGACATTTCACTCCGGCCTGACATTTTAAGCAGAGGAGAACAGGCAGGATCACCATCCCACCTTCCAGTGGGACAGACTGGAGGGTGGGCACTGATTGAAGCCACCACTCAGAGCTCAGGACGAGCCTGTGACTAACACGTGAGGCTGAGAGATGGGGAAAAAACAACCCCGACTTAAAGCTTAGTCACCCAAAGGTTCAACCGCCCCTCCCAGCAGCAGGGAGGCCACAACACTGCCCGTGGAGAGGGGAGCAGCCAGGACAAGGCTCCCTCATCAGCATGCAAACGGACCTGCTCGCACGTCCCACTCCCTCACTGTTTTATTAATGCCGCGGTGTCTTGTCAAACATTCCCTGCATCCTGTGCACGGCGTGTTCCGTACACTGAGCGCATATTTTAGCGGTGTATTTTTATCAGAGTGCCACTGGAACGCTGTCAGCTCCCAGCCCGGAGCACGTTCCCCAGTGTGCCATTTGTCTGCGAGAGCTCCTCGGGGCCGAGCGAGCCTCCAGCAGGATGGAGAGGACAGAAATCCAACCCATGGGCATCTCCCAAAAATCCTGCAGCTCTGAGCCTCACCTGCACTTCCCCGGCACTGGGAGCTCACCTCTCAGAGGTTCCCAGAGTCCCTGACCAGCCACACGAGGCTCCTGGGGGACACCAGAACCCAGAGAAAAGTGGGCAAGGGGAATTTCTTCAGCCACCCTCGTGCTTCTGTTTGTCTGGGGATTAGGGTGGCTGGAAAGTTATGCTCCTTTTGGACAACTTGCTTCAGAGTTCTCCTGAGGACATCCCACCAGGAGACCTGGCAGCATCCAGGATATCCCAAATGAGGCCAAGCAGGATTCTGATGCTTGAGCACAGGATAACACACGCACCAGAATATATCAATATACCAGCAATGCTGTGCACACAAAAGGATTTCTCTCCAGGCAAGTTCACCTCAGCTGCTAAAATATCCCAGAATAATCCCTTTGGCTGGCAGAATCCTATTTTAATGGCAATTATAGGAAAACCTTTTGTTAACATCCCACCTTGATGATCATAAGTGCAACTCTGCAGAAGAGGGAACTGTGCCAGTCAGACACAGGTGGAGAGGGAGGGAGGTTTGTCCTCCTGCAGCAACAGACTGTGGATTTTCCATGGATTTCAGAGCTGGGACAAGTCACTTGGGTTATAACTGGCTTCAGGTGATTTTTTCACAAGCTGTAACATTTTCCCTGCACTGAGGAGCACTTGCTGATGGGAAATTCCTGCCTATCAAATCATTACTTCCAGAGATCAGCACGAAACTCTAACCAACAACAGAGACAAGCCAAGCAGCTACAGACACACACCACAACACCAGAAGCTGCCTACTGCATGCAAAGCCTGGGTGGCACTGTGCAAGCAGGACAGGGATGCCAGGGAGCCACTGTCACCTCTCCCAGGCTGGCAGCTTCCTCCTCAGGGCTCCCGCGGGGCTGGGGAGCAGCTTCAGCAGCACCATCTGATGGGCTGCCTCCATTCTCCTGCTCCTCCTTGCTGTTCTCCTAGTCGGGGGGACACAGGCACTTGCAGAATTCCCCACGCCACCTTCCCAAGCTGGAATAGAGGCCCACCTCTGACAGGTCACCACCCACCACACGCAGCCCTAGAGCGGAAAGCTCTCCAGCTGAACAGCTTTGCTGGGAGCTCAGGGGCTCACAGGCCCAGATTCCCAAACATCAAGCTGTTGGAGGCTTCACTGCTGCTCTTCCTGCTGGCCAGCCCCACCAACTCGCTGTTCCACCAGACTCTTCCCAGCTCTGGGCTCCCTGCGAGCCGCGTCCGACACTGCCTCCACTCCACCCCACATCCTGTCTCAGCAAGTCACTGAAACCACCTATTTCCTTTGAATACAGGCATTCAACCCTGACCACGGGCTATATGAACCCCTTTTATTTATCATTTCACCCATTACTACTTCGATTTCCCCCTCAGGACTTGCTACACGAACCCTTCCCTCCTGCTTTGCAAGGAAGCAGAGGATGGCTCAGCTCGGGAGCAAACTGAGGCTCGTTCCTAGGAATGCTTTTCTACTGCCATCTCATGGAGCTACAAAAGAATTCTATTTTCCAGTCGGGGCAGCTATGTTATCAGGACTAGGCTATCACCCATCTGGGTTAACAGCCTGGCTGTTGGGCAGCAATTGCCATTCCATAATAGATTCCCCAAGCCCCATCCCCGCGGCACTGGAATGCCAAGACAGCTCTTTGTTCCTGCACACATTAACATTTCAGTGAGGAATTGGGCCCCCACAGGCTGCTTGTTGTCTGGAGATGAGAGAGTCAGGGCTCTCTTTGTCACATCCACTTTAGCATAAGCCTTTGCAGATCCTGCCCAGCACCATGAATAGGTTCTCCAGCAAAGTACTTTACAGCTTAATTTTCGTGTGCTGTGAAAAGGATAAGGGAAATACTCTAAAACACTTTAAAAGAAATTAATTTGCCTTTCAGATACTGGAACAGGATTTTCAAAGCGGTGAGAAAGGATTAATGTCAGCACAAACAGTCGGGCCAAATCACCAGAGCTGCTTACAACGCACTTCCCATTGTGCCCTTGTCATCTTAAGCCTGATCCCGGCTAAGGAAGCACAGGGAAAGCACAGCGTCTGCACAAGGCCTTGGGTGCACTGAATGCTCTGTGTCTCAGCCACGGGATTTATCAGCAGTGCAAGAAGAAAGAAAAACAGGGCTTGTGCTGCCACAGAAAGGTGGCCACGTGCGGCCCACATGAGGATTCCTGCGGAACTGAGCGACAGTGCAAGAGCATTCCCAGAGGACATTCCCCTCTGCTCTCCCCAGTGCCAACGCTGCAGCTCCAGCTGAGAATCAGCCTCCCCTCCACACCCCTGACAAACACCACGCAGAATGGAGGCCTCTTCCTCACTGAGCCTTCCTCCCACACCAAGTGCAGTGGCACCTCTGACCTGAGACCCTTTTCCTGCTGCTCCCTGGAAAAGCAGATTTCCACCTCGCCTGCTTCACCTACGTGGCTTTATTTTTTCTATTTGAGGATGAAACAAAGCTCCAGCCTGTGCAAAGATGTCTCCTCAAGCCCCAGTCGACGCACGAGCTTTCCTTTGACACCCACCCCACCGTCCCCTGTGACCCCATCTGGGCTTCTCACAAACCCCCAGACCTATGCCTTCCTCTCCATCACTCTGCTCTAGGTTGTTCCTGCTCCTAAGTGACAAAGGAAACTTGTCCCTCTGGCACAATTCCTGCCCTCCCATCCCCTGGTAGTGCCACAGCTCCTCTGCCACCTGGGCAGCTTCCCCTGCCCATCCCATCACCGAGGTCTTACCTCAAAGTCAAAGCTGCCTCCCAGGGCTTCGACATCCAGGTACACGTTTTTTAACAGCCTCGATGTGCCATGGAAACTCTGAAGGATCGGAAAAAAAAAAGAAAAAAAAAAAAGGAGATGGCCAAAACTGAGTCCTAACCTCTGCAATCCCACAGGAGGAACAGGGGGGGTTCCTCAGCAGTGAAATAAGGCAGCAGAGCCATGGCAATGTACCTACAGCCAATTCATCTTGGAATGACAGCGTGGCAGATGCTGATTTGTAGGGATTACTATGTGAAAATAGGATTAGATGCTTTTTGGGGACCAAAGAGTGCAAAGAAAAGGCAGCACAAATGCAAGCCCAGAGGCAAATGGAACAGCCATGACCACGGGAACATCAGGAGGCTTCAGCACTCCGGTTACAGCAAGAGCCAGGGCACACAAATACCTCATTTTCGCTTTCGTCCTCTTCATTTCTCCATTTCTCCGGCACTGCCATGTTCAAGGAACTTTTCTCTTCACAGATCAAGTCCAGCAGGTTCTTGGTGGGCTTAGAGATCTGTGAAGGCCAGAGGAGAGGGAAGTGAGAGGTCAGACACATGAAAGGGGAGAGAGAGACCCACTGAGACACGCTGGATTCTGGGAGGGAGCTTGGTTTCCTACCACTTAACATGTTTGGGTTTCTGTGAAGGTGATTATTTCTATGTTTTGCACATATTTTGCTTTGCTTTCCTTTAAAGGATCAAGTTTTATTGACCCCCCCCCAGGATAATAAACTTTTTAATAATAAATAAATAAATAAATAAATAAATTGTTCAACGTGGTTGTAAACCTTACATTCATCAGGACAACAGTTTTTAAAATTTTCTTCTCAAATAGAAGAATGAAAATAGTTTATTAAAATGCATTATCTGTATAGTTTGTCATGCTTAACTTGGACAACAAGAAAGCTCACCACTAATTTAGCACTGAGCTCCCTAGAAATAGAAAAAGAAAATAAATACAGATTTTTAACATACAACAGTATCTCAAAACTGACAGAAGATCACAATTCCTTTCATTTAAGTGCCTTAATGCCTGTCCCTTTGCAATGGTCAATTCCCAGGGAAGACGGAGCCTCACCTGAGGTCCTTCCTTGGAGGTGAGGCTGGAGTCGGCCACACTCCCCACATCCGTGCTCAGGGACCCACGGAAGATGATGGATGAAGGTGGTGTGAGGCCACGGAGAGGAGAGAGGGTGCCCAGGGGAGGCTGGATGGGTGCCAGCTGAGAGCCTGGGGGCTGGAAAAGCACAGGAAATCACTGGCAGGACAGCCCAGGCGTGCAGCTCACAGCCCTGGCCATGGGATGGGACAAGGAGCTCCCCTGTGTGCACAGGGCTGCTGGACTAACCCTGCTCAGAGACCCCACGGCCAGCAGCCACCAGCACACGGGACAGCAAAGGAAAGAGGGCTTGATTTTGCCTTCCAAATACCCATCTGAATGGCTGCTGAACACTCCCCTCCCTCCCAGACACACCGAGAGTGTGTGCTTACTACAGAGTGTCTTACAGCCATAATTCAAGGTTCTGTACTCAGTGTTCCACCCCAGCTGATCTCCTGCCCATCCCTGGGTTTGGGCTCAGAAGGCACTTTGTGTCCTTGAAGCCACTTGTCCATCCCCTGCCCAGCCCTCCCCAGAAGCACTGCAAGCAGAGCCTACTCACAGGGAGATGCTTCAGCTGCTTCTCCTTCTTGTCCTTCTTCTTCTCTTTCTTTTCCTTCTTCTGCTTCTTCTCTTTCTTCTCCTTCTTTTCCTTCTTCAAGCTGCCCCGTGCCAGCAGCTTCTCCCGCTCCCGGATGACCAGCTGCCTGTAGTGCTCATCACAGGGATGATCCCACATGGAGTGGCCGTTTTTAAAGTTGAAGAAATAGATTTCACCAGTGACATCCTGGCTGCACGGCAAAAACAGCAGAGAAAGGTAAAAGAGCACATAAAAAATACAGCTGCACAGGCCAGAACATCTTTGCTGATGGTGTGACCACCTGAAGCTTGGCGAAGAAGAGTGTGATGTCCCCAAGGGACCAAAAACATAGCAGTGTGGGGAAGCAGCTCTCCCAAGATGCTCATATCCAGCTCCCCATACAGTTTTCCCCCTTCTTCTGCCACCCTAAAAAGCCCCGAGCTCCTGAATCCCACCTAACCCTACTCTCTGCCAGTCTGAAGCCATTCCCTTGTCCTGTCACTGGCAATCCCCCAGCACAGCTGCTGCCAGAGCTCTCACCAGGCCTTCCACTCGGGGGGCAGTGGCATCACCAGGCACTCCCTGGCCAGCCACAGCAGCTCCGACTCCTTGTCGGGGTCAATTCCGATTGTCGGTGCAAAATCGCGGATTTCTGGGAAAACAGAAGAGCAATTTGTGAACTCGGTCTGCACAACAGAGCCACCCTCCTCAGTTAAAGCTGTGGGCACACTGGGAAATCCTGAGCCCAAAACAAAGCTGCCCAAAGCCACCAGCACAGTGTGCCTGTAGAACCCATCCTGCCAGGCTGGGGACACAGGGAATGACACTGCAAAATGACATTTAGCTCTGCCTCCTCTAAAATCCCATGCATTCTACCCTCTCCACCCACTTCAGAAACCAATTCCTGCTTTCTGAATACACCTGGAAGTGACCTGCGCGCCTGAATCCCTTGTCCCAGCTCCTGGGAGGACGGGCCACACTCACCTTCCTCCTTAGGAACATAGGATTCATTGTAATCTTCTTCCAGAATGAGCTGGTTCCCGATGCGCATGGCCTCCGCCATGGATCCCACACCTGGCAGCAGGAAGGATCCAGCACAGAGTCACACTGCCCTCAGAAATGAAAATTCCTCGTCCCCCAGCACATGGCAGAGCCCTTCTGCTGCAGCACGCACAGCAAAACCAAATCAAAGAGCTTCCACACGCACTTCCAAGGGCTGTGGAAACAGGGAGCAGAGCTGAAGCGACACAATGCTATAATCAGATCCCCCAGGTCTTCAAGCTTCTACAGAAAACATGAACTTTGGGCTCTTTTTAATCAGGCAAAAAAATAAGTTGAAATGAGAAAGGGAAGAAAGAGAAAGCAAGCAGCTTTGAGAGAAATCCCAGGGCTGGATCAGCAATGCCCAGGGACAAAGCTGCATCTCCCCACACACCAGCCCCTCCCACCATTCCAGAGGCTACTTCAAAAGCTATATAAGGATCCTAATTCAATACGATCCACCTGTGGCTCATTGCTTCGTGATGTACTTCAAAAGCTGCACAAGGATCCTAATTCAATCGTTAACATTGTTCCACCTGTGGCTCACTGCTTCATGATTTAACTCCCAGACCACACCACAGCTGGGCCCTTATGACCCATCCAGCACAGGATCAGGCAGCTGGAATTGAACCACCTCACCCCAAACATCCCCAGCTGTGGCTCAGCATGGCCACATTTGGCCAACACAAGCACAGGGGACCATGACCCACTGCTCAAACATACCATTGAATGACAAAATCAAACATTTCAACCTAAAACGCTCCAAACTCTCAATGCATAAAGCATTCCTCTGCTTTTCTTGTGAGACCGGGGGGTTGTGGTACCTCCCAGGTGTCTGGGCAGCATTAACACCCCAGTGATAACCACCCAGAGCAGGATCACCACCCGTAACACAGCCATCACTGCCCTCTTCACCTCCCTCTGTCCTCAGCCCACTCTGTATTTATAACTCTTATGTAAAGCAAGTCTCAGAAGCAGCAACTAATCCTGGCAGTTGACAGGCACAGATATTCTCAGGACACTCCAAACCAAACCAGCATCACCAAGCTCACATCACTCCCCCTCCCAAATGTCCCCAGTTAGAGCATTTGAATGTGGGCAACCCGCTCGGGGCCTTCTGTTCCTATTTTCCTCTCGCAAACCTAAATCAGCCCCATTTCCCACCCCTGGCATTGGCACTGGATGAAGAATTATGGGCTCACTCCTTTCTTGGAGACTCTGCCTTGCCGCACACAGGAAGATCTTACTGAAGTCATTCCATGCTCGAGGGGTACCTAAAATAGATGGGGACACGGGGGGCGGCGTTAAACTAAAAGAGGGGGATTTCGGTGAGATATTCGGAGGGAATTGTTCCCTGCGAGGGGGATGAGACCCTGGCCCAGGCTGCCCAGAGAAGCTGTGGCTGCCCCATCCTTGGAAGTGTCCAAGGCCAGGTTGGATGAGGCTTCGAGCAACCTGGGATAGTGGAAAGTGTCCCTGCCCATGGAACTGGATGAGCTTTAAGGTCCCTTCCAGCCCAAAAAACCCTTCTGTGGCTCTACGGAAAGAGGACCGGAGCCTCACTACAGCCGCCGCCACGCCAGCCTGGAGTCACGGAGAAAGCGCGGCTGGCGAGGAGGACAAACAGCTTTGGTTATCAGGGTGTTCTAAAAAATAGAGAAAAAAGCCGTTTTCGCCCATCCCACGCCAGCACCCACGCGACACACGCACAGGCAGGAGCCGGCAGACCCCGCGTGGGACGGCAGGCCGGAACCGCGCGGTGCGGGGCCGCTCCCCGCAGCCTCCGCTCCCCGGGGCAGCCTCCCGCGGGCCCGAGCCCGTCCCGGTGCCGGGACCCTCCCCGCCCGCCGCTCACCGTGCGGGGCCGGGACCGCCCGTGCCGTTCCGCGCGTGCCGCCCGTTGCCGGAGCGCGGGAGCCGCCGCGCCGGGCCCCGCCCTCTGCACGCCATTGGCCGCCGGGGCGATGCGCGGCGCTCGATTGGCCAGCCGGGAGGAGGGATGCATGACGTCACCGCGGCGGGGCCCGCCGGGGGCCGCGGTTGCCATGGCGACGCGTGGGTACCGCCCGCGGAGCATCCCGGCGCATCCCGGCGGGGCGGGACGGGGCACCGGGACGGGGACGGGGAGAGGGACCGGGAAAGGGCCGGGGGGGCCGGGGGGACCGGAGAGGGCCGGGGCGGGTCTCTCGGTGAGCGCTTCCGCCGGCGGGCGGGCTTTCCGGGGCGGGTCCGTGCGCGCCGCCATGCCCGCCGCCGCCGCGCCGCCCGCCCGCCCCGGCGCGGCCGCCCCGCCGAGGCGCGGGGCGCTGCGGGCCCGCTGACCGCGTCCCCCGAGGGCTCCCCGCGGCCATGGCGCCCGCCTGGCCCTGGCTGCTCCTCTGGCTGGGGGTCCTGCGCGCCCTCCCGGCCCCGCCGCGCATCCGGCTCCCGCTGCGGGGCGGCGCGGCCCCGCCGTCGGGGCTCCGGCAGCGCCGGGCGCCGCTGGACACCGAGCCCGAGCGCGCCGGCAGCTTCGTGGAGATGATCGACAACCTGCGGGGCAAGTCCGGGCAGGGCTACTACGTGGAGATGACGGTGGGCAGCCCCCCGCAGAAGGTGAGGTGGGAGAGGATCCCCGCATCTCTCGCATCCCCCGCATCTCCCCCATCGCCTGCATTCCCCGCACCCCCGGGGGCTGCGGTGCCCCTCCGAGCCCGTGCGGGGCTGCGGGGCGCGGAGCAGAGGTGCTGCGGGTGCCACCATGGCTTCGTGCGGCTCTCGCTGCACGGCCCGGGCGGCATTCCTGCTTCCCGTCTCTCCTCATCGCTCCGGTGATGCTTTTCCTGCTGGCTTTCGGTGAAGGCTGGCCGCAGGCGTCCGCCGAAGGTGACCCCAGCGCTCCCGGGGCCGCCTGGACGCTCCCGGCGGGGTGGCCGGTGCTGCGTGTGCCTCTCCGTGCGGGCGAGCCGGGCTGCATCCCTCCATCCCTCCCTTCTCTCGCCATCCCTCCCTCCCTCCGTGCCTCCATCCCCGCTCCTGAGCCGCGGGATGCCGCTGGAGCTGGCGCGGGGTGTGGGCGGCAGGGGGGTGGGCTGGGATGTGGCTGCACAGCCCCGTGCCCGCCTGGAGCGGGCACATGCACGCATGGAGGAGCCCACGGCCAAGCCCTGCTTGGCAGTTCCTCCCAGCACAGCCCCGGGTGCAGCTGCTGCCTGGCTCCGTATGCTGCTCCCGGCCCGGGGAAATTCTCCAGAAATCCTCCAGAGCTCGGTTTTCCTGGGGATCTCGTGATGGTTGTTGCTGCGCAGGAGTTGGGGCAGCGTGGGGAGGCAAAGTGCAGGAAAATGTTGTGGCCTGGATGGAAAGGGAGTCCACAGGGCAGGCAGAGCAGGCGCTGGTGCGTCACCAGGCTCTGATCCTGCTCCATCTTTTTGTCAGCATCCCTCACATGCTGGAGCTGCACTGCCCAGCTCATGTGGCACCGTGTGCCTGCGCGCTGGGGACAGGATGAGTGCTGAGGGCCAGGTGCCAGTCACACAGCCCAGAGCGACCAGCTCCTCCCCTCTTTTATGGACGAGATCGGGGAGGTTCCTGCTCCTAAATCCTTTTGTGCCCATCCTGATCCCCGTTGTTACCAGCAACAAGTCTGGCCCAGCGGTCGAGCTCAGCGATTGAGGCTCCAGGTTCCTCCCAGCACAGGGCCACATTCCCTCACGCCTGCTCCCAGCACTTTGTGGGTGCTGCCAGAACAGCCAGCACCCACACAGGCTCTGAAATAAAGGCTGGCTTTTCCCCACGAGCTGGCTGTGCCCTGTGTGCTCTGTGTGCATGGTGGGAGAGAGCGATGGGAGCAAGATGTGGACGGAGGAATGATCCCACTGCCACGAGAATTGGATGTCTGGGAGCAGCATTGTGTTGTCGCTGTGTGCCTGGGATTTAATCTCTGCTCTGGCAGGGTGTGTTTAGGGGGAAAAAAAGGGAGGAGATTATATCTAAAATCTAGTTTTAAATGTGATTTCATCATCTCCTGCCTGCCACGTGTCGCAGCTGCCAGATAATTTCCGTGCGAACCACCTGTTCCCAGGCACTCGTGCGTTCCGGAGCCAGCCACCCTTTTGGGCAGCATCTTCCAGCCTTGGATTGCTTCCAAATGCAAACGTGGTGCCTGTGCATGTGTGTGTGTGTGTGTGTCTGTGTGCGGGAGCAAAATCCCTCCAGGCATTGCAATGGAATTAGAAGATTCATATGAAAGAGTTTGGCAGTGTCTCTGCAGGAAATTGGGACTGTATTTGCCCCGGGGGGTGCGTGCATCCTTCCCAAAGGCTCACACGCAGCAGGGAGATGGTGATCCATCTCCTCACCTTTCCTTTCACCTTCCCGATGCTGACAAGGAAGTTTCTGTATCCCCTTGTGCTTTAATTTTGGTTCTGAGCTGTGCTGCGCTGCCAAGTCACCGTCAGCAGCTGATTGCTCACACATTCCATGTGTCCAAGCATGTTGGTTTCCTTGGCTCCCCAGAACGGCTGATTCATAAACACACAGCGAAGAGGGGCGAGCCGAGCAGCAGGAGCCGGTGTTTTGGGACAGATGGCACAGGCTTGGTGCCCCAGGAGCAGCACACAGCACTAGGGACACGCATGGCACAGAGCCAGCGCTGCTGCCGAGGTGCCCGGAGGGGCTGTCACTTCCAGGGACAGGTTTCAGGCAGCGTCCCTGCCACACATGTCCTGGCCTCGCCAGTTCACGTGCCATGTCCTGGCCTGAATGGATGGCTGGGCTGAGTCTCAAGGATCTGAGTCCTCTCCACGTGGGTCCTGTGCATGACCCCTTTAGCAGGATGCAGCCCGCAAGAGCAAAAGCCCTCCCTGCCTGCTCTCCTTTGCAGCGCCAGCTCAGCAGGTCCTTCTCCAGGGAAACCATTCTCCTCTGGGTGCCCTGGGGGTTGGAGATGAGCTGTGTGGAGCAGGTGGTCCCTAATGACCCAGCCACAGAACCGGGAACAGCCCTGGGAATGGCGCAGGTGCTGCGTTGCCAGGAGAAGGTCGGGCTCTGTGGTGGGTGCTGAGCTGGCACCCCCCCAGGGTGGGTATTGGAGGGCTGAACGTGCTGCTCTGATCTTTACCCGTGGCCTGAAACATTCCCCTGGGCAAGATGGCAGAGCTGGGGTGCCCAGGACGTGCCAGCCCTGCTAGGGAGAGCACTCGGCATCTGCAGCCGCTGCTCCTGCGATTAACACAAGCGCATTAACCTCCTTGCTCTCCCTCTGACTCCACAGATTAAGGGCCTGGTGCTGCTGCCCAGGGTGGTGCCCTGAAGCAGCTCCTGGGCCTGGGGTCAGGGCTCACCCCCACACAGCCGGGAGCCCCGCTCCCAGCCCAGCAGTCCCAGCCCGGCAATCCCAGCCCGGCAGTCCCAGCCTGGCAATCCCAGCCTGGCAATCCCAGCCCGGCAGTCCCAGCCCGGCAGTGCCGCTCCGCTCCAGCCAGGGCCACAGGCACAGGTCAGCTGAGGGCAGGATCCGGCTGGCCTGCTCCTGGCCCTGCCAGTGGGATGTTTGCCAAACCTGGTAATCCTGCCCAGGCAGGAATGAATCGGGAGCGGGGCTCGGCATATGGGTGGCGATTAGTGGGCGCAGGGATCCGCGGGGGCTGCCCACCAGCAATCCTTCCCACCGGCTGTGCCAGCAAATCTGCTTTCCTGGCAAGGGGAGCCTGTGCACCCTGTCTTGCTGCTGCTCTCCGGCCTCACGACACCTGCCAAGCGCTTCCCGAATCCTGCCTGTGGATTTGGGGGCTGAGGCTGGGCTGTGCTGAGCGAGGAGCTCACACTCTGTTTGCACAGAGCTGGACGGTGTTTGCTTTTTGTGCAACTCCCTGATGTCGCTGCCTCCTGCTCCACTGCCTCCTTCTCTCCTCTCTGGGCACAGCCAGACAGGGTCCCACTGCACTCATGAGCCTTCCTGTCTCTCTTCCTTCTCCAGCTGAATATCCTGGTGGACACAGGGAGCAGTAACTTTGCTGTGGGAGCTGCACCACACCCCTTCCTCCGGAGATACTACCAGCGGCAGCTGTGAGTGTTCTGGGGGGACACAGCACAGCAGCTCAGGCACGCTGCTTCTTCTTGCTGGAGGTCTGGCCAGAGCCTGCCAGGTACCACCTGGCCTCTGGAATGGCTGGATCCACATAAACCCTTCTGGTCTCATACCTTTGTTGCCGTTGCAGGTCCAGCACCTACCGCGACCTGCGGAAGGGGGTGTACGTGCCCTACACCCAGGGCAAGTGGGAAGGGGAACTGGGCACTGACCTTGTCACCATCCCTCACGGCCCCAACGTCACTGTCAGAGCCAACATCGCTGCCATCACGGAGTCGGACAAATTCTTCATCAACGGCTCCAACTGGGAAGGGATCCTGGGGCTGGCATATGCCGAGATTGCCCGGGTGAGTCCTGGCTGGCAGTCCTGGATGTGAGCACCAAAATGCTTCAGTTGCCTTTTTCCCTGTCCCTGTTTGTCCCCTGGGGCACAGCAGTGCTTTCAAGAGCTCCCCTGGGCTCAGAGAGCTCCTGGGGAAGCGACAGCCCTGACACCTCCCTGTCCTGCCTCTGCTTTCTCCTCACCAGCCCGACGACAGCCTGGAGCCCTTCTTTGACTCCCTGGTGAAGCAGACGCGGGTGCCCAACATCTTCTCCCTGCAGCTGTGTGGGACAGGCTTCTCTCCCAACGAGACAGAGGCCGTGGCCTCGGTGGGAGGCAGCATGGTGAGCACTCCACGGGTGGCAGGGAGGCTGGGGGGCTCCCTCGGGGCACTGCCAGCACGTGGCCCTCTGATCCTCTGCAGATCATCGGTGGCATCGACCGCTCGCTGTACGTGGGTGACATCTGGTACACCCCCATCCGCAAGGAGTGGTACTACGAGGTCATCATCGTCAAGCTGGAGGTCAACGGGCAGGACCTGAACATGGACTGCAAAGAGGTGAGGGGACACCGGGGGACCTGCCCCACGGCCACCGGAGGCATCCACCATCGGTGGAAGGGGAGTGGGGCTGGGGTTCTGTGCCTGGGTCACTCCTCCTCTTCTGCCCCCCAGTACAACTACGACAAGAGCATCGTGGACAGCGGGACCACCAACCTCAGGCTGCCGAAGAAGGTGTTTGAGGCTGCAGTGAAATCCATCAAAACAGCATCTTCGGTCAGTGAAACCCATCCCTTCCCCGCAGGCGTGGCCCAGGGCCGGCACAGGGCTGCGGGCAGTGTGGCTGCCTCTCACCAGCCTGGCATCTCTGCTGCCTGCCCAGCTTGGCCCCGCTCACCTCCCGTTTCCCTCTGGTAGACGGAGAAGTTCCCAGACGGCTTCTGGCTGGGGGAGCAGCTGGTTTGCTGGCAGGTCGGCACCACCCCCTGGCACATCTTCCCGGTGCTGTCCCTCTACCTGATGGGGGAGGCCACCAACCAGTCCTTCCGGATCACCATCCTGCCCCAGGTGAGCGCTGGCCCGGCCAGACCCTGCCCAGGGAGCGTGGGCCAGAGCGGGAGGCACAGGCAGGACCGTGCTGGGTGGGCACAGCTGCCTCCCCTGCCCCCTTCCCTGACGGCTCCTCTCCCCCTGCAGCAATACCTGCGCCCGGTGGAGGACGTGGCCACCTCTCAGGACGACTGCTACAAGTTCGCCATCTCGCAGTCCTCCACCGGCACCGTCATGGGCGCTGTGATCATGGAGGGCTTCTATGTGGTGTTCGACCGCGCCCGCAAGCGCATCGGCTTCGCCGTCAGCGCCTGCCACGGTGAGCTGGGCCCGCGGGGAGGGGGGACAGAGGGGCCGTGGGTGTGCAGTGACCAGACCCTGCCTTCCCCACCCGCAGTGCACGACGAGTTCCGGACGGCCGCGGTGGACGGGCCCCACCTGCACTCCAACATGGAGGACTGCGGCTACAACATCCCGCAGACGGACGAGTCCACCCTGATGACCATCGCCTACGTCATGGCGGCCATCTGCGCCCTCTTCATGCTGCCCCTCTGCCTCATGGTGTTCCAGTGGCGCTGCTTCCGCTGCCTGCGGCGGGACCACGACGACTTCGCCGACGACATCTCCTTGCTGAAGTGACGGCAGAGCGCGGGCGCAGCCCCGGGGCCGCAGGTGAGGCAGCGGGGCAGGAGCCTTGCTCCGAGGGGCTGGAGTGTGGCGGCAGAGCAGCAGCGTGGGGAGCGCAGAGCCTGTGCCCGGGGCCTGGGGACTCGGTGTCCGTCAGGGCCAGCAGCCGGGGGAGCCCCCAGCCCCAGCCCGGTTCGTCTGGGACCTGCAGCGAGAGCGTGGCAGCCGAGCAGGGGGAGAGGGCAGCAGCCCTGTCCTGGGGGCTGGGGGCAGCTGCTCTGCTCCAGGGCAGGACAGGCTGTCCCAAGCTCTCCCACCCAGCCTCGCCTGGCTTGATGGAGTGACGCTGATGAGCCATCCCCTGCCTGTCCCCTTCCATCCCTGTGTGTCCCTTTCCAGCTCGCCCTGCCGGGAAGCCACCAGCCCAGGCTCTCTTGTAGGGAGCTGCCCTGCAGCCGTGCCTCCCCCGTGGCTCCCTGCACTGAGCCAGACTCCGGGATCATCCCGGAGCCATCGAGCCTCAGGCTTTTCGGAGACAGCCCTGCAGGGCCAGCCTGGGCTGCCCAGACAGGGCTTTCCCTCCTGTCCTGCTGCCCGCACACCGCTCGCTCTGACATTCCCTGTGCATTTTCCTGCCTTCCCAAGCTGTGGTCCTGCTGCCGCCAGCCCCAGGACTCCCTGCGCCCTCCCGGGACAGGCAGGAGCAGGCACCCATTGCCACCCCACTCCACACGGGACGGGAAACTCCCTGCCCTCGCTTCCAGCATCAGCAGCGGCTGCCACGGAGCAGCCAGCGCCAGGAGTGGAGCTCCCAGCCCTGGCACCGGCTGCTCCCCAGCCCACCCAGCCCTTCGAAAGCCATAGGGGAGCCTGGGCCCCCCCTGCAGCCCCCCCACCTCACCACCGGCACATCCCACGGCACTGCAGCTCCTCTCTGCTCACTCCACACGTCCGGGCCCGGCTGTGGGGCACCCTGGCATCCTGGGGACAGGCGGCAGCTGTAGGAACTGCAGCATTTATTGTTTTTTAAACACATGGTTGTATTTATTTCATTTTTTTTCTACAAAGCGTGTCACTGGTAGCGCGGCTGCGCAGTCAGAATGTGTACAGAGCCGGTCCCACGTGTACAGACCACGGCTGCCTCTCACCTGTACAATATATCCATATATCTCTATTTTTAATTCTAGCCCTGAAAGCCACTGTTCCAACATTAGGGGTCGGTCCTGTTTTGTTTTGGTTTGTTTTTTTTTTAATCCTTTTAGCCTTCTGCTCAGTCCTCAGCCACCGTGGCCACCACCCAGGGCCAGGGCTCGCGCCGCAGCGAGTGTTCAGTGGGAGCACGGGATGGTGAGGGGGTCCCGGCTGGCTCGAGGAGGGGCTGCAGGGCTGGAGCACGCAGAGCAGCGGCTCGCAAGCCCAAAGGACCCTGAGCACAGGAGGCTCTTCTATCCTCGTGGTGTTCCTGCAGCACGGGGAGGATTTTCCGGTGTGTGAGGACAGCCCTGCCCTCCTCCCCGTGCTGCAGGATCAGCGTCCCTTCCCCAGAGCAGACACCTGTGACCTCGCAGGCAGTGCTAGTGCTGTATTCCCTTGCTTCTCTGCCTCCAGCCTGGATAGGGAAGTGCTCAAACATGGAGATTCCACAGTTAGAAGGCATCGCTCCTCCATGAACAGAGGGGATGGGACACCTGCGGTGCCAGGGCCGAGCTGGCGGCTGCCCTGCAGAGCCACACGCAGGAGCAAGGCCACCAGGTCAGGCAGGGACAGACTGAGGACCCACAGCAATCCCCGAGCACAAAGCTCATTAAGCAAATCCTGCAGCCAAACGTTTCTTTGGGAAAGCAGCGAGGGAGCCAGGAAAGGCAGGCAGCGTAGGAGAGCAGCCAGCCCTCGCACGGGGCACCGCCACAACAGCCCCCACTCCGCCCCTCCTCACCCCGCCGCGCTCACACGGAGCCCCCCGGCCCCCTCGCTCCAGAACCGCATCCTTCTGCCACTCCATGCAAGAGGGCAACGTTCTCCCCCCCCCTCGTGCCTGCCCAGGACCCCCAGGACCCCAGAGACTCTGTTGTGGACCACTGCCTTAAAACACGCCGCGAGCGTGTGCGTGCGCGTCGGAGGACCCGGCCCGCGGCGGGTTCCGCACCCAGGGGTGCTCCCCTGCCCTCCCGGGGCAGAGGGGCCGCCAGCAGTGCCGAATTCCTGCCGCAGACCGCGAGGAAGGGGGGCGGAGATTTTTAGAGAGTCAGTGCAAGATTTTCAGTGGTGCTGAGCACCTCGCAATCCCACCGAAATCCATGGAGAAAGGGTTGGTGTGCCAGCCCGTGCTTTAGGAGGAAGTACAGGAGAGGGGAACGCAGGAATTGTGACAGGTTGGTTTATCCTGAGCTGCAGCGCAGCCGCGTCCGTCCGCTCCCTCCCCGGGGCCCGGTGACAGCAGGGGACGGGATGGGACGGGACCATGGGCTGTCGCTGGAGGCTCCAGTACTCTGTAACCCAGTGTCTATGTAAGAACAATGAATGTTAACACGGTAAATTATTATGACATTAAAAAAATTACCACAAAAAGTTGGCTCTTCATCTGCAACCTGTTCATTGGCAAGAGGGGAAAAACCAGGTGATGGCTGGCAGGGGCATGGGGGTGGTGAGGCATCCAGTCATAAGGAATGGCCCTAAGAAAGGAGCTGATCCAAGTGGGAAGAGGCGGCTGAGGCAGTTCCCAACAGCCAGGGAACATTGACCCTCATTTGGAAGACGCCAGCAAGGCTGCGGACTAAGAAATGAGGAGCAGCAGCAAATTACTGCATAATATACACACTTTATTTATGAATTTGTATGTATACAGACTTTCTATACACACATTACCTATATAATAAAAATGTACATGTGTATACATGATCGTATAAATATAGAACTGTAGAAATCTTAGAACTGATCCTGTCTATTCACAGCAACTCCTCCCGGGGGCCCACACTGTCCCAGCAGCCGTCATTTGAGGCTTGGGCAAAAGGGGCAAGTGTCATTCGTGTTGGTTTGTGCCCAGAATTTGATGCACTGGAAGAGAGAGAATTAGTCAAGAGCCACTGGCACAACCCAAACGTGCCTTCATTTGAGGGCTGGTTTCCTTTGCGGCCTCCATCACAAGGTCACAATGAGCAGGGAGCCTCTGTCACCCTTGCAGGACCATCAGGCCCTCCTCAATGTGAGTTTCCATTTCCTTGAGGGGCACTGCTGGAGGCCCCGAGCTGTTGGGATGAGGGGTTTGCCCGCACAGGTCACTCACTGCCAGAGCCATGGGATAGTAAAGGCTCCTGCTCTTCCCAAGAGGCATCCCCAGCCCAGACACCTGGGCAGCAGTGGCAGCTCTCCCCTCACCATGTTCTAGATCCTTCCACACTGTCCTGCTCCGGCGTCTAGCCCTCCCACACACAGGCTCAAGGACAGAAGGGCAGCCTGTTCCTAAAGTGTTCCTAAAGCCACCACCCACTGGCCACGCAGGGTGGCCCAGCCAAGAGCAGGGAAAGGATGGGATGACAGGATGCAGGGAAGCTGTTTATTGATCGTACCCTTCTGGCAAGGTGTCAGTCCAACAAGGACTCGGGAAGGGTCACTTGGAAGGACCAGGAAGGTCCGAGCAGCAGAACACACTCACCTCCTTGTGCAGCACGTGTGAGCAGGCCATGGGGTGAAGGTCACCGGGCTGCACGAGCTTCTGGCACATCAGACACAGCTTACAGGCAGCTGGGGTCTGGGACAGGCCATGAGGGGGAGAAAGGAGCAGGCAGGGAAGGTCAGACACACGGCTCTGATCATTGGTACAGCTGCAGCCCAGGGCCACAGCCTGCCCAGTCCCCTCTGTGCCCACAGCCATCACACCCTGAGAGCCACCAACATGTCTTGTGCCCCTCTGTCCCAATGTGAAGCACAAAGGATCTGTGCCCCCAATCCTTCCCTGCAGCTGTGTGAGGAGAGAGCTCCCAGTGCCACGGGCTCATCCCTTCAGCCACTTCCCAGCCAGGCTCCCTCCCTCCCCGTCCCCAGGGAGGGCAGAGAGCCTTACGTGTGACGCTGTCCCAGGGTAAGCGACCTGGGCCGGGGGCAGGAACATAGGCGTGCTGATCTGAGGCAGTGGACCAGAGAACATGGGGGCCCTGATCCGGCCCAGAGGCTGCAGCAAGGCAGAGGAGGCACATCAGAACAGCCCGGGAGGAAAGGACACAGGAGTCACCCCGAGTCACCTCGGGGAGAACTGTTCCCTGGTTACGCCGCAGTCAGCAGGAAAGGGAACCCAGGGGACAGCCCTGACACACAGCCCAAGCTCTGTGGGGAGCCAGGGAGCAGGCACAGCTCTCCTGCTCCCCAGGCCCCCCTTCCAGCAGCCCCCACGCTGTCCCACCTGAGCACCGGCCGCTGCCCGCTCCTGCTGCTCCGCCAGCTTGGCTGCCACCAGCTGGTTCAGCTCCTCCATGGTCAGGCCGGCCATGGTCCTGCGGGCAGTCTTGATCTGCTGCAGGATGTTGGTCAGCTGGGCCCTGCACGGACAGCAGCCTGCTAAGAGTTCCCAATCCTCACGGACTGGGATCCCTCAGCTGCCTGGGGGAAACCTCGTGCTCTCCTCCAGCATCCATGTGAGACAAGTCACATGCTGAGGAGCTTCTCTCCCCAAAACGCTGGGAAAACCCCGAGACAAATGAGGGGCTCCTGGCTGTGCCCAGACACCCCTGCTGTCCTTCAAAGCTCCCAATGATTCCCACTCCCAGCACTATGGCAAACTGATGGAGACACCACCCAACTTTTGCCGCTCGCCTTCAGCCTTCCCTCGCTTCCCGCAGACCCCACTCACAGCAGGAGCCGCCCTTTCCCTGATCCCAGCTCCTATTCCATGCACAAGCCCCCCAGAAGAACACCAGCAGACCCTTACTTGTTGCACTGTGGAAACCGAGTCAGCAACTTCTCCAGCAGCTTCTCCAGCTTGTCGGCCGGCTGGGGCCGGTGGAACTCGGGAGCGACGTTCACCCCTCCGAGGCCTGGCGGAGGAGGGATGGAGGCAGCGGGAGGCATGTGGGGGCTGTGCGTGCCAATGAGCGATGCCACGACCGGGCTGTTCCTTCCTTGGGAAGCAGGCAGCGGTGGGGAGGGCTGGTTGGGCCTGGAGATGGCAGGGTTCAGCAGAGGGAAGGAGAGCGCCCGAGGGTCGGCGCTCGGCATGACCATGGGGACGGGGACGGGTCCGATGGGGAAGGGGAGCCGCGGAGTCAGGGATGGGTTGGGCTGGAATGCCGTCAGCATGAAATCTGTCTGAGAAAGAAAAGCAGGGGAAGAAGGAAAGGCTGGTTAGAGTAAGACCACCTGGAAGCAGAGCAGGGTGCCCTCCTCCCCAGCCAGTGAGGTCGGGAGAACTGCAGGCACTGGCAGCTGGCAAGGGAAGGAGACCCTTCCCCTCCTCTCCAGGTGAGCCCAGACAGGGACTGGGCCATCCCACACGTGCACAGCGCCGGCAGGGCTGGGGCCAGGCCAGCAGGCAGGCTCTGCCAGCTGGGGCTGGAGAGGCACTCACTTCCGAAGGCGGAGGAGGCAGCGTCGGCGTTGGGATCTGGGGGAGGCTGCTCAGCTTTGTGCCGTTCCTCACCATCTGGATGTGGTCATTGAACTGATCCTAGCAGAGAGGAAAGAAAATAGATGCATTTATCAAACCTGAGCCAGTTAGGGGCATTCTAAGCCCTGGGGTGGCAGGCCCTGAAGTGGCACTGTTTGGTTCCACAGAAGAGTGAAAGAGGAGCTGGAGACAGTCTGTACGTGAAGAACTGCTCACAGCTAAGCTGGGAGAGGTCAGCAGGAACTTACTCGGACACTTTGCTTGGTCATTCGTATCCTGTTCAGCCTCATCTCCCACTCCTGCTTTGGCCTCATGGTCTCCAGCGTGGGCGGCGCAGACCTGCAAGCACAGCTGAACTTTCCCACTTGCAACTGTGCTCTCACCGGCAGCAAAGTGGGAGCAAGTCCCCCCCACACCCCCCTGGCTTCCCCTCCTCACCCCCAGGTGAGGAACCCTGCAAGGGAAGGGGACTGATCTGTGGGACACACAGGGACAGCACAGCCAACAGCACTGACTGAACTTGGCAGAGGAACAGTGGCAGGGGACAAGCACAGCCCGACATAGCCTTGTGTGACATTATTGAATCACATTGATCTAGCAAGAAAACCACAGGAAATCCTCAACTATTCCAGTCCAACCTCCAGCATAAGCAGAGGAAGAGGAGATGGGACATGGGGACACCTGAGTGACCCTCCCTGCCACTTCTGGCACTACTTACTTGAGGTAGGTGAGGTGTAGCTCTGCTTCTTTTTCCGCTTCCTCTAGTTTCAACACCAGCAGCTCCTTGCGGCTCTCCAGGGACAGGATCTATGAGAGAGGCTCAGTTTTTATACTCCTGTTTCTTGCTACCAGAGCAGGCGCTGGGCACTGCTCCCCACTGACGCTTACTGCACTGATACTTGATCATCTTATCCCACAAAGTGGGACTTGGCCTTGTCCTCAACTGCTCCTCATTTCACAGAACTGTCCATTAACCCTCTGGAATCTCAAACCACTTCGCAGTAAAGAAGTCACCTGCTCACCTCTGCTTTCCAGGCGCGCTCTGTCTCCTCAAGAATATTCCTGTTGATTTCATTGTGCTGGTTCTTCAGCTTGTCCAGCTCCATCTCCCACAGCTGCCTGCACACAGAACAGAACGAGTCCCCTCAGGCTCAGGCACCGGAATGGCCACGAAGGGATCAGTCCCGGGAGCTCTGGATGGGGTGGAACTGTGGGAGTTCGGCATGTGCCAGACCATGACACCAGCCCCAGCTGCCAGAGCACACCAACAACCACTGTGCAAACACACGGGGCAAAACAAGGGGAACTCCCCTCGGCAAAATTCAGTGCAATCCCAGGGAAGCTCTGAACCAGGAATCAACCTGAGCAGCAGGCAGAAGTGTGCTGCTCTGATCCTGGACAAGTTTAAAGCTGGACATTTCCACCTGTGCTCTGGGAGCACCTGGATCTGGCGAATCTGTGCCCAGCTTTAAACACCCGAGCATGCCAGAATTTAGTGTAGCTGGACAGCTGTGGGGAACAGACAGGAAAATCAGTCTGCCCTAATTCTGGGAAGTTGAAATTCAATCAGAGGTAGCAGTTACAAGCTGAGTCAATCCACCAAGCACGAACTCTAATCTTATGCGATCTTTATGTCACAAGTATCCTGAAGCCTGCTTGTGACTGGGATCAAAGATTTAATCCAGAGACTCAATGCTGGAAGAGGAGATAAAACCTCTAGAGCACATAACTGGCCAGCACTGCTGGATCATTCTCTCTCCCCTATCCCACCAGGAGCATCAGATTCACTCGGAGGCAAAATGACAGGAAGGAAAAGTGCACTGGGCAGCATTAATCAGGTAATGAGTAAGAGCCTTACTTCTCATCGGACTGCTCCGCGATCAGAGAGGCAATCTTGTTTTCCTTCTCCTCCTGCTCCTTCAGCAACCTGCGTGGGAGAAATGGCACAGCACAGCTGGAATCCCAACGGTGCAGGGCCCACGCTCAAAGCCCCTCCTGGCACATCCCCGGGCCCAATGCAATGGCTCCCTGCAATGTGCGAGGGAAAACAGCCACCAACAGCCTCTGGAGCACAAATCCTGCTGTCTCATGACACTGCACAAAGGCTGTGGCACAGAACCAGGCTCGCTGCAGGGAGCTGTGCTGCTCCCCCAGCACGCGCTCTGCCATGGGCACTTGGGGGAAAAGGGCTGAGCACTCGGAGCCACCACTGGAGGAGTTTTACCCAAAAGCATCACCAAGCCCTCAGAATAAAAACCAGACCTCTAGGACATGACAGAATGGCTCCATAAAAGTGCCAATTCACATACAGGGCCTATTCTAAATTCATCCCTACAGGTCTGACCTAAATACTTGCTGCTTCTGAAGAGTTTAAAGCTCTTTGCTCCATCAGGTTTACATCAGGGTTAAACAAAACCTTCTCCCCCCAAAAATGAACACGTTCTTTTCCATACAAATACCTTCTGCCTTTCTCACAGAGTTTCTCAATTTCAGCTTTGAGATCCTGCTCTTTCTGCAGGAATTCTTTCTTCTCTTTCTCCATCTTCTTCTTGGTCTCTTCTCGCTTGATCGTAACATCCTGAATCGCTTTCAGGATCTCCTGGGGTAAAAGAAGCATCACGTAGACACAGGGCAAAATTCACAAGTAATGGTTTTGATTTAAAGCTCATTCTTAATTTAAATTAATTGATTAATGAGATTACACAGCAAACTCTTTCTTTTTAGCAGATCCAGCCAAGATACATATTGGTTATTATGAGGAAACTCAGGAGAAAGATGCTCTGGGCTGCAGGCTCTCCTGCCCCTTCATAAGGATTTTAAAATTAACTACAAGGCAGGTTAAACAAAAACAGTTCTTCACCAAATACCTGGTGGTTTTTCATCTCCTCTTCCCTCCTCTGCTGGAGCTGCTTAAGCTGAACCTGCAGCTGATTCTCCACCTGCCTCTGTTTGTCCAACACCTCCTGGTAGCGCTCCTTCAGCAAGGCCCGCTCAGACATCATCTTGTCCTGCAGTGGAGAGCAAAATTCCTCCTGTTACGCGGACAGTTTAAGGACTTCAAGGCTGGTATTTGATGATCTTGGAGGTCTTTTGCAACCGTAATGATTCTATGATTCTATTCTGACAGGAAAAAAGTGGGACCAGCAGCTCCAGCTCCTTTGCCCCGGAGCAGAAGCGGCAGAGCCCAGACCTGAGCACAGCGCTTCGATACCCACCAAGTTCTTCTCGATGTCCTGGTCCGTGTTCACATCTGCATCGGCCGCCTTGAAGTCGGTCTGCGAAGGGAGATGATTGAGATCAGACCTTTACCCCTGCAGTGACCAGACAGGGACTCCAGGCCCTCCCTGGGCACCTGTTCCAGTGCTCTCCCACCCTCCATGAAAAGGAGTTCTCTGTCACATTGGAATGAAACTTATCATTTAGTTCATGGCCATTGTTCCTCATCCTATAGCTGGGCACCAACAAAAAGAATCTGGCACCATCCTCTGATACCCCTTGAAAATATTTATACACGTTGATGAGATCCCCTATCAGTCTTCTCTGGACTAACCAGGCCCAGCTCCTGCAGTCTCTCCCCATCAGAGAGATGCTCCAGACACCTCATCATCTTTGCAGCCTCCGCTGGACCCTTCTCCAGTAGCTCCTTGTCTTTCTTCTACTGAGCAGCCCAGAACTGGACACAGCACCCCAGGTGTGGCCTCATTAGAGTCGAATTTTAATTAATGATTAATTAAAGACTCTTCAAAGCGGAGGACTGGGCACACAGCGGCAGCCGTAAAGCTGCAAGTACAGATGTGTTTTACCCCCCAGCCTCGGCTTGCTCAGTTCTTTGTCCTCCGGGCTCTTAAAGAGCCTTTCATGGCCCTCGCCCCGCACACCACGAGCCCCACCGGCCCCGGGGGGCTGCACCCACCTGCACCGCGATGTTCTGCGACGGCCTGGCCGGGGCCACCTCCTCGTCGGGCTCCTCGGCCGCCGCTCCGCTCTGCCCCGCAGCCTCCGCGCCCCCGGCCCCGGGCTCCGCATCGCCTCCGGGGCCGGGGGCGGCCGCGGGGTCCGCGTCCCCGCCGGGCCCGGGCTCGCCGGGGCTCTCCGGGGCGGAGAGGGGACTCCCGCTGCTCGGAACGGGGACATCGCTCAGCGCTGCGCCGCGGCCGCATCCCTGCCCGCTCATCCCCGCTCCATCCCCGCTCCATGCCCGCTCATCCCCGCTCCATCCCCGCTCCATCCCCGCTCCATGCCCTCTCCATCCCCGTTCCCTCCCGCTCATCCCCGCTCCATCCCCGCTCCATGCCCTCTCCATCCCCGCTCCATGCCCGCTCCATGCCCGCTCATCCCCGCTCCATGCCCGCTCCATCCCCGTTCCCTCCCGCTCTATCCCCGCTCCATGCCCGCTCCATCCCCGCTCCATCCCCGCTCCATGCCCTCTCCATCCCCGTTCCCTCCCGCTCATCCCCGCTCCATCCCCGCTCCATGCCCTCTCCATCCCCGCTCCATGCCCGCTCCATCCCCGCTCCATCCCCGCTCCATGCCCTCTCCATCCCCGTTCCCTCCCGCTCCATCCCCGCTCCGTCCCCGCTCCGTCCCCGCTCCATCCCCGTTCCCTCCCGCTCCATCCCCGCTCCATCCCCGCTCCATCCCCGCTCCATCCCCGCTCATCCGGGGCCGCCCCGCCGGGCCCCCCTTACCTGCCGGGCGGCGCGGCGGGGCCGGGCTCGCAGAGGCGCGGCGGGTCGGGGCCGTCGACCTGCGCCTGTTCCAGCGCCATGGGGGCGGCTGCGGGGCTGGGCCGGGCCGGCGGAGCGGCACGGGGCGGCACCGGGGGGCACCGAGCGGCACCGGGCGGAGCGCACGACCCGCGCCCCCGCCGCACCGCCCCTTCCGCCCCGCGCCCCGGCGGATGTGACGCCGCTGTCAGCGGCACCGGGGTTCCGGCGGCGGCGGCGGCTCATGCCCGGTGAGCGCTGCGGGGCGGCACCGGCGGGCGGCGGGCGGCGGGATGCGCACCCGGGCGGGGGGCGCCGGCCCCGCTGGCACCGGGTCCCGGCGGGGGTGGCGGGTGGCAGCGGGGCTGTGCTGCCCGTGGGTGACCTCCGCAGTGTCCCTGGTGCCGGTGCCCGGCGGAGCGGGGAGCGCCGGGGCTGCCCCGGGGCGCTGCGCCGTGCCGCTCCCGGGGTGCGCCGAGGGGCGCTTCGAGCCCGACTTTCGGGAGAGAAGCCTGGAGCAGCTGACGAGTTGTATCGGTGGCGAACGGACCGGATCGAGGGAGGAAAAGGGCCGGGGGGTGTCGAGCTCCGGGCACATCCAGGGCAGCGGCATCTCGGGAGGTGTTTTCCCCGCTGTGCGCTGCCGTGCCTTACGGGGTGCGGGTTGGACCGGGGCTCGGTGGTGATTTCCACCCATGCCAGGTAAAAGCAGGTTCCTCCGGCCGTGGAGCAGGCGAGGAACGAGTTCGGTGGGGCTCCCGCAGAACAGGAGCCGGCTCTCGGCTGCCCACGGAGCGTGGCGTAGCTGGAGGTGTTTCTTCCTGGGGAACTGCGCATCAAGAGTTTCTTATCAGTTTCTTATCGGAGGCGAGAGGAGGAAGTGGCTCCTCCTGCCAGCCCAGCGCGGTGTTTTCTGGCCCGGGGCTGCCACCCAGCAGGCAGGGCAGGACTGGGATCGATCCCTGCCCAGCCTGGGTGTGCCTCCGGTTCTGCACCGCTGGGAAGGAGCCGCCGCGGCTGGGCTTTCCCGGAAAGGGGATCTGCCGTGCAGCGGGTTGGTGGCCAGCTCCGTGGGGCTCTGCGGGACCTTCAGGTGAGGCCCTGGCCACCGTGTCCCTGATCAGAAGGGGTTCTCACCAGTTTGACCTCTGCTGTTGCAGCCCGCCTGTCTGATGCCGCATTGGAGGCGGGGAGCGCCGCTATGGAGCGCAGGGATGGAGGCCACGCTCTGTATCCACACGTGCCTTTGGCTGAGCGCTGCCTGGATCCCCCTGGCCTCACCAGCCGGACCGGCCTGCGGCGGGCAATGCGCTGCGGACACTGACGGCCGCCACGGGAAGCTGACGTGGGCGGTCAGCTTGGATGCACCCGAGGAGGAGCTGGAGCAGAGGGCAGAGGAGCTGGCCCAGACTGCGGGGCTGGTGAACATGGGCCGTGTCGGGGAGCTCAAGGGCCATTACCTCTTTGCCTATCAGCCCGATGGCCACGCAGCGACTGAGCACGAAGCAATAAGGAGGTCGGTGGACACTTTGTTTGCACAGCACGACAGCGTGCGGTGGCACTCGGAACAGAAGCTTCTGAAGCGCTCCAAGCGCAGCCTGCACTTTAACGATCCCAAATACCCCCAGCAGTGGCATCTGGTGAGTGGTTTCCCGGCTCCTGCTGGGCTTGCAGGCTCAGGCTGTTTGTGTGGCCACGGGCGAGCTGTCACGCGGGAGGCAGAACAGCCTCTTTCTGTTCTCTGGTGAGGAGGGAGCTCGCTGAGAGCTTGCCCTGCCTGCCACGTGCTCGCTGTGATAATATCGCGGGAGGAGGCAGCTGCCACAGCTGGTTGTGCGCTGGTGGCTCTGAGGGGGGCAGGGGGGTTTGGCCAGAGCACACCATGCCCTCCACATCATGGCCTGAGTGACTGTTGCTTGCTGTCAGCCTCGAACAATCTCCCCTGACCATCCTGTGACTCCTCCCCGTGCTGGCCCCAGCCCCACATGTCATATCCCGTGTGCCCAAAAGGTCCCCTCAGCGCTGACCCTGTCCCCTCGCTGTCCTTTGGTGCTTAGAACAACCGCAAGAGCCCCGGGAAGGACATCAACGTCACGGGCGTGTGGGAGCGGAACGTGACGGGGCGCGGGGTGACCGTGGTGGTGGTGGACGACGGTGTGGAGCACACCATCAAGGACATCCAGCCAAACTATGTGAGTGCCTGCGCAGGCTGGAGCCCGGGCAGTGTGACAGGAGCGTGTGAGAGCTCAGAGTCCAACCTGCGCCATCACCCTGAGCTCAGCCAGGGTGGGAAGTGCCGGCAGCAAACCTTTCCTGGGGGATTTTGGACCCGGGTTTCAGGGTTACCTGCCTGTGTGCTACCTGTGAGAGGCAGCTGGGTTCCCTCTGCCCTGCAGCAGTGCCTGAAGCTGCCGTGGTTGGTCCCTTCCCCATGGCAGCAGATAGCAGTGTTGAGCTGCAGCCCCGTGTGGAAGCAGCCTCCAAGTTCCCGTGACTTCCAGGCTGTTTCAGCCTCTGTGGCATTCTCTTAACTCCTGCTGTTCCCAAATTGAAGACAGCAGAGCCCCGAGTCGTGACTGCGGGTCTGTTTCCAGAGCCCAGAAGGGAGCTATGACTTGAACTCCAATGACCCTGACCCTATGCCTCACCCTGACGAGGAGAACGGGAACCACCACGGGACCCGCTGCGCCGGGGAGATCGCGGCCGTGCCGAACAACAGCTTCTGCACGGTGGGAGTCGCCTACGGGAGCCGCATCGCGGGTACGTGCAGGCTGCCGGGCACCCCAGCTTGCCTCCCTGCTGGATCTGCGGGGCTGGGCACAGCTGCGTGGCTGGAGCAGCTCTGAGTCAGCAGGGCCGTGCTCGGGCTGGTTGGGCTGTTGCAGGAAGGGCCTGGCGCCTGCCTGAGCTCCTCTCCAGAGGAGCAGCTCCTGGCAGCTTTTCCGGAGTGTTCCTGGCCTTCCCGGCCACCGAGCTTTCAGCAGAGCAGCTGTGCCGTGCTGGCTGAGCCAGGAAATTGTGCCACAGCGTGCCCAGGCTGTGTATGGAGGCACTGGGGCAGCAAATCTTGACCGTTCCCTCTCACACCTTTGCCTCGTGGGATGGACAGGGGCGAAGGCACAGTGCTGTGTCACTGCTCTGCAAGGCCAGGGAATGTGTGCTGTTCCCTCAGCTGTCTCTAGAGCTCCTGAGCTCCTCCGCAGAGGGAAACGAGGTCTCTGTGCCCAGCAGGACGTGTCCCTGGCAGGGCAGGGGACAGCAGTGCTGGGCTGTGGTTCTGTCTGTCACTGGTCACACCACTGTCCCTGGCAGGGCAGGGCAGGGGACAGCAGTGCTGGGCTGTGGTTCTGTCTGTTGCTGGTCACACCACTGTCCCTGGGGCGGTCAGGACCTGCCCAAGGGCACTGCGGGCAGAGGCTCCCAGCTGGCAGGAGCAGGGATGAGCTCATCCTGTACCCACAGCACAGGGAACAGGAGGGTTTACCCCGATCCGGGCGGGACCTGGCGCTGCTTCAGACCTCAGCCCTCCAGAGCTGGGCTGGCCTTGCAGGGTGAGCGCAGCGGGGCAGCCTCGAGCCAGGAGTTGGTGTGCAGTTTATGCAGCTCATGTGACCCGTGCTGGTCACGTCCCTTGTCCTCTGTCCTGCAGGCATCCGAGTGCTGGACGGGCCCCTCACGGACAGCATGGAGGCCATCGCCTTCAACAAGCACTATCAGATCAATGACATCTACAGCTGCAGGTGAGCCCCCCGGGACCCTGAGCTGGCACCCAGCTGTGGGCCCTGCTGTGCCTGGGGACGGGGTCACAGCTCATGGCTGAGTGCTCACATCAGCTCCCATCCTTCTGTGGCTCCAGCTGGCCTTGAGGCGCCAAAATCCTGTTCCTGGAGAGCTGTCCCAGGCTCTGCACAGCACCTAGAGTTGAGAGATCTCCCTCTGTGTGCTGCTGCAGCACATCCCCTGGGATGGCTGTGCTGGAGGGGACACTGTGCCCCCCACTGTGGTCAGGCAGCCCCGGCTGAGCCGTGGGACGGGGACTGGAATGTGCGAGAAGCCGCTTGTAAAACAAAAATCAAACATTTTGTCCGCTGGAATCTGACCCAGGGGCACAGCGCAAACACGACAGCGATATCCCAGCAGCGAGGGGCCATCCTGATGGGTGGGAAAGTGCAGTGCTCTGCAGTCCCAGTGGTGGTGCTGGGAGCAGCTGGTGGCTGCTGGGAGCTCACTGCGATGGCAGGAAGAGCTGCCTGTGGCTCCTGGGACTGTCACTTCACAGTGTCTCTCTTTGCAGCTGGGGTCCCGATGACGATGGGAAGACCGTGGATGGCCCCCATCAGCTGGGAAAGGTAAAACCCCTCCCCAGCACTGCTGGGGGAGCCTCCAGGGCTTGTGGCTTCTTGCCTGCCTGTTCAGGCAGGGAGGGACGCTGCTGTGACACTGTGCACGTCTGTTTGTGTCCCTGGGTGCCAACCGAGGTTTCCCTGTCACCGTGTGGTTGGGAGAGGCGACGCTACGGGGGGAGGGCAGCGTTCAGGCAGGGCAGGATGAGCTTTCCAAGGAGAGGCTGGTTCCAGCAGGAAATGACTCTTTTGCAACCTGTGGTATTGCACCGACAACTTTTGCAACCCACAGGATGCTCTCTGCTCAGGAGGCCGAGCTTTCCCAGGGCTCAGGGTGGTTCTCGAGGCAGGAATGGTGCCTTTGGATACTGGGAGTAAATAAGGGGAGTGGGATTGCAGTGGGAGGAAGAGTCAGACCTGAGGCTGCTCCTTCCCAGGCCATTAAGATTTTCTCACAGCTCCTGTGCTGCAGAATTGCTGCAAAACACACCCTGTGCTGCAGCAAGGGGTCACTGAGGGGCCCCAAACCAGCCCTGGGGTGTGGTTCTGCTCCAGGGCTCTTCTGCTGTGCTTTTCCAACCACAACTCAGCAATTCCTGCTCTCTTCGGAGCAGCACTGACAACCGAGCTGTCCTTTCACCATAACAAATCGTTTCCAGTTCTGCAAGTTAATTTATTCCCTTCCTGCCTGCAGAGACAGCTGGAACAAGCTCCGGGACACAGAGCATGGGCAGAGCTCGCTGTGCCATAGCAGAGTCAGGAAGGCAGAATGTTCCTTCATGTGCCAGGGGGAGGGAGAGCAGGGGGGCCACTTCCAGCGGGATTGTGTCCTTGCTCATCCATCAGACGTGTCCTTTCCCCAGGTGGGAATGATGTCAGGGCGAGGTGTCTGGGCTGGACACGTGCTTCCAGGTGGGGCTGCTGGCAGTGTGTTTCTCGGCAAAGGCAAAGCCCAGGATTCTGGGCACTCACAGAAGTGGCTGTGTGTGGGGAGCTCTGATCGCACATGCCGGGCTGGCTGCGGTCAGAAACCACTGGGATCAGCCTGGAAGGACCCAGGAGGAGCCACCCCAGCCTGTCCCTCTCCACAGGCTGCCTTGCAGCACGGGGTGATCGCAGGGCGCCGGGGCTTCGGGAGCATCTTCGTGGTGGCCAGTGGCAACGGGGGGCAGCACAGTGACAACTGCAACTACGACGGATACGCCAACTCCATCTACACTGTCACCATAGGTGAGCCTGGCTCTTCTGTCTGCTCCCTTCCCAAAGCACACCACCTGCCCAGCTGGGAGCTAGCTGGTGGTGGGAATCTGTGGGAAAGTGTCTTGGAATGAGCATGGCAGTGTGTAGGGTGTGCTGGGCTCCAGCTCCCGAGCCTGCATTTTGCTTCTGACCTACAGAGCGAGAGGAGGGTGGAGAAATTCCTGCCTGGGTCCAGGCCTCCCTCCTGGGGCTGTGACAGACACTGCCATGTTCAGGGAATGACCTGGAATGCAGCATTCCCATCATTTGTGTTAGAGGAGAGACGTGTAATCCGTGTTGTCAGCAGCAGGAGCTGCATGAGGGGTGGATCTGAGTGGTACTGAGCACAGGGAAGGATTATTTATCGTGGCTGCCCTTCCTGTAGATCTTCCAGGCAGGAAAAATGCAGGCTTGGTTCTGATTTCCCTGCCCAGCTCCCAGCCCCTGGAAGAGCACGTCTGGCAGGAGAGGCTCTCAGGGGATCAACACCTTGAAATTTCAGCAGTTGAAGCAAAACAGGTTTTACACAGCCGATGCCATTCCCGTTTTCCCAGGAGCAGTGGATGAGACAGGCTCCATGCCCTTCTACGCCGAGGAATGTGCCTCCATGCTGGCCGTGACCTTCAGCGGCGGGGACAAGATGATGAGGAGCATTGTGAGTACCTGTGTCCCCTGTGCCCTCCTGGCCACCCCGGGGACAGCCAGGACAAAGCTTCATCGCCTCCAATTCCCACGCAGTTCCTCCGCGGCCCAGGGCATGGATATGCCTTTTATCCAGGTCCTGCTCAAACAGGGCGAGGGTCCTGTTCTCTCTGGGGGCTGCCCCCCTCGCTCTGCTCCCGAGGGATGCTGAGCACAGAGGGCAGGGAGAGCATCGGGCTCTTTAAACCACTTGGCCCCAGCCTCTCCTCTGCTCTGCCACGTGGGCCTCTCCCAGTCGAATTTTTAAGAATATTTTTATCAGCTTTTCCTTTTTTTGCCAGAAAATGACTTCTCGTCAACAACACGTCCTTTCTGCCTGAGCCAAGCAGCCGGGGCTGTTTTCCCCCCTGTGGGCCTGGCCCAGCCTGTCCCTCCCCTGCTGCTGCTGCCCACGGGGAGCTGCCAGGCTGTCCCCACCCCGTGGTGTGACCCCTTCCTGTCCTGTGGGGCCAGCAGGGACTGCAGAGCCCACCCACCCCAGGCCATCCCTGGCTCCCTGATTTTTGGGGTTGGGCTGTCCCTGGCTTGGAGGATCTCCAACCAGGACAGGTTCTTCCTAAAAACATTTTGCTGTGGCTCTGTGCCTGCCACACAGCAGCTGAATCCAGGCTTGTCCAACAGGCTTCCCCACGTGCTGGGTAAACCGGGGGAGCAGGGAGAGCCTGGGATCCTCAGGCACCTGGTTGGGACTCGGCAAGCTCCTCCTGTGGCCCAGAGCCAGGGCAGGGATCCGTGCCCAGCCAGGGCATGGCACAGTCTGCCACAGGGGGAGTGAAACTCGGAATGGAGCTGATTTTTCCTTTCCAAAATCACTCCAGTTGTCCCAGGCTGGTTTGGAAAGTACTGACACTGGGGAAAAAAGGGAACCAACGAGGGCTCTGCTGCATTCCCTCAGGAGGTACAGGCTCATGGTCTGGCTTTCCCCAGCCTGGTGTGAGTGCTTTTAGGTCACAAATGCACGTTCATTTTAAACGTGGCCTTATGGGACACTCACAGAGGAGCTGGCACTCCGTGGGGATCCAGGACGAGATCCACACACAGCCTGGCAATGGCACGAGCCACAGAGACATCCCGTGCCACAGTGGCTCCTTCAGCCAGCCCGTGCCTTGCTAAACCCCCACAGTCTGCTCCTGGGCACCCTAGAGCTCACTGCAGTGGTGGCAGAGTTAAATTCTCTGCAGCCATCTGCTCCAGCTTTTGTGGTTTTTTTTCTTTTACCAGACCATAAACTTTGTGTGGTTTCCTTAATGGGAAGAATTTAATACGGCTTCTGGCACTGGCTGTGCTTCCCACTGAAAGTTTGTGCTCTCGGGGTGCTCTGTGTGGGACACTCAATGTCCCAGCGTGAGCTGGAGCCACTCACAGCTGGAAAAATGGGATGGAGTCAAGCAAAGACACAACAAACCCTCCAGGTTTTGGGTTTTCTCCCCATGGGGAGCAGAGGGAGATGGATGCACTTGCTTTGCAGTGAGGTGGCATAATTTGGGAGCTGCCTGGTGTCTCATTGGAGGCTCCATGTGCTCTGCACAGTCCTGTGTGGCTCCTTTGCAGTCTGGTTGTGACACTGAGATCTGAGTGAAGGCGAGGAAGAACCCAAAACACCTACCAGGATTTTCCCACAAAGTTGCTTAGTTGGGGCTGGTTTATCTCTCTCTCCAAAGGGAACTGTCCCCATCCATCCCTTCCCAGCTGGGATCACTGTTCCTGCAGTGAGGCTGTGCCAGGACCTCTCCTGTGAGCAGCAGCAGCTGTGTCACAGCCTGAGCTTGGGCTGGCGAGGGCACAGCTCGGGGCCAGGACCACGTGTACCTGTCCAGCCACCCCAGCACGGCCACATGGCCTGACAGAGGCCTCTCTCCTCTTCCTCGGCAGGTGACGACAGACTGGGACTTGCAGAAGGGCACGGGCTGCACGGAGGGTCACACGGGGACATCGGCTGCCGCTCCCCTGGCCGCGGGGATGATCGCGCTGATGCTGCAGGTGCGGCCGTGCCTCACCTGGCGAGACGTGCAGCACGTCATCGTCTTCACGGCCACCAAGGTGAGGGGGTGGCCCTCCATCCCTCCGTCCCGCTGCTGCCCCTCAGGGATGCTGCAGGATGGCCCAGGCCCTGCTGTGCACATCCCTGTTTATGTCTGCTGCCCCTCCATAAATCTCTCACTCCTCTGGCTCCCAGCGCGGGGATCGCGCTTTCCCCTTGCCCCGTGTTCCTTCCAGGAATGTGGCTGAGGCATTTTCCCCTGTCATGATAATAAATAGGGTATTTGCCTCAGGAATGCCTCCGTCTGCCAACGCGGGGGTCTTCCAGGGGCTCAGCAGGTTCCAGGGGCTCAGCAGGTTCCAGGCTCAGCAGGTTCCAGGGGCTCAGCAGGTTCCAGGGGCTCAGCAGGTTCCAGGGGCTCAGCAGGTTCCAGGCTCAGCAGGTTCCAGGGGCTCAGCAGGTTCCAGGGGCTCAGCAGGTTCCAGGGGCTCAGCAGGTTCCAGGGGCTCAGCAGGTTCCAGGGGCTCAGCAGGTTCCAGGCTCAGCAGGTTCCAGGCTCAGCAGGTTCCAGGGGCTCAGCAGGTTCCAGGCTCAGCAGGTTCCAGGGCTCAGCAGGTTCCAGGGGCTCAGCAGGTTCCAGGCTCAGCAGGTTCCAGGGGCTCAGCAGGTTCCAGGGGCTCAGCAGGTTCCAGGGGCTCAGCAGGTTCCAGGGGCTCAGCAGGTTCCAGGCTCAGCAGGTTCCAGGCTCAGCAGGTTCCAGGGGCTCAGCAGGTTCCAGGCTCAGCAGGTTCCAGGGGCTCAGCAGGTTCCAGGCTCAGCAGGTTCCAGGGGCTCAGCAGGTTCCAGGGGCTCAGCAGGTTCCAGGCTCAGCAGGTTCCAGGGGCTCAGCAGGTTCCTGGCACTCAGGCCCCGTGTGTGTGCGGTGGGACTGGCCCAGCCCAGGGGCTGTCACCTCTGCAGTGTCACCTCCTGGTCCAAACAGTGGGAAAGCGAGGAGCTCTGCCCTGCCCTGGCCTTTCCTGGGTTCTCCAGAGGACTGGGCTCCTGGAAACAGGCACAACAGAGAGCTGGGCAGCAAACCCAGCCCTTCCCTTCTCCCAGAGCGGGAGTGGGAACTGGCTGGAGGGATGGGGCTTCTTCCACACCCCTCTGGGGAGCAGGAGTCAGCGTCCAGCTGATGCTGTGCTCACTTTGGCATGGGACAGTGTTTTCCATAACTCCAAGCCAGTGTTGCCGGAACACTACAACCCGATAAGTGATGGGACCCAGATCTGTCCTGCCCCAGCTCTTGTTGATTTAAAGGACTCCATTCCTTCTCTCCAAGGCTTCTGCCATCCCACAGGCAGTGGTTTGGGCAGCGGGGAGCGGCTGGGATGTTTCAGAGCAGAGGCATTTGTGCCCTTTCGTGCTGCTCCATTTCCTTTCTGAGGAGCTGGGAAGCCACTTTGTCCTGGGATCTGTTTCAAACAAAGGTCAACCTGTTCCTTTCTAATAAGGCCATGTGGGTTTGCTTCCCCACCACTGTGGGATGTGTCTGTGCCTCCTTCCCCTCAGGCCTGGGCGTTTCAGGCTGCTGGTGTCCCCCCAGGTCACCAGAGCACCCCGTGTGTCTTTGCAGTACGAGGACCGTCACGCCAAGTGGGACACGAACCAGGCGGGCTTCAGCCACAGCCACCAGCATGGCTTCGGCCTGCTCAACGCCTGGAGGCTGGTGAACGCTGCCAAGGTAATTCCCTGCCCTCCCACACCTGCCCTGTGGGCAGGCACAGCAGCCCAGCCCTGCGGCGGGGACAGCTCCCATCCTGGTGACGCCGTGGGGTGACACCGCTGCCGTTCAGGGCCAGCACCTTGGCCACCATCCTGCTGGCCCTGGCTCTGAGGCTGCTTTGGGTATGAGGTCATGAGGCTCTCAGCAGTGCCTCAAAGCTGCCCCGAGCTGCTGCTCTCCAGCACTATATATAGCCATGGCGAGGGCCTGATTCACGGCGACGGGAGCTTCGTCAGCAGCCCCAGCACCTTCCTCCCTCCACAGTGGCTGCAGGGAGGGTGTCCTGCCCGGAGAAACAGGCTGTTCTCAGCTGGCAGCTCCGGGGGAGTGGTGTGCTCACAGCAGGCAGAGGCATCCCCATCTCTCCCTCCCCTGGTCACACGGACACCGGGGCATGTCCCTTTGGTCCCAGCTCATGTGTGGAGCTCTGTGCAGCTGTGCTGGGTCACTGCCACTGCCAGCTGTGCCCCCAGAGTCACAGAGACTTCACGGCTGCTCCCTCTTCCTGCAGGCCCTTGTGTTCTGCTCCTTTCCCACCTTTCCTGGGCACGTGGGCTGCTGTGACACCGCAGGGATGCTGTGTGCAGCAGCATCAGGGCCCTTGGCCTGGGCCCACATCCAGGACAGGAGCAGCTTGTGAGAGCTGTGGGAGATGGAGGGATGGATGCAGTCTGTGCTGAACCCTCTCCCCTTCCCCTGGCAGATCTGGGAGTCTGTGCCATACCTGGCCTCGTACATGAGCCCCGTGCTGAAGGAGGGCAGGAGCATCCCGGTGCTCCCGCAGGAGCTGGAGGTGGCCTGGAACGGTAAGAGCAGGTGTGCCACGGAGAGCACGTGCTGAGCACGTCGAGGCCCTGCCCGCTGGCGTGGGGCACGGCAGGGCAGCGCCATCCCGGGGCTGCAGGAGGCCAGGAAGGGGTTAAGTGCTGGGCTGCCTTGTTCCGCTGCCCATCCCGGGGGATCTGCCTGCTGCTGCCATCCCCTCCCCATAGCCCATCCCGTGTGTTTGGGGAGGCAGACAGGGCTCAGCGAGCAGGGCCGGGCTGGGCAGCGGCCAGAGCCGCTCCGCTGGCTTTGACCATTTTAGGTAATGCTGCGGCTCCCGACTTGGCCAGGCCTGTCCGGAACAACAGCGTGCGGCTCCGGCTGCTACCGAGGTGAAGGAGAGCTTGGCCCGAGCCCTTCCCGAGCCCCCAGCAGGGTCTGCACAGAGGGGACACTGAGGCGCCTGGGCCTGGCATGTCCCCGTGTCCCCCCTTAGAGTGGGACAGGAGCAGGCTGAGCCCCAGGCTGACCCTGCTCCGGAGGGGCTGTGGTCAGCAGCTCTGGGGCTGTGAGCGTTCGTGGAGCTGGGAGCAGTGTGAGATGGGATGGGGGAGCCTGGACACCTGGCTTCTGCTCCCCATCCCACGCAGGGCCGCTGGGAAGAGGCAGAGACGTGTGTGTGTCCTGTTAAGTGGCGCCACAACCCAGTGGGGCTGGCTGGGAGTGGGGACTCCATCTCAGCCACCAGCCTTGGCCAACCCCGTTCCCTTTCCCAGTCACCCCTGCCGACCTGGAGCTCTCTGGCATGAGGACCCTGGAGCACGTGGCAGTCACCGTCACCATAACCCACCCCCGCCGTGGCAACCTGGAGATCCGGCTCTTCTGCCCCAGCGGGATGATGTCCCTCATCGGGACCACCCGGAGCATGGACTCGTAAGCCCTGAGGGGACAGTGTGGAGGGCAGGACACCGGGGCCATGTCTGGCCTGTGGCTCGGGCTCCATGACCCCTCATGGGTTGTTTCCCCTTGGCAGGGACCCCAATGGCTTTGCGGACTGGACCTTCTCCACGGTGCGGTGCTGGGGTGAGGAGGCACAGGGCACCTACAGGCTGCTCGTCAGGGACATCGGTGAGTCCTGCCTTGCAGGGATCCTCGGGGGTGGTGGCAGCTCTGTGCTGTGTCCCTGGGAGCTGCCAGCTCGTCCCTTGGGTTGGCTCCAGAGAGTTTCCCACTGGACCAACCTCCTTCCTCCCCAGGGGACGAGAGCCTGAGGCCTGGCACCTTGAAGCAGTGGCAGCTGACCTTGTACGGCTCCTCCTGGTCCCCAGCAGAGATGAAGGAACGGCAGAGGTAGGACACAACGTCCCCAGCTGGGTGGGGAGCTGGGAGAGGGAGGCTGAGGGGCTTATCCCTGCCTGTGAGCGGTGGGCTGGAGCTGTGCTCCTGCCTGGTGGGCATGTGGCAGGTGAGGCTGGGGCTGCCCTCACACCTCACAGGGCAGGACACATCTCTGTGGGCTGAAGGAGACACTTCAGACCCTTGGTGGGCATTTGGGAGCCTCCCTCCTGCCTCCAGGAGCCTCACGGGGTGCCCTCTGTCCCCAGGCTGCTGGAGGAGGCCATGAGTGGGCAGTACCTGAGCAGCGACTTCTCCCTGCCCTGTCCCCCAGGGCTGGACATCCCCGAGGAGCAGCACTACACCATCACAGCCAACACCCTCAAGGTGAGCCTGCCTGTGGGCTGGGGAGCCCTGCATGCCCCCTGCATCCCCCCTGCATCCAGGATGAGCTGGAAGAGCAGGACCCTGCTCAGGACTCCATGCCCTCTCTGCTGGGCTGTAGGCAGGGCTTTGGTGGGGCTGAAGGCATTGTATCTCAAGGGGTTTCCCTCCACAGACTCTCCTGCTCCTGGGATGCTTTGCCGTGTTCTGGACTTTCTACTACATGCTGGAGGTTTGCCTGACGAGGAACGACGTGGGGCTGGACCTGGCCTGCTCCGGCTCCACCAGCTGCAGGTGGTACCAGCAGGGCGGGAAGCACCGAGCCCTGGAGAGCAGCCTGGAGATGGAGTCGGTGCCGCTGTACCGGGAGAAGGACGTGGAGGAGGCCGAGATGGAGTGCGAGCAGCTGGAGCCTGCCCGGGAACAGGAGGAGGGGTCCTGGACCCCCACCCACCCCAAACTTGCCAGCAATGGCAGAGCTGTGAGCTTCCACGAGGCAGCGCCCACGGGAACGGGATACCTGGGCCGGGAGGCAGAGACTGAGCTCCTCGGGGAGGACAGGGAGCACCAGCCCTGCTGACCGGGGCTGGGGCCGGGCTGGGGCCTCCCTCGGTACGACCTTCCCGGGCACGGGAGCACAGACTCATTGCTGAGCCTCCGTGGACCATTGCCACTGTGTCCTGCGGGAGGTGGTGTTGGAAGTGGCTGAGAAACAAGGAGAATGCTGGTACTGGAAAGGGAGCTTCCCTTCCCTCATTCTGGAAAACAAAGCAAGCCTTAAAGCCTTTCCCGACGGAGCCTGCCCTGCCGGACACTCACGGCTCCCTGTTGTGTGTGGAGTGCCGTTCCCACCAGGGCCGGGCAGCTCCACGCCAAGCCCCTTCCTGCCACTGCAGCGGGGCCAAAATGTGTCACTTTGTCCCTGATTTCTGCAGAGCGAGCCTGGAAAATGCAACAGGGCCCCAGCAGCCGCCTCTGCAGGCAAGGACCCTGCAGCACTGGCATTTTCCCGGGCTGGCAGCAGGCCCCTACCCACCAGTTATCCCAGTTTAGAAGCAGGGAGTTATTTCACTCATCTCCAACCAGCGCTTCTCCCTGCCCCCCGTGCTCTGATCCTGCTGATTCCTGCTCTCCCGTGGGCACAGAGCAGCTGTGGGGTGGGGGAGGCAGGAGCCAGCACGTCTGGGGGGCAGGATGGGGCTGTCCCTGTGTCGGTGGGCACAGGGGCACCTCTGGTAACAGGTCTGGGTTGGGCTGGGGAGGGGAGGCTGAGTTGCTCTGGCAGTGGCTCATCCGAGCAGGGTTGGCTTGTTCACATGTCTTTGGGTTCGGTGGTTTATTTTTTTAAAGCTGGGGTTTGTTTTTTAATCGGCAAAGCCCTTTTGTGTAGCTTTCCAAATAAAGCCTGAAAAACCCTCCTCTCCCCCATCCATCACTCTTCTGCCCTCCCAGAGCTTCTTCACTGTGGAAAAATGCATCAGGCAGCACCTCCCAGCCCCGGGGCCATGGGGGTCCCGGGGCTGGGGTCCTGCACAGAGGGGGCTGTGTGCCCTCTGTGCCCTGCGAGAAAAGGGGCTGCTCCAGGCAGGGGGAGGCACGGCCTGGGCCAGAGCCTTGGAAGGAGCAAGGGCAAAGGTGGTTCAGGGGGCAGAGGGCAGCGTCTTCCAAGCTGGGCAGGGAGAATCCAAACTCCAGCCTTGGTTTTCCCAGGTTTGGAGGTGGGAGAAGGAGCAGCTGCAGCCTTTTAGGGAGGGTGGCTTTGGCTTTCCGGGTGCCACCAGCCAGCAGTGACAGGGCGGGCGGGAGGAAACCTCGTCAGGCCACGCTAGATGAACAGAACCTTTTAATTTTGACAAAAACGAAGTACAAAACCGAGGCCAATTCTCTCTTCTCCCCGTTGGCAGGGATCTCTGCGGCGGTGGCGCGGGGCTGGTGCGGGCAGGGCAGGGCAGGGCAGGGCAGGGCAGGGCAGGGCGGTGGCCCCGGGGGTCGGGGCCGGGGGCGGCAGGACCGGCTGGCGGCGGGGGTGCGAGGCCGGGGGGCTGCGGCTGCCCGGGGCACGGCGCGGGGGCTGCGGGCCCGAGGGGCTGCGGCGGGGGCGAGCGGCCGCTGCGGGGCCGTGGCGCGGGCGGGCGGATGCTCCTCAATAAATACCAATGGATCGGCGGCGGCGCTGGGCCGGGGGAGCGGAGACGGAGGTCCCGGCTGGGGAGGGCTGGGGGCGGCGCGGCGTGCCTAGCTGATGATCTGCCGGGGCCGCCCGTAGCTCATCCCCGCCTGTGACGCTCCCTTGTTGCTGCCCATCTGTAGGCCGATGATGTTCTTGCCCTCCTTCAGCTGGCTCTCGGTGAACTCCCGCTTGTGCTCCTGCGCCTTCCTGCGGGGCACAGGGACAGACCGTGGGGCACCTGCGCTCCCCGGCTGTGCAGGAGCCCCCCCGATCTTCGGGAACGCCCCGGCCACCCTCCCTCGCCAGCTGAGAGCTTGGCATCCCGCTTCCATGTGCTCTGAGCAGCTGCAGGACAAGTGGGTCCCCATGCCCAGCTCTGCACACCCCCACTTACTTCATGAACCAGTTGGGGTCCCCGTGGTAGTTGCCATCGTTCTTGGTGACTGCCAGGCTCCCCAGGGCCATCAGCGTCCTCTGCACTGCCGCCATGTCCTTGGCTGCCAGGGAAAAGAGGGGCGTGAGGATGGGCACGGCGCAGCACGGCAACCCTGGGACCCCCGACCCCGACTGCCTCCCTCCCGCACCTTCAAAGAGGTCCACGGTCTGGAAGATGTCTGTCTTGACCACGCCGTAGTCCTCGGCCGCCTTCAGGAACTGGGCAATCTGTTCCATCTGCTTGAAGACCATGGTGGGCGGCGCGTCGGGGATCTTGACGGGCTTGGAGCCGTCGGGGTAGAGGCTGTTCACCAGCCTGCTGAGCACCTGCGGCAGAGGGGAGCCTGGGTTTGCTGCTCTGCCTACGGAGCTCCCCGTGCTGCCCACGGAGCTCCCCGCTGGCCACCCACCCCGGGCCCCACTTACGATGCCGTTCTTCAGCCAGACCTGGAAGCCCAGGCGGCCCCGCTCGGGGCGTCCCACAGCAGCCCCGCACTGTGCCACAATCCACTCCACCAGCCTGTCCTCCAGCTCGTCATCGTACTTCTTCTCGATCTTGGACTGCACATCCCTGCTCATGCCATAGGCTGGGCCTTTGTTTGCCATGGCTGCGGTGGTGGGAGACCTGGTGGCAAACAAGGGCTGTCAGGCTGTGGAAATGCTGTCCCCTATCCAGAGACCCCTCAGCCACCATTGTGCCATCTGCCTGCCACCCTGCTGCAGTGGGGACAAGCCCTTCTCCTGGCTCTTCCCTCGCCACATAACAGCCCTTCAACTCCATCCAGATGTGTTTGGAGGAGAATTCACCACCTCCAAAATCTGCCCAGACAGATGGTTCCTGTCCTGGCAGAGATGCCTCATCCCCAGCTCAGACTGTGCACAGGAGCAGCCTCATCCTTGTCCCTCGCCAGCTCCTGGTTGGCACGGATATCCCTGGTGTGACCATGCCAGGATCCAGGTGGCAGTGTGACCACGTCAAGGCTGGCTGGCTGTAGCATGGAATGGTGGCCATGGCACAGCCGGGTGGCCATGCCATGTAGGGCAGGGTGGCCGTGGGTGGCCTTGGCACGGCAGATCCGGGTGCCAGGGAGGAGCACGGGCGAGGCGGGAGCAGTGGGAGCCGTGCCCGTGCCCTTGTAAGGACATGCTGCGGGCGGTGATGGCAGGTAGCCGGCTGCGGGCAGGGCCCGAGGGTGCCAGGGAGGATGCCAGGGAAGATGCCAGAAGGAAGAGGCTCTGGGAGTGGCAGCCAAGCCTTTGGTGGAGCTGGCATCGCTCCTCCTTGCCTGGCTCCTTGCTTGGCATGAAGCCTCTGAGTGCTAGGATTGTGCGCTCCAGGAGCTGTCCCACATCCACGCCCTGCCTCTGGTAGGCTCACCCTGACCGCTGGGCACAGGCACCCTGGCTCCTGCAGGATGGGCTGAGACCCAGCACAGCTCAGTGCAGGAGAGGATGCTGACCCCGCTCGCTCCCCACAAACCCCGTGATTTATGTCGTGATACCCCACAAGCCCTAAGGGCAGCCTGTGCCCAGACCCCGAGCTCTGCTGGGCACATCCAGCAATGCCACAGATGCCACAGCCAATCCCACTCCGTGCCCTGGCCCGACCTGGCACAGAGGGGTCACGCACGGCTCCCTCGGCCACACGGCATTGCTCGTCAGCTGCCCCCGGCCCCACCAGTCCGGTGCCCATCTCCCGTCCCCGCCGAACACGGGGCACAATCGGGCGCTGAGGGCTGGAGCTGCCCCTCCATCGCTGCCCTGGGCCCCGCACGGCCCCTCCGGCCACCGCGGGGACCCGCAGCCGCGCAGCCCCGCCGGGAGCGCGGTCCGGGAAGGTGGGAGCAGGACAGGACCCGGCAGTGACCCCAGCCCGAGCAGGGGAGCCCGACCCTCCCCCGGGGAGCAGCGGTGCGGTCCCCGTCCCGGAGCGGCACGATCCCCGTCACGCCGGGAGCGGATCGCAGCCCCGGGAAAGGCTTCGCTATTCCAGGTACAGCGTCCCCATCCCGGGGAGCAGCACCCCCGCACCGGGGGCTGGCGTTCCCACCCGGGAGACCCTCCCCGCCGCCCCCCCCCCGCGGCAGGACTTACAAGCGGCTGCGGACGGAGCGAGGGCGATGCTCGGCGAGGGACCAGCGCTCTGCCCCGCGGGGACCCCGACCTTGCGCTAAAAGGAGGGCGGCGGGACGGTGATGTCAGCGGGGCGCGGAGCCCGGCCCCCCCCAAACCCTCCCTCCCGGGGCGTCCGGCCCCGCAGCGCTCCATGACTCCATCCCAGGCACCATATTTGGGGAAAGACTCCGAAAAGCAGCGACGAAGCCCGTGCTCGTGCATTCCCCGCGTGCCTCCGCCCCAGCGGGGCCGGGGCCAGGGCGGAACCGGGCCGGGGGCTGATGGACTAAATCCTTTTATAGCCAGGCGGCAGCGCCGAGGGCTCCTGCCCTGACTTCACGGCTGGTTTTCCCGTGCGCTCACCGCCGGGAGCCGGGGCGGCCCCGGGATGCTGGGGGGGACACTGGTGACAGCCGCGGTGCCCGCTCGGGGCTGCCGGGGCCGGCAGCGAGGCTGCGGCATCCCGCGGGCACCGCGCCTGGGCATCCCGCAGCATCCCGGGATTCCCTGTGCCCGCGGGCAGCAGCTGGAGCGGCTCAGGGCACAGCGGGACACGCAGCAGCGCTGGCACCGCTGCGATGATGCCGCGGGGGATGCCCCCCGATGATGCCCCAGGGGACTTTGCTGCCCGTCAAGTGGGACCCCCTGGGCATCCCTACCCACCCCTGGGGCCGCCAGCCCCCCCGTGCCCCACAGGCCACCCCCAGCCTCCCCACAGGGGCTCTCCAGGGAAGTATTTCCGAGCCCCTGAGGCATGTTCCCTCTCCCAAAATCCCGTGGGGATAAGGAGCCGGTGCCACAGCAGGCCCTGGCTGGCACCCGGTGGCACCTGCCCCACGGGACCCCTGGCAGGAGGCAGCAGGCACAGGCAAAGTGCAGACACTTTAATGCGAGTCCCTTCCCAGCAGATCCGCGCGTGGACAGCGCGGCACCTTGATGGGGAGCGGCGATGGGGCCCACTGCGGCCACCTCCTCCTGGGACACTGAAGGAGACACGAGTGGGGCCTCTCGGGCCACCGCCACCTCCGTGCTGGCCCCACGCACCCCCACCTCCCACCCATACGACTCAGGCACTGAAGAGAGACCCACACCCACGTGCTTGGGGGGCCACGGGGCTGCTGGCACGGCGCTCGCCCCAATCCCCCCACTGTGGCCACGGGCACACGGACACGGAGCAGCAGCAGCAGCACCTTTTCCAGTGTCACTTGCCACCGAGGACGGATGCCCCGGCAGCCCCCCAGCCCCATTTTTGGCTATGACGGGCCCAGGGATGGGCACAAAGTGCCTGGAGCGACCCGGCTGATGGGAAGGAGGCAAACCAGGACCCCCGGGCTGCGTGGGGAGGGGGACGGAGTGGCTGGCAGGACCTGCAGCGCAGAGATCCCTCCCCAGGGGTGGGTGCCCCCTCCCGGGGCTGCAGCTGGGCGTTTGGCACAGTCCCAGGGCAGCAGGTGGCTGCAGGCTCCTAGAAGACGTAGATCTTGTCCCGCTGGACACAGTCCAGGTCATCGTCCAGCGTCAGCAGCACCTGTGGAGCGATGGCAGTGAGGGGAGCAGGGCATTGGTCAAATGGGGAACCGGGGACAGCGGCTGCTGTGCCGGTGGAACCAGCACCTACCAGGAAGGAGCCGAACATGGCGATGGAGGAGAGGAAATGCCAGATGTCATGGTCGTCAAAGAAGTCGAGCAGGATGCAGTCACGGTTGTGCTCCCGGGATTCAGCTGGCGTTTTCTGCCGGGCACAGGGCCAGTGTCACTGTGCCTGCCCGTGGCTACCCTGCCCACCCCACTGCCTGTGCCACCCTCCTGCTCACCTGCCAGGTGCTGAGCCCCTGGAAGAAGAAGAAGAGGGCAAAGCCCCAGACTATGGAGGTGCTGATGATGCAGAGCAGGGGGATGAGCTTGATGCGCTCGCCGCTGCGGAGCTGTGGGAGAGGCCGGGGTCACCGTGTGGGCAGGAGCTGGCAGCAGTGCTCATCCCTGCCCTGCCCTCCCCCTGGGCCCGTGGGGGCCAGGGGCTCGACTCCCACCTTCATGATGATGTAGAAGGCGAAGTAGAGGAGGAGGTTGCAGATGCCAATGGCCAGCAGGTAGGAAGCGAAGTCATTGGGGCGGACAATGAGGCCGTAGGCAGCGCTGGGGAGGCAAGGACAAGCAGCAGAGTCACCCTGCGGGTCCCCCTGCCATGCCCGCTGTCCCCAAAGCATGTCTGCAGCCCCCGGGAGATCAGACAGAGCGGGGGGACTCCGGGGTGCCACAGCTGCAGGGGGACCTGTCATGCTGGGCTCACAGCTGTCACGAGCTGCCTGTCCTCGGCCCAGCCCCCGCGGAGGGATGGCAGAGCCGCAGGAGCGGGGTGGGGGCGGCAGCAGGGATGGGGAGAAGCAGGGTGCGATCTGGCACGTGCCCAACTCTGCACTCACAGCGACCAGTTGATGATGTTTCCCATGACCAGGAGCACCATTCGGTCCTGCAAAGGATGAGGGGGCCGTGAGGGGCGGCAGGCAGCTGCTCTGGGGGGGCTGCCAGGCAGGGTCTCCACAGAGCCAGGGCCCTGGTGCCAGCACTCACCACGTACATGGGCCCGCTGCACTGCCGGACGCAGTCCGTGTACAGCACGTGCAGGATCCTGCGCAGGATTCCCGAGTCTGTGGGGAGAGGGGAGGTGACACCAGGGGCCACCACATTGCCCCCTGCCCACCCCGCTCACGGTGCCCCCCCTCACCCAGCTTCCAGCGCCCCATGTAGTACAGCTGGGTGCTCAGCAGCAGCGTGGCCACGATGTGGATGACGGAGAAGACGATCCAGAAGGCCGTGTTCCCCTTCCCAAAGACCTGCGGGACGAGCGGGAGGTGGGCGGTGAACTGTGGGGGCAAGCAGCCACTGCCCCCCCCCCGCACCCACCATACTCACCACGCCCACCACGGAGAAGAAGATGACGAGGGCCAGGCAGGCATAGGCGCTGTAGGCGCTGGCATTGATGTCCGGGTGACGCTTCTGGTAGAGCTTGAGCATGCAGAGCCCGGCGATCATGTACATGAAGGAGGTGTCTGCGGGGACACGGCGGTGAGAGGGGCGTGGGTGGCCCCGGTGGGGGTGGTGGGGGGCCAGGGGGGCACTCACCGAACTGGAAGTTGGTGTAGTTGGGGCAGACGTGGTAGCAGGCGCTGAGCAGCCCTTCCATCATGAGGGCAGTGCCCATGGCGTAGAAAAGCCCGAAGTGCTTGGGGATGCCACACTCCTGTGGGGCAGAGGGGAAGGAGGGGCAACAGGGGGTCTTGGAAAGCTGAGCCCCCCCAGGCAGCCCGAGCACCCTAGGCAGCCCTGTCCCTTACCAGGGCATGGGCATCGTTGCGCAGGAGCGCACGGTTGTAGTTGATCTCGCGCTGCAGGATGATCAGCAGGAAGAGCAAACCCAGCAGGACGTAGCCCAGGTTGCTGAGGATGTTGTTGAAGGCGCTGCGAGGGGCCAGTCCAGGTGTGGGTGCTGCGGACCCCCCTTCCTCCCCAGGGCCCTGCTGCAGCCCAGCCCTGGGCACAGGGGACCCCCAGCCCCCCTCCTCGGACCCCCAACGCACCTGAGGTTCCCCAGCGGGTGGGCGCACAAGAAGTTGTAGTAGCAGATGTCCTGGTTCCCGGTGACATTCACTACCTGTGGGCACAGGCGGCGTGAGGGACACGAGGGACCCCCAGGGATGTCCCCATTGTGCTGGGGAGCACAGTTTGGGACCGCAGCCCCTAGAGCTCCCAGGAGCCCCCCTGCTGCCCCACTCACCGTCTGGTAGGTGATGACAAGCTGGACAACGGGGAGGGCGTAGAAGACAGCAATGGTGGCAATGTTCCTGGGAGAGGGTGGGGATGTCAGGGGGTCCCTGCTCTGCACCCCGGGCTGGAACACAGCTTAGTGCCCCCTCCCCACCGCCTCCCACTCACCAGAAGTAGATCTGGTACTTCTTCCGCAGCACCCGCTTGTCCTTGCGCGCCAGGTCGGCCACGGACAGGTATTGCTGCAAGGAGAGGAGGGTCAGGGGCTCGCCTGGCCAGCGGGGAGCAGCTGGCAGGGCTGGGGGCCGGGGGGACGCACACCTTGGTGCGGATGACATTCTTGTCGTAGTCGATGTCAGCCAGCGTGTCGTAGTCATCCTCCTCGACGGAGCTGAGCGAGTCCAGGCGCGGCCGGCCGGCCACGTTCTCCAGTGACCGCTCCCCTGCGGCCGAGCCGGGGCCATCAGCAGAGCCCCCGGGCCAGCCCGCCTCTGTGCCCACCCCGCAGAACCCCAATCACCCCCAATTAACCACTGGGCTGCCTCCCTGCAAACTCACACTGGGGACAGGCTTCAGTTCCCTGCAGCCCTGCCCTGGGGACAGGCAGTGGCTGTGCCCACGTGGGCGAGCATTGCCCCGTGCCTGTCCCCCGGGGCTCTGGGGACCACCGGGAGCCAGGTGGACAATGTCCAGCCCCTCAGGTGCTGCCCTTGCTCTGAGGGAGGGGAGCAGGAGTGCTCTGTGCCCTGGGCACAAGCTTGGGGCTGGGCAGATTTCGCCCTGATTGGCCCAACCCCGCCCGGTACCAGCATCTACCCATGGCAATGCTCAGCGGCCTCATCGGGGTGGAGGGCGTGCGCCGCTTGAACTGCTCCTGCCCTTCAAAGGAAAGCCAGAGTTACTGGGGCAGGGCTCCCTGGGCCGTGTCACCGATGGAGACCCCGCTGGGGGCTGCACGGAGGGGCTGGCAGCCCCAGGACCCTTCCCGGAGATGGAGAGGGACAAAGCCAGGATGCCACCGGGCACGAGGCTCCGCAGGGCTGCAGCCACATCCATCGCCCCCCGACTCACCCACGTAACTGTAGGAGACTTCTGCCGAGGCCAGGCTGTCCGTGATGCCCTCGGTGCTGCTGGAGGAGCCGTTCCCTGCGAGGACAAGGACGAGCAGAAGATGGGCACAGTGCATGGGCACGGGGCTGAGGGACACGGGACAGCACGTGGCACTCACCGAAGGAGCCGTAGCCGTAGCTGTCGTAGGGGCCATGGTTCAGGAAGGAGTCAGGGATGCTGCGGGAGTGACCTGCGGGACAGGAGGGTCCCTGTCACCCTCAGTGGCACCCCTGTCCCAGAGCCGCATGGCCATTGGGCACAAAGCAGCTCCCAGCAGCCCTGCCCTGGCACGGGGCGAGCTCAGAGCCAAGGACAGAGCTGGCACCTACCCAGGAGCGACGCTGGGAGTCCCGGGAAAGCCACGGAAAGAAAGAGACAGACCTGGTGAATTGCAAAGCCAGCACAGCCCTGCCAGCCCCACAGCAGAGAAGTCTGGGACCTCCCTGTCCCCCTGACACTGGGATTTGTCCCCAGAAGCTCAGGGGGACAGTGGGGAACTCCTGCAGAGGCAGAGGCTTTGCCGCAGGCTCAAGAGGGCAGAATAATCAGTAATTCCCCAGGCAGACCCCTCCATGCTGCCGGCTGCTTCCTCCATCCCTCACCTGTGTCCAGGCTCGGCGAATCCATGGCTGCCAGGAGCCCCTTCCTCTTGTGCTGCCTGCCAGGGGAAGTGGCTGTCAGCCCGTCTGTGCCACTGCCAGGGCGAGGGGACACAGCCTGAGGGCCCCCAGCAGGACTGTGCCCATGGCTCAGCACCCGAGGGGCAGTGACACCCGAGCACTCACCGGCAGCTCTCCCAGCAGGCGATGAGCAGCGTCAGGACGTAGAAGGAGAGGAAGATGCCGAGGCAGAAGAGCACACTGCGCACGTAGGCCTCGGCTGTGCAGAGCCAGGACAAGCCCTCAGTGGGGGTGGCATCTTGGGGGACCTGCCACGGGTCCCTGCAGAGCCCAGCACCCCCAGCCCCTCCCAGACTCACAGGTTATGGCAGGTGACACCATCACCTCCAGTGTCTTCTGCCGGTTGTGCTGATCCACAGGCTCATCTGGAAGAAGGCAGGGACAGGGCTCAGCTCTCTTCCCTGTCCCCAGCTCGTCCCCACACACAGCCCATGGTGGCAGCCCCGCTGCAAACCTGGAGAGGCATCCTTGGAGAGGGGGTAGTAGGGCAGAGCCCCCCCGCATGCCTCGTCCTCCGTCTTCACCACCACCACCACGTAGAAGCTATGGCTGGGGAAATCCTTCTTCTGCAGCAAGAGATGGGGGTCAGCAGAGCCCAGCTGGGGATCTCCCACACCAGAGGTTATGCCAGGGACATCCTCTGTGGGCTCCAGTAGCTGGCGGTAGGCAGGGACCGGGAGCGGCTCAGCCCCGCGGCACAGCCCCACGGCACGGCCCTGTGCCCACCTGCACCGTGATGGCCGCCTTCTTCGTCATGGTCTGGTACATCCCGATGAAGGCCACATTGTTGTCCAGGTCATAGACGGGGCACTGTGGGGCAGAGGGGCTGTCAGCCCCGCCAGGCACCACAGCTCACCCAGAGAGCAGAGAGAGCAGACCCCACAACCCAGACCTACCAGGATGTCCTGGATGGAGATGACAGAGCAGGGGAAGGCCATGGCCGAGGTCACCTTCACGATCACCGAGTCCACTCCTTCGGGGAACTCATACTTGAAGTACTGTGGGGAGAAAGTTGCTGCCATGGTGGCCACACTCCCCTCCCGGGTGCAGACCCCTCCCGTGCCACACCGTGCCAGCTCCCCTCACCTGCGGCTGGGCAGCTGTGGCGTTGAAGCTGAACCTTTTATTGGTCCTGCAGAGAGCATGGGAAAGGTGATGGGTGGTGAGGGGAGCCCACAGCCCCCACAGGCAGTGGTCAGGGAGGGGGACAAGGGTGTGGGGCGCCCCTCACAGCAGCACGAAGTTCTCCACGCGGGTGACCCGCAGCTGGTAGGAAGTGTTGACGGAGAGCGTGGACACATCCACGTAGAAGTTCTGGGTCTCCACCGCGGCCTTGGTCTGCGGCTGGCAGAGCGTGCGGCTCACCTCCTGGTACGCGTATTTCCGCTGGTACCTGGGCAGGGAGAGCCGTGTGTGCCCACCGACCCTGCCTGGGGACCCCTGCGCGGGGCACCCTGCATGGGGCACCCTACACGGGGAACCTCTGCACGGGAATAATCCCTGCTCGCCCCGCTGGTACTCACAGGCCCCGGAGGATGAGCGGCACCTGGAAAGAGACCACCGCCTCCTTCTGCCTCACCACGAAGAGGACGGGCCGCTCCTTGTGGTCCGAGAGGACATTGACCGACACCCGCACCCCCTCGGTCTGCGGGGACAGGGGAAGGCGAGGCGTTGGCCGGGCTGCGGCGGCTCGAACCGAGGGCTGGACTTTGCTCGGCCGCCGTGGCAGAGGCTGCCGTGCCCTGCGCACCCCACAGCCCCGGCACCCCTGGGGACGCTCGGCCCGGGGGGACGCGGCGGTGGTGACCACCCCGGCTCACCGTGTTCCTCCGGACGCTGTGGTTGAAGGCGTAGATGTTGAGCAGGTTGGCGTTCACCCAGTCGATGTAGGTGGTGTTGAACTGCGCTTCCCTCTCGTGCACCTCGCGGTCCCGGTGCGGCTGGGGCTGGGGTCGGACGGGCGGCGGGGACAGCAGTGCCCCGGCCAGCAGCGCCAAGGCCAGCGCGGCCGCCCCGGCGCCCGGCATCCCGCCAGCATCCCCGGCCAAGGTCCGCGGGGCGGGACGGCACGGACGGGACAGGCGGCACGGGACGGGACGGGAAGGGAAGGGACGGGAAGGGACGGACGGGGCGCTCAGCCGGGGCGCGCCCGGGCGCGCTGCCCCATGCCGGGCCCGCGGGGCGGTGCGGGCGCTGCTGCGGGCGCGGAGCGCTGGTCGGTGCGGCTGCCGAGCCTGCTGCCGGAGCCCCAGCCCAGCGCGCTCGCTCGCCCCTTCCCGTTCCGCACCGCGGTAAACACGGACCGGCGGTGACGTCAGGCCCGTCGCACGCTGGGTGCCCGGCCGGGGAAGTGACGCGGCGGCGGGGCGGGGGGACCGGCCCGAACCCGGGGGGACCGGCCCGAGGCCGGGGGGACCGGCCCGAGCGCGGGGGGACCGGCCCGAGGCCGGGGGGACCGGCCCGAGCGCGGGGGGACCGGCCCGAGCCCGTGGGGACCGGCCCCAGCCCGGGGGGACCGGCCCGAGCGCGGGGGGACCGGCCCGAGCCCGGGGGGACCGGCCCGAGCGCGGGGGGACCGGCCCCAGCCCGAGGGGACCGGCCCGAGCCCGAGGGGACCGGCCCGAGCCCGTGGGGACCGGCCCCAGCCCGGGGGGACCGGCCCCAGCCCGGGGGACCGGCCCGAGCCCGGGGGGACCGGCCCGGGGCACCGAGCGCGACCCCGGGGTGGATGCCCGGCCCCATAGGGGACCACACAGGGTCCTACAGGGGAGCCCCCGTCCCATATAAGGCCCCATAAGGGATCCCTGTTCCATATGGGACCCCGCGGGAGAAGCCCTGCTCTATAGGGAGCCCCGAGCCCATACAGAACCCCGGCTCCAAAGGAGAGCTCCTGCTCCGTGTGGGATCCCGTAGAGGAATCCCAGTTCCCATGGGACAACAAAGGAGAAACCCTGCTATACAGGGCAGCCCCTGCCCCATATAGAGCCCTGTAGGGGAGCCTTGTCCTGTACAGGACGCCATAAGGAAGCCCCTGCTCCATACGAGACCCCATATGGAGTCCCTGCCCCACGAGGGAGCCCCGATGCTGTGTAGCACTCCGGATACCCATCCGAGCCCCCTGCCCAGCCTGCCGGCCCCTAAAACCCATGAGGACACAGAAGAATCCCATCAGGCAAGGGATGGCTCTGCCCCATCCCGTTCTCCTGCTGCTGTATTTCCACAGGGGGTCCTGCAGCCTCTCCCCCGTTTGTAGCACCTTTCACCACCAGAGAAGGAATAATTCAAAGTGGTTCGGGAGTTTTTCCATGCTTGGGGGAAGCCGGAGTGATGGCACACTGCATTTTTTGTGTGTCTCCCAAAACACCCTCCATCCCAGCTGCTGCCGAGCCTCCCGCTTCCAGGCCTCTCTCCAAGCGCTCTGTGGCCTTTACATGTGTCTGAAATCGGGGGTTTTGATTTAAAATCCCCCTCTGAAGGGGCTCAGACCTGTGTCACCTCACGCAAAGCCACTTGCTGGGCTGGCTCTGACATCCAGGACCTCTTCTGCCGGCTTCCTGCTCTGCTCCAGGGGACAAACGTCATGAGACAAGGCACTGCTGCTATTGTGCACTTTATTTCTCTGGGCCCTCTTGTCCCTGAGGATCCCGCAGCTTGGACAGTCTGCCCCTCGTTTCCAGGTGCAGGCGGTGACGCTGGCGGCAGATGGACGACCTCAGGGACAGACATGCGGGAAGAGAAGCAGAATTCCGACCGACTCCTCGGCTCTGATGGAACTCGAGTCGCCTCTTGCGGGATGGCTGTGAGCGGGATTGCGTGGGGATGTGCATTCCCTGTTTGTTCCAGGGCCACGAAAGATAAATCACTCGGGAATCGAGCACAAGCCAATGTCCTCTCGAGGGCCAAAATAAACCAGTTCCCTTCACCTGCAGCACCGCGCTCGCAGGTTTGGGTGCAGCACCCAGATCTGCACGGGGAAAGGAGGAAAAACAGACAAGAACAGCCCCAAACAGAGTGGGGGAAAGCAGGAAGTAAACGAGGAGCGAGGATCTGGCTGAGCACAACTCCCAGAGCTGGGGAGGACCCGCAGTGGGAGGTTTGGCAGCACCTGCCCGGCCCCATGGAGACCTCCAGGAGTGACCGAGACAGGGCAGGAGACGGCTGGGCACACACACACACACACACACAGGCTGCGACACAGTGGGTGAAACATTGACATTTATATCGAAATATGCACTAACAGTGACTTCTACCAGCCGATGCATTTTTGCCAAAGCAGAATCACAATGGTTGTGTCCCGGGGAAGGCTCGGGGCAGCGGGTGAGCAGTGAGGGGAGGTACAGGGGCCTCCCCACTCCTGCCTCACCCTCCCCTGTCACCTCACAAGACTGTCATTTCACATCTTTTGTTTTCCTCTCTGCTGCATAAACATGAAACTGGACATGCTCACTCAGAGGACACAGCTCCAGTCCAGCCCAGTCCCGAGGGACACCCAGAGCCGGAACTGAAGTTTTCTCACACGAGGCACTCGGATTTCAGCACTGGGTGAGTGAGGAGGCAGAACACCTCCTGCCCACAACACTTCTCAGGTGAGCAGGGCAGTTTCCTGCCAGGCAGCGACAAGCAGAGCCAAGAGCACTGAACCGGCACAGAGCGTGGCACCTGAGCAAGCCAAGCCTAAGCGGAGCCAGCAGAGCCTCCCCGGTGACGCTGGAGCCTCCGGAGCCTGCCAAACTCCCCGGTCCACTCGGCACCCTGCCAACGGGGCTGGCTCACAGGGTGCTGAGTGAAGCTGGAGCTTTACTGGAGTACATTCCTGGTTAGCATCTCTTCAGCCAAATGCAGCAGCAGCAGCAGGGAGGGAAGCAGGGATGCAGAGATTAAACTAGCGCATGGCCTTTTCTCACAAGCCTTGAGAGATGGAAAGCTCTCAGGGAGCAAGAACGGGTTTTATCCCGGCTCCCTGACAGGGCTGGGGATGGGATAAGCCCTTCCCCAGGAACTCTCCATCGCAGTGTATGTTTAACATTTGATTTTCCACTTGCCCTTCCCCAATTTTTCCAGCCAGAAGCTTATGGGAAGTGTGAGCAGTGTTCCCTCAAAGCCTGCCCTGCAAGGCCGTGGAGCTGCAGGGAGCAGCATCCCTGGTCTGGATCATGGGGGTAGGATGTGATCCCTCCTCTCCCACGGCACTCTGCAGCTCCCTGTGTCTGACCCTGGCCAGGGGAACGCTTCACCTTTCCTTCATCTGTGTGTAGATCACATATACTGGAAACAAAACACACACAATGCATGCAATCCAGGCAGGAATCCTGCTATGATCAAATCTACAGGAGGAGGGGGATGAGGTGGGACGTTACGGGATTCCTCAACGCTAGGTCAGAGTTACACACCAGCCCCTCGGCTACAGCGAAGGGCAGACAGACTATGTACAGTACCTACGGGCTTCAGCAAAGCCACCTGACACCTGAACACCCTCCCTGGGAGCAGAGTGAAGCTCTCCATTCCTCCCAGGTTTACCTGCCTGCAATCCTGCAGGAAGCACAAACCCAGCGTGGCACCATTGAGCTCCAGCTCCGGCAGGTAAGGCAGGGAGGAACAGACTTGGCTTAAAACAGTTACTTCCAAGTTATCAATTCATCTAGGGCTCTGCCTCTCAGGTCCAAACCATTTCTTTCTGGAAGAGAAGCTCTCAGTTTTAAATGAAAGTTGTTTCACTACAACCAGCCCTCTGAACTACAAACCAAACCAAAATCCCACTGAGCCACAGCCTTTAGGAGGGCACCTGCCCCTCTGGCTCCCTTGCTAGAGCTGAGGAGCAGTGTCCAGGGCAGGAGAAGCTATGCTTGAACTTCACTTTTTACTCTAAGAGGCTGTAGTTGCTCAAATAAAATGTTTATACAAGTAAACCAGTAGTAACAAGGAAATATACACCTTGGGATCTGTAAAGCTTCGGAGTGATTTAGGCCTTGCAGCCAGAGGCTCTTCATGTGAGTTTGCTTTAGAAAAAAAGGATGTAACAGTCATACTTAATAAAAAAATAGAAAAAAAACTGCAAAGAGCCTGGGCACCTCAGAGGGATGTGTGTCAGTTCCAGAGGAGCGCGGAAGCTACTGCCAATTACTGGGTCATTAAAATCCTACACTGAGCAACTGCTAAAAGCCAGCAACATCACGGGCAGCAGAAGCAGAGGACAGCAGCAGCACCCAAGTGGGAGCATTCCCAGGAGAGCTGCATGGGAGGGAAGGAAGGTGCCCCCCAGAAAGCTGTGTGGGAGGGAATGTGCCCCTGCTAGCAGGAATGGGGAAATGAGCACGAGACAAGCACTGGGGAGTGTTACACGAGTTCAGGTAACTGTTTGCTTCTTTAAATTTCTGAATTCCAGTTTCAAGCTGCTTCAGAAAGGAGTGAGAAAGCAACACGTGTCATTTAACCCCCCCAGTAAAAAAACAAACGACAAACAAACAAAAAATAACCCAAACAAAAAACCCCAAACCGCCTAAAACGTGGAACCGAGTTTGGAAAAATGCATCTGTTCTGGCTTTTGCAAGTGGAATGTGATTCTTGTTCCCAGGCAAATACACAGAGCACAGCGGCTGCAGCCTGGAACGGTGAGCCAGGAGTGGGCTGTTGGACAGGCTACAAGGGGTCTAGGACAACCACAGAGCAACAAGACATGAGAGGGGCACAGAGTGACAGTCCTGTTCTCGTTTTAAATGAGGAATGGTTTAAAAGTAAAACTCTTCTTCAGCTAATTTCCTCCTGCAATAAAACCAACCCAGCCGGCCCTCGTACGTACAAGACCAGTTAAACATGAGCCTTCCCCCTCAAAACACTAGGTACGGACATCCGGTAACATTCTACAATGGAAAGTGCTTTAAGAAAGAAGGATTCTGTAGTGCCAGTGACAGAACTGATCTGATGGGCTGGATGATGCTCTCCACGCTGACAGCAGCGACTCAGGCCAGGGCAGCTCGTTTCTCCTCAGGGGTCTCCTCCAGCAGCTGCATGATCAGTTCGTGGAGGGGCTTGCAGACCTTGGCGTAGCCCCCGCCCGTCAGGTGCAGGAAGTCGAACATGTCATGGTAGGAGATGGTGCCATCCGAGTGCACGAAGCCCACGTCCACATCCAGCAGCTGCACGTTGGGCAGTTTGGGGAGCGAGGCTTTCAGCAGATGGTTCACCTTGGCATTCTTCTGCCGCAGTGGGTTTGGCTTCTCTCCACGAGGTAGGAGGCCCTGGCATGAGAGGAGGCAGAAAAGAGCTTTGTGTGACCCTGATGGCATCAGGAGCACTACTTTCCTTTCCAATTCGGGCTGCCTGTCAAGATCTAGGAAGTCTGTGACAAGAGGAATTCATCCCTTGAATCAGAATTTGTCCATTCAGGCCTAATGTGAAATGCAAATGAAGAAGGCAGATGAGCTACAAGCATTGACTGGCAGGGAAACTGCTTTATTTTTTAAATGTATCAGCTTGTGCTCTTTCCATACACTTTCAGCTCCTCAGCAAGAGAAGCAGTAGCTGCACTGTTAGAACAAGGAACCCAAGCTATGATTCCCAACGCCAGCCCGGATTTGGGCACCTATTTTCCCCTCACAGGACTTCCTCAGCAACATTAGTAAGTGGGATAGTTACTGGGAATGAGCTCACCCAGCTCTGGAGGGCCCAAAGGAGGGTTCCTGCAAAGACAAGCCAGCAAGGCGAGGCACAAAGCAGAGGACAGATCAAGGGACTGCCCTCCCAGCACCGACCAGTGACTCCCAGTAAGGCAGAGGCACAGCCCAGGGGGTGGGGACGTACCAGCACAATCACTTTGGCCTGTGGCTGCTGGGTGTTTATCAGGCGCACGATGGCCTCGATTCCCCCTGCGACTTCTTCCGCTGTGTTTTCGTGGTTATTTGTTCCAACCCACACAACAATGACCTGCAAGAAGAAATAAAAGTTTGCAGCTTTTCCAGAGCAAGTGGTAACAGGGCTGATGACCCTGAAATCCCTGCATAAACACCATCTGCAGCCGGAGAGCTGTGGGGAGAGTTGGGCTTAAGAGTTCAGCCCTGGGGCTGGCACTGCCCCCTGCTCTCAGGGAAGGCACTTGTGCTAGGCCTGTAACTGCAGGTGACCTTCATTGCCCACCTGGACATCCTCACTAACTCTGCAGCTCATACCTTGGGTTTAATGTTCTCCAATTCACCGTTCTTCAGTCTCCATAGAACATGTCCCGTGGTGTCTCCACCGATCCCAAAATTCAGTGCATGGAGTGGTGAGAAGAGCTCTCGCCATATCTGCAAGCAGAAATCAATGTGCTGTTTCAGAGCAGCATCCTGGCTGTGAAGGAAAGACACCACACGGTGTCCTCAAGGACACAGAGAGTGGCCACGAGCCCTTCTCTGAAAACTCACTCCACAAAAGGACATTTAGACACGGGATTAGGTTTTATTTGGAGTGAGAAGAGAGGAAGAGATGGAGCTGCTGACGTTCAAGCTCTGAGATGTGGCACAAAGAAAGGAATGATCTCTGGAGCAGTGATTTGCTGAACTCATCGGAGCCCCCGAGTGCTGATCAATTGCAGGCCACGGTGTCCCTAAGCACAGGGCCTTTGAAGAAGCAGTCTATGACCTGATTAAATCCTTCTCATCCCCAGGTAACAAAACCAGAACAAAGGGAAGCAGCTCTTGCAGAACAAAGCTGCTCAGCTGCCAAGAGGGCAGAAGAGAACTCTTCTTTCCCTCAATAGTTTTAGGGAAAAAACGGTGGGCCAATGCCTCTGGCACCCCGAATTCTACAGGGTTAAGTGTGTTCTGGCCACGCCAGGTACACCCACAGGGAATTGGATGGCCCTCAGGAGGCTGGAATCTGAGAGCTGAGGGGCTGTGCACGTGTGCCAAAATGGAGGCAGTTGGTCGTGGCCTCAGACAGGGAGGCAAAAGCAGCCAGGTAAAGCAGTGTCCAGGCACTGGGGAGTTCAGGAAGCAGGGCAGGAACGCCTCAGGAGATGGCAGAGAAATGGGAACAGTGGAAATCATTAGTATTACACGTGAGCAGCAAATACTGGGTTAGAGAGAGATGCTCCAATTGCTCTAATCCACCCCTCCCCTCCTTTATCCCTACCTCGTACTGCTGTAGCAACTGCACCATGGAGTCCCCCACGAAGAGCACGTCGGGCTCCTTGTCTTTGCAGTCCAGGACAAACCGATTGTGCTGTTAAAAGAGAGCAGCAAGGTGAGCTCCGGGTGACAATTCCTCCTGGGCATCCATCCTTGCTGCAGGACAGGGACAGCTGCCCAACCAGTTTCCCCTGCTGCCATTCCCTCCAGCACCCTTGCCTGCATTAACCCCTGAGCTGCTGGACACCGCTACCAACTCCACAACCCCCCGTGAGGATCCTGGGTTGGATGAAACTTGGTGTGGTTTAGTTTATGGCCATTGCTATTTGTCCTGTCACTGAGCATCACTGAACAGAGCCTGGCCCCATCCTCTGACACCCCTTGGAGATATTTGCATGGATTGATAGGACCCCCTCTCAGTCCTCTCTGGACTAACCCAGCCCAGCTCCAGCAGTTTGTCCTCATCAGAGAGATGTTCCAGACCCCTATTCCTTTTCTCCATCGTGGCAGGACACACAGGTGTGACAGCTGCCAGCTCCGGGCTGCTGTGACCTCAGGATCACAGGTGTGACCTGGGCAGCACTGGCCCAAACAGCTCCCACAAAGAGGATCCCACCTGCCAGCCTTACCTGTGACATCCATCTGTCATCTCCCTGAATGTCCTCGGCAGCGTGTGGGACTGCTGCCGGGTTGGAGTCCCCCATGCCCATCCTGTTCCTGTGGAAAGAACAGTTCACAGTGCCAGGGCTGGGAAAGGGCTGCCTGGCTGCTGGAATCTGCTGCACCACAATTCCTGCCTGTTCCTGTGTGTGCTGACAGCTGGCTGACAACAACAACACGGATGTTGCTCCATGCCAGAGTGACTCTGCACGAGACATTCCCCTGGAGCCAGGCACGGATGGACATCCCGGCATGGAAAACAAGGCACAGCTCCGAGGATGCTCTGCAGACCCACACCTGAGCCATGCAGGGCTTTAAAAACTCAGAAACAAACGCTGAGACTCCGAGGATAAGTCCCTATTAGTGTCCAGAGATCCAGCTTACAGCTGCTGAGCTCTACAGTCCAGGTGGATAATCTGGCTTCGGGAGCAGCACGTCGTGGTGGGATTGATCCCAGAATCCCAGAACCGTTATGAATTGGGAGGAATCTCTGAAGATCATCCAGTCCACCCCCCCGCCAAGGCAGGGTCACCTGGAGCAAGTGACACAGGGATGCATCCAGGTGGGTTTGGAATGTCTCCAGAGAGGGAGATTCCATGACCTCCCCGGGCAACTGTTCCAGTGCTCTGCCACCCTCCACGGAAAAAAGTTCTTCCCCGTGTTGAGGTGGAATTTGTGTTTTAGTTTATGGGCATCGCTCCTCGTTCTGTTGCTGGGCATCACTAAACAGAGTCTGGCACCGTCCTGTGACACTCCTTGGAGATATTTGTACGGATTGATGGGACCCCCTCCCAGGATTCCTTTCTCCAGACTGACCAGGCCCAGCTCCCAGCTCTCCCCATCAGAAAGATGCTCCAGCCAGCCCTTCATCATCTCAGCAGATCCCGAAGGATCTGCAACGCGAAGAGCAGCGGGACGGTGCTTCCCGCGGCCGCCGCCTGCAGCCCGGTGGGCGCACACCGCACCCGGTGCCCATCGCGGAGGGCTGGGCTGGGCTGGGCAGGGCAGGGCGGGTTCCCACCGCGTCCCCCTCCCCTTCCCGCTCCCGCAGCCCCCCGCTCCTCCCGCTCCCCGCGCCGGTGTCCCGGGGCCGGGCCCGCCCCGCCCCGCGGTCCCCCCGCACTCACGGCGGCTGCGGCTCCTTCCCCCGCGACTCCATGGCGGGCGCGTCCCCTCCGCTCGGCCCCGCGCCTGCGCCGCTTCCGCTTCCGCTTCCCCCGCGCGCGCCCCGGGCCGCCGCTTCCGCCCCGCGCCCGCGGAACTCCCGCCTCCCGGCGTGACGTCACTGCACCGATCCCGTGACGTCATACTGCCCCCGAGGCGAGGCGCGACCCGGCTTTGGGGAATGGTCCCCGATGGCTCCGCGGGGGGTGACGTCACGAGGAGCAAGTTTCCCATTTACTCGCGTGTTTCGCCCCAAAACAGTGGCGACTTCCACCCGGTGCTGCACCCCCTGGCCATGACGTCATTCTACCGCCCCTTGACGTCATACTGCCGAGGCGAAGTGCGACCTAGGTCAGGAGTGATGGAGTCACTCCCTGATGGAGTGATGTCACGAGGAACTCTTTTCCTATTTATCGTGGGTTTCACCCTAAAACAACAGCATGTCCCGGCCCTTGCCATGACGTCATTCTACCACCCCTGACGTCATTCTCCCACCAAGATGAGGCGTGACCCTGATGTCCCCGAAGGGAGTGATGTCACGAGAACAAGTTTCCAATGATCCATGGGTTTTGCCCCAAAATTGAAGCAGCTCCCTGGCCCCGGGGGGGCACCAGATGGGGCGGTCTCGCCATGGCATCATTCAGCTGTCCCCACTGGGGAGTGATGTCAGACCCATTTCCCATATCTCACTGGTTTCACCCCAAAACTGCAGCACCAACCGCCCACTGCGGCCCCTCTCCTTGACGTCATTCCACTGCCCCGTGACGTCATTCTCCACCCGAGGCGAGGCGTGACCCAGCTCGGGGGGTGTGTCCCTGATGGCGTGACGTCACGGACAGCAGATTTCCCATTTCCCGCGGGTTTCTCCCCAAACCCGCAGCGCGCCTCGCTCCCCGCTCCGCCGCGCGGGGGCGCCCTGCCCGCTCCGCGCGCCGTGACGCGCGCGGTGACGTCAGGGCCCCGCCCCCGTCGCCATGGCAGCCGCCCGCCCCCCGGCGCCCCCCCGCGGATGAGCTCACGCGGTGCCGCAGCCCCGCGGGGGGGGTTCGCTCCGCGCGACAAGATGGCGGCGGCGGCTGCGGCGGGAGGAGGCGGCGGAGCGGGGGCTTCCCCCGCGGCCCCCCGGCTCTCCCCGGCCCCGCCGCCCCCGCGGCCCCCCGGGCCCGCCCGCATCGGCTACTACGAGATCGAGCGCACCATCGGCAAGGGCAACTTCGCCGTGGTGAAGCTCGCCACGCACCTGGTGACCCGCGCCAAGGTGAGTCCCCCGCGAGGGTCGCGGCGCTGTCCCGGTGAGCGGGGAGGGAGCGGGGAGCGGCCCCGAGCCCCCCCAGTCCCGAGCGGGCGCTGCCGGGGAGCGGGGCCGCTGTCACGGGTGACACGGGTGTCCCCGCGGGTCCCGTGGCACCGGCATAACGTGGAGGTGGAGCGGGGGGATGCTCCCGTGGTACCCGGGGATGCTCCGGGCGTACCCGGGGGGACGCGGAGGGCAAGCGGCGGACAGGTCGTTTCTTACCGAAACGATGGGAATCGATGGTGGCCGAGTCTTCAGGGCCGTGAGAAACCGCAGGGAACAGCGCGAGGAAGGGCCTCCCGAGGGAGCGGCGAATCCTGGTGGATCCAGGTACGGCCGCGCTCCCGGCTGAGCCCCGGAACATGGCAGGAGATCCGGCTGGATCCAGGCACGGGCGAGCCCTGGAACACGGCGGGAGATCCGTGAGGAGCGGCGGTGTCGGTGCTGTCCTCCTGATCGTGCCCGTGACACGGCGCTCCGGAGAGGGCTTGTCCTGCTGCATGCACCAGTGCTGCCCCGGGATCTCCCCGGAGCTGCAGCGGGAGGAGAGCTGCTGGGAGCGGGGCTGGCATGGCAAGGCAGCAGACAGGCCTTAACCAAACCCCTGCGCCTGCCCTGCTCTTGGCTCCGTGCTGGCTCCTTGGAAGCGCTGCAGAGGGAGGACGGTGTTGGCTGGGGTTGTCCCTCTGTCAGTTCCTGGGGTTGTCCCTCTGTCAATTCCTGGGATTACCTCTCTGTCACTTTCTGGGGTTGCCCCTGTGACACTTTCTGGGATTGCCCCTGTGACACTTTCTGGGGTTGGCCCTCTGTCACTTTCTGGGATTGCCCCTGTGTCACTTTCTGGGGTTGCCCCTCTGTCAGTTTCTGGGATTGCCCCTGTGACACTTTCTGGGGTTGCCCCTCTGTCACTTTCTGGGGTTGCCCCTCTATCACTTTCTGGGGTTGCCCCTCTGTCACTTTCTGGGGTTGCCCCTCTGTCACTTTCTGGGGTTGCCCCTCTGTCACTTTCTGGGGTTGTCCCTCTGTCACTTTCTGGGGTTGTCCCTCTGTCACTTTTCTGGGGTTGCCCCTCTGTCACTTTCTGGGGTTGTCCCTCTGTCACTTTTCTGGGATTGCCCCTCTGTCACTTTCTGGGGTTGCCCCTCTGTCACTTTCTGGGGTTGCCTCTCTGTCACTTTCTGGGGTTGCCCCTGTGTCACTTTCTGGGATTGCCCCTGTGACACTTTCTGGGGTTGCCCCTGTGTCACGTTCTGGGGTTGTCCCTCTGTCACTTTCTGGGGTTGCCCCTCTATCACTTTCTGGGGTTGCCCCTCTGTCACTTTCTGGGGTTGCCCCTCTGTCACTTTCTGGGGTTGTCCCTCTGTCACTTTTCTGGGGTTGTCCCTCTGTCACTTTCTGGGGTTGCCCCTCTGTCACTTTTCTGGGGTTGTCCCTCTGTCACTTTCTGGGGTTGTCCCTCTGTCACTTTCTGGGGTTGCCCCTCTATCACTTTCTGGGGTTGCCCCTCTGTCACTTTCTGGGGTTGTCCCTCTGTCACTTTCTGGGATTGCCCCTCTGTCACGTTCTGGGGTTGCCCCTCTGTCAGTTTCAGGAGTGACATTGTTTTGAAACACGAGGAGAAATCGCCTTGGTTTGTTGGAGCTCTGGCTCTTTGCCTGGATAATAAAGTGAAATTAATTTCAGGGGCTATTTAAACATCAGTTATAACACCTCCTGGACAGTTCTTTTCAGAGCTGGGCTGTATTTGCCTGCCCTGACGGCCGTTTTGTGCCTGCAAGTGCTCCATGCCACAATTTAACCTGCACTTGAGGTGTTCTGTGCTGTTGTTCTCCCCATGATAAACCTGAACCTTGCTGAGAGAAACAGGGTGATGGGAACACTCCAGGAAAAGGAGTGATCCAGCTCCAAGTTGCTTTCCTGTTCCTGTTTCCAGCCTCCCTCCTTGGGTCAAGGTTTCTTTTCAGTGGTGCTGACTCTGCAGTTTGCAAAATACCAAAGCAGAGACCATCTTTTGTGTGGGAATAGTTGATTTGGTCTGAAGAATGGCAGAATATGCACAGAAATTTTGTCTGGAAATTGTATTCCATGTTTACAGGGCCAAGGCTGGATTTCACACACTGGCTTTGGGTGATAGAAGGGGATACTGAGATTGGAAGGCTTTGCTTTATAGCAGTGTACACTCATTCCTACTGCCCTGGAGTGACCAAGGGTGGATTGTGGACTTAAGGAAGAGCCTTTCTGGTGGGATGGTGAGATGCTGGGGGCTCTGGCGCGTGGAAAGGGCTGTGGGGCGGATTTGACGTGCAGCACGTTCCCTGCACGGAGGAGGTCCAGTCCCTGTCCCTCTGAACTCTGGGGGCTCCCCGAGCCTGGGGAAATACCTGTGCTGGAACAACTGCCATCTGTTCGGCTGAGCTGGGATAGCTTGGAGCTGAAACTTGACCTGGAAGCTTTCTCAACTCTCAGGTCAGGTTTCCTTTCAAATCCCAGCCTCTGGAGAGGAGTGCGAGTGAACGGATTGGATTCTGCCTGCAGACCCTGAGCACTGTGGGTTCAGTACTTTTCCTTCGCTGACAGGACTGTTGCTGTTGGCTCTGGGAGAGGAGTGGGGAAGGAGAAAGGAGCTGCTTGGTTCAGGCTCTGGGACTCGTGAGGTTAGAGGGGAGGTGTTGATGTGAATGCATTGGAAAGGGCAAATCCTTATGTGGAAGTGTTTTTGACTGGCAGTAGGAATACAAAATAATGCTACTGCGAGCTTGTCTTCATCACAGTTACACTTTTAACACTTTGACTTAATGGAAACAGCTTGGAAGCAAGTAAAGTCTTGGCAAAATGGTCCCATTTAGTGATCTGAAAGAATTCTTTGATCACGAAACGCAAGCGCAGCCCGGTTGCTGCCTGTGCTGGCAGCCCCTTCCTGAGGTGATCCCGCTCTCCCAGTAGTAGCTGCGTAAGAGAACCGGGCAGTTCAAATATAGCCACCAAATCCCTGCACAAACTTGACCCCGTGTCACATTCCCTTAGAGAAAAGCTGGTTTGCTCGTCACGGCCCCTCCTTGGGAACCGCACTCCTTCACTGTCTCAGGAGTTCCACTGTGAGTGTCTGTGTGAGCTTGGAAATAGATGTACCCCATGATTTTGGGCCTTTTCCAGAATGTGAAATTAATGACGATGTGGGCTGGTGTCCATTGCTGAGCCTGGAATCAGAGGTGGTCTATGGATGAGGCGTTGGATCCTGTTTTCCTTCCCGATGGACATTTACCAGGTCAAGTGGACTTTGACATGACAGCTCGAGATAACAGCCAGAGCATTCCTGGCTTGTGTCCCCTTTTCCCTAAAAAGAGAAGTCGAGGTTAGTTGGGTGCCTTGTCTGATCTTAAAGGACCGGGATTTTCCTGGCACTTGGGAAGTTGAGCATTGCGTTTATTTAGAGAGAGGAGCAGAGTGCCCAGCCCTGCTGGGGTGGCACGTTCTGCTGACACCAAACGTTGCAGTTTACATAGAACTGCATTTCAGGAGCTGAATGTGGGTCAGCAGTGCTGGGGACACTGAGGAAGGGGAATGTTAATCATCCCAAAGGGCAGGAAGCCTTTATTCATAATTGTCTCTGCTGGAGCTGATGGAATAGAAAGGAACAGTCGGCAATTTACGTATTAACCAAGGCAGCAATTTACATTCAGTCCCTGCCCATGCAAAGTTGGACTCTTGAGCTCTGTCAGAGCTGCTCTGATGGCTGGACAGGAGCTGGAGCCACTGCTCTGTCCAGGATGAACTGGGCACCTGCAGGATATCATGCTGCATCCCTCCTTCTGTCCCCCTTTCCTTTGTCTCTTCTCATCTTTCACAAGAAACCCTTGTTTCTGTGCTAAAAATCTTCAGAGTGACCCGCTGAATTAATTGTTTTCCACAGAATTTCCGTTCTAAATCATCCAAGTGACTTCATTAGAATTCCAGCTCTGTTCAGGCACTGGGGTTGTTTTTAATGCCACATTTTTTCATAAAGACTGGTCAGGGATTGTTCGTGAGTGTGCCGAGGAGCACATACCTTATGTTCCCGTGCTCTTTGGGTATTGTGTTTGAGTCTTCAGGAGCTCTTGGGGCTGAGGAGGACAGAGCGGGATGCTGTGGTTGCTGGGCAGTGCTGAGAGCTCTCTGCTGTCCTGATTCCATCCCTTCCATCAGCTCCATGTGACGGGAGGCACAGCCGGAGCAGGGAGCAGCGTGTACCTGCCGTGCTTGCACTGCGCTCACAAAGCGTTTCACTGGGAGATGAGGAGTCATTTTCCTATCCATCTTTCTCTTGAAATGGAATTGACAGTCCTGGGAGAACACAGCTCCCTCTCAAGTGCAGTGATCTTCCTGCTGTGCTTTCTTAGCTCTTCCAGGCTGGTTGTCAGCTTAGGTTTGAGTTAAATTTCAGCAGTATCTGGATAAAGGGGCAAAGCTTAGAGCAAGTTTCACTGATTCTGTGTCGTGGGATCCTGTTTAAGGAGTACCTGGAGTTGTTTTACTGGATAGTAACCCAAATCCGCAATGCTTTAATCCTTGGCAGAACGCAGGCCTTCTACCAGCACAAGCACAACTGGAGAAAGGCTAGAATTGAGCTGATTTTTTTCCTAGGTTTTTAAGGAGCTAAGCCTTTTCTGGAGAATGGGAGGCAGCTCTGCTCTCACTGGGAGGGGACATTTCCTTCCATTAGAGAACAGCCTTAGTTTCTGCGGTTTGTCTTTGGGTGAGTTGGAGTCATCAATGGAACACATTTTTCACCAGAGTTCTTGGAGGTGGGCACCGTGGCACCGGAATCCAGGATAAAAAGCAGGCTGGAAGATTTTATGGGGAGTTGGGCTTTGCTCTGGGAGGACTCAGGCTTGGTTTGGCACGCTCTGGTCGCTGAGCACGGGGGGCTCAGGCAGCCACGAGGACTTGCCTGCATTTCTCTCCTCAGATGCAAAGCGCTCTCGGCACAGAGGGTGGAAAGCTCTTGATGGCTGCTCTGTCCTGCTCTTCCTGACCTCGGACGTGCCGCAGCGAGGCACGTGGCTGTGGGCTGACTGAGGATTGCTCCCTGCAGCCAGCGTGCCCGTGTGATAAGCCCCGTGCCGGCGCTGCCCTGACTCATCGTCCTCGTGTCACACAGAATTGTTCAATACTGGTGCCGCACGTTTCGTAATGACCCACGCCAGGGCCTCGCCTGGTCACCTTGTTTCAGTCATTTGCCTTTTCTTTTGCAGTGTTTGGTGCTGCTTCACCTGTCCTGCTTCTCATTTCTCTTGACCATAAGGAAAGCTGATGGCTGTGGATGGCTAATTCCTCAGGCAGCATTATCCTAATGCTCACAGGGCTTTTGTTCTCCTCGCTTGTGTGCTGTAGGAGAGTTGTATTTTAGTTCTCATTTGGTGGGGAGATTTAGCAAAAGCCTAAAAGCTAGAAATGAACTTTGGCTAAGCAGAGTTGCCGCAGTGGGGATAAGAGGGAATATTTCCTAAAACCTCGGAGAGGCATTGCCTGTATCAACTGTGGGCTGAAGTACTGACATTTTATGTTTCATTACAATGTTTTTCTTGCTGTAGCAACTAACATTTGATTACCAAGATATTAATGCCAGCGCATGATTGAATTGGAGACCAGGCTGCTTCTCAAGGAGTCTGACATTGCTAACAGGTAGAAACAGGGTCAGGAGAGCCAGGTAACCATGGGCAGGGTGAACTAGGGGATCTGTGGCACCTATTCAGGCAGGGAGAATATTCTAAAAGAGCCAGGATAATTAATACCTATTTCTCAGCTTTGTATTAGCTTAATTGGGGGATGGGGTGGGAACATCTTTGTTACCTCTTCAACCTGACTGCTTCCCACCTCCTGTCTGGAGTCCCTTCCTCCAAATATTTGCTGGACCAGAGCTTTTTGGCTGCTGCAGCAGAAGGCAAGGGTCGACCCAATCAACACCTGATGAGCAAAGTGGTGGCACCTTTGGGCAGGTATAGAAGCTGCCCTTGTGAGGAAAAGCCACTGACTGAAGCAGGAGGAGGAACGTCTGTGACACAGACAGGGATTGGTGTCTCTTCTCCTGGAGGGTCTCACTGAGGTTTGGTGAATGCTGCGGAGGCCTAATGAGAGTTTCTAGAAGCTGTCTCCTCATTTGTGTTTGAAGGAGGAATTACGTTAGAGGGAAATAAGGAAATGGCAGTGTGTTGCTGGGAGACTGGGCTCCTTGGGTATCAGACATTTTCACAGAGAAGCAGCACTAAGCTCCTTTTTCCCACGTCCTCTCGCTGGGTCCTGTATCAGCCCTGTGCAGGGGCTGTGCAGGGTGCTGCTCCTTCTTGCTCTCACCAAGACGATTGCATAACCACTGTGTGTTTTTCCCCATGAAAGTAAAGCTTTGGGAAGTTGCTCCAGCATTGCCAGCAGAGTAGAATTCACAGTTTGTGGTGGAAGCTCTTCCTGGCTGAAGAAATTCTCATGAGGATTGTGACTTCCCATTGTGACCGTGGTGGGTCTCGCGGTCTGCACACCCCCAGCAAGATGCTGCCTTTAGCTGAACCTACATGAGCAAAGGTTGAACTGGCTCCAGTGTCTCCCTTTGGAGCTTGCACAGGTTTAAATAGAGCAATTTGGAGATTCTCTAGTTAATCCATTGTACTCATTTAGTGCAGTCAGGGCCTTTCTGCTGATCCTGGGCCAGGGGTTTAATACGTTGTGTTAACACTTAAATGAAGAAACCACTGAAGGCTGATTCATTATTAGTCATTATGTGTCTTTTTCTAGTAATTCTGACCCCAAGTCTCTCTAGTTGAGGCTAAACCTCGCCCTCTCTGCTAAATGGCCATCAAAAGGGTTCCATAAAAAGGGAATTATGTGGCTTCAGCCAAGTTTCAAAGTAGTCGAATCATGCTATCCCACACAAACAAACTCCCACAGCCAGTGGAACTGACACGTTGAGCTCAAAAATAGCCCAGCGTGTGTGGGGGGAGCCGAGGTGAGCTCTGCTCTGCACATCAGAAGATGGGCAGGAGATCCTGGGACAGCCCAGCAGCAGCAGCAGAGCTGGACCTTGCTGGAGCCTGTTGGACATGGCTGGGTTTTATCTTGAAGCGTTGGATCCTCTCAGAGCGTGTGGTCTCATCCCAGAGAAATGTTGCTGATGCCTTTTGTTATCCTCTGCATCCAGTGCTGGGGACAATTTCTAGCCAGGGCAGCAACAGCATGGAAAAACTGTAGGAAAGAGCTGCTCCTTGTGCAGTGCAGGTGTGCTGGGGGTGACTCCAGCATCCCTCCATGCAAGATGCAGAGCTTTATCGTGGGAAGGTGGCCTTAGGCCTGCAGTTTGTGGCCATGGTAGCTGTAACTTGGTGGCAAGAGTGCAGATGATCTTCCTGGAAGTGCTTTGGCTATGGAAGGTTTGAAATGAAGGTTTAAATACGAGCGTTGGCTTGTGCCCCTCATCTGGAGCGTGTGCGGGAGTGGCTGCCTGTGCAGGGTTTGTGATGGCTGTCAGAGGCGAATGCAGCACTGGGAAACGTCCCCATGGGATTTGGGAGCTGGAGTTCCTGAGAATCTCTCTGAAGGAGCTGGCAAGTGAGGTGGGGAAGCAGATGCAGAAACCAAACGTGCTCTGGCACAGTGCAAGGTGCAGCTGCAGCAGGCTGTGGTTCACCTGGCCTGGGATGGAGAGCTGGGGTCAGCCTGTCTGGAGGGTGATTCAGCACAGCCTGCAGCAGGTCAGCTGAGCCACAGAGAGAAACTGGCTGTGTCTTCCCAGGGACTGGAGTGGGAGCCTAAGCAGCTTCCCAAATCCTGCCTTGGCTGTCTAACTAGGGCCTGCTGACAGGAGCGATCTGCGTGTGTTGAGTTACCGCCTTGATTTGCAGATGGATGAAGGGACTGGCCTGAATGCTGGTGTTGTGCAATGCAGGAGGTGCCTCTTACCGACAGCCCAGTTGGGTGTTTCCATTGTCGTTTGGGATCTCCTCGACATTTGCCACTCTCCTGTATGGTTTGGCTCTGCCTTCAGCTCCTTAAAACGTCTGCTACAGTTATAGGACATTAATTATAGTACATTTTGAAGACGGTTTAGAAGGAAAGGAGTCTGTGGGGTATCAGCGTGCAATGCGGGCCCGGAGCTGGAGGCCGGCGTGGTTTGACAGGGAGCCAGGCCCAGGACGACTGTCAGAGCTCCATTAGCCGAGCGCACGCCTCGGCACTACTGGGAATACAGAGAATGCGGGGCCGCGGCAGCAGATTAAAGTGTTTCAATTAAAGTCTGGATTTGGAGGCTGTGTGCGTCTGCTGCCTTTCAGCAAGCAGATGGATGTTTCTTGTCTCCTTCCAATAACTTTTAAAATGTGGTTGGTCCTGTTGGAAGGAGTTCTGAATGAGAGGGATGCAGCGAGGTGTTTTCAAGGCTGGGAAAGTGTGCGTGGATTTCTGCAGCAGAAGGGAAGGCACATTTTTTCCAGGTTTTTCCTTACCTAAACGAGTCAGTCTCAGCTTGTCCTGGCTCTTTAGCTGTCTTGGGCTGTCAACTATGTCTTTTCCTGCAGAACCTCTGCCTGTACGAGAATGTCACGTGCAGGGAATGTCACCCTAGGAATGTGTATGGAGGATAGCAGGGATAGGTGTGTGACAGACCCATGGCCATCATGCTGCAGGCACAAGGGGTTTCTTTAAGGATCTGGGATCTGCTGTCATGTAACCTGAAGTGGTTCTGAATTTTTTTGCCTGTGTTCAGGCTCATCACTCTTCCAGGTGTGTTTCTGGCCCCTCTCAGGGACAGTATCTTTGGAGCCCCGAGGCTTCTTGCTGCTGGGCAAGGGCAGATGAATTGAAGCTAGTGCCTAAAAACTAATTGTGGCATTTCGCAACATGAAGTGTTTCTAATGGAAGGAGTGCGTTTATGAGCCGTGTGTCATTGTGTGTGAAGTGTGATCAGATAACACGCTGAATTGCAGCAGTGAGCCTAATTGGAGCTGGTTCCTGTCTGTGGGATGGAAGGATACAGTCTGTTCAGGTGTCGTGCTGCTCCTGCAGGCTCGCAGGAGTCTGGAGTGGTGCTGATGCTCAGGAGACCCTTGCCAGGTAGGCAGAGCCAGTTAGATCTTCTGTGATACAGACTTCAGACAGTGACAGTGAAGAAATTAGGGGGAAAAATGCCTCTTGTCACATGTGTATCTAAATTCTTAAAGATGTTTGTCTGTGCCTTCCTTCAGCTGAAATAATTAGTGCTATAGGAAAGGGCTTGCTTTTGTCAGTCACTGTGACAGTGTGATCATGTCTCCGCGTGCCCCAAATTTTCGTTTAAGCTCACAGCACTGGCAGCAACCAAAGATGAAAAATATTAGTCTTGGTACTTAGTCTTTCCTCTCTAGATGTGCTTGTAGGAAATCCTTGGGCTGTAATCTTGCAAGTGGCTCTGTCAAGGTTATCAGCCTGGCTGGAGTGCTGCTGACGGACGAGCTCCGGGCAGCCTGCGCGGCTTTTCCCGGCTCCCACTGAGCGACTGCTGCTGCCGGGAATTGTCCCGGCCTCTCCCCTGCCTTGGACAGAGAAAGGGTCATGTGCTGGCTGATTTATGGCAGGTTTTCTCGTTCCCAGGTGGCCGGCAGACAATGGTGTTCTTTTGCGGGAAGCTCCTGTTGTAGCCGGTGTCCTCTGCACCCCGGGGCTGGAGCAGCTGTGGCTGCTTTCAGCACTTTTGGAGGTCATAGGGCTCCCCCAGCAAACTGATTATGATACAGCTTAGCTTGTGCTCTATTTCTTTGCACATGTAAATGTACCATTAATGAAATCGAGTTGCTCCCCAGCAGCCATGAAGGAGCATGTTCTCAGCTCTACAAAGCCCATCTATGTTCTCCCATCTCTCTGACACAGTGAGGGGGTTGTCAGTTGTACAGCAACTGTTTGTTTTCAAGCACAATCTCATTGGAAACCAATAAAAATCATTCTGATTCATTCTCTGTACAAGGATTTTAATACTTGGCTTCCACAGAGGCTGTTTTTCCCCTGAGCTGCTCTGGGAAGTGTAAGATTTTAAAAAAATCCAAAGACTTTTCCTTTCTGCTGGTTAATTCAGCTGGTTTATGTTAGAAACAAAGTGCAGAGTTTCTGGAGAAGGAAATCACGGTCGCTCCCTCCCCTTTGCTGCAGTGTGGGAGTCATGTGCCCACTGCCCTGGCAGAGCTGAGGTACACGGGGAAACCTGTGCTTAGTCAGAACAAAATATTCATGTGTTTTTCATCCAAGCTGAGACTCCCATTACACAGTAAAATGACAAGTGAAGGCTGACTATAGGTATTTTCCCACTCAGTGGGCGCTTGTGCAGTTTCTGACTCATCAGCTGACAGTGTGGGCCTTAGTCTCTGCTTTTCCTCGTGTGTGTGCGCTGCTGGTCCCAGTTTGGTTCCACAGACACAACTGGATCCTTGTTTTCACTTACCACTGACACAGTTGGGAATGAGCTTAGTCCCCTTCATGTGAGCTCAAAGGAAAATGTGGTGGTTCGGGGACTGCAGTCTGGGAGTTGAAATGTACCACCTTCTGTTAAGGTAAGGGTGGGATGCAGCCCCTAATTGTGAGGGTCACTGAGTTGTCTAGTTTGTTTTTGAATGATGGTCAAATCTCCTGAACTTTTTTACGACTTAAAGGCAGATGGGTTTAGGATGTTTAAGAGGTGTAACTGAAGTTGCCTGGAAAGGTGCTGTTGGCAGTGACCAGCACACGGCCGGATCCATTCCCCATTTCTAGGGGAGTTGGGGTTCCTTTTTGCTGTGCCCATGGCACTGAGGTGCAAAGCAGCAGTCGCTTTAGTGCAGCAGGAAATTAGTGGGAAAACTAAACGTGTCAGAGCTTTCACCATGGCAACAAAGCCCGGCTTGCAGCACAGCGAGACAAAAGCGGGTCAGGTCTGTGCGGAGCAAGGTGGGAGCCTTCTCCAGGCTGAGTGTCTCCAAAGCTGCCCCTTTTCCCGGGGAAAGGGCTGGTAAGGTGACGAGCGTCAGGGTTTGGAGTTGGGGATTAGGAGTGTACTCTGCTGATCTCATTCTTATGTCACCAAAGCACCTGACTTGGGAAGTGCCCACGGCCCCAAGGCTGCAGGAGCTCAAGGAATGTTTGGACAATGCTCTAAGGCATATGGTGGGATTTTTGAAGCTGTCCCGTGTAGGGCCAGGAGCTGGACTTCGTGGGTCCCTTCTGACTGAGGATATTCTATGATTCCATGCTTTTGAAAGGCTGCAGTGGATGGGAATGTTTTCTAAATGCCACAGAGTCACTCAGATTGTTTCTCTTTCCCTGAAACTGTTTGTAAATAACAGAGAGGTTGTAAGTCTGCCTTGTGTGACAGCGCCCAGACATAGTTGCTTAATTCTTCAGCTCTTTCTCTTGGATTTGTGAGCAGCCCAGAGGCTGCACGAGCACCAAGTCACGTTCTGATGGCTCACCATCAGTTTCCTCATCTGTCTTTTCATTCCATGTGTTCCAGCATTTTGAGCTCTTTGGCGAGGTCAGAACGAAAAGGGTTGAGAGCACCGACATCGCCAGAGAGATGTGGAAGGGCTGTCTGTGCTTCTGTCTCCCCGACAGTGTCTCTCGGCATGTGGTTTGGCCATCCCCAGCCAGGCTCAGCAGCGGGCCCCGAACGATGCTCCAGCCGTGCTGCTGCTCAGGGGTTGTTTTCCTCATAATTGAGTGGGATATTAAAAGGTTTATGGTTTACAGTTACAGGCGTTTCTCCGGCCGGAGGAGCGTCGAAATCGATACGGCAATTACTGCACGGCTCGTCACGGGTTGTGACTCTCACATGCTTGGGGAGACAAAAGTGGAAGTGGCTGGAGGAGTGCCACCAGCGGGGTGGCCACGGGCTCACCTCCAAGCCAGGGATGGGGTGCTGGGCAGCATTCCTGAGCCAGGGACAGGGTGCTGGGCAGGCACCCAGCACCCGTCTGCCCCGAGTCCCTTGGAGGCACACAAAGAGCTCGCAGTTGGGTTGTCAGTTTTGCAGAGCATGGATATTAAAAGAAAAAAAGAGCAACTTTAGAAATGCTCTAAGAACAAGAATATTTTATACAGTTTTCCTCTTTCTGTCATCCTCTCTTTGGATTCATCATCCAGGCTGGGACTGCGGCTGGAGGAGGGTAATGGCAGCAGTGACCAGGCCTGGGTGGCCCGGGTCGGGAAGCGCCGCTTCCTGCCGGATTTGCATCCCAAGCCCTAAGTCAGCACTTCGGGGCTGTGTGTGGTAGGGTGCCCTGGCTTGTTGCAGTGAGTCATCATTCAAATAGTCACCGGAGCAAACGTGCTTGTCCAAACAAGAGCAGCTCTGCAGAGGCACCCTGCCTGCTCTGGCTGAGGTGAGCAGCACAACGCTTCTTGTTTCACCACCTGCAGGTCTCCGGAGTCCCAAACCTTGCACAGTGTCAGTGTGGTAGCACCGCCTTCCCTGCTGCCTGGAACAAAGCTTGCTTCCTGTGCTCCGAGGTCAGATCCTATCGCCTGCCTCGGAGGGAGCGGTGCTTTGGGCTGAGCAGATGTTTTCCTCACCGGGTCCCAGAACAAAGGCTGCTCTGCTCAGTCTGCCATGGTGCCTCCTGCCCCTCGCAGGTGGAAACCTCAACTGTGTGTCCGAGTGTTGGGATTCAGTGCTAGGATGGAGGCTCCAGTGGTTTTGGTAGAATAGGAATATCAACTCCCTATTAAAATGGTGATTAAGATAGCTTTTTATTTTTTGCTAGGCTTTTTTTTTTCTTATCTTAAACGTGTTTTAAGATCTTGAACAGCAATTCCCGTCTTCTATTTGCTTTCATCCTTTGGTTTCAGGAGAGGCTGCAAGTGGCTCTGCAGGAATGGCATGTGTCACAGGAGCTTTGTTTGAGTTCTCAGAGCCCCGTGCTCCTAATTCAGGGCTGGAGTAAGAAGTGTTTATGATGTGTGACTTGAGTGAGTCACCTCGAGTCGGAGGCAGCTGTCAGCCACAGCGACCTGCTCAGCCCAGCCTGTGTGCACTGCACCTGGCTGGGTTTATCCTGAGCAGGGCACCTGGGCGGGCACCTGCCTGGAGCTCCACTCCTCTGTCACACAGAAACCATTAACGCTGTGTGGGAAAAGCCATGGCACCTCAGCTGTGCTCTGCCTCCTGCCATGCTCTACACTGTCGTCTTTTGGGGGAATTCCTTCCCCAAATGGACTCCCAAAGGCCAGGAAGAGAGTTGTGCCCTACACAAAGGTGCAAATCAGCTCCTGCTGGCACGGTCCTGCTGCTCTGGCCCTGGCAGCATCCATTTTGGGTGGCAACACTGAGCTCACAGTGTGGGAATCCTTCAGTGGAGTTCATTTTCCTCATTGTTGGCGAATCGTGAGCCAAATGTGTACACAGTTTAGAGCAACAACTTCCTATTGACAGTGCTTTCAGAGGAGCTGTTGTTTATAAAGTGAGGGATTTCCAGCTTTGTTTTTCTCTCTCTCCAGTGCAGAGTAAGCTCTTGAAATTGAATGTTTCATTTTTCAATTGCTTGATAATGATTGTTGGATTCTGCTGCTGTTGGTGAAACCCACAGGCTGAGGTGAAGGCTGAGCTCTGTACTTTGGATCTTTCTAGATCTGTACGCAGTGTAAGTCTTCAGAAGATGGATGGGATGTGGGTAACAAAACGTGTGTGAATGGGAAACACAGACCTCCAGCTGAACATTGCACCTCGGCTTTGTGTGATATCAGTGGGAAGGTCTTGACACAAGCTCTGCCTGGGTTTTAGCTGGAAGAGAAATGGGAACAAGAGGAAGAGAGGAAAGAAAATAGATGTATCCCTGCTGTTTGGTCTATGTGTATCCAGCGCAGAGGGCCCGAGCAGTGCTGTGCTGCTGTCCCGTGTGCTCAGACTCACTGCTCGGTTTTTTAATCCAGATACTGCGAGAGCATTGCCAAAAGCTTTTAGGGGAATGAAGGAGTTGGGATCCATTTAGCTCCTATCAAGCCGATGTGTACAAAGTACCTTTTCATGCCATTGCCCAGCCAGTTCCATCTGGGTGAGCAGGGTGAGTTCTTGTCTCCGCACGGTTGGGCTTCACGCCAGAGTGTTCCATCTCGCGCACACGTATGTGAATGTTGTAAAAACATAAATCCCTAAGCCTCTCCTGGTGATATTACTGTCATTAGTCTGCTAGTAGTTTTCAGAAGTTAGGGTTTAAGTGGTTCCTTGATTCTGTCCTCTCCTGCGATATGTCTCAAACCACCGCTGGAATTAGTGCCAAGCGCAGTGGTTGGAAGTCAGGTTGAGTGACGCCTTCGGCAACCAGCTCAAGATCAGCAGGAGGAGATACAAGATACTCGGGTGCTGTTCAAGCTGATAGTGCCAGAGAAATATTTAGCACATAGGTGACACTTCTAATCTTTAAAGCACTTCATAAACATTGGCTAATCCCACAGTGCAGTTCTTGGTTGGCAACCTATCTGTCTTCCCTGGAGAGAACAAACGGCTGGAGGACTCTGGGAAGCTGCAATGCAAGGCTGTGATAGAGCTTGAATTTCAATTGGATTTTTTTAAAGTATAATTCAAGCTACAGGATCCGCTGCTTCTGTGACCTGAAGCACATGAACTGTGTGTGCTTCGCTCATACCTGGAGTGGGAATTCCCTGTCCTCCTTCACGGGACACTGGACTGAGCTGCTCAGCTGGGCAGGGGAGGGGCAGGGGTGGCTTCAACTCTCACCTGTCCCCTTCAGCACACCCAGGGGTGGCCAGGCAGGTGCAGGAGGAGCTGTGTGAGTGCCAGCTGTACAGGAGAGCCATGAGCAGTCAGGGTGGGAGTCCTGAAAAAAAAAACCCTGTGGTAAAATGCTGTTGTGCAGCTGTGATTTGCTGTAAGGAGAGAAACTGAATGACTTGTGCTTCTCAAGAGCTTGACCTTTCCCTTCAGCATCCTGCTCTCATGGGAAGAGCAAATCCATGGGCAGGGAAGGTTATTGCTTCCATGGTCTTCTGCGCTGATGTCCTTCATGGCAGATGAGCGCCGTACCCTGTGGGTGAGCGAAAAGGAGCTGGGAAAGGGCACTTAGTGTGACACCAGGTGAGGTATCTCCTCAGGCCTTGGGGCAACCCTGACTCCAGTTCTGAGAGTGCCCGGATCCCCAAGCTACCGGCTGAGGAGGGAGGAGAGGCTCTGCCTCTCATGTTGAAACGGGGGCACTGTGTAGGAAGGAACGTAAGATTTGTATCATCAAAGGGCTGAAAGCAAGAGGGAACATGATTTTGTAGCCTAGTGATGAGGGAACTCCCCTGGGAGGGGAGAGGGATCAGCTTCCATCTGTGCTCCAGGGACTGTTTATGTATTTTGTGTTGGGAATTGCTGGATGAAGCACATCTCGAGTAGCAGTGAGTTGGTGAGGAATGGTGGCTGAGCTGGGCTGGCTGACTGTGCCTCACCTCCGCTGGGGCTCTGCACTTGCCTTGTCTCTTTTAGACTGTTTTTAGGACAGAGACTTTGCTTATTTACAGCTGAGTTACCAGAATTTAGGGAATTAATACGCCTCATGCCACTGCAGGTATTAACCAACCACAGGAGCACTACCAGTGTTCTGCAAGGACACTAAAGTGTGTTTGTTTGACCTCCTTCAGACACCTGAAGGTGTAAAGATAATGCGGTGTGTGAGACAGCTTGGACCAGAAGATGAGGTGGTTATCAGGAGTTACAAGGTGACGAAGAACCAGTGTTGTTTAGATCCTGTGATTAAGAACCTTCCTTTCACTTCTGATTTACTACTTGAGTATCTAAATTGCTTAATGAGGGAGAGTAATATGGAAAACTAGCAAGGTAGGAAGCCTGGTTTCCAGTAAAGCTTAAACCACAAGGAGTTTATCAGAATCTGACGGGGGGCAGTCCTGCTATATATTAATAAAGAAGCCAAAAAAGGTTTCTTTGCTTCATAGCTCAGAATATATTTTAATTTTTTCAGGCCTTGGTTTGTAAAAAATGGCAAGGGGTAGCCAGGTGAGGTGTACAGAACTAACTGCTCACTTGCTACCGGGAGTAGAAGCTACAAGGGCGTTGTTGCACAAAACAAGCCTGGTCCTGTAGCATTTTGTTTAGATAAAAGATACAGAGAACCCTCAGCAGTAACCTGCAGTTATTTCCAAGTGCTTGTGAGTTAATGAGCTGGTTCTGCGGGGCTGCCAGGTCAGGCAGCACAGCTGGGAAGGTGCTGGGGCAGGGAATGGTGTGACCCTGCTGCCAGGAGAGGCTCTGACACAGCGGGGGAAGGTGTGTGTGTGGGTTTAGGGTAAATAAGCTCCGATCTCTGCAGATTTTCTCCACAGGATCAATATGAATGATTGAACTCACAGTGAGCTGGCAGTGAGCGCTCACAGCCCAAAGGCCAAGTGTGTCCTGGGCTGCATCCAGAGCAGTGTGGGCAGCAGGGCTGGGGTGGGGATTCTGCCCCTCTGCTCTCCTGGGACCCCACAGCTCAGGAGAGTCCTGCACACAGCTTTGGGATCTCCAGCATTAGAAGGACATGGAACTGTTGGAGCAAGTCCTGAGGAGGCCACAAAGTTGATAAGAGCATCATCCCTATGGAGACAGGCTGAGAGAGCTGGGAATGTTCAGCCTGGAGAAGAGAAGGTTGTGTGGAGACCTCACAGCGCCTTCCAGGATCTGGAAGGATGGGGAGGCACTGGCACAGGTGGCCCAGAGAAGCTGTGGCTGCCCCATCCCTGGAAGTGTCCAAGGACAGGTTGGATCAGGCTTGGAGCAGCCTGGTCTGTGCAAGGTGTCCTGCCCATGGCAGGGGGATGGAACTGGATGATATTTATTTCCAACCCAAACCATTCTGCGATTCTATTCCACGATGCTGTCATTGGGTACTCTCTGGCAGCACCAGCTTTGGCTGCACCACACCGCCTGTTGGCTGGGGAAGTTGTTTTGATTAGCTGCATCATCCCTGTGTGTGCAGGGATGAGTGTTTTCCTCGCAAACACCAGTCACCCCGTGAGGAGGCTATCAGCTCGTGTGGAAGAGGAAGGGTCTGAGCTTTATATAATCTGTTGGCTCAAAGACTTTTCAGAAACAAATCTTGCGACTGAGCTAGAGGCTAATGACAGCAATATGTCTGCTGGCAGCCAGCAGTGATTCAGAATAGCTTTGGATCTGTCCATATGCTCTTTTCCTTGCGTTACTTCTCAGCAGAGCTGAGTGCAGTTGAGGAGGGGTTTGAGGAGGGTGTGTGGCATGGGAGAGATTCCAGCTTACCTCCTGTCGGGGTGAATCCACTGCCTGTCTTCCAGACTTCCAGTGGAATGGGCTGTGTGAGGGAGTCATCTGCTTGTGTGCTGTTAGCTCTTACATCATAAAATGTCATGGCACTGTAAATAAACCCCTACCTAGTGAAGAATGGGCTGTATTTAGAATTGCTGTGGTGCTTCATCTCTCTAAATTAATGTCCTTAAACAGCAACTGCAAAAGCTCTGATCTGTGACTGGATGCTCTTTTGGAGTGCAGCTTTAGGAGCCCAGGAAAGCCTGGAAAGCAGGAAACCAGAATTCCTGCTGGTTTCAACCAAGACTTGTGTTCTTCTCTTCTTTCTCCTTAGGTGAATAGCTACAGCACTTCAGCAAACCCTGTCAGCTCTTTGAGAGAGGGAATTTCTCATAATGCTTGCAAAAGGGCGAGTCCCACCATGCCATGAATGTCTTGGAATGCTGTGAGAGTGGGGTAGAGCTGCCTCATGTCACCCACTCCAAGCTGCAGTGATCAGGAGGTGGCCCTGCTGCACAGACTCCTTGCATTAGGGGTGGTTTAGGTCTTGATTTCTGCTTTTTATGGCTCTTACCTAGTGGTTTTGTACTGCAGCTGATAAGTTATTGATGCTGCTCATCCTCCTTCCTGCACACCTCTGCAGGGATGTGCAGCCGAGGCAGGGATGAGTAATGCCTTTAGAAGAAGTGTTACCCTAACCTTTTATGCTGGATTCGTACATCCAACACTCAAATATCTACATTTTCCATTGCATTGGAACGACTGTACATTCCTATCAAATGATTCATTGGATTAACATAACTTTTCTAGGAACCAAAATATCTCCTCAGACCCTCCGAGCTAAGGGGGTCTTTAGCAGATGCACTGTTGGATGCTCTGTGTGTGCCTTCCCCAGCCCAGTGCTGTGTACACACAGGCTGGAGTGTGAGGCTGTCCTTTCTCTCCCCCTGCAAGTGCACTTGGTTCCCTCACATTCCATTTCAGTGACGTTGGAAAGCTTTTTTTCTTTCTTTTTCCCCAGAGGGACTGAGCAGAGCTGTTTACCCTCAGCTCGCCAGCTTCCCCTCGGAGAGCAGGACTGAGAACACGAGGGGGAAGGACAGGAGAGCACGAGCAGAAGCTCGAGGTGGGAGCAGGTTGATCCTCACCTGCTCAGGTGCTGTGCTGTTGCTCATTCTGCTTCGACAGCTGTTCTGCAGCTCTGTTTGGGCTTCCACAGACTGGTTTGGCATTTAGCTGTGGGACTGTGCTTGGGGCTCTGTAGCTGCTTGTGCCCATTCGTGATGGAGTGCCATCCCTGCAGTGGTTCCTGGTTCCATCCCTCGATAGCTGTTCCTCGGAGAGCTGCAGCCTGCAAAGCTGCTGCCCAGACACGAGGCACGTTCTGTGTCAGCAGCACGGCTCAGCCTCACAGCTGCCACACTCCCAGCCTGGGTGGCTGTGGTACGATTGTGGAGAGGAGTGGATCCCGGAAGGTTTGCAGGGAGATAATTCCAGCTGTTCCTCAAGACTCGCTGATGTGGGGTCAGTTTTTTTCTTGGTTGTTGTGAAACTGCCCTCGGTGTGCACCTTATCTCAGAGCTGCTTGCCTGTCCTGCTCGTTAGCAGCTGTGTCCTGCTCCTCCTGGAGCACTGCGCCCGCTCCCGGGCTGCTTTCCAGGGCTGTTTATCTGCGCACTGCTGAGCTCTGCTCCTGGACTAGTTGTTCCTGAACAGTAAGCTGGGAATGATTTCAGCTGGGCAGTGCTGGAATGCTCTGTGCCCATGGGTAGTTGTGGACTGCCCAGCCATTGGGGTGTTACGTGTGCAGTGACCTCGTGTCCTGCTCTTCTGGTGACGTTCTGCACCTTGATGTCCCCTGGCTCTGGTCACCTCTGTGGCCATTGAACAGTTTGGCTACACCACCCCTGCGAGCTGGCCCTGAAGCTGTATTCACCTGTGTTAGAGAGGGAAACTATTATTTAAACGCTTAACTCCTTTTAATGTGACTTTTTTTTTTTTTAAATTTCAAGCATTTCCAAGTTGTTAATCCTGCTGGAATGATGGCCCTGTCTTTTGCAGCTCCCCGGGATACATGGGCTGTGTGATCTGAGGGTGCAGCTAATGACTTTATAGCAGGTTTTATAGTTTGACCTCGGAGCCTGCTGGTTGTGTCTGGGAATGAGCAGAGGAATGTGGTGCATAGAAGCTGTGGCTTGTAGGAAACCTGTTTTGTTTCTGATGGCAGTGACTTGCTCCCCAGCAGGCTTGTGGGCTCTTTACAAGGTGCACATATTGGTCCTGGACCATTATCGTTATCTCAGATATCACATTTATTGTCTGAGACTTTACCGCATTCTATGAGCAAGGAAAAGTTCTTGTTTTTCCTGAGGCAGCTGTTGCATTTATGGAATTTTTGGTATGTGCTAGAATAGAAACTAATTTTCATTTTGTACCTGAATCATAGAAAGTCAGGCTAACACGACAGAGCTCGTTGCTGCAGAGACAAAAGTTCTGCTGCACCACACAATTCTCTGGCTGTGCTGGCTCCGCTCGACTCTTCCCTCTCCTCAGTACCCCAGCTCAGCACAGCAGTAACTGCACAGGGAAATGCCTGTGTTGGGAGCGATTTTCCTGGAAAAGTGAGGGCACATGCTGTGGTTTGGGGAGCAGCACCCCTTCACCCAGCTGGGCTGGAGCAGGAGCAAGACTCTGCATGTTCCATGCAGGCTGTGGAGAGCACTCCTGGCCTGAGTGTTCCTCCTGCACACTCTGAACAATGCAAAAAGCAATCTTTGGGCATGCAGGGTCTTCTCTCTCCCAGTGGCTGATGTCTTCCTCCATGGCGGTGGTGGGGTTGAACTGAAATAAGCTGGCCTGGTTTCTGGCACTGAGAGCAGCCATCAGTTAGTGTGGCCAGTCCTGCAGTTGGTAAATATGCCTTTTTTTTTCATCTACATTAAAAGAGAGAAAAAATACTAATCAGCCTGGTGAGACAGTGCCTTTAGTTTCTTGCTGCTATAGTTCAAATTAATAGAAATCTCATTTATCTCCTTCTGGTGATATATGTCCCTGGAGAGCAAGGTCATGGCAAATGATACAAATGAATGAATAGGGGAGATGGGAAATATGATCTGAAATTCCTGCAGGCTCGCTCATCTCGCACTCCCCGTGTGTCAAGGGAGCCTGGATTTACGTCACTGTGCCTTACATAAGGATCTATAATGTGATAGCTCCCGAGGTTGTGTGGGTCTTGGGAGGCTCCTGTGTAATTGGTTCAGTATGTGCTCAGCAGAGCTGCACAGCTCTCGTGGACGGCTCTGCAGCCACCTCCAGGGCCTGGTGCTCGGGAACCTTTATCCAGCCCTAATTTCTCTTTTTTTTCCCTTTAACATCACCATTTTCTCTGGTGTTTCAGCTGTTGCAGGTATCTTAGATGGTTAAAAATGCTTAAGGAGGGAAGAATATGGTTAAGGTGTAAGTCAGCTCCCTAAGGCCAAGCACTCAATATTTCACAGAATCCCAGAATTACTGAGGTTGGAAAAGACCTCTCAGACTGTTGAGACCAATCCCCACCTTGTCCCCAGCCCAGAGCTCTGAATGCCATGGCCAGGCCTTCCTTGGACACCTCCAGGGATGGGCACTCCAAAGCTCCCTGGGCAGCCCTGCCAAGGCTGAGCACCCTTTCCAGGAAGAAATTCCTCCTGGTGTCCAACCCGAGCCTCCCCTGGCCCAGCCTGAGGCCGTTCCCTCTCCTCCTGTCCCTGTTCCCTGCCAGCACAGCCCGATCCCCCTGGCTGTCCCCTCCTGGCAGGAGCTGTGCAGAGCCACAAGGTCCCTCCAGAGCCTCCTTTTCTCCAGGCTGAGCCCTTTCCCAGCTCCCTCAGCCGCTCCTGGGGCTCAGCCTCTTCCCCAGCTCCATTCCCTTCCCTGGACACGGAAGCCAGGAAATAATTTGGGTAAATGTTGATATCAAGTGTGAATAAGCAAGGCAGTGTTTTTGGATTGCTACACTTTTCCATGCTTTCTTGTACAGCTGCAATAAATCCCTTGCCCAGAACTGGTCACTCGCTTGTTAAATCAACTTCCCACCTCTCCTACTCCAGGCACTCCAGATGTGCTCTGGACATGCCCTGACCAATGTGCATGTCCCCAAATCAGCAGAGTTGCACAATGAAGACTGGATGCAGAAGGTCTGTGCTTAATCCCTTGCAGGTCTCGAGGCACACTCTGTGTTTTGGCTGTGGAGCAGGGACGGGGCTGGGTGCGAGCGGGCGCTGCCGGGCCTGACATTTATGTAGTGGTCTTGTGATATTCCAGGTTTAGAAGGCAGGCAGCTTGTTTTACTGGGCACGTCATCCGATAGCCGTACAGTATGAGCTGCTGGCTGCAGTCCCCTCTGACTGTACAGCCCAGGCGTACGGAGGGCTTTAAAGAGCTCGAGCTGCAGGGCCATGTAAAAAACTGTGCGTGAAAAACCTGCCCTGCGCTGGCTTTGTGTTCACAAGGATGGAGCAGGCTTGCTCCAGAATGGACATCCTGCCCTCCAGATGGGACTCAGCTCATCTTTATGATGAGAGTCACTTCAAGTTTCATCTGCACTTTGAATTTTATTTAGTTTTGTGTGGATGTGCAGAAAAACAAAAAACTGCTTATTAAGTGACACTGAGGTGCTGGAGCATGTCCAGAAAAAGGCAGTAGAGCTGGGGAAGGGGCTGGAGTCCCAGGAGTGGGGCGAGCCTCATCCTGGAGAAAAGGAGGCTCGGGGGGACCTTGTGGCTCTGCCAACTCCTGACAGGAGGGGACAGCCAGTCAGGCTCTGCTCCCAGGGAACAAGGGACAGGATGAGAGGAAACAGCCCCAAATTGGGCCAAGGGAGATTCAGATATTAGGGAAAATTAGTTCACTGAAAGCATTGTCTAGCCCTGGCACAGCTGCCCAGGGCAGTGGTGGAGTCTCAATCCCTGGAGGTGTTCTAAGGCCATGTAGATGTTGCACTTGGGGACACGGGTTAGTGGTAGCCTTGGCAGTGTCATTGGACTGATCTTAGAGGGCTTTTCCAACCTAAACAATTCCGTGATTCCGAAGCAGCAGGACAGACTGAGACCTTTCTATGCCGAGGCAGGGGTGATGGTGGTCTGTTCCCTGCACAGCACCTTTCTGGGCTGCCATTTTCAGTTAAGAGTTCTTAAAACAAAAAAGAAGTCCTGTAAGGGAAATGAAGCCCTGCCTTGGCAGCCCTTCTGTCTGATCTTTGGTAAGTGCAGATGTGCATCTTGGAACAATTTACTCCTGGTTGTGTTTAGGGCTACCAGAGTGACTGTTTATTCCCACATATGGAGCACGGTTTCAGAAGGTAATTTAAACAAATGGAGCGCCACTTCCAATTTTTCATGCTTCTAGTTTAGGAGCCAAAACTCTTCTCCTGGCTCCAGCTTGCCCACCCTGGCTGTATCAGTTCCCACATGGCCTGCCAAGTTTTCAGAGAACTATCTGTGGTCCCTTTTCCCTTCTGAGGAGGCAAAAATCCCTTGGCTGAGTGCTTTGGGCTTTGTTGAGCCATGGAGCAGGGCAGGGTGGGCAGGCTCTGGGCAGCCCCCGGTGGTCAGGGAAAGGCCTGCCTGGGACTGAAGTCAGAGAGGTTTTGTGAGCCCCAGCTGTGCCTTTGCTTGTGCGAGGGGGTTAACAAAAGCCGTGACGTGCTCGGAAGCTCCACGCTCCTGGTTCCCGCTGGATGCTGCCAAGCAGCGTTAGTTCCTGCTGCTGCACTTTGGGAAGGGTAGTCTGGGATCAGAAAATGCCGTGTGCTGTGTGGACAAGGAAAACACACCTCTGCTTTGTGGCTGTTGGAAGTGGAGAGTCACCTTAATGCGTAGTTCTTTTGCTCTGACGTGGCTCTCACTGGGCTATTAGGTCTAGGCTAAGTGAAATGATTTAGTAGCACATCAGCTTGTGCGTGTGAAAGTAAATATTTTTGTTCTGCTGAAAGCAAATGGAAACGTGTGGTCAGTGTCCTGAGTCCTGACCTGCTGCTTGGAAGAAGTAGGAAATACTGTGACGGGGGAAAAGTGAGGTATTTGAGCTCGGTGTGTGTGGAGGGGAGCAGTGCTGGTCAGAGGCAGCGGTGCACTCCCAGAGATGCACAGGACTTCCCCAGGCGTTTGCAGCAGTCAGGGGCCCATCTCCTCTGTGCTGCTGTTGCTCTGTGGTCCCATGAGCTGTAGGTACTCACTGCCTGACCTGGGCTTTGTACGTGTGGAGCGGCTCAAATACCCAAAATTCAGACACGCCGAGTTGTGTGCTGCAGACTTGGTTTAAGACCCCCAAACGGATCTGTACGTTGGCTATATTTGTTTGGTTTTTGTTTTCTTGCAGTTTCTGCACATATAAAAGAGGCTTTGTCCTCTGTGGGCCCTGAATTTCCCGTGTACAAGGAGAGGCATTGAGAGAATTCCAGGCTGCGGCTTTGCTTCCACGTGCCCCTGCTGCATTTACCTGTATTTAGTGCGTGTCTCTGACTCAGTGTTTACTCTTCAGTATTTAAACATTCCCTAGAAATTAAATCTTTTAAGAACATTATTCTTCACACCAAGTGCTTGTAGAAGCCCAGTTGTGCAATGCCTACGCTCATGTATTGGCTGCTGTCTTACTCCCTCGGAACAGGATTTATGGTGGCAAAGCAAAGCAGCAGCCACAATTAGAATTTGGGTACTACAGCGCTGAAGTGCTTTCAAAATAGCAGTGTCTGTGCTCCAAAAATACTCCATTGTCCCCTGCTTTAAGTCTGAGAGCTGGTGACAGCCATGGTTACTTGTCACACGTGAGGACTGTGTTGGTGCCGAGGGCAGAATCTCCCTCTGAAGTCTCCGGGCACCCGAGCCCTTGGTGCTGCCTGTTGGCATCAGGAACGAGTTTGATTTGCTAGATGGAGCAGCAGGGATCAGAGTGACACCCATTGCTGTTTGATCTTTGGCCCTTTGCCACGTGCTGTCACCAACCTGGGGCTAATGGCCGTGTGTGACATTTGGGAGCAGAGCCTCCCAGGGGTGATTAGTGGGAGGCTCCAGGTGCCACGTCCGTACCTGAATTCACTCCTCCGAGTGTGGCTTGCACAGAAAGTCAATCATGAGCACTGAGTCCATCCTCTGCCGTGAAGTGACACCTCTGTCACAGTCGCTGCCCTGCATACGAGCCAAGCTCCTGGGGTGGCTTTGGCCGCCCCTGTCCCAGGGCACTGTCCAGGTGCCCTTTTGCTCACACCGTGCCGTGCCACGCGGCCTGGAGAGCCCGGGGCTGGATCATGGTTTGGCTTTGAAGTAGGTTTTCAGCTCCTGAGTGCGTTATCTGTGGGTTTAAGTCATTTCTGCTGATAAGGGAAATCAGATACTCTTGTTGGAAGTGGCTTGTAGGCTTCTCTAGTGTTGTAATTCAGTTCTGTGCCCAAGTGAAAGGTGATTCTTTAACAAGTTGGTCTGTGCAGTTACTGCTGTGGAAGATTCTTCTGTCAAGCTTGCTTTGTTATGAAACAAATTCAAATTTTAAGCAAATCTTTGTGGTTTGAGGGGGGAGCAGAAGCTTCCTGAAGTTCCAAGAGGCAGGTCCTGTGTTCTGACATCACTGGGAGGTCTTGGTGGAAATGACTGCAAGGGTGTTCTGTCCTCAGCAAGCTGCAGTGAGATTCTCTGATTCTCCCTTGCTAAAATTGAGGGAATTTCTGACTTCACTCAGGTGATACTGCTGGAGGACATGAGTTTGTTTTAAGCCAGGCTTTATGATCAGTCCCAAGCTGCCAACCTTTCATCTTCCTTTGTGCTGTTTTAAATGCTGCTGAGGGCAGAAGGCTGGGGGCAGCTTCTCCCACCTAACTGGGGTAAATTTGGGGTACTAAAGCTGGCACAATCTGGTTTGCTTCTCGTGCAAAGCATGGGCAAGATGGGAGTGAGGAAGGGACTCTCCATCGCTTGGATGTGGTTTATCTTGGTTGTTGAGGGTTAATGTGTTGAAGCCTGCATTCCTCACAGTTTCACTTTTGGCTTCTCTTTCTAAAAATTTCCACTTCATTTCATAGCAGTTCTGGAGTGAGGGGTGGTGATACTCTGGAACCTTTGAGTCTGAAAATGCTCTGTGTAATCGGGGGCTGGAGGCAGCCACAGTTGTTTTCAGGCCCAGGGGAACCGGTCTTCCTGACAATAACATTAACCCTCCCTAAATCAGCTAATTGAAGGATTTTTAATTAACTTAAGGGGTGGGGATGGTAAATAGAAGCAGTGGTTTTGAGAAGAAAATTGCTTTCTGCTGTAGTCTTGTGACTGATGAAAATTCTGATGTTTGAAGCTGAAAAATAGTGTCTCACTAGTTTGATCATTTCTATTGCTTCTGGAGCCAAACACAGACTGCAGTGACTGGGTTTTGTGGCATGTAACAAACATCATTATTGATGGAGGAGTCTCTGAGAGGCAAACTGCAGCCTTCCAAGGCTTTATGTGCACACAAAGACCGAATTCAAAATTTTGAGTGTAACAACTGCATTGACTTTGTACTGGAAATTCTTTGGGTGTTTCATGATAGTTCTGCCTCCCAAGTTAATAATCGGACCTGGAGCATCTTTGCCAGGCTACACTGCAGAATGAGAAACTTTCCTGAGACTCAGTGCCTTCATCAGTGTCTCTACAAGACATCTTGTGACAGGGCCACTGCTTGTTTGTTCCCATAGAAACTGCCATCTGATCGTGGCAAACTGCACAAAGGCTCCTGCTGCAAACGCAGCGTCTAAAAATTCCTGAGTGTATCATCTAGATCTGGCATCGTGCTTTATTCCTCGCTTTCCTGGCAAAATCTCGGCCCCTTCCCGCTCAGTGTGCTCCACATCCCATAGTGTTAATGCCGTTGGCACCTTAAAAATAATGCCAGAAATAAAGGTGACGGTGTCACCTCCTGATTGTGATCTCAGAGGTGCTGGTGAGGGAGCAGTGTTTGCAGTCCCTGCCATCAGCAGGATGATGCACATGGAGGCACTTGATGCATCTGAAATCATAAATACTGAAAAAAAGGCATTTGATGCATTTGAAATGTTAGATATTGGGGAAAAAAATCCTTTTCTGCAAGTGTGGGGCTGTCGCTTTTGGTTGTTTTGAATATCCAGCTCTGACTTTGGTATAGAAAAGACCCAACGCTTCCAGGGTTAGGAAAATATCTGTGCAAGTCTGTTTTGGAGCCCGGAGTCCCATATTCCCAAATGGACCTGATGGCATATGAACAACGATTCCTTCTATCTTATCTGCCACTTCAGATTTTGTGTGGCGATCCCAGCGTGATATCTAACATTTCTGCAGCCTCCTCTTTAACCAGGAGCCCTTACCCTGGCGAGTGTGAGTGCACACGATGTACGTGCATGCTGCAGCTCCCGTGCATGCCGGCTCGCTGCAGAGCCCAGCCTCCTCCCCGGAATGTGGGCAGGATCGGAGCAGGACCCAGCACGGAGCTACTGCGCTGGGCTGTGCCGAGGAGCAGGGAGCAGGCTGCTGGGGCTGAGTGAAAGGGATTGTTATATGGGATGACAGATTCCTCTGGAGCTTGTTGCTGTTTGCAGAAGGGAAGCCAAGACATTGGTGCCTAATATCTTCCAGAAGTCCTTTGCTTTAACCCTTGCGGAGCCTCGGGAGATCAACTGGAAGCCGGTGCAAAGGCTCCCTGTGGCTCCGGCAGCTTCTCCCAGGCAGCCAAAAACAGGATAAGAGGATGTAGTAGCCCCAAGCTGCACCAGGGGAGGTTCACGTTGGACATCAGGAGGAATTTCTTAATGGAAAGGGTTGTTAAACGTTGGCAGGGGATGCCCAGGGAGGTTTGGAGTCGCCATCCCTGGAGGTGTCCAAGGAAGGGCTGGACATGGCACTCAGTGCTCTGGGCTGGTGACAAGGTGGGGGTCAGTCACGGGCTGGACTCGATGGTCTTGGAGGGCTTTTCCAGCCCAAATGTCTCTGTGGTTGTGCTGCACGTCCTGGTGCAGTGCCAGGTGTTTTCTCGAGATGCAGTTTACGGCAGGAGGATTTCTGTGCTGCACAGCAGGCTGGGGAACCAAGCCAAGGGTGCTCCTGCTGCGTGCGTTGGGTTTGTCATTAAAAAATAGCCATTTTCTGACATTAAAAAATAGCTACTCTTAGCCTGTGTTGCACCAGTGCTGGGTACTCCATACCTGTTAGACAGGAGTGAGGTGAGGTATTTCCTCTCCTCACAGGAGATCTCTTGGTCTGAGTGGTCTTTCCATTGTAAGTATTGCTTAAAAAAATCCAAACCTTAACATACAGTATGTTCTCAACACATCGCTTCATGCACACCAGCTTCTAAATTTCCTTATTTCTGAGCTTTGTTATTTTATAATCCAGTAATTCAAACCTGCCTCCGACTGCACACTCTGTACCTGAAATGCACTATTTTTCCCTGTCACTTGCATTTTTAGGTCACGACTGAATTAGAGCAAAATGACAATCCAGGGAACTTTGTATAACGCTTTCAAAACCTGCTTGCTGTAATATCCTGGCAGCTTTTTTAAGTCTAGATGTTTGAGCCAGGCCTTTCCCATGAAATCTGGCAGGTTGACTCTGTGTCTCGTGGCCCCTGTGCTCTCAGGGACAGTCTCTGCTGGGGCTCTGTTCCACAGCAGCATTCCTGATGCATCTCCTGCTGTCACAGATTTCTTCCTGCGTGCAGCTACATTTCCAAAACTCTGCTGCTAAGCAACTCTCTCTGAGGCTGGAGAGTAAGTCATGAGGAGCAGCTGAGGGAGCTGGGGGGGGGCTCAGCTTGGAGAAAACAAGGCTCAGGGGGGACCCTGTCACTCTCTGCAAATTCCTGACAGGTACTGGATTCGGTTGCCCAGGGAGGAGGTGGAATCACCATCCCTGGAGGTGTCCAGGGAAGGACTGGACATGGCACTCAGTGCTCTGGGCTGGGGACAAGGTGGGTATCAGGCACAGGTTGGACTCGGGTATCTCAAAGGGCTTTTCCAACCTCTGTGATTCTGGAATTCTTTAAATGCTTCAGTGGCAATCTTGGGAGAGGTTTGGAGTCAGATTCCTGCATGGAGGTCAGTGGTAATGTTCGACTGACATCTTCTGAAATAAAACTGACAGATGGGTATTCATGGTGTTGGTAAACTGAACTTTGTTTTATGGGATGTCTAGGCTGCAGTGCCTGAATTGAATGAAGTGCAATTAAGAAAGTGGTTTGAATGCAGTGACCTGGACCAAAAGGGGACCAAGGTGGGCAAGTGTCCTCCCAGATTTTGATTCACCTCTTGGCTTTGCTTGTCTGCAGGTGGCTGGGAGGCCGAGCTGTAGCTCAAGCAGGAGTCCAGTCAGGCCTGAGCAGAACTGCAGCGTTCCCATCTGCTGTCAGGGGCTGGATCTGAGCCTCCTTGGCCGAACAGTCGAGCTTACGTGACCGGGCTCTGCTTTTTCACATCACATTTGTTAGTTAACCAGTTTGCATCGATTTAAATGCACCTCTATGAGCTTCTGCACTAGTTTAAGAGTGCATTTAAAAACCGGTTTTAATTATCAAGTGCAGTCTGTGTAGTAAGTGCCAAGAGTGCTTTTAATTTGCATGGAAGCCATGGAGGTAGCGCTGCAGACTGTCAGCAGATCATGGGGCTGCACCACAGCCGTGTTCAGGGCTGAGCCTTCATTCCTTCCACTCCCCATTGCCCTGCTACATCCCACTGGAATTCCTGCTAATGCTACAGGCAGGAGCTTTTACAACCTGCCTTTTACCTCAGCCTCTTTTCCTTTGGCTTAAGCTAATTTTTAATACTGTTCTTAGATATTCTGCATTTATCGTCCAGGTATGGAGGATTTTGATTAACTTACCTCCCAGGCATGCAGCTCTTTGCTCTGACTTTCTGTGGATGGACATGTGGACGTATTTCAGTGTAAAAGTACTCACTGTAGGCTGGCATTTGTGGGTGTGGTTTGCTCTCTTCCCTCACGAGGATAAATAATTTTCCATACCACCTCTAATTCACGTTCCAGCTCCTGTGAAGTTCTCAGCCTCGCATCTGGGAAGCATTACAGGAATTTTACAAGGCTTCTGAACTAAAAACAAATTACTGGCATAAATGTCAGCTGAAGCTCTTGGGGCTGGAGGGGTTTTCTCCTGTAACAGAGTGCGAAATGAAAAGACAGAGAGGTCAGTGGGAATGCAGACATGGCACAGTGTGAACCCGGTGGAATTCAGGAGACAGGAATGGTGTGGCTATCCCGTGCTGTGTTTGAGGTGGTTAGGTGTGGCTACCTGCAGTCTGCTGTGCTGAGACTTGCTCTGCCTTCGGCTCAATCCCGTGCACTCTCTTGCTGTAGCCCAGGAGAAAAAGGCAGCAGTAGCTGGGACTAGATGATTCAGTGTCTGACCAGGACTTTAAAAAGCTCTGGAAATCTTGTCATTAAGAAGGATAAAGGCTAGAAGTAGATGTGGTGTAGCTTAAGGGATTCCTGTGCTTAAGCTGTGGGTGGCTGACCTCCTTGGTCACCGTGTGGTCCTCTGAAGTCCTGCTCAGCCTCAAGCCCAGGGGACTTTCTGAGCAGCCATTAGGTTTTGTGGGGATATGTGGTAATTCCATACATCCTGGATAGGCTCTTCCCAGCTCTGTATGGAGTGTCCTTGTGCTCAGCCTCTTCCCAGGTCTGTGTTTGCAGCCCGAGGTGATGATTCACGGAGCTCGCCCTCGCAGCACCTCCCGTGTGCAGCGGGAGGTTCTTCATGCACCAGAATGGTTTGTTTATCTAATTGGCATCTCCAGCTCCCTTTCTCATGCCTTTCTCTGCAATCCCAAAGCCCTTGATGCTGCTCAGTGTGCTCTGATGTAGCGTTTGTCAGCCGGGGCAGGTAACTCCGAGTCTCTGTTGTTTCCCGCTGTTGCCCCAGGTGATGAAATAATGAGGAGAAGCTCTACAGGAGGGTTTGGGACCTGGCATCCAGGTGAGTGGGCCGAGGAGAGGAGAACTCAGCTCTAGCAATGTGGCCAAGCCTTCTAGTGGCTTGCAGGACACTATTTCTCCCTTGATGTGGCTGAACATTCCAGAATTTACCTGTCATCCCTTTCAACTTCCAGAATGGAAAAGAGTTTGCATTCAGGATTAACTCACCATTGAACTGACACGAGGCTCCTGCTGTGAAGCAGCAAGTCTCAGGTGGGGGGCACTTACCTCTTGGACCTTTTTGGTGGTTTCTGTTGGAAAAGAGAAGCTGCAGCTGCTGGCATAGGGTTAATCCAGGACTGGAAAAGGAGGAATTCAGCATGGGTAAGGGCTGGGATCCTTGGGGGTGCTGTAGATGAGCTTTCTGTCCTGTGACATTTGTAGGCTGCTGTGCGTGCCCTGAAATGATGAGATTTTCTTACCTGGGTGTAGCTGATTCCCTGAGCTGTAGATGTGAGTGTGGGGTTTGTGCTTTGGCCACTGAAATCCCGGCTGGTTTCCCCCCGGGACAGGGAAAGGTCACGGCAGAGCACTGTGCTCGCACAAGCCAGGTATTAATGTTGCAGCCGGCCAAGAGGATTTGGATGTATTGACTTTTCTCGTAACACCGTCAGTATTTTCTTCACCTTGTGCAAGACACAAGTCCCTGCATTGATTGTGCAGAGGGATGTGGACAAGGTGAGAACTTCCTTCCTGAGCAAATGCAGCTTCTCTGTGCACATCTTCGTCCACAGTTTCCTGCTTTCAGTTGCAGCCAATATTTGCATTTGTGCCACCTCCAAAAGCCACTGATGTTGCTGCAGACTGGCCTAGTTTTATTTGCTGTGTCACTTGCAGTTAGGTGGGTTCTGCTGGTTAGTTAATTCTGAGGAGATCCCCTGTGTTACCCATGAGCTTGCCAAGAGAAGTCTGCGTATCGGCAATGTCAGTGCTTCCTTTTCGTCGAGCGCTTTCTTATGAGTAAAAATCGTACAAATTGCCTATTTGCATGGAGAGAGCTCGCTTTTAGTGACCCTAAACACACCAGCAGGCTTGTGCTGACAGCTTGCCTGAGAAACATGTGCCTCTGCCATGCGAGTGTCCATACGGAAGCGCGGCATTGCTGCGGAGTGCCATCCACCCAGCTGAGCTCCTGCAAAGGGACACGACCTGCAGTAGCCTGGAGTTCACGCTGTGTTTTTATCACAGCCGTGTGTCCATATGCCAGTTAAGTGCCTCTGTGTGTGGCTCGTTTACACATCTCCAGTACATGCTTCCTTATCCCTGTTTTTCCCCCTTCTCCGTTGTAATTCTGCTCTCTGCTGCTGGAGTTCTCCTGAAGGTCCTGTGCAGCTCCGGTATCTGCTTACGGGAGGGACTTTTCCCCCTCCAGCAGCTGCTTAATCCAAACAGGCCATGTCCCCGAGCTTCTCAAGTGTTTGTAGCAGGCAGGAGCAGCTGGGAAGAGAAGTTGTTCCCTGTCAGCCCCTCTGACAGCTCACACCGCCAGCCCAGAAAGGCTGCAGTGGACAGAGAGGGGCTCCCTTGCTAACAGCAAATCTAGGAGGAATTCAGGTGGATGAGCCTTCTCCAGGTTTATTCTTTTATTGCAAAGACCCTCTCTGGTGACGGCTCTCCATGTGGCTGCACTCCGCCGTGTGTCCTCGGAGTGACACGGGAGCCGAGCTGCAGGGACATCCGTCCATGGCAGAAGACATCCAGTGACTGTTTACTGAGCATTTTCCAGGAGGAATCTGGAGCAGGAGGACTCCCCAGGACAGTTCTAGGAAATGTCTTGCTCCCAAATAAACATGTTGATTTTCTCAACGCAGTCGGTTTGCCAGTGCCATCTGTTGGCTCCCATTCCGTGGAGGAGATCGGTGCTGATTTACAGGAATGCCACTGCCATAATTACACTTTTACCGTGATCACTGATCACACTGAGCACATGGGCTCCTTTTGAAAGAAGTGGGGGTTTCTGATTTTCACTCAGGCCACTGCAGAAACAACTGAACTGAAAGGGAAGAGGTAATTTCTTAATGGAATGATCACTCATGCAAGAAATTTTATTTATCATTGAATTATAGTTATAATTAGATCCAAGCAGATGCATGGCATGAAGGATGTTAGCCCAGGCCAGGGTCTCTGGCTTGTTCCTTTGTTCCCAGCACAGAAATAAAAGGAAGCAGTATCCCATGGCTCCTTTCCACTGAAAACAGACCGTGCTTCCACCTCTTTCCCTCTCAGAGCCTTTCCAAGCAGCTGGAGCAGTGCAGGGCACAGTGGCTGTGCTCTCCCTGCCCATCCGCCTGGGCACCCAGCAGCTCATTTCCCTTCCTGTTGGCAGGGCACTGTGGATTCAAGGAAGTCTGTCTGGATTATTATCCACACTCAGCTGAGAAACAAGATGTCCATGTAAATTTTAACTCCTGCAAGTTGATATTCTCCTCTCTCCTATTCCAAGCCTTGTCTCTCGTTTCAGAGCCACTCACCTTGGCATCTTTAGCTCTGATGGCTGCCAGATTTGAAGATCTGGTATGTCAGAGCAAAATAGGAATTTATAATGTTGCTTATGTTACACTTTGGGAATTTTAGGAGAATCCTGTGAGTTTGAGAGCAAGAATTGTCAAGGCATCATGTGCTGGGCTGAAGGAAATGGTTGGTGCTCAGGGCAGCCTGGGCTCGCTGGAGACCCTCAGAACTCACATCTCTGAGCATTTTGGGGTGCACTGCAGGCAGCCTGCTGGCTTGGCCTGAAATATGCCTTCTGTCCCTCCTGCCTTCCCATGGGATGCAGTGGGACATGCTGGTATCAGGAATATAACTGTGTACTCCCTTTTGGCCTTCCAGAGTTTCGGTACCTCTCCTTCCATTTCCCAACTACCCCTTCTGCTTTCATGTGGTTGAAATTTCCACTCCTCCCCGCAAGGCTTCTGCCTGGCGTGCACATACACTCAGCAGAGCTTTAGGATCACAGGAATGCAGAGCAGTGTTCAGCTGAAGTGCACCAGGAGAAGAACAATCTAGAAAAACAATGCACGAGCCACCTGGCTCTGAGAGAAGAGCCTCCCCAGCACCCTGCAGGTGTCGGTTTCTACACCTTACCTGCTCTCCATCCATTGTTTTTAGCAGTTTGTCATTTCTCCCAAATAACAATTCCTTCCTCAAACTACTAGTGCAAATGTTACTTGGATGCAAGAAGGAATAAATGAACTGTTTACGAGTGGCGGGAACATTTTGTTAATTGGTAGCAGCATGCATGCTCCAGGCTTGGCATTTATCCTCCTGCCTGTAAGCTTCATTAACTTCTGATAAAAGAATAGTTAATTTCTCAGACTCCTTTTTTAGAGTATTTAATTGTTTAAGAATTTAGATCATGGTTTTCTTCCACTTCTACTTGTGCCTGAATTTGTGCTTTACTTAATGATGTTTAGTCTTGCTCTCTATTTTATGTGATGTTTGTAAGCATGAGGGAATGCACTTGATTTTGGGGTTTGGGGTTTATTTTAGTGTTCCAAATACCTGAAACTGATTCTTTTGCATAAATAATAAATAAGTATTTTTTTAATATTTGGAGTCAGGGCAGTTATTGCCCTGGCAAGGATTTTATCATAAAATATGAAGGTTAGTTTTAATGTGCTTCAGATTGTCCCCCTAAAGATCCTTTTGTTTGGTTGTTTTTCCCCAATATATAATCTCCAATTAAATAAAAAAATAAAAAAATTAAAAAAAGGCTGAATCCATTGTGACTATTCCTTGTAACTAAGCTTTAGATGGAGTCAGTCTGGCTGGTGCCAGGATCCCAGGACCTGAGGATCTCAGCCAGTCTCTTTTGTGTTGAAATCCCAAATCATCTTTCGAGGGAAGAGAGAATGTTAGCCAGCTAGGAAATGCAGGAATAGAGAAACCAACTTGGTCTCTTCTGGAAAGCCTTTAAATCACTCCTTCCCTCTGGAAAAAAAGCAATTCTCCAAAAGAATCCAAAGCGCAAAGCTCTGGAATAAACCAACTGCAGCTCCCCTGCAAAGCCCTGGGTGGAACATCACTCCCATCCTTGAAATTCCCTGCCTGTCCCTGCTGCCCAGCGCAGAGGGGATTTCCTTCTTCCACCCTCACAGGGTCCTGAGGAAGCTCTGCATTTCCTGAAACCGGAGCTCAAGGTGCTTTCCCCAGAATTTTTCAGGAACCTTTTGCCTTTCATGTTACATCAGTTGCTGGAGGCATTTGTGTGGAATGAAAACATTTGGAAGAAACCCCTTCAGGTCTCTCCTCCGCGTAACTCCCGAGGGGGGATTTGGGTTTGGGGTTGCTTGGCTGAGCTTGGGATGAGATCCTTCACAAGAGGAACATCTCCTGGGTGCTGTTTGTCTTGCTTTGCTCCCGATCCACGTACTGTGTGCCTTGTGGGTGTGGAGTTTCACTCACCACGTGTAAATCCCGCAGCGTCACAAGGGGACAGGGGAGGTGGCAGCCCGATCCTCCCTGTCCTGGGTTATCAGGGAAAAGCAGAGGAATTCGCTTGTGTTGTGTCTGGCCCTACTGACCAAGTTGGGTGCAGTCAGATGCTCTACATACCTTGAACTTGGCCAAGAGTGTCAGCTCCAGCCATATAATTAAGCTGGGAAATGAGATTTCCTTAGAGCAAATATAGAGCGGGGAATGAGTAAGGAGCTTAGGAATACTCCAGATCTGTGGATTTTCATTTATGTCTTTGGGCCTGAAAATGACTCATGTCTCTGGGTAGACATCTTGGCTTTGCTCTTGGAGGAAGCGTCTCTTAGCTTTTAAGTATATTTATGCTCAACCTTTACAAAAGCCCGTTCTTGCAGGAAAGCCCTGGGTGAAAAGCATGTGGAGAGTGCTTCCCAATCCCCCTCTGGCCCTCTTAACTCTCCTAGCCCGTTCCTGAGCGCTGTGCTTGGATCTCTGCGGCACAGATCCCGCGCTGGGCTCATCCCGGGGCTGCCAGCGGGGCCGGCTCTGCACCCCGTTAGTCACAGCCCCCGTGCCTGGCAGCCCCTGCTGCCGTTTCACCTCGTGCCTCGGCTCCAGCCCCGCTCCTGCCAGCAGCTCCCAGCGCCGAGTGCCAGACCTGGCTGCCGTTCAGCTCCCGGTCCTGCTGTAGGAAGCATGCTCAGTGACTTGGAAGGCTGGAAGCGTTCCTGCGCTCTGAATTAAAGGTTTCGAATGAAAGAAACAGCTTATTGTACTTGGGTGCCTTTTCGGGATTCTGCTGGGTTCTGCTCACATGCAGGGCGGTTATTGCCCTGGCAGGGATTTGATCATAAAATATGGGGCTTAATTTTCATGTGCTTCAGATTGTTCCCTTAAAGAAAGATTCCCTTAAAGGATCTAAAGATCCTTTTGTTTGATTGTCTGTGCCTGTGACAGCATCCCTTAGCCCTGCGCTTGGCACTAGCTCTAGGAGAGGGACATGTGTTTGGGTCGTGTGGCCCTGGTCCTGGCACACGGCTGTGCACAGAGCACTTGTCCTTGTCCCCACTGAGCTCTGGGGTCTGCGACAAGCTGAGCATTTCTGTGTCAGATCTTTCTGGCTGTGCATCCTCAGCGGTTTTCGTGGCAGTGCTGCTTTGCATGCCCTTCCCCAGGCCTTTGCATGATCCTGCAGCTTTCCTGGGCAGGACCTGTGTAAATTAGGCTCTCCAGCAAAGCAGCCAGATTTGTAAAAGCGGTTCTTTTCCCAGGAAGAGCCATTTCCAAGCGAGAAAACCTGCTGGGGGATGGTAATCCATCCCACAAATCCCGAGACTGGAGCTGCTCGCTCACAGGGGTGTTTCGTGGTGGGGAGGAAGATACTTAAGGCTGAAATTTGATTTAGAAGCAGCAGGACAGATGTTCCTCTGCCAGGCAGAGCAGCGTTTTCTCTCAGCTGTTTTCTCCATCAAGGTTTCGCTCTGCCTTTCCTCTCCTGCTCATCCTGGCAATCCAGAAAAGATTCCCTTCTTCACTGTCTCTATGTGGGTGAAACAGGGTGCTCAGTGGACTGAGGACAGGTGGTTCTTAGCACAGAAGTGTTTCCACATTTGGAGTCTGGTGGTTCTACAGTCCATGCCCAAAGGAGCTGGGAGCTGCCAGCACCAGGGATGTGGAGGGAAAAATCTTGGAGACTGGAGAGCAGCTGACTGGAAGCACTTAGACTTGTTTAAACTCCATTAGTGTAGCGTTACAGAGCACTTCTGGTTTAAAACAGATAAATAAATACCTCAATTGTTAGAAGCCTGAACTACTCCCCATTCCCATCCCCTCTGGGTTTTATCAGCCCTGGTGCAGGGAGCTGGTGTGTGGATAATGCAGCTGGGTCAGTAACTTCTCTTTCGTTTGCCCTCTGCCAGGTTGCGATAAAGATCATTGATAAGACTCAGCTGGATGAAGAGAACCTGAAGAAGATATTTAGAGAAGTTCAGATCATGAAGATGCTTTGCCACCCACATATCATCAGGTTGTACCAGGTAGGAGCACTCTGCAGTGGAGTTTCCATCCCTTGACTCTATCCTGTGCAGTGGCACTTTCTCCAGAGCTATCCCTCCATTCCTTCGCGTGGAACTGGGAAAGTCCTTTATGTTTCCAAGGTCTCAAAGTGCTTTGATTGGAGGGGCAGGGGGAAAGTGTGGCTAATCCTTCTCTTTTCTGGGACATCGTGCTTCCGCTGTGGGCTGGCCTCCTGCCACTTGTTTATGGCCATTGTGTGTTTCTCAGTTTCCCAGTTGAAACCGGATGCAGGTTCCCTTTCTCACTTCAAGGAAGGGAGTAAAGCTCACCCGGGAGCAGGACTGAGCTCTCGTCTCCCTGCCCAGCTCCCTGTGGCCCCCAGGCCCTGCTGATCTGCTCAGCCCTTTCCTGGAAGGGGATCAATACTGGCGGCAGACTTGCTTTTGAATATTGTTTGCAGACTTTTTCTCCAGCTTGTTTGACAATTTTTGTCTGCAAACAAAGCCCCCAGAGGCAGAACCCACGTGATCTGCCTTTTATACAGGTACATGGTGGTGCCCCTCTGTGAGGAGGGTGCAGCAGAGTGATGGGAGCAGAGGAATAAAGGATGCTGTTTCCCATCCGTGCTTGAGAGATACGAGTATTTATTTGGACTCCAGAGTTAAAACTGAGTAGAAGTGACAGAGGTTAATGTTTAGCTGCTTTGGCCAAGCCATGTGTGAGATGCTTACAGGGACTATGGCATTTTCAAGGTACCCAAGGAGTGCTTCTTTGCAAACTGACTCCTTTTTTTTTTTTTTTTTTTGAGGCAAAAGAACCTTTTTAAACCTGTTTTATTCCATTTAAAGCTTTTGATGTGATACTGAACAGGTGACACTTGCAGCTTGGCTTTGTTTAGGGTGGGAGAAGAGCAGGGGAGCAGCCCTGAGAAATTTCCCAGGCTGCTGGAGCAGGACAAGACTGGGGAGCAAACACTAAAGGGAGGGGAAACAAAAGAGAAGAAAGGTGCAGGTTACTACTGATAGTGTTATGTGTAGTTACAGATTTAATGTTTGAAACTTGCTCTTTCATCCTTGCTGTTCCCAGTTCCTGTCCATTCCTCCACATGGCTCTGGAAAGCACAGGAAAGTTATAGTTTGGATTTGATGGAAGCAGTTCCATGTGTTACAGAAGGAATAAAGGTGGTTTTAGATCTATTTCTCGTTGCACACAGCAGTCTCCTTATGTGTCACTTCTCTGTCCTTGTGTGCAGGTTATGGAGACGGAGCGGATGATTTATCTGGTGACAGAGTATGCCAGTGGAGGGGAAATATTTGGTAAGTACATTTATTGCATTCTTTAATCAGATAATGCACTTGGTCAACTACAGTAAACTGAAAATAGCTGCCACACTCTCTTGTTTCAGCTGAGAGGTGCCCTTCAGCCTGCAAACTTTCCATTGACAAGAGGAGTAAAGGAATAAATGAGACCAACTCGATGGAAAAATAACCCCTGTAACCTTTGTTTCTTCTTTGGGTTTCATTGACAGGTGGTGCTGCTCCTCTTTCGTGCTCACTTTGGGATTAAAGATGTTGGAAATAGTCATGCAGTTGGATTTTAGTGTTGCTGAGTGCTTTGCTTCCCAGCAAGTTACATGAACCTCGTTGGTGATAGTGGAACTGTTGGGGTGTGTCAGTAGCTTTCAAAGAGGCAGTCCTGCAGTTCTGGAGTGTTTTGTGCTCAAAACCTTGCTTGTCTTTTCTTTTTGATATCTGATGTTGTCTTAGCAAGCATTGGTTACATCCCTTCCACGCACCATTGTCTCAGAGAGTTTTGGCTGAGTGTTCTTGACCACAGGAGCTGTTCTTGAAAGGGAAAAAAGTATCTGTGCAGCACAATTGCAAGAACTGCAGACTGATTTATTAATTCGTTTGGTGAACAATAGCAAAACTTAAAGAAATAGGAATTTACTTATACACTGGAATTTTGTGCTGGGTGACAGAGTCAGGATTTTGCAACGTTGGTCTGTACAGGCTTTGCCAATGTGAGCCTACGAAAAGGGGGAAAATCCTGTGTGCTTGAATTCACTTCAATCAAAGAAGTGAGGACAGTCACACATGGCCTGTCAGCTCCTGGGAACACTCTCCCTGTCCTTGTCAGTCATTGCAGAAGATTCACTTTTGATTTCACTTCTCATTTTGCTGGAGGAGAAGCTGAGTTGTAGTAAAAGATGAAGCTTTTAGTGAAGCAAGAGAAGCCCCAGATTAAGGAAAATAAAAGCTGAAAAGTGCTGGTTTCCAGTAACTACAAACCGCCACCAGTTCCTCAGTACCTCTGTAGATGGTTTCCATGGCTTCTTGTCAATATTGTCCATGTCCTTTGGATTTCTCCCCGAGAAGGTGATAGCCGAAGGGGAAGCAAGTGACAGCTGATGTTTGGGAAGTGTGGATTGCCTGGCGAAAAAATGACTTGCTGAGCCTTCCAGTTGTTTATTCAAACATGAATCATGGTGCTGGACACACTCAGCAGTTCCAAAGGCTTGTGAAATTCACATTCCCATGCACAGCAAAATCACCTGCACGTGTCCTGGAGTTGGCTTGGGTGTGGATCACCACAGAAAAGCATAAATCTCTTCTTATTTTTTCTCTCTCTTCTGTTGAATTTGGCAGAGATGGCTCATCTTTTTTTTTTAAATCCAGAGCTATGTGCAAGCTCATATACAAACTTGGAATGAATTCTTTGGTTACAAAAATAGCCTTCTGCATGAGTCGAAGTGAAAACCTAATTGCTTTCTGAAAGATTTTCTGCTGTAGTAAATTCAGCTCATTAGCATGGCTAATTTCCATGTTGCTGCCCAGCATTTTATCCTCGCTGATAGCTGGGAGCCGCCAGCTCTGTAATAGTGTGAGGCTTCTCCAGACCCAAGGCAGGAGGCTGTGCCTCTCTACCCAGTTTTGAGGATTTTCAGGCACGGCCCTCGCTGCGAGAGCAGAGAGGGGGAAACTCAAGTCTCAGCTTTTTGTATTCAGAGTTTCCTGAGGAGCCATTAAGACTTTGTTCTAACAGCGGAAGCAATTTGCAGGGAGGAAACAGGAGCCCATTTTGGGAAGGTTTCCTCGCAGTGCTTGGATCTCCAGCGCTGAAGGGTCTCACGTCCTCGTCTGGTGGAGACAAAGCAGATGGCAGCGTGGGCAGCTGGGCTCTCCTGGTGGGTAAAACCTCACCTGCACGGTGCCACAGCTCAGTGCCTGTCCCTCCTAGGGCGGATGGGCTCGTTGGGAATGGCAGGATGTGAGCTGGGATGGTGTGTGAGGTGTGGGCAGGGCAGCCGCTGGCACTGTGTCTCTTACTGGGCACTGGGGCATCCTCTGGGAAATGGGCCTGTGCTGAGTGGTTTTAATCTTTGTTTTGGTCATGTCCTAGCACCTGCATGACATAGGCTTTGAAATGCAGTGCTGAAGGGTAAGGGGGACTGACAGCCGTGGTTTTCTGGGTGCCAAACACCCAGGGTATGGCTGAGCACAGCCCCAAAGAACCAGACTTACAGCACTGTGCTGTTGTGAGCTGCAAGTTTTTGTAAGGAACAAACCTTAAACTGCTTCCCTGATGCTTTCAGAACTTTCCAAGGCTTAAACCATACCACAGAGCTGTCAGTATTACACAGGCAGTACTAGAGGTCAGAAATTTTAGCTGAAAGAACGGTGATTTCTCTAAATGGCCTCAGTCAGTCAGTGCTGACCCCGTGTCTGTCCTGTCCTTGTTGGTCTGAGCTCTGCAGGGATCCCGAGTCAGCACCTGGGAGGGCTGTACCACCTGTTTATCCAAACTTCCAGTAAAAGGGCTGAGCGCTCCTTTGGCGGCTGGGCTCTGCTGTAAGAGTCTTTGATTCATCTCTTACTGGAAATGGTTTGATAATTCACTTTGTTTGCGTAGCAGCGCACAGGGAGCAGGGACAGGGCTTGGGTTTGCTGTGGGCTTGAGCAGCCAAATGTAAATTGTTATTTTTGTCCCTCTCCGTGTTTTGCGTGTGGTTGGGTCACTGGTTTGACATTATGAAGAAATGAATGTCTCCTTTTAAACATAGGGTGGTCTCTGTTCCAGGTCCTTTGAGTGTCCTTTTTTGAGGTCGGATGGAATATAGTCTAAAAATCTGGTTTGATTTCAGCTGTTTACTATGAAAACTGTAAATAACCTGCAGTCCTCACTGACTGAATATGGGTTCTTGGTTGATTAACAAAAAAATCACAGGAAATTCAGAAAATTATCCTCTGGTTCATGTGGTTACCACGTCTGCCCTGTCTCCCCACTCTGCCCGCTTGTCCTGAGCTCGGTGAGCATGAACTGGGCAGACACATTAAACGACATTGTGGTGCCCATCTCTAGAAGGCCAGTCTACTTCTGACATCACAAGGTCACCAAATCCGCTGGAAATGTGACATAATCCACCACACAGAAGAAATGTGAAGCTTCGTCAGCGTTTGTTTTCCAGACAGAAAGCAGCTTAAAAGCACGAGGTGTCTGTCCAGCGGCGGGGAGTGGAAACTTGTGTGTCAGTGCTCTCTGAACCAGAAGGTGATTTTTCCTCAGCGTAGGCTTGGATTGTTTTTTTAACACAGAGAACAGCGTCAGGTACTTCATAAGTATGAAGAACAGTGACTGATGTTTGTAAGAGCTGTGCAATGAAATGGTGCATTCCTTCCTCTCTGGAATACGCTCGGAGGGGCATCTCTGAGCGCGGTGATGCCAGCACAGCCCAGCCGTGGGTCTGGGTGCTCTGGCACACTCAGAGCAGGGTGCTGGCTCCCAGCTCAACGCTCAGGTCAGCTCTGCAAGCTCCACTGCATGGGAGGTTTATGCAGACTAAGCTCTCAATGGTTAATTTTGGCATACAGTTGCCCTTGGTGGTATGTGAAGCATTCTGTAGCCTCATTGTTTCTGTCCTTCCTCTGGAGCTGGTGCAGAAATGTCAGTGGCTCGGCGCACGGTGCCTACGTGCAGAGCCTGGGCCTGCGCTCCGAGTTCTTCACGAAAAGTGAAATTTCACGCCTAACCTAAAAAGGGCTTTTTGCAGCCTAAGCAGGACTGACTGGGCAGAGGGGCAGCAGGGTTTTCTGGGTGAGAGGCACAGGGCAGGGGTGCCCCAGGTGACAGGACTGAACGGGGGTGTCACCAGCCGTGCCAGGACTGGTGAACCTTTTTTGGGCAAAAGTTCACTTAGGAGAGCCTTGCAGGAAGACACCTGCTGCAGTAGCTGGGTTTCTTTCCTTGCCTGCAGGAGAATTGCTAAAATATTTTGGAAATTGTTGAGAGATTGGAGCCTTGTGCTTTGTTTCAAGGGCACTTGCTGTATGGACAGGCTGTGCTCCCAAATCCCAGCGGTGTGGAAGGTGTGAATGACCTTGTTTAGGAGCTGAGCTATTACCTGTTGATCAGTGGCTTAAATTGGAGCAGCCCTTGCTGTGCTCTGCTGTCAGTCTCCTTAGAGTAACAAATTTATGACCATGCAAATGCCTTAATGAAATACGACGGGGCAATTTGAGATGGTGACTTTGCTTTGCTGAGCGAGAGAGCCGAGGGTCAGATTTGACTTGGTGATGGTTTTCCTTCTCCAGCCCTGGTTCAGATTTGTTTATGGAATAAGTTTATCCGATGAATAAGAGTTAATTGACAAGTTCTTTGAAAAACACCTCGAGTCTGTTGCACAACATGAGTGGGCAAAGGCAGAAGTAGGTTGCTGTGCAGTCAGGAGCAGCACAACTGCTTTGATGGATCTTGGTAATTAGTATTTACTGCGAGTCAATTATGTCGCAGGTATTTTAATGAATGGGTGACTGGGGAGAAACACTACCACCTGATGAGAAACCTGCACAAGTGATTTATTGTTATTATTTTCAAGAACAGGTATCTGTATTGAGCCCCCAGTTGAATGGAGTTTAGGGAGGGACATGAATCTTTTCAGCCTACTTTGGGCCAGAAATCTTTCGAGGCCAACTCGATGGCCTCACCAAGGAGTTACAAACTCCTGAAGTGAGGCTTCCTTTCTCTGCCATTTCTGCTGCCTGCCTCCTGCCTGTCCATCCCCACTGGTGGGACAGTGACGAGTGGCTTCTGTGAGCCTGCTGCTTCCAGGTTTTAAGTGGATTGACTTCAGCTGGGTCACTGCTGTGTGCCTGCCTTTGTGATCTCTTGGAGAGGCTTTTCCTGTCCGTGTGTGCAGTGCTGGCTTCCGAGGAAAGCCCAGCTGGCAACAAACACTACCTTTGAGTGAGAGTACAGGCTTTCAGCAAAATATTTGGGAGTGCTCAGATTTCCGTAGTGAAGGCCAGCTCCGTTTTGGTAATGAAATGCTTTCTTGGATTTCGCAAGGATGTTGTCGCACCGATGTGCAGAGAGGGAGGATGTTAAATCCCTCCTGCAGCTGGTGGTGGCTGTGCTGGCTGCAGAGCTGAGGTGAGCAGCTGGTTGTGGCTGTGACTACCTGGGACCTCGCTGGTTCCAGCAGGAGTTACCTTTGACGTGTGGTAGAGCAAAGATGTGTTTCCTGTGAAAAAGCAGGGGAAGGAAGGACAGGATGTGGCCAGGAAGCTGCACCTCTCAAGGTGATGTGGTACTAGGCTTGGGGTCTGACTGAAGGCAAAAGCTGGAAAAGCTGCATTTTTATTTTGATGTAGAAAAACATTTTAAAACCTGTGTACAAAACAGTTCTGATTTTCCAGGCATCCTCTCTGCTGTCCTCTATATAAAATAAATATCAAAGCCTTTCACTTGGAGCCAGCCCAGGTGAGGTGTGGTTGGCAGTGGTGTGCCCAATCCCTGCTTGTGCCCCTTCCATGTCTGCTGTTGGAGCTGGAAACCACACTGTGCCCACGTTGTTCCCACCTCCCCAGCTCTCTCCACGAGCATGAGAAGCCCCCATGTCCATAACCCCCTGTTCTTCACCTCACAGATCACCTCGTGGCCCACGGGCGCATGGCTGAGAAGGAAGCCCGGAGGAAGTTCAAGCAAATTGTGGCTGCTGTCAACTTCTGTCACTGTCGTAACATAGTCCACAGGGATCTGAAGGCAGAAAATCTCCTCCTGGATGCGAACCTGAACATCAAAATAGCAGGTGAGCTAAGCCGAGCGGTGTGGGAGGAAGGCAGCTGCTTTCAGGAGTTAATAAACGTAGGCACTGGCTGCTTCCAGGTATTCAGGGAGGAGGAAACGCAGTGCAGCTAAAGGAAGCTTTGGATTTCTGTGTGGCCTGCTGCCCAGAGCTGAAACTGCCAGGTCGTAGCCAGGAGATTTATATCTCCCTTCAAGTAGTGCGAAGTAAAAGTAGGGAAAAAAGGCAGGTTTGGCTTCCTGGGCTGCAGACACTGCGGCGTTCACTCCTCTGGGTGATGGGTGAGACAGTATCACAAAACTGACCTTGTTCTGAGTCCTGATGCTGGTTCAGGGCTTCTTCAAACAGGTCAGGCTAGGTGAGAGAGCAGGAATGGCAAAGTAGGGATGACAAGGTGATGGTGGAGCAGTGAAGGGGAAACAGCACTCCTGGAATCATTCACAATGTGGTGTGACAGAGCCAGAGTGGCCTCAGTGCTCTGGGGTTTTATTCCCTGCAGGGAGAGAAGCTGAAGTAGCTGAGCACAGAGCCCCTCACTGCCTGCTCCCAGAGTTTTCAGGGCAGTAGGATTTTTTTGTCACTAACTGCCCTTCCAGAGAGCTTCCTCCTTGGGCATTTCTGTCCTCAGTAACACAGAGCTGCATGTCTGTGGTGCTCTGACCATGAGACTGAGCCTTGGCTGAGCTCTGGGGGGCACTGACTGGGCTTGAATTTATTTGCCTTGGTGGGATTATGACCAGTTGAACCAACAAGATTTAACACTTAAGAGTTGGACCCAATCCTCGTGGGTCCTTTCCAATTCATAATATTCTGTGATTCTGCCCTGGTCATCTCATTCCATGGGCTTTGGAAGTGGTAGATCTTGTACTCAGCATTTAATTCTACCAGAGCCTAGAGCACAGCAGAGCACATTTGGAAAGCACTTTGTTGCCCACTCTCCGAACAGACTTCCTGGGTGAGCTTGTTGTCTTTTCTAAGGGTTTGTAACTTGACTTCTTTTAAAAAAAATAAAGTGCTGAGGGCTACAAAATTTTTCAGTCTGAGAAATTTTGCTTCTGGGATGTGGGAAGTACTCCTCTGTCTTGATAGCATCTTGAAGAAAGGAAACAGTCTAGCTCGTTTTTGCTGCTCTCTCAGGTACCATCCAGAGGTGTTAGATTAGAATTTAACACTAGGTTTGTGGCAAAATCATCAGTAATTTCTTAGGCTTCCCTCATCCTCCCATTGTGAGGAGGGAGTGGGGAAGAAATAGAAAGGAGAGAAGGACTTTATGGACCTTCCTCTGGTCCTTAACAGTCTGAACCATGTCCTCCTTGACCCAGGAATGATAACCTGCTCCTCGCTGTCCTGGGAGCAGGAGATAAGTGAGAGACACATCGCTGATGAGACAGGAGTGCAGCTCCTTGGAGGACGAGTGGAGAGGTTGTGGAGCTCAGGGAGAGGCTGCTGGGGAGGTCTCTGAGCAGCACTTTGTGGTGTTTTATGCAAAGGCTGCACTAATGGTTTGAGGCCATCTTGTGTTCACGGGAAAAATCCGCTCTGTGTGGAGGGGGAGGGCGCCTGGCAAACAGCGAGAAGTTAAAAACTAACCCAGGTGGAAACTGGAATTCAGCTGGATTTGCTGGAGAAATGTCCCCATGAGCAGGCTGAGAAGGTCTGGAAATTGTGGAAACCTTTTTTTATCTAAGGGAGTTGGAAATTATTTTCCTTCCAAATCTGTGCTCCCAGAATGACTCCAGGAGATAGTCCCCACCCTGGTGGTGGCAGTGTTTGCCTTGGCAGGAAGATGCTGTAGTGCTTTGAAAAGTAGCCTGGAAAAGCTGATTTATGGTATAGGATTTTCCAAGTATTAAGTTTTCTCCCTATAACTCATCAATTACAACTTGACACCAGTTCTTCCATTGTTTCAAGAGCAAAAAAAAAAAAAAAGTGATATCAACAGATCTGCTTTGCAGCAGACCTCCCAGGAGAAATGCTACAGAAATGCACACACCCGTTACACTGGTAGAGAACCAGCTGAACCTTCACTGCCAAGCCCGTTAGCTGTGTCTAACTCAAACTTTGGAGCTTTTCAGACTCTCATCAGTGCTGATTTTCTGGCACTTTCCTCCTTACATGCATTTGTAGCTTTAAATCCCTTGCCTGGCGTTAGGCAGGTCCCGGCTCTCAGCAAGGGAGCCCTGGAGTGGGCAGTGCTGCTGGTCTCACTGATGGTCACCGTTTGGGGTTTTTTTTGATTGATTGCTGCTACGCTATTTTTCCGTAAACAGCGAGATCCCAACACCGTGACCCTCGCTCTCATTTTTCCCATGGATGCTTTTTCTCCAATGTACCTTCTCAGAGTCTGAGTCAGTAGCTGCTGGCACTGCGTTCCCTGTGCTCCCAGCCGGAGAGTTCAGCCAGGAGTTGATGATTGCTAAACACCCTGGCCTTCCCGGGATATGGTTTCGGAGAGGAATCTGATCTATGCATCGCTTTGCATTCGTCTGCAAGAGGCGGCTGCTCCTTCCCCTCCTGAGGGTAAAATCCCTGTTGGGCATAGACTGAGGCCACTCCCTGAGCTCTGCTCCAAGGAAACTTGAGGGACTGGACCCACTGTTTTGTAGCAGAGATGTTTGTTTTAAATATTGTCCCTGTATCACATCATTGTGACTTACCTTGCTTTTGAAAAATGCCTCTTTCCTTCTGCATCTGTTTGTGGAATGAGACCTGATTGCTCCCTGGGGTTTTGGATTTATGCATCTCCTTGGCTGTAGATTTTAAGAAAGTTTATTTAAGTTGTAATTCGTGTTTTTGTTTGGTTTAGATTTTGTGCTTAGTTGCTCTGGGGTTTTCAAATCCTCCCATGAACTTTCTTTGGGTTTTTAAAGCTCTGCTGTTTTCCCCAGCCTTGACCTCAGTCCCGCAGCGCAGGTGGGATCTGGAAGCTGTTTCCAGCCTGGGAGCAGTGTCCGTGCACGGCGGAGCTGCCTGGCTCCAGCTCCCCACAGAGCCCAGCAGCCCGAGTCCCCCAGAGCCTGGGCGGGGCTGGGCAGAGCAGCAACTCTCCACAGGGAGAGATTTCCATCCCAAAATCCGGGGCAGCCGCAGGGTGAGCGCCGGAGCTCTGGGACCCGCTGGCCCCGTTCCCTAAGGACAGACTCTGCGTGTTCCTTTCTGCCACCTCCTCTCGCTGTCCGAAAGAGCTGTGAATCCCTGGCCGAATTTCAACGCGATGTGGAAGGGGTGAAGTTTCCCAGCTGACCAATCTGCAGGAAGCAGAGGAGGGTGCAGGAGGCAGCTGTTGTATGTCTGTTCCGAGGCCGCGGTGCTGCCAGCTGGCATGGCACAGCCCTGGAATGGCATGGGCCTGGAATGGCACAGCCCTGGAATGGCACAGCCCTGCCCCTGTTGCTGACACTCGCTGTGACCTGTGCAGCAGAGTGGGGAACACCTTGGGCCTCTCACCTGTGCGGGGCTGGAGCTGCTCCCGGCTGTGCACTCCCTGGAAAACAACAGAGGTGGTTCCCCGAGTGCTCAAAGCCCACTCGTGTGCTTACAGGGACAAATAAAAGTAACTAAACCAGGATAACTTGCTCAATATACGGGAAGTGCCAAAATTGCGCAGTCATAAGGAGTTTATGATAAACCTGATACAAATGCTGTGTGTTGGGAAATACGTTCGGTGCTGCAGCGTTTATTGCTGGCTCTGGTGGCCATAACTCAGGCACTTGTTACACATCCTGCTTTGAACGTGAGACAGCCGCTCAGAAGCCTGCAGAGGTGGAAAAGACAATTGTGCAGCTGTGTGTTATTTCCCTGGAATTATCCTCCAAAGGCTGGCTGGAGGTTTAGATGGCTTCACTGCCAACAGTAAAAACCCAATGGGTGTGTAAGTGCCTTGTTTTGATACCACAGTGCTTTTAAAGAGCATTTAGCATCTCCGTGCTCTGTTTTGAGGTGGGGTCGGAGCAGCCTGGTCTGTACTCCAGGTGTTTCCACAGGAACAGGCTGTGTTAGGTATTCTCCACATGCATAAATCATCTCCTTGGTGAGAATTTTCTCCCTGCAAAGAGACGGGAAGAAGGAATTCGGCTGTGCCCCCCTGGAGCTGAGCTGGCAGGAGCAGCTCCAGGTGGTCTGCTGAGTTCTGCAGAAGCTGTTCAAAGGAGCAGAGGAGTCACCTGAAATTAGGTCATGGAAAATCCTGTAAGGAGAGCAGTGAGAGGGAGCACAGGCTCCCCAGTTGGTGCATTCTGGGGAGTGCTGGTGGGATTTGCCTGCCTCTGGAACAGAGGTGTTGGCCATCACTGGTAATCCTCACTTGGAATTTGGTGTGGGACTTGTAATTAACTGGTAATTAGCTGGTAATATTGGGTAATCTTGAATGTGTTAGAAAAAACATGTAGTTTTATAGGATTTAGGAAAACAAAGCTTTCTGGATGGCTATGGATAAAGGGCTATAAAGAGAAATTAGCTGATAAAAGCGAAGGTGGATTTTCAATCAGAATGTTTATTTATTTCAAGAAATGGGGAAAAAACATCCTTCGTGCCTTTGCGCCTCAAATATTCTTTATCATTTGTATACATGTATTAAAATACACATTTTTCAGTCAAAATTTCCCGCAACTCTGGGGTCTTGTGTTTCACTGCCACCACTCAGCTGTGCATCACCTCAGATCTGCTGCTGCTCTGACTGGTGACAGAGGCAAAATTCATCTTAAGCCCTTCCTAAGAGATTCCCACTTTCTGCAGCTCTACTGTGTATTTTTGCCGTGACACTTTTTGCTTTAATCGGTTAGAGTTTGCAAAGTGAGCGTTGCTGGCCCTGCCTGCTCTCCCTGCTGCGAGGAGCTGCTGGTGCCAATGCCATGAGGAATGTCCTCATTGCCGTGGGTCCCTGTCTGTGGTCATTAATGTCACTTGCGCTCCTGCTGGCACATCTCTGGCAGAAACAGAGGCACAGCACTTGCAGATAACCTTGGTGGCACTGGTCCTTGGTGGAGCTGCTTCTGAGGACACCTCAGAACTCCTCTCTGGGACTGTGTTTGCTTCAATCCAAATGAGGCGGAAAAAAGGAAGGGAATTGAGTGAAGATTCTTTCTTTTTACAAGAACCAGCTCCCTCCTCTTGGATCCAGCCTGGTTTCCTTGCCCTTTGCAGTGCAGGTCCCAGCTGTGAGCCAGGGGGAGGCAGGTTAATTAGCAGAGAATGCCATTAGTGCCCACATAAGCCAATGGTTGGCTGCCTGTGAGGTGAAGACCTTTCTCTTTCAGGATTTATTATTTGCTGTTGGTGAAGGATTTGACTCTTTTTGTAGAGCTGCACACCATAGCTAAAGTTTCCATCCCCTGTAGTGCTTTCTGAAAAAAATCAGAATTCCCATTCTTTCTCCCTTTGCTCTCGCTGGTGCTGCCCTGACCTCAGGGCACCAGGGAGGTGGTGGAGTCCCCATCCCTGGAGGTGTCCAAGGAAGGACAGGATGTGACACTCAGTGCTCTTGTCTGGTGACAAGGTGGGATCGGTCACAGGTTGGACTTGATGATCCTGGAGGTCTTTCCAACCTCAGAGATTCCATTTCTGGTGTCTGTGTACCAGTTAGCCATTTCAGGATTGTACGTGACTTTACCAGACTCAGCAAGTTACTGAAATACCATTTGTTCAGGAGAGCTGGAGTGAATCACATTCCCCTCATCTGTTCTCTTTGTTCTTTCAGATTTTGGGTTCAGCAACATCTTCACCCCTGGCCAGCTCCTTAAAACCTGGTGTGGGAGTCCTCCCTATGCTGCTCCAGAGCTCTTTGAAGGCAAGGAGTACGATGGGCCAAAGGTTGATATTTGGGTATGTGATGAGCCTTTTACTCTCTGACTTTGATCTGATTTTTGCTCTGTTTGTTTGGCTTTGCTTCCTGAATGCTCAATACATGTCTTGGAGAAAAACCCTGACATGGCAAAAAGTGTTTTCCAAAGAAACGCTTCAAAAATTGCATTGTGGCTACCACATCCCATATTTTCTGTATCGGGAGACGCCAAAAGCATGAGTTGCCCAGAGATGGATTTTAATTGTGTTTGCCACTGCTGACGGGGTTTGTTTTGGGCGCAGAGCCTCGGCGTGGTGCTGTACGTGCTGGTGTGCGGGGCCCTGCCCTTCGACGGGAGCACCCTGCAGAACCTGCGCGCGCGGGTGCTCAGCGGCAAATTCCGCATCCCCTTCTTCATGTCCACAGGTAAGGCGGCAGGGAGCTGGGGGTACAGGGCTTTTCTCTACACCTCCCTCAGTTTTAGCTTTTTGCAGCATTATGGGGCATGAATTTCCAGCAACGGCCCCGTCAGAGATGAGTGTTTGTGTCCTGCTGCTGCCAAAACACTTCTGAACGCTTTAGTAATAAATCTTGGGTGTGAAAAGTGTGATTAATTTTCATATAAAACCAGCTTAACAAAGAGTCATGTAGGTACTTGGTTGCCTGCTGTCAGGTTAAGGAATAATTTTGCATGGAGTTTCCCACATGAAAACTTCCTTTCTTGCTGCCTTATTTGGGGAAGAAGTTCTGTCCATGCAGAAAATTCTGCTAAAATGTGGTGCTTTCAAAGCAAACTTAGATCCCAGCCTGAAGGGGAAGAGCCCCAGCAGTCCCCCTTGGTGACAGCACAGGTGTAATACAATGGAGAATCACTCACTGTGAGCTGTTGAGTGGAGAACATTCCAAGGGTACTTTGCTCTCAATGTCCCAAAGCCAGGAGTGCCAGGATGGGGAGGGACAGGGTGACAGGGCTCTGTGTGGCCAGGGTGGTATCCCTCCTTCCTAGCACAGGGCAGTTTGTGTCTGCAGCAGAGCTGGGGATGCAACAGGCGTGAGGTGCAGAAGAGCAGCATTTCTGTGTGCTGACTTCCCAGAGGGGAGCACAGTGCTTGGGAAGGGAACGCTGCAGCAGCCGTGTCCCTCCCCGTGCTGACCTGGCCTCTCTTCCCTGGCAGAGTGTGAACACCTGATCCGCCACATGCTGGTCCTGGACCCCAGCAAGAGGCTCTCCATGGAGCAGATCTGCAAACACAAGTGGATGAAGCTGGGGGAGGCTGATGCAGAGTTTGACAGGGTGAGCAGCAGCGAGGGGAGGCTGCACTCCGGGCACGTGGTGCTGCAGTGCTGGTTCTGCTCTGTGGGAACACTCATTCCCAGGGCTGGCATTTCCCTTTTCTGTGTCTCCTGGCCTCGCTTTCCACATCACTCCTTATCTACATAAGGTTTTGTATTTTTCTCCGTGGCATTGGGAGCTTGGGGCACGGGATTTTGGATTGGTTGCCATCAGACCTCACACCGGCTGCAGCCAGAGCGCGGTGCTTGGGCTCTTCAGAGCGCTGTGACTCATCTGTGTGCCTTTGGGAATGTCAGCTCTGACCTGTGCCTCTGCCCTCCCAGCTGATCGCGGAGTGTCAGCACCTGAAGACCGAGAGGCAGCTGGAGCCGCTGAACGAGGACGTGCTGCTGGCCATGGCCGACATGGGGCTGGACAAGGAGCGCACGGTGCAGGTGAGGCCCGGCACGTCCTGCCTGCTCCTCTTGCTGGTCAATGGCTGTGTTTGGTGGCAGCTGAGCAACCCCAGCATAGTGTAATATTTTATCATTGGACAAGAAGAAGTGACCGCTTTTCCTTCCAGTCGCTGCGAGCCGACGCGTACGATCACTACAGCGCGATCTACAGCCTGCTCTGCGACCGCCTCAAGAGGCACAAGAACCTGCGCATTGCACCCTCGCCCAGCATCCCACGCACCATGACCTTCCCCACCTCGGCCAACATCCAGGTATGTCCCCTTTGCCTGTGTTCTCCCAGCCCTGCAAGGCCAGACATCCCTTACCTGCTCAACTTAATCCTGCCCACATGCGGAGTGTCCAAACATTCCTCACCTGAGAATTTGATGTGTGTTGAGGGTGCCCTAATCCTGAGGTTAGGAACAGTTTGTGCATTGGCTGAACACCCTTCAGTCTCCTGCTCGCTTGGTAACAGAGGGGAAGGAACTGTGGAAGTTATTGGGAGCTGGAGTTCCCAGCCCAGGGCTGCTGAGTGATGCTTCTTCCCCACCTTGTGCTGCTCTTGGAGCAGTGAGCACTTGCTTTGGGAGAGGCCAGGTCATAAGGGAAGCAGAAGAGATGCTGACCCTGCCTGAACAGAAGGAAGGGGGATAAACGAGGCAACCCCTAGAGAATAAACAGCTCTTCACTAGTTCCAGGGTCACCTCCCTATTCCAGGTGCTCAGGGCTGGTGTTAATGCAGCAGTGTTTGTAAAGCAATGCTGTGTTTGTGTCTTCTGACCCTGAACTCTCCACCCAGCAGACGGAACAGACAGGCAACACCATGAACATCAACGTGCCCCAAGTCCAGCTCATCAACCCTGAGAACCAAATTGTGGAGGTGAGGTGCACTCCCATGACGCCTTCAAGCTCTTTTTCTGGCTCACATTGAAGCCTTTCCCTTGATCCTCATGTTGTATTTCAACATCTCCAATGTTTTCTCTGCCCAGACTGATGGAACAATGAACTTGGACAGTGATGAAGGGGAAGAGCCATCACCTGAGGCTCTGGTTCGCTACCTCTCCATGAGGAGGCACACAGTGGGAGTAGCTGACCCACGGTGAGTACTGCACTCTAACCTGGAGATTTACTCCCAGCATGTGACTTTGGTCCTTCTGGGTGTTCCTTTAAAGGTCCCAGTCCCCCTGCACAGCTTGGTTGGTATTTAGGTGGGGATGAGGTACTTTCCTCCTCCTCTTCCTGGTCAGCTCAGGGTAAGCTGTGCTTTTGCTTAAGGCAAATGTCTCACTTGAGCTGCATTGTAGTCATGTCCAACGTGAGGTTTTTGTGATAAATGCCATTGAGGTTAATGCCAAGAGTTAATTCTGGCAAATCTCAACATGGAGGGGAAAAAAGGGACAAATAAAACCAAAGAGTGGCTTGGCTGCTCTGTGTGGCCATTTTCCAGAGCCCTGAGAAGCTTTTTGTGGAGGGAAGCAGGGTCTGTGAGTGGGTTTGCTCACATGGCTAATTCCCCTCTCCAAATGTGCTTGCACAGGACGGAAGTCATGGAAGACCTGCAGAAGCTGCTGCCTGGCTTCCCCCGTGTTACTCCTCAGGCTCCGTTCCTGCAGGTGACCCCGAATGTGAACTTCATGCACAATGTGCTGCCCAGGCAGAACCTGCAGCCCACGGGGCAGCTGGAGTACAAGGTACTGCCCGTGATCCCTGCTGTGCTCCCTGCCCTGCCGTGGGCTGGGGCTGTTTGTGCTCACACTTGCTCGCTCTGTTTGCCGCTCCTTGGACTCCATAAGCCTCAAGATTTGCTCTCTTTGTGTATGATTCCAGCTGGTTCTCTAAAGTAGGTTTAGATCAAATATTAGGAAAATATTCTTCACTGTTGGAGTGGTGAGGAACTGGCACAGGTTGCCCAGAGAAGGTGGGGATTCTCCATCCCTAGAAGTGTCCAAGGCCAGGCTGGATGGGGCTCTGAGCACCCTGGGATAGCGGAAGGTGTCCCTGCCCATGGCAGGGGGTTGGAATGAGATGATCCATAAGGTCGCTTCCAACCCAGACCACTCTGTGAGTCTGTGAAAAAGCTGAAGAATGAAAGAGCAGTGCAATATGAAGTTAATAAATGGGCTGGGCTGCTGGCTTTGAGCTGCAGGTTGCAGCCTGCCTGGCAGCTAAAGCAGCGTGCAGGGAGCTGCAGAGTTAAACCCTGCTCACGCACTGACGCTGCCTCTCCGTCACTCCGAGATGCTGGTGACATCCCTGAAGCCCAGAGGGCTTGTCTTCTCCTGGCGTGTGACCTTGGGCTCTGGTTGGGGGGGCTAACGGCGCTCTGTGTGTGTTCCAGGAGCAGTCCCTGCTGCAGCCCCCCACCCTGCAGCTGCTGAACGGGATGGGCCCGCTGGGCCGGCGGGCGTCGGACGGCGGGGCCAACATCCAGCTGCACGCGCAGCAGCTGCTCAAGCGGCCCCGGGGCCCCTCGCCGCTCGTCACCATGACGCCAGTGAGTAGCACGGGGAAGGCGGAGTGCTTAAAAATATCCCCTCCCGCAGGCAGAGGTGGCTGTGCCCAGGTCACAGCAGGCTCAGCGCTGCAGGGATGTGCCTGCTCGCTGCCAAAGGTTCCCCTGCTTCCCCTTGCAGGACTTGCTGTGCTCTCCTGGAGCTGGCAGGTGGGGTTGTGTATTCCTCTCTGGAACTGACAGTGTTTGTACAGTTTTTAATGGTTGCTTTTGTCCTTCGCTGATCCCGTGGAGAGAACTCAGATGTCCATCTTGGGCATTCATGCGTGCTCTTGCTCCGCGGGTGCCTCTGTATCAATGAATTCTCCGAGTAGCAGCAGCCTTGCCCAGGCAGTTGGACTGGGGAAGGAATGTTGGAAGGGGTTCTTGGCCAGGTTTCCTTGGTGCTGCGGAGGAGCCAACACACACCCCTGTGCAAGCTTGTTTGGGAAGATCAGGTGTCTTCCGTGTGGAGGGGACCATGCTGAGTGTCCTCTGGAACTGTGGCTTCTCTCTCCGCAGGCTGTCCCAGCTGTCACCCCTGTGGACGAGGAGAGCTCCGATGGGGAGCCAGATCAGGAAGCTGTGCAGAGGTAACTCCCACTCTGTTAACATTTGCCCTCCCTACCTCCACGAGGCTCACCTTGGGCCATTCCAGAGCTGATTCAAACACAGCCACCTCATCAGGGCACCAGTGTTGATTTTACAGTGAAGGCTCAACACTTCTCCTGTTGCTGTGGGTGTTGATTACTGTAGGCAGTCACTCCTCTGACACTCCTGGGTGCTTGCAAAGCTGCATTCCCCTGAAATGGGTAGCTGATTGAGCAGTAGGTTCTCCAAAAACTCTTGGAACTGCTAAATTCCTTTGCTTAGTGTGCACCAGCATGCTATCCACACTAACCTGCCAAGTGAGTGCTGAGGGATTCCCCTCCCTGCTGAGTGCCGAGGTGGGAGGATCTCCTCTGTGGCCTTGGGTGCCAGTGCAGCAGCTTTTGTATCAAGACATGCAGTAAACATCCAACTCTGATGCCTCAAACAAAGTGAGCTTGCTGGAATTACGGGTACCTCTAGCTGCTAATTTTAGCATTGTGCCTTAAAATAGTCTGCTCCAATAAGGAAAGCATTATTAGTTCCCAGGCTGGGAACGTCTGTTCTCTGTGTCTGCTCCAAACACATTGTAGGCAGTGGGTAGAACGTGCTTGTACTTTCTCAGTCCATGAACACACTAACCATGGCCTTGCTAACATTTTCTCGGTAGCTTTTGCATAGTTTCTTCTCTGCTAACCAATGTGGTGGGTGCTCCTGCTTCTTACCTCAAAAGGATAGAGCTTTCTGGATCCCCCTTTGTGCAGGTCATCACCTGGCTAAGGGCGTGGCTCCTCAGGGGCTCCCAGGGGTTCAGACTTGGGGGTGTTGCAGGGTGACACTGGAATGGGTGCAGGTCAAGCTCCAGAGCTCTGGCCAGCTCTGCTCTTCTTGGTGCTCCCGAGGAACACTGCGTGTGAGCAGTGACAGACTGTGCACTGAGACTCTTTTGCCTACCTCAGCCGAGAAAGTCTCCTTGTAGCCTCAATAATAGCCTCAACAGCCATTAAAAGTTTTAATTTAGGGCTGATAATGTCCTCTGACAGCACCTCAGACAGAAGGTGGTCTTTCTGGCTGTGCAAAGCTGATAAATTTCATTCTTGGCAAGGGGATGCCTGGACATCTTACCTGGGCAGATTTTCACTATTTTAAACCTGAAGGTTTCAGTTGAGCCTTTAAAGCATTATCTCAGCTGGAAACATTTTGAAACCCCCGTGCAGTGTTTTTCAGGGCACTGAAATGTTCAGATCCCACTGAAAACCAAGTCCCCTTGGACTCAGAGGTCACTTTGCTGCTCTCGACAGTGCTGCCCTTAGTCCTTTCACAGCACATGTTCTTCTTCCACCAGATGGCCTTGAAAAAGCACCATCCAGGTTGTGTGTTAACTTGTTCTCCACCCCCTTGTGTTGCGACATGTCAGTAGTCATCAGAGGAGAAGGGTAAATAGCATTAACATCAGGGACAGATGCAAATATTTAGCTTCTCAGAACACTGCCCCAAATAGTCTGTTTGCAGCCACCAGTGAGCAGCTTTTGCCCTCCTTAATCTGACCTTGAAAGCAAAGCGCAGTCTTCTCTCTGTTCCAGGGAACAGTCACATCTCCTTTGAGCTTTGGGAAACTTTCTTCCACCCAAAACACTGTTAGAGCTCATGATTGGATTGTTCCCTGGAGGGCTGAAATAAAATGATCTTAGCAAACCACAACAGTAAAGCTCTTTGGGAAACTTTCCCTGTCTGCATCAAATGATTCTTAAACAGCTAATGGCACGGGCTTTGGCGGGGCACCACGGCTCTGTTAACCTGCTTCTTCTGCTTAAGTGGCTTCGGCAGCTCAGAGAGGCTGGGTTTGGGCAGGTCTGTATCGCTTGCTGCTCTTTCTGCTTCACGGGGGCAGTTGCAGGGGAAAGGGCGAAGGTGAGAATTCCCAGGTGTCAGTGGCCAAGTGGTCCTTGGCCTTGCTGCCAGAGCCTCCTCGCTGCCGGTTCACAGGAGCAGAAGGGTTGGGTTCACACGCGGGCGGGCGTTCATCCCGGCGGCCTTGAGCGGGCACAGCTCTGGGGGCAGTGCCAGCCCTGGGCAGGGGCTTCACCCCCTCTCTGCCAGCCCCATTTCCTGGGCTTGGCTGTGCCAGGAGCAGCAGGGCAGGCAGCAGCTCTCAGCTCTGCCTGGCCCTTCCTCACATCCTTGCCGGAGCAGAGGCTCCGAGTTCCCCTCCCCGGTCTTTGGGGGTTTGCAGGAGAGCTGCAGCTCTTTCCCAGTGCAGAACAGGGTTTTGTTTAAGCTGTGGCCTCCCAGCTCTGGCATGAGAGGCAAGCCCAGGCTGGGTGCTGGTGGCTCCAGAGGAAAGCACCCTCTCGCTGCTCGGGTTCCCCGTTCCCTGCACATCCCGGGCCATTCCCGGCTTTCCCGGAGCGAAGCAGGGACTAGATGGCGCACTTGGACCAGGCTGGCACAGCCCTGCCTCAGCCCAGCCCTTCCTTGGGGAGCCTGCGGTGCCCCCCGCACCCTTCCCCTGCTGGCAGCCACCCCCGGGGTGTCCCAGGGTCGCTCTGAGGTGCGAAGGCTCCCCTGGCAGGAGCAGCAGCTCCGCTCTGTGCTCGGCTCCTGCAGGGTTCTCTCTGTCTTGGTCCTGGGGCTGGGAGAGAGAGGCAGACTTGCTCTGGTGGAGTGAATCCACGCTGAGGCAGGAGGCCACCCGGGTATTCCCAGAGGGATATACCAGCATTCCCCTCGAGGTGAAATGTGGCTTTCCTGCTGGGAAGAGAGAATGGCTGCTTTTTCCTTTCGAGGCTGGCAGTGGAGCACCAGCAGCTGAAACGGCACTTGTCCCCAGAGCACTGGTGAGCCGGTGCTGTGACGGGCACAGGCAGCGTGTCCGTGCCGTGTTCTGAGCACTGCACAAGCTTCTTCCTTCCCGTTTTCTCTGGGTTATCTAACACTCCCTGTTTTCGGAGTACTCCCATCAGTCTCTTATAAAATGTGCTCCTGCTTGTTGCAGATACTTGGCAAATAGGTCAAAAAGGCACACTCTGGCCATGACCAACCCTACAGCTGAAATCCCTCCAGACTTGCAGAGGCAGCTAGGACAGCAGTCCTTCCGACCCCGGGCTTGGGCTCCACACCTGGGACCCGACCAGCACCGGTGAGTAACGGCACCGGCCGGCCGGGCAGCTTGCGCCAGGAGTCCTGCCCAGGTGGCGCCTGGAACGGAGCACTGAGGACATCCCGCTGGCAGGGAGGGGTGAGGAGGAGGAGGAGGAACAGGGACAAAGAGCAGACCCACAGAGCAGAGGGTGTCTGACCACTCTGGCACGGGAGGGACCAGCAGGCATCGGCTGGCTCTTCCCTCCAGTCCTGCTTTTGTGGCTGGAGGTGATTTGCTGGAATGGCTACCATCACAGAAATATTGTGAATAAGCAATTTCTTTTAGAGGAAAGCTTTTCCCTGTGTAATGGTAGGCATCAAGGTAGCAGATTTGCTACAGAACACTTTTGGAGGCAGATGGAGGCAAAAGATTGCACCAAAAGTCATCCACAGCAGAGCTTAAAACCCTCACTGTTCTGCACCAGAGTTGTGTGTTCTGACTGCAGAGTCTCTTTGCAAAGCTCCTCAAGAGTAATTTTATTTCCGATCTGGACCCTCGATGGGAATGATGTGAGCAAAGCAAGCTGGGTGGGGAAGAAAAAAATATCACTATGTCTGGGAAAGAGGGAACCTTTGGATTGGATCTAAACATGCTCAGGATGTGTGGGAGGGACACTCCTGATGGAGAGGTATTAATGTGACAGAGTGCTTGTCACAGCAGCCAACCGGAGATGCTAATGCCACAGAGGGAGCTTAAAAACCTCTTAATTAAAAAACCCTCTTAAAAAATGCTTAAAAGTGCCCCGATCCCTCCGTGCTGGGAGCAAACCAACTGCACATGGAGTTTGCTGCCTGTTGGGAAAGCAGTGGCTGCCAGGCCAGGCTGGTGCTGGTGTTCAGCCCCTCAGGCAGCTCACACTGGCAGGCTTGACAAAGCCCTTTTTATTGTAGCCAGAGACCTGCTGAGCTGAGCACTGATGTAATCAGCAGGGACAGGTGAACTCTGAGCAGACTGAGACAGTGTTAGTGCCACGCTGGAGCTCCGGAAAACCAAGATAAGCACCTCTCTGCCCTCAAGTTACTCCCTCAGAGGTGCCTGGGGGATGGGAAGAGCAGGAGGGGAAAAATTTCTAGGGCCACAACTTGATAGGAAGAGGAGTGCAGCTTGCAAAATAAGCAGAATGTGCTGTGTCCTGCTTTCAGGATTGCTGCAAATCCTAAAGGTAAGCCGGGTCCCTCATGCACGGCAGGAGCGGAATTTTTACAAGACTTAAAACACACTTGCCCTGTAAATAATGTTGCTGTCACCTCTGCCTCTTGGCTCTGGAGTCCTGAGGCTGTTGCATCATGAGCAGGGTGGTATCTGCTCTTTCCACTCTTGGTGTTGTAACGTGCTGTGGGCCTCTTTTGTGTTTTACCTGTGAAATCACGGAAATTTCATCTGACCATGGTCTAAACAGAGTGTCCCACAGTGAGTCCAAGACATACCTGGCAGGGAAATTAGCAGTCATTGCGCAAATAAACCACATTATTGAATGGCGGGTGGATTTTATTTTAGCCCTTAACCTATTTTAAGCCATCTTATGTGTCTTTTGTAGCCCCTGGTTTTGTCACATTAAATATCTGAAAGCAGAATTGAAGTACAACTGTACAGGGAAGTGCAGCTGTTCTGCTTTGCCCACACAGGTTTCAAAACCTCAGCATGATTTTATCTGTAACTTCTGCTCTCTGTCAATGCAACAGGAGAACAAATGGATCAGGATAATGGATGGGATGGCATCAAAAGGCAGGAGCACAGCTCTTTCCTTGGAAGGAAACTGAACTATGTCCTGCTAAGGCAGAGACAGTGACAAAACTGAACCCGGTGTGCTGGAAGTGGTCCAGTATCAGTCACCTTGTGACAAGGGGAGGCTGGAGCAGGCCCTCAGAGTGACCTCTGGAGTTCAGGACCACTCCAGCTGCAGCCAGATGGGCTCTTGCTGGGTTTGGTGTCAGAGGTGCTGTAAAGTCTCCATGACCTTTTCACAGACAAAGGCTACTGCTGGAGCCTGGGCATTAAGTGGTGCTTGCTGGGTTCTGGAGATGGCATTTACAGAATCTTTACAAAGGAAATCCTTTACTGATGGGAGAAGTTCCTCCCTGTGAGGGTCGCGAGGCCCTGGCACAGGTTGCCCAGAGAAGCTGTGGCTGCCCCGTTGCTGGAAGTGTCCAAGGCCAGGTTGGACAGGGCTTGGAGCAACCTGGGGTAATGGAAGGTGTCCCTCCCAGCCCAAACCACTCTGTGATTCTGTGATTTGCACAGAAATCAGGTTCCACAGATGGCACTTCCCCAGAAGCCACAAGGGCAGGCAGAGAGCCCCGGCTGTTTGTTGTGAGGCACTGTTGTGACGGGCGTATGCCAAGTTATCTCTGCTCCTGATAACACAGGTGGCAGCTAATGGCAGGGCAGGAGCTCTGTGATAATGGGGAGCCCCAACTTTGGGAGAAAACAGCTCCTGAAAAAAATCTGGCTCCCTCTGATGGTGAAGAAACCTCATTGTGAACAGGAAGTGCTTGTGGTGCCTCGGGCACAGCTGCCTTGGTTCGGATGTGCCCATTCTGATTGCCCAGTGCGGAGCATCCAGGAGGTGTGAGGCTGTGGAAATGGAATGGCTGTGCTGGAGTTTGTTCCTCGGCTGGTGTCATGTCACTAACCCCTTCCCCCTGTGTTCAGTTCTATTTACAAGGACTCCAACACTCTGCACCTCCCCACCGAGCGCTTCTCCCCAGTGCGGCGCTTCTCCGACGGGGCTGCCAGCATCCAGGCTTTCAAAGCCCACCTGGAGAAGATGGGCAATAACAGCAGCATCAAACAGCTGCAGCAGGTGAGAGAGGGCTGGGGGTCCTCAAAACAGCCTCCGCAAGGAATTCTTACTGCCTTGGTCTTGCTGCTTCGGGAAGCAAAAGGTGGAATCTTTACGCTAAAGGCTGAGGGACACAGTGGGGACTTTGCAGCTGAGGGTTTGTTCCCTCTCTGTGTGGCTGCAGCAATCCCTGAGTGTCCTCTGGACGTACGAGCTGTTCCCCTGCAGCCAGGGGCCTGGGGGGCTTCCTCCCCCCTCTTTTCTGGGGAGAACCATCGTGCTGTGCCCACCCTTGGGTGTTCTGCCTGTCCTTGCAGGGCCCACCAGCACTGTCAGACCGCAGCTCTGGCTCTCCCACATTTCCTCTGGCAGCCGTTTTGGGGCTGTTCTGGGGTGTCCCAGGAAAGGGCAGCTCCCACCACCAGAGTCTGGAGTGTATTGTGGGATATTCCCTGTGCGGCCAGGCACACCTTGCCAGTGGCTGGAGCAGGATGAGGCCCCAGGGCAGGCCTTTCCCCTTGCAGCACGACACAAATGAGATGCTCTCCTCACTTTGAAGTGTCGTTTCCAGAGCTTGCTGCCTGCATTAAAGGAACACAACTGTGCCAGCACTCTGTCTCGTGCACCCGTTGTTTTCCTGGCTTTTTGCCATGTCACTGCACACCTGATTCTGTCAAAGGAAATGGATTAGGCTTTTTTGGCCAGCTTTTCTCGGAGGGGTGGGCTGCAGAGCGTGGCATTCCACGCACAGCAGGGTGCTGTGCACCAGAAGGTCATTTATGGGACGTGCTGGATGCCTTGCAGGAGTGTGAGCAGCTCCAGAAGATGTACGGTGGGCACATGGACGAGAGGACGCTGGAGAAGACGCAGCAGCAGCACATGTTGTACCAGCAGGAGCAGCACCATCAGATTCTTCATCAGCAGATTCAGGTAGTGGAGCCCGAGCCAGAGCTGCTGAAGGCTTAGCTTTGTTTTCCTGTGTTGCTGCAGACGCAACTCGTGAGCAGGTCCCGGGGGGATTGAGGGAGGGGAGTTTGCTGGGCTTGCGGGAAGGCTGAAGGATTTCAGCAGAGATGTTTGCACAGCTGCTGTGGTAGCTGTAGTAGCCAGGGCTGCAGTCAGGGACTGACACTTGGTGAATCTGGATATGTCCTGCTTCACCCAGCAGTGTTTCTAAATTTACTGACTGAGACATTGACTGCAAACACTTCTTGTTTTCTTGTGGTGCCTGGTTCAGGACTGTATCCGGCCTCCCCAGCCATCTCCACCCTTGCAAGCTCCATGTGAAAACCAGCCAGCTCTGCTCACTCACCAGCTCCAGAGGTAAAGAAAGAAATGGCTTTAGGAGAGCTCTGGGTTTTACTCTTCCTGAAGCCCAGGGATGAGCTGACGCACTCAGGAGAGGCCAGGCTGAGTTGGAGGTTTATGGAGTCAGAATGGCACAGCAGTTCCCAGGTGAATGTGCCTGGTCCTTCGAGCTGGATTCTGGCTGAAGGACTTCAGAAGCAGAGAAATCTGCTTCAAAGGCACAGACATGCTTTGAGCAGAGGATTGACAGTCCTGCCTTTTGAGTGGCTTGAAGATGCCACTTCAGCAGCTGGGCTCTCTTGTGCTTCCTTGGGTGTCTCACACCTTTCCAGGCCCTTGGTGAGCTCACCCTCCTCGCCCTCAGCACTCTGACTTGTAGGTGAGGCAGGCTGAGTTACGGGAAAGGAGAGCAGGGCATCTCACCAGGTGCAGTGAGTCAGGAGATGAGCCTGCAGTGTCCTTGTCCCCAGGTTTCTGTGGTAGTCACCAGGTCATGCCCGCTCCCTGTGTGACTTGGACAAGTGAGGTGGCTCTCAGAAGAGAAGCCAAGCTGCAGAGACCTTGGGATCCCCAGCAAGGGCTTTATGGTGTTTATTTTAAACAAGACACGCAGCGTTTGGCACCAGCTCTCACAGTTGAGACAGCGTCTTGACGAGGAGCAGGCATGGTGAGAAGGTGCTTGTTTCCCCACGTAGGTTACGGATCCAGCCATCCAGCCCGCCCCCGAACCACCCCAACAACCACCTCTTCAGGCAACCCAACAGCAGCCCACCCCCCGTGAGCAGCAGCGTGCTGCAGCCCCATGGTAAGCACTTCTGGGAGCTGGGCAGGGCCGTGTGATCCCAACAGACCCTGGGGAAGCAGCGTGGGGGTGCCAGGGTTCCGCTCCCCCCAGCCCAGGCCCTGCACAGTTTGCTGATGATGTAAAAGATTCTCCATCTGGCAGCAAGGGCTGGTGTTATCGAGAGCTCGCAAGGAGCTGCCAGCTGGAATGTGCTGTTGGGTTCCTTGTCACAAGATCCTTACTTATCGCTCCCGGGGGTGGGGAGGAAGGGCTGATATTCTCGGGTTTATGCAAATCACTGTCAGCTCCGCAGAGTTTCTGTTTCGGTGCAAGGGGCTCTGGCTGTGACCTTTGCACGCTGGCACAGCGTGACAGAGCACCCATACGGACACGTACTGGGCTCCCAGCCTGACCCAGAGTCACAGAATGAATCATAGCATCATAGCCTGGTTGGAGTTGGAAGGGACCTTAAAGATCATCCCTTTCCAGCCCCCTGCTATGAGCAGCGACACCCTCCACTAGATGAGGTTAATCCAAGCCCTGTCCAGCATTTCCAGGGATGGAAAAGATCTCACTCCAGGCTGGCGGGGGTGCTGAGGGTCTTTGTTCCTCGTAGGTGCTGCGTCCCAGTCCCAGTTCCAAGGGATGCCATCCCACAACACAATCTTCCCGCAGTCGGGTAACTGTTCCCCGCCCCCGACCATGGGGCTGACATGCCTGGCCCTGCAGCAGCAGCAGTCGCAGCCCCAGCAGGTCACCATCCAAGTGCAGGAGCCCGGGGACATGGTCGGCAGCAGCCTCCTGCCCGGGGCCTCCGTGGGCGGGCAGGGCCTGGGGTCCCACGCGCGGGGGATGTCCCTGAGCCCCAGCGCCAGCCAGATCCAGATGCAGCACCGTGCCAACCTGATGGCCTCCCTCAGCTACGGCCACCGGCAGCTGTCCAAGCAGCTCAGCGCCGACAGCGCCGAGTCGCACAGGTAAGGGCTGCTCCCTGCCTGCTCCTGGCCCGGGGAACGCTGCGGAGGGGAGGGAGTGGAGATCTCAGATGAGACGTGGTGTCCTTGCCAACCTGGGTCGTGCTTGCTCCCTCCCTGTCCCTGGGAAGGAGTTGCTGAGCCAGGCCAGGGCTGCTGTGCCTGGGGCAGCCGCTCCCGTGCAGGAGCTGCTCTGGCTCCTGCTGAGCAGTGCAGTCACTTGTCCTTTTCCTTGTCCTTGAACACGAACAGGTATCCCCCCGCCAACTACGACCAGGTGCACTTACACCCCCACCTGTTCCCGGAGCAGCCCCGCGTTTCCCCCAGCAACTACAGCCCGTCGGGAGGGGTCGGCTTCCCTGCAGCCCAGCAAGCTCTGAAGGTCCCGCAGCTTGACCAGTACCCCAGTTTCCCTCCAAACGCACATCAGCAGCAGCAGCACTACACGGCATCGGCACTACAGCAGGCACTGTTGTCCCCGACACCTCCCGACTACAGCCGACACCAGCAGGTACCGCACATCCTCCAGGGACTGCTTTCCCCCCGGCACTCGCTCACGGGGCACACGGACATGCGGCTGCCCCAGGCAGAATTTGCACAGCTCATCAAACGGCGGCAGCAGCAGCAGCAGCAAGAATTCCAAGAGTTGTTCAGGCATATGAGTCAAGGGGATGCTGGGAATATGGGCACCAGCATGGGACAGAACCTCTCGGAGCGCCAGTCGTTGTCTTTGCCTTATCAGAGTGCTGACACGTACCACCCCCAGAACAGCCCCCAACATCTCTTAAAAATCAGGGCGCAAGAATGTATTCAGCAGGTCCCTGCATCCGTGCCGCCGCCGCAGGGATACGGACACCAGCCAGCCCTGTTCCACTCGGAGAGCATGGAGGAGGACTGTGCCTGCGAGGGAAACAGGGACAGCTTTCCTGACAGTAAGAGTTCAAACACATTGACCAAAGGTTGCCATGAGACCCCTCTGCTTGTAAACGCAGCAGGGCACGGGGACCCCGAATCTTTGCTAGGAACTGCTAATCCTGCGCAGGAGCTGGGAACGCACCAGTATAGGCATCAGCCCGCGCCCGGATTCAGGAATAAGGTGCCCAGCAGAGGTAAGGCTGCCTGCTGCCCGTGCAGGCCAGGTGTCCATCTGTGCAGGCCAGATGTCCATCCGTGCCATCTGTCACCTTCGTGCCCAGGACGCTGTCCCCCCCGGCACACCAAGGGTTTCCTGACATATTTTGCATAGCACGGAATTACCGAGATTCTTTCTGGCTTTTGTGGCCTGAAGTAAATTGCAGGCACAGCCTCTGTAATAAACAGGGTTGAGTAAGGAAGGAGCCTGATGGGCTGCTTCCCTTGGGAATCTGACCTACTTCTGCAGGCAGGTAAAGACCAGGGCCCAGCCTGCTGCCATCTTCTCGGGGATGCTGTGTGGTGGATTTATTCTTGGTGGTGATGTTCCCCATCCCCTGTAAACACGGGATAGGAACAGCTCGGCTGCTGGCACACCCCACCTGTAGCACTGTGTCCTTTTATTCCTGCTCTTAAGCACAGACCCTCGAGTCCAGGCACTGCTAAAGCTCCCACAAACACGCACAGTAAGTGCTGGTCAGTGTCCTGTGGCTCCAGTGGTCTTGCAGCCTCTCTGGCACTTCGGGAAGCAGCAGCAGCAGCAAGATTCTATCCCTGCTTGAACTGGGAAGGGTGGATTCTGGAGGGAGTGAGTTTAAACTTGCTGTTAGGGTCTGAAGACCTTTCCTGCTCCTTGGAGTGGCTGTGCCTTTGCTCCTCGGTGGCTGCTCTGGCAGCGCTGTGGCTGTCAGAGAATTCCTGCCTGAGCTGTAATTCCAGGCTCCTCTGCAGGAAAAACACCCTCTGAGCCCCTTGCTAAGAGCGCTTTGAGGAGAGGCTGAGCAGCAGATCAGTATTCCCTGCAGGACTCGGGGTGCTGGGCTGGAGCCACCAGCTTGCCCTTGGCACTCGGGGCCCTATTGCAGAGGAGCTGTGTCCAGGGCACAGGAGGCCCAGCTTTGTTCAGGGACACAGCACGGGTTTGTTGGGAAAGTACCGGGCTGGAACAGGCTGGCTCCGAGGCCTGAGTGGGGCTGCCAAGCCCTGACCCCCCAGAGCGTGGGCGGGGGGCAGGGACAAGGCAGGGCTGTGCTGCAATCCTCCGAAATTCTGAATTCCTGATGTGTTTGCTCTTGGAGCTCCACTTCCCTGCTGTGCTTGGAGTGGGGGGAATCGCCCAAGGCTCAGCAGAAGTTGAAAGCTCTGGAGGGGCGTTTGGTACCGAATCATGAGTCTGAATCTTGTCACTGTAGCCTGTCAGATGGACAGTGAGGTTTGGTGAAGTCAGAAGCCAAATCTCTGCCCCTGCACTGCTGGTACGAGGACTGGTTACACAAGGGAGAAGGACTTTAGACTACAAGGCCTTGTAAATGAGTAAAAGCAAATAAATGTTTACAAATAGGCTTGTGTAAGCCCTTCTGACAGGACTGTTTGTAGTAAACTGTGTCCTGGGATGCAACTGCTTGTACCATTTTCCTCATGGCCTCCATAACCCACTTGGACTCAGGCCTGTGCTGCTCCAGGTCTGGGCAGAGTCGCCTCAAAGCTTCCCAGGTACCCTAACCTACATCAAATCCTGCATCATTTTTGACCTATTTTTTACCTACACCCATTTTTGACCTACACCAAATCCTACATCACTCAGTTTTCCCACTATTGACCTACACCAAATCCTACATCTCTGGCTTTTCCCTTTATTTTCCCTAGACTGTGTGATGAGGATGCAGTTTGAGGGATACCTTCTCTCCCTGCCCCAGCTCCCCATTTGTGTTTTCCCCGGAGCAGAGTGTAATTTCCCAGTGCCTCGGGAGTGTCTGTGCTTCCAAGGGCTCGTGCTGAGGCTGCTCACAAAGCTCTCGGTGTCTGTGGAGCATCTGCCAGGGATGGCAGCCGGGGACCTTGAGAGCTGACCAAACCTCTTTGGGATGCGACTGAGCTGCCTGTGAGCAGCCCTGCTCCAGTTTTGCTCCAACGTAGCCGTTCCCAGGGCTGGGAGCACTGCCCATGGGAAACCTGCCTGGGCTCAGTGCAGAGGGAGCTGAGCTGGCGGCAGCGCCGTGCCAGTGTCACATGCCACAGTGACACAAAGGATGTGGGATGAAAGGCTCTCCTCTGCAGGACTGGGGGTGTGAATTTGGGCTCTCTGTCCCCTGGTCCAGAACAGCATTCCAGAGGTGCAGTGCTGGCATTGGGAAGGAGCTGGTTTTTGGGTCCTGGTTATTCCAGGCTGAGGGAACTCATCACCCCCAGCGCAGGGAGTGGGGCTGGGGCTGTTTGTGGAGCTGGAGCAGCAGGCTGCTGGCCCCAACCACTGTTCCCACAGTTGGAGCAGCATCCCAAGCAGTGTGTGGGTGGCACTGATCCGCTAACATCTGTTACCTCATGTTTTCCTTCTTGCTTTTCCGGGAAAGCTGACTGTTAACCGCACGTAACCCCACGGTTGTGCAAAGGAAGGGGGAGGCTGCATCTCTGACTGCCCTGGGACAGGGCTCCGGCAGGAATGCCACATTCCTGATGGAGGAAGGGCATGGGGAGCAATGTGCTAGCTGTGCTGTCCATGCTCACCTGCCTCGGAGCAGCGTGGGGACCACATGGGATGGGGTCTCACTTGGATCCTGCTGAATTTGGGGACAGATTTTGGGTCTACCCTGTGCAGGGCCAGGAGTTGGACGTCAGCGATCCTTGTGGGTCTCTTCCAACTCGGGGTGTTCTAGGATTCTGTGGGATCTCTTTGGGGAGCAGTGCAGTGGCAGTTGCAGTGCCAGCTGGGCTGTGCGATGTCCCAGCACAGCAGGACATCGCTTCCCACTGGCCAAAGCCCTGGGAAAGCTCGGGCTTTCTGAGGGATGTACCTGCAGCTGTGTCACCTCGGGGCAGCTCCCCAGCGCTCACAGCCACATCGGCTGTTTGTGCTCGGCAGGGTCCGCGCTCCTCGAGCTCAGCCCCAATGACAGGCTCCTCCATGGCCCAGGACTTTATCCAAAACATCTTGTACTTGATGACGAGAGGCTTTGCCTGATAGGAATGTGGCCTTTGGCCCCGGTCACAAGAGCTTGCAGCGCAGATGGACTTTGCCAGGCAGAACACTCGTGTGCTCCCGCAGCCAGATTGTGAGAGGGCAGGGAGAAGTCATCTGATAAAAGTGAATATCCTGGCCAGCTCTTCCAGCAGGATTATGTTGCTTACAATTGCCAAGGGGCCCTGCTGGAACATCCCGTGTTGGAGGCTCCCTGAGCTCTTGTGTAATGATGGGCAGGGTGGGGGTCGAGCTCGGGCTCGAGGGAAAGGCAAAAGTGGGAAGGGTCTGGTGCCTGTGCTCCTGTCCCTCCAGCTTTAGGCTGCTCTTGCAGACCTGATGGCAGGCAGCTAGCATTGGGATCTTTTGGGACCTTAATGCTGGAGGGAGAAGCCTGTCTGAGTGCAACTGGGGGCACTGGTGCTGCACCACTCCCACCAGAGCAGCTGGGGGTCCTGTCCTTACTCTGCCAGCAAGGAGCATTTGTGTGTGGCATCCCATCTCAGTTCTGCAGTGGCACACGTGGCTGGGAGCTGCAGGGTCCTTGTACTAACCTGTCGTTTTTCTGTCCTGTCTGGTTTTCAAGAGTCCATCGTAGGGAACTGCATGGACAGGAGCTCCCCCGGCCAAGCCATGCAGGTGCCTGACCACAACGGCCTGGGCTACCCCGTGCGCCCCTCGTCCAGCGAGCAGCCGCGGCCCCGCACCCTGCAGAGACATCACACCATCCAGAACAGTGATGATGCCTACGTAGGTGCCTTTGCCTCCCGTGTCCCTCCACTGAAACAGCCTGGCCTGCCTGGCTCTGGCCACACAGGGCTCTGCAGACACACCCAGCCCAGCTGTGGGTCCTGCGGTGCTGTGAAGGAGCTGGTCGTGGTAGCCCAGACCTCGATGCCCTGCGCCCTGTGGGGTTTGGGGTGCTGGGATCTGTCCTGCCCAAACCTTGATGTGTTCTTTGCTACAGCTTCCTTCTGCTGTAGATGAGAATGTCAGCTTCACGGGCTCAGTGGTGCCAGTGACAGGATGAGGAGCAATGGCCAGAAACTAAAACACGAGTTCCACCTCAACATGAGGAAGAACTTCTTTCCATGGAGGGTGGCAGAGCACTGGAACGGCTGCCCAGGGAGGGCATGGAGTCTCCCTCTTCGGAGATATTCCAAACCTGTTCCAGGTGTCCTTGCCTCGGCAGGGGTTTGGACTGGATGATCTCCAGAGCTCCCTTCCTACCCCAGCTGTGCTGTAATTGTGTTAGTTCAGATGGATTTGGACTGTTCAGTCCATTCACTTGTTGAGGGGACACTGGCTGCACCCAAGCTGTGCCTGATGCACAGTGCTTGTCCTTCCAAACCTTCGCTGAAGGTTTGCAGAAGCTCCCTGGGCGCTCTGTCCGTGGGTGGATGGGAAGCAGCAGGATACTCTACCTTGAGCTCCCCTTGACGTGTGTCCTGCTGTCTGCACAGGTGCAGTTGGATAACTTGCCTGGAATGAGTTTGATGGCAGGAAAAGCACTCAGCTCTGCTCGGATGTCCGACGCCGTGCTCAGCCAGTCGTCGCTGATGGCCAGTCAGCAGCTGCGCGACAGGGACGGCGAGGGTGAGCCCTGGGGCAGCGCGGTGCCACGGGGGGATGTGGGCAGCTCCTCGGGGGCTGCACTGCTAAGGCTTCCCTTTGTCCTTCCAGAATGTGGGGAGAGTTTGGAAGGTCAAGAGCACCCGAACCTGGGCGATGGCAGCCAGCACCTCAACACCTCCTGCTACCCCTCGACGTGTATCACGGACGTCCTGCTGAGCTACAAGCACCCGGAGGTGCCCTTTGGGATGGAGCAGGCGGGGGTGTAACCAGGAGGGAGTGAGTATCCGTGTGTCCTTGTCTCCACACCACACCTCGGGCTGCCTCCATGGCCTCACTTCATGGCTCGCCTTCCCTGCTCATTGCTCCAGTGCTGGGTTGGGACCATCAGCTCGGAGCTCCTATGCTGGGGCCGTTTGCTGTCCCCTCATTGCCCAGGGACAGTGTCCCTCCTTCCAGGCTTGAGCTGCTCTCCAGACCCCTCTGCATGGCAGGGTCCCCAGGAGTTGCCTGGCAGTGCTGGAGGGCTGTGGGAGGAGATGTGCCGTGCTGATGTCTCCTGACATCTCTGTTTCTCTCTCTCTCTTGCAGGGTTTGTGTACAGCTTTGAAATGAAAAGGTCCATTTTAAACCAACAGTATCTAGCAGCATTGCGCCAAATTGCCGTAGTATTTCTGACTAACTGGAATACCATGGCCCCTTTCCTCATCCTCACTTCATCCAGTGTGTCGTTCCTTTGGGTTCTTTAATTTCTGCCACACTTGCCTGTAAGCCCAGCTACGCCCAGAGCCCCGAGCCCGACGCGGAGGATCGGCCTCAGCGCCGGGGCTGCTCTGGGGGCTGGCCCTGCCCGGGGCCGCACGCCGGGCTGAGCCTCCCTGGAGCCTGCCCCGAGCAGGTCCGGGGGACTGGAGCCACTCCTGGATGGAGGCCACGCTCTCCTTCCACTCTGTCCTGCTGCGCTGGGGGGGATCGGGGCCTGGCAGCGCTGGCAGGGGCCCTCCCCACCCTGGTGCAATCCACTTCTTGTCTCACCTCTGTCTGCTCTGTTCCCTCTCGTGTGTCGGGGTGCTGACAGCATCGCCCCTGCCCTCCCTTCCCTTTTCTTTCCAAATCCGCCACGACTTGGGGTTTTTTTCTTTTCCTGGCTAATGTAGGGCAGATGGATTTTTCTTTGTTTCCTTCGCTTTTCCTCCTGATCACGTAGGAATTGTTTTTTTTTTTTTTTTGGTAAATGTTGTTTTATTATTATTGTTATTAATAAAAGGCAAAAGGAATTTCTGTTTGAGAGAAATTTTTAACTAGATTCTGTTCTATATGAATTGTGACTTGCACCTTTTGTTCAAAGTATTTTATTTCTTTTAACGACATTGTACTTGTGACTGGTTTTCTCTCGTGCCAGTGGCGACAGTGGTAATTCTCCTTATACAGTCGGGACGTGCAGAGGTCTCTTCTTTGTCCCTTTTCCATCCTTTCCGTGGTGGACAGAGCGGGAAGTCCCCCCCGCCCCCCCAGCCGCCGGGGCTCAGGGGCACATGGTGTCACCCTTGCCTTTGGGACTTGACAAGCTCCAGCTCAGATCCTTCTTACTGACATTTTTCTGGAATATTTTTTAAAACTAAAGGAGACATCGACCCAGCCCTCCTGACTTTGCACAGAAGGAAGTGTGAAACCAGCACGGCAGAGGTGACTTTGCTGTCCTTACCCTGTGCCTCTTCCCGGCCTCCCCTTCTCCGGGAGAACAATGCTAACAGCTCTGCGATCCCAAAATCAGAGAGGAGGGAAGCTCCACAGCCCAGCCGTGTGCGCGGCCCCTCACCCGGCGCCTGCGGGCTCGGGGGGCGCGGGGAGCCCACCGGATCGAGCGGGAAGGGTGGGAAACACGGGAAGCCTTTTGCTCTGTCCCTTTGGTTCGTTTTCCTTTTGTTTACATGACACTGTATCCTGGGAGAGTCGCCGGGCCCCCCCCAGCAGCAGGCGCCCCGCAGGGCCGCGTCACCGTGCCATCCGCAGTATCACACTTTTTTTATCATGGCTTTGTATTGTAGTAATCAATACGCGCAGTATATGTTGAATGTATATTAATATACTTTGCTATTATTTCTGTTTTTTGGAAATGTCAGAAGTATTTTTTTTTTTCTTCCTCATTTATGTTGGACTAAAACAGAACGAACAGGAAAAAAAAAAAAAGAAACGTTTCAGTAAATCTTCAGTCCATTTTTTTGTGGGTCACTTGCAACTAGTCAATTAGTTGGACAGTGGGATCATAACAAATAAAACCATGATTATGATCTTCCCTAGGCTCTTGTTTGCCTTGTTGCTCAATGCCAAAGCTCAAGGGGTGGCAGCTGCCGTGTCCCCAGTCCATCCCTGGGGCTGTCACTTCCCCCGGGCTCCAGCAGCCCTCCCTGATTGGGTTTCCCAAAGCCCCCCTGGCACTTGCAGCCCCCCGGTTTTATTTCCCACAGCACTCGCAGCCCCCCGGTTCTATTTCCCACAGCACTCGCAGCCCCCCTGCAGCCGGAGCCCAGCGGAGCCCGGCTCACCCTGCGGAGGATGCAGATGTGGAAATGCGGTGCTCCCATCAGACCCTGCCCCGGCATCTGCTCCAGTGGGGCTGTGCCAGCTGTGGGCAGAGCCCGGGAGGGGCAGGGAGCTGTGCCTGTGCCCCCAGCACCTGCAGCACATGGCGTGGCAGTGCCTGTGTGATGCCATGAGGTGCCCAGCGAGCTGGCCCAGGCCGGGGCTGCAGGGAGCTGCTGCCGCTCAGAAACAGGAGCATCGCTCCTCTGTAGCAGCTCCCCATGGCATTGCCAGCCCTGCACGCTCCCTGCAGCCCTAGCTGGGGCCATGGCCACTCCCTGTCCCCTCTCCCTGTCCCCTCTTGCCAGGCCGGACTCAGCCCTGTGTGCTCGATTCCTGTGGATCCCTGGACCGGTGGCAATGGGACAGGGAAGCACCTGGGGTTGCCTCGGGATGGGAGGGGTTTGGGGTGCCCATGCCAGTGCTGGTGCCTGCTCTGAGCTGAGCCTTCCTTCTGCCCATGTCCCCAGCGAGGGCTGGCGTGGGCGGGCAGGGGCACCGCTCCCGGCACCTCTGCGCTGGGGACACAGCGGGAAAAGGGGGTGACGTGAGCGGCCCGGTGAAGGACGGGGCACAGACCCGCGGCCGAGGCGAGGGGTCCGGGTACGGCAGGCCAAATCCCTGCGGGAATAAACCTTGTCCCCGGGCCGGCGGCCAATCCCTGGGGGCTGCGAGGGGCCCCGGCATGGCCGCAGGGCCAGCGGGAATCTGGGTCACCGGGAGCGTAAACAGCTCCTTGGCCGGCGAGGCGCGTCCCGCGGGGAGCTCCTGTTTGCTCGCCGCCCCTGCCAAGCCCGCGCTCCTCGGCGCTGCTGCGATCCTTGAACCCTGCGCGCCACATCGCCCGCCGGGAGCGCGTTCTTGGGCCGCCGCGCTGGCTTATCTCCGCGGAACTGCCCCTCCGGCATAAATAGCGGCGGCGGAGCCCCGGCCCTTCAGACGGGACGAGCACAGCGGTAGCGAGAGCTGGTAAGAGCCCGGGCTGCTCCGCAGGACCCGCGGTGCCGCAGGGACGGAGCGGTGCGCATCGCCCGCGGTCCCGGCGGGGACCCTTGGAGCCGGGCTGGGGGCTCGGCCCCCGCCGGGCTCGCATTTGCCGCCGCTCCCCGCACCCAACTCTCTTGCTCTGCCCGCAGGTCCAGCGCGAAGATGAGAGCCGTGGTGTTGACCCTCGCCCTGCTCTGCCTGACGGGTAGGTCCGGACGGGGCTGCGGCGGCTGCGGATCCCCGCGGGATGGAACACCCGGGAGGGATGGGGAGGCTGAGCCCGACGCGAGCGCTGCTGGAAGCCGCCGCTTTCCGAAGCGCTTGGCAAGTCGGGCTGCAGCCGGGGGGCTCCCTGGTCCCCTCCCGAGCCGGGCAGGTCCCCGGCAGGGCTGGAGCCGTCCCCGGGAGCTGTGTCCTGAGCACACTCGGCTGTCTCCGCAGGCACCCAGGCCCGCTCCTTCTGGCAGCACGATGACCCCCAGGCACCCCTGGATCGCCTCAAGGACATGCTCGATGTGTACCTGGAGACAGTGAAGGCCAGCGGCAAGGAAGCCATTTCCCAGTTCGAGGCCTCCACCGTGGGCAAACAGCTGGAGTAAGTGCGGGGTGCGTGGCGGGGGGCTGGCGGGGGGACCCCGGGCTCCGTGTGTGACCTCCGTCCCCTCCCGCAGCCTGAAGCTGGCCGAGAACCTGGACACGCTGGGCGCAGCCGCCGCCAAGCTGAAAGAGGATGTGGCCCCCTACTACAAAGAGGTGCGGGAGATGTGGCTGAAAGACACCGAGTCCCTGCGCAAGGAGCTGACCAAGGACCTGGAGGAGGTGAAGGAGAAGATCAAGCCCTTCCTGGACCAGTTCTCTGCCAAGTGGACGGAGGATCTGGAGCAGTACCGCCAGCGCCTGGCGCCCCTCGCCCAGGAGCTGAAGGAGCTGAGCAAGCAGAAGGTGGAGCTGCTGCAGCAGAAGCTGACCCCGGTGGCCGAGGAGGCGCGGGACCGTCTGCGCGGGCACGTCGAGGAGCTGCGCAAGAACGTGGCCCCCTTCAGCGATGAGCTGCGGCAGAAGCTGAGCCAGAAGCTGGAGGAGATCCGGGAGAAGGGCATCCCCCAGGCTGCCGAATACCAGGCTAAGGTGGTGGAACACCTCAGCAACCTGCGTGAGAAGATGACACCCCTGGTGCAGGACTTCAAGGAACGCCTCACCCCCTACACCGAGACCCTCAAGGCCCGTTTCATCAGCCTCCTGGAGGACCTCCAGAAGAGCATGGCCTGAGCCGCCGGCCGGCGCGGCCAGGGACTGACCCCAGCCCCACTCCGCAGCCGCCCCGGGTGCTCCCTGCCCTGCCCCGGGTGCTTCTCCTCATGGGGCTCTGGGGACAGGCTGCAGGAGCCCCGGGCCAGCCCAGCCCTAGGGTGTCCTCCCCGGAGAACCCCTCCTCCCCTAGAATTCCCTCCCCGACCCGGCGTCGTGCTCAGCTTTTCTCCCTTTTGTCAAATAAACGTGACTTAAGTTATTGGAGCTCGCTCAGTCTTTGCAGTGGATGCTGGAGGGGGCAAGGGGTGCTCTGAGCTGGGGGCATGGGGCATCCACAGGGACTGGGGGGACAGGGAGCTGGTGAGGGGTGCTCTGGGCTCGCCCTGCACTGAGCCCAGCTCTGCCCGAGGTGCAGCAGGGCTTGGCCCCACGCAGGGCACTGGAGTGTGGTGGGATTGGATCTGCAGGAGCTTGTGGAAGCAGCACCGGCTCCTGCCCCCCGGGCACCCCGACGCGGCCGTGTGTACCCCAGTGCCGGTGTCTGTCCCCGCCCTTCCTCTCCCTGCGGGTCACACTCCTCCTTGCTCGCCCCCCAGTGATGCCACCACAGCGTCTGCTTCAGCCCCGCTTTATTGAGAGCACCGCGACAGCGGGTGGGAGCCGGGGGGACCCCAGCCCGGACAGCCCCCGGGCAGCCCCCGACGGGGCTACGCGGCCGGTGTCTTCTTCCAGAGCTCCGCCAGCTTCTCCTTGAGCCACACCAGCCGCTGCTTGGCCAGCTCCGTGTTCTCCGACAGCCACTGCCTGTGCGGGGAGGGGAGGGGAGGGCAGGGGGTCAGCACGGGGCCCCGGCCGGGCTCCCCGGGGGACAGGGACAGGGGCCTGGGCTGGCGGGGTCCGGGGGCACCTGGCCTGCTGCGCCGCGTCCGACTCCCGCACCCTGCTGAAGGTGTCCTTGGCCATGGCCGAGGCTTTCTGGGCCAGCTCCTGCACCTTCTGCACCAGCTCCTTCGGCTCCTCGGGCGTGTCGGCCCCTGCAAGCACCACCTGGTGGGACTGGGGGCACGGGGCCCCAGGGCTGTGCCCCCCGGGTGTGTCCCCCAGCACCCTGAGCCCCGACCCCTCCTCCTGCGCTGTCCCTTACTTGCTCCCAGCGCCAGGACGGCCGTGCAGGCGAGCAGGAGCAGCAGCGACGGCTTCATGGCTGGGGAGAGAGCAGAGCGCACGGTGTGGGCAGCACGGGGACCACGGGGGTCCCGACCCGCCCCCGTCCCCTTCCCAGCACGACCCTCACCAGGGATGTCCCCACTCACCGGTGCCGGCTCTGTGGCGCGGGGGCAGCCCTGGGCTCTCTCTTTATACCTTCCCCACGGCGGCCCTGGGGGATTTGTGCAAAGGTCAGGGCAGGGCGCGGGGGGGTGCAGGGGGGCTGCGTCCAGCCAGGAGTTGGGAAATGCCGCGGGGACGGAGCCTGCTGGGGGCCCGCGTGTCTCCGTGTGTGTGCACATAGCTGTGCACACGTGTGCGTGAGCACACGCGTGTGCGCAGCCAGCGCGGTGCCCGCGGAGGGGACAGCCCTGGGGCCATGGGCACACACGGCACAAGGGTGACATCCAGCGGCCCTGTCCCCGGGCACGGCGCCCTCGGGCACCGCGAGGCTCTTCGGACCTTGTCACTGCCACTGCCTGGCTGGTCCCTGCCCCTGTCCCCCGCGCCCTTTCGCCCGGTGTGACACATCGCCGCTGCTCCGCTGTCCCCGGGGCGTGGGTGCGCTGAGCCGGGGCTGCCCCCCAGGTGTGCGCCCAGAGCCCCATGCCCACGGCCAGGGACACGCTGGGGTCCCAGCTCCACTCCCGGGCACACCGTGTGGCTGCAGTGTCCTGCAGGATCCTCGCCTCGTCCTGAGGCAGGGCTTCCTCCAGGAGCCTGGCCTGGGAAGGAAGGATGTCATCCTGCTCCTAACAGCCTCGTGTGCCCCCGAGTTCCGTCACAGCGTCCCCCGGAGCCCGTGTCCTGCCCCACTGCCCAGCCCAGCCGACAGCAGAGCTGGGGGGTCCCTGCAGCATGGCCAGACCCCGTGTCCTGACCAACTGCCACCTATCCCACTGCCACACACCCCACGTACTGCACTGCCAGCACTGACGGGGCCATTGCTGTGTCCCACAGAGCAGTGAGGTGTCCCCTCAGCCCAGGGTCTGTGTTCCCCGGAGGGGCTCAGGGTGCCCTGCGTACCCCCATCCCGTCTGCCCCACCCTGTCACCCTGCTGGGGGCTGCTGGGGCTGTGGGTGATGTCAGGCCTGCGCACACGTCAGGCACTTCCACGTTGTGACCGTGCTAAAGTCCAAGCCCTTGCTGTGTCACAGGCGGTGTGGAAGCTGCAGGGGCACTCAGGCTGCATAAATAGTGCTGGGAACCGCCGGCTCCACAGGTACCGCGGCCGTGGAAGCACAGGTGAGCAGCTGGGAGGGCTGGGGAGAGCCAGGGTCTCCACTGCCTCTGCCAGCGTGCTGAGGGGCTGTTGGTCCTTGGGGCTTCCTTCACCTCCACTCTGTGCTCCCACAGGAGTCCCCAGCACTCAGGATGGCGCCGAAGGTGGCCGCCCTTGTCCTGGTTCTCCTGGCAATCTCAGGTGAGGTGGCGTGAGGGTCCCTGGTGCCAGCACGGTGGTCCTGCTCTGGGGCAATGATGGGGACCTGATGTTGCCGGGGGGACTGATCCCAACACCCCTTGCAGGGTCTCGGGCTGATGTGAACCCCGATGACGTGGCCACCGTGATCTGGAAGTACTTCACGGAGCTGGGCAGCAATGCCAAGGACACAGTGGACCAGATGCAGCAGACGGACATCAGCAAGCAGCTCAAGTGAGCCGAGCCGTGGTGCTGGGGGGTGCTGGGGGCTCAGGGGGACCTGGGGGTGCCGGGCAGGGCTTGGGGACGTGGGCACACAGGCACTGACCTGGCCCTCTCCCCAGCACCCTGCTGAAGAGCAACCTGCAGACTGTCAGCGCCTACGCCGAGGACCTGCAGGAGCGGCTGGTGCCCTTTGCCACGGAGCTGCAGGCGCGGCTGGCGCAGGACTCGCAGCGGCTGAAGGAGCAGATCCAGCGGGAGCTGCAGGAGCTGCAGGCCAAGCTGGCACCCTACGCCGATGAGGTGCACCAGCAGATCGGCACCAACATCCGCCAGCTGCAGGCCAAGATGAGCCCCTACGCCGAGGAGCTGCGCTCCCAGGTGGACCGCAGCGCCGGGGAGCTGCAGCGGGCGCTGGAGCCCTACGCGGCCGAGCTGCGGGAGCGGCTGCAGGACAACGCCCAGAGCATCCAGGCCTCCCTGAGTCCCTACGCCGACCGGCTGCAGCAACAGATTGATGGTGGTGTGGAGAGCCTGAAGGAGCGGCTGTCACCCATGGCAGATGAGCTGAAGGCGCAGGTGGAGCAGAGCGTGGCCGAGCTGCGGCGCGGGCTCAGCCCCTACGCTCAGGAGGTGCAGGATGGCCTCAACCGGCAGCTGGAGAGCCTGACCTTGCAGATGGAGAAGGCGGCCGAGGAGCTGCGCACACGCCTGGCCACCAGCTCCGAGGAGCTGCGTGCCCAGCTGAGCCCGCTGGCCCGGGAGCTGCGGGAGGCGGCGAGCGGAGATGCCGAGAGCCTGCGGCAGCGCCTGGCTCCCCTGGCCCAGCAGCTGGACCAGCGCGTGGGGCAGACGCTGGAGGCTTTCCGGCAGCAGGCAGCTCCCTTTGGAGAGGCCTTCGGGAAGCAGCTGGTGCAGCGGCTGGAGGAGATGCGCGGGAAGCTGGACTCAGGTGCTGCCGGCGTGGAGGATCACCTGGAGCTGCTGGAGAAGGAGGTGCGGGAGAAGGTGGCTGCTTTCCTCAGCACCGTCCCACCCCCGCAGAACTGAGCGCCCCTGGACAGCTGTCCACACACACTCCAAGCATTCCTGGCCACTTGCTGTGGCAGAAATAAATCTCCTTGTGATGCACGTGCTGGTCCATGTCCTTTCTTCTCACAGCATCCTGCTGTCCTACCTCGGGGTGGGATACCTGGGGCACCCTCTGCTGCTCTGACAGGGGGGCATCGCCCCGAATTTGGGTTCTGGGCCACCAGGGAGAGGGAGCAGAGGTCGGGCCAGGCGGGTGGGAGGTCTCTGTGCTGGCTGGAGATGGTGGCAGCCAGGAGGGTCCATGGGCCAGCACGGGGACGGGGCCCCGATGTCACCTCACCACACCGGGGTGCCACAGCAACTGGGGAGCGCCCAGGTGACTCCAGAGGGGCAGAGCCCCGGAATGCGGCAAACATCCCCACTGCGGTGTGGCAGCAGCTGCCACGGGCGATGGGGATCAGTGGGTGCGTGACAGACACCTCGTCCCCACAGCCCCGTGGGGATGGACAGGAAGGGAACTCCGCGGATCAGGGAAAGGGGACCGAGGCGCTCCGCTGGCAGGAGCCCGGGACGGGACGGGACGGGACGGGACGGGACGGGACAGGACGGGACGGGACGGGACGGGACGGGACGGGACAGGACAGGACGGGACGGGACGGGACGGGACGGGACGGGACGGGAGGGGATGAGGTGGAGCACGGCCAGCGCTGCCTGGAGCGACCTCACGTGTCGGCACAGGCGAGGGAGCCGCGCGGACTTTGGTGCCGGAGCAGCGCTGGCGACTTCTCGGCGTTTCACCCCAGGAGCGCTGGACTTCGCACCGCAGGGTGCCCAGGTTTATTCCCGGTAAAAACCAACGAGCAAAGAAAAGGACACCGAGCACGGCGCGCTGGGTGTCCGGCGGGAGCGGGCAGCCTCGGCAAGGGGAAGGGGTGCTCCCTGCCCGCTCGCCCCAGCCTTCCCCGGCACAGCCGGAGCCGGGCGCTCCTCCCGCGCCCATCCCGGGAGTCCAGGCTCCCTTTTCCTCCCGACAGGAGCTGCAGCCCCCGTCCCCATCCCCATCCCCATCCCCATCCTGCTGCCTCGCACCACCCCGGCAGCTCCATCCAGCATTCCCGCCGGGATGCAAAGATCGGCTGCGGGGCAGGGCCAGCCCCGTCCCCGGGCCCGGGGGGCAGCGGGCAGTCAGGTGACCGGCCCCCAGGTCACCTCCCCGGAACGTGCTCGGACCTCCACGTTGTGTTTACACGGAGTGAGGTCCAAAAAGCCCTCCCGTACCAAAGCCGCCTTATCGCCCGCTCCTCGGCCTCCCCCCGGACCTATATAAGGGCGGCCACCGGCCGGCTCCGGGCGGGAGGGACACGGGAGGCGACCAGAGCCAGGTGAGGGACAGGGGGCTCTAAGTTAGAGCGGCCGGAGGAGCTGGGTGTGATTCCAGGCGCACAACAGCAGGGTGTCAGGGGACCCGAGGTGCTTCGGGGACCTGTAGGTGTTATGGGGAACACCAGGTGTTTTTAGGGAGTTCCAGGTGTCAAAGGGGACCCCAGGAGAGAGGTCCTTGCAGGGAGCAGCGAGGGGGTGTGCAGCAGAGGCAACACCACCCCGTGAGCGCTCGGAGCAGCCGACGGCTCCTCTCCTGTCTCTCCTGCAGCCGGACCATGCTGCTGAAGGCTGCGCTGCTCCTCTCCCTCCTGGCCACCTGCCCAGGTGGGTGCGGGCACAGGGGCTCTGGGGGCCCAGGGCTGGGTGGGCAGCACCACACAGCCCCCACTCCCACCCACAGTGTCCCCGGCCAAGCCTGCACAGAGTGGCTTCTGGGAGTACCTCAGCCAGCTGACGGGTGACAAGGACAGCCTGAAGCATGACCAGAGCAAGCTGGGCAGGGACATCACGTGAGTACAGCGCTCTGGGGTCCCCACACCCCACCAGCACATGCGGGGCCCTGCTCCTCTTTCCCTGGGGGCACTGAAACTCAAGGGAAGGGCCCTGGCGGGTCTTGGCAGGTTTTATTGGGGTGTTGTGGTCACTGGGGGGTGTTGTGGTCACTGGGGGGTGTTGGTGACTGTCTTGTGCAGGAACCTGAAGGAAAGCATTCAGGATGGGGTCAGCTACATGGGGGACTTCCTGGAGAAGCTGTCGCCCCTCAACAGGGGCCTGCAGCCACGGCTCTACCAGGATTCGGACAGCCTGCGCAAGGTCATCCGCAGGGAGCTGGACAGCCTCAGGGTGAAGCTGTCCCCGTACGTGGACGAGGTGCACCAGCAGGTCGGGAAGCACCTGGACGACCTCCGGCAGCAGCTGCAGCCGTTCACGGAGGAGCTCCTGGACCAGGTGTCCCTGCGGGCCCGGGAGCTCCGGCGGCACCTGATGCCGAGCCGGGAGGTGACAGCGCAGCTCCTGGACGGCGCGGACGAGCTCCAGCGCTTCATGGGTCACTACGCCGACAAGATCGCCTTCCACACGGACCAGGTGAAGGACATCTTCCACCCGTACACCGACCGGCTGCTGACCGAGATCCACCGCAACGTGGAGGAGCTGCACCGCAGCGTGGCCCCGCACGCCCGCGCCAGCCCCGAGCAGCTCAACCAGCACATCCAGGAGCTGTCCGCCAAGCTGACCCGCAACGCGCGGGACCTGCACCAGCAGATCCAGAGGAACCTGGAGCAGCTGAAGGCGAAGCTGAGCCTGTACCCCGGCAGCCTCGGGGAGCCCTCGGCGCCCCCGGGCCGCTCCCGGGAGGCGCTGGCGCGGGAGGTTCAGCGCCGCGTGGAGGAGTTCCGGCGGGACACGTACGCCCAGATCCAGGCCTTCACCCGGGCGCTGGACCAGGAGACGGAGGAGATGCGGCTGAAGCTCAGCGCCCGCCCGGACCCGCCCGAGGAGCCGCTGGACGCGCCGCCGCCGCCCGTGGAGGACCTGCGCGCCCGGCTGGACGCGCTGTGGCGGGACCTGGCGCTGAGCCTGAGCGAGCGGGGCGGGGAGGGGCCCGGGGAGAGGCCCGGGGAGGGTCCCGGGGAGGGTCCCGGGGAGAGGCCCGGGGAGAGGCCCGGGGAGGCACGGGCGGAACCGGGCGGGGCAGCGGAACCGGCGGCGCTCCGGGGATGAACCCAAATAAAGGCGCCGCCATCGCGGCCCGCGCGTGTCACGTGATCCTCCCGAGCCCCGCGACTCCTGCGTCATCGCCTCGCGCCGCCACGTGACGCAGCACCAGCATGTCGGCGCTGGGGGCCCTGGAGGCGGCGGCCGAGCCCGGACCGGGCGCCGTGCCCGGGGGGGCCCTGTTCCGGCCCCTCAGCGCCGAGGACGGCGAGCAGCAGCCGGCAGAGATCGAGTCCCTGTGCATGAATTGCTTCCGCAACGTGAGGGGCCCCGGGCAGCAGCGTCCTGCGGGGATCGAGGGGCACGGGGGCCTGCGGGGGCCGGAGGGGAGAGCAGGACAGGGGTGTGCGGGGTCAGGGGGGGGCCAAGGAGGGTGTGTAGGAGTCTGTGGAGGTCGGGGAGGGCTGTAGGGGTCTGTGGGAGTCATGGGACACACGCCAACGACAGAGATGTCTGGGAGTTGGAGTCTGGGTACAGAGATCTTGGGTGGTCGTGGGGAGGAGTTGGACAAGGGTCGGTAGGGGGGTACAGAGATCTGGGGGGCTTTGACCCGCCGGGGGGCACAGCTGGACCCGGAGTGGGGGGCACTGGTGGGATCAGGAGGGGGTTACAGGGGCTGCTTGGGGGTTGAGAGGAGGTTTGGATGGCAGGCAGGGTTTGGAGCAGGGACCTGCCCATGTGGGGAGGTACTGTCAGGGGCTTGGGGGCCATTGCCCCCCGGACTCAGGTTCCCATGAGGCCCCTCGCTGCCGCAGGGAGTGACGCGGCTCCTGCTCACCAGGATCCCCTTCTTCAAAGAGATCATCGTCAGCTCCTTCTCCTGCGACAGCTGCTCCTGGTCCAACACAGAGATCCAGTCAGCGGGCAGGATCCAGGAGCAGGGTGTGCGCTACACCCTGGCTGTCACCTCCCGCCAGGTGGGCAGGGCCTCCGCTCTCTGTTCCAGGCCCAAAATGTGCACGTTCCCAATGGAAAGGGGACTGGAACCAGCACTACTTTGTGATCCCAGTGTGTGGGAGCCCCTGGGTCTGTTTGGGATCCTAAGGCTGCTCCCTGGCTGTGTGTGCAGGACATGAACAGGGAGGTGGTAAAGACCGACTGTGCCTCAGCTCGAATTCCAGAGCTGGACTTTGAGATCCCTGCCTTCAGCCAGAAGGGAGGTGGGTAAATGGGAGCGGTTTGCGTGGAAGCTCCCAGGTACCTCTGGGATATGTTAATGGTGACATCACCTCTATTTTCTTCCTTTCCCAAGTCCTCACTACCATCGAGGGGATAATTGACAGAGCTGTGGCAGGCCTGGAGCAGGACCAGCCCACCCGCAGGGTAAGGGTCTGGAAAGGGGAAGCTCCTCAGGGATGGCTAATGCTTGGAATGTCCATCCCCTGCCTGGTGGTCTCACACAGGGCTGGTGGGGAGAACACTGGGGCTGTGGTTTGTGCTCTGGTCACATTTGTCAGCAGCTCTGGGCTTCGCCCGCAGCAGCTGGATTCGATCTTGGGGGTCTTTTCCATTTTAAACGATTCTGTGATTCCATGTCCTCTTCCAGGCAACGGACGGAGAGGTGGCAAGAAAAATAGACGAGTTCATTGGTAAACTGAGGCAGCTGAAAGAAGTCAATTCCCCCTTCACCTTTGTGAGTGCTCACAGAAGGGCAGCCCTGACTGGCTCAGGGGTCAGGACAGCTCTCTCAGGTCTCCTTCTCCCGCAGATCCTTGATGATCCCTCCGGGAACAGCTTTGTGGAGAACCCCCACGCACCACAGAGGGACGAGGCTCTTGTGGTCACTCACTACAGGAGGAGCCCCCAGCAATCTGCCATGCTGGGACTGGAGGTGACTGGGATCAATCCCTCACTCCCTGGGAGACCCAAAACCAGGGAACAGGAGTTAATGCTTCCCTTGCAGGGAGAGGAGGTGGATGCGAAGCCGCCGGATGCTGCTGAGGACCTGAGGGACGAGGTGGGTGATGCTGCAGTGCTGAGGGACACCGGGGACAGCTGCCCTGGGCTGGCTGGGACATTCTGGCTGTCCTTTGCCTTCCCCAGGTCCTGCAGTTCAACACCAACTGCCCCGAGTGCAACGCCCCGGCCAGCACCAACATGAAGCTAGTGCGTATCCTTCAAGGGTGGCCATGGGCTGGGGTCTGCACCAGGGGTGAGGGGCACTGCATGGCCCTGGGCTCTCCCTGCTGCACCACAGGCCTGAATGAATTCTCTCAGGTGGGGCCTGTCGGGGTGCAGACCTATCTCGGGGCTGCGCACAACTCTCAGTGGGCTCCTGCCATCCTGTGGCTGCTGCTGTGAGGTTTTCCTTGACTCTGCTTCAGAAATCCCACACTTTAAGGAAGTGATTATCATGGCCACCAACTGCGACTCCTGTGGGCACAGGACCAATGAGGTGAGCTGGAAAAAGGGCAGTGGGGAAGGGAGTGGTGTTTTGTGCCTTTGTTCTGCTCTGTTTGTGGGAGCTCTGCTTCCCAATGGGGCTATTTGGGAGGAAAACTGGGTTTGGGGCCATTGTCTGGAGGCGCTTTATACCGGCTGGTGAGGCTACTCTCCCAGGTTTGGAGTGGCCTCTGGGCTGACATTAAAGCGTCGTGGTGTGATCTGAATGTAAATTGTGGAGCTCACTGCCAGGTGTTCCCAGGTGAAGTCTGGAGGAGCCATCGAATCACAGGGCACCAGGATCACCCTCCGGATTACGGACCCTTCCGACATGACCAGGGATATCCTGAAGGTACAGTGCCCTGGGATACCTGCCCTGTCTTGTGGAGGGTGTGGGGATCCAGCAGGGCTCAGCCCTCCCTCCGTGGGGGTCACGCGATGCTCACTTTTGCAGTCCGAGACATGCAGTGTGGAGATCCCAGAGCTGGAGTTCGAGCTGGGCATGGGAGCACTGGGTGGGAAGTTCACCACACTGGAGGGGCTGCTGAAAGACATCCGTGACCTGGTGAGTGGCCTTGTGCCAGCCGGGGGGACTCAGCCCCCTCCCTGTCCCTCTTGGGGCTGGCCGGGGGGGCCTGGCTGCTTCAGAGCTGCCTCACCTGCCCTTCCAGGTGGAGAAGAACCCCTTCACTCTGGGAGACAGCTCCACGCCCAGCAGAACGGGGAAGCTGCAGGAGTTCATTGGGAAGCTGCAGGAGGTGAGTTTATTCTGGATTTTCCGTGCTCTTCACTGGTGCCCGAAGTGCTGAAGGATTAGGAAGAGCCTTACTGGCTGTGTGTGCTCTATTCCTGCAGATCATAGATGGGAAGACCAAGGCTCACTTCATCATGGATGACCCTGCAGGCAACAGCTACCTTCAGGTACAGCCTTCGGCCCTCGGGATGGGCTCCCTGAGTGATTTGGGGGGATTTTATTTATTTCCCTGGCATGTGTTGGGAGTAGGGTTTGTGTTGGAGCTCTGGGTGCAGGCAGGTTGCTGCAGGCTCTGTCCAGGGAAGGGAAACTACTGATGGCTTTGTGAGTGCCCTTGCTTGGCTGCTGCTCAGGGATCACAGCCTGCACGGGTGCCCGAGCCTGTGGGAAGAGCGGAGTGCAGGAGGTTTCCCCCTTTCCCTGCAGAACGTGTATGCCCCAGAAGAGGACCCGGAGCTGAGTGTGCAGCGCTACGAGCGCACATTCGAGCAGAATGAAGAGCTGGGCCTGAACGACATGAAGACAGAGGGCTACGAGCCAGAGACGGCCTCGGGCCGGTAGCGGGGGCAGCCCAGCCCTCCCACCCCCCTTCCCCAACTGCTCCAGGGACCAGGACTTGTGTGGGGCCAGGACTCTTCTCCCCTCCCAGGGCCCAGGGGAGCTGTTCCCACCCGAAGGCAGCGGGGCTGGGCCTCGGGGTCTCCCCGGTTGTGTGAGGTGCTGATGTGTTGGGGCAGGGGGGTGGAAACGGAGGCGGCTCCCCAATAAAGGTATTGATGGCTTCGCGTGTCGCTGTGCCCTCCCGTGCGCCGGTCCCGCCCCGCGCCATTCATAACTTTGGCCGCCGTTTGGCCACGCCCACGGCCCCGCCCACCGCCCCGCAGCTGGCCCCGAATATGGTTTGGCCACGCCCATTGTCGCATACAGCTCCATTTATGGCAATAGCCACGCCCACCCTTACGCTCGGCGCGCGCAGGCCCCGCCCCTTCCTGCCGGCGCCGGACTTGTGCGTCAGCAGCGCGATGGCGGCGCCGGGAGTGTCGAAGGCCGAGTACCTGCGGCGGTACCTGAGCGGCCCCGCCGAGCCCGCCCAGCCCCGCCGGCGCCGCAAGAAGAAGCCGCCGGGCGGCACCGGCAGAGCCGGGTGAGTCCCGGGGGAAGGGGGCGGTAGGCGCGGCCCTTCGCGGTGCTGCGGCGTGGGACGCTCCCCAGGGCTGCCCTGCCGCAGATCCCCCCGTTCCCCGGCGGGTCCTGAAGGCAGCGCTTCTCCCTGCTGCAGGATGCGGATCGTGGATGACGATGTGAGCTGGAACAGCATCGCCGCCGCCCCGGAGAAGGAGGAGGAGGACGACGAAGGGGACATGCCTGTGGTGAGCTGGTGGTCCCGTCAGATGCGTTCTCACAAGCTAAATCCGTTCTTACGGTCACCTCGTGTCTTCCTTTGGGAAGCACTGGCTCTCCGTGCCCTGTGTTTTGGTGGGTTCTGCCTCAGGGATGGGTGGGATTCCTGCTCTGAGCTCTGGAGGGATGAGTGAGCTCCGTGCAGATCAAAGCAGCCTGTTGTTCATGCCCCTGTGTGTTCCAAGGGCCAGCACAGTGGTTCTGAGCTCCAAAACAGCTGCTGGAGCAAGGCAGAGGAACTGGGATTGCTGACCTTAAGTGGTTGTGTTTGAGGGTAGGAATTCTGTCTTTTCTTAAAGCAGTGTTGTTTGGTGTGGTGTTTTCAGGTGGCAGAGTTCATTGATGAACGCCCTGATGAAGTGAAGCTGATGGAAGAATTCCGAACGAACTCTAAATGGAAACTTTTAGGAGGTGAGAGCAGCCCCTTCCAGCTTTTCTCCCTAATGGCTGGCTTCTCCAAACAATGATGGAAGTTAAAAGTAATGCCAGCTAAAAAAAAAATAATAATCCTTGAGATGCTGGAGGGCTGCTGAGCTGTGTGGAGTCCTAATGATAGTGATTCCAATTGTTTTTCTTCAGATCAGAAGGAGGACTCGCAGAGTTCGGATTTTTCGGGACCTGCCAAATCTGCCACGAGGTATGGGAGCTCCAACTAGGAATTCTGTTCTTGGTTCACTCTGGGTTTCTGGGTTTGCCTGTCTGGTTCTGTGCTTTCCAGGTGCTTTGCTGGGAAATGTGGGCACCTCCCCCTGCTGGATATCTCCTGTCTGGGGTAGGGGACTGGCAGCTCTGGGTGTTTGTGACACTGCCAGGGAGATTGGTGATGATCCCTGTCAATGTGAATGATGGTGAGGGTGGAGACTTTAAAATTTCAGCTCTGCTGGGATCCAGACTGCCTTGCAGAGTTTCTGGGATATTCTCTGGGAAGGCTGTGGCTCAGTGCTGCAGGTCAGGGGTGCAGAATCCAAATGAGCCCACGTTCACAAAGCTGTTCCCAGCCTTGACCAACTTCCCAGCTCTGCAGGTCCCGTTTTGTTTCCAAGCACACCAAACAAAACCAGAGCTCACTGCCACCTTCTCTGCCCTCACAGGCGGCAGTGCCACGACTCCCCAGAGCCCTCACCCCCAGGAGGGAAACACAACGGCTCCTTGGACCTCTCTCCCCCGAGACGGCAGCGTCACGACACCCCTGACCCGTCACCTCCCAGGAGACAGCGTCACGACACCCCTGACCCATCACCTCCCAGGCGGCGTCAGCGTCATGATACCCCTGACCCATCACCTCCCAGGCGACGTCAGCGTCATGATACCCCTGACCCATCACCTCCCAGGAGACAGCGTCACGACACACCAGACTCATCACCTCCCAGGCGGCAGCGTCACGACACCCCTGACCCATCGCCTCCCAGGAGACAGCGTCACGACACACCAGACTCATCACCTCCCAGGCGGCAGCGTCGTGACACTCCAGATCTGTCACCTCCCAGGCGGCGGCAGCGTCACGATACCCCTGACCCGTCACCTCCCAGGCGGCAGCGTTGTGACACCCCAGATCTGTCACCTCCCAGGAGACGGCAGCGTCACGACACCCCTGACCCATCACCACCTCGGCGGCGGCAGCGTCACGACACCCCTGACCCATCACCTCCCAGGAGACAGCGTCACGACACCCCTGACCTGTCCCCTCCCCGTCGGCGGCAGCGTCACGACACCCCTGACCTGTCCCCTCCCCGTCGGCGGCAGCGTCACGACACCCCTGACCCATCCCCTCCCCGGCGACAACGTCAGGATTTGTCACCTCGGAGAGAGAAGCTGGGGTCCCCGAGTAGGAAGAAGAGCCGAACGAAAGGTGAGTGTCACGCTGTGTCCCCTGCACCCTGGGGACTCCCTGGGATTCTGTTCCATGCTGCCACAGGTGAGTGCTGTGGGCTGGCACTCAGCTGGCACAGCTGGCAGTAGTGAGTGCCTTTCCTTGTAGGCACAGCTGGATTTTGTTCACAACTGAGCAAGCATTAACCCAGTGTGGAATGCCTCTGCTGCAGCCTGGGATGTGTCCACAGCAATTCCCTGAGTGTGATCCTCTCAGAGAGAATCAGCAAACCCTCACTCTCTGATTTATCTCCTCCAGGACGGACTTCGCCTGCTGCGAAGGACCAGCACAGGTCACGGAGTCCCCCCGAGCACTCCCCACATCGCCGGGATGCCAAGGGATCTCCCAAGAAGGTAAACGTTGCCTCTTTCCCTTCTGGCTGTGGAAGTCCAATGACTGACAAATTGGGGACGTTTTTGTACGAATGGTTTTAACAGGGTGTCCCTGCCATGTCCCTGTGGCCTGCATCACCCCTTGTGCCTTTGCTGGCTGCCTTGCTCTCAGCCAGTAAATGTGGGATTTGTGTGATTTCCAGGCCAATACGATGTCCTCTGGGGCCAAAGCTGGGCTGGTGTCGGCTGATGTGCTGCGGAAGGAGAAGCAGGAGCTCCGGAAGCACGAGAGGAGCACCAAGCACCTGGAAGGTGGGAGTGTGGGAATACAGCCTGAGCCCCAGCTCTCTGCCTTCTCTTCCACTGCTCTGTCAGGCCCTGGCACTGGGGTGGTGGTGGGAGCCTCCCTGTGGAGTTGCATCTGGACATGCTGCTGGCAGCCTTGGCCAGGGTCACTGTTCCACGTGGGCATTTCAGAGCAGTGCCAGGGAAATCACAGGGAGTGTGAAATGCTTTTCATCTGCAAGTCTGGAGGAGCTGATGGAAAATCAGAGAGCTCAGGGTCTGTGTGGGGCAGCAGGAAAAAGTACAAGCTGAGATCCTGCCTGGCTTTGGGTGACAGGCTTTTTGGGAGATTAGGACAAGCAAAAGGAAAGCCACAGTTAGAGTCATTGAATTTCGTGGTGGTGATAACATTTCCAGAATGTGTGACTTGAGGCATCTGTCTCCACCAGAGGAATCCCGGAATGCTCAGACTGTGTTCCGAGACAAATCCGGCCGCAAGAGGAACCTGGCCCAGGAGCAGTTGGAGCAGAGGCTGAAGGCTGAGGCAGAGTCCAAGAGAGAAGAGCAGTATGCCAAGTGGGGAAAAGGGTGAGTAAGGGGCACCTGAGCACAGTCCTTGGGCCTCACATCTCCTGGTTTTAGTTTGGATCTGCTGCCAGATTGGCGTTGTTGCATTTCACTTCATTCTGAGATTCAGTGTGGGACCAGTGCATATTCCACACGTCTTAAAAACCCCTCCATTGCTGGAGGCACATTGGGAGTGCTGCACACACAGAGGGAGTTCAGGAGCGTGACCCATCCTACAAACTGAACAAGTCCCACGGAGGGATGGCTTGGGTTTGGGTGACACTCTGTGTTTTCCAGGCTGGCGCAGGAGAGGCAGCAGCAGCAGAATGTGGAGGATGCGATCAAGGAGATGCAGAAGCCCTTGGCCCGTTACATCGATGACCAGGATCTGGACCGAATGCTGAGGGAACAGGAGAGGGAGGGAGACCCCATGGCTGCTCTCATCAAGAAAAGGAAGGCCAAGGAGAACAAGGAAAAAGGTTTGGCTCTGGAATGACACGTGTGTGTGGTTTAAGGCCTCAGCAGTGCAGAAATGCAGCTGTTCAGCAAATAACCAAAGGCTGCTGGAGCAGCTGAGGCCTGAGGGACTTTCTGGAGTCTCTGGAGTTACTGCCTTGTTACCAGTAACACTTACCGTGAGTTGTCAGCTGAGAGAGCAGGGCCTGGTGACTGAAAACTCAGCAGTTTGTGAAGTGAGCCTTCGGGAGCTTCCTGTGGGAGCTGCAGCTGGCTGTCAGGAGCCTGTGCATCTCACCTGTACCTACCTGCAGACACCTCCTGGGTGGGTGAGGATGTGACCTGAGCCTGCTCTTTCTGTTTCAGAAAAACCCAGGTACAAGGGACCAGCACCTCCCCTCAACAGGTTCAACATCTGGCCCGGGCATCGCTGGGATGGTGTGGACAGGTACTTGTTCCTGCTAGAATAACAGTAAAAGTAGGAGTTTTGCTTCAGGGAGTTCACAGTGTAAAGATTCCCAGTTATGGGATGAGTGAGGTTGTTGGCAGTTGGAAGATTGAATGGATTAAGTTCCAGATGGGTGATGGGACAGAAAGGACAAGGGGATGTGAGGAACTTTGGAGGCACCAACTCTTTGTAACCACGGATCTAGGTGGAAACTGAGCCAGAGTAAATTAGTAGAAATTGGTAGTGTCTCTAGTCAGTTTTGTGGCTTGAGGAAAGCTCGTGCCCAGCAGCTCCTGTCACCTGCTGTCCCTTTGCAGGTCCAACGGGTTCGAGCAGCAGCGCTTTGCCCGCATTGCCAACAAGAAGGCGGTGCAGGAGCTCGCCTACAAGTGGAGCGTCGAGGACATGTAGGTGAGAGCTCCTGGAGTGACCCCCAGACAGCACCTGCTGCCAGAGCTGTGAGGAATGGCCTGCTCTCCCTGGAACAAGCCTCGGCATTCAGCATCCCTGTGGACCTTCTTCCAAGAGGCAGGGCTGGATTTCCCTGTCAGCCAGAGCCTCCAGATCTCTGGGGAGGACACTGGATTCTTGGTTGTCTTCTGACAAACTGTTTTGTTCTATGCCAAATGCTTTGACCTCTGAGGGCAGTTCCCAAGTCTTCAGGTCTCCTAAATCTCAGGTGAAAATCTGCTGAACGCTTGGGCATGGGAGAGTTGTCCTCATGCAGTGGGTCTGTCTGCTCCAGAACTCAGGTTAAGTTTGACTTCTGAACTTCTGTTAAGTTTATGTAGTTATTGTTCCCTGTAGATCCCAGAGTCACCGATGTGCAGGGAAGTTCAAACTCAGCTTCTCCTGACCCTGTCCAAGCAGGATACTGAACAGGGAATGCTCTGGCACTGAAAGAGCAACCTGCAGTGGTGCATTGGGCAGCAAGATCTTTAGGAGCCTCAGCAATTCTTCAGGGGTCCATTTCTTGTGCAAGTAAATGTGCGGAGAATTAGTGCTTAAGACCTGGAACTGCTTCCCTCATATTTTGGAGCAGCTGGTCCCCCCAGACCCCCTGAATTTGGTGCTGATCTCAGCACTTCCCCCACGCTGCTGCCTGGGGCTCGCTGCAGTGGGAAGGGTAACAGCCCTTCTGTGATCAGATTTGTCAGTCTCGGAGCTGGAGGCTGGGCAGAGCTTCCCATGATCCCTGTGTGCCAGAAAGCACTTGTGGAAATAAATACAGTTGTTGTTGTTGAGGTGCCAGGGAGCAGGGATGAAACACAGGCTGCAGTTTCCATGGAGATGCCTTGGCTGCAGCAGTGGGCAGCGGCAGGGCAGGATCGCCCTTTTCAGGGATTCTCCAGCGTTGGGAGGACTCTGGGTGGGAGGGATAGCAGCAAAGTCTGCTCTGGAGTGCCAGACTCTTGGGACCTCCCTGTTGTTCATCCCCGTGTAACATTTCCAGCAGCCCTGGAATTGGTGTGTACACCTGTAAATAACACCTTTTGTTTTTTACTTGATTTTGCGTGGTGGTGGTTTTTCCAAGGCGGGTAAGCCATTCCCAGCCCTGTGGCACCTGCTGGGCAGGGAGGTGGTTTGGGAGTGGGGGTGATGCTGGGAGGTGGCAGCGCGTTGCCAGCCTGCTCTCAGCTTCCCGTTGTGCTTGTCCCTTCTGTCACCAAGGCCCTGTTTTATTTCCCCCTGTTACCTGAGGCAGCTGCAGCTTGGACAAGTGCAGTTCCACTTGACACACTCATTTTTCCTCTCACTTAATCTAAGTGCTGCTGGAGATGTAAAGAACCTGCTGCGGAATGATTGGATTCGCCCTCGTGAGCAGAGCTGGATGCCGGTACCTTCCTCACCTGCTTGGTGACAGTGGCTGCTCTTGCAGAGCCGCAGATGCCAGCAGCTGGCTCGTGTCACAGTTGGGACTGCAAGCTGCTCTTAAGGAGGCAACGCGCTTTTAAATGCCGGTACTGAACAAAAGGTTGTGCTTAGGACCTGAAAATAACACCAGGTTCTGCTTTTGGAGCTGATTTTGAAGGTTGGGGGTTTAAAATTTTAGAGATATTAGCCTGGGGACCTCCGTGCTCATCACAATGCTGCATTTATACATCTGTTATTTGTTTGATACCGGATATTTTGTTTTTATGATATATCTGTGAGGATAGGGGGGAGCTCAGGTGATGAACACCTCCCTCCCTGATCCCATCTCTGTGTACTGCCTGGGGAGCAGGAGGCAGCTTTGTCCCTGTGCCCTTGCTCTGCATCCCACATCTCTTGTCCCAGCTGTGGCCTTGTCTGAGCAGTTCTGGCAGCAAAGCAATTGGAAAACGCTGCGGGATCCTCTGGGATGAGCGGGGTGATGGAGATGGAGCAGTGACACCAGGACTGGATCTCTTCATTAGTGGTTCTGGAAGGGCAGAGCCCCGGTCTTGGCATCGAGCAGCAACTTTGATTAGCTTTAACCCAAAAAAATGAATATTAAAATCTTAATTTAATTTAAACCACTGTCATTCACAGTCATGGCAAACAGCGAGCAGAGTAATTATTATGCAAATGAGACAGATAGAAAAATGATTAATAATTGCGCAAATTAAAAATTATTGTAAACATCCTGTGACTGGTGATAAGTCGGGGAGGAGCGTGCGGGGGAGGCAGCGGGGCTCAGCCACCTCCTGCATCCCGATTTCCTCATTAGCGGGATCAGCAAACGAGGAGCCCAGTGGTGCTTGGGGGAGGCCGGGCCGGGCTCAGAATCTGCTCCAGCTCTTGTCTTTACTGTGAGAAAAGCTGGGTTTAAGCCATTTTCCTCCTTTTTGGAGTCCCTGTGCTCCTGTCAATGCCTGTGTGTCCCCCTGGAGCCTGGCACGGGGTCCCAGCAGTGTTCCCCAGAGCTGCTAATGACCCTGGGAGCTCCCCCCAACAATTACCGAGCTGATTTGTCTGGTGTTTCACTGCTAATTGCACAGCCGTATTTTTCCCCTGTTTTCCTTTTACCCTTTTGCCAGGGAGCAGGGTAATTCCAGTCCCAGGCTCTCGCTGGCTCCTGGGCTTCCGTGGGCACTGCTCGTGTCAAGGACGAGCAATTAAGTGTGGCCTCGCGCATTGTAATTAGATTTTTGTTGATGAGCTCATGGTAATGTGTTTAGCTCAGATTAAGAGCTTAATTCCTGGGGTGTGACACCGCCTGTCCCCGGGAGCCCTGTGCCCAGGGGAGTGGGGCTGCTGGGAGGGGTGGTCCTGGGAGGGGACCCTCGGCCACCCCTGTCTGTCCTGTCACCTGTCCCCACAAAGGTGAGTGTGGCCTCTCCCCCCACCTGCCTCTGGGCTGCTGTTTTCTTAACAGCTCCAGCAAAGTGGGTTTTGGCAGTGTTGTGTTATTGCTCCGTTTCCTGCTGAGTTCTATTATTTTTTAATTAAAAAGAGCCTGAGATTTGTCATTTAATGTCTCTCTAACTAGCAGCAGCTCCAGGTCGCGGGTGCTCGGCAGAGCTGGTGGCTCCCTAAATCGTCGTGGGCTTCCAGCACGGAGCTCCTGGGTGTGGGGGCACAGTGGGGTCCCCCCAGGGCACAGACACCCCCAGCTCTTTTTGGGGGAGAAGAGTTTTCCCTGGCGACTCCATCCCGCAGCGGGGCTGGGAACGAAAATCCCCGAGACTGGCAGGTTAGTGATTGTATATGCATATGTGCACTTTCCCTAATTATGGAATAATTAGGGACACGCAGAGATAAAAATTACTAATAATATTTACTCTAGACTCTATTTTTTTCCAATAACCTCTCTCTCTCTCTTCCTCCTTCACCGAGTCTTGGTGGAAATAACTTTGCAGATCCCAGTTAATGAATATTTGTAAATGCAAGAACATTCGGCGCCGGAATATCCAGAGGGCATCCTCTCTCTGCCTTGTAATTTTTTTTCGCCAGATATTTAATATTTATGGTTCCACAGCCTTGTGAATAAAGAGCCACCCGCAAACCCCCAGGAGCTCAGGGGCCGGGATATTTATGGCGCTTCCTCTTTTCCTTTTCAATTACAAAGACACCTCACATAATTAAGTGCTAATAACCTTGTTAATCTAAAATTGATACTCTTTCTCCTGGCTATCTCTTAATAGAATTAAAAACAGATTAATAATCAAGGGTAGGAGACGGTGCACGCGACTCGGGGAGAGGGGCCCACGCTCTGGCCCCGCCCGGTGCTCCCGGGAGCTGGAGCTGGGTTGGGATGGGTGGCACGGGGAAGGGGCTGGCAGGGAGGTGTGTTTTCCCTCGTGCTCTTTACACAGCTTAAATTTTTAAGACAAACAGCCATGTAACACCGTCTCCTAATGAAACTGTTTTATGTTAATTAATTATGTATCAAGGCTCATTTTCATGCGCAGCCCGGCTCCGCTTCCCCTCCGCCGAGCCTTTGATCTGTCAGAGGCTAAACGGGAGATAAATAATCAAATTGAGAAGCAGCCTGGATGGAAATAAACATGTTTTAGATGCATTATCTGGCGGGTAGAGCAAGGCCCTGGGTAATGGGGCTCACGGTTCAGCCACGCTCTGCTGCACGCCCGGGCGTGGGAAATTTCCTGTGCCCCAGAGTCCCTGCGGCCACCCCTGGGGACAGCACCGTGTCCCCATCATGGAATGGGGTCTCCATAAGTGTCTGCTTGTCCTTCCTAGGAGCAGGACGCTGCAGAGGACCCTCACTGCACTAAACTGATGAAAAGTTAAAACTCTGCAGCGTTTCTTTCTTGCAGCCCGTGGAAGATTCCGGCAGCTCCAGGCCACGGCCGCTCCGTGCCTGGGATAGTCGGGATGCTGGCAGTGGACACGGTTTCGGCATAATTTAACACAATCTTTCCCAATTTGTTACACCTAAGCAGGGGCAGATGTGCATCCATATTCATTTTGGAGGAACTTCAGGAATTATAACTTCATCAGCCAAGGCTGCCCGATGCCGCAGCCGCAGCTCCTGTGGGGTGGAGGAGGTGAGGGTGGCAGTGCCCGGAGCCTGGTCCCCTCAGCTGTGGGGACAGGGATTGCAGGGCTGGCAGGAGCGCTGCCCGTGGGCTCTGCTGCTCTGAGGGGTGCCCATGGCCACGTCCCTGGTGACCTCGGCTGCTCCTGGGGCTGTGGCAGTGCTGGCTCAGGGCAGGACCCTCTGTCTGTTGGCACCTCTGGTCCCAGGGCCAGGTTGGTGCCCTGCTGTAAATCAGGTGTTGCTCCACCAGTAAACATCCCACAGCAGGAATTCCAGATGAAACTGTGGAGAGGTTTACAGATGTAATAACCCAGCAATGTTCTGGCCCGTGTGTAATTAGCACTAATGGATTTCTTCCTAAAGGGCTGAACGCAGAGAGGGCCCAGCTCAGAGCGCTGCAGCATCCGGGGCTCTGCCCACCCCCCGAGGGACCCCCTTCTGATGCAGACATCGCTGGGGGACTGTGGAGAGCCCTGGGGAGCGGTGCTGGCAGCAGGGATCCCACTGCAGCAGGAATTAGAGCTCCTGGCTGCCGCTCACGCCGCAGCCTTCCTCATCCTCCCTCATCCCGCTCAGCGCTAACAGCTCCTCGCCCCCGGCTGTGCTCCTGTTGGGATCCCAGCGAGGTTTATGCCTGGAGGTTGTTCAGTTAGAGGATTAGGAGGGAGTTTATTACATTGCAGCAGCTCTCCGGGGTGTTTGCATGGTGATGTGGTTGTTTTCTCTCCTGGAGCTGTGTCGGGACGTTGGCCAAATCCAGCCCTGCTCGAGTGCCACGCCGTGAGGGCCCAGCCTGGAGGAGAAGAGTCCCACGGCAGGCAGAGGACATGGGGACAGCACATCCCTTCTGGGCCAGCGGAGCTCCGGCGCTGCAGGTGAGCACGTGTGCCCTTCACCTGTGCTCTGGGTGGGCAGCAAGGACAGAGCAGCCGTGGTGGCTCCAGCCTGGGCTCCCGTGGGACATCCTCGCCAGGATGCCAATCCTGCCCCAGCGATGGTGCCCAGCAGGACCAGCCAGGGCTCTGGGCACGGCCACGTGTCCCACTGACGACACCCTGCCTGTCCCCACCCCGCTGTGTCCCTCTGCCAGGAGGCACACCCAGCACAGGGCAATCAAAGGGAGCGCTCAGAGAGCCTCGTCCCCTCCAGTCTTGCCCCGGGCCCTGCCTTTGGGCTTCTGAAGGCTCTGCTCCAGCGGTGTCAGTTCTCATTAATCCACACATCAAAGCCGGAGCTGCCAAACATCCTTGGGAGGCTGTGGGGATTCCTCAGCAGCGTGGCAGGCGGGGAGGCACAGGGGCAGTGGTGCAGGAGGGCTCAGGGGGGCTGCTCAGGGCACAGCAGGGACCCTCGGGGCGGGTGGGGGGCTCTGACCCCCTGGCTCATGCCCACAGAGCCCTGAGGGAGCTGCCAGGGCTGCACAGGGGAGGTCTGGGATGTCCCTGGCCGAGGACATAAAACAGCAGGACGTGGCACTCGATGCTCTGGTCTGGTTGACAATGTGGTGATCAGTCAGAGGTTGGACTTGATGATCTTGGAGGTCTTTTCCAACCGAAATGATTCTGTGGCTCTGTGAAGGAAAGGCCATCTCGTAGCAACATCTCCCATGTGTTGTGTGTGTAAGCAAGGAAAAAACATCTAGCAAGAGAACACACAAAAAAATGCAGAGAAGGTGCTGCCGTGCTCTGGAGAGTGGGATTTGCCTGCCAAGGTCCCCTCCGTGCCACTGTCACTGCAGGCTGGGATTCCCTGCTCGGCTCTGGCGTGGCTCAGCATCCTGGCAGTGAGCTAATCAGGTCAATGCATTTTTAACAGGGCATAGGAAATCTTTATATTTTTTGTCAGGCTCATTCTTCTCCCCCGTCTCTCTGTGGGGGCTGAATTATTTAATGCTGAATATCAAGCAGGGCCAGTTTCCCTGCGCCGGCTGCTGACGGTGCATTTTTGGGCTGCTGAGATTGGCAGGTGGCTGCGCTCCGAGCTGGGCCCAGGGGGATCCCATTGTAGCTGCAGATTACCTGCTTGCAGCCAGATTTATGGAATAACTTGGGTCCTTCTGGGCTTCTGAATAAGCAGGATAGATTTGGAGAAGGGATGAGCAGTGCCAGAGCGGGGTGCTCACAAATCACACAATTCTCTGTCTCCCTAGCCCATCTCTGTGTTCTGAGACAACTTCAGCTGGAGTTTGGGTGTTGATTTCCATGCTGGGAAAGGCTGGGGGAGCAGAGCAGGACAGCAGGGGATGCAGCAGCCTCGCTGCAGTGGCTCCCTGGTTTTGGGCACCACGGTGGGCAGGAGTGGCCTGGGCTGGGGTGACAGGGAAGGTGTGACAGAGGGCACAGGTCGTGTGCGGCGAGGGGCACCCGTGGGCACACAAACACAAAGAGCTGGTTTGTGTATCGGGGTTTATCTTTCCCATTAATGGCTTTCTAAATTGGTGGCAGTGGAGCAAAAAACCCAATCTGAACTCGGAGCATGCATGATTACTATTGTAATAACCTTGGCTAATAAGAATATGATGTGGTGTTAGGCTGGGAAAGAAAACACATTTCTCATTAGCTTTTTGATTAATTACTCCACATAATTTCCTAGGGGGACATGCCTGGGACTGATTGCCTTTGCTTTTGACGCGTGGAAGTGGTTTACCTTAACTTAATAATTTTCTTGGTGACATTTTAATGGCAGGCCTCAATTAATCTCCAGTCACTGGGCAAAGGGCAGGCCCTCGCCCTCCCCTCGCTCCTCTGGGGGTTCAGAGCACCCTCCTTGCCCACCCTTCTCTGGGACAGGGCAGAGGAGCTGCCTGGGGCTGAGTGTTAAGGTCAGGGTTAGGCAGCCATTGGCAGAGGATTGGGCTCCAAGATCCTGGTCCTCCCTGCCCCGCCCCACACTTGATGCTCTGACTTCTCAGGGCTTTAAATACCTGGGAATGCAACAGCTGTGCAGCCCCGTCCTCTCCTGGCGCTGCCAGGGATCCAGCTGTTCCCAGGCATATGTTTACACGGCCTGGAAGCGACCGATTTCCTTCCGTGCGTTATAATATAAATATTTTACAGGAGCTAAAATATTCAGCACTCGTTTGATGTTGCCACATGGAGTGGGATCAAATGAGGGTGGGAAGGAGGGGAAAACAGGAGAGGGGAGCAAGCAGAGACTCATTTGTTTCCCTGCCTGGAAATGGAATGATGCTGCATATTTCTGCATCAGGAAATTACCCAGAACAGTGATCTCTGCTCACTGCTCCAGGAGCAGGTGCTCGGCTGGTGCCGGTGCAGCTCCACATGGGGCTGTGTCTGACGTGGCTGCGGGGGTGGGACTGTCCCAGTGGCACATCCTGCAGCTGGGATGTGCATCCCACGCCCCAGGTGCATCCACAATCCCCCCTGCCCTCTCCAGCCCAGCCCGTGCTCTGCACCAGCCTTAAAACGTTGGCAGTTCCAGCCGAATTCCCACTGAATGAAATGCCAGGGTAATTCCAGGCCTTGCCCTGCTGTCCTGGCATTTCTGGGGGTGTTGCCTTTGTGCTGGGATGGAGGGATATGGGATTGGGTGGGCACGGCTGCGCAGCACCCCTGGGCACGCTCACCTGGGGCAGGTGCTGGCCGGGAAGAGAAGAGCCAGCAATATTTATGTTTCCATCCAAATGCATGGATCAAAGCCGACACTTTAATCTGTTCAACAACATCTCAAGGATAAAAAAGTTGCAGGCAAATCACAGGCCTAAATTGGTAATATATTTCTGCTTGTCAGTTGACAAATCACTTTACAAACCCCTTCTGCATCTTCCCACGGTCCCTGGGTGTGCTGCTTTGGGATGTGCCAGCCTTCATCCCTCTGTGTCCTGGTGCTTGTGCCACACTCCTCCTCAGGAGGGATTCCCTGGGAGCTCAGGGCAGAGTTTGGCAGCAGCTGGGGCTGGTATTTAGATTTTCTCCCTGGCCCAAACCAGTGTTTCTTTCTTTCACTCACATTTTGCTCCTCTTCACAGCCATACTGTGTGTGGGGACACAGCTGCCTGCAGCCCACCGTGGTGATCGTGGCACAGCATCCCTGTGGATGCAGTCCAGATTCCAGTGGAGCAGCCGAGGAGTCCCTGCCAGACGCTGCCTGGAGCAGAGGGATCCTGCGGTGAGACAGCACTCAGTGCCAAGGGGTTTTTCTGCCTTGACTTCTTTTTATTGAGTTTCTTTTTCTCTTCTTTCTCTCTCCTGGCCAGTGCCAGGCCAAGTTGATGAATTATCCCAATATATATTCTGTCTGGAAAGAAAACACATATCATATATATCTTTGACAAGTTATTATTCTTCCTTATCAGAATATGTGTGCATCCAGCCACGCCATAACTCACCCTCCGCGGCGCTGGTGGATCGAGGCAGGAGGAGCATGGGCTGATCCCGAGTCCCCACCCTGGCTGGGTGACCCCCGTTGGGACGCTCTGGGGTGGGGGGACAGGCAGGGGACCGCGTGCCTGCGCCTGCCAGCCGGGGAGGAGGCCTGGGCGGAGGCGAGAGCACCACGTCGAGCTAATTCAGCGCCTGCCTCACCTCCAGCTGATTGCTGCAAATTAAATTTCACGCCAATGAGCCGGAGGAGCCGGCGTGCGGCGCGGCAGCGCGGGGGGAGAGGGGTGGCTGGCGCGGGCAATCTGCAGAGCTGGCACAGCCTCCTGCCCAGCTCGGGGGCACACGGGGCCTGTCCCTGCCCCTGTGCTGCCTGTGTCCCCCTGTGCTGGCCCTGAGCCTGTCCACAGCCTGTGCTGCCCAGTGTCCCTCTGCCCACGCTCCCCTTCTGCCCCTGCAGGGGCTGTGCCACGGGTTGGGTGAAAATCTCTTCACAGATGAGTGAGCAAACAGTTGTGGTTGTTCCTCCACGGAATGACAGCCTCAGGCTCTGGAGTGAAGCCCAGCAGGAGCCCAGCTCTGGTCCACAGCAGGAGGACGTGGCGCAGAGCCGGCCCCAGGGTGCTCAGGGTGTGGGTGGGCGCTCCACAGGTGGGAGGTGTGGGATCCGTCCAGGTGTGCTGTGCGTGCCTGGATGCAGGGCTGCGAGCAGCAGGAGTGCTCCCATCCCCACTGCAGTGCCTTTAATGTTGGTCTTATTAAGATAATAACTGCTCCATCTCCGCCGGTTTGAAACATGATCTAATAGGAATCTTACAACAAAAGTTGCCAAGCAGCCAGGCCAGGATTTACTAATAGACTCCGAGCGTGCTGTAACTGAGATGGAAATTAATTTAGTGATTAGGAGATTAATAAATGGAGCAGAGCATATCCTTGCCTTTAAAGGCCAGGAGGAAGCATTGGGATGTGGCATTCCCGTGGTGCCTTCACGGGAAGTGTTCAAACTCTTTAATCTTGACGCTTCCTTCCAGGCTGCCTCATTTTCTATTAAATCCCATATCCTTCCCCAGGTGTTTGTTAGCATTCTTTTGTCTTCACAGACACCTGAGCCTGGCATTTGGGGAGAAAAGTCCCAATCCACGCCCTCGCCTCCAACCCGCTTGAATCCAGGACAGCGGCAGCGCTGGGAGGGCAGAGAGGGAGGGAAGCAGTGGCTCGCAGCCTGCCCCTCTTTATTTCTGTTGGTTCTGTTTAGCAGCAGCTGTGCATCCATATTTATTGAGGGGAAGGGAAGGAAAACTGTCGGTAATCCCAGAGAAGTGGAACATCTTGTAATTATCCGGGTAGCTCGGCTGGCGTGGGCACACTCGGGCTCCCAGGAGCGCGGCTGCGGAGCCCCAGCTCTGGGTCACCACGGAGGGCAGACAGGAAAGGTGGGATGTTGAACATGCTCTGAGCATTGCAGGGGGAAAAGGGACTGATGCACAAGTCTGACACAGGAGAGGAGTGGGGAACTGCTGACCTCGTGCCCGGTGGCTCCTTGGCTGGGGTGGGGTGAGAGCTGCTGCCCTCCCCGAAACAGCTTTGGGCCAAAACTGGGGTGGGGGACAGCGAGTGACAGGGAATCTGTTAATTCCCTGGCTGTGTGTGGAGCAGGGGGAAGAGTGGGTGAGGTGGGAAGCAGGAGGGGGATGCAAATGGCACGAGGGCAGGAGGTGCCCCTGCACCCCGGGTACCTCTGGGCTGGGGGAAGGGAATGGAACCCAGGACATCAATGGAGCTGGCAGCTCCTCTCCACTGGTGTTTCCAGAGGGCAAAACGTGATCTCTTACAGATGCTGATAAGGTTTCTGAGCGAGGGCAGGAGTGCGAGATGAAGGGGAACGCACGTGTGCGTTTCTTCTCCCTCCCTTCTTCTCTCCCCTCGCTATCTCCGGCACAGCCTTGCACGAAGAAAAGCTTGTGGGCATCAGTGCTTTGCCTCTGCCTTCCCTGGGGGCCATCAATATGCAGAGACTGTTACCTGGGCAGGGGCCCTTCCCTCTGTTCCGTCAAGGTCACGGCAGGAGCTCCTGGCTGCCGAGGATGGTCCTGGAGCAGAGCAGGGATGCCTGGGGACAATGTGCTGCCCCGGAAGAGGAGGATTAGGATGGGTTCCTTGTTGCCTAGGGCTGATGCTGGTGGTGTTAGAGTGCAGCCAGGCTCCAGGAGCTGCTCCCAAATATGTGATGCAGTTTTTTCCCAGTGGGAAATCAGCCCTCCTGCCCTCAGGGAGTGAAGATGGGCGGGCAGCATCCCTGCCGAGGCCATGGTTTCTGTCCATCCGTGCTCCCCAGCTCCTGGCACTGGGATGAAGGCAAATATTTGGAGAACGGCAGAGCCCGGCTTGCTTCAGACAGAGCCGGCAGCCTCTCAGAGGCTGGGATTAATTTGAAGGAATTTACTGGTGGGGTTTGTGGCAGAGAGAACAGTTTGCTTATTTCACACTCGTATGGCCACCTGCTACGAACTGTTTGTTCAGTTTCAAATTCTTTAATTAAAATCAACATAAAACAGATTGAAAACATCCCAAGAAGGAGATGCTTGATTTGCTGGAGGATATTGCAGCAAACGAGCCAAAGCGCTCAGAAGACACTGGATCACAGGAAGCGCCCCGGGTGGACACTTGGGTCTGCCTGGGCCACCAGCCTGGGGCTGGGGGCAGGTGGCCCTGGGGCACCTCAGCTTCATCACCGAGGTGTGGTGGACGTGCTCTCTCGTTCTTTATCAGGATTCCCTTCCCGGTGTGGCCATCCCGGCAGTGCCTGGCGTGGCGGGCGCAGGCGCGCGGTGGCGGCTCAGCCCTTGGCGGAGCTGATCAGAGGCCTTCTCCAACAAACATCAAAGCTTCAATTAACAGGGGCCGCGTGCGACCCTCTTGCAGAGCCCAGATAAGAATAGAAATTTCCCTTGGAAAATGGATTTGTGTTTAGCTGCGTGTGCCGGGCGGTAAATGACCTGCTCCGCGCGGCACCGGAGAGGGGCCGGGGACAATTACGGTGCTCATTGGGAGCCGGTTATCTGAAGGAAACAGGCGCGCTGCTATTTAGCTGTCTAATATCCCAGTGGGAGGGGAGGCGGAATTAAAACCCGTCTCTTTTCAGAGCCATTTCAATCTGAAGGATTCTTCCTTTATGCGGTGGCTTTTCATTTCAAGGGGCTTCTTCCTCTCTCCCAGGCCCTTATTTGCGTGTGGCCGCCTGCAATGGAGAAGGACAGCGAGGGGAAGGAGGGCTTGGCTGGGTCTGCAGCCCGACATGGAGCCTCGGGATGCTGGGGGAACGGGAGCAGCCTCTCCGTGGATTTCTCCCGGTGCCGGCACCTCCCGCTCCGATCCCGGGGAAACAATAACAGCCACGCGGTGCAGAAAGTTAATCCAGAGCCAGACGGGCGTTTTAATAACTGGAAAGGTTAAAACAAGCCCTCTCCGGCTGTGTGCGGGCTCCCGCCAGCTCCCGCGCTCCTGCGGGCCTGGGAGACCCAGAGCACCATGACTGTATTGATTCAATTATTCTCTACAATGTAATACTCTGCATTTGTGTGATAGCAACAAACAGAGTTGAAAGACATACAAAAATAAATGATCTGAAAGTTAATATGGCTGAATGAGCAGCTCTGAATGAGGGGAGAGCGCTTTGGTTTTACATTGTGGAATCAATGGTGTGCAGAACAATGTCCTCCCTTCCCCGGGGCCCCGGGGGCCCTGCCTCAATCGATCACTATGCAAATTAATTGAATTCATGAAACCTGCATCGCTGGGTAATTGATGCTTCTTATAATTACCTCCGAGTTATGAGCTTTTAGGGGATTTCATTGATCCCTGCTCGGGGACAGGGTCAGGGCAGGTTCTGGGGGTGATGGCCGTGGCATCAGGGGCTCGCTGGGATCCCCAGGTGTGACAGCCACTGTCCAGAGCTGGTGGCATTTCCAGAGCCTGTTTGCTGTGGGGATGCAGCCCCTTGGGAAAGCACCTTCCCCTCCTCGGGGACCAGAGGGGTGCAGAGGTGACGGTGACAGGTGCCACAGGAGCACGTGGCAGGACCAGCCATGCCTGGCTGGTGGATCGTGGGAGCGAACAGGTTGTATCCAAAGGGATAATAGGCTTATATAGCGCATTATTTAAGAAAAAGGGACAGGCAATTGAGCTCTGCAGACTAATTAGATTAAATTGATGAGCTCATCAGTATTGTGTGTAATTAAGATCAGAGCTAATTGCGGCTGTTTGATGCCCCGCGTTACCCGAGGTGTCCCTTGCCCGGCTGGTGGGAAGTGGCTCAGCTCCCTGGGCTTCTGCTCCCTCCAGGGAGGAGCAAGGGATATGTGACTGTCCCCAGTTCATGCCGAGCTGGGGGCCTGGCAGGAGGGCACCTGGAGGTTTGGGCAGAGCTTTGCGCCAAGGGGAAAGAGCGAAGAGGGACTGGGGTGGGGTGGATGGAAAGTAAGAGAAGAAGAAGCTGGCCGAAGTTCCAAGGGAACTGCAGCCATTGCTTCCTCTGGGTGATGGGTAGGATTTATCCAGATGGACTCAGCGCTTCACAAGACGGACAGTTCTGGCTGTGGTGTGGCCGGAGCAGCCTGGGTACAGCTTTTATCCGTGCTCTTTCCTATTTCCCATCTGATCCTTTCTCTTGCTGCTGCACCAACACCTCCTCCCTGCTTCTCTCCCTTTATCCTCCCACCTCGCTTCTCTCTCCCGCTGTCTCACCTGCCTCACCCTCCTGCTGCCCCTCCCTGACACGGGTTTTTTGCAGAAGCGCTTTGTGCCCCTTCAGGCCCTCCACGGGCTCGGTTCCCGGGCGCTCCCAGCCCTCCCTGCCGAGCCCCCGTGCGCTGTTCCCCTCCCGATGCTCCGCACCGCGCTCCCTCCGCTCCGGGCTCCCTGTCTCCGTCTCCAAGGTTACACCATCCGCTTCCCGCTCCTCTCCTGAGCTCCCAGCGGGATTTCCCCATGCTGTTCACCACTTGGGTTTTGTTCCTCACTGCCTTTCCCAGTTCTGCCGCACCTTTCTGCATCCGGCCGCTGCCCCCTCCCTTGGAGAGCATCGCTTGCACCTGGCTGAAGGGAAGGCAGGATTTTTCTCCAGAGAAACTCCCCTGTAACTCAGGGCTGAGCATCCGGATCCACTCCAGGGCATCCTGGCTGAGCCATCCGAGGCGGGGTGGGTTCCTGCGGGGGCTGCCTTCGGGGAGCTGCTCATCCTGGGGGGAATTCGGGCAGAGGGAGAGCAAACGTGAACACACAGCATTTATTTCTTCATTGCTGGCTGTGGGTCACAGCTGTGGGGGCAGGAGCAGGCTCAGCCCCCGAACAGGAGCCCTGTGGTGACTCTGCCTGTCCCCTCGTCACAGTGGGGCTCCTTTAGGGCTAGAAAGGGGCTCGGAGTCCTTCCAGATCTCCCCGCAGCAGCTCTCCCCACGGCACAGCCCTTCAGGGCGAGCATTTAGGGACACTGCCTCAAGATAATGGCAGGCAGATTTAACTCTAATCCTTTCTGCAGGGCTTTTCGGTTCTTACAGCCTGGAAAGTGACTGGGGGTGGGGGAAACAAGCAAACCCCAAACCCCTTCCCAGATGCACGAGCAGCCTGAAATATCTCTGGCTTCTCTCTCTGCAATAACTGGAGGGAACAGGAGCAGATGTTTATAGGTCACGCTGCTGGTTTTTCCCTTTCGTTCCGACGCAGAGTTTGTTTTTCTCCAGTTTCTCCTGCTAGGGGGGAGCCGCGTCGCAGTGTCCCCTTTCCGCGGGCACCGGGCACCGCGCCCCGCAGGTGCCGACAGCCCCGGGGCTGGAGGGGATGTCCGGGCACAGAGGACCCCCGGCAGCGGTGCAGGGACACACGGAGGGGCTGCGCGGGTGGGCGAGCCCCGGGCTGTCCCCGCGGCGCGGACGGGAGGTGGCACTGCTGCACTGGCGCAGGACGCGCAGCCCCGCGCAGCGCTCGCCCCGCGCCGCTGCAATGGCCGGGGGCTCTGAGAAGACCCGCAGGGCTCGGTGATGCCCCCGGTCGCACTGTCCCCCCGCGGTGGCAGCCTGGCTCCCGGCAGGCCGGGAATGGCCGTGTCCCCGCGCCGCCGGTGACACCGCGGCGGTGAGGATGCTGTGAGTGTTGCCCCATGGGCAGGGCTGTCTGTGTCCCCCACTGCTGTGTTGGTCCCCCAGGAGCTGTCCCTGCAAAGGCCTTTCATCCCTCTAGGAAAAAAGGCTCTTTCTGCCTCCTGCCGGGTGCTGGGCTCAGCCACACGCCGGGATGCAACAGGTCACTGCAGTCCCTAGTGTGGCCCCTGTGCTTTTGGGGTCGCAGTATCCTACCCTAAGCATCCCCAGTGCCTTTGGGGTCGCAGCTTCCAGCCCAAAAGCAGCCGGGGAGATTCTGGTCCTGCCCGCACTGCAGGGAGTGTTGCCAGGTGCATCCTGCTGTTTCCACTGGCACAGGAGAAGGGCAGGAGGGCTGGTCCTCCCTCTGGGGCACGCTCCCAAAGGAAAGGTCTTGGAACAGGAGAGATTGCTCTCTCAGGGCTTTTCTTTTCATGAAAGCTCTTTTGAAGGGGGGAGTTTGGAGCAGAGGAGAGTTCAGACAGATCTGATTCCCCTATCTCAGACAAACACACTCGCCTTTCCCTGACTGCAGATCAACAGGACATGTTCCAGGGAAAGATCATCTCGAAAGAAATGGATTTTCCCCCTACTGCTTTGCCATTTTTGCTTGTATTTCTGAAAGCCGGAGTGACGGGTTGTGAACTTTAAGGAGCGATTTCTATTCCTTGCTCTCGTCTGACATGTGGGCAGCAAGGACTGCGAGCCTGAGGAGGAGACAGGGCTGAAACAGCTCAGGGGAGGATGCTGAGGGCGAGGCAGCAGCTTCCTGACTCCCAAAGCAGCTTCTCCTCCGAGCCTGCCGCAGGAAACTTCATGCTGGGCAGGAGGTGGTGCTGGGAAGGGGCAGGGATGCTCTGTGCGAGGGGCAGTGCCCTGGCAGTGAGGGCTTGGCGTTAATTGCAGCGAGCAATAAACACCGAGAATATCAATAGAACGATGGCATTTAATTAGTATCCAATGGCTCATATGGATTTCTACGTTAGATCCACATTAACATGAGATTCTCTGATCCCGAGTGATGTTAAGGAACAAAATGCTTAGGGATGCACCAATCCTCGCCATCTCCAGGGACAGGGAGGTCCCTGCAGGTGTGTTGGGATGGTACCTGTCCTGTCCTTCTGCTTCCCTGGGCTTTCCAGCTCTTTCCCCCAGCACAGAGCTTTTCCAACAGCTCCTGCCCAGCTGGGCTGGCTGCGTCCACAAACAAAAATCCCGAGAAATGGAAATGAAGTTTCTGAGCTCCACCCAAACCCGGCGCCCTCCACATTAAGTGAAGCCCCCCCACCAGCCCCGCAGCCTTTTGAGTTTTGTATGAAACACTCATTATACCTTTGGTGTGACAAATGATTGAAAAGTGTAATTTGAAAGCTAAGCTCCCCATCACACTCTTCCCTATTGTTTATTTGCCAGCTCCAAACGGGTTGGCTGCCAAGGAAAGTAATCAGAAGGTAATAGCCTGATATCGGATGAATCCCCAGAGCTGCCAGCAAGCTGGAAAACTACAATCTCGGTGCCGCCTGCAGTATTGATGCGCTGAAAATAATTGTGTAGAACAGCAGAGCTGGGATCAAACTTGGGCTGACACTCGACGTTGTATGGCTCGCGTTCGGCGCAGTCTGATGTGGTTATTTGTGACTGGCTTGGGGCAAGGCAGCCAAAAGCGTCTCAGGGAGAGCTGCTGTGCTCTGTTTGCCCATGTAGATGAGAAAACACCTTCCCAAAGCAAAGTGCATCTCTTTATCTCCGTCCCTCCTTCCCTGCCTCGCCTCTTGCTTCCCCTCTTGCTGCGATCCCGGGAAAGCGTTGATTTTATTGAGTGTGGCAAGTGGCAGTTCATTAAAAAGTGGGAGCAGATGGGGAAGGGATTGTAGAAGAAGATTAATGATGCGCACCGACAAGTAAATCGGCCCAGGTTCTGGAGTAAACACAATCACGCCGGCTTCCTGGGAGCGGGTAATCCTCCTCTGTCAGCTCCGGCCTCGTTAGCCGGCTGCCGGGGCCGGGAGCTAACGAGCAGGGATGCCACGGCAGCTCCTGGTGCTCGGGAGCCCACGGCACGCCCGGCGTGGCCGGGACTCGGCTCTGGTGGCAGTGCTGGCAGGGACAGGCAGCGGGCGTGGCTGTGGGGCTGGTGCTGGTGCTCGAGGCCACGGCGGTGCTGCCCTGCCCGGAGTGGCCGTGCGAGCACAGCAGCCTCTGGGGGATTGCTGCCCGTGGGCTCCGTGTCCTCGCCACTGCAGGACTTCTCCATCCCTCGCTGCCGCTCCGCTCGCTGCTCCGGGCTGAGCTGTGCCCGTTCCCTCACACACAGCCAGCTGGGGATCACACAGGTGACAGATGCCCAGGGTGAGAGGAGCCCTGCTGCCTGGCAGCGCTGCCCAGCTCCCGTGGGACGCGCGGCATTCCCAGCCGGGATGCTCGGTGATGCTGTGTGCTTGGGGGAGCAGAGCTTGGCAAAGAGGAGCAGGGCTGCTCCTGTTAAATTCCTGCCAGCAGCCTCCGTTCTCTGCCGTGACAAAGCTCACCTTTCCTCACCTGTGCTGTCCCGGGGCTCCGCTCGTTCCCTGCCAGGCCTGACCTCTCCGTGCGCTGATGGAGAGGCCGCACACGGGCTGGAGCCTCCGCTGCCGGATTTAAATACAGGCTACATTTGTCTTGCAGCAGGACGGCTGGCTCCTGCCAGCCTCCCCTCCGGAGGACAAGCCTTTCATTATGGATGGGGCTGTAATTTTGCTGCAATTTCCAGAAAAGCATCTGACTCCTTATTTAAGCACCAGCGGGAGTGGGAACGGGACGGGGCATGGCTGCATGTGGCACTTTCAGTGGTGACAGGGGGACCCCGGGGGGCTGCTGCCTCTCGCTGGTGTCCTGGGGATGTCACCCCTCGGGGGCTGCAGAGCAGGAGCCAGGCAGGACAGTGCAGCTCCACGGATCCATCCGGGCTGGCATTCCTGCTGCCGGGTCAGGGTCACCATGGCTGTCACAGCCGCTGTCACCGCCACTGTCCCTGCCTCACCCACCACCGCGGCCACTCGGCACAGGGGGATGCTGCCAGGGAGGGCCACTGCCCAGCTGAGCCACTGCCAGGGGCATAAATAATTTAATAAAGGAACCTTTGAAATTATATTGCCCTAAATAATATAATAAACCCTAATTTACTCACATTTATCTCCCGGAGTTTTTTGTGAAAGCAGTAATCTTGCATCTTCTACAGTGATGGATTAGCAGGAAGGAAACTCCGCTGGGGAATAAAAACCCACATCGTGTAGTTTTTGACATGTTATTATTCAGTTTTATCTCGGGTTGCTCATTCCTGGGCCATTACTCATGTTCACAGGAATTTTTCTCCCCCCTTATTTATTTATTTTTATCGTGACCAGAAGCAGAGATGTCAGCAAATCATCCCGCCTTCCCCTGCTCCATTCGGAGGTGACAGTGTGGCATTGCTGGGGGGGTCCTGGTGGCACCCCACGCCTCGGGGCACTGCAGACACCAGGGAGGATGGCACCGTGTGGGTCCTGCAGCACTCTGGCCGTGGCAGGCAGGGAGGGACACGACTTAATTAGTCCGAGAGTTTCTAAGAGATCCGATCGATGGAGCAGATCACAGCCGTGAGTCCTGCCTGCGCTGAGGGCACTTGATAAAATAAAGCAGGCGGGGAGCTGGGGTCTGGCAGGGCACGGTGTGATGGGGACAATGCTCTGGCAGTCATGGACGTGCCAGCACCTCGTGCGGTGACCCGGGAGGGATGGCATGGGTGGCATGGGTAGCACGGGTCACACTGCTCCCTTTGCCGTGCAGAGTGGCTGCAGTCAGCACTGAGGATGTGGGAGCCCTCGGGAGCTTTAATTATTGCTAAAACTCGGCCTTTATTGCTCATTAGCAGTTGCAAGCGGCAATGCAGGATGCGGTGCCCCAGCGTTGTCCCCTCGGAGGGAAGGATTTTTGGCTGCCTTGCTTAAGCCACAAGGAGGTTATTAAATAACTGCAATTACACGAGGAGTGCCAGGATGGTGCCTGTCATTTATTAGCACTGCTTTGTTTACTCCCAGGCTTGAAAGAATTTGGAGCAGCAGCCAGTGCCCAGCAGAGCCATGACGGCATCGGAGCGGCCCATCCCAGTGGGATCTCCCAGAGAAAAAACAGGGAAAAATTCTTTATTTGAGGTGGTGAAGCACTGGCTGCCCAGAGAAGCTGTGGTTGCAACATCCCTGGGAGTGTCCAAGGCCAGGCTGGATGGGGCTTGGAGCAGCGTGGGACCGTGGAAGGTGTCCCTGCCATGACCGGGGTGGCACTGGGTGATCTTTAAGGCTCCTTCCAAACCAAACCGTTCTGGGATTCTTTAATTCTACAGAACCAGTCCCCACTGGTGGTGGCCAGCAGACCAGGACTGCCCCAGCTCCACTGCCACCCCTTCTGCTGCCCCAGCTGGGGAAGCGCAGGCAGGCAGGAAGCGTTTCCTGCTCTGTGTACAAATACAGAGAGCTCTGTTTGTTTGTGTTCGCTGGGAATGTGCCGGCTGCATACACACACACACATAAATATAAATATATATATATATATATGCACGGGGCTGGGCTGGGAAGCACACAGCTCGCAGTGGGAAGGGGTTGGCAGAGCAAAACACCCTGGAAGACATCCAAAATATGGGAATGATGGTACATCTGAGCCCCCTGGATGATGGGGGAGGCAGGGCTGCATTCCTTTCTCCACCGCTGCTGCAGGCACCATCCGGGGGCTCTGCCTGCCCCTCCTGCCCCCCCCAAAACATTCTTTGCATCATCCTCATGGAAGAATCAAACTGGGAGCAGCAGAACCCTGCAGGGCTGAGCTGGACGGGTGCAGAGGAGGCTCTGCAGTGCTGCAGGGGGACCCTGCCGAGCCCCCAGCCCAGCGTCCTGCACAGCCCAGGTCCCACCAGGGCACAGGGGTTTTGGCACAGCTCTCCCACAGCAGTGACCCTGCGGACCCGGCCAGCAGCTCCCTGTTTGCCCAATCCTCTCCAAGTTTGCTCAGCTCGAGCTGGAGAGCAACCGAGTGGCTGTTTATCCTCGCACTAATGAAGAGCGGCGAGCACTGCCGCTGAAGGTTGGAGGGGACGGTGTGTGCAGAGGGCATGTGGACAGGACACCGTGTTTGCCAGGGCACACCTGGCCACCACCAGCTTTCCAGCAAGCCCAGGCTCTCCGGTGGCACCGGCATCTCTTTTCTCCCGTGTCGGTGCCCAGCGCTGCCCCCCGAGCTGCCTGCTCTCGTGGGGCACGGGGAAATCACATTTATTGCAAGCAGGGATGTTATTGAGCCGAGCAAGGAGATGATGAGCAGCTCCTGGAACTGCCAGTGCGGGATGTTTAATTAGAGCTCAGCAAACACTCCCCATTCCCTGGCACTCCGCTCCGATGCCAGCTCCGCACCCCCAGGCTGCCCCGGCACACGGAGCCAGCTCCATCCCCAGCTCCTGCCTCTAATACCTGCTCCAGACTCTCAAGGTGAGCACGATGGGGGTCAGCCGCGCTCCAGCGTTGATTACAGAGCCGGCAGGAGCTGCTAAGATTTCTAATTAAGATTAAAGAATGCACACAGCTTATAAATGCTTCCCAGGAATGTATAATTTGATTTCCTTGTTTTCTCATGTCTGCTGCTCCTGAGGTAGCTTAGATGGCTCCTGCTGCCCCTCGCCCATCCCAGGGATGCAGACCCAGGGTCCTGGTGCCTCTCCCACAGCATCCTGGGCAGGAAAGGCCCTGGAAAACGCCTTGGTGAAGGTTCTGCACATCAAGGAGGATAGGCAGGGCCTGCTGGCTCGGTGCTGTGCTGTTCTGGGGAAGGACAAGCCATGGTGAGCCCACAGCACCCTGAAAGGAGGCTTGGATATGATTCCTGTACCAGGAGGGCCAGCAGTGGTTACCCATGTCCCCTGCCCCAGCACTGGTCCCATTCCCAGCCCATCCACTGGCCCAAGGCAAGCCCGGAGCCGGCAGAGAACCCTCCAGCGCAGGTACCTGAGCGGGGGGACAGCTGTGCATCAATATTTATTCAAAACTCCCAGGAAACCTGGATGAAGTGTAATTATCTCAGCTCAATCAACCCGGATTAGCATAACATCCAGTCACCCATCAGACAGGGGTTTGATTTCTGGGATCAAAGCCGGCTGTAGCCGCTGATGAGGAGGGTGCAGGGGAGGTGGGAGAGGGGAGCTGTGTCCGCTCCCCTCTTCCTGGGTTTCCAGCTCACTTTTCCCTCCCAAACTCCATCCCACCGAGCGCCCATCGCGCGCTCCTCGCTCGCAGCATCGCTCCCCGTGCAGCATCTCACCCTCTGCTCCACTCCCCGTAATTAACAACTAAATATAGATCTTAATTAAGGCACTGATGAATTTAATTTGGAGTGGCATTACTGCCTTAACTTCCAGAGCTCAACGCCTTGTTTGGATAATGTATAATATAAGCTAAATGAGTGCTTACTTGTTACCACCATAAATAATTCCTCACAAATCCCTTCAGATACGTCTCAGTCACTAATCCATCTCCTCCTACGGAATATTCACGGACAACAAGCCTCTTCCTGCAGATTTTAACATAAACCTTCAAGCCTCATGGCAAATTCCCCCCTCTGGTGCCTGGCGGGGAGGGAAGGTGAGGTGGCAGTGTGGGCTGGCAGGATGGGCAGTTTGGGGTGAAATCATCCCAGCCCCGAAGTCTCCCATGAGGAGCCTGGGCTGAGGATGCCTGGCAGCTCCCGGGATGCTCCAGGGGCACCACATCCAGCAGGTCCTACAGCCCCTGGCACTGGCACAGGGTCGTGGCTGGGGATGCAGGTGAGGGAGCAGGAGTGGGGGCACCACACGGATACCTGGATTAGAGCTGGTGGGAGGGCGGCTCAAGTGCAGCAGGAGGTTGGATAGTCAGGAATCAGCTCCTGCCTTTGATTAAATAACATCCACAATCATTTTCCTCTGCAGAGCAAGTCCAGGGCTGTGTTGGGAAGAGAAATAAACCCCTGCGTTTGCTCTGCACTCAGCCCCGAGCCACAGTTGTGTCTCGCTGCTCAAAGGATTTCTGGGAAAGCTCCACCACTTTTATTCCTTAAACACAGAGCAAAACAATCAATGGGGTTTTGATATCACCTAAGCCCTGTGAACCTGTTCATGGGAAGCAACGGTGAGTGGATGGAGCTGTTTCTGCCTGAAAGGAAACACGCACAGGAAAAGCCACAGCTGGAACTCCCAGTGCTCCCAGCTGTGCTGTGCCTGCTGCAGTGGCCCTGTGCAGATGGAACAAGGACACTGAAGCCATCCCCTGTGTGCTGTGCCCCCTGTGCCATGCCCTGTGTGCCATGCCCTGTGTGCCATGCCCTGTGTGCTGTGCGCTGTGTGCTGTGCCCTGTGTGCCATCCCCTGTGTGCCATGCCCTGTGTGCTGTGCGCTGTGTGCCGTGCCCTGTGTGCCATGCCCTGTGTGCCATCCCCTGTGTGCCATGTGCTGTGTGCTGTGCCCCCTGTGCCATGCCCTGTGCGCCATGCCCTGTGTGCCATGCCCTGTGTGTCAAACCCTGTGTGCCATGCCCTGTGCGCCATGCCCTGTGTGCCATCCCCTGTGTGCCATCCCCTGTGTGCTGTGCCCTGTGTGCCATCCCCTGTGTGCCATGCCCTGTGTGCCATCCCCTGTGTGCCATGCCCTGTGTGCCATGCCCTGTGTCCCAGCTGCCAGCGCTTCCCTGGACAGGCTGTGGCCCAGGGCAGTGAGACAAAGCTGGTGAACCCCGTGCTCTGGGCACAGGGACATCCTTTGCTGGTGGGAGAGGACCCTGGGATGCTGTGCCAGCCCCAGGCCGGACTGTGGCCAGGCTGGCACTGAGCTCTGCCCCGGCCCTGCTCCGCCTGTCTGCTCCACTTCCCTGCTCCCTGCTGTCCCGTACAAATCATTTGCTCAGATAACAGATGACGTGTTTATCCCAAGGGATACAAGCCTGAATATTAGGATGTCAAAACCAGCTGCATTTGCAATACGTTACTGTCAAATGGAGAATAAAAAGGGAGTTGCAGTTATTTAATTTGGTGCCAGCGCAGGAGAGAGGGAGCAGGGGGAGCGGTGGCTGTTTACCCAGCTGGGATCCGGACCCCTGGGCCTGGCAGGAGCTGCCTGGGGGGCTGGGGAGGGCAGGGGGTGGGGGGCTCACTGCTGGGAGGATGCCGCATTGCTGCCTCTCCTCCCCCTCACACCCAGCCGGGGAACGGGAGAAGCCAGCCAGGTCACGGGGGGCACATGGCAGCTCATTCATCCGTGCCAGCAAAATTTGTACTTGAAAAATTTTGTTGGGAAAAGAAAGGCTTTTTTGAAGACAAACATCCCGGCTCCTTGGGGAAGGCTCCGAGTTTGCAGAATACCAATTAAAAATATAAAAGTGCTTTTAAAAAATAAATCTATGAAGGCGAGTTCTGAGGTGGGGAGAGGGGGCTGGGGGAGGTTGGCACATGGTGTCCTTTGGCACCAAGGAGTCGAGGGGAGGACTGACGAGCAGTCCCTGCTGCACATCAAAGGCAGCAAGGTGTTTCTGCAGATGTCCCAGGCCTTTGGCTGGCCAGGTGCCGAGGGAACTGCCACCCCCTCCCCTGGGAGCACAGGGCAGCATGTGCTCGTGGGCACCGTGTCCCTTTTGCCCCCTCTGGGCCCCTGGGCAGCACTGCCTGCCCCAGGTGACCTTCACAGAGGTGGCAGTGGGGCAGGGGACACTCGTCCTCTGTCACCTCAGGGCCCGGTGAGTGACAGCCCGGCCGTGGCAGGGCCCAGAGCCTCCCTGCTGATGCTGAGATAATGCACTGGGTAATACTTTTTGACATATTTCATTGAAATATAACAAAATATTTGCATAGCTTTATTAGATAAAGGGGAGCTGACTGGAGGCAGAGCTCGTTTGGAAATACGATGTGAAAATTCATTTAAAATGAAAGAATCTGGAAGCTTAAGTTTATGGTAATAGATTGATCGCCCAGAGTAGCTAATGACTCCCAACAAATAGATCTCAGTGGCTGCATCCTGTTCCCCTGTTTGGCTGCTGCCCTGAAGTTAACAAATCCCCATTTATGGGGTGAACTGGGGCCAGTTCTGAGCCAGACTGGGAGCACTGGGAGCCTGTGGAGCACGAGCAGTGGGACGGGAGGAGGAAGGAAGGGGCTGCGTGACTCGGGGATAAACGCCTGGGTTTAATTTCCATCTCCCGATGCCAAAGCAGATTGAAATGAAGCCACCGAAAAGCTGCAGACGAGAGGTGGGGAAATTAATAATGTCATAGTAATAATAGTAATGAGTGGCTGTGCGTGTGCTAATTAGTTTGGAGCCCTGTCTCCAACTCGGCGCACCTGTGCGTGCGGTGCCACCTCAGCGTGGGAACGGTGCCAGGTGTGCCCTGCCGCACACCTGAACTGAGTTTGTCATTACACCCAGGGGACAGTTGGGCTAATCCAGAACTTTCCAGAACTTTCCGGCCTTCTCCTGGCCCAGAGCTGCAGGATCTGTGCTCCAGGGCCACCTCAGCGTGGGAACGGTGTCAGGTGTGCCCTTCTGCACACCTGAACTGCATTTGTCATTACACCCGGGGGACAGTTGGGCTGACCCAGAACTTTCCAGTTGGGGTTTCCTTCTCCTGGCCCAGAGCTGCAGGATCTGTGCTCCAGGGCCATCTCAGCGTGGGAACGGTGTCAGGTGTGCCCTTCTGCACACCTGAACTGCATTTGTCATTACACCCGGGGGACAGTTGGGCTGACCCAGAACTTTCCAGCTGGGGTTTCCTTCTCCTGGCCCAGAGCGGCAGGATCTGTGCTCCAGGGAAGGTGTTCGTGCTGCTGCTGGAGGACACTCGCCTCGCCAGGAGCCCCGAGTGGCACCCAGGTACGTGGAAATTCTGTGTAAAATGAAAATCGCGTGTGTTTCGGTGGGGGGAGGTTGAGCCCTGAGTGAGGGCCCTGCCTGGGCAGGAGTGGTGTCCAGGAAATCGTTCTGATGTGAGAAATGCCCTGCTCTGCGTCCGTGGATTTAAACAATCTTTGTCTCGGTGTGGAGGCCCTGGGGCAGTGCCTGGGCCACCTCGGGCAGGTGCCACGGTGCTGCCACACGTCACCACGCCCTGGCACAGCCGTGGGTGGTGGCTTCCAGGGAGTGGGGGAGGAATAATTGAGGCTGTGTTGTGCGGGAGCAAAGGCAATGTGGAAAATGTCCCTGGAGCACCTGTGGCAGGCGGAAAGGCCCATGGAGGATCTCTGGCTTTCAGTGGTTGAGCTGAGTTTCTCCTTTTGAGCTGTGGGAGGGGGAGCAGATGAAAGAGAGGAGGAAATGTGCCAAGAGAGAGGGCAGCTGCTCCCTCTGCGTGACTTTCCAGTCGTTTGCCGGTTTGGTTTGAGGTTTTGGTGAGAGAAAGTTCTGTGTTCAGGGTGTGGGGAAGTACTGCGTCACAAGAAGTTTTGGGGAGGGTGTTGGTCGATCCGTGGGGCGCTGCGGGTGCTAAAGGAAGAGCAGCTGGTGAGAGGTGCTGTGCCAGGTCCTGGCTGGTGCCAGATGGCTCCTGCTCAGCAGCCCCATGGGCAGGGTGGTCCTGGGGGACTGCAGAGTCCCAGACCCCCAGAATGGGCACTGGGAATGTCTGGGGCAGGCTGGTGGGGGCCCAGAGAACACAGCTGCTCCCTGCCTATGGCAAAGGCAGTTTGTCTAAATTGCAGCAAGCCCACAAGCAGCTTCAGCTGAAAGCTCTCCTCAGAAAGCACCTGCCCATGGGCTCCTGTGGGCACCTGTTCCCTCAGCCCTGGCATTCCCCTCATGGGGATGGTGCTCAGGAGGCTGGAGAGAGGAACCTGCTACTCACAAGGGGGGAGTTGGAGAGTTTTCTGCACAAAGATGCACATGGGAATAGCAGGAAGGGAGTTTGCTGGAGACAGTTTCCTCATCCCTCACTCCCATGTGGATGCAGCTCCCATTAGTATTCGGGGCTGGTCGGAGCAGCCACTTAGGCCTGGAGACAGCTCTGCACAGGCACGGTGGAAATGTCTTTATAAATGACCACCGGGTTTGAGTGACGTGCCCTTCTTAAGCTAAATAAAATGAAAGATAAACCTTCTAAAAAATACATGAGCTAAACATCCCTTCCACGCTTCATTATGCAAATGGCTCTGCCCATCGCCACAGCAATTAGCTGCTCCCTCGCGCTGGGGGCGAGCGAACCAGGCCTTCCTCCTCCTCCTCCTCCTCCTCCTCCTGACCGGGAACGGAAGGGAAAACATTGCCTGCTTGTGAATCTGTAATGCTGGAGCAGAGTTTCGGAATGTCCTGGTGTGAACAGTCAGCTCTAGTGACAATGATGGCTGTGGCGTGCCCTGGCTGGGCTTTGGGCAGTGAATGGCCGTGGGAAGCGGCGGAGAGCACGTGAACTCTCTTCCCTCTCTGCCAGGGACATCTCCAGTGGCACGGGGAGCTCTGGCTGTGAATCCTCCAAGGGCTGGCAGGGCTTTTCTTGGGAGCAGGCTCAGGTTGGACTCTGGGAGGAATTTCTCCATGGAAAGGGTGCTCAGGCATTGGAAGGGGCTGCACAGGGAGGTGGTGGAGTCCTCCAAGGAAGGAGTGGATGTGGCTCTCAGTGCTCTGGGGTGGTGACAAGGTGCGGATGGGGCACAGGTTGGACTCGATGATCCTGAAGGTCTTTTCCAAGTTCCGTGACCCTGTGATGATCATGGTAGGTGGCACTGCAGTGGTGAGAGGGGAGGTGCTGTGCGCTCTTTCCAGCCATGGATCACCTGTGGCTCCATCTGCAGTCGCCTCTGTCCTTGTCACACCCTGTCCCCTCCCCTGCACTCCCCTAATGAGCTGCTCTTGCTCCAGGTACACAATGCAGGTTTGCAAGTTATCAATCTTGCTCTGGAGCAGTTCCATCGGTGAGATCCCTCCCTGTTGGTGCCCGTGCTCTGCCAGGGCCCCTTATCAGGTTTGCAATTTGGGATCTGTGTTAAGTGCTCAGAAATCAATTTTCAGCTTATTTTGTGCTACAAAATTTGCCATGCCTGGATCTCTGATACTAATTGAACAAGAGCAATTGATGTTTTAGTAGTAATTAAAGATGGTAATTATTACCAAATCTCCCCGTGGCCCTGCATGTTTGCTTTGGACTTGTCAAAACTGGAGGCAGGTGGAATCAATCTTAATAAAGTTGGGACTTCAAAGCTGCTTCCTGGTAATGGCTTTCCACAAGGTTGGTGAGGAGAGGAAGGCGGAGATGGAGAGAGAGCCTTGAGCCTTGTAGAGGGCAGGGACATTAATGGGTGCTTTCTAATTAAATGAATTTTAAAAATCTTTATCCAAAATGAAAACTACTCATTGTTTTTCCATCCTGGCGTGGCTGGAAGGGGTTTGGAAGCCACAGGGCTGCGATGGCTGTCCCAGCCCTTGCTGCTGGCCTGTCCTCTTGCCAATAGCAGGAGGGCTCCTGTGCTTGGCTGTGACTTAATGTCACTTGTGGTGCTGCCGGGACCGTGCCAGCCCCGACAGGTCGTGCTGGGGGATGAATTGCTGACCTATTTATCAGCACCTGCTTCACCAGCATCTTTCCCTGTGCTGCCAGAGCCGAGCACCCCTCGGGACACGGGGGCTGTGAGTCTGGGAGACATCCCGTGGGGATGCAATATGGGCAGCAGGAAAGGAGAAGGCGATGCCCAAACTGCCCAGCTGTGTTCTGGGGTGGGTGTGGAGATGCTCCAGCCAAAGGGAGCCTGCTGAGACAGATATCCAGCTGGCTCCCGCCTGGATTCACCTGCTCCTGCCTCTCTCGAGGCAAACCCACCTTGCTGGCTGCACTGGCTCTGGCTGGTGTTTCTGCAGGCGCAGGCAGGATCAGGCCTGGCGAATCGCTGCCTCGGTGTCCCCATGGAAACAGATGCGGGATGCTGCAGAGCAGAGCTGCTCTCAGCTCCAGCTCTGGTCCTCAGCCCCACTCCCTGGCACAAGAGCCCTTGAGCGGGAGGCAGGGGGGGCTGAGCCCCATCTCCATTCTCCCTCAGGAGAGCGAGACCCTCTCTTCGGGGGAAAATGGAAATGTAATCAGATCGGCTTGTGTGGAGCAAATAGAAAATCAGTTTTAATAAAGGCAGAAGAAATGCAAAGCAGCCGCTTGTGACGGAAATGGTGCTAAATAGACACCTCTTTAAGGAAAACTGCTCCGGGGATGTTTATCGGGAGATGCACTGCCCTGGGTGATGCTGGGTGGCAGCAGGAGCAGCTTCCCTGCCGGGAGTGGCATTTGGGCAGCAGGACCCTCTGTGGAGGGGCACTGTGTGCCCCCATCCCTGCAGCCCTCCCGGGGGCAGCCCTGCGGAGGGGAACGGCTCCCGCCGGCACCGCGGGGCTCAATTATAGCTCAGAGGAGCCACTTTGCCTTTATTGCTTTCATTCATTACCCAGGGGCCAGCGCCTGTTTTCTGAGGCAGCTATCTGGTCACATCGTGGCCGATAAGCAATGCTGGTCTGTCTTTATAAGACAGCCAAAATTTATCACTTTCCACTTATTTATTTATTTGGTGGGGCTCTGGTGGTGGCCTGTATTTTTCTTCCAGTGACGTTTCGCAAAAGGCTTTATTTTCCCGTTCAGCCCTAGGGGAAAAAGCAAACCCAGCCCAAAAGAGAAGACAGCTCCGTAATGAACCCCACTGGAAGTGAGTGCAGGAGATAAGTTTGCGCTGGGCTCCCACGCTGCAGCCACTTGTCAGCCCCTGTGTGGTTTGATTTTCTAAATGAGCTGCTCAGTTGCGCGCAGGTGGTCGAGGTGCAGGGTGGGGGCCAGAGCTGGGGCGTGGGGTGGGTTGTCCCAGTTTGAGCCCCTTCCCAGTGGGTGCTGGGCTGTGTGTGGGTGCTGTGGAGCAGCTCCCGAGTGGAGCAGACAGTGTGGGAGAGACCTGTGAGTGTCTGCACGTCTCTCTCTTCCTGCGGCAGGCAAAGCTCCACTTTCAGCGAAATCCTGGCAGTGAATGGAACAAAACAGGGAGGAATTTAAGGCATGGAGTGTTTATGAGGGCCCTGAGGAGCAGGCTTCCTGAAAGTTTCCCTGGACGAGATTCCAGCAGTGATGCACTGTCGGCTGGGCTGCATCAGAGCCTTCTGAGCCTGCTTGGGGCCGGGGCCTGGGGAGGGCTGTGGCCATGGGGGGACATCTCTTGTGTCACCACACTGAGGGTGGCCCTGGCTCCCCAAGTGTCCCTCTGGGACAGCCCCTCAAAAAGGCAATTGCGATGTCCCTGCAGAGCAGTGCCAGCTGTTCCAGAGCCACCTCTGGGATGCAGAGGCTGATGCTGGCATCCCTGAGCATCCTCAGGATGCTCCTTGCAGAAAAAGAGGTGTTTAATCCATTGGTTTCCCAGAGCCCTGGGGGTAGAGGGTCCATAGGAGCCACAATCCCCAGTTCCTGCTGGGAGACCAATGGATTAAACACCTCGGCCCTTCTTTTTTCCCCACAGTGTGCCTTTCCCCAGTGGGAAGATGTTCTAGGGATAAATAGCAGTATTTCCCTTTTTTCACCAATCTGAAGGAAAGAGTTGTGTGTTTGGAGGGGCAGGAGGAGCGGGAAGGCACACAAAGCTGAGGCAGGATCAGTAATTGGCCAGCAGTAATTTCATAATTCATCTCTGTGAAACACAATGAAATTAAAAGAGTTTAGATTCCAAAGTGTAATGATCATCAATTAAATTCTGCCAGGGCTGAGCTTCCCTCTCATTTGAATTTTATTTTATTATTATGACTTCTCTGTGATTGCGAGAGGATGAAAACAAAAGCTGCTGCTGGAGGTGGTGGTGGTGGGGAATTAGAGCCGGCAATTACTGCTGGGTGACAGAGGAACCGAGGGAAGGCGGCGGCTCCTCGGCCGCACCAGGCACAGGCAGGGGCATCCATCATCCTGAGCCTAATCAGTTAATGCTGATAAACTGCCAGCAATAACTGACAATTGAGCTGGGGGCTCTGGGCTCGGAGTTCATTCATTTTGAAAGTGCCATAACTAACCCATTAAACCCAGAAAAGCACAAAAGCAGAGCCCTGGCCCCTGCCTGCTGCCCTAATGAAGGCTGCTGTTGATTCTTTTAAGTGTGGATGATGATGTGTTTAGTGGCTATTGATGCCAGAGGTTTAGCCCGGGCTGGAAAAGCTGCTTGGTGCTTTGAAGAAAGGAGTTTGTGTTTATCCGTGGCAGCTTTTGCCCTGGGTGCCGACTCCTGCGCTAATCCCGGGGAGATGGTGGGGGCCCTGCGGAGCGAGGGCTGGGCTGTGTTGGGTGCGGGAAGGATCGGCTCCAGAATGTGTGTGATGATCCTATAAGCTGCTGCTCCCTTGGGGAATTCCCTCCGTGGGATGGATCCTTCTGTCTCTCTTAAATTACTGATGCATCGGAGCCGAGCTGGAAGGCAGAGCTCCGGCGGGTGCTGGCTGATGGTTGAACAGCCATCCACCAGCTCACACCTCAGTTCCCCCAGGGAAATGTGGCTGCAGGTGCTGGCAGGAGCCCTGCTTTCCCACCTTGGCTCTCTCCTGCCTCTGCAGCACCGCTGGAGAGTGCGGGGAAGGTCTGACCCACAGCACACGAATCACAGGAATGATCTCCGCAGGAAGCTCCGTGTGAAGGCTGGGGACCGAGGGGCTTGGGGACATCTGGGCTGATACCAGGGTCATTCACTGCCCCAGGGTCACTTCCAGCCAGGGGGACCCTCGGTCTGGCCTGGCTTTTGGCTGTGGCCTGGCTTCCATCAGCGCCTGGAGCCACGGGGACAGAGGTGTCCTGATTTATATCCCTGGGGGTCCGGTCAGCCAGCACTGCACAAGGAACAGCTTCTGCCATGAATATACAGCTGAGAGCGGCTGCTTTGGGCTGTCCATCCCAGTAACAGAGACTGGAGGAGTTCCCTGATGTGCTTTTCCTTTAGCAGGGAAGGTTTCCTACCCAAACACCCCACGGGGGTCACAGCATTCCGGGTGCTGAGATCTCTTGCCCAGATAAATCCCTGCACTCTCTGGCTCCCGCTCCGAGGCACTGGGGTTTTTTCCACCTTTGTTGTTAGACTGAAGAGCCCTCTATTATCAATTTTTTTTGTTCTCTGTGTAGGTATTTAAAGACTTTGATCAAGTCACCTCATCACCTTCCCTTTGTTAATCTGCAGAGACTGAACTCCTTGAGACTTTTGCAATGAGGCAGGAATTGTGCCTCTGTGTCCCTCAGCTCCTTTGAAATTCCCAGCCAGAGAGTCGAAGGTTGGGCACCTGAAAACGAGAGGGTACCTGGAGAACTCGCCCCATCAGGGCTCTGTGCTTCTCGCCTGCTTTTGCAGTGGGCTTTGACATTGTGCGAGTGACTGTCGGGAGGTTTCTGATCGCATTTTTCCTTTTTTCTCCCGTGATGGATAATAACTCCTTCTCAGAAGCAGATTTCCCAGGGAAACGCTGTCTCTTCTCCGAGTCCTCCCCCCTGAGCGTGTTCTCTGCCCTGAGCCGGTGTCCCCATGCTGGGATCTGTGGATTCTGTGTCCGGAGGAGCTGGGGAGTCAGTGCTTCTTCTTCCCGTCCTTTGCTGTGTCCCATCCTCCCCCCATCCCACTCTTTCCCTGTCGGTGCTGCCGGGACCCCACTGTCTGTGTCTGGAGAGGTGGGCACAGCAGCACCTGGGAGTTATTTTCCTGGAAAACCGCGGTGTGTTGGCTCTGGCTGCTTTCGTGGATCAGCCCGGGAGGACTGGCTTTCATCTGGACCCGGCAGAGCCCTCGGCACGGCGCTTTCGGGAGGTTGAACGGGCTGGCTCCAGGGAAGTCTCCTGGGAGCCCACTAAAGCCCATCATCAAAGGTGTTTAGTCTTTGCAGGAAGCAGGATTGCGGAGAGACTAAATGATTCCGAGAGGATGTTTCACCTCAAAGAGGTCTGTTTTCCAGTCTGGCTCTGCATTTCAAACCCCTCGCTGAGCTGTGGGCCCGGCTCGGTCTCTGAAGGACCAAAGTGCAGTGTGTTTGATGAATTCCAGGCCTGGGATTGCCTGGGCTGTGGCTCCACGGGGGGGTGGTGGCCGTGCCAGCCCTCGCCATCGCTCTGCCCCTCGTCCCCCAGACTGCCCTGGCTGTGAGGATGCCCCTCCTTGGGGGCTGTGCCCCCTCGCACCCACGGGACCTTCCTCCCTCACCCTCCTCACCCTCCTCCCCCAGCTGCCCTGGTGTAATGACTTGTCAGGATGGTGAGGATGGACGGGGTGCACCGGGTCCTGATGAGATGATACAGCAACAATTCCATTTCATCTCGAATTTGACATTAAACTTTAATAGTCTCAAGGACAAGAAGCCAAGAGATATCAGATGTAATGAGATAAAGCAAAGTTTCTCTGACAGCAAATTTGATCACAAATGGGCTCTGAGATTGCTTCTTTGATATAAATGAAACATAATTCATCTTTCAGTGCCTTGAATGGGCTTTGAGGCCATGCATAATAACGGTGTCGCCATTGCTGGCTCTGACGAGTGCCAGTGTGGCACGGGCAGGCAGGGCTCCGAGCACTGCTCGTGCTCCTCCCTGGCCCTGGGTGGCACATCCAAGTGGCAGGAGCTGCTGGAGGGAGCCACAGGCAGCATCACTGTGCCACCCAGCACGGTGGGCAGCGGTGCTTTCAGCGTGCTCCCGGAAAATTGGGAGCTGCTGGTGTGTGTCTGGGCTGTGCTCTCGCATCCCAAAGGCTCCTGCAACCCTGTTCCGGAGGGCTCAGGAGGCTCTGGGAGCTGCTGGAGCTCTGGCACCAGCCCTGCCTGCGGATTTCCAGGATTGGAGGCATGCTGGGCACAGGGAGTTCCCTTTCCTGTTGTGGTCGCTCTGGCTGCTGCAGGAGCCCCCCAAGGCACGGTGCCTGCCCAAGGGTTTGCTCCTTGGTGGCTGTGTGGCTCTCCAGCAATGCACAGCCCCTCTTTGGGGGGCTGCCCACCTCCACGGCCCAGCTGTGCCCCTGCCTGCTCGGAGCTTCCCCTCTGTCCCAGGGACACTGAAATTTGGTGATGGATAAATGGGCACAGATAAACGGAGCCGCCATTCTTCTCTCCAGGAGCAGCAGAATGCTGAGTTCTGTGCCCTCAGGGGCTGTGTGAGTTTACTCCTGTCTGTAAGGACTCACCAGGTGAACTCCTGTGCTGCAGGAGGCGTTTCCAGCCACCTTTCCCTCTGGAGGCTCTGCACTCACCTGGCAGGGCACAGCGTGGCCTTTCCTGGTGCCCCTTAGCATGGCATTCATGGTGGTCCTTGTCCCCAAGGCGTGCAGGGCAGGATGAGGAGGCCTTTCTCTTGCAGTTGCAGACACATTAAATATCCGTGGAGAAATGAACAGGCCCTTTTTGCATGATAAAGAAGCCTGAAAATCGAGGATGGCAGCTGCTTCATTTCCTGTTGTTTTTTTTTCTAATTTTTATTATCATTAAATTGCTTCCAGTGACCTGTAATATTTTTGTACAGTGGCAATTACAGCTCTTGGAGGATTAAACAGCGTTCACACACACTCAGAGCCCGCTGGCTTCATCTAAAGGGCAGAGCCGCAGCCGAATCCCCACCGAATAGCCCCTCGTGTGCCTGCCATTCCCCGGAGCTGCCTCCAGCAGAGCCGTGGTGAGGAGAGTTCTCTGCTCATTGCTCCTCTCGTGGGCCGGGAGCACAGCACCAGCGTGCCCCAGCCCAGCCGTGCAGGCAGAGATTCTCTGTCGCTGTTCCCCCCGTGCCGCATCGAGCTGGAGCGCAGGGGTTCAGCGCCGGCGGCTGATGGGGTCCTTCCTGCCTCCAGCTCCTGGTGAATATGAAAAGTCGAATTGATTCCCTCTAATAAATGAAGCAGTTGGATGTCTCATTTGTAACTTGACATCCACGCCGGCGCTTCAGCTGCTGCTCCTCACCCCTGGCTGGGAGATGCACTTATTAAGATGGTTTTCTGCAAAGCTATTGCCGTTTGCCGGCAGCCAATCTATCCGCAATCGGCTCTGGGTCAGGAAGGAGCTGTCGGCGGGGGCAGAGCGGGCTGGGGTGGGAGAGGGCTCTGGGGGGCTGTGGATGGCTGTTTTCTGCCCGTGGATCAGCATCTTGTTCATGCACCGTCACCGGGGAGACACCTCTGAGCTCGGCCGTGGCTCCGGGTGCAGTTTGTGCCATTTGGGTGTGTCAGTGCTTGGTGAGGGGAGCCTGGTGCTGGACCGGGGGGTTTGCATGTCTGCATGGCTGCTCCACACGCTGCAGTGGCCACCTGTCAGGTGCTGCTTCGGTGCCCATGTGCGGTGGATGTGATGGAAGTCACAAACTCTGCCCTTCGGAGGGTTTGGGGCTGGTGCCGCCCTCGTGCTGCCAGGGCCTGGTGATGGAAACGACTGTGCCCGCTCCCTTCCCCTCCCCTCACTGCTCTGCCGCTCCTCCACAGGGCTGAAAACAGCCACGATAAATCAAAAACCCTCCCCTGGCCTCGGCAAGGTGCTGGGAACTCGGGATAAGAGTTTATCCATCCTAAATAATAATGCACTGGAGCTGCCAGCTCCCCGCTGGCTCCATTTGCATGATGCTAAAAATCAATGACCCGGGTGACTCTTGGATGCTTGGAGAAGAGTCCAGAGGACTCGGAGCTGGACTATCCAGGGACCCTGGGCTGCTGGCAGCCATTAGCAGTGAGGATGCTGTCGCGGGCTGGCCATGCCCTGGATTTCACACCAATCTAACAAAGGGAGCTGGATGCTGCCAGTGCAGAGCCGGGGCTGATTAAATCTTTGTTTAAGAGCTCCAGAGCTCCATTACCTACATCAGGAGGGAGTTAATTAAGCAGGGAAGGTGGGAGGTGGCAGCCGAGGTGGCTGAGGGCATTTCTGCGGAGGCAGAGCTCTGGAGCAGCACGGACAACGTGCCAGACGTGAGCCAGCCCTCAGCACCGCTGTCTGCTTGTGGGGACACCTGGAAAACTCCAGTGTGGTGCCACCTCCTCTCTGGCCCCTGCTTTTCCTTCCTGTTCCCCATGGAATCCCTGGAAAATGGTATTTTCTGCAGGAATTCCATTGGAGCTCCTCTCCAAGGCCCGTGCAGTTGCTGCCTCGCCAGGCCTCCCATTTGTTTTTGGGGCACTGGGCTGCCTGGAATTGGTTTCCACTTCCCTGTCAGGAGTGGGAGGCTCCGTGGCAGCCACCCTGCTGCTTCCATTCGGCTGTGCGAGGCCATAGATTAGATTCCTGTTTGCTTCATGGAAGATCCCTGGTGATATCAATTAGATATGTCAGAGGGACCCGGGGGAATGTTTCTTCCGTTATTTATTTATTGGCGCCGGAGCCATTGCAGGCTCCCAGAGCGAGACACATAATGTCTCTCGCCTTTCTTCACTCACACTCCCTCTCCTGCTTTTTATGGCTCCTAATAAAGCCCAGCAAAGGTTATTTCCAGAGGGGAGAGGCTGCTGCGGGGCTGGTACCCTGCCGTGCCGGATGGAGCATCCCTGCTCGCAGAGCCAGGCGTGTTCTCACCCTCCCTGAGCCAGAGCACGGATGAGCTGTGCCACCTCTGCCCTCACTTCCAAGAGCCTCAGAATTCCCTCTGAGGGAATTCTGCCAGCCCAGGGTGTCCTGGACAGCCCTGGCACGGGGCAGAGCCGGAGGCACCACTCAGCCCTGGCAGGCCCTGAGTGCCACCAGCTCCAGCAAGAGGCACCAGAGCAAATTTAATGTGATACGTGAGAAAGTGGTGCAAATAATTAAAATCCGTCAGGGCTGCAGGCAGAGAGAGGTGAGGGGAATGAAAGGAGCCTTGGTGACTCCTGGGTACCCCCACTGGAGAGGTGCTCTGTTGTGATGCCTCAGCCCCGGCTGGGTGTGGGGACAGGGAAATGTCACTCCATGATGTTGGATTTGGTGTGGCACCTTGGGGCAGCCTGTCCAGGTCCCTCCTCTACTGCAGAGAGCTGGGGGATTAGCGAAAGGAGGATTGGTGTAAGAGGAAAAGGTTTGACCAGCCTGAAACTTAATGTTTGCCTTTGAAGTCCCCAGAGAGGGATGCTGGTCCCCAGGAGGGGATCCCTGTGCCCAGGGTCTGCAGAGCTACTGCACCCAAATCCCCTGAAATTCCCCAAAAGGTGCAGTCCTCCTGCTTTTGATGAAGCTGCTGGATTTTGTTCCGCAGTGTTGGAGAGTCCTGAGTTACGTGGATCCTGCAGCTCGGCTGCTCTGCAGGGCCCGTTTATCTGCTCGGGATAAAATACCGCCGGCTCCTGTCATCATCTGTCTCCTCTTCCTCCCGAGGTCAAGTGGGGCCCTCCCGTCCATCCCAATGAGCAGGGCAGCCCATAAAATATGCTTTATGAGCACTGCCTAACAAATCCCTCCCCTGAGGCATGTCTGCTGGCATGGTGCTGGGAATAGCTCCTTTCCATCCTCCTGGAGTGGAGCTCCTTGGGCCTCCAGGGGGTTTATTCCAAAGCAATAGGGTTTCTTAGGGGGGGTTACTGTGGCTGGGCCTGTGCTTAAATTCCTCGTGTGGAAGGGTGGGGATGATCCTGTGTCACCCCCACGGTGTTGCCCATCAGGACTGGGGGGTCCTGGTGCCAGGCTGTGAGTAAATCACTGCACCCCAAGCTTGGAGCTGCCCGGCATCAACGCCTCGGTTTACTCCATCCCTGGGAGTGAGTCCCATCTGAATGTTATTGCCTCCAAGATGAAACCTGGCTGATTAAATTTTAGACTTGCAAATGCATTTGGTAAATAGACGTTGGGAAGGGCGGGATGGAGCTGCTGCCTCATCGCAGATACGGCAAATAGCGGCGCTTTGTGATTAGGTGTGAGATTCACTCTCGCAAAATGGGAGTCTCCAGGGGCTCTTTTCTGGTGAGAAATCCTTTAAGTACATAAATTTATGGCAGTTTTCATTTCCCCAAACAAAAAGAGGTCCCAGGCTCTTGCGGGTGGCTGAATGGACAATAAGGGAATAAGGAGCTGGAATGGGTGGGAGCCCTGGCTCGGGGCCTGGATGAGGTGGTGGTCACTCACATCCCACCCCAGCAGTGAGGAGGCAGTGGGTCTCAATGCTCAGTGGGAAATACCTCTGAGGTTGGGATTAATCCATCCTCGGCTGCACCCTGAGGCTGCTGCTGCAGGGAATGCAGGAATTACAGGCAGGCAGGGAGGGATGGAGCCTTCTGCTCCTGGGGAAGCACTTGAGCATCATCATCTGTGGGTGGGAAAGCGGAGGCGGGGAGCAGAGATGCATCTTGGCAGAGCGATCCTTCCCTCCTGCCGGCCCTGGCAGCAGCCTCTGTCTCAGTTGCAGCCGAGGATGGATTATTCCAGCTTGGCACACGGGTTTCTTTTATTTTCCCGATGTGAAAGCAAGCCTGGATGTGAAACACCTTTAAAAATGCAGATAGTGGGGCAAATCACCGTGACCCCTGCGCACGATACAGAGCAGGACTTTAATGAGAGCCTTGCATTCATTCTTATCTGGGGCGCTGGGAAATACTGCGAGGAAAGCAGACAAAAGGAAGTGGTGGAGCTGGAGCCTGGATTTAGTGTATATTAAACCATTTGTTTTTTGCTCCCCTGCTGAGCAAGAGCACATGGGGCTGCTCCAGCCCCAAAATCTGGGGAGAAATCCAAAACAGGCAGGCAGGGTCCGAGGGGACAGGACTGCTGAGCTGTGTGGCAGAGCAGCTTCTCTCTGTGGCAGAATCGTCCCAGCCTGGTGGGATTTGGGGGACAAGCTGCCTTTCCACTGCTCTCTGACCATCTCCATCTCCTGCCTGAGGGGAGGGTGTAGCCAGGTGGGGAGTAGTGTCTTCTCCCAGGTAATGAGCAGTAGCACACGTGCAAATGGCCTCGAGTTGTGCCGGGGGAGGTTTAAATTGGATATTGGGAGCGATTTCTTCACTGAAGGGTTGTCCAGCCCTGGAGGGATTTAAAAGTAATGTAGATGTGGCAGCTGGGGACATGGTTTAGTGATGGCTTTGGCAATGCTGTGTTGGGCTCTTCCATCCTAAACAATTCTATGATCTCCCTCCCCGGCCCATTGCTCCGCTGAGCATTCCCTGGGATTGGATTCTGGAGCTCCACATCATGGCCTGCCCTTGTGCTGGGGAGCTGTGGATGTCCATAGAGAGCCACAGCTCTGATTTACCTGCCCGAGATCTCCCCTGCTTTCCTTGTTCTGGATATTGCAACATTCATCATCTGTTCATTACAGAGCAATCTCCAAATTATCCTGGCTCTGAGCAAACACGGCTGCACTCGCTTGATATTTCCGTGCCCACTGCAGCTCCCGGGGAGGAGCTGGTGCCAAACCCTCATCCGTGCGAGGCAGGTGGAGGGATGTCCCACCTGCAGGAGCGCTGAACACCAGGCTTCCTGTGGCAAATGAGGCGGAAACAACTGGAGATGGGCTGGTTTGGTGGTCCTGGGCATGGAGAGCACCTGCAGATCCACGGGTGTGGGAGGGCTGCAGGGACAGGTGAAGGGAAAACTCCCCAGAGGAAGGGATGGAGTCAGTGGGGTGCAGCTCCCCAGTCAAGGTGGGCGCCGCGCCAGGCACTGCAAGGCAGCGCCGCAGTCCCCGACCGCCATCCTCACGGGCACAGCCTGGGCTTGATTTGACAGCATTCCTGGGAAAGTATTTTAAATAATACATGAAGTTTCCGTGCAGTTCAAGGCTCGCGCGCTCGTTTACCAGCAGCTGCGATGTGTTACCGTCTGATAAACACGGTTGTTATATATTATGTATATCGCATCCCGGTGCCAGATTCGCGGGGAGGTGTCTCCGGTCACACAGCTGGGCTGTTTGCTGTGCATGAGGATGAGGCTGCGAGAGCATCCCCGATGTAAACACTGCCGGGAAGCTCCGCTCGGAGCCGCCCCGCCGTGTAGTGAAAGAGAGTCTAATCGCTACATCTAATTACTGAGACGGGGAAATCGATACGGAAGATTTCCAAGTGTCTTAAAATATCCTGAATTCCCTCCCTTCCAGGCGGCTGCTGGCTGGCTGCGGTGGAGCTCTGCAGTGTGAGGGCAATGAGGCTTCATGCCACAGGGCTTGACCGGGTGTGGGAGAGCAGGATTTGGGATGAACGGAGGCTTGGCTGCCTGTGGGCCGTGGGCAGGGCTGACAGAGGGAGGGATGGAGCTGGCACAGTGCGCTGAGGGGCACCTGCACCTCTGCTTTTGGTGGCAAAGCTTTCAGCCCAGGGCCTCAGCTCCTCCAGTGTCAGTCTTCTGGCTAGGGGAGACATGGGGACTAGAGGGCACCCATCCAGGCTGGATGGGGATGGGGACAAGCAGGAGGAAGCTGTGCGGGGGTTTGTTTTTGTCTCAGGCTTTTCAGAACACAGGAACAAACATTTCCTACATCCCACAGTGAATACGCGGGGCTCAGATTTAATCTAGCATTTATTCACATGCTGATGAGGCCCTGAACATCCCTTTCCAGGAGCTGTTGTTTGAGCTTCCCCAACCCCTTTCGAAGCCAGAAAAGCCTTGTAAAGGCTACAAGTGTCCTTGGCTGCCTTCCTGCCCAAGCACCAAGGACGTGGGTCTGGGATCAGGAGGGTCAGTGCCCCCCACATCTGATCCCCATTGCTCCCACTGTGGGGCCCTCCACCAGCTCTTCGTTTCTGCGCTGTGGGGGAAGCGAGCCAGCTCCTTAATGAGATGAGCTCGGGCTCTTCCCTTGCTCGGCAGCTAATTGAGGTGTGCGAGCAGCTCTCCTGTTAGGCAATCACCGGGAGTTTGTCTAAATCCATCGCGGAGCAGCCGCGGATCAAAGGGCTGGGCTCTCCAGCCTGCCATGCCCAGGCTGCTGACAGTGCCTGCTGCCACTTCCCTGAGTGACTGCTTGACACAATAAATCTGTGGGAGAAGGAGGCAGTTCTGATCTGCTGTCATCTTCCCCAAATGCTCCTGATGCATTTTCTTTCCTCATTACACATGAGATGTCAAGTCCTCACCTGCGAGAGTGCAACTCGACATCTCCCCTGCACGTCCGCCTCCCCCCGGACGGCTCCCGGCTCCCGCTGACAGGGTCCCTGTGGAGGCGGCTGCCGGGGGGAGCAGCCCCCCACCTTCCCAGCCTCCTTCCCTCAACCTGGCACCCTTCAGAGTGGCTTCTGTCCCGTGCTGTGCCCCTCTGCCCCAATGGACAACAGTGTCCGCTCTGTTGGGCAGTCCCTTCAGCCACAACCCAGGTAGTTGTCTGGTTCATCTTCCCTTTTTTTGGGATGAGCCTCTTTGGTGCCTGCAGGTGTGGGAGCAGCCCTGTCCCTGGGGATGATGTCCTGGCTGCCGGTCCAGGAGCCCAGAACCCCTGTAGGGAGCGAGCCTGGGCTCGGGGAAGGGCGGCAGAGCCGGTTCACCTCCAGCGTGCCTTTGCGGAGGAGAAGGAGCAATTAGCAGTCTGATAGCAAGATTAATAGCAGATGCTCATAATTAACTCACTATGCATGTAAGCAGCTATTGTCTCCATTTTACCCTGCGTGGATTGATATTCAGGAGTGACTCATTACAGAGACAGAACCGATTTTGCCTGCAGAGCGCAGCCACCAGAATGGAAATTGCAATTAGAGTTGGCTGTGTCCCTGCCAAAAGCTTGAGGAGCAGGCGTTGGGGTGGGACAGGCCCCCCCTGCCTGCCCTGGGGGGCTGTCCTGGGCCCCCCGAGCAGTGTCCAGGGCCTCCTGCTCCCCCTGCTCCCAGCTCATCCCAAAGGTTTATGGCTGCGGAGCTGCCGGGCTGGCCCAGCCCGCTGCTGAACGGAGAGATGAAAAATGGCTGGAGAAGCTGGAGAGTGGCCAAAAGCTGCCGAGAGTTGCAAAGGGAAGCAGAACAAAGCGAGGTCAAACACTGCGGCGCTCTCCAGCCAGAAAAGCCTTGTTTTTCACCTAGAAATGCCTTTTGGGCTGGCCCTTCCCGTGCTGGTGTGTCAGGTACCCTGTGGCAGCAGCGATGGGGACTTTGTGATGTGTGATGCCCCCCAAGAAGGGCACTGTGTGTCTGTGAAAGGATGCATGAGCAGTGCCTGCATCCCCGACAGGTGCAAGTGCAGCTCCCCCGTGCCCCGTGCTGGTTTTGGGGGCAGGAACACCCTGGGGTACATGGGCTGTCCCCACCTGACCCATGGGATATGTCCTGGCCCCACTGGGTTTCCAGCACACCGATCCCATCAGGGCCCTTAAGCACATCTCTCAGGTTCCAGAAGAACCGAGTGCCAGCCAGGGCGTCCGTGTGCTTCTCAAGGCACCCGCTGATCCCAGGAGCCTCGTCAGGCCTGGCGAGAGCAGGGCTGTGAGCTCTCAGACGGCAGAACTCGGTCCTTGGGAAGCTGTGTCTGTGTTTCTGTGCTGTCTGCTCGTGGCTGCTGAGCTGCAGGGACTCGCTGGCCCAGCTCCTCTGGACATCCTGGTAATTGCCTGTGTCAATTCACTTCCCTGGAACAGCTTCTCTAAGGACGGCCCTCCCTGGGGAGAGGTGTAGAGCTGCTGCTGCAGTCTATCTTTTGTGTGTTTTTTTCCTCCCTGCTCACCATCACCTTGCAAAAGAAAGATTGAAGCAGGAAAGGTTTATTTGTGTAACCCCGTGAAGTATTTTCACTCTACAGGCACGAGCTGCCATGGCAGGCAGCAGCTCTGTCCTTTGGTCCAGCACTGGGGGCAGGGATGAGGGTCCTGCTCGTGGGGATTTGGTGGGGGACCTTGAGGGGCATTGTTATATCACTGACACCAACATCACCACTCCTAGGCTTTTGGAGAAACGCTGTGCTCTGTTGGAAACCCATTGCCTGTGTCTAAGAGCAGCTGAGTTTTGCTGGAGGGGTGGGATGGAGCCGGAGGGATGGATCCCAAGAGCAGCACTGTCCATGGGGAAGGTGGGGAGGGGTCCCTGTCTGTGCTGTAACGCTTTAGTGGATCCGGGTGACTTTGTTGTGGGTCTTGTGGTACTCGGTGTGTTCCTAACACTTCAGATTTACTATGAAATGATGAACTGGTGGGGAGCCTTTGTGGCAGAAAGCGTTGCTGCATTCCCAACCTCCACCTTGGTCCCCTGGGTGTGCGATGCAGGGCTGGCTGCTTTGGCAGGGATGAATCCTTCCCCAAACCGTTCCCGCTCCCCTTCCACGGCAAACAGACCCCGTCTGTCCCTCCGGAGCTGCCTCCCGCTGTCCGAGCCCGGGATGGAGGCAGCGCCGAGCGGCGGGGCCGGGGCGGGGGCAGCGGCACCCCGGGCAGAGGGAAGCTGGATTTACGCAGCACCGCCTGCCAGCGCCTTATCCATTTGCGTAATCGCTGTCCCCCCGGCGGCCCGGCTGTGTGATGTGCTCCGCAGCCCCGCCGGGATCGGCCCTTTTTGGCTAATGTCACCTGCACGTGTCACTCGGCAGCCGCGGTTGCCATCTGGGCTCTGCCATGCCCAGGCAGGGCAGCGCGTCCCTTGTTTTAGGGATGGCATCCGTGGCACAGCGATTGCTGTCGCAATCACCTACGCGGTGCCGGTGGGGAAACCTCTTCGCCCCTTCCCAGGGCTGGGAATGCTGCAGGTCCCATGCCCGGGCTCTGGTGGGCCCAGCCGGGGTGATGGAGAACAGGAGCAGCTCCACAGCTGCTCGTCTCCATGGGCTCTGGCGTGGGCTGGGGTGCCAGGCTGAGGTGCCAGGCTGAGGTGCCAGGCTGAGGTGCCAGGCTGGCGGGGAAGGAGCTCGAGCTCGCTCTGCTGAGCCTCCAGCTCTCTGATCCTGCATCTCCTCCCTGGCTGGCACTGCCTCCGAACAGACCGCGAAGGCGCGGGCATATGGTAATGCATATTTAACTGGTATTTACATTCAACAGTGTCTCTCTGTAGCTCTGTTTTCCTTCCCAAATGCTCTAATTCCTCCCGGCTCCCAGCTGGGGAGGCCGGGGAGAGGCAGGCGCCCTTGGCAGGGTTGAGGGGCTGCGCTGGGCTGCTGCTGCCTGCAGGCTCTTGCTCGGTGTCCCCTGTGCTGGGGCAGCTTTGCTGTCTGCAAGGCAAAAGGCAGAGATCCCATTTCTGGGCTGGGAGCTCAAACTATGCTCTGAAGGGAGAGCCATCCGGAAAACTGCTTTTTGGGGTAGGATACTTGGTGTTTCCAGGAAAGATGTGTGAGAAGGTTGTGTCTGGGTTTGCAGAGAGGCAAATTGTGATGTGCTGGGTGTCCTGCCCCAGCCTGGCTTCCCCTAAGCTCCCACCACCCCTGCCCCACGGGTGAGCATCCTGCTGTGCCAGGAGAGTGCTCCCTGCCTGGCACAGCCCTTGGCACAGGAAGGCCTGGATGTGTCGTGGTGTCTCTCTTCGGCGCTTTTACCAATGGCTGAGAAATGTGAAAACCAATTAAGAACAGAGGGGAGCTGTTAAGACAAAAAAATAAATAGCTCCTGTTCCAATTGACTTTGCTCCTTAATCCTGGTGCTCGGGAGCTATCGTTATTCCAAACATACCGGCATAATAATTAAACATAATTACTTGTAGGTTCTGGGCCGGTGACTATCTATACTGAACGCTCCTAATGAAATTTCTATTAAGCACACACTGACTGGTTAATAAATAATAACAAGGCCTCAGTGTCTGGTCAGGGAAGGGCCTTGCTGTGTCCAGGGCACTGGTGGGGAGGGGCTGGGAGCAGAGGGGTGTGGAGCAGCATTCCCCTGCTCCATTCCTGTGCCATCCTGTGCCCCTGGAGTGCTGCTGGGAGGTGTAAGAGCCTCGAACATCCTGCAGGGCCTGGCTCCTCCATCCTCACCAGCTCTAGGGCTCCTCACCAGCTCCTGGCCCTTAAAATGCAACCTGGGGTGACCCATGAAAGGCCCTTCAGGTTTTTCTGTCTGTCTGTATCGATATAAAAAGCAAATGTTGGGTAATGAGGACGTTGTTGGAGCTCTGGAGAGAGAAATCACCTGTTTGGCTCAGAACATTTTCCTTGAGAATTAATCCTAATTTAGGATCCAATTATAAACATAGAGGGTAATATAATGGCCTGAAACATTAGTCAAGGCAAATTCTATAATTGATGAGTGCTAATGTGAAACAGTTTGAAAATGAGGACGCATTTTGTTTTTAAATCCTCCCTCCTCCCCCTCCTCTGAGAAATCTGCGGCTTCGGGAGCCGGAGCACTTCAAGAGAACAAAGACCCTTTGAAAGCTCCTTTTTTTCCCCCTTTCAATGCTTATCTGAAAGGACATCTCTCTCCCCTTAGTTGCTGTAATCATAAAAGCACAGGTGACAAACTGCTTCGTACCAGGCATCATCAATTCCGAGCCGGGGATTTTATAAACACGTTTGTGTCTGTGTGTGTATGTACACACGCTGCAAAGGCAGCAGCAGCACCGAGGCTCTGTGCCAGCAGATGATTCCTATCAGCCCACCAGGGGAAAGCCAGCCAACAAACTTTTAAGGGACAACTTTAATCTCGGTCTCCCCTGCGGCGGCGATGCTGCTGCGGTGTTCCCGGGGCAGGGGATGGTGCTGGGGATCCTCTGGATCACCACATCCATGGGCATCTCTCTGCCCTGGTGGTGCTGCCAGCGAGTCAAACACTCCACAGGCACATTTTGCTGGGCTGGTAAATACTTCCATCCGTGCTGTGCTTTGTTACTGTAGGAAAGGAAGATAAATGTCAATGTTAGGGCTCAGAGGTGGCCCCACACAATGTCCCTGGGCAGCCAAGGGACGTAGTTCTGAGTTTCACCAGCCAGAGGCTGATTTTTCCCCTGTCCAGCTCACTCCAGCACAGCTCAGAGTCTGCTTGGCTTGGGGGCTTTGCTGTGATCCACAACCGCAGGTAAATGAGGGTTTCAAACCCCCATTCTGGACACTGACCCAAAACACACGAGGAAGACACTTTGCTCACCGAGGTGAGTGATGGATCTGCAACCCTCGTGTTTAAGGGAAAAAGAAGAGATGCACCCACCACCCTTGGGAATCCCTTCCCTCCTCACAGCTGTGAACGAGAAGTGGCTTCTTAAAGACCAAACCAGGCTCAGAATCCTGAGTTTGCTGCTGGAGCTGCTGTTCCTGGGGAGATTCCCCCCTCTCCCTGCCTGCACACAGCGCAGGACCCTCGGTGTCAGTGTTCAGCATCCTCCGGTCCGTGGGCAGCATCCCCCGGCGCTGGGCAGCTGACGATGGCTTGCCCGGCTGGTTTCCAAGGTGACTATCTCCTTCCCCAGCCTTTGAACTCCAAGGTGATTTCTTGTCTCTGAGCAGCACCTCGGACCCGCCGGCGTTTCCCTGCGCTGTGCCAAGATGGCTCTGCTGCCCGGGCTGTGCTTCTCTGTCTGATCAACAAAGTGTTCGGGGCAGATAAGGCTGGCTCGGGTTGTCACACGCTCAGAGAAATAAATATCTGTCTCTGTAACCAACGTGCTCAGCGGCGCTGAGAAACTTCCTGGGTTTTTCCCACCTGGTGTTTTCCTCCTCCAGCTCAGCCCCGGGTGGGCAGAGGTGAAAGTGGAATAAAATAAAGTCCCTCGGTCTGTCGGGGGCTCTGGGAATGGGCAGGGGAGCTCTCGGCAGCCATGGATGGATTGGGAAGGCAGTGGAATGCCGCGGGTTGGAATCAAGCTGAGTACCCCCAAGTCTCAGGGGGGCAGTGGGGTGGGGGGAACCTGTTCCTGGACCGGGGGGAGCAGGGCAGAGCTCTGCCCCTCGCTCCAGCACTCACAGTCATCTTCCCTCAGGCTTTCATCTCCAATCTTTTGTGAATGATAAAAAGCAAAAGGAAAAAGGAAAAGAGAAAAATCCCTGGAGGTTGAAAGTCGTCCTTTGAGGACAATTTTATTGTTGCTTTACCGTCTGAGTGGCTGAATCCACTCACAATTCCGTGCCAAGCAAACACCTGAACTGTGTGAGCTCACCCAGCTTTGATCCCAAGCACAAGAGGAACAGCACACCTGCCCTGCCATGTCCCTTCTCCCAGGGCTGCTTCCACAGCCCTCGGATATTTGGCATTGCTGTTTCAGGTTTGTTAGTCACACTTGCACTGCAGGTGGGTGCCCGGGGGCTGCTCGGCCCCACACCCACGGCAGGGACTTGTGCCCCATTCCCGTGGTCTCTCCCATCTCGCTGCCTCCCTGGGCTGGTAATGATGCACTCCAAACTAGTGGGAGTTTGCCTGGAGCAGAGGGGTGTGATCACACATAATGCAGCAGCCTCTGGATTTTTTTGGTTCAAGGACAGGGCTTAGAGATCTTTTCCTTCTGCCTTTTTGTGTCCATCTATCTGGATTTTTGTAATTCGGTCCCCCCCGGAGCACGTGGATGCTCTCAGTGAGTGTCTGTCCTCTCTGGGGTGGGTGGACACAGTGCATCTCCCCAAAAACATCCAGAGGGAGAATCTCCAACCCCTCACAAATCCTAGCGAGTGAGAAGGGGCTGGGGAAGCTCTGCCAAGAGCCCCTTCCTGGGGGTTAATTCAGCCTTAATCTCAGGCTCAGCGAGTCAGGGGTCGGCGCTCCTCTTTGCAGGACAAGATAATCTCCTTATCTCCGAGCCCATCGAGCTGCCACAGCCCTTCTGCCTGTGGAGAATTAGTGTGAGCTATTAGGAATTACACCCCAACCCTGCCCTCCCGGAACCCTCCGGTGCTGAGGGAGCTGCTGGGGGGAAGCTGTGCCGAGAGAGTCAAACTGTAAATCCTTCCTCCTGCACCTCAAATCGCTTTGTTTCTGTCCCCTTGGGCACATGTGGGGATGTTTGTCTGCCTGAGCCGGGGATGGAGCACCCCACGGGGGCACACAGATCCTGTTCGCACGCACGGGAGGGAATCTTCCAAACATGGAATCTTGGATCTTCCAAACCATCCAGCTCTGGGTGTGTCCTGCCCAAACGGAGGGGATTCCAAATCTGCTCCCCTAAGCTTTAGAGCCCTTCCCTGCACCAAGGGAGGCTCAGCCCCACCTGCTTCTCCCTGCACTTTCCCCTGGCATCCCCCAGTGTGCAGCACCGCACGGCGCCGGAGCATTCCGCACTCAGAGCAGCTCTTGGCTCCGGCTCAGGGTGTCAAGAGCCTCATCTAATCCAGGGAAGCATCCAAACAGACTGCCCGAGGCGCCAGCCAGCCCCACGCTGCGGATCTGCCATTTCATCTCCGTGCTTCTGCTACTCCAGCCTCAGCGAGGTGCTGGCCAAAAGCACGGCTTTGGGGGAGGATGCTCAGAAAACCCCTCTTTGGAGCCATGTGGAGCTTGGAGGAGGGAAGGGATGCGGGAAGGGGTCAGGCAGGGCTCAGGCAAGGGATGCTGGTGCAGGGGGGTGGCAGGTGGAGCTGCCTGCGCTGCAGGGAACTCTCGCAGCACACGGTGATTGCTGTGGTGTCAACACTTCTCCTTCCCCCTCTGTGACATCCCTTTGTGAGCTGGCTTCAAAGACACCTCTCCCCCTTCCCCTCCTTTAGGAAGGTGTATATGAAACTTTAATTACAGAAGCAGTGTTTAAAGGGATGGTTACACCTGCTGAACAGACAGCAGTCACAGGAGCACACGGGGAAACATCAGGGTGACAAAACTTTGCCGCGCGATCCTTGTGTGTCAGCTCCCCCGGCGTCCCATTTGTGAGGGAGATCAGGCCATGCCCTATGATAAATGTCTAAATGAGGTGCTCAGACAAGTCAGATGCGAAGGAAGGAAGTGATTTATCCCTCTGTAGCAGCTGCCAATAATCCTGCAGATGACAAACTCCTGCTCCCGAGCAAGCATCGCTCTGCTCCATGCTGGGGACAGAGGAGAGGAGCACAGAGCCAGAGCTGGACTTCAATTCGTGCCTCAGGACCACAAGCCTGTGCTTTCAGGGGTTGTTTTTGGGATGTTCTCATGTGCTGGTTCCCCTCTCCCTGTTCGCCCTGCACCGCCAGACCCTGGGGTGCAGACTGGAGCCTCCTGCCTGGCTTTTGCATGTGCTTACTGTGCAAAAAGGAGGATTTTACACACCAGGAGATCAAGGGATGAGGTGGGGAGCGACTGGCCCAAGGTGGCCAGGGCTGCTTGTGCCTCTCCCACGGTCGGTGTCTGGGCACAGTGAGCCCGGCAGGTCTGGCACCAGGCTCGGCACTGTGGTGCACAAAGTGACATTCGAGGACAATGTGGCAACTTATTGCTGAGCAGTGGAGAATAAATCTGCAGCGCTGGGGTGGAGGCACAGTGCTGTAAAGCAAAGAGCCAATATAACAGTCTACATAACACCATTAGTCTGGGAGCGAGGCAGTTGATATAGAAGGAGAGATGGCATGAGCCAACAGGTCCCCACTTTATTTTTTTCCCCGTGTTTAATACAGTGTTCTGGAGCTGCTCTCTATGCTCAGTGTGTTTTATTGTTTTGCTCACCCTGAAAGAGGAACTGCTGGGGCTTTGATAAATGGATGGAAGCGCTGGGCTGGCTGTCGCTGCAGCTTTTGTGGGTGTTCCGACCCACAGGGCTGATCCCTGGGCATCCCCTTCTCTCCTGGCCTCTTCCTTCTGCTCCTCTGTCCCGTGCTCATCCTGATCTCTGCTGGCACCCAGGATGGCATTTGGAGCCTGCCCAGCATTGAGTAAATTCAATTACTGATTTTGTAGATGAAAAGGAGCTGGGGCACTGAGGAAGGGAACAGGGGTAGCAGAAATATCCACTTCCCTGGAAAGGACATGGATCCCTGATTATCTCCCCTTGATGCTGGAGGCCAGGGCTGCATCTGTCTGGGTACCTTTGGCTCAGTCAGCCGCTCCGCAATGCCTGACAGGCACTGCTGGAATCTGAGGGATAGTGAGGGATCCTGGGCTGTTCCTGGGCTCTCCCCTGCTCTTACCCAGCTTGGTGTGGGGCTCTGGTCCCTGGGACACATCGGGGCTGGGCCAGGGGCTCAGTGTGACCACAGCACGGAGCCAGCAGGAGCGAGAAGGTTTGCAGGAGAGGCTGAACAAACCCCGCAAGAAAGAGCTGGGGAAAGGCGCTACCGACTGAGAAAGCAATTTTGGAAGACAAATGTAATCTGCGGATCTGAATATCCACAAGTGAAATAGGGGGGAAGATAAAAGGAGCAAGAAGTCAGGGAATCCAAGCAGCGCCGGGTGCACTTCAAAGGGGAAGGGAGCTGGCTTATAGATTTACCGCCAGTCGCGGCTGTGCCGGCACGGAGCGGGGAGCCAGCATGGGAGAGAGCCGGGCAGGCAGAGGAAAGGGAATTTTAAAAGCAAAATTTCAGACGCCTGTTTCCCCCTGGGTGAAATTACACAGAGAAATATTCTGGCAAAATACGAAAGGGACTGAGATGAAAGCGGAGCCCAGAATATACATTGCAAATGGCATCTGTCCGGGAGGGACAGCGGGGCCCGCGCCAGAGGGGGGGCCGTGCTCTGGGGCCCAAAGCCTGTGTTTCCAGAGCTGGCTGGAGGTGTGGAGGCCCAGGTGGGCATCACCTGTGCTCAGGTGCTGTGGGAGAGCTGATAACTGCCTGTTAGAGCCCCCCAGCCTCTCCTGGGGCTCTGAGGGTATTGGTTAGAGCTGGGCAGACCCCACCAAAATGTTCTGGGGGTGCTCCTGTGACTCTGGGGTGCAGGAGGATTTGCTGATCTAGGGCTGGCCGGGCAATGACACAGCGCCAGGGAATTTAACCCTCCTGGCTGCGAGAGGCATGGGCGGGACAGGGCTGGCAATGCCCTGCGTGGTGCCCCCAGCTGAGGATGGATGGGGACAGTGGGGACAAGCTCTCTGGAGCGGGACCTGCCCAGAGTGAGTGCCCAGGCAAGGGAGGGCTTGGAGCAGAAAAGCCGGGAGCGGGTGGAGAGCAGGAACAAAGGCACCCCAGTGGCTCGGGAAAGGTTGCCTTTGCTTGCAGCTGAAAGCGCTGGGCAATAATAATCAAGATTTATCGCTCGGCAATCACCATAGCAACATCAAAACACAAGTGGGAGAGAGATGCTCCCCGGGGGGCTCCCTGCATCTCCTCCTGCCGCCGCTCAGCCCCAAGCAGGAGGAAGCAGAGCCTGGCGGGAAGGGAAGCTGGGTTTGATGGTGGAGGAAGGAGCTCTCCAGCCGCCATTGAGCCCATCTTGCAGCAGGAATATCGGAGACAAGGGCTACTCCTGCAGGACCAGACCCAGGGGCCGGCTCCATTCCCATCCAAGGCTGCTGGCTGTGCCTTGGGACACTGCTGGCCCTTGCCACCTCCTTTTTGGGACACTGCTGTCCCTTGCCACCTCCTTTTTGGGACACTGCTGTCCCGTGCCACCTCCTTTTAGGGACACTGCTGTCCCATGCCACCTCCTTTTTTGGACACTGCTGTCCCATGCCACCTCCTTTTTGGTACACTGCTGTCCCTTGCCACCTCCTTTTTTGGACACTGCTGTCCCTTGCCACCTCCTTTTTGGGTGCCAGCCAACACCTGGGTCCAAACAGTGTGTGGAAAGAAGAAAATGCTGCATTTCCTGCACTGGTGTTGGTGGCTCCTCGTGCTGCTCCAGAGGGGGATGCAGGCTCCTTCCTAGCACTGGGACTGGCACCAGCACTGTCCTGCTGCCACTGGGCAGCTCTGAAACGAGGAGCACTCGCCTTGCTGGCACCATCTCCAGCCCTGTCTCTGCTACCAGAGCTGCTAAGCCTCCATAAATATGCTTTTATTAATCAAGCAGTGTTTGTTTAGCATAAACCAACTCCCCTGCTAAATGGCTGCAGGAGCAGCGCGTGGTTCACAGCCGTGACTCAGGGCTGCCAGCGCCAGCTTCGCAGGGCTGGGAGGGCACCATCCATCTCTGCTCCTCACTCCCAGCTGCCCCTGGAGCCCTGGGCACAGGGGGCTGCCTCCATCCCCGGTCTGGGTGCTGGGGAAGGCTCCCCAGGGCTGGGCTCCCTCCTTGGGGAAGTGCCCAGAGCAGGATCCATGCTGTCAGCACAACCCTGCTGGTGTGAGGGTGGTGAGCGATCCTCCAACAGCACCCACTGGCACCCCTCTGGTCCCCAAACGGTGCAGCCACAGCTGGCCAGACAGACCCTGAGTCTGGGGGTGTCCCTGCGCAGGAGGGAGCAGCCATGGCCAGGCCCCTTCTCTGAGGAGAGCGCAGCAAGGAGGGACCCTTGGCAGGAGCTGCTGCTTTTGCCCTGTTTGGGAGTGTACAGAGAGATTGGAATGGGGGAAAAAGCAGCTCCTGCCTTTGAAGGGGCAGGCAGGCGATATCTGCTGGGAGAGGAGCTGCAGGCTGCCGGCTCCTCCGCTTGCTGATCCAGTGCCAGGTTGCAGGGGCTGAAGCAGCCTGTGGAGTTAGCAAAATCCTTTATTTTACATTTGATATCTTGTTCAGATCAATAAGGATTCCTTGAGCAATTCGGGGGCTTGTAGTCTCCTGATTAGCTGTCCCTTTATCCAGTTAGATTTTTCTTATCTGGAGTAATTGTTGTTCCAGAGAACATCTACGGCTGCAACATGACCTTACCGGCAAGGGTACGGCTCCCCGAGAAATACAGCTCCCCACGCCGGGCCCTCCCTGCCAGCCCCTCCGCCTTATCTCCCTATAAATTGTTGCTGCGAGCTTTTGTTGCCTTCCCAAGGTGAGCCGGGGCGATCCGGAAGGCAAATAAATAAATCTCCGTTGCTGAAAGGCCCCGGCGGTGGCCGTGGGGAGGAGGAGGAGGAGGAGGGATGTTTGCTGCGGCCACTTGCACACCGAGATGGTGTCCTGCAGGCTCTCTCCAGGAGATTTCTTGTCCGATGGACTTTGACAGGAGTTTTTTATTAACCACTGTGCCTCCTCCATCTATTCCCAGCCCTGGCATCTTTGGTGGGTTTGTGTTCCAGTCTCAGATTGGAAATGAATTGATGGCTAAAATAAAACCCCTCTCCAGATGGGAGGGTGATGGATGAGGGAGGAGAAGGGGATGCAGGGAGGTTGTTCCTTTCTTGAGATGCTGTTGAACATCTTGGTTTTCGCTTTGGTGCTGCTGCCAGGGATGCTCCTGGATACTTGGCACTGCCCTTTGTCTGAATGGGAATGTGGTGCCTTCGGTCTTCTCTTGGGATTTCGTCTCTCCCATCTGATGGGATCTCTCATTTTGCCTAAGCAGTTAATGGAAACGAATGCAGGGCTGACCCTAAAGGCTGGCTGGCACCACCCCTCAAATGCCACCTGACACCGGCAATTCCCGGGAAACAAACAACTCCATTAAATTCCCTGCATGCAGGAGCCGCTCCGGAGCGGCTGTCTCCATGGAGCACCTGCCTGCTGCTCCTCTTTGTCTTCTCCGGGAGAATCAGAGCCACAGGTTTTTTTCTGTGGGATGCCCAGCTCCAGAGTGCTGTCCTGCTCAAATCCCCTGGGGATGCAGCTGGGCAGCTTTTCCCAGAATAAATTACAAGGAGCCAGGGACAGAGATGAGGTGTACTCAGGAAAGCAGCTGGTGGCTGAAGGTGTGGGCGACTGGGTGTTTTTCCAAACACCTGGCAAATGAGCTCCCCACTGGCTCTGGGGAGGATCAACTCTGCTGAGACTGAATGTGGCAAATGGCCTTGGCCAAGATGATGTGAAGGAAAAAATTATCAAACCACCCAAATGCTTCAGCATTTCCAAAATAGACCTGAGTGCCTTTCGGGTCTGGCTCTGCTCCGGTGTGATCCTGCAGGAGGGAGGAATGGGCAAGGATGGTTAGAGGGGGGTGGGATGGTCTGGAAATGCCAGGTGGGCACAGGGACAAGGACAGGCACCAGCTGTGCCCTGGCTGCCACGGCAGAGCCATGCCCAAGGAGGGTCCTTGCCCAGCTGTCACCAGAACACCCTGGGAGCACATCTGTGTCCCGCCGGGAACTGCCAGGCTGCAGCTCCTGCATCCTCGGAGCACCCACAAAACTCAGCCTTGTTTATTTAGCGTTCCTTCCTTGCCTCTTGCTCCCCGTCGCGTGCAAATTGCCTGGAGAATCTGGAGAATCCTGATTGTGTTTAGGTGCCGTTCGAGCCCTTTTTGTGCTTGGTCGAGGACGAGAGCCCAGGGCTGATGGAACCGCAGCCGCACCCCCGGTACCGGCAGCATCGCCAGCCCCCTCAGCATCCCCGGTACCCTCAGCATCCCTGGTACCCTCAGCATCCCCCGGTCCCCGCATCACCCCCGGTCCCCTCAGCATCCCGGGTCCCCGTATCTCCCCCGGTCCCCGCATCTCCCCCGGTCCCCGCATCTCCCCCGGTCCCCGCATCTCCCCCGGTCCCCGCAGCATCCCCCGCTCCGCCCAGCACCGGCGCTGCCGCCGGGAGCCATGAGGGGGAGCTCAGCGCATTCCTTCCCTTCCCGGCTGCGCGCAGGGCTGGCCCGGCTATGCCCAGGGTCCCGGTGCCACCGGGGAGCCCCGCGCTGCCCTCCCGCAGCCTGTCCCCGTCGCGCTGGGGACACCAGGGTGGTGTTCCACACCCGAAACACACCCCTGTGTGCCCGCTGGGGTGGCAGGAGCCTGGGCAAGGCAGGACTGCTGCCCCTGGGGAGCAGTGTCCTCTCGCAGCGTCCTCATCTGGATTGTCACCCTCGCCCCTGTCCCTGCGCCAGGTGTTCCCGTGTGTGCCACACCGGAGTGTCCCAGCTGCTGTGGGTGCTCTGAGGTGGCACCCCTGTGCCCACCTGCCGGGTGAGGGGGCACAGCTCTGTTCAAGGAGCCCCTCGGGGTCTCACTCCGGGGTACAGGGAGATCCCTGGCTCGCAGAGAGTCTGAGATGTCCCCTTGTCACTCCTGGCTGACTCCTGACTCATGTCAGAAGGAGCAGAAAATAGGGGAGATCTTCTGTATTTCAATTTTCTGGGGAAAAAAAGGAGAAATCCCATCCTATGTCTGCAATTATTTTATTATGCAGCACTAATGAAAAATACACTTGAACATCTAAAAAAGGCCTATGGTAAAGAGTTACTTAATGGAATAAATCACTCTAAATTAAGTAATTATCCCTTTGATATATTTTTTCTTTAAAACACCAATTGGCCAAAGGTGCTTCAGTTACGTGAGATAAGGGCTGTGGGCACAGCGAGGGCACATCTCCAGGTAGAGCCACAGCCTTAGGCTGCTCCAGACTGAGGCTGGGTGTGCTGGGAGCTCCGTGTGATGCTGCAAAGCCGAGGGTGCGTGGGTGGGCATGGATGGCACGAGTGGTGCAGGACACAGGGTCCATCCCAGGCTCCTCGCTGGCAGCTCGTGCCAAGCCCAAGGCAGCTGATGTAAGCAAGGGAGGGAGAGAAGCAGTAAATAAATAAGCTAAATAAATAGCTGGGCTTTTCAAGGGGGAAATCAGGGCTGTAAATTAGGCAGGGATTATCTTCTGATCCCACGAACTGAGCTTCGTAAATATGACCAGGCTAACGTGCCCCGGGGCGAGGGAACAGCTGTGCAGGGGTGCCACGGACCAGGCACAGGGTTGGGGCTTGCTCTGGGCAGGGGTGCTCCCACCTTGGCTCCTCCTCGGGAGAAACCATCCCTGTACAGGCTCTCAGCCCTTGGGATTAGCGAACAGCGTGTGCTTGATCCCTGTGCCTTCAGCATCTGCTCCCGGTCCCGGCTCTGCCACAGCACCCAGCCCCGTCCCTGCCCATCCCACCCTCCCCTGGCTTATTTGTTAAATATCCTATAATTATCGAGAAATAAAAGGCTTCTACAGATTAGGGGGTAATTATACTTAATAGGAACAGAATGAATATTCCTGGTTAACCATTTGGGCTTGGGAGGCAGATGGCACATAACCCCGTGCTTCCCTGGGAGCGTGGCAGCCCTGGCACTGTGCTCATTAACCAGTTGCTCTCTGGCTCGGGACCAAAGGCATTAATTGGTTAATCACCCCTGGTGGCTTTGCTGATGAGTTCTCCCGCCCTGTCCTTGCGGTGGGATTGCTCGGTGGGTCTGGGGTGTCTCTCTGGGTGCATCCCCTCCCTGCTGCTCCCCAGGTCAGGAATTCTGGCGTTGTCCCTTCGGGAGGGGCACACCCCCCGTCAGTCGGAGGCTGTGGCAGTGTGACAGGCGATATCCATAACTGCTGGGAATGCTGCACACGGCAATTGCTCCCATCCAGCCCCAGCGAAGATGGAGAGGCTCCCATTATCTCGAGATCCTTCTGCCTCTGGTATCGCAGCCTGGGCACGCGGCACTCGTGGCAATTTGTGTTTTGTCATCTCTGGCACGACGGCGACACCCGGGAGAGAGGTGGCTGCGGTGTGGGCAGGAGGGGACAGCAGCAGGGGTCTCCCGTACGAGGCAGGGTTTGGGGAAGAGCTGCCCCTCAGCCTTCGGGGCTCGAGCAGCCTCTGCCTGGAGGCACCTGGGCAGGATTTGTCGCTGCTGTTGGCAGCCCCTGTGAACACGGGCATTATGGTGTGTTCAAATAACATTAATAAATACAACAGCAGCCACAGGGAGAGCTTGGTATTTACTGTAAATTCAGCATCTAAACAGAGACATCGTTTTGTCTTCTACAGTTTAACACCATTCATAATTCCGTGTTTTAACAGACTTCCCCCGGGGCCCCGAGATGCCTTTTTTATTCGAGGCTATTCCCAATTACCCGCTGTGCCTCTCCAGAGCTGGCTGCTGCTTAAACACACGCAGGGCTGCCAGGGCTGAGCTGCAGAAGCTGTGTTGTCACCCAGGGCCTGTTCTCCTGTCCCCTTAATGGGACCCTTGAACCTCTGCACTGGTGGGAATTCACCGGTGCCGCCGCCTGGGTCCTCTGCATGGGGCTCTCCTCTGTGTGCATATAAATAAATATATAAAAATATAAATATATCTATATAGGTATGATTCATCACAGTTGCCACGGAGCCTCTCTCCTCCTTCGAAGGCCTTTGCAGAGCAAAGCACTCGCTGTCCCCTCTTCTCTCATTTGGGGCTACCCCCCCAGAACATGCAGCTTCTTGCCCCCCAATAAAAAAATCTCTGTGAAAAATTAATTTAGCCAGGACTAATCAAATTGTGCTGGGCAGCTGCTGTCATTTATTCCCCGCAGGGTGCGTGGCCCTGTGATGCTCCGTAAAAGGTGGAAATAAACCTGGGAATGAGCCGTGCTCAGTCCTTCCCGGCTCAGACCAGCCAGGCTGGCACCAGCCCTCCCTCCTGGGACCCAGCTTGCTTTTGAACCGCCAGGGATGAATTTATTTGGGGTCTTCGTCATTTACCTGGTTTTCCTGGCAAATGAATTAATGTGCCTGGGATGGGGAGGGGCTGCAGGTGGACCAAAGGCAGATCAGATCCCAGGGGAGCTCCCGTGAACAGAGCAATCGCGGTTGGTGTCGCTCATTTTGGGTGTTGGTGCTCCCAGCCCTTCTGAGGTGGGGATGCTCTGGGAGAGCCTCACCCCTGTGGGGCTGCCAGGAGCCTCTGTCCTTGCTGGGGCAGAAATGTGCCTCCTCTCCATCCTTATCCAGCCCTTCAGCCTTCCCTCAGCTCCCAACTCTGGAGTTCAGCAAGAGCACATCAGCGCTCTGCCTCCTCTCGCTCTTTTCCTCCTTCCCTGTGCATATCTGGGGGAACCCCATGGGTTTTGTTGGGGGAACCCTCTCGACCTGCCCCTGGCCCTCTGTCCCAGCAGTTCCAGGGCTCCATGTGGGAGAAGGGAGGTTTTGCCACCTAATAAATTTAGATTTAATTTGCAAGTGAAAAAGAGCGTTTTCTTTTGTAGCTGATGCTGCAGCCCAAATGTCTGAGCTTCTAGGGTTTAAGTCTAATTAACTGCATTTCACAGCTTATTTAAAGAAAAGAATGGAGGCATTAAAATTGTAAAATCTAATTTTTAAGTAAATCTTTCAGCACAAAATGAATGTCGCAGTCTCCCAGCCGCCTTGGCAATATATCTCTTGTCTTCAAATTTCAACATGAGCTTTTGCAAACATGAAATTATTCATTAGACCGTCTGGTAAAAGGATAAATAAGTGTCGCTTCACATCCAAGATCTCCCGGTTTTCCATTTAGCAAAAGATTGGCTTATTCAGGATGATGCGGAGAGGCCGATGGGAGGCGGGAGGGAACAGATAACTCACGGGCCAGGTGCTCTGGATGGACTCTGCTGGGCCATTTGGAGGAGTGAGTAGTGAATCTCCCTAGAATTTTGTCCATTTCCCTGGAATTTTGTCCTGTTTATTTTACCTGGTCCATTACAGCCCAGCATCGCTTGGGATTGCCCTGGCCCTGGCTTGGCTGTCCTCTTCCACGCTCCTCACACCATCAAAGGGAGCCTGTTTCCGCCCTCCTTAAAAAGGAATGGGTTTTTTGGAATTGAAACTATTATTTTAACAACTCCATATTTTTTATCACTTTTAAAAACCCCAGCGATTTGTCTTTTGCTTGATTAAAGTCACAATTAGCTGCAGGAGCGAGGTGTTCAATGCTAATGCAGAGCCTGGCTGGATGCTGAGGCTCAGCCTCGGTGCTCCTGATCCCTCCAAGCCCCGGACAGAGCTGGGGTGTGCCTTGGGGACAGGACAGAGCTGGGAGGTGCCTTGGGGACCAGAGAGAGCTGGGAGGTGCCTTGGGGACTGGACAGAGCTGGGGTGTGCCTTGGGGACCAGAGAGAGCTGGGGTGTGCCTTGGGGACCAGAGAGAGCTGGGGTGTGCCTTGGGCACCGGACAGAGCTGGGGTGTGCCTTGGGGACAGGACAGAGCTGGGGTGTGCCTTGGGCACTGGACAGAGCTGGGGTGTGCCTTGGGTACCGGACAGAGCTGGGGTGTGCCTTGGGGACCAGAGAGAGCTGGGGTGTGCCTTGGGGACTGGAGAGAGCTGGGGTGCGCCTTGGGGACAGAACAGAGCTGGGGTGTGCCTTGGGGACAGGACAGAGCTGGGGTGTGCCTTGGGCACTGGACAGAGCTGGGGTGTGCCTTGGGGACAGGACAGAGCTGGGGTGTGCTTTGGGCACCGGACAGAGCTGGGGTGTGCCTTGGGGACCAGAGAGAGCTGGGGTGTGCCTTGGGGACTGGAGAGAGCTGGGGTGTGCCTTGGGGACAGGATAGAGCTGGGGTGTGCCTTGGGGACTGGAGAGAGCTGGGGTGTGCCTTGGGGACAGGACAGAGCTGGGGTGCGCCTTGGGGACAGGACAGAGCTGGGGTGTGCCTTGGGGACAGGACAGAGCTGGGGTGTGCCTTGGGGACTGGAGAGAGCTGGGGTGTGCCTTGGGGACAGGACAGAGCTGGGGTGTGCCTTGGGGACTGGAGAGAGCTGGGGTGTGCCTTGGGGACAGGACAGAGCTGGGGTGTGCCTTGGGGACCAGAGAGAACTGGGGTGTGCCTTGGGCACTGGACAGAGCTGGGGTGTGCCTTGGGGACAGGACAGAGCTGGGGTGTGCCTTGGGGACCTGCAGGAGGTGCCAGCCCAGCCCCGGGGTGTGCCGGGGCCGAGCTGAGCTGTAATTAACAGTGGGATGCGGAACGCGGGGGAGAAGTAATTAACGGCTGAGGAATGCACGGAAAAATGATGCTCATTAGCACACCCCACGATCCCGGGCTGGAAGGAAAGGGGATGTGAGGATGTGAGGTGTGGCTTGGCATTGCTCAGGTTGTGTCAGAGCCAAGTGGTGCTGGGCTCTGTGGGCAGTGGGGGCTCAGGGAAGGGGGTCCCCTGTCCCCCTCCCTTACCCACAGCCTGAGAGCAGGCAGCACCAGCCAGGGGATGCTCCACCAAGGATTCGGACAGGGAATCTCATATCCAACCCTTGAAAAGCCCATTTGGAGCGTGTGGAGATCACCTGGAGACAGATGAGCTGTGTCTGTGAGAGCAGTGGTGACAGCCTCACCTCCTGCCCTGCACTGCGGGACAGCCTGGAGCTGCCTCCTGGATGTGGGGGCATTCCAGGGAAATAACGACCCACACAGGGCCTGGCCTCAGCCAAAATACCCCAAAAATGACTGGTGAAGTGGAACGTTTCAGGTTTAGTTTAGTTTTGCAGAAGTATTGCACAAATGAAAACAGAAGAGTGGCTGAAATCTTGTTTCAGCCAGGGAATTGATATCCGGTGATCAACATCAGTCCTGGATCCAACTCATTTCTCCCAGCATCTCCCTGCTGGGTGCTGAGAGCTCCCTAGAGGGATGGGTCCTCTGGAATGGGGACCCACAGGCCCCTAGAGGAAAGTTTGCCTCCAACAGAGTGAGATTGGGGCTGATCCTGGGAAGCAGAAGCTAATTTTTCCCCAGCCAGGGCTGTCCCATCTGATGTCTGTCCATCTTGCGCCTCTGAGCAGGGCAAAACCCTGCCAGGATGGAGCCAGGAGTGGGAGCAGTGCTTTGGGTATCTCCTGGCAGTGCTGCTATTTCTTGTTGGTTTTTAATTCTGAATTACAATGCGTTTCTGCAGGCTCTACTGTATCCCCGGAATCACGCTTTGTGCTAAATCAGTCTGTGGCAATCAATGCTTTTCTAATGAATTCTGAATTCCTGATGTCAGGACATTGTGCTGCTGCTTGTTTTTTCCCTGCCCTTCTTTTTCCTCTGCGTTATTCCTCTGAGCTGCATAACACACATTCCAAGTGTGTGTGTATATTTATATATATACATATATATATATTTAATTTTTTTCCCTTCCTCCCCTCTGCAGACCTCATTGGCAAAGTTAATGGTGTGTTTCTGGAGTAATTAGAATGATTTAAATGGCCTCATAACAAAGTTCTTCTGCAGGAGCAGAGGCTTCTCACCCTCTCTATCTGTCATATCTAGGCTGGGAGTGGTGGTGGAGGGAAAACGTGGTGGGAAATGGAGGGGAGCAGCCCCCCAGGCAGGAGATCGGGGTGCAGGCAGTGGGAATTAATTATTCATGGCCAGCAGCTCGGCAGGATTTGTTTGTACACCTGGAAATCAATTGCAGCGAGGGGGTGGCTCTTGTGGCAGTGACCCCCTGTCCCTTCCCCTGGAGCTGGCACAGTGCTGTGCTCCAGCCCTGCCTGGGGATCCATGGCTGGAAGGATCCTTGCCAGCACCAGAGTACTCAGGAATATTTCCAGGCTGAGTTTTTTTGCTGGATCTGCAACCAGCGATGCCTTTCGAAGCCATTGCTGCCTCCAGCCGTTTGCTGTCCACCTTCTGCTGAGTCCCCAGGAAAAATCCCACACCTGCTCTGGCCAAAGCCAGCCCAGGCCACCCAAAGAGGTGTGAGGAGGAGCTCACCCCCACGATGCTCCCAGCCCCTGCACATCCAACCTCCGTATTTTGGCCCCAAGGGATGCGCTCGCCATGGCAACCGCTCCTGCTGTCCGGTGGTCCAGCATCCCTGGGGCTGACCGAAGGTCCATCCCGGGGTCTCCACGGTCCTGCGTGGACACTCCAGGATGGAGTGCCTTTGGAGGCTCCTCTTGTGTTCCCAACAGGGCCTCAGAAATTAAGAATCAATCCGATTATTCAAGCCCATAAACAACATCATAAAAATAACATCAATTTGCACAGAAAGGCGCTGCATTAATGCGCTGAAATAATGATGCACTTTTACAACATAAATTTACAATCAATCTTGCTTTTAACACCGTGAAACAACAGTTGGAGGAGGATCAATCCTTCGCCTGAATTAGACGCTTGAGTCAGAGATGCTTCGGGGGTTATTTTTGGAAGCTTTTAGCACCGGCTCTGGCAGGGCTGTCGCTGTCGGCTCCGCGTGCGACAGCGGCTCCGCAGCACCCGGCGGGACACCGGGAGGTCGCAGCAGGAGCTGTGCAGGCTCTGCCTGCCTTGCCTTTCCCGGAGCGCGGGGGTGGGCGCAGGGTGCGCCGTGGGAAGGGGAGCAGGGAGGTGCGGAGCTGCCCAGAGCAGAATGGGCTGTGCAGCTCTGCTCCTGCAGGCTCCGGTCCCCACCTGGGGCTGCGAGCACAGGGGAACCCTCCCGGGGCAGGGAGGGAGCCTGCCCGGCTCCCCTGGCCCCACAGAGCTGCCCCAGCCTGGGCACTTTATGTCCCAGGGAAGCAGATTCACCTGGAAAAAGCCAGACAACTGCAGCTCTATGCGCCGGCCTTGCCAAAAAGCATCCCTCGCATTTTCCCCACTTCTCCTGTCCTGTAAAACACTCCGGGGGCTCAGCAGTGACCATTGCTGTTGCTTCCCAGAGCTGCAGCCCACCCAGGTAATTTTTCCGAGTGCCTTTCCAGTGAAGGCTCAGACTTTTTGGACCCCAGGTCCCCAGGCCCGGCTGCTACAGCTTTTTAGCACAGCTTTCTATTTTTATTATTTTTACTTATAAATGGGCCCCAAAATGAAATCTCTGCTTATGGAGAGATTGATTAGTGAACCAACTCAATTATGTCTTTAGCCGAGAGCTATATTAAGTAATGCAGCAAAATTATTGCCGTGTGCAGATCCATTTTGTTAAGCAGCTGTTTGCTGGCCCGAGGAGGAGAAGATGGAGGTTAAAATGTTTTTATGGCTCTGGAGACAGCCAGGGACCCCAAAGCCATGGGGCGGCCGATCCCAAGGCGGGTGAGGGGACAGTGTGAGCCCAGCTGAGCTGGGAACACTTCCCGAGGGAAGAAAAACCATCCCCGAGGCCAGGCTGTCCCACCACGCGCTCTCCAGCTGTGAGCCTCTTGTAATTCCCTGGGTTTTGGTGCCTGCCTGGCTCTGCTGCAGCAAAGGGCTCACAAAGCCACGGAACTGGAAGGGATGGAGCTGTAGAAGAAGCATCTTTTACATTTCCCTTCCTGGATGTGGTCATCAGCAGTGGTGTTCCTTGGCAAGGATTCCCTTCGCTCCGGACACTCGGCGCTGGGGTTTATGCAGGCTGCTCTCAGCTGTACTCCATGGCCCGGGTTTATAGACAGCGAGGATGGGGAATGCTCCTGGGAGAGGCTCAGGCTTTCCTGTTAAACAGCTTCCAGGGAGCTCAGGCAGCTCCAGCAGGATCCTCTCCCTAGTTAATAGGAAACTGCGCTCATCTTCTTATTCGGAGAGACTTTTGGAATACAATTAACTTCCACACTGCGTTTGTACTTCCCAAACCTAATTTAGAGGTGCAGGGACAACGGTGTTCCTGCCGGGAACAGGTACATACAGACACAGGAGGATCCGGGTCAGGCCTGGGTGCAATTAAAGCTGTGTTCCCTGTGCTCAGGTGCTTTCCTGCACACTGCTCTGCCTGCGGCTGCAATCCCAAATGCCATGGCAGGGAGAGGGGAAAGGGCTGCCTGCTCCTGTGATGAGCACCCCCTTGGTGCTCCCACCTTCCAGACAGTGTGGAACACGAAATAAGGAAATAGGGAACACGAAATAGGGAACGGTTGATGCCATCCCTAATGCTCTCCAAGGGCCTCCCGAGAAGCATCATGTTCTTCATGAGCAGATGCCACCAAGGCCCTCCCCTGGACCAGCAGAACCCACAATGTGAACTCACCACCCCCCATTTCCCAATGTCTGTGGGGAGAAGCCAGTTGGATGGGAAAGCTTTTCAGTGATGTGGAGCATTTCCGAGGATTTCCTCCCAGACGTCACCTGTGAGCACTGGAGAGCTCCTGGTGACGATCCTCACCCTCGGGAGGAAGGCAGGGAAGAGGAGCAGCCGTGCTGGGGCGGCTCCAAGGAGGGACGGCAGGATCTGGCTGCCCTGCTAGTGATGAGTGTGAAAAGAGGGATCCAGATCCCTGCTCTGTAGGATATGTCCCAAGTGACACCTGAATTTGGGAATTTCCTCCCCAAATTTCTCACAGTGCTGGTTTTCCTGTGGCATGCAGATCCCCGGGACAAGCCCATCCTAAGCCCTGCCTGCACCCCTCTGGCTCTCAGGGTGGAGCGAGGGGGCCCTCCTTACAGCCCCTCCTAACAGTGCCCGACAGCTCGTTATGGCCCGCAGGCTCGGGTGAAATAATGAGTTTTCATTGCCGTGCCATAAACTTTATGGAAGTTATAAAGGAATGGAGCTCCGCGCCGGTGCACGCCGGCACCTGGGAAGTGCAGGGGGTGGGGGCTCGGGGCTGCTCTGGGCACTCCATGATGATTAATTAGGGCAATGGTGGTAATTGGTGCTGAGCAGGGCTTTCTGCTGCCTGGGGCAGGAGGGCTGGGGGGATCTGTGGGGCTGTGCGGATGCACATGGACACGTACGGGGAGAGGCCATGAACTGAACCCCAGCCTTGTTCAGCTGCACGCGTGGGTCACATGTTTTATTGACTGTGGCGCCGTTCCATCTGTTCCAGCCTGACATTTCAGGTCCTTCCTCCTCCTCCTCCTCCTCCTCCTCCTCAAATCTTTGCTTTTACAGCAGCTCCGCTCCCCAAAGGCAGCTTTTTTCTCCTGCTGCATTTCCAAACCTCCAGAGGATTTCTTTCCCTGCGTAATGCTTAAAGCTCATCCTGTTCCAGACCCCTACCATGGACAGGGACATTTTCAACTATCCCAGGTTGTTCCAACCTGGCCTTGGACACTTCCAGGGATGGGGCAGCGACAGCTTCTTTGGGCACCCCCACCGTCACAGGGAAGAATTTCTTCCCAATATCCCATCTCTCCCTGCCCTCTGGCAGTGGGAAGCTATCCCCCTTGTCCTGTCGCTACAGTTCCTGATGAATCCTTCCCATGAAATTCATCCCAGGCCTGGGAGAACCTCACTCCTTGTTCCTGGGGACGGTGGCAGGCTGTGGCACTGACCTGGGCTTGCCCCACGGCAGAGGGACAGCCCCGAGAGCTGCAAAGGGCGCTATGAAATATTTAATTCAATTGAACAAGTCAATAGCGTCGGTGCTGTGGGAGGGTCCGGGGCTCGCTCGCAGCCTGCTCTGGTTAACAGAGCACCTGGGCAGGGAGGATCTGCTGATCCAGGCAGGGCTGTTACACCGCGCTCGATGCCGCCGGAGAGGCAGCATTAACTGGGAGGCATCGATTTCGACATTAGCCGGCTTTTACATTCGAAAGCAGATGATGCAAGGACCTTCAATTATCTTCAAAGCAACTGAAGGGAAGGAAATTGGTCTTAGATGTGGTAAATAGACTCCGCAAACTCTACTGAAGCATGCAAAGATGTACACAAGGGAATTACAGATCCTTGCCTAACTGGCTGGAGTTTACTCAAAAATGTGATTGGAATTCTCCGGATTTCACGGGAGGATGTTTTGGCTCTAATCTGATCTGGGGTTTGTTAATCTGATTGGGATTGTTGCTGTAGGAAGCAATCTCCACCTGGCATTTCCTGAGGGTCAGGTCCTGCACAGGAGTGCCTGGAAAGAGAGATTTCCACCCAAAGTAACTCTATGAGTTATTGGCATTCAACTCACCTGGTTTGGTCCTGGTTTGACTTTTTGGGGAGATTTTTGGTTAGTTTTTTTCTGATATATTTGCATGTGTGGGACCAGATTTTCCCAAGAGCAATGAAGCAGCCAGGGAATATTTCTTTGGCTCCTGAATAACCCGACTATCCCTGCAGGTGCTGTGCACAAAAAAAAGGTCTCTCCCAGCCTCTCTGCAGCCTGCTGGCCCCTGTAGGGCAGGGCTCCCCCTTCCCGAGGGAATCCCTGCACCGTGGTGGGATCACCCTGTGCCCCCCAGCCCCTCGGCACTGCCATCGCACGCAGGGATTCCCTGGCACAGCTCTCCATCCGCCTGGCACAGGGCTGCAGGGATCCCAGTCGGGCTCAGCCAGGGCCTTGCACAAAGCACATAAAGCAGCATTTTTCACTCGCCACCCTCTGCCTTTCCACGAGGATAGCGGCGCTCCCTGCGCATCCCTCGTCCCCAGGCATTGCTCTAACAGGTGATTAATGCTCCCGGGGAGCAGGACCCTCCCTGTGAGCCAGCACCGCTCCCCTCTGTGCCAGGCAGGAAACAGCAGCAGGAAAACACCGCTGTTATTGTGCCGAGGCTTAAATAAGGAAATCCTGTGTAAAATGGTTTTTTTCTCCCAACCTTGGTGGTTTCCTCAGCCCCAAAGGTTGTATCGAGCAAACACACCAGATCTTTCCAACGAGGATTATTGACTGGGAGTCACACACCGTGTAAACAGGGCTGGCAGGTTTGATCTGCAGCGCAGCCGTGTCAATGCTCCGATTGATCCGAACGCGGGGAGCTCAGAGCCCCGGAGGAGATCGGGCTTGGTGTGTGGGAGCAGAGCTGGCAGGGACAGCACCGCCTGGGCAGCGGGGCCCTGTCCCCATGGCAAGGAGGACACCTGGCACAGACTCCCAGGGGCGCAGGGAGATCAGGGACCCACAATCCATGCGCTGAGGCACCGCTGCCCAGCCCAGCAGGATTTATCTGCATCAGGTCAGGCTGGGTTTGCTCTTCCCATTGCTTAGCAACACGGCAGGGCTGCTGGAGCTGGAGGGGAAGCAGAGAACCACAGGGGGCTGAACTTGGCTTTGCCTGTGCTCGGTCACAGCAGTGTCAGCACCCTGTCCCTGTCCCCATCCCGGCCTCTGGTGTGGGGTGGTGACGGAACGGAGCTCTGTGGGAGTCTCAGGCTGTGTTTATTCCTGTGTTTATTTTGGACTGTATGGAATGGGTGGTTTATGCTCTGCTGCGGTGTGTGGGCACTGCTGGAAGCAGTTTGGGGTATCCTGAGTGGTCTGCTGGGTCAGGTGGAGTGCCGGCACCCAGAATGCCTCTCCCAGGCTGGGACAGTCCCCACTAAGTGTACAGAAATAACACGAGCACGGTGTGAGGTGGATAGCCTCGTTCATGAGCCAGGGGGAATGCAGTCCATGGAAATCCCAAGGGCTCCGCTCCGTCCCTGTGCCAGCACCAGGCAGGCAGAGGGCGAGGGATGCGATTCCAGGAGCTGAGCCTGGCCTGTCAAGGAAACTTCCCTCGAAACCCTCGGTCTCATTAGCTATTTCCAAGGAGCAGGATGACTCTCCGGGTGCGTGAGTCAGCAGCGGCGGCGCGCTCGGCACCAATGGGATAAACAGAGCCGCTGTGACAAGGGAACGGCAGCGCTGTCGCTCTCCGAGGGAGCCGTGGAGAAGGAGCTGCCGGGGCGGGCGGCATGGCTGGGAGCCAGGGGGATTTGTGCAGGAGAGGGGAGGCAGGCGGCAGCGATTCCGGCGCTGTGAAATCGCTCGTGCGTTTGGATTAAATACGGAACTCCGCAGCGACGAAAAAGCCAAAACACAAGCTGCAGAGACTCCTGGCCGCAACATGGGGGATCTGAAAGCCTCGTTCAGGATTTTATCTCCTCCGGGTACGGCTGCTGGGGTGCAGTGAAGCGAGGGAGAGCCCTAGCCATCCGTGCCCTGAGCATCCCCCGGCCCCGCCCGGTGGGAGCAGGCCTGGGCAGTGCTGGGAATCGCACAGGGCTCCCCAGAGCTCTCTGGAGAATGTTTTACATTTTCACCCCCAAATAATCCCCCCTCGCTCTGTAATTACCCTTCTCTAGCCACATTTTCTGTTCTCTGGTAATTAAATCAAGCAGCACAAGGGCAGAAATACCTCGTGAGCTCTGCTCTGGCATTACATCAACACCTCGAAGCTGCCAATGCCTCCGTTTTCCTGCACAGCCTCCACTCCACTCATTGGGAACAGACTGTTGAATCTCATTTCCCATCTCTCGGGGCCTCTGGGACCCTGTGCCCAGGCTGTGAGAGGGGAGCAAGGTGCTGGCTCTGCCCGAGGGCTCCCTGGAAAGGATGGGAGCCCAGGGGCAGGGCTGGGGGCTCAGTGCTGTGTTCCCCTCACCTGGACCCGCAGCCCTGGGCAGGTCACAGAGTGTGGGCTGGCAGATCCCAGCAGCCCGAGCTGCGGGCGCCTGGCCCGGGTTCCGCACTGTTTGCCTGGGATGTCCTCCAAACGGCGTCCAGTCACAGGGAATTTTCAGCCTGAACGGTGATTTGGCTCCGTCCTGGAGGTAGCAGAAGGTTTCCCGTGCCGCCGGGGGCCTCCAGCAGCTCGGGCAGGGATTGTGGTGTGTGTCCTTTGGGCTGGAGGCTGTCAGCAGGGCAGTGGGCAGGTCCGGAGCCGGGAGGAGGATGGGGACAGACCGGGATAACCAAATTCCTCTCTGTGTGGGACAGGTCCAGCGCCCATTGCCGAGGCAGGGATGCTGCACGCCAGGAGCACTGTGCCCTGGGAGATGGGTGCTCCTCCCGCCGGAGCTATTTATCTTGGGAGAAACAGAGGAATATTTTGTATCTTTGACAAAGCAGCACTTTACAGGCGCTTGACACTTTATTAACTAATCTCTGATACTTGAGTAATTTATTATGTTTAAGCTGGTGCCATCAAGTCTCTCAGCAGTGTCCGTGTGCGCCGGGAAATAAATTAAAGACTGTCCAGAGATACTTGGCTCATCGCTGTGATTGCTGGGCTGGCGAGATGGAGGGCTAAGGTTCTCTCCTCCTGCAAATTGGAAATTAGGAATTAATAAGATGACAGGCCAGAGAGCCCCACTGGCTGCGTCTGGCGGAGAGCTGCTGGTGGGGGAACGGGCACGGCGCTGGCACGGCGGCTCCGGGAGCGGGCACGGCACTCGCTGGGTGTCCCATCCAGGGAGAGGGAGGCTCCAGGAAGCCTCATGGCATGTCAGCCTTTCCAAGGAGTCAGTGGGATAATGTGGATAATTACAGGCCTGTCAGGCGGGCATCAGATCCTGGACAATGTAATGGAAGAGCTGACATGGGACCTCATTAATAAAAAATTAAAGGAGGTGTTATAACAAATGCCAATCAACACGGGGGATGGAACACAGCCCTGATTCGATTGCAAGCCTGCCTGATGAAGGTATCGATGCTGATGAGGTGCTCCTCGGCTCCAGGAGATGGCCCAGCCATGCTCCAAAGATTTGGGATGGAGGCTCGGGGTCCCCCCTGGGCTGGGGGTCACCGGCTGGGGCAGGTGACAGCTCTTCCCACGGCAGTGGCACAAGGAGATGCTGAGCTGCCCCATCCGCCCGTTCCCATGGCAACGCACAATTCCTGGCTGAGGGAGGCAGGAGCTGTTCTGCTGCGGATGGACGAGCCTGGGCTGGGCTTGGGGCTGGGTCCTCCTCCAGCCATGGCCCCCACGAGTGCTTGGGCAGGGCTGGCGGGTAATTAAAACGTGTGCCATCAGCAAACAACGACTGAAACTTTAATTACTCAGCCTGGGTTTCCCCCTCCCCAAATTGCCCAACTCAGGGAAAGAAGCAAGAGTAGGGAAGGAGTCTGAGGGCAAAACCTGATTACGTTTATTAAGCCAATACAAAAACTCGGTGCTGTAATAGTAATTAAATTAATTATAAAAGCAATTTGCTTCTGAAAATGGGATTTGACAGCCCATGGGCCGCTGCAGGGATCTGACAAGCTGGGATAGAGCGGGCAGGATGCAGCCCAGGCAGGATGCAGCCCCACCCTGCCCCTCCATGGTGCCCACGGCCACCACGGGCCTTTGCTCCAGGGAGTTTGCTCCATTTGTCACACGTAGCAGGATGGATTTGGGGGACAGACACAGAGCTCTGTCCTGCCTTTCCCATCCTGCCTTTCCCCTCAGAAGTAGGTGAGCTCTTCTTGCTTTGGAATGCTGGGATTTTTTGGGTGAGATATGCGGAGGGAAAAGCCAGAGGAAAAGTTGCAAGAGGGATATCTCCACTCCCTTATCACATCCCATTCGATGCCTGCACTCTGTAACCTGCCTGGTGCCAGTCAGGGGACGGTTTGTGACTCTGTTGAAAGTGAAAAATCATCTGCTGAAAGATGAGAAAAGTGCTGGCTTAGAAATGACACGTTTTTGGCCCAAGCTGCTGGGTCTGGAAAGCTGCTCCGAGGAAGCAGATTGCTTTCAACCAGAAAGGGTTTGATTGAAAACCTTGTTTTCTGTGGGAGGGAAAAAGTTTTGACAAAATGTTTTTATGGTAGCCTGGGCCCCGTCTCGCCGCCGGCTCTGGAAGTCACTTTCTCCTCTCATCAGAGAGCTTCCCTGGGCACCCCGGGGCAGCCCCGTGCTGAGGATTTGATTTTGAGTATGTTTTTGCAGCCAGGCAGAGGGGAGGATGGGGCAGCGCCACTGGGGTGCTGGAGGATGAGGGAGAAGCTGCCCCAGTCTGGTTTCCCCTGCGTTGCAGAGGGTCTGTGATCGGTACCTGCCGTGGTGTTCCCAAATTGCTTCTGGCTGCCGTGCAGAGCAATGGGCTCTGTGTTTGCACAGCCTGCTGGGTTGTGTTTTGCCATTTTGCCTCCTTTAGTAAACGATGGAGGTGGCTTCTGCTGTGCAAAGTAGGTCAGACCCTGAGCAAAGGGTTTTCCAAGCGCCCTGGGTTGATGAGGGAAGCACCGTCCTCTCCTCTCTCCTGTCCTGCTCCGTCCTCCAAAGGCATGCTGGCACACAACCACTTTTAACCACTGGGTTCGAGCAGCAAATTATAAGTTAAATTATAACTAATGCCCAGCTCTTGCTGGGCTCTGTCTGCTCTGCCAGTGCAGGAGCTGCTCCCCCAGCCCGGCTCTGCATCCAGGCCAGTGCAGTCATTATGTCTGCGGGGCGCCGGGCTGCAGCCCTCGGCCTGAAAAATGCATGAGTGTGCTCCTTCCCTGGGAGCAGGGCAGCTCAGCCTTCAGCATCCTCCTCAGCATCCTCCACGGCCCTGGGAGTGGCAGTGGAGCCGTGCTCTGCCTGCACGGGCAGGCAAACCCTCCCACTGCTGCTCTTGCTGCAGCTGGCACCGGTTCCTCACTGCAATTTCCAGAAAAATCCTATTTTTCCGAGGGGTGTGCAGCCCACCTGAGTGGCAGGGCAGAGGGACGCTGCTCTGCCCAGGCTGTGACGCCGCCGTGGCATTGCCATGGTCCCATCAGCTGATGCAGCAGGGAGGGGACCCCCAATGCCAGCGGCTCTTGTGGGGGTCTCCAGTGCTTGCCCACGATGGGCATCGAGCAGGAGGGTCCCTCCCTCCTGGGCTGGGGGACATGGGGACAGGGCAGCTGGAAATGCCAGTGGGGCTGCACCGGCGGGAAAAGCTGCGGGCACGCCGCAGAGAGGATTTCTCAGCCCAGCAGGAGCCTCCCGGGCAAGTCTCTGGGAAGATGAGAGAGTTTTGGAGTGCTGTTCCCTAAGTTCAGCAGACAGCAAAGTGCTGGCTAAGCTGCTCCTCTGGCTCACCCTGCGCTTTCCCCGCCGGGTTTCTGTGCAGGTGTAATGGATGGAGAAGAGTGGGATTGAAGGTCTTGGGGGCAGAGAAGACAGCGTGTGAGCCATCAGTCAGGTGCAAAAGCAAAGTAGTAACATTTCAGGGCAGTAATTTTTAATAATTTATGAGTTTCACTCGGTTCCCAGAGTGTTATTACCTCACTTAACATCATTTACAAATTACACATGATCCCATCAATTGTAGTAAAGTGAGGAAGTGTCTGGGAGACGCTCAAAAATCAAATGCTATAGAGCAAATGAGAATTTATGAACCCGAACGGGCTGCAGTGACGGCGGGGGCTGCCATGCAGTGCCCGGGTGCCACCCTCCCCAGGGCTGCTGCTCGGTCCCCACGCTGTGTGTCCCTGGCATGAAGGGTGGTGGCTGCAGAGGGTGAGAGAAGGGGCGAGAGTGAGCTGTGGGACCTGTCCCCACTCGTGCTTTGTCCTGTGATTCCCGCAAGGAAGGAAGGAGGGAAGCAAGCCCTGGTCCTGCTCTCCTCCTCCTCCTCCTCGTTAGCGCTGCATCCCAGGCGAGCTGGGGAAAGCGCCACTCGCTTTGTGTCACTGGTGGCACAGAAAGCTTCTCCATGGCAACCCAGCCAGCGGCGGGCAGGATGTGTCCCGCTGGGATGCTGTGCCAGAGGGGCACAGGGCACCCGGCGGGCAGCACCGGCACCGGGGGGTTCAGGGGGCTCCAGCAGAGCCCCTGGGGATGTGGAGGAAGGGAAGGGATGCCCATGGCGTGAGCAGCTCGTCCTGTGGGATGCTGAGCGGGGTGGAGTGCCTTGGTGTGGTCTAAATGAAAGGTTGGGAGGAGCATCCCCGGTGCGCTCGGCGCGGGCAGGGCTCCCTGGGCGCGGAGCTGCGGTCCCCAAATTGCCAGGGATGCTCGTGGGCTCCATGGCCAGGAACTGCCTCATCTACAAACAGATTATTTTTAAGTGAAAAGACAGTAGCAGCTGCTTAAATGCATTGACTTGTTGAAAACCACACAGATTTGGGTACTGATGGCACCGAGTGCTATCGCTGAGGTGTCTCGGCCCATCTGCGTAAAGTAACTATTGATTTTGGTTGATATGCATCGATTCCAAGAAAACTGCCCTGCTTTGAAAATGAACTTCCAGTAGTTTCAAGGGAAGAGGCAGCGAGCGGCGTCTCTCTCTCGCAGGGCTCCCTCCTTTCCTTAGAGGTGGCTCGTGCATCTGAAAAACAGCAGCGAAGGCAAACAAATAGCTCGGAGGGAATTAAAACGCATCGATCCTCGGGGCAGGGGATAATGGCCTCCGCTAAAAGCTTTTGGAGACGTTAATACATCGCTTTGAATAAAGATCTGCCTCCGCCCGCACTCGCCGGGGTGGGAGATGGGGAGCTTCGCCTGCCCTGTGCGCTCCCCGCGGGCTGCGGGAGGCCGGGCAGTGCCAGCTGTCCCTCGCTGTCCCCCGCTGTCCCCCGCTGTCCCCCGCTGTCCCTCGCTGTCCCCCGCTGTCCCCCGCTGTCCCTCGCTGTCCCCCGCTGTCCCTCGCCGTCCCTCGCTGTCCCTCGCTGTCCCTCGCTGTCCCTCGCTGTCCCTCGCCGTCCCTCTGTCCGTCCAGCCGCGGTATCTCCTCCTTGCAGGCATTTTAATTGGCAGGGAAGGGCAGTGCCTCGGCAGCGGGTCCCGGGCAGCCTGACCTGGCAGAGCTGCACCGTCCAGACCAACAGGCAGAGAGTCCATCTGGGAGAGCCAGCCCGAGTCCCTCCAGCAAGTCCTCTCTGTTAATTAAAAGTATTAATTGGCATACAGCCTGTTTGTTTAAAGAGGCAGTGGCTTCTGCGGTGCCTGGCAGCAATTAGAGCTGCCCAGAGATCGGACACAGGTCTGGAGAGCAGAGCAGGTGACGGATTTCTGTCCCCATCCCTGGGGAGGACAGTGCTGGCTCTGGAAGCTGGAGGGGGCAGGGACCCCAAGGAGTGCCCACGGGGCTGGATCCAACCCTGGTGCAAGCAGGAGCGTTTGAATGTCAGGAAACACATTTTTGGTGAAAGGTGTGACTTCTCATGTGTTGCCTTCCTTTCACTGATTAATTTGCACTGTAAGCCACAGGAGGGATGCCTCTGTTGCTGTATTTCGTGGTCACTCCTGAGCAGCCTGGATGCTGTTCCTGCACCCCGGGAAGGGGATGGGATGCAGTGCCGGCACTGGCATCGTGCCCTGGCCAGGCAGGCCGTGGGTGACAGCTCCAGGGGTTCAGACGCTCCGCCCTGACTCTGTTAAAGTCCTTGCACTTCCATTTCTGAGCCTAGTCTGGGAGCGACACGAAAATTAGATCTAATAATGAATGATTACAACTTCCAAGGTAAGTCTAGTTGGTTGACTAATCAATTTGGTTAAGTGAAAATCCATAGCAAATGAGGCAGCGGCAGTACAACATTTCTCCATCCAATTTAAATTAAAACACCAACCATAATAATTTCACAATTACTCTGGGAGGATGCACCAGGGAGTTGCCCCTTGAGAAGGGAAATGTCAAGGACTGCAGGAGAGGCCCCAGGAGTGGGTGGGAGCAGGGAGCAGCCTCTGGCATGGCTGGCTGCCCATCAGGAGCCCGCAGCTCCCAGAGCGAGCCCAGCCCAGGCGCTGGAGATGGGAACCTGCTCCTTCAGATCCAGCTGTGATTTCTCTGTTCCGCTGTGGCAGAACGTGAGGGACGCGAACATTAAATCCCCTGGAAAATCGCCGCTGCAGCAGCCTTTAGTGGCCTGAATTATTTATGTGTGTACAGTTGTGCTGTGAGCCAAACTGTGCCCAAAATAAACACCGCCGCTCGCTGGGGTCTGCGTTGGGCACGGGGGTTCCAAGGGATGGGGATCTCATCCCACAGCAGGTGACGGTGAGGTGGGGCCTGGATGGGCACTTCCAACTCCTGTTTTTGGCCATCCTTTCATCTGTGCCAGGGATAATGAACGATCCATGCCCTGATTGGCTGCCAGGGATGCTCGCCGGTGACATGGCACAGTCACCTCGCTTCCCCAGGGGCTGGGGCCAAACTTTGTAGGGCTGTGCTGATAAATAATGGAGCAGCTTCTTCTCCCCACGGCTGCGGAAATGCTCCTGGCGCAGGAGAAGCCTTTGGATTCTTTGGATATAAAAGGGTCAGGCGCTGGTGAGAGAGAGCCAAGAGACATTTATTTCATGCTGGAATGCAGAGGTCCCCACGCGGGCACTGGCTGAGGAGCAACACAGATTTCGGAGCGGGTGTCTCCTGATTCACCTTTCCCAGCCTGGGGAACGAGTGGTTCATGCCTGAGCACACACAAAATGGTCGCTACCATTGCTGGAGGAATTGTAGCATTTCCCCTTGGAAAGCTACAGGGAGAAGAGATGATCTGATGTGGCTCGTGTAACAGATGGATTTATGGATTATTTGGAGCCTCTTGTACTAATTTTGCAAATGCTGTATGTCTGCAGGCTCTTAATAGCTGCATTCCTGGCTAAATGGATAAAGAATGTGTCCTGTGGGGACTGCAGGCTTTGGGGAATAACTTATGCAAATCCTCCGGGCTGATCGCAGGTGGTGACGAGTTCCCTCTCGGGACACTGCAGACCTGCTCAGTGTGGCCCAAGGAGGACAAAGCTGGCAGCCGCCTTGGTCCCGGGTGGTGCACCAAGGACATGGAGATGCCGTGGGGATGGCACCACTGCTGCCCTGGGGTGAGGGATTCTTGTTCAGACCACGTCCCTGCAGAGGGACTTGTGTTGGGACCAAAGGCTGGAGCTCCTGGGGCTCATTTCAGTGCCAGGGCTGCTGTCCCAGGGCTGTCTGTGCCACGTCTCTCCTCCAGCCGAGCATCCCGCCCGCTCCCGGGCTCAAGATGTCCTTTGAATGTTAAGGCTGTGGGTTTATTACCACTTTAGCTCTACCTAAGAGGGAGAGCGCAGGCAGAGCTGCAGCCCAGCTGGAGAGCAGGAGCCGAGGTGTTGGAAGATGCATTCCGAATGCAAGGTGGAGGGGAGAGAAATTATTAAACTCTCAGATAGCAACAGAGCTTCCTTTGTGAGCGCTGGAGATGGGAAATTATGCTGAAGCAATGCATTGCAAATCACTCTCTGAAAGGCAGAGAAGGGCCTTTTATCCCGCGGCCCTGAAGTTTTCCTGGTATCTTTGTATGCAGAGGCATTCCTTCAGGGGAGAAAGAGAAGCCAGTAATTTTGTGCCTGATTGGCAGGCTGTCCAGCGCTGGAAAGATATTTGTTTTTTCAGAGAAGGGCTCACAGGCTGAAATCTCGCTCTTGCATTTTCCATTACAGAGGAAAATGAAACTTGGAAGATGTTCTCAGTGAGCGCTGCTTGGCCTCGGAGTCATAGTGGTGCTCCCGCAACTCGAGAGGAGGGAGGCTCATCCCTGTGCCAGGCTCGGTGCACGTGGGGTGCATTCGGGGCGGCACGAGGGGCTGGGGCTGGGCAGAGCCCCCCAGCCCCAGCTGCCCCGTGCCCCCCTCGCCAGGCTCCTCCATCCAAGGCGGAGAGGAGGAACATCTGCTGCCACAAATGCCTCCCGAAGCTCTCCGTGACTCGCGCTTGGCGTCTGCGCCGAGGGAGCTCCGCTTGGCTTGTGGAGTGGATCGTTCTGGAGTGGGTTCAAGAGGCGCCTCGCAGTCGGGAGCGGTGGGGAAGAGCCTCCAAATCTCACTTTCTTTCCTCGCTTCGAAAAGATGTTGAAGTGCTGGAGTGAGTCCAGAGAAGGGCAGTGAAGCTGAGGAAGGGTCTAGAGAGTCAGGAGCAGCTGAGGGGCTCAGCCTGGAGAAAAGGAGGCTCAGGGGGGACCTTGTGGCTCTGCACAACTCCTGACAGGAGGGGACAGGCTCTGCTCCCAGGGAACAAGGGATGGGACAGGACAGGAGGAAACAGCCTCAAGTTGTGCCAGGGAGGCTCAGGTTGGACATCAGGAGGGATTTCTCCATGGAAAAGTTGGTCAGGCCCTGGCAGGGGCTGGAGTCACCACCCTGGAGGTGCTCAGGGAATGTGGCACTCAGTGTCCTGGTCTAGGTGACAAGGTGGGCATTGGTCATAGGTTGGACTCGATGAACTTGGACATCTTCTCTAACCTCAGTGATTCTGTGATTTTCTAGTCACAGAATAAGGCATCGAGTCAGAACTTCTGCCAGGCCTCTCTCACTGCGTGGGGAGAGTAACCAGGGATGGGATTCCATAATAACAAACACCTTTGCAGCACCTCATTAAATCACGGCGTTTCTGAAGCACAGCGGGACACTTGTGTGAATAAATAGCGCAATCTCCCCGGCTGAAGTATTTTCACATCTGAGTTATTTCCTCTGCATATGATCAGCTCCTTCCTCGGGTTTGTTCGCTCCCCCGGCTCTGCCACGAATGATTTTCACTGATGAGCACAATTAACAAATGAGAGACAAAGTTGAAAAAAGCACATCAGCCCCCCCAGCCTGCCTTTAATGTTTTAAAGTTTAACAAATCGCCCAGGAAAATGGAGCGAGGAGAGATCGCTGCGGCTGATCACGGCACAGCTTCTCCCTCCCTCTTGCTGCTTGTCTTTGTAGGTGACAAAATGACAAAAAAAGAGAAAGAGAGAAAAGAGGGAGGCCAAAACAAACCAGTGGGAAGACAGATGGGGTGTTTATGGGACCGGTGTGTTTGTGGGCAGCAGGGGATGAGCAGGGCTGAGAGATGAGGGCTGTGAATCAGGTTTAAAAGTAAAGTTAATTCACTTCCATACAGGTTGCAGCCTGACATCTGTCAAAGCCGTGTGGGAGCTCTTTCTGCAAGCAGAGGGGTCCCACCGCCTCAGCCTTGGGAATGTGAGGCAGGATCTGTGTGCCCAGGGCGCGATGGGGATGCAGCTGGGCTGGGGAGGTCCCAGGGCAGGGATCCCAGAGCGTTCCTCTGGAGGGTTCCAGGGCTCCCAGTGCAGAGTTCTGCGCGTTTCCCAGTGTGGGATCGTGGGGGACCCCCTGAGTGCTGCTCCCAACCCCTCCAGCTCCACCCAGCACACCCCAGTGCTCCCAGTTCCCCCTCCACAGCACCTTCCACAGGCAGTGTTTTCCAGCACGGTCTAATTACAGGGTGAATAACGGGCCCTCCCTTGCAGTTAATGTGTTAGGGAGCTTTATTACCAACAGGAGAGAGATGACACAGAAGGATATTACACACGGTGTTGCTGGTAATTATTTTTATGGCTCCGTGTGAGGTTTATGGTGGTGGCTGGGCGTGTTCGGAGGTGCCGCCGCCGCCCGTTTCGGGGTAATTAATGTTCCCCGTGCCCCGCAGGCAGCTGAGCGGGGTCAGAAGTTGTGGTGGGCGCTGGGCTGGTGCCAGGAAAAGGCTCTCGGAGCTGTGGTGCTGCCTGCACTGCTGTGCCTGCACTGCTGCACCCTCATCCCTCAGCGCCGCCACTTCCACACTTGTTCCTTTCCCCTCTTCTTGTCCAAACTCTCCCCAGCACTTGTCTTGGCAAAAACCTCTTTGCTCCGAAGAAAATGAAGGGATATAAACATCTTGAAAGGTGATGAATTCTCGTAGCCTTTCTCTGGTGAATTTTGCTTCTGTAAATCTCTCCCTCTCTCTCTCTTTGCATCTGCTAATTGGTCTTAGCATTAATTAATCTGATTTCATTATATTCTCTTTAATTTGTGAAGATATCATTTCTTTCTCGGGCAAAGAAACACTTTGGAGGGTTGTCACAATTGGAATAATTCCCCCCCCTTTAAAGTTATCAGAGAAGTCATTATCAATTAAGCTAATTTGCATACACATTAGAGTAATCATTTTAGCTTAGCCAAATTTGTAAAAATTTACATAGTAAATTGACCTTCCACACTTTCACTTAAACATATAAAGTGCAAGAGGGACTCGCACAGGCCTCGATAGTGAAGTGAGGTTTATTTTGCAGGGCTCTCGTACTCAGAGAGGCCTAATTAGATTAAGTAATTTTTTATTCCAGCCATAATTGCAAAACAAATAGGTTCTTTGGCAGTTTCTCCCCTTTCCCTTTGCTGAGGGGATGTTAGCAGAGGGGCTGTCCGCTCCTGTGGGCCATTTGTGTGTCCCACCGACCCTCGTTAGGCAGCAGGGGCTGGGACAGCAAAGAGGAGCACGGAGAGCGAGCTGGGAGCCCTTGGGCTGAGCAGGGCTGTGACCTCCAAGCACGAATGGTTCAATTCCCATCCCTGCTTTGCCCACGAGGTGCAAGGCAGCGGAAAAATCCTCCTCTTGGCCTTCTAACTGAGCAGCCTTCTTCCCCCACCACCACACATTTTGGCCTTGAGTGGTTTTAACGGCAGCCTTCATGGTTTGATGGAGGATTTTACACTAATGCAAGGCATTACCTAGTTAATTTGGCCAGAATAGAGTGTAATTTTGCACGGTCAAAGTCATTGCTGCTTGAGCTAAAACTTCCATTACGGCGCCCTGCCCACCCCGGGGAGGTGAGTGGAGCTTTATTAATGGGTGTCCTCGGGAGCTCGGCGAGAGGATGGTCCTGTGTGCCCCGGGGAGGGGCAGGGCACGGCAGGCAGGGCGGTGACAGGGGCTGGTGGCTGCCTGTCCCACGTCCCAGGGCAGAGGAATGGCCGTGCCTCACTCAGGGGATTGGGGAATGGCTATGCCATGCTGTAGGATCAGGGAATGGCCGTGCCATGCTCATGGGATTGGGGAATGGCCATGCCATGCTGTGGGATCAGGGAATGGCCGTGCCATGCTGTAGGATCAGGGAATGGCCGTGCCATGCTCATGGGATCAGGGAATGGCCATGCCATGCTCACAGGATCAGGGAATGGCCATGCCATGCTGTGGGATCAGGGAATGGCCATGCCATGCTGTGGGATCAGGGAATGGCCATGCCATGCTCATGGGATTGGGGAATGGCCATGCCATGCTGTGGGATCAGGGAATGGCCGTGCCATGCTGTAGGATCAGGGAATGGCCATGCCATGCTCATGGGATCAGGGAATGGCCGTGCCATGCTGTAGGATCAGGGAATGGCCGTGCCATGCTCATGGGATCAGGGAATGGCCGTGCCATGCTGTGGGATCAGGGAATGGCCATGCCTTGCTGTGGGATCAGGGAATGGCCGTGCCATGCTCATGGAATCAGGGAATGGCCGTGCCATGCTGTGGGATCAGGGAATGGCCATGCCTTGCTGTGGGATCAGGGAATGGCCGTGCCTTGCTGTGGGATCAGGGAATGGCCGTGCCTTGCTGTGGGATCAGGGAATGGCCGTGCCATGCTGTGGGATCAGGGAATGGCCGTGCCATGCTCATGGGATCAGGGAATGGCCATGCCTTGCTGTGGGATCAGGGAATGGCCGTGCCATGCTCACAGGATCAGGGAATGGTCGTGCCATGTTTGTGGGATCAGGGAATGGCCATGCCATGCTGTGGGATCAGGGAATTGCCATGCCATGCTCATGGGATCACCCCTGCCTGGGGTCCCATCAGCGATGCTGTTGTCCAAGGATGCTGTGATGCCAAGTGCTGAAAGATAGAGGCACAGAAGTTGTCTCCTGTGCTGATGGACGATCAGCCCTGCTCGGGGCTCCAGAGGGCTGTGCTGTCGGAAGGGTGGGAGCCCCCAGTGGGTGTGCAGGAGCAGGCTGGTCCCGCCAGGCTGATGAGATAAATCCCTCAATGTGACGTCTCTTTGGGTTTGCAGCTCCCTGAATTCCCTCCTGCTGTCCTGCTGCAGAGCAAGGCGAGCTCCAAAGCTTTCAGCCTTGTGCAAACCACTGATGCCCCGAGCTGGGCTGGCCCCGCAGAGCTGTGCCCAGCTGCTCTCAAAGCCCAGCTCATGTCCCCACCACCCGCAGCGATCCCTTCCCCGTGACATTCCTGGAACAGCAAAGGGTGATAATAACACTTTGGAGTGGCTACAAAGGCATGGGGAAGGCTCTGCCATGGCAGTGAGCAGCTGGTGAGGATAATCCATTTTCCAAGCGCGTTCACATATCACAAGGTACATAATTAGGAGTTGTGTCGAGGGGGAAAGCAAAGCAGAGCACTGCACCTGTTTGTAACATCCTGGCGAGTGAGATCCCACCCAGGATATCCTTTTCCAGCACTAAGGTGTTCCTTAGGCCACATTACTGTGATTTCCTGATGATGCGAGACAATTTCCCTGTGCGATGTTCATTTTTACTAAATATTTGTGATTCCATTTGTCAAATAACGAAGCTCAGGGAAGGACCCGGCCGATTTGGGGGGCTTGTTAACCACTAGATCACTTCAGAGCATGATCCCTTTTCCTTCACCGACTTCCAGCCTCTCCCTTCAAAGATCTGCTGTGCCTGACTGAAGCAGAGCCAAGGCATTTGTGTTCATCCCCGCAGGGCTCAGCAGTGCTCGTGCTGCCAAAAAATCTGCGCTATCCTTGCCCGAGGTTGGGATGGGAGCGGGAGGGCTTGAGGCACGAGCAGGGCGAGCTGGATTCCCTGCTCGTGTCCCAGGCTGGATGTCCCCTCACCAGAGCGAGCAGGGAACAGCCGCCCCTGATGTCCCCAGTGCGGGGCTGAGTCGGCAGAGCCAGCAGCCCCAGCAGCTGAGCCCTCCCAGCAGCACAGCCATCAGAACATCAGCGAAACCATGGCAGGGCAGGGAGGGAGAGGCTGAGGAGCTGATTCCAGCCCCAGCCACCGCCTTGGCATCAGGGGTGGCTGAGGAGCTTCGTGCCTTGTACAAACCCCAGAGGTTCCTTGGTAAAAAACTGCATTTCCCAGTGTATAAAAATAAGCAAATAAACACTGGCCGGGGCTGAAATCAGCCCAGCTCTGGCCTGTGTCCATTGTGATGCTTTTGTTTGAGGTGAGGGATGCTCTGTGGGAGCTGGGGGCACGCAGCTGCCTGCGACTGCACGAGGGAAGGGCAGGCACGCGAGAAAACACCTATTTCTGCTTGGAAAAATCTGGCCACAGCCTGTGATTAGACTTTAAGGCACATCTAGCACCAAAGCAAGCCTGCTCGACAGCTCCAAATGAGGTCTGGCAGCCCCCACCCCGCGGGGGTCACACCTTGCTGGGAGGAATCGATTTGGGGTGGGAAGGCAGCGATATGCGAATCTGTGTGTGGAGGCGATGGAGGGCTGTGTTTGGGCTGTGCTGGGGGCAGCTGAGGGCAGTGGTCACTCAAGAAGGGGGACAGAGCGTTCTCAGCCCCTCGGGTGGCAGGGCAGCTCCATCCTGCCGGCCCCACACGCCCCTGGACCTGCCTAATTACAGCAGGATGGAGAGAGGCGTCTGTCGAGGTGTGTGCGGAACTGTCAGGAGGATGAGCTCGCCCTGAGTCAGAGACACGGAAACTGTGCAGGAGAAAGGGAACAGATCAGAGGGGCAGGCCCTTCACATGTCCTCGGGAGGACTCCGTTTCCCCGGGGCTGTGCAGAGCAGGGTGGCAGGAGGGTGCTCATCATCTGCCGTGCCTCCGGGCACTGTCGGTCACGCTGGCACCGCCAGGCCCTGCGCCTTTTCCTCCCCAGCATCTTCCCGAGGCCAGCCCTGGCTTGGCTCAGCCCTCCCTGTGCCATGTGAGGGGTGAAATGTGTTCCCTGCCTGGGCCCAGCCTTGCCCCGCTGCTCTTTGCATCTTCATCGCTTTATTATCGATAATAATTACACGGTTATTATTTTTGGCAGCAACGCAAGTCCTTCACCAATGCAAAGGGTGGAATTTTTTCCATCTGGAAGAATGCAGGAACCGTCCACCCACCTGTGTAGTATTTCTTGTGCCTGGTTAAAGATCATTAGAGCCTTTGTTAGCAGAGCTGACTGACAAGGGGAGTAGATTAATATTAGAACACCCTGTCAAAAGTGGTGAAAAGGCTGGATTGATTTTATGGGGAGTTTAGTCAGAGCTGTGTGTAGAGCCCTTGGGTGGTTCCATGCGCTGAGCAATCTCCTGCGGTGGCAAATCCCTCTGGGAGCAGCTCTGCTGTTTGTTGCAGACACACCACTGGCTCTCCCTCCATCTGAAATGGCAGTGCCAGGGCTGAGCACCCTCAGCCGCCGGGGGTCTGGAGCCCGCAGTGCCCTGCCCTGTGCCTGGGGTCACTCCTGGGCGGCACAGGGGTCAGGGCTCCTGGGCAGGCTGTGTCCTTCCCTTTGCTTTGGGCACTGGCCGCTGCCCTATTCCCTGTGGCACCTCCAGCCCCAATCCTGGCCCCACAAGGAGCAGGACAGCGTCACAGGGAGCCTCGGCAGCACTGATTATCGAAGCATTGATTATTGGGTTTCCGGCATTAAAGGGCTCTTTGGCAGCCCTTGAAGGGAGGAAAAGGCGGTGTTGGGAAAGGATGGGAACAGGATCCCTGCGTGCTGCGCCTGTGAGTGGGCAGAAGGGCAGTGCAGACGAGCAGTCCATGCCAAGGACCAAAGCCAGCGAAGGGCAGGGCCCTGGGCCAGCAGCTCCCCCTCCTCCTGGCCATCAGTGTGCCACTGCCCCACGGCAGAGCTCAGCCTGCTCTGGCAGAGGCTGGGACCCCCCTAATTCAGATTATTTGTGTCCTTCCTCTTCCATTGTCACTCCTTCACTTCTTCCCTGCACCACAGAAATTCCTGCCCTCGCCCCCCATCCTCTCCTTCCACTACTGCTCTTCACTTTCAAATGCTAATAATCTGCAGCACTAAAAGGCTCCGAAGTGGTTCTAGATTGTTTGATCTTTGCCCTGTGATTTACTTTCATCTTCCAGCTTTCAAACATTACTTTGGGTTTACTTTGCCCCATTAACGCATTCCATGCACAGGCAGGTGCTTTGGCTGCGTTTTGGCAGCAAATCCACCCAAACTGATGGAGATGTGGAAAGTTAAACTTCAGGACATTGACTTCTCGTGGTGGTTGGTCACCCACCGTGGCAAACACAGGCAGGGTTTTAATCTCCTGGTGCATCCCAGAGGTGCTGCTCAGCCACCCGGGAGCAGGGGACGTGGTCTGACCCTCTGGGGACCTGTGCCAGCTCCTTCTGCCTCCCCTCAGCTGCAGGGCCCAAACTGCAGCAACTGTTTAATATTTAAACCCAAGGAGTTTAATATTGAAACCCAAGCAGCCCAGGCAAAGCTGCTTTTCTTCTTTTTATTTATTCTTTTAATTAAATGCCAATTAGAAAGGAAGAGGGAGAGAAAAAAAAGCATTAAACACTTAAATACACACTACACCCAGGTTGCTCGAAGTTGCTACGAGCTAATTAGCTACTTAAGCGATCATTTGAAATTCCATATCAAACAATTCATAATCTGCTCCAAAACCTGGAGCTAGCAAGGAAAATCACAGAGTCACAGAATCCCATGATGGCTTGGGTTGGGAGAGACCTTAAAGATCATCTCATTCCATGGGCAGAGGCATCTTCCACTGGGCCAGGCTGCTCCAAGCCCTGTCCTGGTGGCTTATGGCAACCTTGGCTCCCTTCAGAGCCTGGCCAGCAGCGGCACCAGCTCGGACACTGCAGCCCTTGTGGACCACACAGCCAGGAAACCCAAATATCCCCACTTGCAGACGAGCTGTGGTGGTTTTCAGGTCCGTCAGCTCCACGGGAGGATGGCTGCCTGATTTCCTGCATGTTTTCCTTTGCTGCTGCTGCTCTGGCGAGGGCTGGCAGAGCTGGCATGAGGAGGGTCAGAGACGAAGCTGCCGAAGCTCAGCCTGGGTCGGGCCCTTCCAGAGCAAAGCTGGGCTCTGTCCTCAGTTAAAAAATGTGGTGAGGTGGTTTTTGAAAGTCAGTTTGCCCTCGCCTGCCTGCGGGAGGGCGCTGGGCAGAGCACAGGGTGCCAGGATCAGGGACAGAGCAGGGAGCACCGGGAGCGGGGGCAGAGCGCGGGGCACTGGAGCCAGCGCAGCGTGGGGAGCTATTTATTACTATTTGCATGTGCACTAATAAGAAAACATCATTCCAGGCTTCAGCCCTCATTTGCCTGCCAGCAAACAGCAAAGCAGCTCGAGCGGGAGCAGCGGAGGGGGAGCGTGTTGTAAATGCGCCGGGGAGATTTCAAAGGCACTTTAAAGCGGGAATGTGGTCTGGGGAAGAGGCTGTTTTCAATGCAGATTTGTTTTTGTTTGAATTAGTTGATGCTTATTTTAAGCTCCTGTGGCACACTGTCATCTCTGGATTGCTTGTTTTCCTGTGCCAAAGTCAACCTTAATTTCTCCCCTCCTTTCAAGAGGGAGCAGTGATTTTCCCTCTGCTGCACTGAGCATCAGATGGGCAGGACAGAGCCGGGCTCTCTAAGCGATGCTGACAGGATTACCTACTGATTGCCGGAGTAAAACCCTGCATTCCAACTACGGCTGGGGCAGATGGCGCAGGAAAGCACTGGAAACTCGTCTCTAATTCCTAGTGAAGGACAAACCTCGCAGGGACCGGAGATTCGCTGTGGATAAGCTGGAAAACTTCTGCTGCTTTTCTAAGGCTCATCTGGCAATCCTGTGCATCCGGAGCTGGGCAGCTCTTCCCAGGGTTGGAAAGCCCTTGCCTTCGTTCCCAGCCCTGTGTGGCTCAGGGGCAGCTGAGGGGGACCCCGGTGTGGTTTTCTTTGGGAAAATTTGGCTCAGTTTTGCAGGAAAAGGCACAGCCAGCACCAGCACAGCCTGGGCTGGGCTCTGGGGATGTGCTGCCCTCAGGAAGATGATGATGATGGTGAGAGTTTTCTGGTCTGAGAGCATCCTCTGCCCCCCTGGCAGCCATGGCATGGCCAGGGTGGGGGTGCCGTGCCAAACCTGCCACCCCCAGATCTGTCCTGGTGCAGGGGGCACCTGAGGAGGGGTCACCCCCAGGATCGCCATGGCCACACACCGGCGAGGGCTTCTCCCTGGAGACAGAGCCAAGGCAGCCTCCATCCCCAAAAATCAGTGGTGGTGATGGCCCTGCCTCCAGCCAGACCCCAGAACCCAGTTCAAAGGATCAAATATTAACTAATTAGCTAATTAGTTTCTTATTAGCAGCTAATGGCCAGAAACTTCACGGGCATCTGGTGCCCTGACAGGCAGGTTGGGCGGGTGCTGAGGGAGCTGGACGGGACGGAGGGCACAGAGGATGGCACTCCCAGGACTGCCCTCCCACTGCCCGGTTTGTGACCCCTCTGTGGATATGGCTTTGTCCTTGGCACCACTTCCTTTGAAGATGGCTGCCTAATAAATTATTAAAGGCAAGAAATAAAGCTCTTGACCTTTCCTTGAGCTTGCCTCGAGACGCTCTCCTCCTGTGCCATCCCTCAGCCCGCCGTGTCTCCCAGCTCAGCCGTTCCAGGTCCGGGAGCTGTGGCTAACCCTCCTTTGTGGTTTAACAGGATTTTTGCAGCCTACACAGCAGAGGCCAGGGCTGCTCCTCACCTGCTGCTGTAATCTGCGCCGCTAAGCCTCCAGCTCTGTGCAGAAAGCTTAACTTTGCTTTGCTTATTTGCCTTCTCTCTTCCCCTGCATCCCGCAGCCATATTTCAGGGAGGAAAAGTTAATCTGCTTCCCCTTTGGCTGCAGACAAAGGCATTTTGAAGGAGATACAAATTGCAGATGGATTGCTGTCTCTGAGGCTCAGCTGGGACAGGGACACTTCAGGAGTCCCCAGCGAAGGGGAGAAGGTCGCTCGCACAAGATGCTGAGACCTCACACGCTGGGATTCAGCATCTCCGGGCACTGCCGTGGATTAAACAGGAATGACAAGAGTGGGATGTGGCTCGTGCAGTGACACCGAGGGGGTGTCCTGCCCAGGGCAGGGGTGGCTCCTGAACTCCTGAACCTCCATCTCACACCTGCAGCAAACAGAGCTCTGAGCATCCCTGGAAGAGCATAGCCATGGCCGAGTGTCCCAGGCAGAGGCTGGACCCTCTGCAGGGCTCCATCAGCTCCATGACACTGTTTCAGGAGATAAATGTCCACCTTCAGCTGGAGGAATGCTCTGGTGAAGCTGCAGAGTTGGAGCTGTTGGCTGTGGAGCTCCCTGCAAACACTTCCTCACGGAACCCGAAAGGACCGAGATTAGATGGAATTAATATGTGCGTTTTTCTATAAAGATTTCCAGCACAAGCATTTCATAAAAATGCAAATCTCAGCTGAGATTTATAATTAGGAGGGATATGTGCGGAGCTAACAAATGATCAGCACAGCCCAGCTCTCCATGGATAATTGCTCGGGGCTGGCGCGGGGTCCCACGGCAGCCTCGGAGCCTCGCGGGGAGCGCGGGCTCTCCCGGGAAAGCAGCCAGAGCTCCGCAGGAAAGAGGGATGTGCAGGGACGTGGTGAAGTGTCTGGAGCACCCTCTGCCACTTGCCTTGGAGCAAGAGGAGGAGGCAGGATGGAGTCTCACAGTCCCCACGTCCTGAGCAGAGCAGCGATCCCAGCGCCTCCATGCACTGCTCCTTCTCCGAGCTGTGGATATTTCCATGGATGTGGGAACAGGACCCCGCTGTGCTGGGAGCTACGGTCTGGCATGAGAAGCAGAGAGCTGCAGCAGTCCAAGATGTGGCAGTGCTGTTCCCTCTGGAACAATCCCTTTGGAAGAGACGAGCTGGCACACATTGATTTTCGCAACATTTCACAGTTTCCAGAGCATCCCTAAATCCCAGACCATGGATGCCGAGTCAAAGCTCTGCCAAAGCAATTGTTGCCATCGCTTCAAAGTTTTGGGGAGGAAGTGAGGCAGGAAGGGGCAGGAAGCTGTGGGAGAAGGGCTGCTCTCCCCCAGGCAGTGCTCCACACCTCCCTGCAAGGCTTCATTTCCCTTCCCTCTCTGCCATTCCTTCCGGAGGCTGGGAAGAGACCCTGGTGGAATATTAACTCCACGGTCGCCAAGCGATTATTTATTACAATCATTGCTTTCGGGTCCTTTGACTCCTGTCTGTTAATTAGACTGCAGGGTGTAATAAAGGTGATGGAAAGCGGAGGGAGCTGGAGCCGCTCGGGGAGGACACGCGGGAGCTGCCACATCCAACCTTGGCCCTGGGCAGGAGGGCAGAGGGACCCTCTGGGCTGCCCTGCTCATCCTGGACCCTGGAGCCAAACCCGCTGCCCCATCCTGGCATCCCAGGGCACACCCAGGGCTTGGCTCCTGCAGGGATGAAGGATGCTGAGCACATCCCGGGGACGAGCACATCTCGTCTCGTGGAAGATGGGCCTGAGGCAGAGCTGTCCTGCCCCTGCCCTGCACAAATATCAGGAGAGGAAGTTGAAATGAGCTTGTTTAAATGGCATTTGGATCCCCCACCCCAGGGACTCCTGCTGAAGCAGGGTGTGAATAGAGTGGCTGAGAGCCGAGAGCAGCTCTGCTCCAGCAGTTATTGAAAATTTAAACCCACAAATGAAACAGATTCTCTTTGATGATGACAGAATCCATGTCCCAGGTCCCCCAGCACCTCTCGCTCTGTGCAGGGCTTCCTTGGGCACTGGTGCCAGCTGAAATGTTGCTGTTCGCTGCTCTCCCTTCAGCCAGCCCCGAAGGGTTCTCTGTGTCCCCACATGGGCGCTGAGCAAGGCACCCTCTGCTCCCTGGATTTTTCCAACATGTAGGAGAGGTGAGAGATGAGTCTTAAAAAACAGGAAAAAATTCAACATCGTTGACCCTCTGTCTGGGCAGCCAGACCAGGCTCTGAACCCACTTTGTCCAGGAGGAATTCTCCATTGACACCTTTCCCTAGACACCCAAGGGATTCGTTAAATAAATAGGCTGATGAAATGTGTCTTTTTCCCCTCAAAAGCTCCCAGGTTTGCTGCAAAAAGCCAAATGCCACCGAGCTCTTTTTTAAACTCCATCACTCCCGTTCCAGCTGCCCACAGACAATATTTTTGGGTTATCAGGGTCATCTTTGGCAAAAACATGTCAGTCCTTTGTTCTGTCCCTGCTGTTTTAATGAGTACTTGGGGCTATTTAAAGAAACCTGACAGTTTCTAGAGCTGAACCTGTGCTGTGAGATTGCTGTGCAGCATAATTTCAGCAGCTCTTCCTCCTCCTCCTCCTCCTCCAGTCCCCAGCTTGGTGACACTCATCAGGATGGCCAGAGGTGGCTGGACTGACTGATTCCAGCAGTGAAGGCAGGGTGGGACCATGGCTGCAGCTCCCTGGCTCCTTCCTGGGGCACTGAGCTGGCTGGGAGTTTGGGAAAAGAGATTAAAAAGGATTTGGGTCTCGGTCCAGGTCTCTGATGCAGCGCAGGGCAAAAGGGAAAGAGGCAGAAAGAACACCAGAGAAAAGCTATTTTATTTCAGTGCAAAAGTATCCACTTTAAATACCCTTTTTATTACATTATCTGCATAGTAATACTAATAATAGATCTTGTTGGCAGTTCTAATGAGGCTGGAGAATATAAAGTTTCCAATAAAGTTAATTGTTGCCTTTAATACTCTCATACATTTATACGTGGTAAATCTTTAAAGAAAAAGCACTCGTTTCTTTTCCATTAACCACTCAGGAGTGGCCTAGCCGCTGAGGGGCCGAAAGCTCATGTGCTGCTGGGTCAGGGACTGCTAAAAAAGTGGAGTTATCACTGCAAAAAGCTGTGTCTGGGAGTGAAGTGGGAGCAGGCAGGAGCAGAGGGGATTTTCCTTCCCCGAGGCTGACTCCTGCCTGGGATCTCTGCTGAGGAGAGTTTGTTTGCCCTGTGAGAGTCTCCAGGGACTAACACAGGCAGCTAATCCTTTCACTGAAAGCTATTAGGCGTTAGCTTAGAAAAACAACATCCAACTGCGTTAAAAAACGGAACAGAACCTTTGCAGCAGAAAATAAACATTAGGAATTGACCTGCAGTGGAGCGTTTCCTGGGTGCTGGAAGCATCCCTCACTGCCCCAGCTGCTGGGCTGGGGCTCAGAGGGGCTGAGCCCCACTGCTCCCACTCCTCCCGGCCCCGACGCCCCCGGCAGGGTCCCTGCCTCGCCCTTCCCGCAGGATTCCTTGGGGAATTCACGGGAGAAGCTGCCGTCGGCTGCGCTGGCACTCCTAACAGGTGGTTGGATAATTAAGTGTGCTTTATGCACTGTTTTGCTCAGTGTAATTGCAGACTCCGTATAAATAATTCACATGGAATTATTATACTGAGGACATCACCCGCCTCCTCATAATTTGCTTAACTGGAATAGGCTCTTTCATCACCAGCGGTGATTTGCTCCAGGACCGTGCAGTCACCGTCCCTCGCAGGCTGACTTTCGGGGGAGATGGCTGTAAATTGAATTAAGGGGTGCAATTGTTTGGCCACTCTGGGCTGGGGGGTGTGAGGCGGCTGGAGCATGGGCAGGGTGTGGGGCAGTCAGCAGAAAGGGAGCATTGCTCATAATAATAAAATAATTAAAGAAAATAATAGTGCCTGATGGCAGGGGAGCGCCCTGAGAACATGGGGATGCGCGGCACAGCCCTATCTCTTCACGGTGCCATCGCTCCCTTGTCCCCTCTCCCAGAGCCCCCCAGGGGATGGGACCCATCCTGGCGCAGCAGAGGACTCCAGCTGCCCCCACAGCCAGAGCTCACCCCTTCCACCCCAGGAGCTGAACTCACTCGATGAACATTAATTAAGGAGAGGCTTCACACCCACCCCGGGCAGCAGATCCTGTGATTATCCCCATTTTGCAATCCAGAAGCTCCAGCTTGGAGTGAATCAGTGACCTCTCCAAGGTCACCCAGCGTGTTGGTGACAGAGACGGATTCAGAACCCAGGAGGGGGCTTTAAAAAACATCTCCTTATCTTTATTTTTTTATTGCATTTAAAAATAAACCGCAGTTATTAAATATCATAATACCCATAATAGATTTTAAACTTGAACCGCTTCCAGAGATGCTAAATGATAAATACAGCTATTATCAGAGGGAGCACTCAGAGAAATTGATAGCCAGCATTTGTTTAATGAGTGTGTGTGTGTACACACACATGTGCGGGGAGGGGAGCGATTTCGGATGCGATTCCAGAGAGGGTGGCTCTTACGCAACCGTGAAGTGTCAGCTTGCGATGCCGAGAATGTCCCAGGAGATCGTGGGGACTCAAATCTGTTTTGTAAGGACTGCTTGGCACCCACACCAGAGGATGCCAGGCTGCTGTGGCTGCAGGACAAGAGCAGAGCCAGGAGGGATCCCAGCAGCCTCAGGGATGTGCTCCATGAGCTGCTCCACAGGTTTGAAGGGGAAACTTCAGGTGCTCCGAAGCACTTAGGGCGTGGCAGTGACCCCAGGGTGTCTGGGTCCTTCCTGGTGACGCTCACCCAGCACAGCCAGAGCCTCGGTGTGAGCGGCTGGGAGCCTCTGCAGAGCCAGCGCTCTCTCCTGTCATCCGAAAGGTCACGGCGAGTCCCAGGAAATGCCCGGTCTAGCAGCGGGCACGGAGATTGCTCTCGGTGACCTTTGGAGAGCGGGGTTTAATTGCACGCGAGCAGCGCTCACCGGGGGAAGCGATGATGCGTTTGAAGGGTCCTTAGCATTGGACTCTGCATTTCCCCACACGGGACCCGGCACGTCCCAGTCCTGTGGCTGGTGCAGGTGCTGCCAGGACAGCTGTGCCAAGGTTTCCGGGGTGACTGATGGTTTTTGGGGTGAGGTTTTTGGGTGGTTTTTGTTTTTCCTTGGCAGTGCAGAAGCCTTTGTGCATGCAAAATGCCAGAGATGCAGGGCACAGGGCAGAGCTAACACTCCGTGGGCATCACCTCAGGGTGCAGGCGGTGTGGGGCACAGAATGGGCTCCCTCCCTTTCAGCCTGAGCCATTACCCTTGTCCTGTCTCTCCAGGCCTTGTAAATAGTCTCTCTCCAACTTTCTTACAGTCTCCGTTCAGGTACAGGAAGCTCACAATTGCTCTTTAGCATGCAGGAGCAATCAGAAAAGTTCACTTTTTCAGTCCAGCTTGTCTCTTCTCTTCCTTTGGCTGAGCTGAGCAGCACACCCAGCTCTGAATGTGCTTCAGGAGTGTTTCTGCTCGGGGGGTGCCCCCTCCTGCAGCCACCCCTCTGATGTACTGATGCTGATGTTTCCTCTCCATACTCTCTTAATCTCATCTCCTCCAAAACTGCTTTGCCTTTACTTTTCCAGACTCTAAATATCTATTTGCATCCCTCCATAATGTCCTGTTTCAGCTGCTGAGCACTCACAGTGCAGGAATTAATGTGTCTCTGAGCTGTGATGGCAGCAGGGATGGTGAGAGGTTCCTGCAGCAGCTCTCCCGGGGGTCCCTGCGTTTGGCTGGGTGTTCCTGGGCACCGCAGGGTGACAAGAGCTCTGCAGCCATGGCAAAGCCAGCCCTCCTCTGCCTGGAGCTGTTTGCCCTCAGGTGGTCTGTGCCCTCTGGCAGGTGTCAGCAGCGATGGGGAGGTGTTTTCCCGACCAGCACCTCCCACCAGCAGCGTTTCTCCAGCGGGAGCAGCTCAGTGCAGGCTCTGCAGTCGCTCCCCTGTCCACCCTCGACCCTGCCCCTGCTTTATTTATTTATGTTTGAGCAGAAGCATAATACAAATAAAGCACGGCCATAAAAATGTCAGGGAAAGTTCAAACCTATTCATTACCCATTTCACTCCGATTAAAATTTCCATCAAGGCTGCTTGGTTTTGACTTGAGTTGCTTTCCTTTTAATGAGCTTGATCTAGAAAGTAAAAGATGCTAATTCATCCTTACATCTCTATCATCTCCTGGCTTTTGCTATATAAAGCATCAAGGTCGCATTCTGGGGAAATGTCTTTTTACCAAAGGTGCCATAATAATAATGAAGCAGCAATTTGTTTCAGCAAACTGCCTACAGTAATGAAGCTTAATTATAACCGTGTTATTAATACTGCTGCTTAAGGTAATTCACTTCTGAGCGGGGCGCAGAACAGTAAACTATAATTTAAACAAGAATCGAGACCTAATTTAAATCATCAGATCTGCTGTGGAAAAGGCAAACAGAGCTGGAGCTCTCCCTCTGCTGCCTCCATCACCACCCGCTCCCCTCGCAGGGCTGCAGGGGCACGGAGAATAGGCAGGAGCAGCTGGTGGCTCTTCCTGACCTCCAACGTGCCTGTAAAATACAAAAAATTCCATGCGCCCTGAACGAAAGGGGATGATGGACGTGCTCAGATCTCTGTACTCGTGTGGACCTCCCAGAACTGCTCCCTGCCAGGCAGGAATGTCACCCTCCAATGCCCAGCCTCTCGGGAAACCTATGAAATGCCACTCTTGGAATTATATTTTTATGTCTTTCTTCCACTCTGTGATTTTAGGGCATGTGCCTGGAGGCTTGGGATCCTTATGAACTCCCGGTGCTTCCCGTCATGCTGCTGTCCCCTCCTGCCTGTCCCCAGCTCTCTTTTCCAGGCTGAGCATCTCCACCCAGGCCCCTGTGCCTCGCTGCTCCCTCCCTGCCAGGGCACACAGCCTTCTCTGAACTTCTTCGCTCTTGGACGCTCTTCCCTTTCTTTTCCGGGCCTCTGCTCCCCCTTTCTCCATAACAAGCCTCCTCCCCTGCGCACGGCCGCAAGCCCTGACATCCTCCTTCCCCGAATCCCTCATTATTTCTGCCTCTTCCCTGCACTCTCACCTCGCAGCCTCCTCGCCGCTCCCTCCAGCATCTCCGTGCCGCACCCCTCGCATGGCTAGCCCGGCTCCGTGAAGCCAAATGACACGAGATGATGGCTCTGCTGTGCCACTAATAGCGTTTGCTCGCACACCCCGCTTCCCTGGGAAATGGAGTGAGGAGCTGCGGCAGCCTGGCTCGCCCTCGCCATCCCTCTGCGGGGCTCGCTGTCATTCCCGGTCCCAGCGTGGGGGATGTCTTCCTCCCTGGAAGATGCGGGCATCCCGGGCCGTGGGGGATATTATCCCAGTGTCCTGGCACTGCCAGGTGTGGCTGTGCTCAACAGGCTGGCAGGGAGGAGGAGGAGGGGTGCGGGAGAAGTAAATAGGTGGAATGTTTCTTCTTGGGAAGGGGAAAAAAAGCCTCCATCACTGTTCCACTTGACTGCAGCCTCCCGCAGGCTGTTTCATCTCATATTATCTAAGCTCCAAGGGGGTGTCCAATTTGAGGAACAATAACTATAAAGTCATTTTCGGTCCCCCGCTGCGGCGCAGCACATGATAGCCTGTGTAAAGCAGCAAACAGGCTGGCTGGCCGCGCCGGGCTGGGGCAGAGCCGGGGCTGGGCAGCGCAGCCCGCGGGAGGCAGCGCCGGAGCCGCGGCTCCTTCGGCACGGGAGCCTCGCAAGGGCACGGACTGACCCCGGGAAGGTCACCGGGGTGGCTCCGAGCCGATGTGCAGCCGCTGCCCGGCAGCTCAGGAGCTTCCCTGCTCCCGCATCTCCCTCCCGATCTGTCCCTGCGCTGCCGTGAGCCCGGTGGAGCTGGATCAGGAGCAGGAAATGGGAGAAAATGTGACAGCTCAGTGTCCTGACCTCGGCAATGTGCGGGAAGGGCTCTCTGCTCCGCCTTGGGAGGGTGCCAGGGCAGCTGTGGGGCAGTGGAGGGTGAGCCAGGAGCTGCCTGGACAAGGACATGTGTCTCTTCTCCAGCTGCTGGACCACAAATCCAGCCCCTGGGCACAGGGGGTGCTGCTGAAAACACGAGATGAGGATTTGGGGGTTTTTTTGCAGCTACAAGAGGGCTCCCACACCAGGGCTTCGGAGCCTGGTGCTCCCTGGAATTGCCCCCTGCCCCAGCAGATGCAGGATGAGGCAGCCGTGAGCCCCCTCCCTCCAAAGGTAGACTGAGATGAGTATCAGGAGAGCAAATAATCGTAGACACACCTGGTACGTGGGATTTGGAACAAATCCTTCTGCAGGCACACTCTTGCTAGGGCTGCTTAAAGAATAAATGGAGTCAAAATGAGGAACTCCATGACAATTTATATGGATGTTCTACACAAGTCAATACTGGGGGAGAAGGATGAACCTATTACAGTAATTAACTTGTTGCACATCAAAGCAAATGTCCTAAAGCAGCTTTTCTATGCAGCAGTTCTATTCAGCGGAGGAAGAAAATGGAAAAATAGGGGGAATAAAGCGTGCCCTTTCTGCTGTCACTATCCTCTAGTTTCAGGGATCTCTCCTGGGGGATTTTACACTTGTGACTGGCTGCAAATCCCTCTTTGGGCCTACTGGGACTCCCACGAAAGCCCCCATTGCTGCAGGGAAGGTGGTGAACAGAGCATCCTCATCTGTTCAGAGCAGTCCAGCCAGGCTGGATCTAATTTAGGACAGAGTTTGAGAAGGGGAGAAATAGTAGGTGCCAGGGACTTTGGGAAGAGCAGAAGTTTTAATTGGGTTTTATCTATTAGTTAATCAGGAAGTATTTCGGTGACAATTAGGTCACAGCCTCTGGCATATCTGTGAAGCAGCCATCCATCATTAGCCCTACCTGGGCTTGCAAAGTGGTATTTATGAGTTTCCAACTGGTGAAAAAGCCCTTCTTAGAAATTAAGGTGAAAAGCACACTCTTGACCATGGGGGGAAGGCTGTCAGCCGTGATTGATGGCTGGGAGTGGGGAAGAACAGCTGTTTATTGGGTCCAGCAACGTTGAAAACCCTTTGTCTGTCGGCAGCAGCTGGTCCTGCAATGAGCTGGTGGCTGGGTCTGTCCTGCAGGGCTGCACTGGCGGCGCTGGGGCTGCCCGGGTGTCCTGGAGCGAGGGCTCAGAGTGGGTGTGATGCTCTGCTGGGTGTCCCTGGGGCTGTGTGGGTGTCCCTGGGTCTGCCCGGGTGTCCCTGGGGCTGTGCAGGTGTCCCTGGGGCTCTGTGGGTGTCCCTGGGGCTGCACAGGTGTCCCTGGAGCTGTGCGGGTGTCCCTGGGGCTGCACAGGTGTCCCTGGGGCTGCGCAGGTGTCCCTGGGGCTGCAGAGGTGTCCCTGGGGCTGCCCGGGTGTCCCTGGGGCTGTGTGGGTGTCCCTGGGTCTGCCCGGGTGTCCCTGGAGCTGTGCAGGTGTCCCTGGAGCTGTGCAGGTGTCCCTGGGGCTGCAGAGGTGTCCCTGGGGCTGCAGAGGTGTCCCTGGGGCTGTGTGGGTATCCCGGAGTGAGGGCTCAGCGTGGATGTGATGCTCTGCCGGGTGCAGGTGCTGCGTCCCCTGCCCTGTGTGACATCCCGCGGGAGGAGGCTGGCACCTGGCCTGGCACAGGGCTGGGATGAGGTGGCACAGCTGCTCCCACATGCCCAGGAGCTGGCTGAGCCCGGCTCTCCGCAGGCTGCTCTGACCCCATGCCGCAGGGAGGGAGCAGCGTTTTCCCCGAGCCGCTGTGCACACGTTGGTCTAAATGAGTGGTTTTCGCGTGGCTCTGCCCAAACATGTTGAAGTCCTTGAAACTCAGGCGGCTGTTGCTGTTGTCCTTGAGGAGGGGGATGGAAGAGGAGCAGTGTGGGTGATCCTGATGCCCCTTTGGAGCTGAGGCTCGGGCAGAGCTCATCGTGGGCAGGAGAAGCAATCCCTGCCAGGTCTGTGCAGGACACAGTGATGGCAGGGAGGCACTGGCCTTGTGAATGAGCCTCTTTCTTTTTCCTGACATGATTCTGATCGAAGAAATGTTAATTGGGCATCTCATAAACAATTTTTTCTCATCCTCCCACAGCTCTCAGAGGAGCAGCAGAGGGATGGGGCCACAGCCAGCGGCCAGGAGTGAGCGAGGAGCAGCCATGAGCCCGATGCCCTGGGATGGAGCCGGGTGGACAGCTCTCCTTGGAGGCAGGAAACTGGGGAAGGACAGCTTGAGCTAGAGCTGAATTACCAAGAAGAGGAGTGAATATTCACATGGAAATTGCAGGTGAGATGAGGCCGGCTTTGCTTTCAGGCACTGTTGAGAGGAGCCGGCAGCCCTGGGATGAGCTTGGGCACACGAGCTTCTCCTCACTAAAATAAACACTCAGCTGCAGAGGCCAGGCAGGCAGGAGCCCTTCTCTTTTAATTATCTGCAGTGGAGGCAGTTCAGCTGCGAGTGTATCGAGCTGCTGGGCACGCTGGGTACATCCCTCCTCCAGGTTAAGTGGTAATTACACCTAATTAGGAGCAAATAAATATTTTATATGCTTTGGACTACTGCAAGTGACCAGCAGAAACCTCTGAGTGCTGGAGAACACCTCACCAGCTGCAAGTCCTTGCTGCAGCCATCCCGCAGGGTCCCCTCAGAGGACACCACAGGTCTCATGGCTAATGCCTGTAAATCCTGCGTACAGCCTTGGAATTCCTGCTGCAGCCTGTCTGTGTCCCGGGGATCCCCGAGCCTCCGCTGCTGGCCCTTCACGGCGTCCTGGCAGGGAGGAGGACACAGCACCGCAGCTTTGCCTTGATTACGTTGTGTTCTGCAATAAACAGCAGTGAGTGTTCATTATTATTTAAACACCCCGTGCTTCCCAAGCCTTATTTGGGCGGCGTTTTTCCACAGCATATGTTGGAATTTACAGTAAGTGCAGCCGCTCTACAGTCAACATTTGGTTTCTCTCACCCACAGACTGCAGTGCTAATTAGGGGAGGTTTCCCCTCGTTATCCCAGGGAGGTCAAGCGCAGCAATTTGCATTTTGCAGAGAGCTGAGAGTGGCAGTGGCGGAGCTCATCTGGCCGGAACGAGGGACGGTGATCCCGGCGTGGGGCAGAGAGGGCTCAGGAGCTCGGCACAGCCACGGTCCCCAGGAGCTGGGGCTGGCCAGGCTCTCCCCATGAGGCCACATGATGAGGAGGAAGAAGGGGAACAATTGGGGTCTTAATCTGGGCTGGAGACAACACAGAACCACAGAATCATTAAGGTTGCAAAAGACCTCCAAGGTCACGAAGTCCAACCTCTGACCAAACCAGATGGACTAAGCCATGGAGATTTTGCTCCTGGTCTGTTCCCATTGCTGTCTCAGCCCTCCGTGAGTCCTGCGCTTGTTCCTCCAAAGGGAAATGTCAAACTTCACTGCAAAGCTTCACCTACACCAGCACAGGAAGGGCTGGCAGGGCTGCTGTGAACGCCCTTCATCTTCTGCCCTCTGGCATTATCCTGCACGAAGCTCCCAAAGCATTGCAGGCTGGCCAGGGAGCAGGGTAAATATGGGCACTGGAGCCTGTCCCGCTGTGTTTGCACAGCCCATGGTGCAGAGCATCCAGGCACAGGCTTGGAGACTGCAGAATCAAATTAAACCTCCTCCCCTGAGCCGCCTCAGCTCAGGGGGACACAGAGATCCTTTTTCCCCGTCACTGTGGCTGCTCCAGCAATTCCACCTCTCTCTGTGAGCACACACAGCCAAGGGAAGCTGCCTGCTGAGCAGGGCCAGCCCTGCTCCTTGCTCCAGATGTGATCTCGAGCTGCTCTCAAACTCCATTTAGGTCTTTCCACATTAATTCCAAGGAGAAGGGCTCAAAAGTTCAGAGTGGGAGAGAGGGATCTTTGATGTAGGAGGCTCTTGTCTCCGAGAAAAGCTTTATCTTATTATGTAAAACATAAAGGGCATTCGTTAGGAAACTGTGCTGATTAATTTAGGAACTGTGTCTTCTCAGGCTCTCCCCCCTCCTTTGTTTAATGAGCGAGGGGGAGGCAGCACTGCTTGAGAAATGAACTTTATACTCCCAGGGCTCAAAGTGGGGGACTTGTCGTGGAAGCAGAGGGGACACCACAGCCCAGCCTGGCCCTGGGGACACTGTGAGCAGCAGTGAAGGTGGCTGGAGGGGGAACTCTTCGGTGCCCATCGTCCCCTGGGGGGCAGGAGGGATGCCTGGTGAGCATCCTGTGTGCACCCCCCGCCCTGCCAGGCCAGCAGAGCCCCCCGAGCAGCCCCCCAGAGCTGCTCCCCTGCCAGGGCCTCCCGCCCCAGCCCCGCCGGCGCTGCTGCCAGAGGCGTAATGAGAAAAGTACACCTTCCCCCCAAAATCGATAGGGAGACCTGGGCGCTCACCTAATTGGCGGCTGCTCACCGAGCGCCAGCACAGCCAGAGCCCAAGCGCAACACTTGAGCCTGGCTGTGAGATCATAAATCACATTCCCAGCCCGGCACAGCCTCCTCTGTGTCTCGATGCTCCATCGATCTGGTGCCGTGGCTCCTGCTGCATCGAGAGAGCGAGGAGGACATGGGAGCTGAGCCGAGCTGAGCTGAGCCGAGCTGAGCTGGGCTGTTCTGGGCAGGTGGTGCTCCAGGCTCTCGGCAATGACCTCCAGTTGTTTACCTTAGCAAGGAAATATTTTGCTTTTTCAGGAAGGAAATTCACTAGTGTTTGCTGTTTCATTCATTTGTTGCAGCGTTGGCTTTGTAAACATTCCAAGGATGTTTGCTAAACAAAGCTGATGAGTTGGTGGTGCTCGGCTTTGCCTGGCCGCTGTGGGTTCGTGCAGGCTGGTGGAGCCTCTCCTCCTCACCCTGCCCTGTCCTGCCACAGTTGGCATCGGTTCTGCATCTCCAGAACCTGAGCTCTCCTCTTGGGGCTCAGCTTGGCTCCCAGACAGGACTCAAACCCCAATACAACAGGGAAAAGCTGCTCCAAATGAAGGAACATTCCCGTGCTGGAGGAAGGTGCCCTCCTGCCCCAGGGCTGCTGCCAGGCTCTCCTGCCATTCCCAGCCAGGTCCTGCTTTATAAATCCAGTGATTTAGAAATGGCTTTGCCGTCCCTGCAAACTGCCAGCCACCGGATCGTCTGCTCGAGGGGAACACTTCCAGGGGGAAAGGGAGAAGGGGCTGATGCACATTTGCTGCTTTGTCCTAAGAAAAACAACCAGAACTTGCTGGAGAGCCTGTGCGTTCCCTCAGATGCACCCAGGATTGCTCAGAGAGGAACAGCAATAATCACCACAACCCAAAGACAAAAAAAAAAAAAGAAAAAAAAAAAAGAAAAATCAAAGGCTAATCCTAAAAACTCTCCTTTAATCTTTGTGCTTCCAGACGTCGTTTCCCTTTCATCAAGGACTTTGCTGTTCGCTACAGTTACAGAAAGCACAAGGCTGGAAGAGGGGAGGAAAAAAGAAGAGATTAAATTAATGAGCAGGTAAGCGGGTTTATCATTTTGTCTGATCCTTCCTTCCTTCCTGCTAATTTCTCTGAGCCAATTTGGGAGGCAGAGCCTGATGGTAACTTTGCAACAGACTGTTGTATCCCTTTTCTTCCTTACATCATTTATCGCAACGATGATAATGTCTGGTTTGTGGAGCTGCTCCAAGGGCCAGTGCAGCAGGGGGGTGTTGGCAGAGAAAAACACTTGCTTGCATAAAGATAATGAAATGGGTACTTTGGGCTTCTGGTAGTTCTGTCTGGGCTGTGCAACAATTAGGCTGTCTTGAGCAAGGGCACAAAAACTGGAAAGAGAGGAGCAGAAATTGGTGGGAGAGGAGCACCAGAGTGTCCAGGTGCTGAGCCCATGCTGGATCTTGCTATCTTGTAAATACTGGGCTTTCTGAAGGTGTCCTGAGTGGTTCCAGCCATTCCCAGTCCCCAGCACAGCACCCAGGGAGCAGGACAGGCTGCCAAGGGCACTGACACTGCGGGCACACGGGGCTGGAGTGTCCCCTCTGGGTCACCCGTGGGCAGAGAGGCCACACCGATGCCGTTGGGCAGAGCACGTTGCCACATCCTGCATCCCACGGCTCATTAATCCAGCGGGTGAGTAGCCAAATGTGAGGCCATCAATCAAGCCTCAGTGGAAGCATTTTCTGCCCAGGGCTGGGCTGCTGCCAGGCTGTGAACACCGCAGGAGGAGCGGCCACCCCGCACAGGCACGAAATGAGCCCTTGTAGCTGAGAGGTGACGTGTCCGTGGCCATTCTCCATGGCCTGTGGGGATGGGGGCAGTGCATGCTCCAGCAGTGGGGCCTGTCTTGCCAGCGGATGAAGCTCTAGCTCATTAGTTATGACCTGGAAAGAGGAAACGAGCTGGTGCCAGGCGTGCGGATGGCTCGTGGCTTTCGGCCTTCCTGCACCACAGCAACAGCTTAAATTGATTGTCCTGGGGCCCCTTGTCTTCCTGTGGGTCAGTACCCAGGCCTGGAATGGAGAGCGATAGTCCAGCCGGGTTAATGTCCCTGCTGTCCCTCCTCCCTCCCCTGCTCTCGCTGCCTGTCCTTGCACGGCTGCTGCCAGCCCGGAAGATGAACGCACGCTTAGCAAAGCATTTACCAGGAGGGCACTTCACCACCAGACAGGTGGGTTCATAAATCCTCCGGCCCCTGCCAGACGAGAGCAGATTACTCCCTGCCCTCGATGAGTTTTGCTCAGGATTGAATTACAGGCTCTGCATAAGAGCCTGTGGGGACAGGTCCTGCTCAGGACATCCTCCCACGCCATGGAGGTGCTTCTGCCCTGCTCCAGCACCATCCCCCTGAACCCCTCAGAGGCAGGAGGAGAGGTCCCAGCCTGCTGGTCCTCACCATGGGCACAGGCAGTGCTGGGGGATCTCTGAGAGCTGCCCTTTGCTTGGACCCGCCGCTCAGGACCCGCTCCTCTTCCTCGCCTGAACTTCTCTGTCTAATGATGTTTGCTCCAGAGCTGTTTTCCCCTTGGTTCTTTCCACCTGCTGCCTCCTTCCAGTCCAATTAGTGCTTTGTTGGTGGTTCCTTGAATGTCAGTGATGGTGTCCGTGTGGCCCTGGCTCTGAGGTCGGTCCCTCGGTCCCCGTCAGGCACTCTGACCCACTCCTCTGTTTCATCTTCACTTGCTGGTGCTGCCTGGGCTGCTCTGAAGTGCTGGTGCTGCCTCCAAAGTAGAAAGCTTTTCAATTAAGAAACTTTTTTTTTTTTTTAGGACTCATTAAAAGAGAGAGAGAAAGAGAGAGGGTTATTTTTTTTCTTCTTTGTGGTAATTATTATTAATGGCCTTTCTTTTTAGCAGAGGTTTGTTACCCTAGTGCAGAAGGGGAATGCTGGCAGGCTCTGGCACGGGGGGGTGTAACTGGAAGTGACGGGGAACGATGTCTCCTACATTATTTCATTAGCAGGAGAACACATCTGAGGGAATGCACAATTCCCTGCTCCTGGCAGCTCCTGTGCTGTGCACCACTGCAGGGCTGGGGAGAGAAGAAGGCTGAGAGCTGGGCACAGAAAAGCCTGTCCATGCCTCCATCGCCCTCATCTCCTCCATACCTCTGGAAACAGCAATCCTCCACTTCCCCAGAGAGCCTTTAGCCCCGGGCAGCCCTGCCAGCACACCCAGCCAGGCTCCCAGGACCTGAAGTTGAACCTGCCCCGCACAAGCCGTGCCCCAGCCCACCCCTCCACCCTCCATCCCGGCCTCCCCCTTTCCCCGCATCAAAGCATCCGCAGCGGCACAGCACCGTACATGACCCACTTTTGTATCCAGAGCAGCGCTGCTGTTTGAAAGCTCATAATGCTGCAGTAATCCTGGATGATCAAAGACTCCCACATCCACCCACAGGTACAGCAAAAACAAGCAGGAGCCCAGCGCGAGGCTGCTGGAGAGGAGCTCTGGGCAGCAAACGCCGCGGCGCGTCCTCTCCGCGGGCTCCGCGGCTCTGCCGGAGCAGAAAGCAGAAAATGGGACATGTCTCTGGGAAGCCCAGGTCTCCGCCTCGGCCTCGCTGGGAAATTCAGGCTGAGCAGGATGACAGCTTGTGCAAATGTGGGAAACTCCTGTGCTCCTGGAAAGGAAGAGCTGAATGAGGTGGTGAAGGCCAGCGGTGGATCTTTGGGGAGAAGTAGCTCAAGGCTCCTGGGGAGGAAGGATGTGCCATATGTCTTCACGGTTCTTCCTTGTGGTGACCCTGTGGTGTTGTTCTGCTTTGGATAAATCCATTTTCTGAGCCAAATCTGCAAAATGAGGCTGTACTTCAAGAAATTAAACCCCTCCTGTGCCCCGTGCTGCCAGAGCATTAGAAGCAGTGACGGTGCGATGGCTCTTTGGTGGCTACAGCTGCAGAATCCACACAAGAGATGCATTGACCCCCACCCACAAGTGGGGCATCCCCTGCCACCCCAGGCTCTGGCTCTGCTCACCTGGGGAGTGCTGGCCCAAGCTCTCTGCAAACACAGGCGGCATCAGCTGCCTCAGGAGGGCTTTGCCACAAGTGACAGCAGAGAACTGCTTCATTATTCTACTTTTATGATCTTTTTAATGAAAGCTGAGGCTCTGGAGAAGGATGGCAAGGCCTTTCCCCGACCCCACCAAACTCCCTCGTTGCCCTTCAGGGATGGGCAAACACCCAGCTGATAAACACTTGGCTAATGGGCAGGGCTCCACATCATAAACATCACCTCCCGCTCGCACTAATTGTCCTCCTTGTCACTGCTCCTTGCACAGTGACAAACGGTTGGGTTTAATGGAGATCGGCTTCCCCTGTCACTCCTGAGCCATCCCTCAGCCAGGGATGAGGCATGGGGAGCAGCCCTTGACGGAGCCTTCCCCGCTCCCTCTGCACCTGTGTCATCCATAACAGCCAGGCCAGACCAATTTTTCCCCAAGGCATATTTTCTCAGCCAAAGCCACTTTGTTTCCTAGAGTAGGAGCAATATTTATCCTTCCCTGTGCTGTGAGATCAAGCGAGCGCTTGATAGAATTAAAAGGCAACTCATTTGAAAGCAATGCAAGAGCAGCACTTGGATTACCTGGGAAACTCATGGCTGCAGAGTCATTTTCCGGTAATAATTTGTTATGGATTTAAAATACGACCTTGTGTTACTTCTGGTAGAGCAGAACCCGGCCAGACTCACAGGGTTCAGGAGATGGATGGGAGCCCAAACAGTCCTGGGGTCTGGAGTCTTGTTTGCAGGGCTCTTGAAAGGAAGTATAAAGAAAAAATCGAATCCCAAGTGCTCAGCTGAAGATAAGAAAAAAAACCCCCAATCTGTTACAAACTTCAGAGCTCTGGAAGGGGAGAAGCAGAGCAGACGTGAGGCAGTGAGAGCGGCAGAAAGGAAAGCGTTGACCTCTGGCCCTGGCAATAGCAAGGATTTCTTTAGATATAAAGAAGAAAGAAAGACTGTGATTGCTGGTAATGTGCTGTGAAAGAAACATTTCTTCTCAGCCTCCAACCTGCCAATTGAAGCGTGAGCTGAGGAGCAGGACACGGCATCAGGAGGCTCCGAGCTGCTGCTGCTGCTGCCCCGGCGCCGCATCCCGCCGGGACCACTCCGGCATTCCTGAACAGCATCCCCAGAGCAGCCAGGATCCATCAGGCAGAGCCCTGCCTGCCCCAGAGGAGCCACAAAATTTGTCATCTGCCTTCCCTACCCTGGGACAAGTGTGCTGGTCTGGCAGGACACAGTGATTGTCACATCAGAGACTTTGTTCTCCCTTGGAGAACAAAAAAAGCACCAAGATTTACCTGGAAGGTTTGTCAGGAAGGAAATCAAACCAACTCCTAACAAACCCCTCTTCAGAAATTATCTCAGTGAGTTAATGATGTAAGAAGAATGCAAGATCCAGCTGGGTGAAAAAAATCTTCCAGCTGAGATTCTCTAACAGCCTCCTGTGGTGAGGAAGTTATTAAAAATCCTGCCCTGGAGAAGGGCCCCCTCTCCGTGTCACCATCTCCCATCGCCCAGGTGATGATTCGGAGATTTTCTGAGGTGTTTTCAGTGAAGAAAACTGATTTATAAAATAATAGTAAAAAAAAACCCTAACTTGGCTTCTCTGCATGATTTTCCTTAGTCTCCATTTTTCAGCTGAAGCTGCAGTAAAACAGAGGAGTCATTTCCCATGTTTAACCAGTGGGTTTAATTTCGGAGTGCCTTTGAGAAACCTGCCCTCCGAAACATACAGAATTACAGAAGAAAAACAAGGAAAAAAGACATGGAAAGATGGCATTTGGTCGCTCCAAGGACACCAGGGAGGACCAGAGGGAACCAGCAGAGCTTGGCGGGGGTAAGATCTGGTGCTGCTGGATGGCTGCAGGAGCAGTGCAGAACTGGCCACCAAGGGAGGGCAAAGAGCCTCCAAGGGAGGGCAAAGAGCCTCCAAGGCTGAAGACCCTTTCCCTCAGTGCTGGGGTTTGGGGTTTTGCTCCCCAAGATCCCCTCCAGCGCTCCTTGCCCTGCAGGCAGGCACAGAACCATCCTTTCACTCAGCACACCCAGCCCTGGTTTGGATCCATCCCCTCGCAAAAGCCACCAGGTTATTATCTCATCCCATTGTGCAAACCAGACCATGGACAGACTGGGACCTGAAGGGGCACCTGAGCTGTGCACAGATGGTGCCAGAGCCCACAGACACAGTTTTTCCCCAAAAAGCAGTGTCTTTTCCCTAAAGCTTGCAGACGTGCGTCTGGCAAGGGTCCCTGGCTCCCTGGCTGGTGGCTGCGGCTAATCCCTGTTAGATCCTCCCAGCGAGCCTGTTGGGCTGTAAATCGCTGCCTGCTGAGCACCCAGGACATGCAGATCGGAGGTAACTTTACTCCAGAGAGCCAATTAGTGCAAATCTGGCCTGGTAATTACCGAGTGATCAGATGCTGATATCTCCGGGCAGATAAGGCTCGGGAAGTGATGTCGGAAGGCAATGGCACTTATTATTATGGCCTCACCTCCATCCCCAAAGCCTCTGGGAGCTTCAGCCTCAGGCAGGCAGCAGGGCAGAGCTGTGGCTGCTCCTGTGCAGTGTGGGTGCTGCCCAGCAGCTTCCCTCTGCTCCAGCCTCCACCCGGAGCTGGAGGTGTCAGACATCTCCTTGACGGACAGAGCCCACTCCCAGTTCTCCTGGCGCAGGCAAATTCCAGCGGGCAGTGTTTATCTGCCAGGGGTTTGCACCATCCCTGATGGGAGCCAGAGGTGCTGGAGGAGCATGGGGAGCGCTCAAGGCCAGGAGGAGGGAGGCAGCTCCGTGCTGGGGAGGTTCTGAGCCCCTCGGTGCTGCCTTTGTTCTGCCCATGGGGGACAGTGCCAGTGCTCCAACCGTGTCTGTGATTTGTGCTTCTCTCGATGATGAGGGAAGGGACCAGGGCAGATTTGACCGTGGGGGAGAAAAGAGGATTTTGGCACAGGCCAGAGTGCTGGGCAGGACTGTCAGCAGCGTCAAACTGGATGCACTTCCCTGCACAGGAGTGAAAATGGGGTCAGGCACTCGCACACGTGTGAGAGCTGCTCATGCCTGTGGAGCTGATGCCTCTGAGAGCATCGCCCCTTCGGGAGCCTCAGAGTGATTTGCAAACTGTCCCAGGCTGCTCCCCGTGTTCCAGCCCCAGCAATGGGATGAGATCATCATTCCCACGTTATGAAACCTGAAGCTCTTTGGGGTAAATCCGGACTCATTCTGAAGAGGTCAGGGGATATTTGGATGTAACTGGCTGGAGTCATCGTTATGAAACAAGGAGCCATATAACACCAGGAACAGAGCAGTAAAGGATCCTAAACCTCCCTGACGGTTCTGGTGGTTAATGTCTGCCTGTAGCTTAATTACACCATCAATTCCATTAAACAGCGCAGTAACAACCTGGGATTTAATGAATACATAGAAAAGAATAAATTGGACTCACAGTGTAACTGATATTCCTTTATGGAATCAGGGGAAACTGAAACAGAGGTTTAGTTTCTTTTCAGTGAAAGTAGAGAAAGAAATAAATAAAAATTAAAGATCTGAGCTGCAGCAGCAGTGGCTCTGAACCTGTGGTGCCTTGAGGTGGCCCTGCCCGCAGGTTGTGACAGCCCAAGCAGGCCATGGGCCCAGGCAGAGGCTCCCAAAAAGGGACACGACTGTGGCAAAGCCAGTCAGAGCTGTGTGCTGCCCCTTGCCACAGCTCCCCCAGCGCGGAGCTGACTGTGCCAGCACTGCCAGGGTGGTCCTCACGCTCTGCATCCTCTTACAAGGTACAGGCACATCCCTTTCTCCCCTTGTCTTTTTTAACTCTGCATTTTGGTGGAGGAAATGTTTGCTTTTTTTGCTTAAATACCCACGCGCTGTTTGCTCTCGAGGTGCTGAAGCACCCGGACAAATCTCCCCTGTGTTGACGAGGAGCAAACAGTCCGGCAGAACAAGCAGTGTTTGCAGAGGAAATCCAGAGGTGTTTCGGTGTGTTTGGAGCCGCGGCTTCACGGAGAGGGATCCGTGACACTGCTGGCTCCGTGTCTGGTGACCCTGATTGAACAAGCCCAGGGTGGCCGTGTCCCCCTCCCCTTGCCCTGGGCACCCCGAGCCGGGGCCGCTCCCGTGTTCCGGGCGGGGATGCGCTGCTGCCAGCGCCGGGCAGAGGCGGAGAGCAGCAGGGCCATCGCTCCGAGGCTCCAGCTCAGCCTGCTCAGTATTAGCCACGCTCCAGATTGTCGCAGAGCCGCGGGGAGCGGGGCAGAGGCGGCGGCGGTGCCCCGGGAGCGGCCGCGCTGCCCCGCGGGTCCCCCGCGACCCCCGGCACGGGGGTCCCAGCCACCCCAGCCCCTGGCCTGCCACAAACCGCTCCCGGGCTCCTCCTTGGCAGGCAGCACCGGGTGTTTTCCCTTCAAACCCAGCCGCAATCGGCGGTCGCTGGCAGCTCGGTTTGAGCGCAGGCGATGCTCTGCTCCGCAGCCTCTCCCGGGCCGGGGGCACCCCCGGGGCTGCGGCTCGGCAGCTCTGCCTCTGCTGCTGCCGCTCCCTGCCCAGCCCGGCATGAGCAACGTGGGCACAGCCCCCCCAGCCCTGCTTTGCGGGGATATAATGTCCCTCTTTCCGAGCGGGTGCCTGCGGCGAGGCGGGGCCGCGGCGCGGCGGCGGTGACCGATGCGAGAGGCTGATTGCCTGTATGGCGATGCTGAAAGGGGTCGCGACTCCCTAAGTGCTCGTCAGGATGAAGGATGACAGCCCCAGACAGCGAGACACTTCCCTCCTCTCCCGCAGCTAATGAGTGCTCCGGCGGCCAGGGCTGCTGCTGCTTTTAGTTTACTTTCCCTCTGTTATTTCTCTCCCTGTTTATTTGTTTAATTAATTTATTTGCTTTAGGTTTCTCCCTCCTTTCTCCCCCCGACCCCTCTCCATCCTTTCGCTGCTTTCCCTCTGGCTTCTGCAGCTATTTGTGTTGGATCCCGAGCAGTTAGCGCTCTGAAAATTTAATTAGGCATTTGGATGGAGCCTGAAAGCTGAGCCTGTGCTGGAGCTGAGTCCCCCCGACCCCCGCCGCTCTCTCCTAAGGCCACTTTGCAGTGGGCAGGGGGACACAGGAGCCCCCAGGGGGGCACAAGAGCCCTCCCAGCCCCCCGGCCACCAGCAGCAAATATCCCTTGTTCCCAGTGGAGGAACCGGGATGGATTTGGAGGTGTGTTTGTGCACGGAGCTTCTCCCCAGCTGCTTTCCCCAGCAGCAGGGGCAGAATTAGCTGGAGGGAAGGGGATGCTGATTTCTGTGCTGACGGGCTGGCAGCAGCTCCCCAGGCAGCAGCCATGGAGATGTTTTCCAGCTGCAGGCGCAGGGTGGAGGGGAAATGCCGTGTCTGTCTGCCATGGTGCAGAGGAGGCTGCTCGGGTGCTGGGTGGTGGTCAGAGGGGCACTAAGTGAGGCTCAGGGGAGGAGGAGAAGGGGATCTCTCCAAATCTGTGTTCTTGCTCTTCCCTGAAGTTTTGCCTTTTTTAGGAAGCCTTTCAGAAATGAGCTTTAACCGGCTTGCAATGCCTTGTTCTGGGGACAGAAATGAGCTTTAACCAGCTTCCAAGACCTTATTCTGGGGACAGAAATGAGCTTTAACCAGCTTCCAAGGCCTTATTCTGGGGACACTGCATTGAAATAGAGTCCCCAGCCTCGGTGTCCCTTCCCGTGCTCCGCGGGGGCTCAGACGAGTGATTCTCATGCGCGGCCATGAGTGTTCTTGGGGACATGGCGCAGGTCCCTGACAGTGTCACCAGCGCTTCCAGACCCCCATCTGCGGGGCCAGGCACCTGCAGACACTTTCAGCACCGCCTTAGGGCACGACAGGTTTTCCTTCCCTGCTCTGCTTTGGTCATTTATGTTCCTGCCTTTCTTTGGTTGTATCTTTTTGCTCCTCCTCGTTACGGAGCCCCAGGGCTCGTCCTGCCTGTGCCCAGGACACGATCCTGCACTCTGAGCCATCCACAGGGAGCTGAAGGGAGGATGGGCAGGGTGGGAGGGATGCTGGGGTACCTGGGCAGGGCCAGAACTCCCAGGCACTCCCATCCATGCCCTGAGGAGAAGCTGCCCCAGAGCAGGGAGCTCCCACCAGCCCCCTTTGCCTCTCCTATTAAACAGCTAAGTGCTCGAGGAAGTGCTGCCTTCCCTGGATTAGCACATAAAGGCCTGGAAGTGTGAGCAGGCGCTAATAAATTACTCACTGGATTGACAGTTTGAGGCTTTTTTTTCCCCCTACTGTAAAACAAGTAAAAAATATGCCAGGCTCATTCTTGCCTCTTTTTTTTTTTTTTTTTTTAAAGGATCAGTTAGACACAGGGACTCCAGCGTGAATAAACTGGGATTTATGTCCCCGTCAGTTGGATCCTTAAACTTCCTAAGTGCTTAAAACATACACATTTTAACTTGAAAAATTACCAGGTTTGTCTAAAGGAAAATTTCAGCATAAAACAGGAAACTCATTTGAAGGGAGAAATTCTCCAATGAAGCGAACCCAGGCAGTCATAAAAAAGTTAAACCAGGCATAAAGGGAAATGTCAGATGTGTGGGAGAGCCAGATGTCTCTCTATTTTTTCTCTTTTTTTTATATTTTTATAACCTAGATCAGATTATAGGAGAATATATGAATGTATCTCGCAGGGAGGGGGATGCAGTGAGAGGAGGAGGATTTCGTTCCCAGCCCGTAACTTGCTGTAACATGGAGCACTCTACAAAGAAAAACATTTTTTTTATTTCTAAATAAAGCACTTTAGAGTGACACATTTATTGCTGGCAAAGAATTACTCAAATAAGAGACATTGTCAGCTATTTATTTTAAAAGCTTTTTTTTTTTTTCTGAGTTTGGGGAAAAAAGAAAGATCAAAACCCTTTTCCATTCTTCACAATATTCCCTTAAAAGCTTTAAAATAAAGTGGGTTTTTTTTGCTCCTGAGTTGCCTTTTTGGTGTCTGCAGGGCTCTGCAGCACGAGGGAGCCTGCAGGGAGCCGGAGCGGTGTTCCCAGCGGGAATGTCGGGGTGCAGACTCTGCTCTTGCCCCGGCTGCCACCGCGGGCATTTTGCAGGGAGAAACAGAAATGGGAGTGCTGGAGCTTTCCTCGCTGGGAATGCAGCGATCTGTGACTAATGGCAGAGCTCCCAGGACTGTGCCCCAGGAAAGGCTCTGCTCCCGTGGGTGCAGAGCCTCATCCTACAGGAGCAGAGTCCCCGGAGCTGTGCCCGTGTGTCCCAGCTCGGGAAGGCCAGGAGCGAGGAGCAAGGAGAGGAACGGGAGATGAGCCTTTCCTGAGTGTGGGCAGGGGTGCCAAGGGCTGGGACGGCACCCTTGAGGTCCATGCCCATGGTTTGGGGCTCAGGTGTGGGGTGAGAGGTTTTGGGGTGTGCAGAGGCTTTGTGAGATGAGGTCCCACCATGTGGGCACTGCCAGCACGGCCACACACTGCAGCTAGCGCCCAGCCCGGAACGTTTGGGAAGCCGCGGTGGTTCAGGAGATGTGAAACACTCATTGCACGGCTCCGACACTGAGCCCTGTCTGGAATCAGAGCTTTTAGTGTCAGAACAGCAGATCATTAACGTGCCCATCAAGGTTCCCCACTTGACCTCTACACCGGTGCAGTTTCAGCGCCTTTCTCAGCCTGCGACATGTTCCTCCTCTCCCTGAGAGAAGGAAAATAGATCTTTCCATGCCAGGCTGCAGAGAATGTCCCTGGGTGCACACGGCAGCTCTGTCTGAGCTCACAGAATGGCATCCCTGGGCCATGGACACGGCCAGGGCTGTTCTGCAGGAGGGGCCAGGGGAGCCCCCCTGGTGTGATGGGACCCCGTGGGGGCTCAGGAGGCCCCCAGAGGGAAGGACCCTAGAGCAGGCAGAGGTGCAGGAGGCCAGGGGACAGACCTGAATCCTGGCCTTGCCCTCCCCTCCCTGTCTGATTCCAAACCCCCTTCAATTTGTCCACACCGCTTTGGATTTATTGTTTCATTAGCTTTTCATCTCAGTTACTTTCTTTCCCCCATAGATTATTCTATTCCTCTTGCTTTCCCCCTTTTCTGTTCCTTTTACTCTATAATTGGATCATTTGCAGTTTATAGGAAGGATGAGAAACAAACAGTATTGACAATGTGAGCATCCAAAATTATATGTCAAACTCAAAAAAAAGGAGATGAAAAGAAAATCTGGATCCTCTTTGTTTGCATTTTGATTTCTGAACCTGCAGAGCTCATTAGTTTCCCGTGATCGGGGCTTTTTCTGTGTCTGTGGAAACCAGAAACCTACTTTTAAGAGGAGCTGTAGTCAGTTGACTCCAGTGATGAGAAACAGTGAGGTAAAAGCCCGTGGTAATTGCTCAGCATTAAACTTCTCTTCTCTTCTCTTCTCTTCTCTTCTCTTCTCTTCTCTTCTCTTCTCTTCTCTTCTCTTCTCTTCTCTTCTCTTCTCTTCTCTTCTCTTCTCTTCTCCTCTCTCATCATCAGGCACAGCTTTGCCCAGTGTTTTTCCCACTGGCCCCTGGAAAAGACAACCAGATATTCTCTGGAAGAAAACAAATGAAGTTTTTATTGTGGATCACTTCAACTTTCCAGCAGCTGTCCACCAGCGTGGCACAACTCAAACCCCTTATTCCCAGAAAAAATGGGAGCTCCGTGTAAACCCCCAGCTGCAATTCCCAACTTCCAGCCTCATTTCCTCATTTTCCAGGCTGGGATGGAAGGCAGGGCCTGGAGCGCAGTGCTGGCTGCATTCGGGATGCCCTGCCAGCGCCTGACCAAGGCTCAGACCAATTACTGCTGGCGTGAGCCCAAGCCATCCATCTCAGCAAATTTCCCTCCAGGGGCCACCCCATTAGTAGCAAATAACTAATTATTGCTGTCAGCTTTAATAAAAAAACATTAGTTGAAAGATATTCCCCCCCTCCCCAACTTTCCGTCGCTGTATAAATTACAGGAGACAAAACTAACTTCTAAACTGAGTAATTCCAGACATTTGTCAGACTCCAAGAAATGCTTTAATTAGCGTTGGTTAATAAAGTGTTTAGGTAATTAGGAGAACATTTGTCCTGCCTGTGCAGATTTTTTCCTCTTGCTTACGACAACTCAAAAAAAATTAATTGGAGTCCAGGCTTCAGGAATTACTGGGCTTTTTTTTTTTTTTTTTGTGCTTTCTTGGTGAGACCATTAATGATTCTAGGGGGAGTCGCCTCTGGTGATCGAGTTCTGGAATTTTTCCCTCCTCTTTCTGGCTGTTTTGTCTGACGTGGGGAGCAGGAGCTCTCGGGGGACGGATCAAACCCAGCCTCAGCAGCTGATTCCCCGCGGGGCTTCAGGCGGGATGCGCTTGGGAGCTTCTCTGTCTGCAGCGAACGCGGCCGTGCCAGTGACGGCGTCGTTCTGGCTCTGCTCCTGGGCCAAGACGCAGGAGCTGAGCTGAGCTGCCAGCCCACAGAGCTGTCACCCTGCCAGAAACCAGCTTTGAAACCCCCCGGCCCCCACCCTGGTGCTGCCGCTGACAGCTGCTGCCGTGGCGACGGTCCATGGCACACCCGAATCCCATCCGTGGCACACCCGAATCCCATCAGTGGCATATCCCATCCATGGCACACCCGAATCCCATCCATGGCACACCCGAATCCCATCAGTGGCATATCCCATCCATGGCACACCCGAATCCCATCCATGGCACACCCTGCATCCCATCCATGGCACACCCAAATCCCATCCGTGGCACATCCCATCCGTGGCACATCCCATCTGTGGCACATCCCATCCGTGGCACATCCCATCCGTGGCACATCCTGCATCCCACGCAGGGTGTCCAGCAGTTGAGGGCAGCCAGGCTGCTGGAGGAGCCCAGGTTTGCCATGGGCAGGATTTGCAGCAGGCTAGCAGGAGTTTGGCCCTGCCGAGGCTATGAAAGGGCTGCTGTGGGTAGCACTGGGGCTGTGAGGGCTGAGGGGAGGTCTGAGTGCTGCAGCGAGGGCAGGAGCAGGGAGGAAGGATTATTTTTAGCAGTGTTAGATAACAGGGCCGCAGAGAGGTGGCTGCTGACAGACCTGCAACAATTCCTCTGGATGAGACCACAGGGCAGTGAGGGAGCCCTGAGGTGAGCATTGTGTTGGCTGTGGAGGTGAGGCTCTTTCCTGCTCACTGACTCCAGACTCCTCTTGAGGTTTCCACCTCGCATTTGTGCTGCAGGAAGCTCTTCTCTGCTCTTGAAACAGCTTCTTCTGCCTCTCTGTGCTCAGCGGGCTCTGGCACAGCTGCTGGAGCAGCCAGCTGAAACCAGCTCCGCTCATCGGGCTGCGCTCGGTGCAGAGCAAAGCCACAGATGCTTGTGCTTCAGATGTTAAAAATTTAAGGACTAGTTAGTCTTGAAGATGTCCTCACGGAAAGGTCTTCGCTTTGTGAGTTTAAAAAATCCCATGTAGGTGTAGCTCACATCCTGCCAAGCACTCTTCGTGGGAGCTGCATCCCGCTGTGGTCCCGGGGTCGTGTCCTCGCCAACAGCTTGGCATCAGCTCCTGCATCTCATCCAATCAATGCATTAAGTGACTCTGCAATTAATTTGCTTGTCTGGGTTACAGGAGTGTGGGAACACTGAGAAACATGCAATTTTCTGGTCTGCTTTGGGCTCATCACCCAGAGGGCTCTGTTTGCGCCGTGCCCTGAATCCCTCAAACTCCCTCTGCACCAAAACCGGCTTGTTGTGTCTGTGCCTTCCTCTGTGAAGGAATTTTGTGCTCCTGGTGGCTCATCTGCTCTGGGGAGAGAAGGGCTCTGAGAGGCTGCTTGGGTATCCCAGCTCCAGGCTTTGGGTTTATGCACAACTCCGAGGACACAAAACTCTGCAGAGTCCTGGCAGGGAAGGGCAGGGTTCAGCTTCTGGCCCCTGAACCTGCTGGACAACACAAAGGCTCCCTGGGACTTAAAGCCAGCACTTTGCCATCCTTTAACCCATGGTGATGTGTCACTGATCAGCACATTGGTTCTAATAGCTCCCCAGGTAGATTTGGGAGAGCAACGAGTTGAACATAAAAAATCCCTTTATTATTGCCATTTTGCTTTTATATACCTATCAAGCTTTCATATTTAATCTCCTACATCACAATAGCTGATCATTTTTAACATTTGACATTGATAAAGTGCCCACTGCTATTATTCTGACATACTATAAAACATTACACCCATTTGCGATAGAAAAGGCAAAGAATCAATACTCAGCCCCATTTTCCAGCGCAGCAGTAAATCATGGGGAGCCTAACAAATTGTTTTAAATATAAGCACCTTCAGGACCAATAAAGAACCCGACCGATCCCTGTCCATTGTCACAGCTGTCAAACATCTTTACTGCTAAATGGACATTGCGGGGGTGGCCCAAAGAGCCCAGCCCACCCCTCGGGTCCCCTGGGAATTGGTCTGGAGGGGCACTAGTTGTGGGATGTGCTGTGAGTTCCTTCGGGCAGCCGGAGGGCACCAAGCCCAGGAGCCAAACCAGGCTCAGGAGGTGAAGCTCCTCACCCAGAGGTGCAGAGAAAATTGCTGCTGCCAGTTCTCCCCAGCCTGTGCCTGGGCTGTGAGGTCAACCCTTCCTGGAGGTGGCACAGAAAACGCTCCCAGGTCGCTGATTTTTGTCTGCTTTTCCTTGCTGGGGAGCAGTGACCTTGCTGTGAGTGAGGGCAGCCGTGCTCCCCGATCGCTGCTCCTGGGGTGGTGTCACCACCGTGTGCCGTGGGTTGGGGACCCGGGGCACAGCTGGGTGCTGGCAGCACGAGCCAGCCGAGGGCTGAGCTCCCAGCGTCGCCTGACACTTCTCTCATCCCTCCAGGCACATCTGAGAGGCTGTCGGTGCTCTCCGTGCGCTGCTTCCCCGCGAGTCGTGTGTCCCTGCGTGACCTCCGCCCGTCCGTCTCCTCCTCGTGCTGCTGCTTAGTCACAGAAAGGTAAAACGAAAGGAAAAAGCGAATAATTTTGTGTCTGCGGTGATGTAAACCTTGTGTGCATAGTTTAAAAATGTCTCTGGCACGTCTGCTGTCACAGAGCTCCTAAATAACACGGTTTACCTGGGTTGACTGATTTGTAGGAACAGGGCTCCCAGACCCCAAGGATGACATTTTAAACACATCTTCCTTTCATTTGTTAGGGATTAAATGAACATGTTTTGACAAGATTGATCAGATGGAGGTTCAGACGATTTCTCTTTGCGGCTTCAATCTATAGCTGGTAGAACTGAGAGAATATTCCTGTGTCTCATTACAATAATGCACGGCTGGCACCTCTGGAAATAAATGTTCGGGGAGTTCCCTGTGCCGAGGCTGATGATGAGGCCCCTCCGTTGTGCCCTGCCAGGTTTTGTCTTTCAGTCCCTCATCCAAAGCATTCCATGGCTTTGGGCGCTGAGGCTTGATGGCCCAGGCAGCTCTGCCCCTGCAGGGTGAGGGGTTTGGGGTTTATGCTCTTTGTTTCAAATTCATTGATTTTGTGACTGCTGCCATTGGGTGTCTGTCCTCCATAGCCTTAGGGGCAAAAAAAGGAATAAAAAACCATCTTTAAAAAGAGGCCAATGTCTCCAAGCCCAGAAGCCTTGGAAGACCCAAGCTGGCTTGTTCTGTCTCCAGAAACACTCAGTCCTTGCGCAGAGGGAGTGGTAAATCACGGAGTGCTGCTTCTGGAGATGGGGAATTGCTGATCTGGCAGAGGCAAAGGCTCAGTGAGGAATCACCAGACCTTGGCAGGGCTGGGCTGGTCCTGGTTCTTCCCACACGAGTTGTGTTTCCCCCCTTGCTGAGTCATGGCCAATTGTGATGATGCCCTTAGTCCCTTGGCCAAATGAGAAAGGGAGAGGACTTTCCCCCACCCTGTTGTTGGCTTGTGGACATGATTTATATCCTTCCTGCCTCCTTCCAGGCTTAGGAAGCCTTTACCCTTGGATGGCAGGGGAAGGCAGCAGTTGTCTGGGCACCGGCTGCCAATTTGCATTGCTGCATTATGCATGGGCAGAAAACACAGGAATAAAGCACAAGGAACAGGAAATCACTGCGGTGTTTCTAATCTGAAAGGTGAGATCGAAGCGCTGTTTGTAGGCTGCCTTTAATGGCCCTCGATTGGCAATTAGTGTTATATTATCACATATCTTTAATAGAATATTGATGCTGTTGGCAGAGATATAATCCCAGTGTCAAGAGTAATTCCCCTCTTTGCCGCGTGTTGCACTTATTACGTGAGGGCCCAGCGGAGCCGGCGGAGCTCGGCCGAGGCGTCTCCGATCAATCAGGATCAGCACTTCCACCAGCGACTGAGGGCATGGCGGGGATGCATATTAATGATTATTAATGATCTGCTCGGGGAGGGCAGTGCCGGCCTGCTCTGACTCCTGCTGGATGCAGGATTGGGTTCAGGGAGAGTCTCGGGGGTCCAAGGCGCATCCTGGATCCCAGGGATCTGAGGCACATCCCAGATCCCAGGGATCCAAGGCACATCCCAGATCCCAGGGATCCGAGGCGCATCCCGCATCCCAGGGATCCCAGGCGCAGGGCAGATCTCTTCCTGGGAGCCCCAGCACAGCCAGGCAGAGCTCCCGGTTCATTATTCATTTACTTCGGGTTGCCACTGGAAAGCAGGTGAAGCAATAATAAATACCGAACAACAGAAGTTAATCTCTATCCGCAGCGCTGTAATAAATGGGAAGTTAAACAAAAAATCAATGCAGATCTGTTAATTCCGGCCACTCCTGGGTGTGCTCCGGAGCAGAGTCCGGCCCTGGTGGGATGTTGCAGCCGGACCTTCCCTCGGGCACAGGCATTCTCCCCGTGGCACGGGGCGTTATTCCCATGGGGAGCTGCACCTTCACAAGAAGCTTTTCCTCTGCTGGAGCCTTTATTTCTCTTCAGGAAACCTTTAATCCCCCCTTCTCCCCAGAGCGGAGGCTCAGCAGGATCCCTGGGGGATCCCAGCCTTCCCTCCTCCCTCCTTGCCGGGGTGGCTCTCTCGGCTCTGATGGATGTGCTTGTGGGAAGCATCCCAGAGGAGCGATGGGTGCGTGTTCCCAGCACAGCCTAATGCCAAATATCAATCACGAACAGCAGCAGCGGCTGATGGCAAAGGACACTTCAGAATAAGGGTGGAGAGAGGAATTTCAGCATTAATCCAGACCCGGTGAGGAAGCTGGTGCCCCCTGAACAGGGCCCTGCTGCAGAGCTGAGCCCAGCAGTGGTTCCTGGAGGAGCTGGGATTCTGTGCAACCTCAGCACTTCTGTTTCTCTCCAGGATGAAAGAATTTGATTCCTGCAGAAACCACTGTACTGAGACAGGCGTAAACAACATCCCACACTGGAGACTCATACATGGATCCCCAAATGCTGTGAACTTCTGGATTAGTAAAATGGCTTCTGGGAACGACTGTGAGGATTTCTCTTTCCATGGAACCCAGAAGACCTTTTCCCACTTTTGGGCAGACTGTCCCTTGTCCCCCCACTTTCCTCCACCAAGGGGAGCTGCAAACCCATCTCAAAAGGGAAGATGGTTCAAGCTTGGGGCTCAGGCTTGGGCTCCTGGCGTGGTGACAGCACCGATCCCCTGGGGACATCCCCGCAGCCATGGCTGTGCTGCCTCTGGGTGGGCTGTGCTGCAGCCAGACCCTCCCTTCGGACCAGCACTGCTCACTCCTTGCCCGCGAGCTCTGCCGTGAAGAGAAGATGTGGATGCTCCTCCATCAGCCATGTGGGGCCACCTCCAGGAGCCCAAACCCACCGGGGCTTTGCCCCTTCCATGTGTGTCTCCCTGATTTATTTCTGTTTTCCCTTTCAGTGCTTGCAGCCTCAGTTAGGGCAGAGAGCTGAGGGTGTGCTGCACTCAAGCCATAGTGCCATGGGATTTACACCCTCCTGCTCCTTTCTGCACAAACCCACTGCCAGAACTCCCTTGTCTCTGTGCTTTCTGCAGCACTTGGAGCTGTATGGCCTCAGCTCCATGGATGTGAAAGGAAAAACAGATCCCAACTGGAATTCAGCAGGCTGGAGGTGCCTGTGCTGCTGCCCAGGGCATGTGGGGCATGAGCCATGGCACAGCATCCCACTCCCACCCATCCCCAGCAGGATTTAGAGCCCCTGGAAAACTGCATTTGTAGTCTTTAAACAAACCCTGGAGACGGGATATGGTGGAATGGAGCCACTACCAGGCAATTTCAGCTTCAAAGCCTGGATGTATTTAACTTTTAGCAAAACACCATGATCTGAAATCTTTCCTTCGAAGGCACAAACGCGTCTGCAGCGAGGGCTCCCGGATGGTGACGGAGCAGCACATTAGCATAAATTTTCTCGGGAACTGAACTGTCACAAGGCCAACCTTGAAAGCTATTTGGAGTATTTACAGCTTTTACAAAGCCCCCTGGGAGAGAATAATCTTAAAGTACTGCAGACACTGCTTGGAAGAACCGTGAAAAACGTTCAATTTAGGAACAATTTTGCCTGCATCTCTCTGTTTTTTGTAAGCCCTCACTCCCACCACCAGATCTGTCCCCACCTGGGTCTCCTCTGCCACAGCAGTGAGTCACAGCAAGGTGATGATGATGGCACAAGCACAGAATTAAGGGATTGGGCAGGGAAAAGGCAGCAGTGGGTGGAAGGCTTCGGGAAAGAAAGTGATGTCTTCATGTGAATCTCTATCTGGAAATAAACAGAGGGAGAGACATGGAAGAAGACGAGGCAGCTGAATTGTCTCAAAGCAGCCTGATTTTCCTGCTTTTCCTGCTTTTTCTGCTTTTCCGGGAGGCATCAGTGGGTTTCTGAGTCTACCCAAACCCGTGTATCTCCTGTTACCCCATCCTCAGGATCCTGTAACCATGTCAACCAGAAGAGAAGGCACGGAAAGCCAGCAAAAAAATAAAAAAATGAGAAAGAAAAGGGAAACTCAGCTTGAAAGCCACTATGTTTTGGATTATGCAAAGCACATGAGTACCTGATCCAGCTCCCGAAATTACAGGGTTGCACAGTGTTCTGTTTACAGTGGGATGTCACAGGCTGTAATGAGCTGCTGTGTCATTATGGGAGCAGATGCCAAACACATCTCAGCATGTTTATGGAAAGGCTCTCTCTCGCTGTGGAGCTGCGCAGGGGTTTCAGGCTCCTTGGCAAGTTCAGAGGACAGGGATAATGTTTGTCCCGGGGGTGTGGGTGTGCAAACACAGCCCAGAGCACGGAGCTGCTCCCCTGGCACATGGAGACATATCCATCCCATCCCGGGGCTCCCTGCCCTGGCCATTGCACTGCAGCTGCACCGCCAGCACCATCACTGCATTGTCACCCCTCTGACACTCAGGACCACCTGGGAACAGCAGCAATCCCAGCCCTGTGCGGCTCCGCGTTGGGAATCCCTTGGGAAGGCAGCGCGGAGCAGGACCCACCGGTGGCTCAGCACTCCTGAGCCGTGGGAAGCTTAGGAAAACAGCAACATCGTTCCCTGCATGGAATAACCTGAGAGGAACAACAAGCGGGGCCCCTCTTTGCAGGCGTTTGCCAAAAAAATCAGCGTGTGCATGAATAGAGAGAGAAATAAAAGGTTTCTCGGAGCTCGTCTTCGGGGCGCAGCAGCGTGAGCGCATGTTTTATTCAGCGAGGAGCAGCTGCACTACCTGGAGCAGAAATTCAGCTTGTTGAGGCCTAATCTAGGTAGATCACTGAAGCTTTGGAGAGTCTAAACAGCCAGAGAGCAGCAGATCTCGTCTTTATTGCCAGCAAGAGGTTTCTGCAGAGGGGCTCGACCTTGGTCTCACCCAGCGTGACCTGGTGCCTCAGCAGCCCCTGCTCTCCGTGGAAATTCCCACCGTGCTGGGGCTCCTGGGGGCAGCTTGTGGCTGTGCCCACCAGCCTGACACCCCTGGATGCTTCAGTGGCACCGAGGTCCTTGTGCAATCCTCCTTTCCTTCTCCCTCCCTGGCACCCCAACCTGTGGGATCAGGGCAGGAGCCCCAGGATGTGCTGCTGCTTCCAGCCTCCAGCCCAGTGGGAACCCCAGCCCAGCACTCTGACAGCTCTGTGGCTGCCTCTCCACACATCCTGGGCAAGAACAGGAGCGTTCCAGTGTGCAGCCTCTGCCTCTGCTGCTCGGGTCAGATGGATGAGGTCATGACATTCTTTTATTCTCCTCTCTTCTGTGTGCCGCGGTTTGGAAGATAAAGTTAGTAAAATTCCTCCTGTTCAGGGCAAAGGGCAAAACTTGCAAAGGGAAAAGCCTAGGAAATAAAATCCCTCACGTAGCAGGAACATGAGACACTGGGAGACATTGCAGGGCTTGAGCCGGAGGGAGCAAGCAAGATCCCTCTTTCGAGGCTGCCCACGTGCTGTGCTTAGCCTGACAGCAATTCAGGGTCCAGGGTGCCTTTTCCTTGCCTGGGCCAAAGGATTCCCCCTCCAGCCCTTGGGATCACGCTGACAGAGGGATTCCCCTTCTTTCCCACCCCACAAGGCTCCCCCTGTCACCTCTCTCTGTAAGGATTGTGCTGGTGAGGGTGGGGCATGGAGCCCACCCATCCCAGCTGGGGAACCACGTCCAGGGGCTGCCCAGTGCTGGGGGCAAATGGCTCCCACAGTGAGGAATTATTTAGGGGAGATGGTTTAAGAGCTGGGATGATTAATGTGTGTGACTCCCCCAGAGTGCTGGAAATGATAAATCAGGATGGAATGGGGAAGCAGGGTGTAAATTCACAGGTGTCTGTGTGGGGGGTGTGCAGAGGAAGGCCAGGTTTGGCCTGGGTGGCCCCTGACACCTTCACACCGTCTGGCTGAGGGTCCTGGTGAGGATGAAGAAGGTACCTGGACACCTGGGAAGGTGTGGAGGTTCCTCTCACCAAGGGCACCTGGCACAGCCAGGTGCTGTCCCTTGACGTGGGCATGTGAGGTTAAATAATGCACAGGGGAAGGATTCAGGAGGTGTCCTGGAGTCCCTTTCAGAAACCAGGAAAAATCTGAGAAGATGAAGGAAGCAGAGGTCTGTGTCTGTGGAAGAGGAGAGAGGCGGGGGGGAAGTGGAGATTTTATTACTGAAATTTGCCAGAGAGGCTCTTTAATAACGTCATTCATCTTTCTGTCAAATACATCACATTAGTGTAGGGAAAAGGGACTTTGAGAAGATGAATTAAGACTTAAATACATTAAAATGACTTAAGGAATATTTAAATACAATACAATTTATTTTTGTGTAGGCTTGTTTCATGTCAAGTAGTGCTGTCTGAGGCTGGTACAGAGTGTGTGCACGGCTGTGCATCAGCAGTGCCACTTCCCATAGAAACGGGGCTCAAATCAGCCTTTTCTTTGGACCAGAGATAATGTGGATGCAATTAGCTGGCACGGAACTGCTGCTGGCATTGCACACAGCAGCCAAATTCCCTGCAAACCCCCCACGGCCCCCCAGCACCACGGGGATGCTCCGGGAGGGCAGTGCCAGCCCCGGCTCCGGCTGCTTTCACATTCCATCCCACGGGCGACCTTCACCTGAGCCCTTCCACCTGCGGCTGCACGGAAGGCAGAGCAGGAACGGGGCGGATTTTGCTCAGTGTGAGACACCACCCTCCTCTCTGTGCTCTGGAGAGAGAAACAGCTCAATTCGGCCTCTCTGCGGCCGTGGTCCCACAGGGCACCAGGCACAGCCCCGGGGTGGTGGCTGCAATGTCCCCAACCAGTGCTGAGGAAATGGAGACCCCCTCCTCCTGAAACAGCCCTTCTGCCCTGGCTCCCGGGGGATAAATCTGAGAAAAGAGACAGGGAGGGGAAAAAATAGAAAGAAAACAGACAATTGCCTGGAGCAGCTTCTTGTTCTGCAATGTTGGGGCTAAAAATAGCTCGGCAGAGGCTTTCTGCCCATGGGCACTGTGCGGGAGCCGCCGCTGCTCCCCCTCTTGTAGGAGTCAGAGCAGGCCCTGCTTCCCAAGATTTGTGTCTGTCTTGTGGCAAGGGCTTTGGTTGACTTTTGGTCTGGTTTTGCTTCTCAACCCTGAGCGTTTCATCAGAGAGAAGCACTGAGAGTAATTCAGCTTCTCGGGAGTGAGGAGCGGGTGTGATGCTGAGGTGCAGACCCCGGTGAGCGCAGGATGCACCACAAAGAGTGAACTTTCCCTGCCACAGGGGGGTCCTTGAGAGCTTTCTGTTATCTCCCTGTGCCCATAGGACACGCTGGAATTGCTTCCCAAAGTCTTTAAAGGCTCCCAGTATGAAAGGCACACGGCTGCTCTGTGGTGGAGGAAATTAAAACCCCTCAAAGCAACCTGTTAGTCTGCCTGGGGAGAGGCGGATTCAGCTGGAAACATCCGTGCCTGCAGCTCCATCCCTCTGTCCCCACAGCTGGAGCACAGGGCTGCTCTGGGATGGAGAGCACAGGAGGTACATGTGTCCTCTCTTTCAGGCCTGCGTGTTCCGTTCCTTCATCTCCTCCCGTAAGTCAGATCTGCCAAACCCTCGTGGATTTGTTTCCACTCGACTTTACTGCTCCTTTTTCCGCTTTTATTGAGACACTTGGAAGGGTAGCGGTGCCAGAGGAGCGATAACCGGGTGTAGCCCTGCAGCGACAAAGTGACCAGCCTCAGGCACCGCCTTGGACTGAGCTCGGGCTGCGGCTGGGAAGCCGAGGGGACACTGCTCGTAGCTGTGCCGTGAGCTGGGGGACACTGCTCGTGGCTCTGCCGTGACCTGGGGGACACTGCCCATGGCTCTGCTGTGAGCTGAGGAATGATGCTCGTGGCTGTGCCGTGAGCCGGGGGACACTGCTGTGGCTCTGCTGTGACCTGGAGGATGATGCTTGTGGCTCTGCTGTGACCTGGGGGACACTGCTGTGGCTCTGCCGTGACCTGGGGGATGATGCTCATCCCTCTGCCGAGAGCTGGGGAATGATGCTTGTGACTCTGCTGTGAGCTGGGGGACAATGCTCGTGGCTGTGCCGTGAGCTGGGGGATGATGTTTGTGACTCTGCTGTGAGCTGGGGGACAATGCCCATGGCTCTGCCGTGAGCTTGGGGACACTGTTGTGGCTCTGCTGTGAGCTGGGGGACACTGCTGTGGCTCTGCCGTGAGCTGGGGGATGATGCTCATCCCTCTGCCGAGAGCTGGGGGATGATGCTCGTGGCTCTGCCACCGCCGCCGTCGCAGGGCAGAGCTGGGGGCTCTCCCTGGGCACCGCCCGCCCCCGGGGCAATGTCGGAGGGGCACTAACGAGGGCTGAGCAGAGCTGTGGGGTGGGTGACAAGGAGCCGCTCCCCGGCCGGAGCTCTCCGGGCGGTCGCGGGGACCGAAGAGGTGCGGGACTCTCTCGGGTGCTCCTGCAGGTCCTCGAAGGGATGCAGGGTCTCGAAGCGACAGGGAGGGGATGCTCCTCGCCGCAGTGGGTCAGCTCCGGCTCCTCCAGAGAGGGCACAGCCTTGCTGGCACACAAACAACCCCTGGATTTTGCTGCTCTTCTGTGCCCCTCCCGAGCCCTGCACAGCCCGCGGGCTCCTCGGCTCTGCCCCGGGGCTGTCCCGGCCTCGGGAGGTGGCTGTTGTCCCAATGCCGGGCAGGTGGGAGCTGTGGGTGTCCCCCGGCCCCCAGGCTCCTTCCCCCGGCTCTGGCTCGGGGCGAGTCGCTGTGCTAATGAGCTGCCTGGCAGCAGCAACTGCATGCGCAGCACTTTCGGAGGCAGCGCCTGCTAGAAATGAATTTTTAGTTCATCTAGAGCGGGGCTGTTGGCCCTAGCCCAGAGCTGGATGTGGCAGCTGCCAGAGGTGCAGCCAGGACAGAAATCCCTGCACGGGGTCAGAAATGCAAGGACTGGGATACTGGAGAAAAAGATAGTTTTGTTCCTCAGTGGGAGGGAGAATGCACATTTTTGTTTCCTGGATGCTGTTTGCCAGGCTCTGCTCTTGTCCCCCCTCTCAGGGGAATCACCTGTGAGCAGCACTGGAGGTCTCCATCCCCCCAAAACCCAGGTCTCGCTCCTGGCAGCTCTAATGAGGGGAAGTGAATCCAGGCTGGCAAACAAGCCTACGTCACATCTCTCTGTGCAAAGAGGTTTTTAGAGCTGGCTTAAATGGATTTTGGGAAAACGTCTTCGGGATTGGAGCTACAAATGGCTTTTTGATCAAAACAAAATCGTTCATTTTGAAAACTGAAACTGTTTCATTAAACATGTTTGGGCTTTGTTTGTTTATGTCAGAAGCGATGGGTTTGCTGGGATCTGAAAATTGGAAAGTTTAAAGTATTCTTCTATCCTGGACTTTGAATGTAAAAGCACTTCAAAGGTGCTATGGAAGAATAAGAACAATTAAAAATTTATTTCCCGGGGGGGAAAGGAATGATTAGAACGATCGGAATAAAGATCACATCTCTATTTTCAGGCAAACTTCTCTCGGCTTTAAAGGCTGGAGATTGTATCTGGGCTGAATAGAATCGTGCAGAGGCCTTTGTGTCATTTGAAGCGGGAGAGGGGAACGCTCCCGGGGCTGCAGAAAGGCTTTGCTGACACCTGACATTTGAGGCACTCTGACTTTTTCTGAAGGCGAACGCCTTAGAAGTGTTTTCAGGAGCGGTGGCGATAATCAGGCTGCAATCGCAGCTCCTCCAGAATCCAGGGGCTCTCCTGCAGCCGCCGATGGGGCTGGTGCCTCTGTGCTCCTCCGGGGCTGGTGGGCACTGGAAGGAGGGAGGGCTGGCTCAGGAAGGAAGCATGGCAATGCCCAGAGCTGCTCATCCTCAGCCCTTCGGCACAGAGCCTCTGGGCCCTTTCTCCTCTCGATGCGTCCTCTGGTTTGCATCCCATTTCCAAGGGACAATAATCTGCGGAGCAGAAGGCTGCTCTCAGCTCCAGTTCCGTGCAGAGGGATGGAGAGGGGATGTGTGGCAGCTCAGAGCTTCGCTGTGATCCCAGCCGGGCTGGAGCCCAGGGCCTTGGCTGGCAGCATCGAGCAGAGCCCCAGCTCCCGGTGTGTCCCTGCTCCAGCGCCGGGAGGAACAGCGCTGGGACCAGGGGACCAGGTGGGATCAGGCTCTGTACCTCCCTCGCAGCCTGGATGGATCCTGGGAACAAAGAAACCTGCCTTTGGAACCAGGCAGAACTGCCCAGCCCTTTGCAAAGCAGAAGCAGCTGGCTCGACTAATTAAATGTTAAAAATTCCAGCAAGACGAGTGCACCAGAAAACAAACAGGCACGGGAGCCAGGACGGAGCGAGCTGGAAAGGATCCGTGCGGTTCCCTGTCTCTCCCATATGTGTCTGCACAGTCGCTGGCACCTGTGCAGCCATGTGTTCACCCGGCCCCGCTCCCTCGCTGCAGTCAGCGCTCCCACATCGATCCGTGGGGAGCAGGAGCCGCAGGCTGTGGTGTCCCACGTCACTCCCGTGTCCCCATCCGTGTGCGTACGTGGCTCCAGAGACCCTCGGGGCACGAGGGGCCCGTCCCTGTGCCAGGCTCTGCCCGACCCGCTGGGGCAGGAGGCGGCTCCATCGGTTTTTATTTGATGGTTTGGGGGAGGAGGGTAAATATTTGTTAGTAGTGGTTTTGCAAATCGCCACTTTGCGGAGAGGAAATAAGAGCCATCCATTTGTGCTGGTGCTATTAAAGATTTTCTATAAAGTGCCTACATTTCCAGTGCAGCTGAATGGATTTCTCTGCAGAAAACTGCCAGGACAGAGAGGCACAGTGGAGGAAAATATCATATACAATGATTCACAAACACATAAAAATACCCTTCCCAGCTTGGCTATTCTTCCACCGCACAACAAACACCTTGTGAGTCATTCTTGAATGTATGGACGCATTGGAAAATGGAAGTTGGATTTGAACATTATTCATTAAGACCTGGGATTAGTTCACTTCTCCATTTAGCTCCCCAAAGCCAGCATGCCAAGTCAAGCTAAAATGCATTTTAAGGCTGTCTCAGTCACCAGGCAGCTCTAACAGCCACAGTGGTTTTCTACATCAATGTTTCTGTATTCAGCTTAAAAAACCCCCGACTTAATTCCTTGCTCCTTGCATTGAATTAATCAGATATCTGAAGGGAGGTGGAGGCAAAAAAATCAACATTTTTCTTGGCAGACACATTTAAGTTGAAGGGCTGTAGCTCTTGCTGCAGACGACAAGATTGCAATGTTTAGGAGATAAAGAAAGGGGATGGAGGGCATCCATGGAGTGACAGCCGCGTGCACGCCCTGCCGCCGGCGGTGGCAAACAGCCAGGGACGGGGACGGGGCCCGCGGATGATTTACAGCGGCGCATTCTCTCTACAAACACGTTAACTCCCACCTCGGAGGAACTGTTAATGAAAACTTGCGTCAGCTCTTCCAGCGCCTGTCAGACACAAAGATGCTGCCGGATCGGAGTGGAGTAGAGGTTGGGGACAGCGACAGGGCCACGTGCTGCCTGTGTGTGGCCATGGCTGTGTCCCCATGGCTGCCCTGTGTCCGACGGCACGAGCCCAGAGGAGGGACAGGCCCAATGGACACGAGGCACTCTGCAAACACGGCCCAAAGCAGCTGCAAAACACTTCAGAGCTTCCACATCGGAATTTCGGGCCAGCTCGGAACTGGCACGGTGGCCATGCGTGAGGTGGCAGCAGCAGCAGCAGCATCTCCTTCCCCTGCCAACGGGGAAAAACAGCACAGCTGTGCTTACTGCTGCTCCTAGGGATATTTAGCCTCATTTAATGACAGTATGGGGCAGTTTGGTACAAACATATGGATGATGCGGCCACGTTGTGACAATTACTCAGCTGCTGGGCTGTCGTACTTCCCCTCCGGATGCCTAATCCTGGATTGGGAACTGCTGTCCTCGGTGTGTGGGTGCAGTTCCTGCTAGCAACACTGAGCTGCCCTTTAAGGTCGGATTCCTCCCAGGCCACCAGCAGGACAAAGGCCACATGAGGGAGGCACCTGATGGAGGACAAGCCCGTGGCAGCATCACCATGCTCAGGGTGTCCTGCTCGCTGCCAGCCGGCTGAGCCAGCCCCGGGCCAAGGCGGCAGCTCCCCTGCATAATTTCATAGCACCAATACCTTGGTGAGCAGCACAAGCTGCTTGTGGGCAAAGAATCAAAATTCATAGAATAAATTACATGCGCTAAATTATTTGCCCAGCTTTGTTGATTATCTGCAGTTAAAAAAGTTGGAGAGGGCTGAGCCGCTCTGCGCATAAACAGCAGACAGATCCTTGCAGGCAGGAGGTGCTTGGCTTTGGCACAGGGGACAGGACTGCCAGCCTGGGGAGGAGCGGACACTGTCCCCTCTGCCATCCCCTGAGGTTGGGACACCTCAGGTGGCAGCCCCACCACGCAGGTGAAGAAGCTGCTGCAAACACCTTGGTGGGCTTTTACTACAGCGTTACTCAGTGAGCTGCGGTTTGGTGGTGCTCCTATGTGTAAGAGGGATTCACTCTTTGCTGGCTGAAGGAAATGATGTTTGTGGCACAGTTTGGTGTAAGGATCAGAGCAAGCACGCGGGTTTGCAGCCCAAACTGTGGGTGACCCATGCATGGAGGAGAAAAGGGTCCTGCTCCTCCTGTGCCTGGCCAAACCCCTCTCCCCCTGCCGAGAGGAGGAAGCTCGCGGTGGGTCAGCGTGTTGAAGGTCTGTGATTGAGCTTGATGATGAATCGCAGCTTGATGACTTCCTCTACATCAATGGAGCTGAACTGGCTTGGGGAAACTGTTTGATTTAAGAAGAATAGGCCTAATTTTGGAAGTGCTTCACACCCATCAATCTAAGTGAAATTCATTTATCTGAGGCACAGCTGATACGTCTCCCATTTACATAGCACTAAGTGCCTCACAATCCTTGATATATTGAAGCTCACAGCAGGGGAAGAGGATAACGCTGCTATCCCCTTTCGCAGGCGGAGAAGGGATTTTGCAGCGTAATCCAATGAGTCACGGGAGCCAAATGGGCGCCATGGTCTGGACTGGGAGCAGCGTCCACTCCCCGGCCACGCTGCAGGGTGGACAGGGTGGCTGCACACGCGTCGGGGCTGGTGGCAGCGGGGAGCGGGCAGAAGGAGCTTCAAAGCATTTCCCATCTCCGATCTAACACGGTTTTATGAAGTGCTTGCAATAGTGTCTCAAAGGCAGGGTTGGGAGGCAGAGTGGGAATCACAGCGGTATCTGATGGAAGAGATATTTAGAGGGAAGAGACATATGGCATCTTAAATAAAAACAACCTACTCAGTGGTTAATCTCCACTTGAAAAACCTCCAGGATGGGCTCGTCCGTCTCCCGCTGCAGCCCCGCCACGCTGCCGGCTGGGCAGAGACGCAGCAGCCGCAGTGAACGCTGCAGGGCTGGGGCTTGGGGGGACCAAAGTTTCCTCCCCACCTCTCAGTGGGTCCTGCACGGCTGCCTCTGAAATTCCAGGCTGAGGTGGAGAGGTCAGGGGGGTCGTGGGGCGATGGAACCAGGACCCTGACAGCAGCTTGTGTTCACAGACCTCCCCTACAGCTCTGTCCTTGGTGGCCTGAAAACAGAAGCAGGCGGGAAAAACAAGTGCCTCCTTCCTGCAACTCTCCATGGGCACTTAGGACAATGATGGAATACTTGGGCAATCGCACAATGTTTGTTTAATGCCAAAACTATCCTGGCCACTTTACAAACAAGCATGAGTAATGGCAGAGCGGGGGGGCAGAAGTTTCTCTCTCTTCCTCTGAGATCTTCTGAGTATGCACTTCTGCCGTGATTTATCCTTGTTGCAACCTTATCGGCTCGCTGGGGATGTAAATCAAGCAACCCGACATTTTACCCGGAATTCCAGTTATTTATACATAGATTGAAAGGGTATAATTACGGCTGCTAAAAATGGCCCGGCAGAGAGGAGGGACACAGGTGTCTGTCTCCGTGGAGGTTGGGGATGGAAAAGTCCACGCTGGCTCCCTGCCTGTCCCTGCGCATTGGAGACCTCTTGCACCTTTGTGGCTCAGCTGAGGCAGAGGATGGTGAGCAGGGATGTATCCACAGTTTGGCCATCAGTCCCTCGGTCTTTTGAAAAAGGTCTGACCAGCATCTCTCCTCTTTTTCCATCTTGTATGTCCAGGCATGCCAAGGTGATTTGGCAGGGCTCCAGCGTTGCTGATCCTACATCTCTGTGATCTGGACCACCCCTGGTGAGGCTGTGAGGCTTAGGCTTAGGCTTGGGTAGTGTTTAAGGTAGTGCTTGGGGCAGTGGTTGGGTCAATTGGTAGGGACAGTGGCACCCCATCCCAAGCAGGCGGCACAAGGTGTGTTTGTGGGGTCCGCATGGTCCCCATCCCACCCACATTCCAGCCAGGCTAATTCCATGGCAGTCTCCTGCACGAGGCCACCGCCAAATCTGCCTTCAGCTGCAGGCAGCCGCTGCCTGTTTCATCTGCAAGTTGCCATGTACTTTAACAGCATCTCCCTGATCCCTTGTAATCTCGTTTTTTTCCACTGCTCCCAGACATGCCTCCCTCCCCTTCCCTCCCTCCGGCAGCTGTGCAGCGAGCAGCAGCCCCACAGCCTGTTAAAGGCTGCAGAGCATCCTGGCGGTGCCCGTGGTCCCCAGGCAAAGCCTGGCCAGGCCAGCAGATGACCAGAGCCACATCCCTGCGGGACCAGGAAACGCAGCACAAGGGCCACCACACGTCTCTCCAGGACGCCCTTCAGAGGCCCAGAGTGAAAGACATCTAAAATTCATAAATGTCAAGGAGGAAAGGAAGTGAGGACAACTAAATATAGAAATCCAAACACCTCCTTTTAGGCTACAGAAGCAGCGTGATGTGCACAGCCTAAAAGCCTCCTTAGACTTGAGCCAGGCACAGAGCTGAAGGGCAGGGCAGTGACCGAGGAAGGGAGGTGTGCTCATCTTTCTGGAGTCAGGGTAGCAAAGGCTGACTCCAGGAACACGTACACACCTTCTCCCCTTCTCCTCTGCTCAGGTGAGACCCCACCTGAGCACTGCATCCAGCTCTGGAGTCCCCAGAGGAAGACAGACATGAACCTTCCACATCCAGACTGGAGAAGAACAACAGAGGTGGTCAGAGGCCTCAACATCTCAACAACCCAACCTTGACCCTCTCTGCACCTCTGTGATGCTCCTGATCCCAGATGTTTCTGTCTCTGGAGCTGTAGGGAGAGGTCTGCTATGTCTTGTTTTTCCTGCCCAAGTTCAGGAGCTTCCCCAGCCTCACATGCTCCCAGCAGAAGCCAGGAGATCATCCACGTCACAGCCTGCGTTGGGAGATGGAAGTGAAACCCCTGATGCTTCTGAGTTGAGAATGTCTTTTCTTTCCGTTCCACAGGAAATGTCAGTGCTCACTTCTCCATTCTGCTGCAAGGGGAACAGAAATGGGTCCTGAAGTGTCTGGGTGTGCTGTGGAAGGAAGATTCTGATTTTCCTACAGGGAATCGTGCAGCAGAAACAGCTGAAACCCGAGAAGAAATCCAGAGTTGTCAGAGTCTTCAATTTCTGTTTTAATTATTAGCCTGGTGGGATTTTCTCAGAAATTGTATTTCCACAGTGATAACTGTTATCACTTTATTTTAGAGTCTCGGCTATTCACAAGCCAGGAACGAGCAGGATCAGTGCTGGCAGGAGCTTCCAGGACACGTTCACAAGCACCAAGGGTTGGCTTCCCTCTGCCCAGGGCAGCCAGGCGACCCCTGCTCCATTCTGGAACACCTGCTGGGGCTGCGGGGCTGCCTGGCAGGATCCAGCCCACGTTCTGTGGAAGTTACGTGCCGACGGAGCACTGGAATTGGGATGCCAGGGATAGCTCGCTCCAAGCGCAGCCCGCATCTCTCCAGCCCTATCATTTTTGTCGGGAAGTTTTATCTCTTTAATTTGTTACATATCATGCATTGTCTGATTAATTATCGCCTCCCTGCAGGGAGGACGGGCGTTTGCAGAGCAGTGCAGCAGCAGGGCTGGCTCTGCCCCCCCTGCGCGGGGCCCGGGCGCTGCTCCGTCGATAATAATGACTCAGCATTTGGCCGCTCCGTGGGCATTTCAGAAGCGCTTTATTAAAAAGTACACAGTCCACGCATCGACCATAAATCCAGGCAGGAGCTGCCGAGCATGCCGTGCTGCTCGCACGTCGCTTGGGCCAGAGCTGCCGCTGCCGCTCCGTGCCAGCCCCGCAAAGCCAGGCTTTAATTGCCGCGGTGGCCTGGGATGCATTGAGCTGCTCGGCGTGTCCTTCAGCTGTGCACAGGCAGGAACAGGCACAATCAAATTCCCTTTACAGCCACATCTCTCCATCAGCAGAGCGAGCGCCTCTCCCCGAAGAAGCCTTTCCGTTCAGCAGCCGAGCTGGAGGAGGCCGTGTGAGCGCTTGGGAAGGTGCTGCGGCAGGACGAGCAGCAATGAAATGCAGTTGAACATTTCCAGCGCTGAGTAAACCATATGTCTTCATAATTTGATTGTGCCCCGGTCCCCCAGGTACCTCCCAGCTCTATTGAACACCGATGGAGTTATTTGGAATCATAAATAATATTATCAAAGAGGGTCTGCTGGGTAAACAGAGCTGGTGTATAAATTGTCGGCGGCGGTATTGATTGTTCTGAGCTGACTAATGAATTATTCTGTTTAAGGGGCTGTGGAAATAGCGCTCAGCGTTTTCAAGGAAGGCCCTTAGGATGCTTCCCCTGGCGCTGCCGGGCTTTGCTGCTGCCCTGATCGTGGGCGGCCAGAATCGCCCAGCACAGCCCCAGGGCACACAGAGGCCAGGGCAAGTGGCCAGGGGCAAGCTGACCACAGGGGTGTGTCACAGGCGATTGAAAAAATATCCCTACCCTTCAGTTCCGCCGCTTCATCCTCCCCTCCTCCTTTCTCGTCTCCCCTTCTTCCTCCCTCGTTATTGACGCATCCCCTGATGTGGGGCTGCTCTCAGAGGGGCACCAGAGACTTGCCATGGCCCCCCAAGGCTTCCCACCCCGTCCCAGCTGATCTCTGCTCCCTTCCTGCAGGGAGCCTGGGCACTTCTCCCTCCTCTTCCCATATCTTGGCATTTTGGCCTTGCATCTCCAGATTGGGGCTTTTCCCCAGCTGCCTTACACCCTGCTCCAGAAAGAGGAGAATTGAGCCATCCTTTTTAACAGGACTTGCCTGTTTTTCCCTCACCTGCATAATACGTTCTGTTAAATTTCCAGTTTTCCATCCCTTTGATGTGAGGGACTCCAAATGCTTCCCGCTAATCTCGCGCAGCAGCGCCTGAGACGCTGAAGGCGCTGGCGGGGAGATGGCAGGGAACCAACCAACAATTACCGGCGTTTGGGGGCTGGGGCAGCACGGAGAGACAGCTCATTTTAAAATGAATTATGCCATTAAAACACTTTTGTTCTTTTTCCCTGCTTTTTGGGTCCAGGCTCAGCAGGGAAGAGGCAGAGCAGGAACATCCTGGTGGAGCTGCGGCTGTTTGTGGCAGGGGGAGAGGAGAGTGGCTGTGCCTGGGAACAAGCCCTGGCGCTGGGTCCTGCCCACCAAGGGTGGTCTTCCCATTTTCCTGGGAATGTGGCTGTGGCTGCTGTGCTGAGGGCAGAAGGTTTAAAGGAGGCCTGGTTATTTTCCCTCCAAAGCAGAGTGGGATCATTTTTCCCTGCCCCTTTGCCAGCCTGATAAACATTACCATATTCACCATTTTCTCACCTGTCTCCATTCATATTCCCTTTCCTCCCAAAGCTTGGGAAGAGCCTTGCTCACAGCTGTGAGTTTAGCATCCAAGAAATCCAAGCTCTTGCTTGAACTTCCGTGAAAATGTAAATGTTGCTGCCTGCTTACCAAAGGGCAGGATTAGGCAGAGCCCCAGCTCAGCGTCTCCCCTGTGATGTGAAGTGAGCTGTTTCTCCAGATGGGATTTGTTTAGTGGATGAAGGTTTTGGGAGTTCCTTAAGGATGCTCTGCCCTTAGCTGGGGATCAGGGAATGCTGCTGTGTCCCCTGAAGGGCTCTGGGGCAGGATGGAGCAGGAGCACATCCTCCCGGATCCCGGCACGAGCGACGTGCCCATCTGCTCCAGGGGCGCAAGGTCGGGAAGGAGTTAAACCAAGGCACCCAGGAGCTGAGTGTCCAGCATGATTCAGGCCATTTAATTAGTGTCCCGTGCTCTGGGAGCTCGATAGTGTTTCCCCCCGGGAGGAGCGCACCGGCTCACATATATTGCCTGTTATCTTTCAAGTACTCCGAGCAGAATGCTTTTTCAGTAACCTCATCAAAGGATAAGGCAGGATTCAGATAAGCTTTTCAAGGAGGAAGTCAGGGTTATAATTTTCAGAGACTCCTGAATGTCACCTCCAATTTTCGGCTCCGCCGTTGGAGCGGCCGTTTTTGGAAGCCACCCAGCCTCAGATATTGAAATGGGTGACCTGTGGACTCAGGCCTCCTCAGTTCCTGGTCATCGTCAGTCTGGCAGATCTTGGAGTTAAAAGTGCCTGAGATTTCTGACTTTATAATAATGTGGTTTCTCAGAAGTGCAAATTACAGAGGAATTGGTGCTAAACTCCCCATTAACTATAGAGCCCGAGAAATCCTCGGTGTCCCAAATTACCTGTCACTTTCTCTGTAACGTGGCATAATTTTGTCGCTTAAAAAAATAAAAAAATAAAGGGCTGTAATTTGAAATTTCAGTGAAATTCCTAATTGAGCGTGTGGCAGGGCAGTGGGTTTGGCATCACAGTGCTCCTGTGTGGGACCCCCCAGCAATGATCCCCCGTTCTGTGGTCTCTTTGGGATGCTGGACCCCTCCTGCAGCACTCAGCCTCCAGGGGAGCAGGGCTAAGGGGCACTGAAGGGTCCCCAGGAGAAGGGGGACAGGCTGGAGGGAGATGGTGGCAGGAGAACTCCAGCTCAGGTTAATTCCAGGGTTAAAGCAGCTCCCGCGCCTGCAGAATAGCTGTGTCTCACGGAGAAATCAGTTTATTAGAAGGTTTGGATATGGGAAGGTGGATCGCTTTCCAGAGGGGAGATGGAAGACAGATACAGTCAGAGGCATCGACAGGCACGCAGGGAATGAGACTCTGAACTGCTGGCTTTTGTGAATTGCATTTTGTTGTGAATTACAAACAGCTTTTGGCTGCTTCTCCAAGTCCACATTTTTAGCTTTCATTCATGGCCACAAGATTTACCCCCCAAAATTACCTACTCTGAGTAAAAAGGACTTTCAGGTAAATACAGGGAGGGAAAAGCCAGGGAAAAACAATGACCAAGATGTTTTCTTCTTTCACTAACGCCTGCTGGAGGGACCCCCAGCACAGCAGCAGAGCTGCCTTCCCTCGGGAGGAAGGGTGAGATGCTGCACGGGTTAAAAAGAAGTCGGCACCAGCTCAGTGCCTTTTCTTCCCCTCTGGTTTTTTTCTTCTTTTTCCCTCCTGGCTGAATCAATAATTAAGCATATTCTAAGTAGTACAGTTTTGCTTGAAATTTTCCATTTGGCTTGGGCATCAGTTGGAAATGAAATATTTAGAGGACAGAATATAGTAATAAAGCCAAGACACATTTTCTGCTAGTATATTTTATTTATTTTGTTTAATAATGAGGTTCTGTGTCTGTCTCTACCCCTCTCTGTATCAGTGGCTTTCTCCTCTTCCCCTTTCCTTTGGAGGCAGGAGATAATATCCCCCTTTTAAAAAAATTATAAAGTCTGGCTTGTCTAACAAATCAGGCCCTGTGCTCTGATGTTGTAAGTGTTCAAAGGAGCTTCCCAGAAGGCTGAGGGAGGGGAGGAACCAGCGCCGAGGCTCCTGCTCCGCTCGTCTGCCTGCAAGGACGGAGCAGAAGGGATTCCTCTGCTCGAAATTATTTGTTCCCTGGTGCAAAACCTTTCAGAATTCCCCGGGAAGGAAATGGATCCTTGCCATGCAGGAGCACAGCCTGCCCTGCCCCAGCTCCCCTCGGCACCTCTGCATTTCCACGTGCGAGATCCGTTCGGCTCCTCGGGGCCCTTTCCCCGCTCTGTCAGCGAGGTCGAGGTGTTCGCGGGAGCGCTGTCCCTGGGGAAAGCCGTGGCTTCATTAGGGATGCTGGTGGGAAGGCAGGGACACGGGCTGGAATGCTGAGCGCTGGCCCAGGGGAGGCTGTGGGACCTGATCCTTCCCATCCCACTTCCCTCAGCCAGGGAGGTGGGAAACGCCTGAGCTGCTGCGCCGAAATCTTTGAGACTTCAACCTTTTTCCCCCCGTTCTGCTTTTGGGATGTAAAAGCAAATGTAAATCCCTCAAATAGAAATTACTCCCAGGAAATTCCTATCATGTACAGCGGAGCACTTCATCCCAACAGCTTCAAAATGTTTCCCTCTGATTTTGATCTTTTCTTCAAAACCTGTTTACAGTTTAAAAAAAAATATATAACTGTGTCTGTATTTGAGATTGTGAGTATTTGAAATGGAGTTTCTTGGCATGCAGAAGCTCTTGTCTGAAAAGCAAATGATGTTTCCCAGCAAAGGAAAGAAACCTGGAGCTTCCCTGGCTCCAAGGAGGCAACTGCTCCCATGGGAGATCAGGGCTGGATTTTTGATCCCTGAATGTCAGCAGGTCAGAGCCATGGTCCTTTCCTCGTGTGACAGAGGCTGTGGCAGGGCAGGGTTTGTGGGGTGGCTGAGCTCTGTCACCGCTCCAGGGTTTGTGGGGTGGCTGAGCTCTGTCACAGCTCCAGGGCTCCTGGTGCTCCCCAGGCTGTGACTGTCCCTGTCACCTCCCTCAGAAGGGTCCCAGCTCCCGCCTAGGTGTGCTCCTACACTTCAGATAACATTTCATGTACATTTGAACTGGAAATGAGGAGAGAAGCTGAGCTCTGTTGGGTTGTTTGGGATTGTGCTGTGTTTGAGAAGTCAAATCCTTTCTTCTCTCAGCAAATTATGGGTGCCCAAAAGTGAGAGTTTTCTGCTGTTTGCTCGGGCCTGTTTCTCGTGCCAGGCGCTCCCCGGAGGAAAGGCTTGTGCAGGAATTTAATCACAGGATTTGAGTGAAATAGAGAGGGGTTAGAGAGATTCCCAGGGCCTGATTCTCGAGTTGCTCTCTCAGGATGCTGCTCCAGTTTGTCCTTTTGCAGCCACTCTCGGTCTCTTGGTGTTTTGCGGCATTTTTACCTCATCATTTCCTCTACTGACCCAAATCTTGACCCTGTTTTGTGCCGCCCAGGGTGAGTTTGGGTTCCCTTTCTCATTCCTGTGAGCAGAACCAGTGGTTTGAGCTCTCCAGGGCAGTTTGGGGCTGAGCTGAGCACGAGGGAGGCAGGGAAGGCAGGGGAGCCCTTCCTGGATGCTCGCTGTAGTTAATTCTTGATAATAGTTTTCCCATCGTTAATATTGTTGTTGAACTGCTGCATTCTCACTCAGCCAGAGCTAATTATAATAATTAACAGACAACTCATGAACTTGTCAAACTGGTAATTACAAACCATGGAGACTTTTATCATTAAGAGATTGCTCAGGAGGGGAAAGGGGTGCGAAGCCTCTCCGGATGAGCTCCGTGCCTGCGATGAGCTCTCGCCTCTGCCCACACCCGGACTGCAGCGCTCCAGCGACACAAACCCAGCCTGTCCATGCCCTGCTGAGCAGGGAGCTGGCACCGCAGTGTCCAAAATAAATAAGTGACAAAGGCGAACACTTGCTGCAGATCCCCAGGCAGCCCAGGACAGGCGGGCAGGGCTGCTGCCAGCATGAGCAGGCGCTGGCTGGGCTCTGTCTCCCGGGAGGGTGGGAGGATGCTCAGCTTGAGCTTTGCTCAGCTTTCCTTCCCTCCTTTGGCCATCTTCTTCCGTGGAGAAGGACCCTGTGGTGGCAGGGGTTGGGCTGTGCCTCTCCAGGGAATGCCTGTGCTGGCCACTGGCATCGCTCCCTCCTTTGCACATCTCCTGGCAAGTTAGGCTCAGACATTCTCCAAGTTTCCTCCCGTGCCTTTTGTGAGCTTTCTCTCCTGGACAGCAAACAACAAATGGTCCTTTTCACCCAGGAGATAAGATTGTTCATCTTCCAAAGTCACCGGCACTTGCAATGCTGGGTCTGGAGCAGTTTGAATAATGAGCCTTCGGGAGAACTCGTGTTTCTCTTTGTGTCCTTTTCTTAACAAAGACCTGAGGCTCCCAAGGCAGCGGCGGCTCCGCCAGGCACCGAACGCGACAGGGGCTGCTTCTGAAGGACACAAGTTACAGAGAAGATTTTCTTTTCTTCCTTATTTTTTTCCCCCTCCACTTTTCCAATTGTATTTTTGTCATGCGCCGTCGCTGAACAATCAGTCCTTTATAGCAAAATTCCCACCAGGAGCGATACGAGTGCTGCTGCCAGATCCCCTCCTCCCTTACAACCCCTATCTCGCAGCGCCTCACACACACATTTCAATCTGCAAAGAGCACCACAAGTTCCCCGTGTCCTTAAATCCTCTCTTTTGTGCCTGGTGTTTCCCACCCTCCCTTGGCCTCTCTCCTCCTTTGCGTCCCTATCTTCCCATTCCCTCTCCGGTGTCATCCCTGCCCATCCCTGCCTGTTCCTGCAGCATCCCTGGGGTAGGACAGCTCTCCCGTGCCTTGGTGGAGTGGTACCCAGCCCCAGGGAAAGGCAGGAGAGGGAAAGAATTCCAGCGCAGATTGGAAACCTTCACGGCCTCACCCTCATCCCATTCCCGTCCTGCTGGTGGCTTTGCCTCTCCTCCCTACCAGGAGTGTAACAAGGAAAATAGAGCTGTTCTCACAGTGTCTGCAGCTTCCCCCGAGGAGGATCAGCACCACAAAGAGCTCCTCAGCCCCCTGGCTGAGCATGTTGGGCTCTAAAGCTTCCTGGAAATGCTCCTGGAGGAGCTACATGGCTTTTGCATCAGCTGCATCAGAGCTGGGACCTGTTGCTGTCCTGAAAATGGAGAGAAATGAAAATATGGAAAGTACAGAAAGGCTTCCTTTAGCGGTGAAATGCATCCTCCCCTCTGGGGCAGCCACAGAGAGGCACAAACAATTCACTTGTGACCAACAGGGCCACCACCCTGCGCTGGGGACAGCTGAGAGGACAGGACCAACCCTCTGCTGAGCTCCTCAGGTCACCCTGGATGCCATGGAATCTGCTGGAGGAGGCACTCCGAGCACTGGGTCCCTTCCAGGGGCTGTGGAGAGGAGCAGAGCAAGGGGCCAGCGCTGCCCTTGCCAGGCTGCTGCACCGAGTGGCACATCGGAGCATTTAAAATACATTAAAGGAGCCCTCCCTTTGAAGTGGGAAACTATCTCTATTTAATCAGAGAGAAACAACTTTTCAAAAGATTTCCCCCCCCCCCTTTACCTTCAGCTGTCTGGCTTCTGTGGATAGTACCATGAATAAAACATGCATATCCCAATTAAATCTTGATTTAATTTCTCTTCTTTGCAAAGCTGATGAACTCGAGTGCTTTCATAAAGACACGAGCATTAGCATTCTTTTGTGCTGTACCAGCCAGTCAGAGGAACAAGGGACTGAAATAATCACCCGCCTCTCTCCTGGCCTTGCCAAGCTCTGCGCTGGCTGGAGAATAAACCCTCGGCTGGGATCATCCTCTGGAGCAGCAGTCGGGCTGGGAAAAAGAAATTGGTAAATGGTGCAACAAAATGTAGTTTCTGAACCAAAAATCATACAGCAAAATCCCTCTTGGAAAAGGTCTGTTCTTTCACGGAGAAATGAAGCCCTGGAAAACCAGCACACCTCAAACTTTCTTTGCTGGAGACCTTTTTCTTTTAAAAAAAAGTCTATAAGCTCTCTCAGAACAAATTTCCCCCAGAAAATTGTTTTTGCCCTTCCATTTTTAATAGGGATTTTTGAAATTCATTTCCTGCATGGCTCTATATGGAGCTGCTGAAATGTCACCATGGTGATTGTCCTCGTGACATTTCCATTCAGGACTTTCAGCAGGAAAACAAATGCATTGCTGGGCTGGGATAGGGGCTGAGGAGGGGCTGAGGAGGGGGCTGGACCCTCACTGCTGTGGGGTTGGGAGGCCTGGGTCCCTCAGTGTCCCCTGCCTCAGCTCCCCACCTGTGCTGTGGTGCAGGTGCAGTGAAGGATACCTCATCAGGGTCATGTTCCTGATGAAACCTCCAGGTTTATCCCTCACAGAACCCCTGGAGCTGCCCCTCGGTGCTGGGGATGGCGTGGGCTCATGTGGCTCCCTTCCAGCTGACCCCCCTGCCCCGCTGCCAGATCAGTATTCCAGGCACCTGACGCGTTTTGTAAAAATAGCAATTTATTTACACCCAAAGAAAGTTTTGCTAGGAGTCGGTTCTGATTTACGGCTGCGCTGCCGTGTGTGCGCAGCCTTGGAAATATTGGATTTATTGGCTGTGCTAGACCCTGTGTGCTGGCCTTGGCAGTGCCAGCACGTCCTTTCCCAGAGCTCCTCAGCTGCGCTGTCACCTCTTTGTGGGGTGGGGAGCCTCCCTTTGCACCCTGACCTTGTCTGTGCCGTGGGAAGGACAGCCTGGGCAGCAGAGAGGGGCAGGGGAGCCCTCAGGTGCCTGCCAAGCAAAGGTGGGGTGTGCAGGGGGAGAAAAAGGGAATGAAAGGCTGTTACCTGTTCAGCCGGATAATGAAAAGCTGCCCGAAGCACCGCCAACCTTTCTTTCATCACGGCATCGTTCATTATAAAACCAGAAAGAATTAGCTATGGAGCGTTATCAGATGGAGAAAAACATTAATAGTGGAACTGGGAGAGAGAGAGGAGGAATTTTGGGTGAGTTAATTAAACCACACAGCCTCGATTACTTATGAAGGAGCTGGACAGGCTGCCTTGGGCTCGGCTGCCCCCGAGAGCGTGAGGTTCTGTCTTGGAGGAAGAAACTTTTGTGTTTGAGAAACTTCTCCTTCCGAGGAGCAGATGAGTGTGGTGCTCCCAGCTGCGGAGGGAGGCTGGGGGTTCCAGGAGCAGTGCTGTTTTCCATCCTGGATAAATCCTGGCCTGTAGGTGCCAGGTCCCCAGCAAACCCCTGGCCGTGGGTGTGAGCGGCTGTAGAATGCTCTGCAGCCTGCGTGGGGTTAATGAAGAGAGGCACCCTCGTGCTAAGTTACAGGGAAAAGCTCAATTAAGTGGGGAACTGAAATGGATAATTCCATTAAAATGGATTTATTCACTGCGCCGCTGCCGATACCCGTCATGCTGAGGGACGGCTTCAATGGAAGTTTGTATTTTACCAACTTTGCTCAGTGTCCTTTGTTAGAACCAGACTTATTTTTAGCTAGTAATTTGTTGTTGGGCCTGGAAGAGTACAGGAGAAAGGAAGAGCTGGGAATGGTTTTATGGGGAGAGCATGGCTGTCCCTGTGCCAGCCCCTCTGCCCAGGCACAGCCTCAGGAAAGCTCCAGAAATCCTCCTGGAGCCCCTCATGCAGAGGGCATCCCCTCCTTGTGTCCATCTGCATCGGCACCCAGCCCCAGCTCCCTCATCGCCACATCCACTCACCCCAGGAGCGTCAGGCTGCACAGGGGGAGATAAAAAACAAACCTTGAACACTTAAGGAAGAGAATTGTTTCATTCTCTCCAAAGGTCAGTCGCTTTAAACTCAGTTCAAGCCACCGGGGCACCTTTCAGTTTCATTCCTTCTGTTTAATTCTCAACAGTTCGTTAAAGTCTGACCCCGCTGCTCTCGGTGATGGCTTACGATGGCCAGTCCGAGACAAGCCCTTCTGCTTCCCAGGCTGTTAAACTGCCAGGGATATTTTAGGGTCTTTGCTTAATATTTCTGGTAGTGACTCTTCAGTCGCTATCGGAACACTTGGCGTGCGGCAGAGAGGAGAAAAAGCAGAAGATAATGGGAAAGAATAGAAGAACGAAGCCACCCAACGCCATTTCTTGTGAGCTGAGGAAAGGTCAGGGGAGATTGTGGGCAGTTATCTCCCTGCTGCCGCTGATAAAGCTCAGGAGAGCTCATGGCCACCAGTGGCTGCTTCAAACAAAGAGATATTTAATTAAAGCCCACAGAAAGAAAAGGGAGGATAAGTGCTTTAGAGATAAATTCCTATCACCTAGCCAGGCTTGAAGGTCCGTGAAAGCTGGGATTTAATGCTCCTGCAGGTGCCTGGGCATCAGCTCCGTGCTCTGTGCCCGGGGGTGGCCTGGGGACACCCAGCCCGGGGCTGTGGGTTTGGGGAGCGTGGGCAGCGTAGGTCTTGTCTTCCAGCGCTGTGACCACACCATCAATGTCCGAGGAATAGTTGCACCCGGGGAAAGGCTGTGAGGCCGGGACACGGCGCTGTCCATTCCTGCATCCCTGTGCCAAGCCTGTCCGAGCATCCTGCGGCCCTTCCCAGTCCGGGCAGGCTGCTCCAGCCGCCCAGGGTATTTAGACATCATGCTTTTTTTGTTTGTTTGCCTAATTAAAGCGGAGGTAGATGTGGCTGTTCCCTGCCCGCCTGTCCAGGGCTGCTCTCAGGAAGGCGTTGATTGTGCCGCTGCAGCTCCACGGGGGTTTGGGCAGAGCCAGGTCCCCCAGGAGCGGCAGTTTAATAAAAACACCAGCATGATTTATCATCTCTCAGGCTTGGGAACAGCCTCTCTCTCCAGGTAAAAAACATCCTCTGAATGCACTCTCTTAATTTGCATAGGTAATGGTCATATCATTAACAGCTCATTAGGAGGAAAGGCGGGGGAGTGACAAAACAAAAAGTTAGAAACCCTGAGTTAGGGAGGAACCAGGTCCTCCAAAGCGAGGGTTAAAAAAGCCGGAGTCGTGTCTGGGAGACGGGAAAACCTAACAGGAGGATCCACGGGTCATTTAGACCTTATGAAATGTAACGTATGAGGAGCGATCTGCTGAATGAAGGTTAAAATTGTCCTGTTGTGCCCATGGCAGCCCTAAACGGCTTGTGCTGGGGAGCGCCGGTGCTGCCTTCAAGGTGAAACGGATGGGAAGGAGATAATTGAATTGTAGCGCGGGGAAGGGATGGATGGAGCTGGCACACGGATGATGCTGCCCGGCCATTGCTGGCTCCTGCCCTCCAGGGTCACTGCGCGGGGTCCCTGCAGCTGAATTGTCACCTCTGCTTCTCCGAGAGCCCTGTGGGTACCCGGGGAACTGCAAGAATGGGAGAAAACAATGAGCTGGATATGAGGCAGCCCTGGCGAGCAGGGCTTTTTGTCAGGAGCTCATAAAATAATCTCCCGGGATTAGGCTCCATGCGCCGGTAACGCTCCTGGGGTGCTTTATTTACATAATAATAATAGAAAAACAACCAGAAGAGAAAGGCAGAACTAGATCTGACAACTTTCAGGAGAAGTTGGAAATAAAATCAGGAACTGGCTCCTCTGTCCTAAGAGGGTAATTCCAACTGCTCGGCGTGGGGATTGGTCTCTCCCCTTTCCATTTTGAGACACCACTTTCTGGGAAGTGCCATCACCCTGGAGGATGCCTGGCTGGGTAACTCACATTGACACTCTGATTTACTCCTGTTTATTGTCACTGCTGCTCTGCTCCCCTTTAATTGTGGTTATTTTGGGACCGAAGTGCATTGGGGGATGTGTCATTGGCTGCTGTTGCCCATCAGTGGCTGAGTGCAAACCCAACTCTTCGGTGAGATGTAATACAAAGCTGATACACTCTCAGAATCGAATTGCTCCCAGCCCTTGCCCCATCAAATCAGACCCTCTCTCCATCTGCTTCTCCTAGGGATGGGTGAGAAGCATCCATCGCCTCTGCATGGCCCTGGAGAGCCCTGGGAATTGATGCTCCTGCATCAGGCCCGGGATCCTGCAGGTGGGGAGCTGGGATTTCTCCTCTCTCCCCTCTCCTCTCCTTCTGGCACCGTTTTGCTCGCTCACAGCAGAGAGGAGCATCGTCTCCTTGGCTCTGCAGATCCCCTTCAACAGCCAGAAAGCCCCGACAGCTGCCACGGCTTCTGGGAAACCTCTGGGAGAGCTGGCAGCGGGGCCGGGGCACCCGGCCAAGGCTTCTGTTCCTGCTTTCTGCTCTCCTGCATCCGTGTTCCATCCCAGGGCGGGAAGTTTTGAACACCTCCGAGGGCGGAGGGATAACTCCCAGTGGGAAAGTCCTACTGCACTGACTGGCTCGAGAAAAACCAGGACTCTCGATGCTAAGCTCCAGCCCGTGTAACACAGAAAATGGTATTAAAGGATTTGCTTTTCATGACCATAATTCAGAGTTAACATACATTTGATGTTTAATGTATGAACCACAGGTGATTTCAGACTGGCACGGCCTTTTCTAAATAGTGTTTTAATCTTAGGGGGTTTTTCAGTTTTTTAAGGTTTGGCTACTCAGCCTGTCAGACAAGAGGAGAACAAAACCACAGCAAAGCTGGGTATGAGAATCCAGTGTGGGCAGAGGCTTTTGTTCCATCTTTTATTGAGGTTTTACCTCTAATCTCTGCCTTTTGATGCAATTTAAGATTAAGGAAATGAAAGGCAAGGCTGCCTGTGAACAGTTATCCAAACAGGACAGCCAAGGGGCGCTTCCAGGCACTGTTGTAAGAGGCTTTGGGCAGCTTTCCCTAAAGGGAGCAGCCAGAGATTCTGCAGCAGCTCCCGAGGTCCTGGAGGAGTGGGAACGGGGCCTCTCCCACTCTCCAGCAAACCTCCTGCCATCCCAATCCCATCTTCATCCGCTGGGAAGCAGCTCCTGGCAGAGCAGGTGTTGGGATGCAGGGCTAAAGGGACCCTGGTGGGGTCCCAGCTGCCTGGCCGAGCTGTGTGGGAATAAATCCCCCAGCCCCAGTGGGAATCCGTGCTGGATGCCCCCAACACCAGGCAAAACCCCAACCCCATAGACAGGTATTTGTATTCCCAGCTGGTGCGCACCTTGGATGGCTCAGAAAATGGGGGAAACCAAGCTCCTGCCAGGAAAAACAACTCAAATAATCAAGCCCCTTCGCATGGCACTGGTGATAAATTCGTGCTACTTACCCTGAGGAGCTGAAAGGTCACGAGCAGACCTTCCAAAATAATTATTAAATAACTTTGCCATTTGTTCAGGATCAGTTGCGACCTTATTACTGGGAGCGGGAGATGATATCTCCACATCCTGGGCACGGATCCAAGGAGGTCATTAGTAACAATCCTCCGTCCCAAATTTTGCAAGGGGAGGGAAGATTTCTCTTCAACCAACACAGGGAGCTTCCCAGGCTTTCGTCTTGCTGGTAAACGACCTGTGAGGACTCGGAAGATCCATCTTCCCTCTTCAGATCATATATATGTTTCAGTAGCCTTGAAGGGGGCGAAGGGCAGAGCCGGGAAGAAATGTTCTGTCACTGCAAATCTTTTAGCTCAGCAAAGAATCAGGAATCATAAATAAAATCCTCTTTAGTGCTCGGACACTCGCCTCGCTGTGTGCCGGTGGTGGCACCAGTCACACATGGGACGTGTCTTTAAACCCGAAATGGTTTCTTGATCAGAGATGGGAGCCAGTTCAGCAAGGGTTGCTTCTTTCAAGTTAGACAAAGGTTCCTATGGCTCCATGAGAGCTCATTTCCAGGCGAATTAAACACTACTTGGGCAAAAGAGAAAAAGCAGCATTTCTATGCAGCCTTGCCCCCGCAGCTCCTCCACCACGATGAAGGGTTCAGGTAAAGGAGGTTTCAGGTCTGAAGGGATGGGCACTGATAACCTGGCATTTGTGCTCTCTGCCCAGCTCCCAGCCTTGCTGGGCCTCCCTGCAGCTCCTCAGCCTCGTGATGTCCCCAGTGTCCCCCCTCGGTGTCCCCCTCGGGCCCTGCCAGCCTGCGGCCGTGCCTGGTAATGGGATCAGCTGGCGAGAGCCATTAGTGGAACCCTTTGCCTTCCACTTTTATTGTGCTGAAAATTTAATTGGCTGATGATTCAGAGGAGAAATCCTTTCTCTTTACTTTCATCTGGCAGCCGCCTTTGTCCTCCCGGCATTCCAACCTCCGCCACCGATTCCTCGAGGACAATCAAAACGGTCTTAGAAGAATTTCCAATACTTTCCAATGACTCACTTTCTAATAAAGTGTGTGTCACACGGCAGACAGCAGCGCTCCCAGCCCGGGATTCAGCTCCTGGCAGAGCCGGAGCGGAGAGCAGCTCAATTGCTCACCCTGATCATTATCCAAGGGGGCTGGGAGCTGACTGCATGTCCCTGTCGCAGGTCCAGCCCTCGGGGGAGCGGAGGGAGAAGAAGCCTCATGTGTCCTGCATTTCGGGGGTCAGGTGTGACACAGCTGGAGTAGCCAAGAGCATCGATAGATTAAAGCCCATGTGATGCCCTACACTAAACACAGGCATGCCCTGGGTCAGCTTCTGATACGGAATTGTTGACAATTCTTGGCCATGATAGAAAGGGCGAGGCAGGCTCTGGAGCTGTGGGCTCAGCAGAAAGTTTTAACTCATTCCCAGCTTGTTCCCACCACTGCCTGCTGCTGCACTCCGATGGAGATTGCAGAGCAGGGCCTTGGGCAATCATCCCCGGAGGGCAGCGAGTCTGTCCCTGGCTCCAGAGCTCCATCACAGCTCCAGACCTGCTCCTGCCAGGGCTGCCTGTCACTGCTGTCACTGCTGGTGTCCCGCACAGTCCCAGCTCCGGCCCCAGGACAGAGCCAGCCGTGCTGGCACAGCTCTCACGGAGGCTCAAAGCCTCACCTCAGCATCACAGGCGCCTTTCTGATGTTGAACATGAATGCTCCTTGCTGCAGTTTATGTTTATCTTGTCATCCTCATAGCAAACATGAAAACCTGTTTATTCTCTCCCTTTTCAGAGCTTTCCTTTAAATGTTTGAAGAGTGTTTGCATGTCTTGCCTCGTCTTTCTTTTCCGGAATAAGCAAGCCAAAATTCCCTGCGCTTCCATCCTGTATCAGTGTTTTAATTTCCCTGCCTGTCCCGGTTGCTCTCCCCTAAACTCTCCCCAACAAATTCCCGTCCTTGGGAATGGCATTCTCTCTGTGCAGCAGGATGGGAAGGGACCTGGGTGGCACTGGGAAGTTTTGGCATATTCCCCAGCAAAAAACACACGCTATTCCTGCTGATTCTGCCTTTTTTTTTTGCCTAATTGACAAATTAGGAGTGTCCCCTCCCTCCCAGTTGTGTCACAGCACATGGAAGTGGTTGTTGGTGCTTTCCCGTGGTGCTTCGGGGAAGCAGAGCAGAGGAAATCTCTCGGCTTGTTGCCTGCACAGGGAAAAGCTGCTGCTGGAGTTTCTGGAGCTTTCCCCCCAGAGCAGCTCAGCGTGTGGGGAAGATGCAGTGGGGAGAGTGGAGGAAGAGAGGGAAGCTTGGAGAACACACTGCTGGAGCTTTCATTTAACTAAAGAGCAAAGTAACATTGTGCTCCATTGATTACACATTTTTTCTGCCTGTTGTGACATTTGCAGGAAGGCTAATTTATTCAAGCATGGAAATCTTTAAAAACTTAATTAAGTTATTTCTGCTATTTCCATGCCTTATTGTTTCGACTTCACATTTAACTTTTATATCTGGTTAATGTCTTTGAGGGGGAAAAAAAAAAAAACAACTAGAAGGAGAAAGGAAATTGAAAGGAGAGGGGAGATGTGGCAGGGATTTTGGTTTGTGCCTCCTGTGGGAGGTGTTTGGGGAGTCTGTCCCACTAGAGTGGTCTCTGGCTCTGCCTGGCACGGGGTTAGGGGCATGGGTGTGTGGTCACAGGCAGGGCTGGGTGACCTGCTTTGCTCCCAGAGGGGTGAAGTGGTGCCAAAGGTGCTGTCAGGCTCCTGTTTCTGCTCCCACCACCTGTGTATCCCCTGGGAAGCTGTGCGTCCATCTCCCTGCACACAGCAGCGAGGGGAGGCTGGCAGGACAGGGTGGGCGCTCCTGGCCCCCAGAAGGGAAATAATCACAGGAAAACCCCCGGAGGCCCCCAGAGCTGGTGTTTTGCTGCACAGGAGGCTCTGAAGGGCGCAAGACGCTGCCAGCAGAGCTAAATGCTGCATTAATAAAGTTTCTGTCAGTAAATTCACTAATTAAGGCTCACAGATGGAGCGGGAAGGAATGCTTGTGGTGAAACCCAAGGAGTGTGAACATCGCTTGCTTTGGAGGCAGGCTGCAAGTCTGGGGGAAAAATGGGGAAGGAAGGAAAGCCACTAGGAGTTTAAAAAAGCTTTGCCTGCATCTCCAGAAAGTGAGGAGAGCCCGAGGGTTGGGTCTGGGGGCTGTGAGCAGGGCTGGCCTTGGTGCTGTGGCCCTGGTTTTACTGCAGGTTTATGGCAAAGCTGCCCAGGAGCTGGGTTTGAAGCGAGCCCAGGTTCATCAGAGCCCAGGTTAGCGCCCTAAGCAGCAATCTCCTTGTCTGTGACAGCAAAGATGGATGCAAGGAGGAACCACTCGGGCTGTGAAAACCCCCAGAGCCATAAAGAGCTCCAGCCCTAAATGACAAAGTGCTGCAAACTCTCTCGGCGGCAGCAGCGGGGCCGGGGGAAGAGTGATCCCCTCGCTCTCCAACATTTGCTGAGCATTAGGCTAATTTCCCTTGGGCTTCCAGCAGGCATTCGGAGTTCTTGCTGGGTTTCTGTGTATTATTCTTAAGTCGTTACCCTCTACCTCCTGTTCCGACTTGGGAACTCTTACAGGATGGATTTATGGCGTGCCTCCTGCGAGCGGTGCCGTCATTCCCATGCCCACGCTGATGGATATGGCTCCCGGACGGCTTTTCCCTCCTGGAAAGGTGTCCTTTCGAGGGGAATGCTCGTCCCTTCTGAGAGGGCCGAGGGTCAGGGCTCCCTCATTGTGTTCCAGCCTCTTCCCAGCCGCTGGGTGTGTAGGTGGGGAATGGGAATGGGAGTGGGAATGGGAATGGGAATGGGAGCGGGAATGGGAATGGGAGTGGGAATGGGAATGGGAATGGGAATGGGAATGGGAACGGGAATGGCAATGGCAATAGCAATGGCAGCTCTGGCAGCCACAGGTGCTGCTCCTGGCCTGGAGATCAGCAGAGCAGAGCCAGGAGCTGCTCCATGCTGGGCAGGGAGTGCAGCCCCTTCCTTCTGCCGCAGCCTCTCTGCCTTTGCTCCCTCTGTAGCTACGGCAACATTTGTATTTGTCAGCCTATGGCGATCCTCTGCATATGGAATACATTTGCTCTGGGTGTTTGCCATTAACATTTTCATTTCTGTTTAGCGTCAGGAGTTTTCAATTACCGGCCTCGCAGAGCGGTGCGAGCTGTTGTGTTCATGCTCTCTTTGTTTTCATTTCCACATCCCTTCCCAGTGAATTACAGGACGGGAGCCCTGCCCCGAGGATGGTGGGGAAAATCCTGTCCCTGTGCTGTGTTTGGGGCTGGCTGCTCTCACACGGTCCTTGGCTGGCAGGGGTGACGTTATCCGGGACCACTCTGTGCCAGGGTGAGCCAGCAGGGGCAGAGCACAGCCCTGTCCCCTCTGTCACCCCTCTGTGTCCCTCTGTGCCACATGCACAGGTGAGACTGGGGAGCAGCTCAGGGCAGGTGTAACCCTGCAGGGGCTCTGCAGCACAGTCTTGGTCAAAATCTGTCTCCTCTCCCTTATCCTTATCCCAACCCTGTTTTACTCTTCCTCCACTGTAACTTTACATCTCCACTTCATAACTTAACTCCACGGCGTGGCTAAAACTGCTTTAGCCAATAAAGAAATGAGGGACAGGTAATGCACATCCTGGCTGAAACAGCAAACTCCGTATTTCCAAAGTGCCGCCTTCCTAAACTCTAAGTGAGCCATAATGTTTAGAAGGGGCCGTTGAAAGAGCAATAAAAGGCTGCCAGGTCGGGCAAACAGCAGTGTTAGCAGAGCTGGGAGAGCTGCTCCTCCCGGGGATTGCAGCAGCCAGCGGCTGGGGGGCCCCTGGGGACAGAGGACGGTGGTCTGGGTCACCAGATCCTTCCCTTTATTCCATACTCCCTCGCGGGAGTAGCCACACTCGGGTAGCACCAGAGGACAGAGGCGGTCCCCAGGCCGGCCCCGGGGGTGATGGGCTGAAGGACCAGCGCTGGACAAAGAGATGCCTAAGCTCAGGTTTAGGAAGGTTCTCCTGCTCATCCTGTGAGTATTCAGTTCCAGTGTGATCCAGGATAACTCTCTTTTTCTGGCTTCTTAGAGGAGGGAACAAGAATTCCTGTGTGTTTTGCACCAGACTGGAGCTTCTCCTGCAGCATCCCCACATCCCTGACGTGCTGCCTGTCCCCATGGCCATGGTCCGAGGTGTTGGCTGATGCATGGCCCTTGGGAACCTGCCAGCTTCCTGAAACGAGTGGGGAAATGCAAGGAAAGGCAGGAGAGTCATCCCCACACAGGATTCAAAGGGGATGCTGCAAGATGGAGGAGCTGAGGAGTTCTGCAAGTGTCCCAAATGCTGTTAACCTCAGATTTAAAATCCGGGTTTCCTTTGATTTAAAGTGGTTTTAAAGGTTCCAGCACTCCCGCAATGTAATTATCCCAAAGATTTCTGGGAGCCTTCTTTTCTGCCCCTTTGTTCCTAAGGCGGCTCTGCAAGAATGCCACGAGGTTACAGCCATTATGGAGTGTAATGCAAACAGGGCCATTTATTGCCTTTTTATGAGGGTAATGCTGCACCACCCAATAAATTCTGCAGGAAGGATTTGATGGAGAAAAGGCTAAAATTCAGCCACAGCAGGGTCAGCCAACGGGAGTTCTAATTTCACATGAAAGTTGTTAAGGGGGCAAAAGGCGTATTTTTCACTCTCCTGTTTAGGAAGGAGTCGGGAAGGATGGGAGCTGAGCAAAAGCAGAGGAGAGAGCAGATACAAATGCACTAACAAAGAGTAGGTCCCAAGCTTAAGAGATGCTGAAAAGATTGGCCTTTCTCCCTGTGCCTGTCCTTGCGAGGTCCGAGAGGGCTGGCTCCTGCTTGGAGCACTGCCGGGAGGAAGTGCCTCTTTGGTGGGAGACAGGAGCAGAAATCCCCTGATAGTCGTGTAGGCTGTAGCCTGAGCCTGAGGCTGTCACCCAGGCATGGCCAGGGAGTCCACAGTGCCCATGTGGGATCCTGGCAGTGCTGGGAGTGCCAGCACTGCCCCTGTGCCCGGCCAGAGCCGCCGGCCGAGAGGCATCAGCTGTGCTGCCCTTAATCAGTTCATTACGGCGAGCAGGGAATCAATGGGAACAGGGTATTGATCACAAATTCATAACTGAAAATTGCGCTGCTGGTCCTGCCTCATTTCTCCGTGGCAGAGATGAATCTCTCCCTCCCCTCCCCTCCCGTGTGGAATCCCCATCCAGAGCCGTGTGTGACCTCTCCCAGTGCTGCGATTGAACACCTGCCGGGCCAGCGCTGGGACAGAGCCCCTCGGGCTGGTTCCAGTTTGGCAGTCTCGCCAAAGGCCACCTGGAACACATCCAGGGAGCCCCAGCTCGCTCCCCCCACCCCAGCTGTGGAGAGCCACAGCAGCAGGGGTGTCCATCCAGATGTGCGCAGCCTCTGGAGGTGCTCTGGGTCCTGCCTGCTGTGCCACAGCCCAGCCAGGCTGCAGTGGCTGCTGCTGTCTGTCAGCCAGAGCTGCTCCTTCATGCTTCTCTTGTTCTCCTCGCTGGCGATTGATAGATCAAAATTCCCCGCAAACGACCGGTTTCATGGGCCGTTTGCTCTGCTGTCAATACAGGGAGCTGAGAACTGTCAGTGCCGTCCCTCCCCGTCAAAGAAAGAATTCAATTATTTATCGCTGCCTCTTAGAAAACTAATTGTATTGCTAATTGTTCTTTTCCTGTGAGGAATGTTACATTTTTTTCAGGTGAATGGCTTTAGGCTGTTTAAGGGTTTGTAAAGAGTGTTTCATCAAACGTGTGATTCAGAATGAACTCACTGAGATGACATTTCCCTTCCAATTTTCTGTTTATGTTATCGAAGGGGGGATTGCTGGGAGCCCAGGGCTGTGGCTGCTAACCTGATTCATTCCCTGCACAGGGACGGGACTCGGCACAGATGAATTTTACCAAATTGGCCATGTTTATGTGTAATGGTAACAATAATACACTTTATCTATCTCCTGCTGAACTAAAGAGGAGTTTTCCCAGTAAGTTTGACAGAAAGAGGATCAAGCTGCTGCTTAAATTTCTCCTTGGAGAACCTCAGGGTAATTTTCTTCCAGCACTTCAGATACTGAGAGGGGTTGGGAGCAGCCGTAGGATCCTTGGGCATCCCTGACCCAGAGGAAGATGCCGTAGGAAAAGGGAAGGGATGAGGAGGGCACTGCTCTGAGAGTCCAAGGCACAGGAATATCAAATCCATCTTGCATGAACACTTCAGGGTTTTTTTTTCCCCTTCATTTTCCAGCAGGCAGGAGCTCTCCTGTCACATCTTTTGCCTTTTCGGGACTGTGATAAATCTTCCCTCTTAACACACCCTGGAGAATAACAGCATCAATCATTTATTACTGGCTCAAGTTCTCAAGATTCCTGACCCCTTCCGTGCTTGGAGATGAGACACATCCAGGGAGCCTTGGCACTGCTTTTCCACATGTTCCATCCCCAGCACACCCTGGTGTTGCCCCATCCTTCCCCACGTGGAGCTGGAGCTTCACAGCACCCCTTGGAGGGTCTGAGCTCCCGGGGCCAAACCACCCCAGCCTGGAAAGAGCAGGAGGGATGTGATTCCATTCTCATTTTCCACAGTGAAGTGGGAGCTTGTGCCAGGCCAAATCCCTTCCCTGGTTCTGCAGGATGAAATGCAGCAGCGAGGGAGACATAACCCTTCAGTGCGGCAGCGATTTACACGCTGCTCCTCCTTTAATGGGGCCCGTGCACCTGAACACGGCAGCGGCTGTAAAAACAAACAAACACACACTTATCCCCCGGTCCCTCTGCTCCAGGGCATCCCAGAGCCTGAGGACAGCTTCACCTGCTGTGCAGCCATACGGGACAAGGAGAACCCCCTTTTCTTCTCCCAGAGCCAGCTCTGGGGTTCAGCCTGATGTGATCACAGACACTTTCAGCTCGAATCCTTTACCCCTGTCCCCTCATCCCCTTCCAGTCCATTGGATGCTCGGGTCCTGGTGCACTCAGTGCCTGACTGGGCTCTGCCAACTCAAGAGGAACTCCTCTGAATGGGAGCACAGCCAGGGATTCACTGCAGCAGCCTGATCCTGCATCTTACAGTAAATCAATGAAACTTCCGTGCCTTGACAAGCCCTTGCCACTTAAATAGACAAGAAACAGGTAGGGATGGATGCTGCAGGTTCCTCCAGATCATGAGGCATAAATCTCAAGAGAACAGCAGCGGAAAGATAAAACACTGCTGGAAGCACAGAACAGGATTTAGGATTTGTTTAGAGGTTGTCATTTTGACAGTAAGGAAAATACATTTTTCCCTGCCCAGGGTTAGCAATTAGTGTGGCTGCAGGGAAAGGTAACGCAGTGATGAGCACGGCAAAGCCCTCGCTACAGGTGCCTTGATGCCAGACGGCTCTGCTAAAGATGATAATTTCTAAAATCATAGAATCGTTTAGGTCTGAAAAGACCTTTAAGACCATTGAATTCAACCATTAGCCTAATGCTGTGGAAAAGCTGATAAGGATCTGGTGATGGTACGGCAATGGTTGGAGGGCATTGCTGCTGGGGCAGTGAGCTTGGTGTAATCAGCCTTGATGGACAGGGAAGGAGATAGAGAAGTGTAAACGGGAATTAATAAATTCAACAGGCAGATTAGCTGCCATTATTCGGCAGCTCCCGCTGCCCCGGCTCTCCAGCTGGGAGCGGTCTGTCCCGGCGAGCTCCCCACAAAGCCGCAGGACAGAGCCCTGCTGCTGCCCAGGCGAGAACAAACCCTTCTTGTTTGGAAGAACAAATGCTAAAGCCATTGCGTCCCTCTCCTCGCCGCTATGAGCGGAGCTGGGCCGCACTGCTGCGAGTGGAAATGTCATCTCTGAAATGTAATTTGGCTGGAGCACGCTGCAGGACAGCGGCAGCTGCGGAGGCAAATCCAAATAACGCTCGGCACTGTAATTGCATATGTAAAAATGGGAAAGAAGAGAGTGAGAGGAAGCGGCCTCCTCTGCTCTGCTGGGTATTACAGATGTAGCTGTCATCCTCTTTCCCTGCCGGAGTGGTTGTAGGTGTTCAGTCCTGGTACTCCGCTGGGTGTTGTAGAGAGATTGGAATATAATTTTCAGTGTACAGAGGTCAAGCCACGAGGCTGTTCAGGCGCCTTGTGCCTCCAACAAGGACTTAGCCAGCTCAGAGCTTGATCCCGTCCCTCTGCGGGGCCGGAGCAGGGAGCAGGGAGTGCAGCTGCTGCTGGGGGGGATGGAGCAGCCCTGGGAGCACAGGACCCCCACACCTGCTCAGCAGTGCTTCCTGAGCTCTGCCAGCGCCTTGGGATCATCCTGGTGTTGGGATCATCTTGGTGTTGGGATCACCCTGCTCGTGGTCCCGCACAGCCTGCCCTGAGGGGCTGGGGCAGATTCCCCAGGGAATGCTGGAATTAGGCTCCCTCTAGTCCCCTGCCCTTCCCCTACAGGCTGAGCAGGGAGGGAGGGAGGGATGGATGATGGATGGATGGAGGGATGGATGGATGGACGGAAGGATGGATGGATGGATGGATGGATAGGGATGGATGGATGGATAGGGATGGATGGATAGGGATGGATGGAGGGATGGATGGATGGATGGAAGGATGGATGGATGGATGGATGGATGGATGGATGGAGGGATGGATGGATGGATGGAAGGATGGATGGATGGATGGATGGATGGATGGATGATGGAAGGACGGATGGATGGATGGATGATGGATGGATGGAGGGATGGATGGATGGATGGATGGATAGGGATGGATGGATAGGGATGGATGGATGGATGGATGGAGGGATGGATGGATGCATGGATAGATGCATGGATGGATGCATGGATGGATATGCAGATCCACTGACCTTCCAATATTTTGGAAGTGTCCTCTCCATAGTGGTCTGCTAGCCTGACTGCGTCACCTCTGAGTCACTGGCATTTGCTCTGTGCTGAAGTTCCCTGTGCAATCCCTCAAGGTGCACAGGAAATACAATATTGTTTGTGTCCTAAATGAGATGCTTGCTTCATACAGACATTGATCAATACATGAAGGAGACACCATTAGGGAAGATAGAATTCTTTGCTTTCCGGTGAACTCTTTGCCCTCTTACACCCCGGACTGTGAAAACTGAAATCAGTTTATCAATCTAATTTTCTGTTCAAAATTAATGCTTTTATTTTTCAATTTGCACTAATCAGGCAGCAGAGCTAAACAGAGCTGTTCCCTCTGTGAACCATCCGTGTCCCCTTCCCAGTCTGCCTTGTTCCCATGCCACGCTGCTCAGGTTTGTGGTGGGGAGGAGCTCTGCCAGGTGGGACACAGAGCTGCTGTTCCCTCATGCTATGGGATTGTTAGGGTTTGTGTGTTATCCTCTTTGTGAGGCTGAGTTATCCCGCTCCGTAATTTCATCCAGCCTCCCTAAATTATTCATCTTTTTCAATAGGCCACAGGAGCCTTCTGCTCCCTCTCCTAAATTATTTTGCAGCAGAGCTGCTGCAGAGGCAGCGGTGTCTCCGCAGTGGGGGAAGATCTCCACAGATCTCCTCTGTCATTGGGAGTGCTTTGGGCTGGGGTAACTCCCATGTGCACCCAGAGCCTCCCAAGGACCAGGCTACGCTGGGAAGGGTAAAACCTTCCTCTGTGGGACCGAACATTTCCTTCCCAAGGCATTTGCCAGAGAATCCCTGACGGCACTCTGCAGCTCCACGCGGCTCCAGAGTTCGCTCGCTCACTCAGGTTGTAAATGTTTTCTATTTCTTACAAGCTGTGAGTCTGATGAAAGTGTAGAAAACCCAGGACCCAGCAGCAGAGGAAGCAAACTGTGCAGCACGCGGCGTTGTGCTCCTATAGGGTGTCTTCAAGTGTGCCGGGTAATGATCCGGCAGCTGCGAATCCATACAAACCAGCGCTGCTCCGAAGGGCTGTAATTATTAATCTGCTAACGCAGACACAATGCACTCAGCCTCCTCTCAGCCTCTCCCAGGAATGGGAAATAATGCTGCAGCGGCAATTACCTTAATGCAATTATCTCAAATGTGAAATTCCGGAATGGCACTCTGTGTCCTGGGCTGTGGAGGACACAGGGGAGGTGGGGGCTCTCCCAGGGCCCCTGGTGCCAGCAGGATCCTGTGCCCCTTGTCACCTGTGCCCCTTGTCACCTGTGCTGTTCAAACCCCTGGCAGGCACAGCACCTGGGCACTGGCACGTCCTGCACTTTGGGGTCTCAAGGGATGGGCAATGCCAGGGTGTCCTGAAGGATTCCTGAACCAGTGGCATCACACGGGCAGCAAAGGCAGCCCTCGCCCCAAAATCCAGCTGGAAGGAGCTTGGATCAATTTGTCTTGTTTAGACACAGCTCTCTGGAGCTTTTTCCGAGGATAAAGGAAATCTAGGAAGCCTTGCTCGTGGTGATCCCACCAGGATTAATGCAAGCACCAGGGCAATCCCTCCCGCCTGCAGGGTCCATGGTAACCCCACACTCAGGAAGGCCTGAGCTGCTCAGAGTTCCTTGGAACCCTCGTGCGCACACACAAATCAGGAGAGAAAATGTGCCGCAGTTTGTTCAGGATGGACCTGGAGACTATTCCAGCGTTCTCGTCTCTCAGGGAGGAATGAACTAATTGCAAAGGATTTTTTAAAAGGAAGATTGTAACTGGCCCAAAGCAGTAAATGGATTTTACTTCCTCTGCTCTGATAAATATTTAATTACTGAGTGTAATGCAGGGATTGGGTTTGGTTCTTGCTTGTTTTGATGGGCTTTTGTTTGTTTTTACATGTATATTTATTTATATTCTGTACTTCCATTGCAACTGCCATCCTCATGTGCCTTCTCCACAGTGGTATCTCTTAAAATTAAATGTAATTGTCTTTTCACTCCTCTAATCCACACTGCCTTCATGTCTAGAGCCTGTCTCTGGGAGCAGCAGTCCAAAAATGAGCCACCTCTGCAGAGCCCGAGGTGTGCCTCCCCTGCTGCCCTGACAGTCTCTGCTTTGGGGTTGATTTGGTTTTCCTCCTTGCTTTCCTCCAGTGTCATCCTGCACAATTCTTAATATTTTATTTTTAAAAAAAATCTTATCCCGATAATGTAATAGCTTGAAAATGTTTATTTACTTAAGGGACTCTTTAGTGAAAACTCCAGGCTCTTGACTACTAATATCATGCATTTACGAAATTGTGTAATTACAACTCAAATGACAAATGTTTCTTTAGGCTCCATTTCTCTCCCGTGCCCATTCCAAGAGCAGCACAGGGGGTGTCCAGCTGCTCCCTGTGCCACAGCCCCGCTCCCAGCACAGCCCATCCACACTTCAGCTCTCCCTGGCCTGTTCTCCAGGCTGATGAGTTATTACTCATGCAAAAATCTCATTAAGATCATGGGGAATGTGCCCAACTGGAGCACCCCGGGGTCTGGCAGGAGAGCTCTGCTCAGCCGTGTCCCTGGCCGTGTCTGGTCCCTCTGCAGACGCTGACCCTGCTCCATCCCAGGCACGCCGCAGCCTTCCCGGATCTCATTTCATGCAGCAGGATTTTTCCCAGCAGGATTGGCAACAACACAGCCTCATAAATAATGTTCCCAATGGGATGCTGTGTTGCTGTCTGGCTATTAACGCTTGTGGATTTCTCTTCATAATGTTCAAGTGCCTTATTTATGCCTGAAGGGCCGGACTGTCTTTCTGAGGAGTGGTCACAGGGCTGCTGCTGCCAGGTGCGGTGCGGTTTAATGGCTCTGGGCTTACATTGCCGTGGCTGTTACTGATAGAGGTCCCTTCATGTCCTTACAGCCTGCCGCGAACGCTGCTCCTTCCTCACTCTCTGGCCCGATGCGGAGTTTGTTCCTGCAAAGGTGACTCTGCTCCCACGTGTCTGCAGCACCCACGGCGTTCCCCTGCTCTGGCACTTGGAGCATTCCTGAACAAGTCTGCAATAAACCTTCAGCCTCAGCTCCAGTCCCCACTTCTCCAGGCATAAAGGCCTCTGTATCTGGCATTTGATGGCCTCGGCCATAAAAGGAGCCATAAAAAGGTAAGGGCAACTCCAGCTGGAGGTGTTGTCCCCCCAGCCTGTCCCTGACACAGAGGGGAGCATTGCTGAGTGTCACCAGCCGCTCCTGGCCACGCAGGAACAGGAACCAGCTCTGAGCAGTGGTACAGGAGGGATTTAAAGGGCTCCTGTTCTCTGCTCTTCGTTAGAACCGCTTTGCTGATGAGCAGCGTCCCTTGCAGCACTCAGTGTGGCTGGGCTGGGGTTTCCACAGGGGAAAGCCTTTGGGGACATTGCTCAGCACTGCCCAAGCCCCATCCAAAGCCGAGAGCAGGAGGAGAGGCAGGTCCTGGGTTCAGAACATGCTGGGTCCCCAGGGAGCCGTGGGGAGAGCCTTAAATTTGGAGGGTTTATTCGATGTCAGCTTTCATTGTTTCACAGATCCCACTGAACCCACATCCATCAGTGAGAGACTTCCAAAGTGCAGGGGAATAAAACTCCTCATGGATAACGGCCCCAAAAATGCCTTTTGGCAGCTTTATTGCCTGGCACGCAGGGAAAGGAGCAGATGCACTTTCAGAACCAGAAAGTACTCTGATAATTCCTTTACGGCCACCCCAAGGTGAGATGAGGGGAGTTTTGTCTTACCCACGGAAGGGAGAGCAGCCTGGGCTGCTGAGGCTCTCTGGAGGAGAGCAGGCTTGGACCTCAGGCTGGTTTGGATCTCAACACCGGCGCTGATGGGAGCCCAGCAAGTATGGAGAGTTTGTACCAGCTGGGGAAACTGTCCCCATGCTTTTCCATCCAGAAATCTCCTGAGGGGGCGTGCAGGATGCTGGGGTGCAGACCCCGCTGACCCCAGGGCTGCCAGTCCCCAGCTCCAGCGGTGCCCATGTCCTCTGTCCGGCTCTGAGGCCATTCCAGCAGATGGGCTGCGGCATCCAGATGTTGTCACCGGGAAGTCCTGTCAGGGGTTACTGGCCGGGGTCTCGTTCTCGCCTGTCAGACTTGACATCTTCAGCGTATAATTAAATGCCAGGACGCGAGCAGCAGAGCAGGTGCATGCTAATGAGGAGATCAATTTTAATTATGATTTTAATTAAACACACAATCCGGTAGGAAATATGACAAGCAGGCTAGAAATGCAAAATTTATACTGGGGGAAAACAACGGCGAGAGACAGGGAAGATGGGACTGAGGTGTGTGTGCCTTGAAGCACAGGTTGGGTGGGAGGGAGGATGGTTGAGTGTCCGTGAGCCAGGGTGGGCATGGAGGGCATCCTCTGATTCCTCCTGTTGCCACAATTTGATGAGGAAAGTTGAAAAAAACACATTTACCATTCTATTGTTATTTTTCCGAACTCCCATTTTTTGCTCTCTGCCAGTGCTCCAGAGCTCTTGTAAAGCACGGGGTGTGCAGCCACATGGTAGGAATCAGCTATAGTCGGAATTACCACTGAACAGAGATTTTTGGCAAGAGGCTTTACAGCAGCCCATGCCATGGGGGCCTGCGGTTTTGGATCACGGATCAGAGGGAACCTCTGGGATCCCTCTGTGCACAGCCTGGCACATTTGGCTGCTCCGGATTAACTCCTGCATGAACTCCAGCAGGCTTCAAAAGAACAAATCCCTCCCGAATTGCTGCCTCCCCAGAACAGGAAACCCTCCATCACTGCTGCCGTGGATAACTCCCACGCCCTGACTGATCCAAACCCGCCTGGCTCCAGCTCTTGAGCCTTCACACCGCCGCAGGGTGCCTTTGACAGGGACACTGCTGAGCTGCTTCCATCAGCTTTGTCTCTTCCCGGCACAGGCAGACCCAAGGCAGCTCTCGCCACATCTGCCCCCTCCCCACGCGAGCTCTGGAGCCTCCCTCGGGGTCTGCTGGGGGAACCTGCACCCCACATTCGCTCCCTGGAGGAGGAGGAGGAGGAGGCACAGCCCCACAGACTGGGATGCTGTGCTGGTCCAGGCCTGGGAGCACCACAGACTCTCTCATCCGAGTGGAATGCTGCCGAGCAGGGATGGAGCACGAGGCCAGATGCTGGGAATGGTGGTTCTGAGCTCACTGGTTACCTGAGCTCACCCCTGGGCCCCCTCCCTCCCCCCAGCCTAACCCTGACTCCGCACAATTATTGATTTTGCTGGTTTTTCACTATTCCATATCATAAATTGACTCCAGCAACCCTTTTCCCTAACTAACGAGGCCATTAGCGGTGGGGTGTGGGTGGATAGGCAGCTCACCCAGATCAATCAGACCATGTGTCTGTGCAGAGAGACAGGAGGAGCTGGGGACCCCCACAGACATGGGGTGCACCCGCCTCTGTCCCCCTGGGGTGGGGGTCACGGAGCCCGGAGCAAACTGGGGCAGAATCCAGCAGAACTGGGGGCGGAGGGTGGGAATGTGCCACTTGTCCATGCGGCTGTGCCATCAGCAGTGTTTTGCTCTGTGTTTTGGCTCCGGGCCTCGATGCTTTGAGTTACGGGGAATAATTAGGGGCTGTGGACGGAGCCACTCGGTTCCGCCAAGCCCCGCTCCCACTCTTCCCCAAAAAGGAGGTTCAAAGGAGAAAAGGGGTGTCGTTCCCGCAGCCCCCTGCTCCCCGCCAGGCTGGGCTTTGATTTGCTGCCTGGAAGTTTCTCTGCGGCTTTGCCCCTCCTGTTTAATTAGCTGCTCCGAGAGCTCCGGCAGCAGCCGCAAACCCCGGGCTGGGTTTTTATAGAGCGTGTTTTTACCTTTCACCCTCTGGAAATGTCAGAGCAGCGGGGAAGCTGCGCCGCTTTGTTGCCTCCGCTGTTTTAATAACTTTATGGCTCGCAATCCTCCAGCGGCCCTCCTGCCCACCTGCCTTCGGGAGGAGAGCGCCCGGGGAGATAAGAGCCCACGCGAGTGGCGGAGGCAGCGCTCAGGGGCACGGCCGCTGTCTTTAACCCTGGGCAGCCGGGGTCATTCCATTTAGGAGAAATTTAGCTCACTGCTCCTGCCGCCTGAGCCCCGGCATCGCCTGCGCCTGCACGCAGCGGCCCAGTAAATCATCCTGGCCAGATAAAAATGAAAGCCATGGTTGGTTACTTATCCGGGGCTCAATTTAAAAGCCGGGAGCTGGGGAGAGGGGAGAGGCTGGGGGCAGCTCGGCTCACCTCCGGAGCGGGCGGTTGTTACAGCCGAGGCACCTCTGGCTGCAGGAAGCAATTTGTCTCCCGGAGGCTGACAGGAGCTCCTTTCTTCTCCACTTACTCCTTGCTCAGAAATAAAAGGGGCATCCGCTCACATGAAAAGCGGGGAAGGCTCCAGGTTTCCCTTGTGAGGTCTCTCCCAAGCTGGCACGGACGGGCAATTTGTACAAATGACACTTCCCCGGGAGGGAAGAAAGAAGGAGAAGAAGAAAGAGCCACCCCAGCTTCCAATTTGTGCCGCAGCAGTCTGCTCCAACTCCTCCTCTCTCCTACTTTCAGCCTCCCGTACGCCGCTCTGGCTCTGGTCCCTGGCTCTGAGTGGCCAGTCCTGCGGTCCGGTGGCACAGAGCGGACCCAGGGAGCTGCCAGGGGTCAGTGGCCGTGCTCCTGCTGGTTCTCCCTCTCAGCAGCAGCCTCTTGGAGCTGCTCCTGCTCCAGCTCCAGCATCGGTGTGTGCCTGGCCAATGTGTCCCAAGTCACCTCTCCAAGTGGAGTAGTTAAACTTCCACAGACTCCTCGGTGGGCGTTTTTGCTCAGTATTAGAGTGGTTCTAATTCGATTTATCTTAATTCACTTGCAATTTGCTTATAATTAAACTACAGTGAACCAAGGGAGCTGATTTACCCGGCGCACTGAAATCTGATGAGGATTGTGAATCAGCCACCTCAGTTCACTGCACAGTGTATTAATATAAATTGAAGTCAATGGTGTTTTATATTAATGCTTTCTTGAATGTCCCTATATGTGCAGGTCTGGGGGACAGCACAGAAAACGTTTGGTTTTGGGGAAAAACACCATCTTTTGTGCTTTGTGTTTGTCCAGGGCACCCAGGACCGGGAAGAACCGGGACTGTCACCCTGCCAGCCCACCCCATCCAACCACAGGATGAGAGAACCATTTGGAAAGTATTGGACAGAAGAGGTAAGGAAGGATTTAATCCCCCAAAGCCCCCCCAATGGCCCTGGCACCTGGCAGAAGGGGGTCTTTATTCCCAGATAATGGACCGTGCCAACATTAAGCTCTCTTAACCACCATTCCACACAGTCAATTATCTCCTAATCAGGGCCGTTTTGTCAGAGGTTATTGCCCTAAGGACTCAATTAGGTTATATCTACGTCATTAATATTTTATGGAAAAATCATTCACGTGGAAGTGTTAAACACCTTCGCAAACTTCCTTCCCCCCACCCCCAGGGAAAAGGGGATTTGAAGCTTCCCGGGCCGGGCTGGCAGTGCAGCTGGAGAGGGAAGGCAGGGGAAGCTCCTGCGCTGCCTCCACACCCAGAAAGGACCTGTTGGAGCTGTTCTCCAAACCAGCCCCCTGTCATCTCCCTCTGTGTGTGCTCTGAAGTTATTTCCAAGCTCTGAGTTATTTTTAACTCGAGGTATAATAGTTGCCACTCCGAAACCTCTGTTTTATTAAGTCAGGCATTTGGGTACTCTCAAGTTGAGCTGCTTGGAAAATGGAGAAAATTGCAGAGAAAGCCATTTCTTCTGATTACCATTTCTTTCCAGAAAAAAAAGAAAAAAAAAAGAAAAGGTTCCTTGTCCTTCATCCAGGACATCTGATGGTCAGGACGGGAGGTGGTAGGGGCAGAGGCTGCAGTTCATGGCAGGTGGGCATCACCTGGGGAATGTGATAAAGGCTTCAATGTGGCCCTTGGGGAGCTCTTAAAATAACAATAATTATGGTCCAGGGTGCCAAATGTTCTCAGCGTCCCAGAGTTCAGCTCTTGAGCAACAGTCATTGAAGTTAATGAACGAAAGCCTTTGGGAAGCTTTTTCCAAAGGTTTCTTTGGTGGGCTCACACTGTTGCTGTTCTCTCGGGTGGATTTTCATGCTGGCAAAAACACAATGAAAAGAATAAACTCAGCAGAGCAAAAACATGTACCGAAAGCCAGTAATGCTACAAAATGTTGTGATATTCCTGCACTTCTGAGATTTCCCGGTGTAAGTAAAGAATTTGGCTTCCCTCCCTCCAGGAGACTTATTGGAAGCTCTCCCTAATGCAGGAAAGCTCCTCACGGAGCAGTGATGGGGTCTCGGGTGTCAGAGGTGACCTGTGTGTCCCTGGGTGTCAGCAGGCAGAGCCTTTCCCGGGGCTCAGAGGCACAGAGAATTCCCTGCAGTGATCTGTATCTCCGGCGCACCAGGCAAGTGTTTCCCATTAATGGGGATTGACACAGAGTAGGGCTGCTTTTTAAAAAAAAAAGTTCTCCTCCTTCCCTAGGCAGTTTTGATGTGAATATTAATATTAACATAATTTCATGATGATTAGAGAACACAATTAGGGGCTATTAATAATGACACAAATAATGACATTTAAGGCCTCATTTTCCTGTGAGTAACACTCTGTCTGGTGGTATTTAAACAGCTCTGTCTGGCACAATCACTGCCGTGCCAAGGTGAAGCCACGTCATCGTCACTTGGTGTCAATCACTGCCCTCGCTGCCAGCGCCCGCCCCAGAGGCAGCAGAGGGCCAGGAAAAGGGAAAGGGAAAAAGGGAAAGGGAAAGGGAAAGGGAAAGGGAAAGGGAAAGGGAAAGGGAAAGGGAAAGGGAAAGGGAGAGGGAAAGGGAAAGGAAAAGGGAGACGGAAAGGGAAAAAGGGAAAGGGAAAAAGGGAAAGGGAAAGGGAAAGGGAAAGGGAAAGGGAGAGGGAAAGGGAAAGGGAAAGGGAAAGGGAAAGGGAAAAAGGGAAAGGGAAAGGGAGAGGGAAAGGGAAAAGGAAAGGGAAAGGGAAAGGGAAAGGGAAAGGGAAAGGGAAAGGGAAAAAGGGAAAGGGAAAGGGAAAGGGAAAAGGGAAAGGGAAAGGGAAAGGGAAAGGGAAAGGGAGAGGAAAAGGAAGGGGAAAGGGAAAGGGAAAGGGAAAGGGAAAGGGAAAGGGAAAGGGAAAGGGAAAGGAAGGGGAAAGGGAAAGGAAAGGGAAAGGGAGAGGGAAAGGGAAAGGGAAAGGGAAAGGGAAAGGGAAAGGGAAAGGGAAAGGGAGAGGGAAAGGAAGGGGAAAGGGAGAGGGAAAGGGAAAGGCAAGGGCTGCCATGAGTGAGGATGCTGCTGAGGATGATGGAGCAATGGGAACACCTGGGGCGGGGCTGATGGCTGCCCTTGATGAGCTGACCCCCATGGCAGGACACACTCCAGCCAAGACTTCATCTCCTGAGGCCTGGAGTTCCTCGGATGGGAGGAAAAAGCTGTGCAATGCCAGCAGAGCCCATCCCAGTGCCAGAGTGACCCTCGCCAGGCTCGCAGAGGCCAGCTCCCGCACCCCACTGTAAGAGCAGCTTAATGGGGCTGTTGCAGCCCAACTCCACCAGAGCCAGGCCTTGCAAAGACCCCATTTCTTTTACAGCACATTCACTGCCAAGCTCAGCCCTTGCAAGAGGCCGTGCTGTGCTAATGTCACTTAATGGAAACCTCGGAATCAATTTTTTGCTCCCTGAAGAAAATCCCCCTGGTTTATGCAGCGAAAGCTGTAATACTGGAAATGGCTTCAGATTTTTTTGGGAAAAAAAAAAAAAAGAAAAAAGAAAAAAGGGAGGGGAAGGGAATAAAGGTTCACTGTGGCTCCACAAAAAGGAGGTCAAGTGAAAGGCTGCCAGTTCAGTGACTGGTCCAGCCAGGCTGTGCCAGGCTGAGCTGTACCTGAGCACTGCCTGCCTGCAGCGCTGTGTTCTGTGTGAGCAGAGCCCCGGGAGGGCGCAGGATGCCGAAGGGAGCTCCATTCGTTCGGCATCACCCACACCTATAACTCACAGCGCTCACGCTGCGATAAACAAAGCCTTTCATTAAATTCTGGAGACAAACAGCTCCGGGCCATTCCTCATTTCAATGCACACGCAGACACCTCGGCAGAATCCTGCTCCTCCAGCTCGAGCTGGAGCTTCCCAGAGAGCATTTCTGTGCTGCTGGATGTGCTCCATGTGCTCGGGGTGTGCTCCCAGCCTGGCCCTGTGCCCTCGGAGGAGCTCAGCTCACCACGGCCAGCGGGAAGGGACAGGACTTTGCTGCCAAGGCTTTCAGGTCATGGAATCACGGAATCTCCTGAGCTGGAAGGGACCTACAGGGATCATTGTGTCCAGCTCCTGGCCCTGCATGGACACCCCAACAATCCCACCCTGAGCATTGCTGAGAGCATTGCCCAAACGCTCCTGGAGCTCTGGGGCTGTGCCCATTCCCTGGGGATCCTCTTCACTGCCCCACCACCCTCTGGGGAAGAACCTTTCCCTGAGCCCCACGCAGCCCCCCAAAGCCACCTGCCACCCACGGCTGCCAGTGGGAGGGACAGGACTCCAGGAAAAGCCACCAAATCGGTTATTAAATTTTAATCAAACAATGCAGAAGGCTACAGAGATCACACTAAAATTTAATGAGCCGGGCTTGCTGGCTTCCCCGAAGAAGCACATTACAGTAAGAGTGTGGCTCCGGAAAGGTGCCTGACTTCCAGGTATTATCCACAAACCCTCCCCACTCCCTGCTCACCAGGAGAAACGAGGCGTGAAGTGGCTCCTTATGCCTGGTTAAATGAGGGTTTGTTTTTCCCCTCCTCCAGATACCCATTTCTGCTCTTTCACCATCTCATCTTGCCACAATCTATTCATTCTGGAATTTTGACTCTTCAGAGCACACAGGCAGGAAGGTCTCACAGAAAAGCTGCTCTTTAAATAACAGGGATGTTGTGTGGATTGAGCACCCCCTCCTCAGCCTGCAGTGCTCTGGGGTCACTCAGCTTCCTTCTGGACGTTCAGAAAAGAAACCCCAACCTAAGACTGGATTTTTATCTCCAGTTTAGCTCCAGTTCCCAGCTTAGGATGCAGGCAGCATCGCATCCAGAACTGCACAGCTGCATGCAGCAATTCAAAAATTGTCTTGTTGGACTACAATGTGCCAATTTTTCACATTTACAGCCATTTTCAGTATTACAGCCTGTGGCACCGAAGCCAGGAGGCTTTTCTTCGGGGAGCAGGAGCTGCTGCAGAGGTGACCATTAGCAGCACAGCCTCTCCTCCGGCCACGGCAGGGTGGGAGCCCAGTGGGGAAGGATGGGGGAGGCTGGAGTGGCTGGAATTCATCAGAGCCGGGAGCTGCAGGAAACGGGAGCGTGCCGCGCCAGGTCGGAGCCCCTGTCTAGACCAGGGGCTGGCAGCAGCTCCCGCTCCGTTTTAATATGCCTGGTTGAACTCCAGGCTTGGGAAAGTAAATTAGTGCCTGGGCTGGAGCCAGGGCTGTGGTGTTGCCGTGCTCCCAGAAACGCAGGAGCTGAGGGAATGGTTCAGGGGTGCTCCGGGCCCTGGGCAGGGGTGACAGCGCTGGGGCCCAGGGACTTTGGGAGCAGCCACACACCACAGCTCCCCTCCCGCCCTGGTGCGGGTTTGTGTACACAGGAGAAAGTGCCATTCACTGCTAGGGCAGGCTTTCCCAAAACTCCCCAGGGAAAGCCTTTCCAGGCAGTACCAGCCCATCCCCATTGCCATTCCCAGCAACAAACACAGAGCTCTGAGCTGTGTCTGGCAGGAACAGCTCTGTGGCAGCACTTGCACTGCTGGGCTGAGAGACCTGTGGCTCCAGTGGCTCCCCTCCCTGCTGCCCCAATCCCTTTGCCATCAATTAATTCATTACTGTTTATTTTTATTTGCAAACTTTCTCATTATTCCTGAAAAAATCCAGGTTCCTGCTCCTGTCGAACAGCACTTTTTGGGTATGCTGGGCCGGTAATGGGGGGCAGCTGGGGCAGGTAATGAGGGCCAGGCGGGGCCAATTGGGCAGAGCAATCTGACGGCAATGGGTGGCAGCTGTGGGGCAACTGCCGAGGCATAAAAGAGGATGCAGGAGCATAGGGCCCCTCTTTTGCTGGAGCTGAGGTGATGGAGCTGTGAGGGAGCCCTGCTGGAGCCACAGTGAGTTGGGGTGTCTGGGATTGGAGGGGGGGGCTTGTACTGCTAAGTGCTGACAGGACGTCGCTGTCAACACAATGTTCCGCCTTGGAGAACCTTCATCTAGGAAGATACTTAATGAATTAGTTAATTAATGAGTGGAGTTTGATTGATGGATCATAGGGAGCTCTCAGCAGGGTGAGCCTGACCCTGGGATATTGCTGCTGTTGCTTAAATGCATCCCCTTGCTGGTCCGAGGCACTCGGTGTTCTGGCAATTTGCATGCATTAAATGTAGCTCCTTAATAGGATGTAATGTTAGTGAAAAGCCAAAAGCATAGCAGCTGTAACTTAAAAGACAGCCCCATTACTGCAAGCCTTATAATTAGGGTAAGAGGGAGACTCGCGCTGCCATATGTTAAATTCTTTTGAGGTTAATAGCTCTGTAAGATTTTGCAATTTAAAAAAATTAGTCTTGAGGAACGATGACAAGGCTCGTCAATGAGGCTGCTCCAGCGGGGGCCGGGATGCTCTGCCCTGCACAGCCTCAGCGTGCCAGGCGTGGGGGACAGGGATGCTCCCAGCTGTCCTGTGCCCCGGGTCACCTCTGTCCTGCCCTCCTCTCGCCCAGCCTGCTGTAAAATCTGCCTCTCTGCCCCGGCTGCACCCAGGGGTGCTCCTGGCTGGGCAGGACACGCAGCAGGAGCAGCTCCTCCTCTGCCCTGCCCTTTGGGGGCCTGTTCAAATTACACAGAACAGCAGCTGCTGCCTGCAGGTCCCCAGCCCGGTGTTTGGCTGATGCAGGAACAAATAACCCTTGTGCAGCGGTTGTTTGTTGAAGCCCTTTTCGCGTGTAATCGCCGCTCAGAGGCCTCTGCTCTGTGTCTCGGGCTCTCAGCACAAGGGCTCTGGGCGATGCTGAGTTCGGGAGTGCTCCGAGCTCCAGCGCTGGCTGTGGACCCCAGGAGCGGCTGGGTGGTCTGAGCTCAGCCCTGGCAGGGAGGCAGCTCCCCGGGGGCTGCTCTCGGCAGGGGTTGAGAGACAGCTCCTGTGTTTTTCCTTCCAGCTTTTCTTCCTTTCCTCTGTTGTGCAGGCAAATCATTCCACTTCCCAGCCCCAATTTCCTCATCCATAAAACTGAGACTAAAAATGTACTTGTTAGGGGTGTCACAGGGCCCTCTGTGTCTGCCAGGGCTTTGATGTGCTCCTGTTGAAGCACCGTGGCAGTGAAGGCATTTATTGTTATCGTTACGTGAGGTGGGTGGCTATGGGGCAGCAGTGACGGGGGGACCCTCTGGGGACATTGAGCTCTGTGCACTGAGCTTTGCTGCCCGGGTAGGGCATTGTTTGGGCTTGGCTTTTCTCGTTGCCAAATGGGATGGGTAAAGAGTGCTTGTGAGCAGCTGGGGGGGAACAGGTGGGATTTGTGTGTTTGGGGAGGGTCTGTGCACGGCTCTGCTGCCCCTGAGCTCTGAGCTGATGGATTCTGGTGCTGTGATCGTCAGACAGATTTGCTAAAGAGGAACTTTCTCAGCCACAGCAGTTGGAAGACTTTAAGGTCATCCTGAGCTTACTTTGATAGTTTCTTTCCTGCATCCCCCTCACCTTATTAAAGTGTTTAATTGCTTTCTTATTTAAGTGCATCAAGATTTCCTGATAGGCTGGTCCGTTTGGCTCACTTGTTCTCTTTAGGGAAGTTGGGGGAATGGAAAAGAGAAAATTAGCTTGAAGCTCCAGGTTTTTGGGGAGAGATATGAGATTGTTAAATCCTCTCCATCGGTGTTTGGGTATCCTGAGGCTCAGGGGCCGTTCTGATATTGAGCTGGGGTTCAGCTTTGTAAATTCAGGATTTGTTCTTCTGCTGCTTGGAGAACGAGGCCTCAGCTGCACATGGTTTGGGCTGCTCAGTCACTGTTGGTGCTGGGATGGCTCTCAAGTGCTTTCCGAGGAGTCTGAGCACTGACTGAGGAGTGGAGATGCCATTTCAGGTGTGTGGATCCTGAATTTGGGGTTGGATTGTTCCCAGCTGTGTGTGGCTCTCCCTACTCCAGACCCTGAGTGCTGTGAGTTGTGACACCTGTGAGCTCAGGAGCAGCAGCTGAGAGCGATCAGGAGCCTCTCCCTCGGACACAAGCTGCCTTTTCACTTTTCCCATTGGTGCTCCAATGTCAAAGGCAAAATCCCCATCTTCAGATCGATATCAAAGCCATTAAAGCACATCTTCAATTTCTGCGGGTGACGCTGCCGTGCTCAGCACTGCGCCGGGTTTAGAGCGAGTTCATGTCTTTGAGCAAAGGGAAATACTTCACTGTCCTGGCCTCCTGCAGGCTGGCCGGGAATGAGGTTGTTGATCCTCTAGCAGGGAAAAGAGGGTTTGGGGGCAGATTTTCCAGGTGCAGGAGGAGCTGCCAGCCCCCAGCTCGCTCGATGTGGGAGCACAGGCGAGCTTGGGGCAGGAGCAGTGCCGGAACACGCAGAGCTGGCTTAGGCTCCTGCAGCTCTGGGCGACTTAGGCATTTGCCAGCACATTCTGAAGCGTGACCCTCCTGCAGGGGAGCATGCAAAGCCCTCTGGAGCCCTTCATCCCTCCCTGAGCCCTGTCGAGCCCGTCACGCTTACAGGGGGTGAGCTGGTGGGGCAGGTCCCGGGGCTGGGCAGCCTCTGATCCCTTTAGCACGGCTTTAGCACACTCCTCGCGCAGGGTTTGTCATTTGTTGGTGCACAGTGTGTGTCAGGAGGTGCTCGGGGTGTTCTCGGATTTAGTGCTGTGCTGCTGGGGAGGTTTTCAGCCTGGGATTGAGAGCTGTGCCTGCCTGTGTGCAGCTGTAAACCCTCTCCATCTTCCTTCTCTATGTGAGGGGGCAGGCGAGGATGCTCTGGTGCAGCACTCCCCTTGTCTCCTCTGGCTGGGAACAAAGCTGACCCAGCAGCTCATTTGAGTTTCCATCTGCTGCTTCCACGCTGGAGGAGAACGGTGTCTTAGTTGTCTGAGGAGAGACTGCTTTTTAATCATGTCTGCACTGCCTGGGGTTTGGGCCTCGGTGCCAGCCAGTAGGAAAAATCAATAATGTTTAAACTGTTCGATGAAGAGCACTGGCTGCCAGTTCCTCCTCCTCCTCTGACAGCTCCTGAGGGAGGAATGTCTGTGCCAAGTGTGCCCTGGGTGCTGCTGGTGGCCTTGGGGCAGCTCTGTGCCTTCCTCAGGGGGGGCTGGCAGAGCTTTCCTGCCCCAGCTTCCTCTGAGAAAGAGGTTTTGAGGTGTTTGGGTGTGAGCTGAGCTTCCCTTCAGACCCGTGAAAGGCACTGGTGCTGGGGGGCCGGGTGCCCACCTGCTGCTGGCACTGTCACCCATCAGCTGTGTCCCCCTGCTGCTCCCCGGGGTCTGCTCTGACCGTCGGGCACGGGGGGATATGGATCTTCCCCTGGCCCTGCTGTGACAGATGGGACAGCTCACTCGGGCAGGCTGGACTTGCAGTGATGAGTGAGGATGGGGAGCGGAACAGGAGGAAACAAAACGGAAATCCATCTTCTGGCGCCGTTAAATAATGGTGGTGGTGCTCGGACAGCAAAGAAATATCCCTTGGGTAGCGTGACAGAAACCCTTATGGAAGCTGTCAGCCGTGCCCTCGGCTCTCTGAGCACATCGTTGCTCTGCGAGGTGACACAAATAACCCTGGTGCAGTCCAGCAGCTGCCCTCTGTCCCCTGGTGCCACGGCAGGTGCGGGATTTGCAGAATTCCTGCTGGGGAGTGGGAATGGGCCAGGGCAGGAGGGCTCGGAGCAGCTGCTGGGGTCCTGGGCTCCTGCTGCAGGGGTGGGGGAGGTCATCCCAGCTGTCCCCAGGACCACCACAGGCTCCTCAATCCCTCCCTGCTCCCCTGGAGAGGACTCGGCTGAGCCTCCCGAGAGGGACAAATGTGGCAGGGCTGGTGGCCCTTCCTCCCGTGGGCAGGGAGCCTTGCCAAGCTGCGAGGGGAGGGTGACAGGCGGCACGGGGCCTCTCCAGCTCCTGGTAACCCTCACTCGCTGGTTTTCCTCCATTTCTGAATGCTGATGAGGTGCAAATCCTGGGCTGACCTCGAATTCCATCTGCATTTCCTCAGATTTGCCTTTTCAAGCGGCGGTTTAGCTCTCAATCCCCCCGGCAGGATGGGAGGGGGGCTGAATAATGCCTTGTGCTTTTACACCGCTTTGCACCAGAAGGTTCCGGAGCCCTTGCAGAGCCTAAGGAAGGCAGCAGGTGGGATCAGGGAGAGTTTAGAGGCAGACACAATCCCACAGAGATGCTGAAGGGAATCCAGAGCCATGCAGGTGCTGGGAGCAGGATGAGGGCTCTGCAGCCTGGACCTCTGCCCACGAACGAGCTCCTGCTCCGCTGGCACTGGTTTTGGAAAGCACATTGCCCACTGGTTCCCCTGTGAGCTGCTGCTCGGCATCCTGGAGTTCTCCTGCCTCCTGGAGCAAAGCATGGGGACAGAGAATCCTCAATACGGAACAACCTGTCATGTTGTGTTTCCCGAGGCTTCATTTCACTTTTTAAATGATTTAATTGATGAGCCCTTTCTTTTTATACATCCACATTCAGCTGGTTTCCACAGTAACAACCAAACCTGGAACCCGGAGCTTGGAGTCCTTTCTGAGTAAATAATGCCAAACCAAATCCTCGAATATTTAATTAAATTCACTGTCATGCCCCTTTCATCTCTGTTCTGTGGATCCTCCATAAACAGATTTCATGGGAACAGGGAGTTTAAGGGAGATAGCAGAGGACAGCCTTCGGGGGAGCTGCCCTGGGCCACCCTTGGTGGCCTCGGTGCTGTGACAGCCCCGTGGGGACAGCGCAGCTCCTTCATGTCCTGTGCAGTGTGTCACAGGAGTGGCAGAATCATCCTGCTGTTCACTCGTGGTCACTTTGGGACCATCAGCAACCCCAGGTTCCTGCAGGCTTTTCTGGCAGTGCCCTAAAAGTTCCTGGGCTCCCCCAGATTCCATTTCCAGGTTCAGTGTTGTTATCCACCCTGCTCTTACCTCCTGATGTGCTGCCACATCTGCAAACCTCATCATTTTCTCTACTCCCTCCTTTCGGTCACGAACGCAAACACTGAGCAGCGCTGGAGATGTTGGGGAGCAGAACCACAGCCACAAGGGGATCATTAATCAGATGAACGTGAGGGCTGTTCAGTCCCGTCAGCAAGGTCGGGAGTGTGGGACTGGCCAGGAACAGGGCTTTGGATTGTTTTTATTTGCCCCCAGCACTGCTGCAAGGAGCCTGAGCTCTGCTGGCCGTGTCTGTGGGCACATCAATTACCCCTCTGCCAGGGAGTGTGCCACGGACACCCAGTGGTGTTGGTTTGCTTACAATGGCTCTTTGGTGCTTTTCCCTGGTATCACAACACATCTTAATCAGATGGTGAGTGGGCTTAATTAGCCCAAGTATAGGTTTTATTTTTGATTTCTATGACTACTTAATCTAATGGCAACACATTATCTGCTCTGAGGTCTGCAGTTTTCCATTTGTAATTATTACTGCTCTTAATTGATGGTGCATCAGGGGTTGTGGCTGCAATATGGGCGTTGGAACAAGCCGATTTTCTTGAGCACAGATCCCAAAATGTTCCTCCGAAAGTCCCTGTGCCTTGGTGTGCTTCAGCCCAGGTTTGAGCTGCTGGCTACCTGGCTTTAGTCAGAGGGAGGAAATTCCTTGGAATGGTGAAATCTTCATTGTCTGCTGTGTGAGAGCTGCGTGTTGTCAAGTTTGTGCCATTTCATGGTGGAGTTGAGGGAATGAAAATGCCTGGATACAGTAGCTGGAAGCTGTTCAGGTAATGGAAGCAAAACAGCTTATAAATTTCCAAAACGAGGCCTGGCATTTATGACTAAAACCTCGCATTTCAGGACATGCAGATGGTGAGGCAGGAACAGCTTGGAGGAATGGGCTAATACGGAATTATTAATTGTAGTGGCTCTGGCATCCTTTCTCCAAGAAGGTGCCTGTTTGATAGGTGGTGCTTTGATGAGGACGGTGGGCAGGGTTGGGGGTCTGGGGGCCTGGGGACCCTCACTCTGTGCTGCTGAGCCACACTGGCTGTTCCTTGTGATTCCATGGATGGAGCTTGGGTTCTGCCCTTGGCTTCCCTCACCCCCTTGGAGGGAGGGGACCAGGCTGTGCTGTCCCCTGGGGCAGTTCCCACCGAGCAGAGGATGTGCCGGGGAGAGGGATGGCAATACAGGTATTTCTAGGTGCATTTCAGAGGTCCCAACATCTTCCCGAGGCTTTTGGGTGTTGCCTTTTCCAGCTTCTGCCAGCAGAGGGAATGCGCAGAAATGTGCCAATTTTATTTTCTCCCGTGAAGAGGGCCCTGCTCAGCTGGGAGCAGCAGACACAGAGCCCTGGTGTTGTCCCTTGTGCTGGGCCATGCCATCCTGCGCCCAGGACCCTGGCAAGGACCTCCCTGTGTGCGTGGGGAGCCTGCTTTGCACAATATTCTCACAATATTCCCTTCTTCCCAACCTGCTTTGGCAGCAGGGAGAAGCCTCAGCCTCTTCCCCAGCCTCTCTCTCGCAGGGTGACCGATCAGATAATGTTCTCTAAGCAAATGCACAAATAACACGAATTGGGGTTGGCACCAAGCAGTGAGGTGTAAAAAAAGCAATTTGAGGTGTTCTAAGAAAATGCCAAAGCCTCTATGCTGTGATTGCCTGTCGGAAAGCCGTGCCCAGGGTGCGGAGCTGCAGGGACACCAGGGACAGCAGCAGGGTGAGCTGCTGGGGGGAGCAGCTCGGGGACAGCGCTCAGATTCCCTCTGTGATCCCAAGCCCATCGTTTAATCTCCCTTGGCTGTGGCAATTTGCTGCACGCTGGGAGGTGCTGAGGGCAGGGAGAGCTTTTGGTGTGGCCCCAGCGTGATGGGGAAGCTGCTCCGGGCAGGAGGTGACACGGACAGGGCTCAGGGGATGCTGGTGGCACGGACAGGGCTCAGGGTTTGCCGGTGGCACGGACAGGGCTCAGGGGATGCTGGTGGCACGGACAGGGCTCAGGGTTTGGGGGTGGCACGGACAGGGCTCAGGGTTTGGGGGTGGCACGGACAGGGCTCAGGGGATGCCGGTGTCACAGACAGGGCTCAGGGGATGCTGGTGGCACGGACAGGGCTCAGGGTTTGCCGGTGGCATGGACAGGGCTCAGGGTTTGGGGGTGGCACGGACAGGGCTCAGGGGATGCTGGTGGCACAGACAGGGCTCAGGGGATGCCAGTGGCACGGACAGGGCTCAGGGGATGCTGGTGGCACGGACAGGGCTCAGGGGATGCTGGTGGCACGGACAGGGCTCAGGGTTTGCCGGTGGCACGGACAGGGCTCAGGGGATGCCGGTGGCACGGACAGGGCTCAGGGTTTGCCGGTGGCACGGACAGGGCTCAGGGTTTGGGGGTGGCACGGACAGGGCTCAGGGTTTGGGGGTGGCACGGACAGGGCTCAGGGGATGCTGGTGGCACGGACAGGGCTCAGGGGATGCTGGTGGCATGGACAGGGCTCAGGGTTTGGGGGTGGCACGGACAGGGCTCAGGGGATGCTGGTGGCACGGACAGGGCTCAGGGTTTGCCGGTGGCATGGACAGGGCTCAGGGTTTGGGGGTGGCACGGACAGGGCTCAGGGGATGCTGGTGGCACGGACAGGGCTCAGGGTTTGGGGGTGGCACGGACAGGGCTCAGGGTTTGCCGGTGGCGTGGACAGGGCTCAGGGTTTGGGGGTGGCACGGACAGGGCTCAGGGGATGCTGGTGGCACGGACAGGGCTCAGGGTTTGGGGGTGGCACGGACAGGGCTCAGGGGATGCCGGTGGCACGGACAGGACTCAGGGTTTGCCGGTGGCACGGACAGGGCTCAGGGGATGCCAACAGCCAGGCCAGGGTGAGAGCTAGGCTCTGCCTCAGCAGAGGGTGAACAGAAAGTTCAGCATCATTCTGTTCCTCAGTCACAAATGGCTGGAAATGGATTCCTCTGCACGTGGCCGTGGATGTGGGCACAGTCTGACGCTGGGACGTGTCCCTCACCTGTGCCCGCTCTGGCCAGGTCCCCCTTGCCCTCTGCTCCCGCGGGTGCTGCTGCTGTGGCTCTGTGTGAGCCTGTCTGGAGAGAGGCAGACGATATCCGAGATGGCAGCCTTGCATTTCTGCTCCATTTCCCTGCAGCCTCTCCTCCTGTAACATTCATTAGCTGCAGAGAGGCCAGGCTGAAGCGCTGAGCAGAGGCTGTGTGCAACCTCTGAGTAACCCCCGTGCTGCAGCCCCTGCTCCACACCCTGCCGGCTCCTGGGGAGGCACAAACCCTCACCTCCTGCCCCTTACAGCAGCGTTCCTCCTCGGTGTGGCAGAGCCAACATCTGCCTCCTTTACGCTGTCTATTTTCGGTGGGGAAACTACCAAGGGAAGCTCTGTACTGCTGGAAATAAAAGCAGGGTTATAAGAGACCTGGGAATTCCAGCTTGTTTGGAAAGCACACATCTTTCAAGTTTAATAGATCAGCTGCTCGCAGCCTCCGAGGTGTCACGGCTGGCGGAATGGCCATCGGTGTCGTGGCTGTGCTGTGTGGGGAGCACTGGGTGTCCTGGGGGAGTCTGCCTTGTCACAGAGCCAGCAGGGTGGCACAGCTCTGGGGTGACAAAAGGAGGTGATTGTAGCAGCCCCGTGGTCCATAACTGGTTTGAATGGCTGGTGCAGCTGCTGCCACCACCTCTGCTGGGAGATTTTGGCATTTGGATGTGCTTCAGGTCATTCTGAGTGTGAAACCAAAGGATTCAGGTGAGCAGCTGTAACGCTGCTGCTCTCCCATCCCTTGCTGGACCCTCCTGGTGCTCGCCTTGCGTGTCCCTTCTGCTGTGCGAGCACAGTGTCAGGACAGGAGCTGAGCTCCTCCTGCAGATAAGGATGTGAGGGAGTTATCTGGGAGCCTGCAGATAGTGTTGTGAGGAGGAAGGTCACTGAAGAGAGGGAGGTGGCGGAGATGGAGATTAGGTGATTTGGAGATGGCTTGAGGGATTTACTGAGAGGCAGAGCTCCTGTGGAGCATGAATGGGCAGCAGCACCTCTGATGGATTAGAGGGAGCCTCGTTCAGAGGTGCTCTGTGCTGCTGCTGAGACCAGCAGGGAACAGACAGGGAAATCTCGCACGGAGAGGAGGCTGAGGAGCTGCAGACGGTGACATGCCGTGTTCTGTCCCTCCACACAGGGTGTCAGTGGGCGGCTCGGGATCCCCGGGGCAGGAGAGAGCCGTGGAAGGCAATAAAAGGCCTTTTCTGTGCTGGGGTTTTTCCCTTGGCAAGGTGTGTGCAGGGAATCCCTGCCTGTGCTGCAGAGCTCCTGCCCCGTGTCCGTTTCCAAAGAGCCCACGGGAGCTCATCCCAGCCCCACGGAGAGCAGGCAGCTCTGACCTTCTCTTGTCTGCATTTGGGATTTGCCCCTTCCTATCCTATTTCAAGCCCTGTCCTCTGAGCACAAGCAGGGTTTACAGCCTCGTCCCTTCTGTAATGCCTGTCTTACATTGTGCCAGGGCTTTTCCCTGCGTTGTTGCAGAAAATCCGCGGCTGCTGATCCTGCAGCGCTGTCAGGGATGTGAACCTCGGCAATCGCAGCCAGATCGTATCTCTGCTCTGGCCCTAAGCAGGCAGATCCCTCCATCACAGCCGGGCGAGCTACACCAGCCTTTATCCCCTATTGTCACGGACAAAGTACAGGGATTTGTGTCCCAGGCTTAAGCTTTCTCAAATCTCCAAGTATATTCCCCAGACGATTTCCTGGCTCTTTCCTGAGTGGCTTTTTCTCCCTTGTCGCCTTTGTTTCCGATCGCTGTTGCAATTTACAATAGGTATTTAGCAAATATTGCCATTATTTACAGAAAATTGGCACCACTGTTTCTCCTTTGGAGTGATCGCGTCCCACGGGATGCTCTGCCTGTCCCTGGGCTGGCCAGGGGAGGTTTGGGACCCTTGGGCCGAGCTCCGGCTGCGTCCGGCGTCATTCCCTGCACCTCTGACGTGCAGGAGGTGCCTGGATCCTGGAGAGCGTGTTAACATTTAAATCAGTGCGATGGTCTGGGAATAGCAGCGAGCTAAAAGGACCACTCCTGAAAAGAGCACAGCGGGGACTTGGCTGAAGAGTTCTCTCAGCCCTTCAAGCACGCACGGCTGCACGGATTTCATCAGCGCCAGCGTCACGCTGGTCCATTAGGGCTTGATTGAGCTCTGGGGTGGGAGGAGAGGCAAGAGCAGCAGCTCCCCTTCCTCAGGGTGGGTGGGGAGTGAGGGTCCGAGGCCTCCTGGACCCTTCCCCTCCCGTCCGTTCAGGGTCCGTCACGAGCCATTCCCAGCCAGGCTTGTTCTGCTCTCTGTTTCGCTTCTGTCACGAAACTTGAGGTCAAATTAATAACTGTGTAATTATCTGCCCCGTGCATGAGGCTTCATCCTGGCCTCTCGGTAGTCCAAGCTGCTCTTCAGCATGAAATATGAGGTTTAAAATGCTCCTCGGAATCGTTTCGCTGTGTGTTTCAAGGAGCCTGGGTGCTCCCGTAGCTGTGAGAGCACAGAGCCCCTCCGGAGTCCTGCTCGGCTCCTGTCCTTATTTTCTCTGGCAATAACTTCAGCAACTTCATTACTGTGCTGGAGAAGTTTTCCTTTTTATCTGCCTGGACGTTCTTCCTGTCTGATTTTATTGAAAGCCCCAGTTTTTGTGCGCCATGAGACAGCACAGGAGTCCCACTCTCCCCCTTACAGTTCATCCACTGCCTTTTTATTGCCTCCCCTTAGCAGTTGCCATTCCAAAGGCAGAGCCTCATTCTTTAAGATCTGTCAGGCTCCTGGACAGCTCTGAGATAAGGACACTTCCTGCTGACCATCCTGGCTCTCTGGGCTCTGCTCTGGGGCAGGGAGAGCCCACGGGCGAGGCACTGAGGGATGCAGGATCCACCCCAGCAGCAGTGCCAGCAGCTGGAGAAGACTTCCTGCCCTTCAGCACGGAGCAGGAGCTTTCAGCGAGCTGTCTGTAACGTTGGCAGCCCCGTTAGCTGAGCTGACAGGATTAATTTAAAATCCCATATGGTGCAAGGGTTGGCTTTTCCCTCCCAGACTGCTCCCTGTGTGCTCGGGGAGCCACATTTGGCATCTTGCTGCCACCTCGTCCCATCTCTGCTGACCCCTGGGGTGGCCACGGGCAGCAGCTGTCCTGCCCAGGTGCTGGTGCCACTCTGGCCTCGCTCGGGGCAGTAAAGCTCATCAAAGCCTGTAACCAGACCCCTGGAGCCATATGGGCTTTCAAGGACCGCCGTGGAGCGGTGGGAGTGATTTAGGGAGCTCGGGGGAAGTGCCCACCTTTGACCCCAGGTCTGACACAGCAGCTGGAAAAATAAATAATTCAGTTGCTGGGTAAACCACGCAGGGAAATGGTTCCTTCTGAGTGGGGCAGGGTGTCCTGGCTGTGCCCTGTGCTCCCAGCAGGGCACTGGGAGCTGCCCAGTCTGGGGTGGGAGAACCAGAGTGGCAGCACGTGAATGGCTTTGGCTACCACAGGGCAGCCAAAACGCGGGTGCTGCTCGTGAGTTTGGTTTGATTTAATATAACTTCAGGCAGGTGAATTAATCTTGCTGCACTTGTTACTTTTGCAGCTCCCAGTGCTGAGGTTTTGTTGGTTAGTGTTTATAAAGCCTTTTGAAATGTGGCTGCTGGCGTGTGGGTCCAACAAAGAGAAGCAATTGTGAACAATGAAAGAATATTTTCCAAAATACAGTGTAGTAAAAGCAGCTGAGATAAGGTCTGCTCTCATTAATTTAAAAAATGATATTTTTCCTTCTTCTTTCAATGAAAACTGTCTGCATGATAAACTGACATCTTTAACAATTGTTTAAGCTGCACAGGTTTAAATATATACTTCCTGCATAGGCTGCTGATGAGTCACTAGTCAAAATTATTTATCAGAAGCGATGGCTCTGTGCTAGACAGCGTTAGACGGAGCTCTTTGTTCTCTGGCCAGAGCTACGTGGTTACCGAGAGCTATTACCGGGGCCCTACAGCTCTGCCCATGATTAAACGATTTTGAGTCAACTTTAACATCTTTGGGAAGCTGGAGCAGTTTTGGAAAAGGGCACGTAGGATGCAGTATTTTCCATGGTCTGAGGGTAGAGGCGAGGCTGGAGCCATTCCCAGGGAATGCTGTTAGAAATGCATTTGGGCATCTCGGCTGCTCTGAGCTCTGCTGTCAATTTTTGAACACTTACGCTCCCATTTCTTTTGATTGCAAACACACAAACACTCCCCAGCCAGAGTGGGAGAAAACTCACCATGCAGAGAAAAGAGCAGACAGGCTGGGCCGAGGGCGAGAAAAGGGATTTAATGAATGTATATGGACACACGCACACCCCCCAAGCGTTTATTAGTGTCAGCATGGGGTGGGATGTAGAAAGTACAAACATTTTAAGGAAGGTGGTGTGCCAGGTACCCCCCAAAAGCCAGCTCTGAGGGAGTGCCGTGTTGGTTTAGAGGCTGTTGGATTTGTGATTTGTCTTCCCCAGGGCTGATGTTTGTAATTAGGGTGAGCCTGGAGGGTGTGTGCCTCCGAACTGCAGCAGGCTCTGCCCAGGGACTGTGCACGGGAAGGGCTCTGGGGCACCGCGGGCTCCCCTGAAATGGGGATGGCAGGACAAAGAGGATCTCAGCCCCTGGAAATCGATGATGATGGTGTTGGGCTGAGCCCCTCGAGGAGCCCTGGTACCCTGGGGGTGCCGAGGCCACCACGGTGGCTTTGGGGGTCCTGAGCCTGCCCTGCTGCTCCCCGGCCAGGGCCATCTCCCCAAACTCTGCCGCCTCTTGTCTGTGGGATCTGGTGCCAGTGAGTTCCACAACACCCCCGTGCCCTTGGCTGCTGAGGACGGGGGCTCTTTCTTCTGCTGTTGGCAGGGCCGGTCTCCCACACAGAACACCTCTATTTCCTTTTAATCAAATTGTCACCAGGAGACACGTCTGTTCCCACTCGGCTCGCTGCTTTCATCAGGGCGAGGACGGGGCCGTCCTTTGGAGCGGGAGGATGCGGATGCAAAACACCTCAGCCAGGCAGGGCCAGGGGATATCAAAGCAGAGCCTGAAGAGGTGGGATGCCGGGATTTGCATACGCGATTGCCAGCCGAAATGCAAACAGCAGAGATGTGAAAATCAGTGTGAAGGGTGAGCATGAAAAGCAGGGGCAGGCTGGGGAGAGGGGGGAGCCAGGGCAGGTGGGGAGAGAAGCAGCGAGATATGAAAGAGGAGGAAAGCGAACACACAGAATATTTTAACTAACAGAAAAGTTTCTTGTACTGCAGACAGATGATGAAAGGGAGACAGTGAGGAATTATTAGGACAGAAGATAAGGAAACAGCAGAGATAGGAAATAATTATTTTGTATCTGTCTTTATAAATGAAAATGAAGGGCATTAACTTAAATAGGATTTAGATTTTCAGGGACAGAAGGGGATGAATTAGGAAGTGTTCAGATAGTGGCAGAAACGATTATTAAAGGTCGGGGGCTCTTGAAACAGACGCTGTGGCTGGGCCCATGCAGAGGCAGCCGAGGTGTCCCGGGGCAGGAAAGGAACACCTTGGGGTGCCCAAATCCCGTGTGTGCCTGAGGGCTCTCAGTGCTGCTTCAGCACACTCACCCCAGGCTGAATTGCCCCAAGAACCTGCGTGGGGCTGTTTTCTCTCTCAAAAACCCTCCTGGCTTGCGGCACACAGTTCCCCAGCAAAGATGCTGTTGTTTAGGATAATGATAATTAGGAACACTTTCTAATATTGCTGTGGGGTTAAAAAAAGAAACCAACCATCCACCCCTAGTAAGAACTTCCTCAAGGCATGTTTTCCTCCCCCTTACAGACAAATAGAATGAAATTCAGCAAGTCAAGCATTTTTATTACATTCTTAAGCCAAACAGCCCTCGGCCCTGTTACATTTTCATGCACTTAAAGAGCACTTGCAAAATTCTTTTCATTTGCACTTAGTTTAATTTCAGATGATGTTTTCTTCGCTGTGTCCCCACTTTGCACACACAGCCTCGTACCTGTGGTTATCCAGGAGAATAGAACCTCATCTGCATTACCAGAAATATTTGTTTGCCTGGTTTGATGTACAAACGGGCAGGTTTGAGTGAGCTGCTGATGGCAGATGCAGAGATTTGGGGGAGTGATTAATTTGAAATTATATGTCAAGATTTCCAAACAGACCAGTGACATCAAGTTTAATGTCAGAAATGGAGCTATTTGAGCACAGCCTGACCTTCGGGGGCTGCATGTTAATGACATTCCAGAAATGCTCTTGGAAGTGCTGCGGTTTGGGTGCTGAAACTCATGAGCCACTTGGGAAAATCCCTTCTTCACCTCTGGCAACCTGATACGAACTTTTAACTTTTGCCCTGATAAACAACATCTAGCAGGCTTTAAATAAACCAAATAACAGTAATTTCTCTTAACCTCAGGCTCTTAATAACACTTCTCTCTTGTGTCACTCTGATATACTGAACTTTGCTGGTAATGGATTTAGTTTTGATGCTGAGGAGCTGACTCCTCTCAGCTCATCCGTGTGGATTTTATAGGGTCCTGCTGGTGGGTCTGCCCATCCCTAGAGGGCTGGAGGGTAGATTTGGGGTGGCACTGGGTTGGCAGCATCAGATAATCAGATAATCCTCACTCTGCCCCAGCTGGAGGACTGAGGGGTGTGGGGCTGCTCCCACTGCACCCCCGAGCCCAACTGGGAGGGAGCAGAGATCTCTAACCCTCCTGGTGTAACCCTCCTGCTGAATCCTGCGTGGAGGAGTTGTGTGTCTGCTGCCTGCGAGAGGAGCAGGATCAGCCTTGTGAGTGGGCGAGTCACTTATTTATAACTCTCCCACTGAGAGAGAGTTTGTTTAATTTCTGGAGCAGCACAGCGCCGGCGAGCGTGGCTGTATAAATTTGCTAACAATAGTGTCTGAGCCTATATATAAACCTGAAGACGCTGCAGTCCGCAGTGCATTCCAATTAACAGGATGATGCATGATCTATGGCATACCAGAGGTGAGCTGGGACCTTACCTTGATGCTGCTCTTATCAGTCCCAAAACTCCCTGGGAGCAATCGCTGCCTCCTTTATAGAGCTGTAGGGAGTGTGTGGTGGTGCCTGCCTTGTCCTCTGCCGCTGCGATTTTGTGCTCCTGATGTGCTCAGCCCCAACACTGTGCCCCCCTGGGTCTTTGGCCTTGTGCCCCATTTTCTCTTACATTTTGTGACTAATTGCGGTGAGTGTGGGGTGTCAGTGCTGGCTTTGGCAGAGCCTCGGTGGGGCTGAGGTCCCCAGAGGAGGTGGCAGTGGAGGGGAGGGATGCAGGGAACAGCAGAGGACATTGCAGTGGGAAGGGCAGGGCATCAGCAAGCAAAGTGCTCCGGGCTCTGGAATGGACGTCACTGGAAAGAGGGGTTTTACGAGATGTCCGTTGTACTGTTAATTGTTAATTGATAAAATCTGACACGGAGTAAAGGCCAGAATCTGCATGAGTGAAGCTGAGCTTGTCCTGTAAATTACCCGCACACAGCTCGGGTTTCCGCCTTGGCTGTTCTGTCAGCAAGAATAGGGCTATTCACCTGGTAAAGTGGAAAACCATGATTGAAATGAGATTTACAGCACAGTTGTGGGAAATAATCAAAATGAGAGGCCGCCTTTTCAAGCCACCCACTGCCAGCAGAGAGGCAGCCAAGAGGCTGCCGTGGCCGGAGCGGTGTGCAGGGCACCTGGGGACAGCAGCGCTGCTGCTCGGGGGCTGTGGGAGGGCTGGGATGGCAGGGGGATGCAGGGATGGGGTGTGGGACCTCCCTGGGGGCAGTTCCTGGTGGATTGACATCCGCCCAGCGGTATCTGTAATGTACCTGCAGTTGCAATATTACTCGTTGTGGCCTTATAAAAATGAACTCGTAAATAAGCACTCGAGCAAAGGGACATTCCCTTCTGGGCAGGGCCATGTGCCTGCTTGCTCTGCGTGGGGGAGCTGGTTTGAAAGTCAGTCTGCGCCGTTGTGGAGATATTTGAAGGTTCAGAGGAGCAGAGTGGCCTATTAGGTGGCGCAGGGACGATTTATGCCCTGAGTGAGCTCACCGGGCACAGGCTCAGCCCTGCTCGGAGCAGCTGTTTGACATGCAGCAGCCAGAGCACATTCTGCACCGTCTTAATGGAGCCAAGTAAATCCCATCAGCTCCAGGGGCTGCAGACTGGACCTGGGGAGGGGCTGCTCCAGCCTCCCGAGAAACCCAGTTACAATATCACCACTTCATGTCATGCAAGAGAAAAGGTGCAATTTAAAATCCCATCCTTCAGGTGCAGCGAGCAGCCTTTGGTTGTCAAAACTGCATTTCTTTAAGGCAGTGGCCCAGAATAAACTGGTAATGAAGAGTCATTTGACAGCAGGCAAGCTGGAAACATGTCTATGAAAATAATACAAGAGTTTCTAGTTTATCGTGCATTTAGGTGACTTATTTTTTCCCTGTGCAGTGCCTCACCACCTCAGGCAGTTCAGCAGGGCTGTGCCTTGGGGAAGGAGGTGCCTGAGCAAGCTGCAGGTGTGTGTGGAAGGAATGTGCCTTCTGGGCTGAGCACTGCTGGGCTTGCCCAGCTCCTTCTAGGCATAACCAACTCCTCAGCTCATTCTGCTTCTGTGGCAGAGCTTGGGAGCGAGGCTGTGGATTCCCAGCTGTGCTGCATTCCAGCTGTGCTGCATTCCAGCTGTGCTGCATTCCAGCTGCTGCTGCAGTGACTCGTGTTCCCTTGGCCGTGGCATCTCCCATGCCCGGCCAGCATCCATAGTCAGAAATCACATCTCCTTGCTGGCACAGAGAATAAATGCCCCTTCCTTGATTTTCACATCATCGCCTCGCAGTCTGGAAGCCATGGCTGACAAGGCCTATTATTTTTCCAGTTATCCAAACTGTCTGCATCGTAACAGCTTCCTACTTCAGTCGAGACAGTCTGAAAAGTTTAATATCATTTCAAATCAGAGTGCCAATAAAACTTGACATTATTAATATGATGTCAAGGGGTTTTCCAACTGCTTAGGGAAAAACAACGTGTCCCATTAAACAAAGCTCCCTGCATTGTGAAATATTAAGTGACTTTTCAACGAGTGCCAGCTGGAGCTATTAGTTTTCCTTTGGTGCTGCTGATGTGGAGAGGAGGTCTGGCTGAGAACCTTTTATGAAGACATTAGCCGAATCCATGCAGTCGGAAAGGCTTTTGCTTTCCGAGGGACCGCGCTCGATCTGGGCTGCGTCTGCCAGGATGAATTATTAAAGGCGGTAAATACGTTTGGAGGGATGCGCCTCCTCCCCCCGTTAATGCACTGCTTACACTGGGGAGTCTGGAGCCTCTACCGGGACTTGGAGCCGACATTTCCATAAATGAGCCCACCCCCTAATCTTCTCGCAGACCTCCCCACGGGAGCTGGGGAGAAGGGAGTGCTGCTGGCGCTGTCGTAGAAGGGTTTGGGTTGGAAGGGACTTGAAAGATCATCTGGTTCCACCCCTGGGCCATGGGCAGGGACACCTTCCACCAGCCCGGATTGCTCCAACCTCTTGGTCTTGGAGATTTCCAGGGCTGGGGCAGTCCCAGCCTCTGGACAGGCTGTGCCAGGGCCTCGCTCTGCTCAGCAGAGAATATCCCTCGCTCTGCTTGGGCTGATGTGTTCGTTTGTGCTGGGGGTCACTGCCAGGCGCTGCCCATCGCAGTCCTGCCTCGGCTCGGTGCTGGTGTCCCAGGCAGGGCTTCCCAGGGTGTCCTGCTGCTGTTTCCCAGCCTGGCTGCTTTCCTGGTGGGTGCTCAGGCAGCTCGCAGCCGGTGGGAGGCCTGATGTTCCTGCAATCCTTCCTTTGCCTCCCAGTCATTGTGAAAGAAAATCGCTTCATCTCTTTGTCCAGACTAAACATGTTCTGCACAAAAAAGTTGAAACAGATTTTTTTTTTTAGCAAGCCTTTGGTACCACGCCCGGGACTGAGCAGGGATTTGTGTGCTCCAGGCTTTGTACAGCACATGAAAGGCTCAGCTACACACGATGTTTATATCGGGCATGTGTTGGTGCATGTTCTCAAACACACCTCTGAGTGCTGGGCTTGGCTCTGCCTCCACCTCTGGTGTCCCCACCGGTACAATAAGGGGGCTTTGATGTCTCACAGGGGAAGTGTAAGTATTTAATTTAACTTTTATGAACTTCTTTGACAACGTAAGAGCGCCGCATATAAAGCCGGGTTTCAGGGAAGTCGAGGCAGTGATGTCCCACTTTTATCTGTGAGAGAGATCCCACACCTGAGCTCAAAGCCCCCCAGCCCCCAGGGCTTCCAGCCAGCCGTGCTTCTGCCTTAAGGCCATAACTATTTTTGACACTTTTAGCCAATAAAACCATACCCTCCGTGTTCCCATTCGGATGCAGCGGGACTGACAGCTCTGTCACCTGAGCCATTGATGCTGCCAGGGCTGGAGAAGAGCTGCTCCCTGCTCCTTTCCTATGGGAACTGCCATCCCGAGGGTTCCACCACCCTGCACCTGGGGCTGGGACGTGTCCCGGAGCATCCCAGCCACTGCTCCCGGGGCTGTTCCCTGTGCAAGGGGCTCTGCCTGCCCCTGGTGGCTCTTGCCCCAAGCCGGGGGCAGGAGTGGCAGCTCTGGAGGTCGATGCTGCTTCAGCTCCCTGAAAAGCTCAGCTCCTGGAAGGACAGCAGGCAGTTTTCATGCAGCCTTCAAGGGGGAGGAAGCTTCTTGCTGCCTCTTTCCTACTGCACAACCTTCCTTCACCTTCCTTCTTTTAATGTCTTAATCAAGTGACTGATAAAAGAAGTGATCCATGAAAAGGACGGGTATCTTGACAAGGCACAGAGGCTTGTGGCAGCACTTTCCCCACAGATCAGCATCCTCCACGAGAGGGAGAGACAAAAAAGGCGGATTTTTGTACCCTTAAGCTTCCACCACTGCAGTTCAAAAGACCAATCTTTACAGAAAATAAATTTAAAGGAGAATTTTTGATGTATATGATGGTCTCTTGTGGTCGACAGGAGTGCTGCTGGCGGTATATGGAGTTATGCAAAGCCAGAGTTGGGATTACTTAAAAGTGTCTGTAGTTCTTTGATTAACCAGTGTGTGTTTTATTTTTTATATGGCACAATCACAGCTCTACATTGATAATATCTTGCTATTATTGTTCGATAACGCCGAGCTCCCCCTTTTCCTGCAGCATGAGGCTGCTTTTTTGGGCTCTATTTAAAGAATTCGCTCTCTGCATAATAAATCTGTGGGTTTTCGGGAGGGTTTGTGCCGTTCTGGTGCGATGCTGTGCCCTGGTGAAGGGTGGCTCTGGAGGCAGGGAAGGGCTGGGGCTGTGCTGGGGGAGCCTCTCGGGGGAAGCGCTGGAGCAGAGGATCTCAGCATCCTCCTCCTCCACGCCCAGGGTGCTTCTGGACACAGAAAGGAACGGTGCTGGTGGCTGCTTTTTGCCACAGCAGGAGAGTGATGCTCATTCTCGGTGCTCTGGTGTAGTGCAGTGCTCTCTGAGCTTTGCCACCAAGGCAGGGGAGGCTGCCAGAGGTGCTGCAAAGCTCACGGCCGAGCCAGGAGACGTGAGCCCCTCATCATCTGCCCTTCAGCTGCTCCCTGGGCTGGCCAAGGGCATGGGGACAGCAGGGATAAGAATAGCTCCGTTTGGGAAGGCAGAAGTGAGCAGTGCCAGCCTGGGGCTGCGGTCGGAGCTGGCGGCGCTGGAAGGGGAAGTTCAGCAGCTGGAGCTGAACCCAAACATGGTGGGCTGGGCCGGGGGTCACTGGGGACACTGCAGACGCTTGCTGGGGTCACTGTGGACACTGCGGACACTGTGGACACTTGCTGGGGTCACTGTGGACACTGAGGACACTTGCTGGGGTCACTGTGGGCACTGAGGACACTGCAGACACTTGCTGGGGTCACTGTGGACACTGAGGACACTTGCTGGGGTCACTGTGGACACTGAGGACACTTGCTGAGGTCACTGTGGACACTGAGGACACTTGCTGGGGTCACTGTGGACACTGAGGACACTTGCTGGGGTCACTGCAGACACTTGCTGGGGTCACTGTGGACACTGCGGACACTGAGGACACTTGCTGGGGTCACTGTGGACACTGAGGGCATCATGGCTATGCTCCCAAAGCTGCTCCCTGCCCAGAGTCCTGAAGCCCTTTGCAGCAAAGCTCGGAGCACAGCTATAAATACAGGCTGAAATATGAGGCAGGCTGGTCTCCCCGGCTTTATCCAGGGATTTATTTCTATATTTGTTTTGCGTTTTCCTTCTGGCCTCTCGGCTGCCCATGACACTGGTTCTGAGCAGGGCCTGAGCCCTGGCGTGTTGACGTTCCTGAGCGATCCGTGTGCTCTGTGTGGTGTGGAAAGGGGAGGAACGAGCTGTGTGCAGGTTTTTCAGCTGGTTCTGAGGGGAGAAGGGAGCACTCGGCATCGCCAGAGGAAAGGGCATCCTCTGTTTCCGTGCTCTGGCTTTGCACAGGGACCGGGATGGTGTTAATGAAGGGTGTGACAGCCTCGGCTCGGTGCCCTTGGAGCTGTCCTGGGAAAGGTGACAGCCTGCCCAGGGATGCTCCAAGAAGGAAAAAGTGGATGCAGGATATGGGACCTGAAGTTCGTTCGGTGCCTTTGGATCAGAAATGAAGGGAAAGGGATGCGCAGCTGTTTCATTATTTGCCTCCTTTTATAATGCTTCCACTTTAAATAAAAATGAAGGTAGAGAGTAAATTTCACATCCAAAGATGGGTGTCTGCTCCTGAATAGGATCGATTTAGGGTCAGTGCTTCAGCAGCGCAGGATTTGGGTTTCAAAGGTTCCCAGCCACTCCTGCAGTCAGGTTTTTCTAAAGGGCCCAGCGTGATGACATTTACAGCCAGGATTTTCAAAAACAGCGTAGTACTTCAGATGCTGAACTCATGAAAAATCCAGTCATTTAATTTGTTAAATGAGAGCGAAGGTCTCTTCAGATAATCTCCCTGTCATTGTGAGAGTGAAGCAGTTCTGTGGGAAAAGCAGCCCGTTCCCAACTGCAGCTCCTTTCGGGAGCGAAATGCGCTAGCCCGGAGTCGCTTTGAAGAGGGTTGGAAAGGCAGGGAGTGCCAAAGGCCACCCGATAGCAATTAGCTGGGATTTGCATGGCTCGTCCCGGGAATTCGGAGGTGTTTGGTCTTTGGGGAGCGCTCCTGCCTGGCGAAGGAGCCTTGCTGGAGCTCAGGATGGCATTTCCCTGCGCCTGGCACAGGATGGGCACTGCGGAGGCTGCTCCAGTGAGCCATGGCTCTCCCGGGGCAGATAAAATACTTGTGTGACAACTTGCTCCGAAGATTTCAGGCGCATCTTCTCCTTAAGAGACTCCAGCGGGCTGAGCGCAGTCTGGGGATGCTCAGCTCAGAATTCATGGCTCCCTCCAGCCCCAAACTGCCTGCGATGGGGACAGGGCACTTCATCTGCCTGTCCTGCTCTGCGCTGTAGGGTTGCTGATGCCTGGAGCCATTTGCAGTCCTCAGGGTGCAGGAATTCCTGTCCTGACTCCTTGTTTTGGATCAGATCCCAGCTGGGGAGCAGAGGTTCATTTCTTCAGTCGGTGGGCATTGCTCCCTCTGTAGCTGTAATGTCCCTGGAATGGGGAGATCACAGCTCCTTGTTCCCCAGCCCGTTTGCCCAAGATTTCCTCTGAAGGCCAGAGCAGCTCATGCAAACACGGACCTGGCCACGGCGAGGGGCTGTCACCTCCCTGTGTGCACGGGGATTTGGGACGGCGCTTCCCTGGACATGGACTGCAGGTGTGTGTAAATCCCAGCCGAGGAGCTCAACCTTTAACTGCTTGGGAGCTGATTCTCTTCCATAATAAACACCTCCCACGATTAATAATCAGTTGGTGCTTAGTTAATGAAGCGATAACAGCAGAACAGAGCACCGGCACAGGGCAGTGGGGTCCTGCAGCCCTCAGGCAGAGCTGTGCCCCTAAATCAGAGCCAAGGGTGGGGTGCGGTGAGCAGAGCGGAGCCCAGTCTGACAGCACAGATGGGATGGATCCTGCCCCCATCCCAGCCCTGCTCTGGCTGGAGAGGGCAGTGGAGGTTGGAGTGATGCAGGAGCTTCCCCAGGGTTTTCCAGGAAGGAGTATGTCAGCTGTGCTGATGATGTAGAATATTCCTTCCCTCGCCGTTCTTCCCTTCCCGCTCCGGAGGCTGTTGCATTAGAGGTGACTCCGAGCATGTGAACACCAGCTTCCTTCCCGTTTTTTCTTTCTCTCTCTCTTTTTTTTTTTTTTTTTTTTTTTAAAGTCCCATTTTTCTGTCTTGTCAGGTCTATTTAAGCATTTAATGAGGTGAGATAGTACCAATAAATTTAACACAGCACAATAACTCTGATGTGGGCCGCAGCCTAATAAACTCCCATCCTTGGGCCGGGAGGGTGATCCAGATTGCATCTGGAGTGATTGCTTTGCTCAGGTGTTCCCGAGGTTGAGCAAGGACTTTGGAGGCACCGCCACAAAACCGAGGCTGTTCTGAGACAGGCTGGAGTGGGTTTGCTGAGGGCAGAGCTGGTGGGGATTAATTGGCAGCAGGGCACAGAGGAGAGGGGTCTTCTCACGTTTCCAGCCCCACTTTGTCCTGTGCTCTTCGAACCATCCTGTGCAGAGAGCTCAGCCATTGCCCTGCTCGTGGCTCTGACACATCCGCCTCTGATGAAATACTCGGGGAGTTTTGCACCATGTTGCAGAGTGTAGAGAGATTTGTCCTTTGGCTGCTTTGAATGTCTCCTGAATGAGTAACTTGGCAGATTTTTATTTTTTTTTTATCCCCCTCACTACTTGCAAATCTGTTTGCAAGCAGCCTGGTTTCTCGGGGGAGGACTTGGAACGATCCGCTGGCTCTTGCATCCCATTTACTGAAGCATCCCTGGCTTTGGCAATGCTTTCTCTCATGCTCAGAGCAGGGTTTTGGGTGGAGAGAACAGGGAAAGCCGAGTTTAAATTTCATGCAGGGGCATCTGCAAGTTCAAGACTTATTCTGGCACTTTGGCATGTTCATTTGTGGCTGAGGCAAAGTCATTTTGAAGTATGAACTAATTGTCTCTGGCTTAGCACATGTCTGAGGATTTCAATTGTGTCTGCAGCCTGGTATTGCCCATTCAGCAGGGCCAAGCAAAGCGATAGCTAAATTATCCATTTTCATGTGGTCCTACACCTCGCAGTAGGATAGAGCAGGAAATTATCGGGAGTCTGGCGGAAGTGTGTGATCCGGAGCCCAGGGCCCCGGCTTTGCAGAGCTTGGCTCGCCTGCCGGAGCAAGGCTTCCTTAAGCTCCCTTGTGTTGCGCTGCTTTCTCCCCGCTCTGTGCTGAGGGACGTTCTGCGAGAGGTTTATTACAGTTTTCAGTTCAGCTGTGCTGCAGTACAGTAGAAATAACGCGATCCTGCCTCGGCTCCGTCTGCTCCCAGGGGCCGAGGCACAGAACAACTTTTAGCACTGCCAGCGCCCTCACTGCTGGCATTGGGGGAAAGGGATGGAAGGAGGGATGGATGGATGGAGGGATGGATGGATGATGGACAGATGGATGGATATATGGATGGAGGAATGGATGGATGATGGAGGGATGGATGATGGATGGATGGATAATGGATGATGGAGGGATATATGGATGGATGATGGATGGATGGGTGAATGGATGGATGATGGAGGGATATATGGATGGATGGATGGATGGATGCTCTGAGGCTCCCACCCTGCACCGTGCCCTCTCCCCTGAGGCGCTGGTGTGACTGGAGAGGAAATGCTGTGTTTGGAGAACAGCCCCGCTCAGCTCAGTGTCGGTGTTTGGGCTCTGTGTTGGAGCAGGAGCGGCAGATTGGAGCATCCCACCTGGATCGGGGCGTGCTCCTGCTGCAGAAAACAAACCCGTGCTGCCTGGGAGCTGTGATCTCTGATGCTGCTTGTACCCTCTCATGTCATCCACGGCCACGGGAAATTCGGGATTGTCTCAGATTTGGGAGTGCAGAAAGGAGCAATGTGGTGATGGCTGCTGTGGTCACTGGGCTGAGCAGGGGTTGAATTAGGGACAAGGACAAGGCTACCAAAATTACCTGCAGGGTACTGGGGGTTAGCTCTATCCAGAGCATCCAGGTGTGCGTCCAGCACTCAGGTTTATCGCCATTATCTGCTCCAAACAAGTCCAGGGATTACTCAGTGCTCAGAGCAGGGAGCCTGGCTTCAGCTCGATAAAGGATTCGGCAGTTCTTTGAACGCAGGGTTGAAAGATGAGAGTCCCTTCAGGTAAGAGACAACTCAGAACAAAAAAATGCCTGAACCACTGGGTTTGGGGGCTGTAAAGGTCATGAACTCTGCTAAATTCTTTCAGCCTCGGGTGCTGGAGCTCCATGAAACAAACCTGGGGGAGAAGGAAAACATTCCTGGTGCCCCTGTGCCTCCACAGAGCGGCAGCAGCAAATGTTTCCAATTACCCTGCAGAGTTTGCATGTGCTGGGTTATTCTGCTCAGGGCCGGAGGGGCTGGATTCCCTCACTGCTGCAGAGTCTGTGAGCCAGCAGCCACAGCCGTGGAAAAACACAAAATCCAGCCTGGGCTTTCATCACAAAAATAAACTACCACGCTGAGGAAAAGTGAGACATGCGGAGGGCAGGGATGGGGACGTGCTCGGGACTCTGGCCCCTCCTGGGTGAGATGGAAGGTGTTAGACACGGCACTGTGCAGCCAGGGGTGCGTGCAGGGAGATGTTCCAGGAGTATTACACACCTTGTGGGATTTGCTGCCTCTGAGAGGAAAGCAGGATGCAATGGTTCTGCTGGTTTCATAAACCCAGCTCTGTGCCACGCTGCCTTCCTTGAGAGGATAAAGCAGGGTACAGTGTGCGGTAGGTTTCCGTCACATCGCCTAAATCTGCTGGGTGAGGGACGTGTTCAGAGAGACCTTGAGGAAAGGCACGGGGAACAGCTTGAAATATCAGGGAAGTTTTAGCACAGAGATGGAAAGCAGCAGGAGAAAGTGGCCAGTGCCCGTGGAGCTGTGCAGATGGACAGGAACGATTTTGTGTGTGAAAAACGAGCCTGGGACACAGCAGAGACGGGACAGCCTCTGAGTGCTCGAGCAGAGCAGTGCAGCCCTTGGCGTGGGGCTTGTCTAGACCCTCAGCAGCCACAGCTGAAATTGGGCTGCACCCAGGCAATTACAGCCCTTCCCTTTCGAGCGTCCAAGTGCGGAGTCATCAGTGGGGAGCACAGATTGGTTCTGGGGAGGCAAAGCTCCCTGAAGTACCTGGTGGGTGTTGGGGCTGCTGAGCTGGGAGCCCAAGGGGTGTCAGATACTGCAGGAGGTGCTCCTGGAGCCCAAGGGGTGTCAGATCCTCCCAGAGGTGCCCCTGCAGCTCTCCTGGAGCCCAAGGGGTGTCAGATCCTCCCAGAGGTGCCCCCGCAGCTCTCCTGGAGCCCAAGGGGTATCAGATCCTCCCAGAGGTGCTCCTGGAGCCCAAGGGGTGTCAGATCCTCAGGAGGTGCCCCCACAGCTCTCCTGGAGCCGCAGTGCTGAGCACCCTGGCTAGGGGCGAGTGTTCCTTTAAAGCAGCCGCAGTGATCCTTGGCTGCCTGACAGCCCAAATGTGGTGGCAATGCCATATGTTTCTGGCTTTAACCTTCCACGGAGTGCCCCAATTTCTCTGTGTTTTGAGTTTATTTATTTTATTTTGTTGGATCCGGCTTCAGCAGCTCTCCCCGTGGCCGTGGCTGCTGGGGAGCACTCTCCTGCTCTCCAGCCCTTTGTTGCTGAAGCAAATCAAGAGTGTCTCAGCTCCCTCGCCTTCCCACACGCTGCCAAGTAAATCCCGCAACTTTCTCGGGTGACGACATAAATTTGCAATGGTGTTGTACAAAAGCTCCCTCCGAACCAGAGCTGCCTGGCATCCGTAACAAGCTTATCAAAGGGTTCCTTTGCAGGGAGATCTGAGCCCTCCAGGTTTTGATTCAGAGCAGGTGAAGGCAGAATGTGCTGGAGCCTGATTGAAATGTGCGAGGTCAACAAAATAGAGCCGAGAGTGCACAATAATTGGGGAAGAAGCAGCAGCCTTGCTTTCTGCATGTGTTCCTGTGATCCCTCGGCTGTAATCTCCCATTTCCAAAGGGAGGCCTGTCTTGCATACTTTATCATGGTACTCATTTGCACAGGAGGGCTCTTTCTGCAGAAAAGGGAGAAAACCCAAGCTAAAACCATCCTTGGCTTTATTCCCCGCTGGTCTTGTGCAGGGAGACATCCCAAAGGGCTGTGGGGAGAGGAGCAGTGCAGTACCCAGCTCTCATTTTATGGCACCCTGCGTCTCCCAGAGTTTGATCCTTTTTTCTGGGATGCTGAGGAAAGGGTTTCTGTGCTCTCTTGAATCCCTGGAAGGGAGAGGCATCAGGGCTAAAATAGCCAGGCTTTTTTGGTCAAAATATATTTGCAAGCCTGGATTCTTCCTTGGTCTTCTCCCTGGAAGAATTTGCATCTCTGGTCTGGGAAGAGGTAGGAAGGGGTTTATTTTAAGTGTGCTTTCCCCAAAGGCTGTAACACTTTGTGGGAAATTTTTCATTCCCAAACATCTGTGCAAATTAAACCCTTCCTCTGCTTTGGAGAGTTCGTTTGGGGGGTTCCCTCTCCTCTGCGTTGTTTGAGAGGGGAATGGATTAAAAATAAAAAAAAAAAAAAACAGGGAAGGGGGAAGAAATCTGTCCCCTTTTCCCTCCTTCCCATCTGCTGTTTAATCACCAGCTGTTTGTCCTTAAGCTTGGATTACAACCTCTCCAGCAGCCTGCTCAGTGCGGGGCCCTTGCTCCTCGCACACGGCACTCTGCACACACCACTCTGCACACACCGCTCCAGGGAAGAGGGAAATCCAGGGAGATGTTGAGCCTGTTGCTTGGTCTCCTGCAGAAACATTAATTTCTCCCCTCCGTGTGCTCCAGCTCGAGATGTCCCTGCAGGAACGATGGGGCCTAGGCTGGTGCCTCTCGCCCCACGGCTGAAGGGTTTGAGGTCATTGCTCTCTGTTCCGTAGGACACGTGATAAGCATCGGCCCTGACCCACACGTGTGTCCTCTTGTCCCTCGCTGCCCTCCCAGGCCGTGGCAGCTCACAGGGACTTTGTGCCACGCGGCTGCTCCCGGCTCGTCCTGCTCGGAGCTGCAGCAGGCACGGGAGCTGACGGTGCTCCCGGGAGCCAAGAGTGACGCTGGCATTTCAGGACGGGTGCCAGCTCTGCCTCCATCTAGAAGAGCTGGAGAAGCCAGCAGAAAATCGAGGGATTGCTCAACAAGCTCTTTAGAGCTGCTGATGTGCTGAGTTCATGCAGGGTGGCCCTGGGCGCCAAGGCCGCCGTGCCAAGGGACCGAGCGGTGCAGGTCGGGAGCCACGGTCAGCTCCCTCTGCTTCCCATCTCCCTCTGAGCAAGGGCTCAGCCAGGGCAGGAGGCATCGCTGTGCTCCCATCCCAGCAGCATTCCAGCCCCGCTCCGGGTGCAGGGAGCCACGGCTCATCCTTGGCCTCTCCCAGCGCTCCGCACCTTGCCGGGGCTGCAGCTCGCACCCGGCCAGCGGCACAGGTTCAGCTGTGCCACAGCTGCCTGAGGACAGAGCTACCAGAGCCTAATTATCACCAAACCGGATGGCTGCAGCCCCCAGCCTGATTAGCAAACATCCCCCGGCAGCCCCAGCTCCGTAACCCGCACGCAGCGCCCGCGCTCCGCAACAAAGGAGCGCCAGGTTGAAAGCGGCGCCGGCTCCCCGGGCACGCACCAGCAGCGCCTGCCAGATCATCACTAATGATACCCGAATCAAATGTAAACTATTCTTAGACACCTGTGTCAATCGGGGAGGACGAGAAGAAAGCAGAAACCTGGAGCTGCTGAACACAGCATCCAAAATATTTTTATAGATTAGTCCAAGCTCTTTATTTCCGAGCAGGTGAGGTTCAAAGGAAAGCAGGGCATGGCGAGAGGCCCGGTGCACAGCGCAGGGAAAGGATTGATTTAGCTCCAAGTTTGTGCTCGTACAAAAAAATCAAGGGGGGAGATGGTGCTGAGGTTTTTGGGGCACAGCTTGCAGCAGGGATATGGTGAGGTTTCTTGCTGGAAAAGCTGGAGATGGAATGGGCGCTGCCTCTGTGTCCTGTGGGGGATATCCAGGCAGGTGTTGGACATGGTGTTAAGTACATTTGGGTGTGGGACGAGAGGAGGAATTGGCTCCCCTCTGCTCTGATTTGAATCGCAGCAGAAGGGAGAGTTCAGAGCTGGGGGCCAGGCTGAGCACTGGTGAGGCTGTCGTGTGGCTTGGGAAAGGGCTGGCTCTGATATGGCCTCGTCCAGCTCCAGTGCTGAAATCAATCTCTGCAAGGAGGGATGTGCGGTGACCGTGGGGTCACCTGCCTGCACTCCAGGTGACATCTGCAAACAGTGGCTTTGAAATGAGGCTTTTCATCTTGGATTTCCTGGGAAACCCGAGAATGCAGGAGAAAAGAGCTGCTTGGAGTCAGGAAGGCCATACATTCACTGGTTAATGCATCACCAGCCGAGAGAGCTTCGTTACATGGGGCTAATCATTTACAAGCTGTGTGTTTAGATGTGAGGCTTTAAGCCCATTACCTCATGCCCCGAGTATGTGCATCGGCTTCCTGGCTCCGGGTTGGGGTTCCTGCCTGGCTCTCTGTGCCCCTTGACAGAGGAGATTGGTGACGCTGCCGAGTGCCAAAGCCAAGCTTGCTCCCTCTTGCCTGGGAGCCACCAGTGCCAGACTCTGTCTGGAAAGAAAAATCATACTGGGAGTGTGGGGATCTCATGGTGCTCAAGCTGTGAACAGCGTCTCTCCTTTGGCTTCTGCAGGGTGGAAAGGGTGTAAGTGAGTAGCAACCCCAGCCTCTGCCCTGGAGCTTTTGGGGGTGACCCAGGAGGAGCCTTAAATGCAGCTTGGAATAGCCTAAAATGGATGGTGCCTGCCAGTCGTGCTCCTTAAAGATGCAGAATGTGTTCCAAACTCCTCAAACCCTCAGAACTGGCTCTGGGATGGGTCTGTTTGCCCTGGTGGTGCCACGCGCGGTGATGTTGTTTTGGTGCCGCAGTCGGTGAAGGCAGGGGATGTGGAATCAGGAGAGCTCTTCCCTTACACAGCACCGCTCTGTTTTTTTTTCTTGCCTGTTACCTGCAAATGAGGAATGCTGCTCTCCCTGGCTCTGAGTTATTCCAACCATACCAACCCCCAGCTCCCCTCTCCCCGAGCTAATAAGGAATTTTGAGGAGGTTTGTGGCCTTGTTTGTTTATATCCAGCCTAGAAAAAGCTTTTCCTCCCCCTGCCTCTCTTGCTAAAATGTTTTCTGAGATTTACTTGTAAGCCTGTAAATACAGAGTAAATAGCTTTAATTTAATTTACCGGCCTGCTGTAAGAAACTGTATCTGCAAACAGGAATTCCACCAGCCCCTGCTGAGCGGAGAAATGTCTGGGATGCTGGGTGCTCAGATATTTCCCATTTTTTTTCCTTTTTGCTCCCCTTCCTAAGGAAGAAACGCTTTCCTCACCTTTTAGAGGCTTCAGAAGCTTTGCTTGCGGGGTGCTCTGGGCACAGGTTGGATACTTTGCGCCGAGGGTGACAAATTCCCTCCCGGCCCCTGCGGAGGGAAGGCAGTGAGCAGATCCTGAATGGGGACAAGGCTGGCCCACTTTGAGGTGCCGGAGCCCGAGAGGGCATCTCCTGCCTTCCGCCCACCTCCACTCCAGAAGACGTCATTTCCACATTTTCTCACAACTCTCAGAGTATTCCTGGTTTCTGGAATGTGCTTGGCAGGCAGGGTTTGGTGCCTGGCTCTTTCTATAAACAGTGTCTCTACGGAGACGCGAGCGAGGTGCGGAGTTTTATGAATGGGGAATGTTGGTGGCATATGGGAAGCAGCGCTGAGCCCAAAATGAACGTGAGAAAAGAGGGAGAGGGTGCGAGCTGGCGCTCGGCGCTGGCTGGAGGAGCGACATTCCCGCGTCGCTCTCCGCCTGGACGGGTGCCCGGCACAGAGGGGTGGCTCTCGCACCAAAGCTTTCGGGAAGACAGGGCTGATGATGAAACTACACCTCTTCCTCTGCCCAGCTCCGGCTCTGTCCCATCCATCTCCGCTCCCTCCCAGCCCCGTGGCTCTGGGAGAAGCTGCTCATCCCCGCGGAGCGCTCCATGGCCGGGAGCCCGGAGCAGGATGGGTGGGAACGCGGCGGAGCTGGCAGCCTTGGCACATGAGCCAAGATAAATCCCAGATAAACGAGGCACTGACGCAGGAGTGTGCTGGGCCCTGTTTTGCCCCCCTAGCTGGGGCTGGAGCTCTCCAGTCATCCCAGTGCGGCCCATGGCGGGGCTGGAGCGCTGCTCCAATTTCGCTGCTCCCCTCGGCTGTCTGCGCCCGCTTTGAGCTCCCAGCTGAGAGATCTGCCGACTGCGAGCTCTTATTTTGCATCGATTTGTGAGGAGGTTCCCCCACGCACCTCTCCCACCCGCCGCTGGCTCTGACAGCTTATTTAGAGGGGGCTGGTGCCCAGAGGTAGAATTTGCAAACAAATAACTCTCACCCGACATGACAGTGCGGAACAGGCTGCGACAATCCGCGCCGGCGTCGCTGACGTGACAGTGACAAGAGGAGTTTTGTGCTCATTAGTTTTCCCAACATAAAGACTCCAGCTCTGCCCGGCCCTCGCCACATGTCACCGGGAACAGACTCTTGCAGCTCCCTCCCGGTTGCTGTGCAGATGCTGTGGCTGGCTGGGGGTGTGGGGGCCTCCGTCCCCCTCCCCAGGGAGCTGTGCTGGTGCTGGTGAACACCAGCCCTGTCTCTGCATCTCCGGGAGGGTTTTACCCTCTGTGAGTGCATTTAGGATATTCATTGGGATGAATGGAAAAAGGAGAAGGGCAGGGATGGGATGAGGCTGCCCTGCCTCTGCTGCCTAGTGCAGATCTGAGAGTTGCAGCATGTGCTGTTCTTGTCTGCGGTCACAGCAACTTCTGCATTAATTTTCCTTACTTTTAATCTGAAGTGTTTGCAGTTCCCACCAGTTGTCCTCTGCAGCACTGATCTCCATTGCCTTGTTGTGATGGGAGTGTGTGTAGTGGCAGGGGAAGAGGAGGAGTAAATCCTCCCACCCCTGGAGCTGCTCTGCTGGCTGGGATTTAGGACAGGAGTGCAGAGGCTGAGCCCCCTGGGTGAGGGAGGGGCTGAGTGGGGATGCAGGGACACCCCAACTTTAAAATTTAATAATATATCTCTCGGGCAGGCTGTCCCACCATGTATCTGCCCACTTAGGACCACTTACCTGAGAGAAAATCCATGAATTCTGCGATTTCAACCCTTGGGGATGGAGGAAACCCTTCTCCACCCTTCCCCTCTCCCAAACTGCAGCACCCAAATGGCTCGGGGGCAGCTGCAGAAGGTGCACAGCCCAAACCCGCCCGTGTCCCCCAGAGCAGCCTCTGATGACACCCCTCCTGCTGGGGTGCACGCGGGCTCCCATTTTTCCTAATTAGTCATGATGTCTTGCCCATCACAGGAATAAATAGCAAGCTTTCCCTGAGGGTGTGAGATGAGAAGCACTATTTATCGTTGCTCTCAGAGGAAGCTGACAACATGACAGGTGAAATATCAGGAATAATTAAGAAAAATAAGGGCTTTATGTACTTTATTGCACCACCAGCAGGGATGTATTGCCAGCAGCTCGTGCATCCTTGTGTGTGCCCCCATCCTTTTCCGGGCTGCGCTCCTGTGTTTGTGGAGTGCCTCGTGCCCGGGGCTCGGTGACCGCTGGCTGTCCCCACAGGCACCCCGGGGTGCCCAGAGCTCCCAACCTTCACCGATTCAGTGGAGCACAGGCTCCAGCTCAGTGGTGGCTTCACCCTGCAGGGTCCTGCCTATAAGGTAGGGACAGATTGGGTCACAAATGTGTGTTTTATAACTACGGTTTTCCAGTGTGTTCCTTGTCCAGGACAGAGGAAGGAAAAACCCAATAACCTGGGTGTGGATGTGGCTTGGGGATTTGAGGTTTTTTCCTAAATTGTTGCTTCAGAAAATGGCTGAGTCCCCTGAAATGCGCCGTCCCAGGGGCTCATCCCTGCCCGGGCTGTGAGCTGGTGGCTGTGCTGAGCAGAAGGTCTCTCCCCGTCCATGAGGCTCTGCCGTGCCCTCCCTGCTGGAGTCGATGGCAGAGGGTGCAGGGGAAGGGGAGCAGCTCTGGGGGCCTGGTTCTCCATCCCAGCATTAGCCTTGCCCTGGGGTGCTCCCGGCTCTGCTCAGGCTAACGCTGGGCTCCGTGGCCTCCTGGGGAATTCAGTTCCAGCTGCGTCCCGCCCGTGCTGGGAGATGTGTTTGGTTATGAGGCCGGACAGCTGGGGAGCTCAGGAACTGTATCTCCTCAAACAATGTGAAAATCTGATTACAGCAAGTGTCACTGGGCATCACTTAACTCTTCCTCTGCAGCCCCTGCCTCGCCTGACAGCCATAATAGATCTCTCGGATGCATCCTACGCAGGAATAAAATGCCCAGTCAGAAGCGCTTAAAATCCTTCAAGTTTTGGGTTTGCTGATGGCATCTCGCTCGCTGGCTCGGGGCGCTTTTGGGGCCACGCAGCCCACACCGAGCCTCATTAGGGCTGTGCAGCCGCGCTGCCAGGCGTGGGCAGTGAAATGTGTCTGCTTTTTGGCACTTGGGAGAAGAGCCATTGTGTGCCACAGTCCTCGTCCCCTCTGGCCATGTGCTCCCAGGGCTCGCTGGCGCTTTCTCGGAGGCTTGTGAAAGGGACCTTTTGTCAGGGGAGTAGAAATCCAGCAGCAAACAACTCTCAAATTGGGAAATGCTGCTCTTGGGGCACTTATATTTAGCTCTCTTGCAGCACTGTCCCTTCAATTTATCCTTGTGCTTTTGTCCCTTTAACCACGGGCACCAGGGTCTGAAAGGGAAAGATGCCGGCGAGGAACAGCAGCTGTTTCTTACAGAGGTGAAGGTATTTTTAACACAATGCCTGAGAAAAACGAGCTTGTTTCCTCCACCCTGCAGTCCAAATCAGCCTGTGAAGGGGATCTAGAGGAAAGAGAAACCCGTGCATGTCTCTCCACAAAAGCATCGTGGAGACAAAGCCACACACAAAGGCTGGAGAGGTGAGAGAGATGCACAGGCAGGGCTTTATCCCAGCTCGGTGGCCTGCTGTGACTCACTGAGAAGCCAAGGTGCTGCCAGGGAGGCAGGGGAGTCATGGATATTAATTTAAAACATGCAGGGTGGCCAGGATCCCAGCCCAGGTAAAGGAGAGGATGAGGGCTGAGTCACAGCGAGCCAGGTCCCTGTCAAACCCAGCCTGGTTTTTGTTCTTTTAAATATTTATGGAGCCCTGCAGCACCTTGTGCTGTGGCCTGCGTTCCCTGGGGCTTTGGAATTGGATAAAATGTCCAGAGCAGAGTTTGCATCTCTGTGATGCCTCTTCAGAGCCTGACTGAGGTTGGTCAGTCTCTGCTTTGGCTCTCACACTGAAGGGTCTCCAGGCCCCTCGGGGTGCTGGGCAGGGCAGGGGTGACCAGGGGGGACTCTGTGAGGGTCCTGGGGGTCATTGTTGAGGGGCAGGGGCCGCAAGGAGCAGGACGTGCTGGGCCCACCAATTGTGTTTCTGACAGAGCACCCCCAGCTCCAGGAACGGTGACACTGTCCCTCTGCCCCCACAGATGGACATCCTGCAGGAACAGCCCCTGCTCTCCATGAGGCATCCCTTGGAGCCATGCAGGGCTCTGGGGATATGTCCACAACTCACCAATCCTGCCCAGGATAAGCTTTTTTCCCACCCCTTCCCTATCTTTAGAATATTTGTTTTCTTTATCAGTGGCTGGCTGGGATCAAGTCCAACAAGTCTTGAGTTTAACTGTGCGACCCCTCCACCCGCCAAGCAAATCAGTCCAGATAAGATCTGGACCTCTGAAGCCAATTGTAATTTAATACAGCCTAAATTGTAAACATCCAACAGTGGCAAAGGAAATATGATCAAAGCCATTGATTTTTTGTAGTGACACAGTGTCTTTTTGACTAATTCCCAATAATGAGAAAATTGAAACCCGTTTGCAGATATTAGAAGCCTAAGTGGTCAAATAAACAATTAGCAAGCTCCTCATTTAAGCCCTGAGTATGAAAGACCAATGAGGTCCTTACTTTCAAGTAAAAATGCTACGCTGAGCATCTTCTTGAAGTAAAATGGGGGGAAAAAATCACTCTGAGCAGCAGAAGATGGAGTTCTGCTGGGGGAGCAGGATCCTTACTGTAGAGAACAGTTTTTTTCCAAACTGCATCAGCATATACTACACATTTCCATTGTGCCCCTGCACTTCTGGTGCATGGATTAACGCTGGGGCACTAACGAGCTGGGCTGGGCCTGGCATGGCCTTCCAGGGAAGGGCTGAGGTGACACTGAGAGCGGTCACACACCCAGGCTGGGTGTGACCCTCTGGTGCCGGCGGTGCAGGAGCCGAGGGGCAGCACGGGGCTGGGGTGAGCTCTGTGCTCCCTGGGGAAAGCATCTTGGGCAAAGCACATTTGGCCATTTCCATTACGGAACGTGTTTGTAGCTGAGGTGTTTAGTGCGGGCTGTCCGTGGTGCCGTGACAGAGGGGAATGGAGAGCGCCGTCAGAGCCCAGCTGAATCCCCTTCCATCCGGAAAGGGCAGAGTACACCTGGGAAGAGGTTTCAAGAAACAGAATCAATTTGTTCCTACTTCCCTGTGAGAGGAGATGCTCCTGCCTGTGCTGAGCATAGCAGGTCTTGCTCTGCTCCTTCTCTTTGCTGGAGGAAAATATCTAACCTGGAATCGGGGGGCACAGGGAATCCATTGGGCTCGTGTAACCTGTGGTGTGATGCTCTGTGGCGCTGCAGCTGAGGCAGATGCCAGAATTTAGTGGTGTGTGTGAGAATTATGGACTGGAGGGCACGAAAGTGAGGTTTCTGGTTTCCCCAGCAGACAAAATACCTGCCTGACTGCAGGCCCTGCGAAGGCTCGAAGCCTTTCAGAGCTGCGCTTCCCTGCCAGGCGTGTTGGGTGGGAAGCTTGCCAACCCCCCTGTGGAGACAACATTCGGGTTTGTCTGGATTTCCACGTGCTTTCAGGTGTCAGCATTTCAGCTGGGTGTCTCAGCTGCCGTTCCAAGCGCAGAATTAGGGTGGCCAAAAAATGGGGAGGGAGCAGATAATGGTGCCGGTCACGGCGGAGCGATGCTGCCGCCGAGGGCAGGAAGCCACCGATTATTGTTCATGCCAGGCCTGGGCTCACAGTGATGTCCTCAAAACAGCCGTGCTCTTCCCCGGCCCTTCAGCCAGGAATGAAAAGGCTTTCATGTTCTGCGGGGGCGGAGAGCACAATTTGAGCTGACCTGGCTCCGGCTGGGATTCGAAAGGTCACTTTGAGTACGGCGCTATCTGAGCCCATTGATTTAAAAAAAAAAAAAAAAATTTAAAAAAAAGAGCCCCAGCTCGGTATGGAGGGGGCAAGCAGGGGAGAGGAAGCGAAAATAGCTCTGGCAACAATCATTGTTTAAAACCAACAAAGAGGCACTGAAAGGCTCCCTGCTCACCACCGTCAATAGCCACGGCCACGGCGAGGGCTGGAGCGGCTGCCCTGGGCAGGAGCCTCTGCCCAGCCCCTGCCGAGGGCTGGGACAGGAGCAGGAGGATGGGGCCATAGGGAGGATTGGGACACTGAGTCTGGCTGAGGGAGCTGGGAAAGGGCTCAGCCTGGAGAAAAGGGGATCGGGGGGACCTTGTGGCTCTGCACAGCTCCTGACAGGAGGGGACAGGCTCTGCTCCCAGGGAACAGGGACAGGGCAGGAGGAAATGGCCTCAAGCTGTGCCGGGGGAGAGGTTCAGGATGGACATCAGGAGGAATTCCTTCTTTCAAGGGTGGTCAGCCATGGGCAGGGGCTGCCCAGGGGAGTCCCCATCCCTGGAGGTGCTTAGGGAAGGACTGGATGTGGCACTCAGCGCTCTGGGCTGGTGACGAGGTGGGGATTGGGCACCGTTTGGACTCCTGGGGATCTTTTCCAGCCTCAGTGATTCTGTGATTCTATGGAGATGGCACGGGAGGATCGGCAGCTCCCCCCTGATGGGGAGGGCAGGTGTTCAGACAAACCCAAACAGAGTCTGAGGGGCCTCATCCCCCAGCCATGGCTGAATCATTGCCTTGAAAGCATCCGAGGCCAGGAAAGAAACGATTTGCCCTAAAGAGCTCAGCCCACTGTCAGCTGCTTTGTGAGCATTAGTGAATAATAAGGAGCGGGAGCAGCATTAGCCCCGGGTCCGCGCAGTCATCTGTCACGTAACAAGGGAAGTATTGGCACACTGTCATGTTTCAAACAGTGCTGATCAATGGTTTAAAAAAACAAACCGTGCGTGCCCGGAGCAGCGCTGGCTGGGCGCTGGGGGCTGGCAGTGCCAGGGCAGCTCCTGCCCACCCTGCCACCTCCAGCCGAGCAGGGCACAGCCCCACTGCTCCACCTGGGTGCCCACGGGCAGGGCAGGTGGCCCTGGTGGAGACCCAGGTGTGCTTTCTTCGTTTCTGTGGGGCCGAACACATCGGTCCCCAGCTCAGTGCCCTGTGAAATAGCGACAGGGGCACTTCAGAGATGCTCTGGGGTGGTGAAGGGACATCAGAGCCGTGGGCTGTGCGGCTGCTCCGGCCTGGGCAGGGGCTGAGTGCTGGAGGTTGGGAAGCCAAGCGAGTGCCACGCTCTGCCTGTCTCTCCAGCATTAACTGCAGAGTGCGTGTTTCCGTGGATGTGCATGTGCTGTGCATGTTTCTGTGGCCAAGAGGGAAAAGGGAACACTAAACTTCTGACGGGATTAGACAGCAGGGAAAAAGAGGATTTTGGCCTGGCCAGTGGGGAGGAAAGGTGGAGGAGCATCTCCTGGCCTGAGTGTCTGGGGGGAGAACAACGAGAGCAGAGGAGACTCTTCCAGAGAGCTCACACTGACAGGTGTTGGCGAAAGTGATATTCCCCTATTGACCCAGAGGGGAGAGGACAAATGGATCGAGGGATGGGAACCCCTCTGCTCCAGACACAAGCTCAGAGGGACGCGCCCAAGGAGGCAGAGCTGTGCACCAGCAGGAAGGCGCTCAGCAGAATCCCTTAATGGATTTATTCCTTCAATTTCTCTCAGCTCTTCCAGGCTTTGGATATAAGCAAGGAAAGCAAGTTTAGGCACAGATTATAAAAGTGATGGATCTACAGAAACAGGAGAGTTTGAAGGGCTGAAATTTACTGCGAAGCCTGGCCCAGAAATGACCCTCTTCCTCCTCCTCGACATTTTTTGTCTCTTGTGCAGAAAAATGCAGCTGGTCAGTGTGACAAGTGGAAACTGGAGCTTTGTCATTGCTGTGCGATGCTGAAACAATGATGTATGGCTGGCGATAGATCATGTTGGGTTTCCGGAGAGCAGCAAAGACGAAGGCATGAGACTAATTCATGATGCATGAACACATTGATCTTCCTGGCTCTGAAAATACAATGTAATGAACCCCCGCTAACAGATCATTTTTGTGCCACTGCACTTCACTAATATCTAATGATTTCACCTTGCTCTGAGATAAAATATAATTGTATGGGAGTTCCAGCTTTGTTCTTTAATACTTGCGTAGAGTTAACGAATTATGTTTTCCTCTGTAGCTGTCGGCAAGTTGAGACAAGCTTACAAAAGCCCCGCAATTACCAGGCTAAGATGCATGTTTAAAACCCCGTGTGTGTGTGTATGTGCGGTGTATTTATGTCTAATGGCTCCACGCACGGAGCCTGCGTGTGCTGCTGGGAGCTGAGCAGGGCAGGAAGGACACGGAGGAGGAAGGACATGGTGAGGAGGATGCTGAGCAGGGCAGGAAGGACACGGAGGAGGCTGAGCAGCAGGAGTCTGTGCTCAGGGGCTCCTGAATCTCATCCGTGCGGCTCAGGGAATGGCCGGAGCTTGGCAGGGGCGAGGTGCAAATGCTGCTTTGCAGCACCCTGGCTGGTGGCTGGCAAGCCCAGTGATCCCATCGGAGAGCATAGCTCTTCTTTAGTCTCCCAAAGTCCCTTTGGAGCTCAGCCTGCCCCTGTCTGCCCTCCCAAATCCCCAGTCAGGCAAAGCCTTTTGCTTAAGAAGATAAGTTTGGGATCCTTTTGTGAGCACCCCGGAGAGATCTCTGCCCTTCGCCTCAGGGAAGGTGCACACCGAGATTTTCCCTGCTTGTTTGTCCGGAGCAGCTCCTGCCTGCCTCCCCAGCCCGTGCTGGTGCCCACAGCCTGTCTCTGGTGATGAACAAGGAGGATGCTCCCTGGTGAGGAGGAGGGCAGGAGGAAAGGAGAGGACAGATAATCACTGTGAGTCTCGATGGAGTCTCCTTGCTCTGGTTTGAGGGGTTTGGTGACCCCAGTGTGCATCCCTTGAGCAGCACCAGGAATGCCCCAGGGCTCTCAGAGCTGGCCAGCAGCGTGCCAGAGCCAGCCACTTCTCCCTCTGACCCACCGGCCGTGTTTGCCTTGGCGCCTTACCTGTCTGCTGAGACGAGCAGCTTTTCTGGGGGCAGGAGTGGCAAGCTGCTGTTTGCTGTCAGCACCTGCTGCAGCTGGGTCCCAGCCCTGCCCCTGCCTTTGGAGCTCCATCACCGTGCCAGGAATGAGCCCGAGCGCGCAGATGGGAGCTGAAGGTGAAGATGTTTGCGAATTCTTCAAAGCGAGCCCGGCTGGTACAAAAGGAGTCAATGAAAACCTAACTGCTCCTGACAGGGAGAGCTGCAGTAATGCTGAACCTCATTTGAAATTCCCTCTAGGCTAAGTAAGGCTCTTTCTTTCATGTGCGGTGTTTGGATCCCTTCTGGGAGACCTTTCCTCTGTACGGCGCCGGGGTACGTGTGGTGTTGACAGATGATTAAGACGTGAAGTGTCTGAAATCAGAGGAACAGCCCCAGTTTTGCATTGTGTGCTCAGGTGTTTATTCACAGTGGTGTAATCGACCCAGCCTCACTTTTTGGTTTGGGACCTGCTGCCTCGTGCAGGAGCGAGGTGCCAGAGGGAAACCCAGTCCTGTACTGGTAGCAGTGCGTTTATAGTGGAGAGCCTTACTGGATTTGCTGGTGTCCTTAGAAGTCACTTCACGAGGCTCACTTTGTGCAGATGAGGAGCAGAATGTTCTGCCAGACTCAAACCTTGTACTGTGATTTGGGGAACCAGTGATTGCTGCCTCTGCACCTTTTGGATGTTTCCAAAACCCAGGGTCAGCGGCACCACTGGGACGGAGCTGGGTTTTTGGGAATTTAGGTGGGGCAGACAACACCCATGAGACATCATGTGGCGGGGAAGATAAGGCCTTTGATGGGATCAAAAGGGGGAATTTTTTCCCCCCCCAGGAGCTTATACAAAACAAACAAACAAAAAACCCCAAACAATTTGCTGTGGTGCCTGTCTGGAGCACGGGGCTGGGCTGGCAGTGCCGGAGTGTCCCTGGCAGACACCGACACCGAAACCTGTGCTGGGATGGTGAGCAGAGCTGGGCTCGGCTCTGCTGCAGGACACAGACGGAGCACCACGAGCAGACTGTGCTGAACACGTGTCGGTGCTGCTGGAGCTCTCCTCACGCGGGGCTGTGGTTTCCCTGGCGCTTATTTTGATGTCTTCCTTCCTCCCCTCCCTGTGATCTCAGTGTCTTGACTTTTCCAGGCACTTTTCTCCTATAAGAATATTAAACACACTTAAAAAACACTTAAATGCTAATGTGAAACCTGAAAAGAGGATGTCAAATGTGCGAGGCGCTCTGAAGACATGATGTCTCTGTAGAAGGGTTTGACCCCAGTAATCTAATTTGCTTTACATTTAAAATGATACTTCATTCTCCTATTATAAGGCTCTGTGTCATTGGCTCATAAAGATTACTATTTCTTGTCTTCCAATTGTAATAAATCCCATTCAAGCACCCTCTTGATTTGAAATTTGTCACAACAACATGCAGAGGGCACAGTTCCTGCGTTTTATGGCGCGAGTGCATTAGAGACTCATCTGCAGGAAGGATGATGCAAGAGCGTAAAATGATTTGTCCCTTCCCTTTCTCAATTAGATCCGTGTTAAAAAAAAAAAAAAAAATGGAAAAAAAATCTGAATTATAGCTTACTCCTCTTTCTCCAGCAGTAAAAAGGTTAGGCTGGCAGGGGAGCCAGGCTGGCTGGATTGGCCCTGCTTTACCCTTACGCTGGGGAATAATCTGGTTTCTTTAAAACCATCTGAAAATATTTCATCTTGTTTCAGCAGACTGGGGAGCTTTAACCTTTCTGGTTGTGCTTGTTGGAGACGAGAAGAAAGTGAGTTTTTGGTGCCCACACCTTATCAGGCACTAAATGATAGTGGTAGCAGCTCTTTGTGCCAACACAAGGCTGGATCTGGGGCAAAAATGAGACTTTTGGGTAAACTCAGGTGTCCCAGGGGTGGAAACAGCCCTGGCCCATTCTGGGGTGAATCAGAGCAGCATCTCTCACCCCAGCTTGGTGTGAGCAGGGCTGGAGCCAGCCCATTCCTCTTTGGGGCTGGGACAGCAACACATCAGCCATCGGTGACATGGAAATGTTCTTTTTTGGGAGGTCTTGAATAAATACATGCAAGAGACTTTGCTCAGGGAGAACTTTTATACTTTTAGTATCTGTTGTTCCTTAGGGTTTGGGGTTTTTTTATTTTTTTTTTTTAACAAAGGTTTTAGTTGAGCAAAGAATCCCATCTGTATGGCTTTTTTATTAAAAGATAAAAAGCCTGAGTTCACAGGAGTTAGCATTAAGTCACAGTCCACAGCAATCCGAGGTACTCGCCGGCTGGGGACTCTCTCTGTTTATTTCAAATACCCCTTTATCATCCTGTTGAAAGAGCCGTGTGCTCTGTAAAGCTCAGCCAATTGAAAAAAGAATCAGATAATGAAGACTGATGCTGCACTGATGACAGCCCCTCAGATCCTCAATAGGATTGCTCCAAAATCAAAAGACTTTTGCGTTTTATTGTCACACTCGTGGCTCAAAAATAATTAAATGGAATCTTTTAGCCATAGAAACAAAAATGAAAATTTTAAAACAGCCCCCCAAGCTGCAGGAAAGAGACTAATGGGAATATCCAGTGGGTGTTGGGGAAAATTGTGCAGATTCTGCATGAAAATCTGGTGATTGCAGTGGGTGACCAGCAAATACGTGGTGCAGAGGTGACACGATTGCTCTGGTGACAGGACTGGGCACTGGCCCCGCAGAGCTCCCAGCCCTGACGGAGCTGGACTGCCCCACGTTCCCTCCGTCCTTGGCGCAGCTCTGAGCTTCAGCTCCCATTTTACCTCTGGAAACTCTGAGCAAATTCGTTGCTCATTGCAGTGGAAGGCAGATAAATAAAATATATTGGGAGCAATTTGTGCTGTAACTAAACCCTGAATTTATAGAGGGAGAGCGTGGCCAACGACAACTTTGTCACAGCACATGAGAGACTGGAAATTAGGCTTTGCACTTTTACCTGACATCTAAAGAGGTGCCTCTGGACTGCCCAGGCTGGGGACAGGTATGAGGAGATGTTCTGTGGTCCCACCGGGGGTCCCGCCAGAGGAGGGGACACGGCACACCCGCCGAGCGCCGAGATGTCTTTCAGGCGAGGCATTAAATCCGAAATGCTATAACTTGATTATTTCTTCTGCAGACTGCTTTTGACAAAACTCCTCCATTTTCAAAGAGTTACACAGGATTTAGCCCCGCGCCGCTTTCATGTGAATTGTGTGGCTAAAGTTCCGTGCAGCTCTTTGAAAATTTCAGAGCCGGCGCTTTCCCCAAGATCGACAACTGTTTTATTTCTCTTGACAGAAAATGGTGAGAGAACAAACACTGCCAGGCGTGGGGGAAGCGGTTTGGTCGCGGTCTCTGCAACACCTTTAATGTGAGGCTCAAAGAGCCACGCAGGAATGGCAACTCCTGCTGTACCTGACGAGTTCTGCGGGATCGCCTTTTTCTAGGAGGGAAAACTTGGGTGGCTTCGCGTTCTTTTTGCCTTCTTACATGGATGTAGGGAAAAGTGCCTTGGCTCCCTTTGTCCGTCTGTGAAATTAAGGGAACTAATTGATCATTGGTTTTGTAAACCCATCTGAAAAGAGCTTCTACCGTAACTTCTTCTGCAATGGATGCAATTAGCGTCAGTTATTTGTAATTAGCCGTTCCTTGGGTGATGTTGTGTCCCTAACACCATTCCCAGTGGTGGCAGTGGCAGGACCGGTGCCAGTTTGCACTGGGATTGCTCCAGCCCCTGGCCCAATGTGTTGACAGCAGCTGCTGCTCATCCATGGATCTAAGGCTTCATCCTGCTTCCAAATGCCATCCAAGCATGTCCGAGCCACCGTCCTGTGCTGTGTCACAGGGGTAGAGCACAAATCGCCTTTATCCTTCCCCTGCCTTTCTCTCTAAGTGCTTGAAACTGTGGTACTTGTCTCTGTCTCTGGAATTATACCACAGATTGGAATTCTCATTTTTAAGTTCATTTCTGCTCTGATTTAAAAGCTGAATTAACAAACAATGGCTTATTTGGTTTAAAATGCAAAAACACCATCTGGTCTTTGAGATGTGCTAAACCACAGTGGGGGGAGCCAGAATGACACATGGGAAGGGTCTGCACGGGTGAGGCTCCCAGGAGGAATTCCTGCCGCTCCTGACCCGTGTCAAGGCAAGGAAATCTGATCTTTGGTGGGCTCATCTCTACAGCTGCAGCTGGTGGCCTGGGGACAGCTTGATTTCAGAGGCTGTGGCACTTCAGCCCTCGCTGCTGGCAGCTCAGAGCAGAGTCCAGAGCTCTCCTCTGTCGCTGGCTCCGCTCCTCACCCTGATGCCAAGCTCTGGAGTGGCATCCATAGACATTGCTGGCCCTTGGGTTTTGCCAGGGCCAAAGCCTCATGCCTTGCTCCAGAGCTGGCACAGGCTTTTGCAGCATCCCTGGCGAGAGTGAGTCTCAGAAGTGAGTGGCCACTTGGCCAGGAGGGCTCAGGGAGTGATCTCATCCCGTAACACCCTCGATCGCACCCACTGTGCCCACGGGCCGGGCCAGTCCTCGTGGTCCTTCCTGCCCCAGCCCCTGTGCCCGCGCTCCCACTGCCAGTCCCGGCTGCGCCTGTCCCTGGCTGCTGGCGATTTGATTTAATACAGCTTTCAATCACTGCCAACGGCCTCGCGCTGCAACAGCGTCACTGCTAAACACTCTGTGACAAATAATCTGAGGCTAAGCTTCCAGGACAGAGGAAATCGCTTTCCTCTTGAAATTAAAGTTGATGCATAATGGAAGGCACTAAGACATCTCCAGCAGGAGCATCGCCGGTTTGAGTCCATCCCGAGTCCCTCTCCGTCTGCTGAACGAGACGCAGGAGGTTAAGGGAAGTCATTTCCTAGAGTTCAGGATTTGCAATTTGCATTCTATAATCTCCCGGCCATTTACCAGCAGATAATTTGTCATGGTTTGCTTTAGCTGTTGTGATATTGATATTTATTATGCAAATTGTATTTCCTACAACTTATTGTCCTCACCCTCAGAATACCTGAATTATTCTAAACCTGTTTAGTTAATACGGGTTGTCTCTGAATTGATGTCTGAGCCTCAGCGGGTCCTAATGTGTGATATCGTGCAGGGGGGCCACACTGTGTAATTAGGGACAGGCACACGGGGTACCTGGATGTGGGATGCACAGCAGCCAACGGAGCTTCTCTGCTGTGCTTAGTGGGGCCGGGGTCCCCCTGGAGAGGAGGGAATTCGGGGTCCCAGCATAAAACAAGTGCTTTCTGACAAACTGAGATGAAGCTGGCTTAGGTATGGAATCACGATGGTTGTGGTGGCCCAAAACTCTGCTCGTTGAGCAGGAAAGAGATGTTGGCATGGCTATGGAGCAGAAAGGCTTGTCATCATGGGAGTCAGAGAGTGGCATGGGGTGGTGGGGATAGAGGGAGGGGCGATGCCCCAAACCAAGTCCCAGGCCAGCAGCATTTTGTGTTTTCTCGGGTGTGAAACCAGCTTGGTTTCACATTCCAAAGGGTGAAAGCTCTCTCCAGCCCCACAGTGTGACTCAGTGCTTGCCCCGGGCGGTTTTAACCTCAAGCTTGGCAGAATCTGGGATGATAAAGTTGAACTGACAACTCACCTGCCTCAGGTTAACTTGGAATAACCTAATTAATAAGGTTGGGAATATTTGACATCCTCTGCGTTTGCTCCATTAACGCTTGCATGGACCCGTTGTCAGCGTTTCCATGGTTCTATTCCTGGTGCTGTGGGTGGGAGGAAAGCCTGGACCCTTCCCGGGCGGGATGGATCCCCCGGTGACCCCCGCCGCTCCGTGTGCCGTGTTACGGTGGAGCTGAGCACTCGGGGGAACGGGCGGGGGGCAGTTCTGGGGCTTCGCTTGTTAATTTGCTCCATTTAAATCCTTTGCGTGGGTGCAAAACCCTTAGAAAAGGTGGGTTTGTTGCCGGGCTGCGGCTCCCGAGCCCCGATCGCCGCCGGGGGCTCGGGCCGCTCCGCTCCCCGAGCCGGGAAGGCTCAACACCGCCTCCAGCGGCGCGGGGCCCGCCCGGGCGGGCGGCGGGACCGGCACGGGGGTGCTGGGGCGGGGGACACGGTCCCGAGGAGGACGGACGGGGCAGCGCGGGGGATGCACACCGGGGAGACGCGCACGCTGCAGAGCGGGGGATGCTGAGGGGGATAGTCCCGGGATGGGGAGCGCTGCCGGGGGCGCACCGCGGGAGGAAGGACGCCGGGGTGGTACCCCGGGAGGAGAACGCTTTGCGGGGTGGGGGACGGCGACCCTGGCGAGGGTAAAGCTGGGAGCGGGGCGAAAGCCGCGGGTCGGGCGCGGCGGTGCGCGGCTCGGCGGCGGTGCGGGGACACGGCCCCGCCATGGCGCTGCCCGTCCGTCCGCCGCCCGGGGGTCGGGCCCGCCGCCCCGGTCCCCGCCCGGTCCCCGCCCGCCCCCGCGTCCCCCGGGCCGGCGCGGGGCGGCGCGTGCCCGCTGGCCCCGCCCCGTGACGCGCCATCTCCCGCGGGCGGCGCGCGGCGGCGGCAGAGCGAGGCAGGTGCCGGTGATGGCGGGTCGCGCCCAGCCCAGCGGCCCCGCGGGCAGCGGCGGCGGCGCCCCGGGGCTCCTCCCGCTGCTCCTGCTGCTCCTCTCCGCCGCCGCCATCATCCCCAGAGGTAGGCAGGACGCGGACCCCGGCCCGCGGGAAGCGCCGCACGGACGGGCGGTACCGGGGCGGGCGGCGCGGGGAGCGGGGTTCGCCCTCGGGGGTCGCGGCGGCGCTCGGGTACCCCCGGTGGCGGTGGGTCCGGGGCGCGCCCGCCCGCTCTCGTCCCGCCGGGCCGTGCCCCGAGCGCGCGGTGGTCCCGGGAAGCGCCCCCGGCGGCGGGAGCGGCGGGAGCGGCGGGAGCGGCGGGCGGGCTCACCCGCGCGTGGCGGCGCGGCGCGGGCAGCCGCTGCCGGTTTCCATGGAAGCGGCTTCTCCCGCTGCCCGGGGGGTCATCAGCGGCCCCGCAATTAAAAGCTAATTGCTTTGCGCGCCCCCTCTATCCCCCTCCTCTCCGCCCCCCGCGGTGTTTGCGGCGGCGCGGGGATGCTGCACCCCCGCGGGAGCGGGGAACCTGTTGGAATCTGAGTGGAACTTGCGCGGCGCTTCCCTCTCCCTCTTTCTCTCCATCTTCCTCTCTTCCCTCTCCTCTCTCTCCTCGCTCTCCTCGCTCTCCTCTCTCCCCCGGTGGCCGCGGGGGCCCCGCCGCAGCCGCGCCCCCCGCCCCGCTGGGCGCGCTCGGGGGCGATCGCCCGGCTGGGCGCTGCGGCTGGAGCGGGCGCTAATTAAATGAGGCTAACGAGGCCCCCCGAGCGGGGCCGCTGGGGTCCCCTCGGCGGCACCCTCGGGGCGCGGTGTCCCCGGTGCGAGCCCCCACCCAGCCTGGCATCGCTCCCCGCCGAGCCCGGGAGCCGCAGCAGCGAGCTGCGCTCGTGTCCGGCGGCTTCGGTTCGAATATTCCCCGTTAGCACAGTCCACGTTTGCGCTGTGTCCGTGGGGCGGCACGGGGCGGCATGGCCGTAGGAGCGGCTGCTGTGCCCGGGATGTTTGGGAAGAACAAGAGGCCATTGAGCGATCTGTTGAATCCCGCTCGTAGGAAAGGGGGGACGGAGGGGCCGCCAGCCCGGCGAACAAAGAGCTTTATTCACAGCCTGTGTACATGTCCATGCCTTCCCCGCTCTTCCCGGGTGGCCTTTTCGGTGGGATGGTGTGCTGGCGAGAGCGCCGGGGTCGTTTTCGGCTCGTTGTCCGTGCGAGCGGGGCCGGGGCCGGTGCCCTCCCGCCGGCTCCGGCCAGGGCTGCGCTGCCCAGCTGTGCTCGGTGGCTCTGGGCAGCCCCGAAGGGCGACTGAGCCCCGAGCCGGCGCTCCGCAGCCCGGAGCCCGTTCCGGGGAGCCGCAGCGATGGAGAGGAGCCGCGGCGAGCCGGGGAAGCCTCGGCTCCGCTCCGCTCCCCGCGCCCGGTGCTCCTGCGCTCGGTGTGTTGTGGCTCCTCGGATGTTTTGTCACAAGGTGCTGTTTGTGTGCTTGGTGTTTTTCGCTGCCTGGTGAGTCTCCCGCCGCTGTGACCTGGGGACCCTGGTGCTGAGAGACGCCCAGATTGGAAATAAGAGCTCTGCTCTAGGACGGCCGCGTTTGTCCTTTGTTTTGCTGTCTTGCTCACCTCAAATTCTCTAAGAGCAGTTTTTAGCTGGAGGCCGGAGGGATCTCCCGCCAGGCTCAGCCTGTTCGCCACTGCCCAGCCAACGGCTGGAGCTGTGATTTGGGATCTCAGAGCTGCTGAGGGGAACAAAAGCAGGGCTGGGTGCTGGATCGCAGTGGCTGTGCCTGACCCGTGCACCGGCGTGAGAAGCACCGTGAGCCGATGTTGTGGTGCTGTTAGTGGAAGACTGATATTTTGTGGTTGCGGTGCTATGTTGTGAATTGCGGCATAAAATCCCCGATTGTCTGCATTTAGGTAAAATTTCCTTACAGTTGAAGACCTTTTTTTTCCTTTTTTTTTTTTTTTTTCTTTTTCTTTTTTTTCCCCCCATTTTCCCCCTTTTCCAAGCTATCGGTGTTAGCTTCAGTGTTCTGGGAAGAGAATTAGCGTGCGGCAGCATCAGCGCCCAGCACAGAGCGCTGTCGTCGTGTCTCCCGCACGGTTGCCACCCGAGGCACAGCGGTGCCAGCGTCGTGTCACCGCCGTGGTGGCACCCCGTGATGCGGAGCGAGGCTGAGAGTTCTGCTGCCTCCTTTCATGGCGATGATTGGAACAGCAATAGGCAGCGGTGAGACTTGGATTGAGCTGAGCGGTAACCTGGGATGAGCCTGTGCGTTCGGATGGATCCGTGTGTTTCGTGGTTCCTCTCTAGCTGCTCTCGGTGCTGTGCAGTTAATTAAGCTCCCGATGCCCCTGTGCAGCAGGGTGAGGGCTGAGGAGCGGTCTCGGCTCACTCCGAGCTGCTTGGGCAGCGCTGGGCTGGAACTCGGAGTCGGTCTGCGGTGGGGAACGCTGGCACATGGCACTTTAGGGAAAATAACTTTCCAGCAGAAGCCACGGGAAGTGTTTGGAGACGGCGTCGGCGTGGAGCTGCGACCTGGCCGTGGCGAGGGGCTGGCTGGGGTGGCTGTGGCTGCAGCCTCCGTGTCTGGTGACACCAAAGCAGCCCCGAGGAAGCCCCCCAAGAAGGCAGCGAGTGCTCCCAGCGCGGCTGCGCTAAGCCGGGCTCCTTTGTAAACACGGAGTGAGTTTCCAAGGAGCCTTTGTATGCAAGCGAGGCGAGCCTGCTCGTCCCTGGCCTTCAGCAACACGCGCTGCGTTCTGCATGCGACGCAAACACCGGCGGGGAAGGGGCTGGGGAATAAAGTGATCCATCTGGGTTGCAGCTTGGGCTCATTTGTCTTGCGTGTAGGCAGTTGAGCCCAGGTTTATAAGCACGACAATCTGGTTTGAAACCACTGCCAAGGAGGCTCCTGAGGATGCGAAGGCAAGGAGAGCGCTCTGCTCTGAGCGTGCTCTGCTCTGAGGAGGGGGCGGCTGTCAGCACCTTCAGCAGGATGGACATCGCCAGGATGGACGCTGTTGGGATGGACACCGCCGGGATGGACGCTGCCGGGATCCCCTTGGCACGGGTGGCCGCTGCTCGGGCACAGAGGTGGCTGCGGTGACAGGAGGCCAGAGAAGAGTCGCGCTCCCCTGGGGACCCCCGGCCGTATCAGCGGCCGTTCTGCTGATGCTGCGCTGCCGTCGCCTTTGTTTGCCTTGCGCTGTCTTTCCTGGTGTGTAAATAAAGAAGGCTTTGTAATCAAACAGCTCTGGCTCTGTCACCCGGGTGCTTGGCGAGCCTTCCCCTGGCCCTGCCAGGACCAGAAGCGTTCGGTGGGGCCATGTCTGTGCCATCGGTGAGCTCTCTGCCCTATTGCTGGGTGGAAAATGGGTCAGCTCGTTAACCCTGCGTCTGCCTGAGGCCACCCGGAGTAAAACCTGTGTTCCAGCCTGGATACACCCTCTGTTTAAACGGACCGTCCAAGCACTCCTCAGAGCACGTTTGATGATAAAAAGCAAACCCACGTTCCTTTCCTGCATGTAGGCAGAGTTTTCTGGATGTTTCTCTTTAATGGCTGTTTTTCTAGGGATTATTGTCAGACTTTGTAGAGGGGTTTTGACAACCTGTTCCTCTCCTGGGTTTTGGTAGCACCTGGTGGTACTTCTGTCAGGAAAGCAGGGGCTCCCTCCTGTATCCAAACATTTCGGCTCCTGTCTGCGGCTCCAGATCTGAGCAGGCTCCAGGAGCAGAGGAGAGAGAGGCTGCAGCCTTCCCTGGAGCTGAGCCAGGAAGTGAATCCTTAACGCAGTGGCTTGAGAGCACAAGCAAAGCTGGACACGCAGCCGGTGTCTGCTGAGAAATTGGATGCTACGTGTTAAAAAAAAATAAGTTGTGCTTGTTCCTCCAGGGAACGTTGTGTGGTGCGAACCCACCGGCGCTAAATAAAGGGACGCTGTGGAAACCTGCCATGAAGGAGAGACCCTAGGTGGAATGTTGTAATTAGGAGTGGTATGTACTTGTTTAAGTTCCATAAATCAGTCTCTTTCCTGGGATGTAATTGCACGCTGCAGAGAGCAGCTGCTGCTGCGGTTCCTGGGGAGCTCCACCACAAACGCTTTGAAGGTCGCCCAGCGTGGGCTCAGGCGCTTCGGGGCAGCGTGCTGGGGAAAAGGGTGGGTTTGGACGTGTGGCAGGCGAGTTGGAAGGGAAATACCACGAGGCTTCACTCTCAGCTCTGGTAATTGGAACGCGGGGAGCTGTCGGCGGGACGCGCGTGGTGCCTGGCCCTGCCGCGCCGAGACGAGCTGGCGTTTGTGGTTCAGCCACGAGCTGGATTTAGTTATTCCAGTTTTTAATTTGCAAGGGCAGGATGAGCCCCAGCTGCGATACTGTGGCTGCAGGCGACTCCTCTGATGGCCCTGCCCGTGCGTGACCACCACCCGCCTGCTTTCTGTTAGCCTTTTTTGCTGTGAAAACAGTTTTTCTTCTTCCTGGTGTCCTCGTTACCTGTTGAATCCCTAGGCTTTCCTGCTGTGTTGCACATCAGGCTCTCACATCTTTGCGGGGTGTTGAGTTGGGTGTTGGGGAGCCCCACAAACCACTGTGAGCTGCTGGATGGGGCTCTGAAAACCTGAGTTTCAGGTCAGTCTTTTTCACCCATTCCAAATTCCGGCAAGAAATAGAAATCCCCAAGGAGGTTTGGTTCTCGGAGGTTCTCGCAGTTATTGCTGAGCCCACACTCAGCCGCAGAGTGTGGCTGCTTACATTTAAAACGCTTGGCTGGGCTGTACCAGGGACGTTTGCTGCCTTCCTCCCCTGGTTATTTTAGACCAACAATGTCTCTCCATAGGGTTGGGCTGGCTATTTTTACCCTGTGGTTTGGTTTTAATTGACTGTGTTCTTCTGTGGTTTAAAACCTTGAGCATTGCAAACGCTCTGACCTTACCAAATTCTCAAGGTGAATCAGTAGAATATTTGATAGCCCGTTAAGTTCCAGTCTGAAGGATCAAAGAGATACTTAGGCACATCTCTTTGCTCAGAGATATGAAACTTTTGTGGGCTGTAGCTTAACTGGAAAATGTCTTTAGTTTTGCTTTTTTAGGTGTTTTGCTATATTGTCCCTGGCAGCGCTGGCAGCTCCTCGGTGTTGCGTTTGCTGACAGTCTCGTGTGCAGGTCTGTGGTGGGACACACAGGGTGGGTTCGTGGGTCCTGCCCGAGTGACACGGCCCAGGTGCCCTCTCCCCTCTCAGTGGCAGTTCAGTCAGGTGCCAGTATTGAAGGTGGTAAAGCTTCTTCACGGTACGTGAGGGCCAACATTTTTTAAAGCCCAGGTGTGGATTTGGCAGTGGGAAATAGTTGTGTTGGAAATGCTTCTCCTCTGCCAATCCCAGCTGTGAAGTTTGCCCTGAGCAGTTACATTCCTGGCTTGAGCCTTCTGTAGGAAGTGTCCCATTTTCTGGAGCGGAGCAGTGGCAGCTGTGGAGGATGGAGATCTCTAGGTGCAGGTCAGGGAGATGCCAATGAGCCATCAGAGCCGTGACGGGGCCGTGTTGCCTCCTAAATTTGTGCTCAGATGTGAGAGTTAGGTGTATAAATCCCTGGGATCGTGTTACATCTGGGAATAAACTGCTCTGATCTCGTGGTGTCCTCTTTTAGCAGTTAGTGAGCGCCTGAATCTGATTTATGATCTCCTCCAAGGTCTGCTTCCAGAATGGAAATGTCACTGCGTTCCCCAAGTTGTCAGCAGGGCTCTGACTGGACCTCTGCAGTGGGGATCTTCCCTTCACAGAGAAACATTTGGGTGCTAATCCCAAATGCTGTGACTCCTGGATCTGAGAGACCTCAACATCTGATACAGAAACAGACCTTTCTGTTAGAGCAATAGTGCTGTTTATAGAGATGAATTTTTCTTGGACAGCGTGAGACCGTGTTGGAGCTTGGCAGGCTCCAGCAAGGCAGGTCTGGGAGTGCTGGTGCTGTGCTGGGGGTCCAAGTGACACCTCCTCTGCGAGGTGGGTGCATCCCAGACCCCCACTCCCTTCAGCTCTTGCAGTGTATCTCCCTTCTCCAAAGTGTGACAGGAAGAAAGAAATATGAAGCAGCAAAGTGACATTCCCTCCCTCCCCTTCTCCCCCCGTGCAGCAATAGAAATACGAGTCTGAGTCTGCAGCGTCAAAAGAGAGATCAGAGTAATCGGATCAAGCATGAGGAACTGCTTGTTGCCGCTTCCCTGTTTTTAAATGAGGCTGCCTGGCAGCTTCCCTGGCAGAGCACTTTCAACGTTAGTCGTGTTCGGCTTTGGAGCTGGGGTTGCAGCGAAGTCGGGCTCTGTGAGAATTGGGCTGGAAAGGGAACTTTGCACGTAGCCTCTGGGCTAACACACAGAAATAAAGGCTCCCTGTGCCCCCACGGCCCTGGTTTTGTAGCCGAGCAGAGGCACATCTGTCCCTAATTCTGCAGAGAGAGCGCTCTCGCTTCATGCATTTATCACAGCAATGCTGCTCTGGGATGTGCTCTGTGATGCCGACACATCCTTGACCTTGGAAAAGCATGGTGATTTTATCCAGGGTTTTTATCCCGCCTCCCTGCCCTGGTGTGGCATGGGATAACTCTGGGCAGCCGCTGCCCTTCGTCTACGGAGAGGTGTTGAAATGCTTCAGCTGGGTTAACCCGGGGGCAGGGAGTTTGTTGTGGATTCTCATTCTGAGCTGTTTTGCTTGAAAACATGGTTTGAGTTATTTGTCTGTGCTCCCATTGCCACTTTGACATCTTCATTCACGTTGGCTAGCATGGGCATGGTGTTAAAAGCTCGGTAGAAGCAGGGAAGCTCCTGAGGGTTACCCTCCTGCTTCTCCCGGTGTGTATGGCATTAGATGCTTTTTTCAGCTGCTTGAGGACAGGCCTTCCATGCACTCACAGGCTCTTTAAAAAGAAAGCCCTCTGCGCTGGTTTGGGTGTCAGCAGCTCTTTAAAAGCCTTGATGCCAAGATCTCTGCCTGCCTTCCTCGGGGAGGGCTGTGCATGACGGGGTAGCGTGCCGGAGATCCCGAGAGATGCCGTCCCCGTTATCGTGTCCCGGTGACAGCCTGACTGGGCTCCCTGGCGTGGGGGAAGCTGTGCAACCATCACAGCCCTGAGCGCTTGTCATCATCAGCCGTCAGCTTTCGAGCGGAGCTGCTCGGGACGGTCGGTTTGTTAGGGCTCCTCGGAGCCAGGCAGCTTTTCAGGGTGGGCACAGCAGGGAGGGACAGAGTGACACCCCTGCTTGCCATGCAGAGCTGTCGTGGTGTCGGCTCAGCAGCAGCTCCGAGTCTCCAGGCACATCAATTCCTTTGTCGCTGCGCTCTGCAGAGTCTGGAGAAGCAGCGTGTGGTTCCCCAGGGTTTGCCAGGACAATTCCTGTCCCGGAGGGCAGTGCATATCCCTGTTGGGAGCAGGGCAGGCTGTCGGGCACCCTTCTCCCGTGGAGATTATTGTGGCGACCTGTGCTGGGCTGAGGCAGCCCCTGTGTGACCTGCTCCTCCTGCTCCTCGCCCATAGTCCTGTTGGACGGTGGCTGCAGGGAAGATTTCTCTCGGTGCATAAAACGTGAGTTGTGATTTCTCCTTTGTCACTTCCCACTTCTGCCCTGCGTTCGCTGTGATTTTACCGACCGCTTGGAATGGAGGCTTGCATCATTCAGACTCTGTGTCTGCAGGGTCACGACACACGGTGGCTTTTCCTGCCCTGTCGCAGTTAAGGACCAGCTTTCCTCAGCTCCTGGTCTGTGGGTGGCTCCGAAGCAGACGTTACTCATCCCCGAGTAGGCAGAAGCACCGAAAGCGACTCCCACGCTGAGGTTGCTGAGCTCTGTCCCCACAAACAGCTTTTCCTTTGATCTAAAGGTCTTATACTCTAAATCGTTGCGTAGAATCTTTAACAGAATGCGCAGGTTTAATCAACTCCCTGGATCCATAACTGCCAGGTATTGCTTCCTCAGCACGAGGAGCGGAGTCGCGTCTGTCCCTGGGAAGAGTGAAGATTAAAGCGGGATAGACGGGAGATTAACAGTGTTCCCTTCAGACATTGCCAGGGAACGGGGGGGAAACGCCGAGATGAGAAATAAGGGAAATTCTTGGAGGCAAATCACTTATTGCTCTGTAGGAATCCGTGGAGCCTTGTAAACAGAGGGTTTATAGCAAAACCCAGTGCTGTAGCTCTTAAATCACTCTGGGAGAATTTTGGATGCAGAGTTGGAGGATGACTCGCTCCTCCAGGCTCTCATTAGCAAATTGGATCCAAAATTTTCATGTTAACATGATGTGTGTGGAATGCAGCTCGGGAAGGTCGGATCCAGCTGTCTGGTTTGGGGTACTCTTTCTGTTTGGTGTTGAGGTTGGGTGATTGATCTCATTTCTATTTTGGAAGGGGGCAGGGTTTGGCAGGAGTCCCATTAAATGGCATTTCAGTGTTTCCTACAGAATGACTCTTTTTCAGTTCCTACTGGAATAAATATCTTGTGGACAACCTGTTGTATTCACAAGTCACTGTTTGTTTCTCTTCTTCCCCTCTTATGCTGCGCCCCTCAAAATCTGACTTCTTCGGACAAGGCAGGATAGGGGAATGAAAATAGTTCTCCGTGGGTGATGGGGGCCTGTGGGGGTGTAAAAACCCTGTCTGAAGGTAGGGAGTGGCAGAAGTGATCCTGCAGGAAATAAATGAGGATTAGTAAGCTATTTTCAGCCTGCTCATTTGCTTCTTCCCAGGGAGAGCCCAGTGGAGTGGCTGAGCCAGGGGGTGTCCTGAGGGATGAAGGGATTTTGTGCTGGAATTAATGTGGATGTTGGTGGATGTGCATGGACAAGGAGGATATTGGAGGGAAGTGCTGGGATCATTCCCTCCTCCTGCTGGATTTCGCTGCCCAAAGAGTGAACCTTGCACTGAAAACTGTTCCGAATCCTCTGGGAAACCTTTGGAAATGCAGCTCCTCATTGCTTTACATAAAATGTCTTTGTAGCACTCGAGGACACCGGCATCCATTAAAGACACAATCCAAAGCCATGTGAGAGTTTTAATAACTTGGTATTTTTGTTGTGCCAAAAAATCCAATTACATACGGAATCACTTTTCCTTTGTAAAGGTCTGGGAAAGCGTTTGCCTAAACTGCTGTAGAAGCGGCATTTCACTGAACCAGCTGAAGAGTCATTTTTGTCAGTTTAATGGGTGTAATAAAATGGTCTGTCTTGGGGGGGGGGTCTGGGGGGGACAGAAAAACCTCTCTGAAATTGGGATCTTTTAATTTTAAATTGGTTCCTGGGATTTATAAGGATTTCAAAGGCAGATGGAAGGGGAAGAGCTCTGGGTAGGTGTTGAAGCAGCTTGTCCTTATTTTTCTGAGAAATATACCGATCCTGCGGATGAAATATTTACGAAATGGACACGAAATACGCGCTTGTGTACAGGAAATCTACAGAACCGAGCACAAGAAAGTGTTGTGGGTGGCTGAGGGCTCGTGGCTGTGCCAGCCAGGGTGGCCCTGGGGACTGTGCCATCGTGTCCTCGGTGCTGTCAGTGATCTTGGAGTGCCATCGACGCTCGTTTCCCACCCAACGTGGTTTTGTTTGTCTGGTCCCCTCTTGGAGTGGCTTTTTTCAGCCTTCATTTGTCCAGATTATCAGCATGCAGAGGAGAGCTGCCTGGTATTTACATGATTTAGTTGTAAATATGGTTAAGTGTTGATAGATATTGTTGTCATAAGTGCTTACAGCTCCTGGACTGATTACTGAATTTCTTATGTGGAAATCTGTACAAGCTCGGCGTGCGAGCAGCTTCCCAAGGGAAGTGCGAGGAAGGAGCTTGTGGTTTCCATGTGGAAATCAAAGCCCAGATGTGGCTGGAGTGGGTGAATTTATGGGGAAGTATTGTCGGGTTTGGTTGGCAATAACTGGGGTTCCGAGGCTGCGATGAAGGGAAAATAAAAGGCTCTTGTTCCCTGTTTCTGTGGGAACAGCTGCTGTTCTGTGGAGCAGCTATTCGGGGCTGATGTGCATAGGGAACATCTGTAGGGTTATTCGCCAGGGGCTCAGGCTGAGGGATGTTCCTCGCTGCCACTGGGCTGGAGGAACAAATGTGTTTCTTGCCGGTAGTTTGATTTTTCATAGACCGATAGGCTCTGCTTGAACCGCCCTTGTTTAACAGTCTTACTTGCAGAATGTTTTACATCCCTGCTCAGAAACCTGAATTTGCAAACGACTATTTCTGGGAAATGTCTCCCTGAACGCAAAAAGCCTGAATTTGGCAGAGTCCTCTCCGGGGGGGTGTGGATTGCGGAGGGCTCTGTGATCACGATCCTTGTCCTGAAAACCTCGGGATCTGTTTGCCCGCAGAAACAGGGATTAGTGGGGGTGATTTGGAGTTCTGAGGTGGGGATGGTTATTAGGATAAAGCACAGGAGGCGAGGCCGGTCGTGTTGTGCGTGGAGGGGATTTGTGGATGCGATGTTCAGCTCGACGCTGAATTTAGGGCAGAGATAAAAAGCCTCTCCCCACCTCTCCGTGTAATGCCAACACTCAAATCCTCGCAGCGCTCGCTCGGCTCAGGCTGTGGGAAGAGCCTGGGAGCTGCACCCCAGATCCTGCAGCCCTGGTGTGAAGCGAGAGGCAGCACGGCCGTGCCCACCCTCCCTGGATGTGTTTCTCGGTGCAGAGCCGCGTCCCCAGGAGTTTGGGCAAGTTGGAAGGAGCCTCTGTTCCCTCCCAGGCAAAACCTGTCCCTTTGGAGGCAGCTGGAGCAGCGTGTCTGGATTTGCAGCGAGGTTTGGAAGTTTGTTTGCCTGTCAGCCCCTTCATTCAGGACTGCTTTGCCTTAAGGGGGGAAAATCCCCAAAACCTCTTCACTCGTGGGGTCAGGAGAGAGGGGGAAGAGGAGCCCCGAGTACTTAGTATGGGCAGTGTGAGCTTTGTGGAGTCACACATCCAGATGGATTACATGAGGAACTTGACATCTTGTTTAAAAACAAATCATTCATTATGTAGCAGTGAATAATCAAGCATTACGGTTTCATCTCTGGAGGTTCCTTTTTTGGTTGGAATTTTGATAGTTCAGTAATTAAAAGCTGTAAGCTATTACACTGTCTACATGTTGATCAATTGGTAATTAAAAAGTTGATGATAGATATGGTATTTCATGGGACTGGTTGGTTACGGTCAGATTTCCTTCGTGTGTTTTGAAAATTGTCGTTTAACTTAACACTTAAGCGTTTTTCAATATTCATGGGCTGTTTTACTTGATTTTTATAAATGCCTTTTAATGATCACAATTTGCATATGGTAATTTAGAATCAGAGAACCGTTTAGGTTGGAAAAGGCCCTGTAAGATCATCGAGTCCGACCATTAACCCAGCACTGCCAAGGCCACCACTAAATCATGTCCCCAAGTGCCACATCTGCATGGCTTTTAAATCCCTCCAGGGGTACTGACCCCTCCTGCCGCTGCCCTGGGCAGCTCTTCAGGGCAAGGAATTTGCCAATATCCAACCTAAAGCTCCCCTGCTGCAGATGCTGAGCCCCTTGCAGCTGAGGGGGTTGGAGGTGAGTTTGATAACACAATCAGGGATAAAGCAGTCCAAAATGAAGGAAAACTGGGTTGGTAATGGCCTCCGTGATGGAAGATTCATTGCTTCAGGAGTCTAATCTGAGACCAAAATGAAGCCCCAAGCTGACACTCTTCAGAGCATAATGCAAGATTTACTGCTCTGCCACGCTCAAGAGATTAAAAAAAAAAACAACCAGCCACCCTCCAAACCTGCACCTGCAAAACTGAGGGGAAACCAAGGGGGTTTGCTTCTTTTGCGTAAAAAAACAAAAATAACCCCAAACTAAATGCTTTTGCCCTGTGTTTGCCAAGGCATGCGGAGTCTTCTTCCTGACGTGTGTGGCCCCACGTGGAGCTGCCGAGGTGGGACAGTCTGGGGCTGGCACTGTGCCCTACCTGAGCCCTGGCACCGCTCCCCCAGCTTGGCTTCCACGGGGAGAGCTGTTTGGGGTCCCTGCCAGCCTGATCCAGTGGGAAACACCTCCCATCGCCGAGCCTGTCAGTCCTGGAGAAGCCTGGAATGGTGGGGAGCTCATCCCGAACCGCACACCTGAGGGGATGTGCCTGCTTGGGGTCACCTCCTCTGTGGTGAGGTGTTCTTGGCCCTGGGCTGCTCCAAGGAGCCACGAAGTGAAAGCCCCAAATGCTGGATCCTTCCAAAGGTGGAGCCCTTCCCAGCCCTCGCCCCTGATCCCTGGGATGTCCTTCTGAACTCCAAGACAAAGTGATCTGCGTCCTCTTGGTGGCATCAACACCTGTGGTGGCGTCACCCACTCCTTGGGGACAGGGACAGCGTTGGAAGGGACCAGTTCTGCTGGAGATGAAGGCGGAATACCCGTGCACCACATGTGCCCTGGAAAGCCCTTGGTTTAAAAACCACTTTGTCCTGAGACACTTGTTGCTCTGTGACAGCTGGTTCCAGTAATTTGTTTTTATAGGGCAGTTTGTAGTAAATGAATGACACGTTGAATATTTTAGTGAGATTTTAGATTATCTAAAGAATGTTTTCCGGTTTACTAATTGGTAGATAATGCTGAATACATTGATGCTGACATGAGCAAATGGATGTAAAATGATTTTGAAGCGAGCCTCATTAGAAGATGTTCTAATTCAGTCAACAGGAGATGTCAACTCGTGGCCGTGCACGCTCGGACCCAACTGCAGCTCTTACAGGTCTGTATTAATTACAGGCAGACGTGGGGCTCTTGGTGAGCCTCGTTACAGTCCCCATGACAGGTCCTGTGAGCTGCCCTGTTAGAAGGCAGTAAGTGAGTAATTAGTGATCTTGAAGAGCTGCTTTTGGCCTCTGAGCCGTCCTCAAGCAGGCGAGGGTTGACTCTTTGGATGTGACTTTTTCTGGAAAATGCCAAAGAGAAGTAACCCAAGGGTGGCTGGGGGTGACTGAGGCTGTGCTCAGGTGGGCAGCGTGCCCAGGTGAGTTTCTGGAGGCAGGCACTGGGCTCAAAAGATCTTCCAAAGGCTTGATTCTCATGGTGAAGCAACTTGTACACGGCAGAGTACGCTGCGATGTGCAGGGTGTTCCCTGATGGATCAGATCCTCACAGTGGCTCCTGATAGCAGTGACAGTCCAAAAGCACCTTGCTTTAACCCCAAAGAGGAGGTGGGTTGTGTTGTCTCCTCAGGTAATAAATCCCTGCAGTGCCTGGTGCTCCAGGTCCCATTTGTTGTTCAGAGCGGGAGATTTTTCACTCCCCTAGATTAGGATCTGCGGTTTTTTGGGTCTTCCATCAATAAAATTAACTTTTCCCTTTCTCTGTGCATCAGTGAAGGATGTTGCTTTGCTCTCTTGCAGGCAGTGTGTGAAGTTTTGAGTTCATAAAGCTGGATTGGCTGAAATCTCTTGTTTTCGTTCCCTGGAGACAAAGGGGGCAGTTGGTGGCTGTGCAGCTGCAGCCCAGCGTTAACCCTTCGTCCTTCAGGCTTTGCTTTGCATGAGAGATTGTGGGGAAGGCTTTACCAAATGTGATAATTCCAAGGGAGAAAAAAAAAAAATCTGTTTCAGCTCCGGTGTATTTGGAAATGCTCAAAAATTAAGGGATTTCTGTAAGGTGATTGATTCTCAAAATGCAGCCAAGTACTGTGGCCATCAGGACTGGGGGAGCCCTAAGAGTGTTCGGCAAAATATCCAAACCATCCAACCCCACCAACCAAAAGATACTTCTTACTTGTGTGAGTAGAAATGGAGTAGTTTGGGGTTAACTTTCCTGGGAGCAAGTCCTCAATTTCCTGAGGCTGATCTCTGCAGACACATGGTGGATAAAAGCTGCCGCGGGAGGAAAATGAGGGAGCAGAGTCCTTACCAAAGCTGCTTTCCAGGCGAAGGATGATCAGGAAAAGCTCTTCCAAAGGGGGAGAAAACCTCAGAAACCCCCAGGCAATCAGGTTTCAGCTCTCCCCTGTCATCGTGGGCTTGCCAGGGCATTCAGATGGTGGCTGGAGCCTCACTGAATTTTCACTAATGTCTAAAATTAATCAAAATGAATGTTATCCATTTAGTGCATAATCCTTTCTGTAGGCTGTGTGTAGGCATAATCAAGGGATGCCAAATGTATTACATTACCTGGGATATTTGGGGATATTTTTATTCTACTCAAAGTAATCTGCAAGATCTGATATGAAGAGACACAGAAAGTTAGTTGAAAGCAGACAAGAACTGAATCATTGACTTGAGGAGGAACTGCATTGTGCAAGCTGTAATGCTCCTTCTTATTCATTACTGCAATTATAATTATGGAACCCAAAGTATTTAATTGGCCTCCCAGACTCTTCACACTGAATAGATTGCATTGTTACCATTAAAAAAAAATATCCTCTTATGCATTGCAAATACATGTGCGTGTTGCTCTCTGGTTCTCAAGAGGTTTCTTTGTTTATGTGATGAGCGATTAACTGAATTAGGGATCTTTGCTGTGTTGTGTCAAATGAAAATCCAGCGGAAGAGGAATTCTTCCTGGATATCAGGTGATATTAGAAGCTTAAAAAACATAACTTCGTGCATTAAACTCACCAAAATCCAGCATAATCAGGGCTGTTAAAGGAGTTTTCAGAAGTATGAAGTTCTGGAGGGTGGAGTCACCGCTTGGAGCCAAATTCCCCCCGCTCTGGTTTCATGGCGTTGGGGTGTGGGGTTGCTGTGCCCACTGCTCTGAGATGATCCTGCTCCAGTTCGTCTGGGAAGAGCTGGCTCAGATTGGCTTGTTTTATGTGACTTTGTGTCTTGTGTGTGGAACAAACAGCCACGTTTAATTACCAAGCAGTAATTCCATCCGCAGGGCTCTCGTGAGCCTCCAAATGCAGGCAGAGCCTGTTTGTTCTCCATTAACAGCAGAAAGGTGCGGAAAGGTTTGTTTTTCCGCCCTCGTTCCGGCATCCCTCGTGCCTCTCAGGCAGCATTTATTGTCCTTTCCCGATCTTTTAATGTTTCCACGAATGGAAGGACAGTGAGTTTGGATATCCCCAGCTCGTAACTCGCCATCCAAACGGCTCTTTAATGGAGCGTTCCGCCGGAATTGCGCTGCTCCTCGCCGAGGGGCGGTGGGGGACGCGGGCTGAAATCGTCACACACAAAGATGCTGTGTGTAACACTTGGCAGAAGGACCCGAAATTGGATTACAAGCTCCTATTCCAGCAAGTAAACGTCCGCGGTGTTTTTTATAGCTTATCTCTATTCATCTCTGTTTGCAGGCTCTGCTTGCCAAGCGTTAATGTAAACACTCTATTTTGAGACGTCGGTCCATTTGCCTTCTGGAAATCCTTCTTTTATAAGGTGGTAGTAAAGTCTGTACATAAAACCAAAATAGCTCTGTGGTCATAACTGCGCTAATGCCGCCGATGCCGTGAGTCTGATGGCACTGGCCACCTTACCTGGGCTCCTGGGGATTGGAGATTGAGCTCTTTGGGACCAGGAGCAGCCAGGGCAGGGAGATATATCTCTGTGTGTGTGTGTATATATATATATATATATATATATATGTGTGTGTGTGTGTGTGTATATATATGATTTTCTCTGTCCCCACTGAGGCTGGAGATCTCTGGTAGTTGAATTTGAAAGAATTAAATTGGCTTTCAACTTATTGGACTCGCCTCCAATAGCCTCCTAGAACAAATTTCTTGGAGTTGGTGCTCGGTGCAAAATGGATGATGGTTCAGACTCTTCAGGGGATTTCGGGAATGGTTTTATTGTATTGTTGGTTTGGCAAAAAGAAAATCATATGTGGAAACATCACCTGAAAGAGATGAAAAAGAGAAAATGAACCAATCTCGTGTGTCCAGCCAAGGACTTGAGTATTCTGGTGGTGTATTATGTTGCACAATATTTTGGAAGAAACTGTGTAAATTCTGGGAAACATGGCCTGGAAAATGTGCGAAGAATCCCGGCATTCTGTGAATGTGCAATCTGTGCAGTTCTCGGAGGGAACTGGGTGTCAAGTACTTAAGAATATTTAGTGGTTCAGAGCCTTCTCGTGTTTATTTTGGGCTGCTTTGTGATTGGAAAAAAGCGTAAGGATTGAGATACTTCCTTGCCTCCTTTGAGAGGACCGACAGAAGTGAATGAGGAGATGAAGGCGGAACTTCCCAGCGGAGAGCTGTTTGTATGGGAATGAAATGAAAATGTGCCTTCATAGCGCCAGGAAATCTGTAAATAAAACCTGTTTTTCTTCCTCTCTGTTTGCTCCAGTTTCCTGAAAACTTGTTTACATATTAAAGGGTGTTAAACTGTCTTCCTTTGTGGCAGGTCTTGCTTAGAGCTGGGCTGAAGCAGAGGCAATGAAAGGCTCCCATCACCGCTGTGGATAGCGGGGCTGGCCTTGTGACAGTCTCTGGGAATTGATTTGGCAGGAAAAAGAAAAGATTCTTTCTGTTTTCTGGCGTTGCCATGAGGTCAGGGAGGGAAGGAAGGTGCAGGAGAAGCTGCCTACACCCGTGTGGGGTAAGGGGACAACTTTTTGCTGCCACCTGCATGGCAATGCTTCCTGAGGTGAGGCTTTGAGGTTGTTACTGGTGTTGGTGTAACACTGGCGTCTGGAGGAGCTTGTTCTGCTTTAAAAATGTAATTTTCTCCTGTTGACCACGAGAAAAGTGGGATGAGAGGATGGACATTCCTGGAAGTGTTCAAGACTGGATTGGACAGGGTTTGGAGCAGCCTGGTCTAGCGGAAGGCATTCCTGCCCATGGCAGGGAGTTTGGAACAGGGTGAACTTTAAGGTCCCTTCCAACCAAGCCGTTCTTGATTCTGTGTCACAGTAAAACCATGAAATTACATTAAATTTGAGACCTAATTGTGATGCCTTTTGAGAAGGCTCTTGGACAGGCAGGAGCCTGTGACTGAAACGTGTTCGAGTGATGTTAGGAGTGGAAAGCAGAGCACGGCTCAATCACACTGTTCAATAAACCCATTTTTGCTGGTCTGTAATACTTGATGTTGCATCAGCCTCGCAATTTAGATGTTGGTTCTGCAGTGGCCCTTGGCTCTCCATCCTCAGGGACTTTGGGATCAGGTGTGCTCTGCGTGGTCGTGTGAGCGATGTGTGTGATCAGCCTCCCCGGTGAAAAATGGCAACTGTCGCTTAATTTTTATCCCCAATTATGTAGCTCCAGGACCCATTTTTCAGGTGGAATGTTGGAGCCATTAAGAAGAAATAAGTAAACTCTGCTGTATTCCATCATTTCTGGCAGGTACCCAGTGGTCTGTAGCCTTAATATATGTGCATTTCTATGCAGGTATTTTTCATAAGGCTCCTGCCTCGGACTGTTTGCCGCTTCGCTTGTTGACTTCACTCGGGGCAGGAGCGAGTGTTGAGTGAATCGCGGGCCGGGTGTGTCGATGGCTCCGTGCGAGTTGGCAATTCTCTGGCAGTGCCTGTGTCTGATGCCTTCAGCTGCGATATTTGTAGCCTCGGGTAAGGCAAACCCTCGGCTGAGCCGTGAGCATTGCGGGGCGGTGGCACTGTCGCTGCTCCTGTTTGACTTGCAGGATTGGGGCTGGCCGGGCTGGGTTGTGCCATTCCCGTCCGGCAGGGCAGGGATTGCTACCGGAGCTGCTGTGGCATCAGAGCGTCCGTGCTCATCCCGAGGCTCAGGCACTATCAGTTATTATTATTATATTATTTGCCAGTTGCTCTCGGTGCTTTCCTTCGAAAGCAGTGGCCACCCCAGCATCGGGTGGCTGTAATGTCCAGCTGAGTGAGGGTCCAGAGTGCCCTGTCCCCTCTGTCCAGGGGACACAATTCCTGCGTCCTGTGAACCTGTCGGATTTCCGAGCTGTCGGCTTCGTTTCCAGTGAAAAGCGGCGCGGTGATTCGTGGATGATTTGACATTTGCCGAGGTCGTTTGAGGGAAGCTGGGTTACCTTGGGAGAGTCGAGGGAGTCTGCGCTTGGCCTCGGCTGCACTTCGGGCAGCAATCGAAGGTTTTGGGGAGAGGCCCTGTGGCTTTGCTGGGAATCCGTCCTTGTACTTTATACGTGTTTCTTTATCACCTTCCTAAGCTGGGGGAGCAGCCTGCGAGTTGCCCTGATTCTTTAGCAGATCGATAGGTGAATATTCACATAAAAACACCTGAACCTGAAAGGTGCTGCTGAGCTGGTGGGATGTGTGTCTTCTCTTGCTGCCCTTGCTGTGACAAACACGCTCCGCTTCTCTAGAGGAAACATGGGAGATTAGGATGTGTTTTGTTTCCAGAGGGGATTTCGTGACAAATTTGTCAAATTTGACCTCTCAAAAAATGGCAGAAAAAGTTTATCAAAACACTTGCAAGGTTAATGTCAGCTGTAAACTCACTTTTAACACGGGGCAGCAGACAATCCAAACAGCCTCCCTGGGTCTTGTTTCGGGAGCAAAATACACCTCTGCAATTTAAGAAATGCATCTGAAAACATCAAATTCTTCCTGGTATGAGCACCCCTCAAGATCATGGACAGGTGGCTGAAAGAGATTATCTTTATTTCCGAGATAGGATCAAAACTATTAGATAATTTCTAATTTAGTTTTGAAAATCCTCCTTTTGCAGGGGATCCGGTGACGTTCCCTGGCAGTTTTTGCACGTGCTTGTCTGTCCTGGCAGTTTTTGTATTCCTGAGTTTTCCGACTATTATGTTTAAAGCCTCCTTGCTGGAGAGGTGTGTGCTGTAAAATTGCTCAATGGGATTTTGGCAGGTGTGTGCAGATTGCTGGGGCCAGGCCAGAGCTCACCAGCTCTGGAGCTGCTTCCCAGCTCCAGCCTGAGCCAGGGGAGGAAAAGAATTCAGCAAACCCCGTTCAAGATAATGTGATTTGCTGCAAAAGTCTGTATTTTTAGGATGTTTACTACATAGGTCTGAAATTACGTGGGCAATTTGTTGCCCTTGACAAGAGAAAATGTATCTCCGGTGAAATTTCATACTAAAAGCAATCTTTTAATGGACCTTTTCCTTCCGAGCTCGGAGCTGTAATGGCACTGCCTGCCCCGTAAATCAAGGTGCTCCTTGTGCTGGGACCGCAGCGCCGGGCTCGGGGTGGATGTTTGTTCTCTGGGGCAGCAGTTCCGGCACTGCAGCCCAGCTCGGTTCAATATTTTCTGTGGGTTCAGCCCGTGGTCTGTGGAAGAGAACCTTCTGTCGCCAGGCTGTGGCTCCAGCAGCGTCCCGAGCTCTGTGCTCCTGCCCTGGGGCAGCACCGCCAGAGCTGGGGAGGGTATGGACCCTCTGCACCCCAAACCAGACCCCAAACCAGACCCAGGGAGGCTATGGACCCTCTGCACCCCAAACCAGACCCGGGGAGGCTGTGTGGACCCTCTGCACCCCAAACCAGACCCGGGGAGGACCCTCTGCACCCCAAACCAGACCCGGGGAGGCTTTGGAACCCTCTGCACCCCAAACCAGACCTGGGGAGGGTATGGAACCCTCTGCACCCCAAACCAGACCCGGGGAGGGTATGGACCCTCTGCACCCCAAACCAGACCTGGGGAGGACCCTCTGCACCCCAAACCAGACCCAGGGAGGATCCTCTGCACCCCAAACCAGACCCAGGGAGGACCCTCTGCACCCCAAACCAGACCCAGGCAGGCTGTGTGGATCCTCTGCACCCCAAAGCAGACCCAGGAAGGCTGTGTGGATCCTCTGCACCCCAAAACAGACCCAGGCAGGCTGTGTGGGATACTCTGCCCCCCAAACACCAAGGTGTGCAGTGGCCTGGGGCTCTGCTGGGGATGTGGGCTCTGCAGTGCAGCATCCCCAGCACACCTGGACGGTGCTTCCCCTGCCCCATCCGGCCCCTTCTGTCCTGCTGGAGGTTCCCAGTGGATCCACAGCCATCTTGTCAGGTGTCAGAGCACAGAAATGTGCTTTCAGATCCCTGAGACTTGCTGGGACGGCTCCTGTGCTCACAGACATTTGCTTGGCAATCCTAGGAATTAATGCTGAGTTTTGTTGACCCACCTGTTCAGGGGGAGGTTTTTAATTACCTTTTTGGTGGCTGGCCAGCGGGATAATGCCTGTACATGTTCCTTCTCCTCTGTTTGGTTCCCCCAGCTTGAACACAAAGCAAGCATTAAATTGCCTTTTCAGAAGTGTGGCAGCCTTTGGAAGGGGCGCCTGCTTTCCCCTATCCGACTTGTATCTCGCACCCTGGGGTGCCAGGAAGTTGAATTTCAAGGGAAAAAGCTCAGCAAAGGCTTCAGGAGCGGCTGGCAGCCAGGATGCTGCGGCACTGCTCACACAGCTTCCTGCCCTGGCTGGGGCTGGGGGAAGGATGGAGAGCACCAGAGGCTGCTGGCGTGTTCGGGCTCAGGCTCCTGGGCGAGAACTGGGCAGCGTGGAGTCCCGAGGTGTGTTTATTCCCGAGTGGATCAGCAGCAGTGTCCTGTTGGTGGTGGTGAGCTGTGCTCACAGCCAGGGCTGCTGAGGCTTTGCAGATTCCTGGTGACAGCAGCACAGGACTGTGTGTCCCGGACAGGCTTCAGGAGCTGAACTCTGCCGATAGATTTTTCCATGTTCTTTCCCCAGGCGCCCTTTTGTTTGCTCCTCGGTTGGCTTTTTGGTGTCTGCTGGCTTTTGTAACCCTTCCTGTGCCTGGAGGCTGGCGGCAGCAGCAGTTCTAGGTGTGGCTCCCTGTGCTCGCCCTTCTGGCCCCGCTTTGGGGACGGTGACGTGATGGGGCTGTGGGGACCCATCCCGCAGTGGGGCTGGGCGTCGGAGTGAAGCTTTCAGCGGCTTTAATTGCCAGGTCTGCAGCCCCTCCTGAGTGCCCTCAGAGCAGGCCTGGCTGTCTCACAAAAACTGAAGGTAAATGTCTGTGACAAAAGTGACAAACTCCACTAGAGCCCTCCTTTCGCCCCAGCTGCTGTGTCAAGTGCAGTTGCTGTGGATGCTCATGGCCGGAGCTGATGGCAAAGCCTCCAGCAGGGATGTGATGGGGGCTGCAGGCTGGCTCTGAAGGGGAGCCAGCACCATTTTGCTGGAAATCACTGCTCTCTTCCACATGCATGGATTCTCCTCCTCTGACTCTTTGCTGCCTTAGGAGAAGGAGACTCACTCCTCCTGGCTGAGCCAGAGCCAAGCGCTGAGCAGGGGTTCTGCAGGGGTTTCAGGGAGTCAGTCGTGCTGATGGAATGGTTTCCTTGAATTTTGGGGTGTCCCTGCCTGGGGTGTCTGAGGGGAGGGTGGCAGCACACCTGGGCTGGTGAGCTGGAGCAGCCAGAGCCAGCACAGTTGTCAGAGATTTCCTCAGTGTGGAGAGAGGATAACTCTGACCTTCCTCTGAGGGCTGTTAAGGATTAATGTTTGCACAGGGCTTTGAGTATGTCAAGCTTTATGTAAATAGCAGTTATGACTCTTTTATTAATTCCCTCCCCCAAGTAAATAACCTGTGCTCTGTGTGACGGGCTCTTGCTGCAGCCTGTGCATGCTTCAGGGAAGGCACCAAGGCTGGGGCAGCACCCTGTCCCCTCCCAGGGCCACTTTGGCCCCGGCCACATCTGCAGCCCCTTCCCAGTGCTGTGCTGGAGCCCAGTTAGGCAGAGGTGCTGGTTTGCCACCTGCCCTCCCCAGGTGTGTGACTCCCTCTGTCCCTGCCGTGCAGCAGGGGCCATTCCGATCAGCCCCTCCTTACCACCAAGAATTCCTTGGGGACTGTCACTGAAATGATTGTGTCCCTCCGAAATGCCAGTTCTAGGTCTACATGCCCTGCCATTTTGTGCTGCACAGTGTTCCTTGTGCAGAAGAAGAGCGACATTCATCTGTGTCGTTTTGGACTCCATGTTCCATGCATTTTTGACTTGGTTTGCTCTTAATGTGAGATGTTTAAAGAGGGAGGATTAGTCTCTGGGGTTTAGCTCCTCTGCCCTTGGGTTTGTGTGTCTCTAATCAGGCAAAAACATTGTTAGAAGGGATCTCTGTGAAAGGTTTGGGATGTGAGGCTGTCTGAGGTGTTTTACTGCTGAGTTCAGGAGCTCATTTCCAAAACTTAGTGTTGTGCCTAAAACCATGGAGGGTGGGAATTGGCTTTTTGCCAGTTAGTTACTTAAGTTTAAGAGATCTTTGCATTCAAATTACTTATCTGGAGTGCTGGCAGGCTAATAAATTCCAGGGACTGTTCTAAATATTGTCAATCTCCAATGTAATCCTATTAAAATAATTGAGTATTTTCAGGGTAAAGAATTCCCTCATCCTCTGTCCCCAACACACAGGAGAAAACATGAAAGGCAGCCTGGAGTGTCCTCTGCACATCATTGAGCCGGCACAGCTGAGATTCCTGGCTGTGGAGCCATGAGATTCCCAGCAGCCAGGACTGGGAGAGGCACGGCGCTTGTACCAAAGCGGTCTGCGTTCCCATTTTGTGCCTTTTTTGGGGACATGAGCGGGTTTTGTCCTCGCTCCCTGTTTGATTTGGCGTGGCGTGCCTCGATTTCGGTGGGAGACTGGCGTGTTATGCCCTGGGATTTGTTCTTGGAATGCAAGGAGTGCCGGACCTCGCCGGGTCTGCTCTCCCGGAGTCCTGTGGCATTGCCCTGCACTCCCTGCCAGGGAAGCTGCTGAGCCCACAGCCTGTGTGTCTGATCCTCACGGCACTTTCAGTCTGGAAAAGGCGATGGCAGTCCCCTGTCCCCACTTAAGAGCCAGATCACATCTCGGGCTCCTGTTGTTTCAGCTGGGCTGGGACAATGAGCCCTCCCGGTGGCGATGCTGTCGGAGCAGCCCCCAGGACATCAAACACAGCCCCTGTTGCTTTTTCAGAGAAGACAGCTTCTCCAGTTTGCCTTTTGATAATCTTCAAATGCAGGCCTGACCTGAATTTACAACACGGAGGAAGAAAACGAGAGGAAAAATATCTCCCAACAGCTTTTAAGGTGTCTTTGACAGCAGTAAACTAGAGAAAATAAGCACAAGTTCTTCCCTTCCCCTTTGCTTTTGTAGGTCACTTCAGGGGAAATCTGAGCAAATCAGAGAACTTCAAAAACAACCTCCAGCCCAATCGCTTCCACCAAACCCGGTCCCCCTCCTGCCGCGCAGCCCACAAACCTCACATTCTCCTTGGCAGCCTCGTGTGAAAACCATCTTGGAATAACTCGCCACAAAGAGGACATGAAGTTCCCTTGGTTTGGCAAAGTAAACAGGTTTATTTTTGTTTGCAGAAGGTTTTGCAGCGCAGCGCCCTGGCAGAGCTGGCCTGTATCTTTTCCTCGCCTGGATTTACCCCTGGGCCCAGCAAGTTTGGAAGGTGTCACTTGGGGAAAGAGGGTGTGGGGGCTGCGTTGGTGGCTCCTGTCACCCAAACCGTCGTGACCACGAGGTGCCACATTGCTTTTCTGTAGAGCAGCAGCCCCAGGCTCTGTCCCTGGCACAGACTCCATTCCCCCCTGGGCGAGGGTTACCTTGGGCTCTGTTGGTTTGTGTCGGAGAGGCAGAGCAGCAATGATGCCACAGCTCAGCTGGGCTGCCCTTGGGGTGATTTATTTGCCGGCGATGGCTGCAGAGCAGATCGATCCGAGCTGCTGTGCTGGAGGTGCTGCTCACCTGAGAGCAGCGCTGGGCTGCTGGCACTGCTCCCGCGTGTGTCGGTGCCGTGGGGAGGGATGTGCCATCGCTGCTGAAATATTGTCTCCCCAGGCTCTCGGGGGATGAGGAAAAGGCTCCTTGCTGCAGTAACGGCGTCGGGATAACGCCCCGGCGCTTTCACAGCAGGATGTGGCTCCATAGATTTTCTCCTCGCTGTTTTTAAAAACAGCCCAGCAGATCCAGCTGATAAATGATGCTTTGGAGCTGCTTTCAGGTGTCCAGCGATTTTGGCTGTAATGGTTTATTTATTTGTGTCATTATTTTAGTTCGGTCCGCTCAGGGACCGTAGGGCAGTGACCGCAGGGCTGCTCTGGGCACTGCCCCACGCCTGAGGAGTGCGCTGGTGTTGGGCAGAGAATGAAGGAGTTTCTTTATTTACATTTGGGAGCAGGTTTGGCGTTGCTGTGGCTTTCAGGGAGCGTGGCAGTGTGCTGCAGGCAGCTCCAAGGGACTGTCCCCGCCGTGTGTGAACACCTCGAGAGCGTGGCACCTTTGCAGGAAGGGTTTTTTGTTATCCTTTGGGACAGCACAAACCCAAGGCTTTTTCTCAAAGCTGCTTCAAGTGGGGCTAAGGAGCCGCTGGAGGTGTGGGTGCTGTATCTCAGCGTTTTCGTCTCGTTTGCTCAGCTTTCCACATCTTTTGCCCTTACAAAGCAAGATGGAGTTTATTGTCTAATCACCGAAGCTGCCGAGTCAGGACTTGTGTCCAGGGTGATCGTTGTCAGTGCCAAGAAACAGAATTGAGCAAAATTAAACCCAGACCTGATTAGTGACCTACTTAGAGGATGGAGAAGGTGCTGAGACTCTGGCTGAAGCGAATTCAAATTCCCTATTTCATTGTATTTCCTTGATTAATAATAAGTGAGTGAAATATCAGTCAAGATTTTTTTAAAAGCAAGGAAGCAGCTTTAAAACATTACATTTATTTTACCTTGGGAGAACTTAATTAGCTGTCAACAGCACAACACATGAGTGGTGACTTTTGAATGAAATTATGAAATCTCTGCTCCTGAGGCATTTTTCTCTCTCCTTCCAAGGCAGAGGGAAACACAACAGATATGTTTAGGTAAAAGCTAAGTAATTTTTAGGAGAATGCTTTTGCCTGCACTGTTTTCTTGTATTAATTACAGAAGTGTATAACCCTTCAGTTCTGATTTGAATGTGAGCAACCAGCACAAGCAGGTTATTAAATCAGGTTTCGAATCCAAGATCAGGGTCATGTGGTTCTCTGTTTGATGGGCTAATTTCTTAAGTGATTGAACTTCTATCATTCCAGTGGATACCATGGTAATTTACTTATTTCACAAATGTGATAAATAAACCACAGCCAGCAAATCACTCAATGGTCCTAATTTAGAGCTCCTGGCTTTTGCTGACACATGATGGGAGCGTGGCAGGGCTATCAGGGAAATGGATGTGGTGAGGAGCCGAGGCTGTGCCGGTGGAGCCAAGGAGAGCCAGGCAGTTTGGAGTGTCGAAATATCAAAACCCAACCAACTTTCCCAGTGGGGAGGTTTGGTCTGTGCCCGCCTGGGTCAGCAAACCTCCAGCTGCAGCTTAATTTGTGGCTGAGCTTTTCCCAAGAGCTTTGAATAGGAAGGGAAGGTGGATAAATGTAGATTACAGGCAACTGGAGTATCCCAATAACTCGCTCCTAAAGCTTCAGAAGTAATTCGAATATGGCTAAAGCTCTGATTTCAGGAGGGGTAGAGACCAGGACGAGGAGGAACCCTAGTGTTAGGATCCTGGGGAAATCTCTTGCAGAGTGTTTTAGCAAGTCCTTTGTCAAGTCCTGAATGTTTATATAACAAACAGAGTGGTCATCTGTCTGAATTGCCTTGTTCACGACAATGTTGCACCGTGAAGTGTCCGCACACTTAGGGAATATAAACAAAATTGACATGTTTAGCATTCCTGGGGCGAATTAGCATTTCAAGGAGCTTCAGTGGGACAAAGATCCGCTGTTTGCTGGCAGTGGCTGGGCTGCTGTGGGTACAGCCTTCTCCTGGGGTTTGGGTTGTTTTCCTGTTAAAATTTGTGTTAACCTATAAATGGTAGGGACTGGAAAGCCTCGATAAAGTCCCACCCTGAATGCTGTGGCCGAAGCCCCTCTGTGCTCTCGTGGGGTGGGTGTTTGCTGAGCCTGCTTGGAATCAGGGAGATAAAAGCCAAGGTTCTGGCAAAGCATTTAATACAGAATATCAGGTTGTTTTTTCAGTCCAGATCTCACCTTCAGCGTCCCTGTCACAAGTCCCCACAGACCTTCTGATTGAGATTCCCTGCTCTTCGAGGCGACAGGGAGAGGAAGGACAAAGAGCTGCCCACGTTTTTGTGGCAACTTGTGACAAACAATTTCAAATCTGGCAGCTGGAACAAAATTGTTGGCTGTACCCTGCCACCACTCTGGGGCTCAGGAATGTGTTTTTGTAGCAGATGGAGCTATTAGTTAGCTGTGCTATCTTGAAGAATTGCTTTCCCAGGTAATCAGCTCTGCTCATTTAGGATGTCGTTTCCCCACCTCGATATGTCAGCCGAGGAAGCAGGAATGATTAATCACTGCGGCTTGGACACTGCACAGGAATAACTGCGTGGAGGGAATCGTTCTGCGGAGCACCAATGCCACAGGGAGTTTAAAGTGCTCTGATGCAAAGCAAACAAGATGGAAAAGATGACCGTGATGCTTCCTGATGGCTGTGTGGCACCCAGAGAGTTTCTGTGGCAACCTGGAGATTTGCAATTCATGGGGAGCCTGGAGCGAGACAGAACTTTTGGGGCTGGGCTGTGGCTGCTGCGGAAGGGCAGCGCCGGCCCCGCTGGCCTCCCTGCCTGGCCGGAGCCGCACGCAGGGCACAGCCGCAGGGATGGACGGACGGATGGACGCCTTCCACCTTCCCACGGACTCCGGCTAACGGGAGCTAAAGGGCTCGGGAAGGTTCATTAAGAATCTGCTGTTGATCCCCGCCGCAGACTCTGCCTGAAAGGCTGGGTTTGCTGGACCGAGCGACAGAAATACTGTAAAAGCAGCACATTTTTATTCTTCCTGGTTTAAAGGCTGAAAATGAGATTTTGTTTTTTTCAATTACTGATATTCTCAAATTACCAGCAAAGAAGGTTAATCCTTTTTTTTTTTAATTTTTTTATTTTTCCCTGGCAGATCTTAGGCTTAAGCCTGAGACACCGCACAGGCTGGTGCTGATGGCTTGCCTCTATTTTCATTTCACCCTTTCGAAAGCAATTTGGGATATTTTGCAAGACTTAGTGTTGCCACGTGCCGTATAAATATAAGATGCAAAATAGGGCAGTCGGGGATTTGGGATAGAAGGGGTATCAGCTTTAGCTCTGAAGTGTGACCAAGGAATTTAGACTTGTTGTTGGGCAGCCTTGTCTTGTGAGGAACATGCAGGATTTTCAGCCTCATCTGTCCTTGCAGCAGCCTTTTACAGCTCACCTTCCCTGCTGGGCTGAGTGCTCCTCAGGCCTTTCCTCATGGTGAGGGATTCTCCAGGGCTTGGGTGTCCTTGGAAGGAGAAAGCCAAAGGGACTCGTGGTGTCCCAGAGCTTAATGCCTCGGAAAATAGCCGCGGAGGGGTTTGTTGGCTGCTGGGGTGAGTTAGAGCAAGTCCAAGTGGGTGGAAGGCAGCAAAGCGAAGCTGTGGTACAGGGAATTCCTGGAAGCTTGGCTCTGCAGAGCTGGTGCCTTGGAATACAGACTTTGGAGCCCCACCAGCAGCGCTGCGTTGTGTGACCGTTCGGTTTAATCCCATTCCAGACCGGGCTGTACAGCCACGGGTGAACCTGGACCATAAAAATTACAGCAGCATTAAACCTCGCGCCGTGAGCTTTATGGTGGACGAGCGGTCCTGCAGGAATATATTGTGGGAGCCGATCAGTGGTTTTATATGGCCAGAGCAGCTGGTGCCGGCACAGCGAGCGTGCGGCGTGCCCGTCCTTCCTCCTGCCACGCTGCCGCCGCGGGGAAAACTCACTGCGGGGAAAACTCACTGCGGGGAAAACTCACTGGGGGGAAAACTCACTGGGGGGAAAACTCACTGCGGGGAAAACTCACTGCGGGGAAAACTCACTGCGGGGAAAACTCACTGCGGGGAAAACTCACTGCGGGGAAAACTCGCTGCAGGCGTTTCCCAATCTGGAAACCTTTGGAATGATCTCCTGATGAGTGCTTTGTGTGTCCCTGTGAGCGTGGCTTGTCCCGGGCAGCTCGGCTGTCCCATCTGGGTGCTGGTGCCCAGCTGACGGCGTGTCCCTCTCTCCATATCGATGGTGACACGTGGCTTTCCTTGGCGCTCTCTGCACCTCATCCTGAGGGTCCCTAAACCACGCACGAGGCTGGGCATCCTCCCCGTGCTGGCACAGCCACACTGTTCTGAGTGCACAGCCAGGGCAAGGCGCTCCCAAAAACGCACAGCCGCGGGCAGGCTGTCCTGGGCACGTGCCAGCCTCCGCCAGGTGAGGATGCTCACCTCGGAGCCTCTTTGGGAACTCCTCTCCTTCCCACCTAGCTCAGTCATGGCTGTCTCTGAAAGATCTTCCTGTTTATTTTCAAAGCACCCTGTGCCTGTAGCAGAATTTTGAAGTTAATTGCCTGGATGCAGACGGCAGGGAAGGCAGAGTGTTACAAGGAGATAGCTGGAGATAGAGAGGCTGAGAAAATAACCTCAGGGCATCTGCCTGTGAGCAGGCATGTAAAAATACTAATTTTTGAACTTTTGACTTCAAATGGTTTGTGTAAAAATGTTTAAGTATTTTTTTCCTCTCAGATTTGATCTTTTTGAGTCACAAGACCTTTTTGTGGTTGGCAGGGCTCCTGTAACATATTTCTTTTTAAATGATCTCTGAAGTTGTTGAGTACATGGGTATGAAAGTGCCTGATGGAAAGCTGTACAATTTGTTCAGGCAGGAGCATAGAATGAGTTTCTTTTCAGTGGAAACTGAGTTGGCTTTTTGAAGCTCCTCTCGCTGTTCGAGGAGAGATTTTCTGTGTGAAGGCTCAACTGCTGCTTTGTGGCTCTTCCCAGCGAGCCTGTGAGCAGCCCCGTGTGGAAGTACCCTCGGGGGTGTGCGCTGTCAGCTACAATTTGGGGCAGCCTGGTTTCCTGAAACTGGAAAGATTCCTAGAATAGAAAAAAAAAAGAAAAATACAGGGGTGTGGGCCTCGTTGGAGGTGTTCCCATGTCAGCTCCAGTGCTGTGTCTGTGCCCCATCTGCCGTCATCGTGACGGGAGGGTTCCTTGGCTGCTGGCTCCCCGCGTGTTTTGACTGAGCAGGAGCATCCTGACACGCGGCTCCGTCCCAGACTGCGGCTGAGTCACAAACGCTCGAGCTGCTCCCATCGGCACTTCCTACACGCACTCGGAAATGGTCCCCAGAATCCCAATAATGCCAGCTTGCCCTGGGGGGAGAGAGCTGTGAAGACTTTGAGGCAGGTGTGTAAATAAATTTATAAACCTAATCGCTGACTGTGATGGCAGAGAGCTGCAGCCCCTTGGGGTGAGTTTGTAAACCTCCTGTGGGTTTCAGAGCTGGTGTTTCCTGAGTGCTGAAGGTGACTTTGGTGGCTGTGTTCCTCTGAGTTTGACTCTGGTGTTGTCTCGAGGCAGGGACTGGAACATCAGTGTGCTGTGTCCTTCATCAGCATTAACCATTTCAGTGTGAGTACCTTGGAGCTGGGAAACACAACAGAATGCTCCTGGCGTGTTTTGTAAATCCAGAAGGATCAGATTGCTTCCATGGAAGTTGTGTTTCAGTCTTGGGCTTGTTCTCTGGGAAATAGTGACGCGCACTGAAGGATTTTTCACTAGTCTTGACTCTGGTTTTGTCCCTAATCCAGCAAAGGGACAAGGACAAGAGAGCAGCAGGGATGTGTCATCTGAAAAATGAGCTGGAAAATGGGAAAGAAGGTGTCTTGTTTGCACATGGTACCTGGCAGGCTCCCCCAGTGACAGGGATCTCCCTGTCCCCGCAGCTTTCCCAGCTCTCCCAGTTACACTCGAGCACATGGCAAAACATTTTGCTGAGTCTGGGACTTAATGAGGGGCCATGTTGGGAATAGAGTTGTACTCCCAGACTGGAGTTCATGGTGGAGTGTACCTTTAATATGAAGTGACACTTGTCAAAACAAATGAGCGAGATTTTTATTGCATGTTCACTCGCTTGTAAAATTCGCTAGTCTGCAGTGGCTCTTAATCACCGCCGCGAATTAGCCAGGTCCTCCTGCAGTTCAATTACTGGTGTGTCATGTTTAAATTCTCCCTTGATGAACTGATGGTGAGATTATACGCACGGTTTCATAATAGGTAACGGGCAAAATACAAACACAGGAGGGGAGCGCAGATGGTGCAAAGTGCTTAATCCACAGCAGGGCCAGGCGTGGTGGCTGCTGGAGCGGGACGTGGGGCGAGCTCGGGGTCACCACAGCCAGTTGTGCCTGGGATGAGGGCAGGGATCTGGGAACTGCGTGTTGGTGTGACAAAGGGGCAGTCGGTGCTGGCATTGCCATGACCACAGTTACCTCTGTGTTCGGTGGTGACCATCGCTGGCGTTGGGCTCTTCTTGCTGTTGGCATCGAGCTGGGCCATGTTGGCTTTTGACAATGTCCATGCCAGTTTCATATAAAGTCATAGAATCACAGGAGGGTTTGTACCAGGGCCTCGCCACCCTCCCAGTAAAGACTTCCTGCTGTATATCTAACCTAAATTTCCCCTCTTTCCGTTTGAATGCATTACCCCTCGTCCTGTCGCTCCAGTTCCTGGTTTAATCCCTTTGATAGGCTAAAGAGGAATGCTTAGTGCTGTTTCCTGCGCCTTTGTTCCCGGGGGATTAATGAGGAAAGGGGCAGAGGATTGGCCGAAGATGCAGATTTGGGGAGGAGGAGGATGTTTTTTCTCCGTGCTATTCCTTTCCAATACCCGAGCGCGCTCCTGCACCGTTCCACGCACTGCTCGTGCTGATTGTCCAGGCGATGCTCGGGCGCTGACCGAGCCACAGTGCTCAAGCAGTGGCAGGTGGAGCAATAGATAACGTGAAATTTGGGCACTCGCACAGCCTGTCTGCGATGCGGCGCTGCCCTGGCCCGGACGGGGCAGCTGCAGGCTCAGCCGTCTGCCACAGCCCTGGTGCCTCCCTTGTCTTGACCCCTTGCTCAAAATGAAATTCTTAATTACCGGGGAGCCGATGACTGAGTCATGCTGCGCGTTGTCAAGGAGACAAATAAAGCCCGTGGAACTCGCAGGGATTGTGCTGGAGGAACTGGCACGGTTCCTCCTTCTTCTAGAAGCACTCTGAGGCGGTGCAGGCTTCCAGATGTTACATACAGCTGCTGCCTTTACAATATAGGTTTCAAAATTACGTACAAAAAAGCAAACTCGTTCCCTCGTCTCTTATCTGTGCTCTGGAAATTCTCTGCTTACCTTGATAATGTGGTTTTCTAAGGAGCCACCTTGATAATGACCAGAGGAGATGAGACGAGATGCGAGAAGTTGTAATTGGAGAGGAAATAACATTTAAGAAGTGGGAAATTGAAGATGCTTTCCTGATGCTGAATGGGTCTAACTGATCTCTGTAAAGTTTCCATAGAAAATTGAAATTAAGGGTGTTAAGTCCAGGGCTTTAAACTCCACACCGAGCTGTTAGAGCAAGGTGAATCTGGGGGTGTAGTGAGTGTCGCTGCTTCTCTGAGTGAAGGATGCTCGGTACACTGAAAGCTCAGCCCCTCTGCTGCAGTTTGGTGGCCCAGGAGTCGCCTTCCTGTGCCTGTACCCCATCAGGGCTTGGGAGGATGCAGATGCACATGCCCGGCAGCCTGGCTGCTGAAATTAGAGGTAACAAATTATTGATAATTAGGGCTGGTTTTTGTTTTACCATTGCAAAAAGTGAATTTATAAAAGCCCATTTATTTTTATCTCTGGCCTCGGGAACTCCAAAGCAGTTGTACTTATTCTTAATTGCTTGTTTTATGGGTGAAAATGAAGCTGGAATGTAAACGGCGGCACGGGGGGGCTGGCACAGAGCTGCTGCCATGCTCAAACCACGAGGAGGAAAACTGGCACTGAGGATTGCCTAATACTTCACAAATTCCAATTTTTATTAAGTTTAACAATGCAACCGTTTCCAACCATCCTAGAACTAAATATAGTAATGAAATTTTATTTGAAGTCAGGAACATTATCGAGATATGACTTGATGTGTGTAAGATACTGCACATCACCGGAGTGGTACAGATTGTGTTAAATGGGCCTGAAATAATCTTCAGGAAAGAAAATCGTTTTCTATTCTCCTTGACACAAAGTGTTTGTCACAGATACGCGTTCTTATCCACGTCTTGTTAGTGAAATCATTATACTTTTCATTACAACTTTTATGCAAATATGCTGGTTTTCCTTGATTAGGTTTACATGAATAAGCTGTAATTGTAGGCTGAGGTGATATTAATGCGCAACAATTAAATATGTAATTACTGTGTGTAATTGTGGTGTGAGGGACGGGCGGCAGCATCCCGGGCGCTGTGCTGGTGCAGGTTTGGGGTCTGGGCTGGGGTCTGCCCAGGGGCTGCTGTAAAGTATTCAGTATCCAAAATATATCAAGGAAGGCAGCATGAGACCATGGGAATGCGCTGGCAGCATCCTGCTGCTGCTCGGTATAAAAACTTGGATAATTTTCAGTTGTCCCACTTGCATTCCTCCTTTTGCCCACCTAAACACGTGGAGCCTTTGAAGTATTAGATTTAAGGAAACATTTTTTGCAGGCAGCTGCCTATATCTGCTGTTAATATATTCCTATGTATTCCTGTTAACCTCTGTATGCACATCGTGGAGCAGCAGGTGGTTTCCCTCTCTGTAACACTTCACTGCGTTTGCAGTCGGTGCTGCAGAGGAAATACAAAAAAACCCCGAAAACAAAAGCTTAAAAGGAGAAAGACTGACCTATGGGTACCTGCCAAAATTGTTCTCTTGGCGAGCAGTCAAATGTGCCTCTAATGGAGGTGGCATTGAGCTGTTTCCGATGCTGGGGATACCCAAGTGCCGCCCTGGGAGCGTCTCGAAGGCTCTGTTTCTGTTTGCGGAGTCCCCGCGGTGGGAGGAGGTTTCAATGTCACTGTCACCGTGCTTTGGAGGTGACCGTCAGCCCTGAAAAGATGTGTTGGCAAAGGCAGGTGTTCAAATGCCTTTGCTTTTTTTTTTTTTTTTTTTTTTTTTTTTTGCAATCAAGAGCTCCCACAACTCTTAATTCCTTTATTTTTGGTTTGGAGTGGATTTTTCTGTTGTTTATTTCTGATAAGGCGGCGAGGCTCCTCTGGTGGCCCTTTTTTGGGGGGTGCAGCCCCCCTTCCCTGCGCTGTGCTGGGAACCAGCACACCACAGCACAACTCGCTATCTGCAGCCCGGAGAATGAGTTATTGTGCCGCCAAGGATTGTTTGAAGAATTAAAATTGACCCATTTCCTTCAGGCACGGGCAAGTTAATACTCCGGAGTGTTAACATCGTAGGAGTGATTTGAGAAGTATTATTCGTCAAATCCCTGTGCTCATATGTATGTAGGTATAAATAAAGAGGCCTCAAAGGTTGTTTCAGTATTTATTAACCTCTCCTCCTCTTCAGGGGCTTTACTTGGCCAGGGCTTTATCTGGTTGGGTGTTTTTTTCTGAATTTGTGGAACTGGAGGAGCAGCTGTCAACACCTCCCTGGATTAAAACTTGTCTTTGTCCAGGGTTTTATGTCCAAGTTGCTACATTTGTGCTAATTTTGTTTTCCTGGCTTTTTTTAGGTAAGTGAACACGCTCAGAGGTGGGATTTGAACACTGGGACAGGTACCGGGCTCGGACAGCGGATCAGGCAGTTGTCAGCCAGGAGATGCTTCATTAGTAAGTCTAGAAATTGTGGGTGATGTCATGTAAAAAAACGATAAAGAAAATGCTTCAACAGCTTTTGGAGATTTTCTGGGATTCTCCTGTTTGGGTGAGGAAAGGAGGACTCAGAACTTTTCCTCTCACAACACTGTAGGGAATACCCAAACAGCCTTTCCAGTCTTGTGATTTCTGTTTCTGATTTTCTGTAGTATATTTAGGAGTGTAACTCTTCAAGGAGTAATTTTTAAATACAGCTGGATTCCGGGGCTTGGGAATGTTCTCCAGCCTCGTGTTGAAAGGGAGCGTGAGGAGGTAGGAGGCAGCAGGGGTGGTTTGTTGTTTTTTTAAATAATGCTTAATCTAGAATTAAATTCAGAGGAGTGCCTGGAGAAAATGAGATCTCTCTGATCAGATTCTCAGAATACTTTTTGTCTTCTCTAATAAGCAAGAAAAGCTAGTAGAGGGAATTACATGCTGGAAGAGGAATTTTAATAGCAACAGATATGCAAAGAGGGAGGTATCTCAGGTGAATAGGAAATGCAGGCTGGTGCGCGGGAGAGAGATCATTTCCCGGCTCCGAGAGCACGAATTTCCGTGGCCCAGACACAAACCTGGTCCTCCCCAGCACAGGAGAGGAGAGGAGCTGGCTCTCTTTGGTTTTCAGTCCCTGCCTGCTGCGGAGGGATTCTCCCACCAGCAGTGACCTGGAGGAGCAGTGTCCCCAAGCCATGGTGTGGCACCCTGGCTGTGCAGGGGCTGTGGCAGTGCTGGTTTGGAGCTCCGAGGGTCCTAGGGCTTTGCCTAAAGGAAGGCATTTAACCTTGGTGGGTGTCCTGGGGGTCTCCCTTCCCTGGCTCCAGCTCCTGGTTAGGGTTGCTGTGTTTTACTGGAGGTGCTGCCCCTCCCAGCCGAGGGCAGAGGGGAAAATCCTCCTTTTCCTGAGGCGTGGGCACGCTGCAGGAAAACAGGAGCATCTCAGTGTGGGCACAGATGCTCCCAGTGCCTTTCTGCCTGGGAATCTTGGTTAAATAACACAGGATTTCGCTGCAGGTGCCATTCGAGGTCGGTTATTCGGCAGCGCTGTAACTAATTCCAATTAAAGCAGAAAGCTTTTCCCTTATTTTTAAAAAGAAAGACTTAAAAGCTTTAATTTGCTGCAGTGAGCTGCGGCTCATGGCCTGGACACGCAGGAGATGATCCTTGCTCCAGCAATGCCCTCCTGAGTTGGGAACGCAGTGCTGAGAGCCAGGCTGCACCTCCCAGCCTGAGCATTCCTGGGGAGCAGGGATGGTGCTGGGGGGATCTGGAGAGGGGGAGAAGGGAAAAACAGGAGCAGGAGCAAGATAAATTGCATTCCAAGTAGGACCCGCTTAGCGCAGGAGCCGTGTGTGATGTGGGAATCCCGTTCTGGCTGTGTTCAAACACGGAGATAAACGCATCCATCTAAATTCATGATTTTGGGGTTTTTTTTCGTGGAGTTGCTAATTATTGAACATAACTGCTTATTCATAATTTCTCTTCTCCTGCCTGATAGCCCTAATCCCGTATTTGTGCGGCTGTCATTCCCATGGCAACAGACTGGTGTCTGAGGCAGAAGATTATTAAATACCGAGCAGCACATTAAAATAATGGGCAGGTTCTGACTTAGAGACTTTCACACGGGGGCAAACTTCAAAAAAAAGAGAACACTTTCACAAAAAGCAATTTACTTTGCCAGTAATGTTCTCTATTCCCACAGCTATCGCCGGAGAGAGCTGTTTGAGGAGCAGCCCATCTCCTGCTCCTCCCGCTTTGCAGAGAAATCCTCAGCTTATGTTTATGTCATCAGTCTGTTGCCATGGAAACTTTGTCACAAACGTATCGTGACCTCACAACGGGGATGGCAAAGGAGGAGAATGTGGGCTGGAAGACGACATTAGGAATGATCAGCAGCAGGGGAAAAACAGCCCCGGGCCTCGGGAGATGGAACAAAATAAAGCAGAGAGAAGGGGCTGGGGTGTGTTTACCTGATCACCAGGGCAGGCACCTGTCCCACCCAGGTCCTGGTGTGCAGGAACTCTGCTCCAGAGCCGTTTAAAGCTCTGAACTTTGCTGTTTCCCCATCAATTCCCAGCATTATCAGGGATCAGTAGCACAGCGAAGGAGGAGCAGACCCTTCCCTTCAGCTGCGGTTCAGATAGCAGGGCTGAGAGCTGGGTGCTCACTCGACCTCTTCATGGTGTCAGGTGTTTGTGTTTTTGGGGTTCCAGCCCTGTGTCAGATGGGGACGAGGGAGCAGCAGAGCCGTGGGTTTGCTGCAGCGCTGCTGCTCTGTGGAAGGTGTGTTTGCGGGGGTCTGGAGTGACAGGTGTCAAGGTGATGCTTTTTGATGCCTTAAAGAAATCCGACTTTCCCTAATGAAAGCTGCAGCTGGAATTTGAAAGAGGATTAAGCAAGGATTAATAAAGGAAAGGTAGACAAGAGATTTGGTTATCTGTCACGGAGATACTGGCTGGGTAACGTGTCACGGCAGTGAGATGGAACAGAAAATTCTGCACACCTGGGGTATCGATCAGTGGGTGTTGGCACCTTACAGTGCTTTTTGGTCATTTGTGCTGACCCCAGGCTGATACCATACACCTCCCAAAGCAGAGGATTTTCCCTGGAAGGGCTGGTGCTCCTTCCAGCAGGCAAGAGGCTGTTTGCTGTGCGGTGGGAGCTGCCCCAGAGCTCCCTGGCAGGTCCAGCAGGAGTGGAGCTCGCAGCAGGTGCTGGTGTGACACGGCCTCGAGCTCAGCCACCTCCTGAACATCAAACCCGATGATAAAAACAGAGAGGCTCATCCGGAGAGCCGGTGCTGCTCCAGTGTTATCTCCCTGTGCAGGTGCTCCAGGCAGCACAGCTGCATCCAGAAGTGCTATTCTCCGCATATTTCATGTATTTTTAATACAATCCTTTAGAGCACTAATAAGATCTTTGTGCAGCTCAAGCTTCGGTGAGGTCCGGCGGCTGTGGCAGTGCCCTGAGGGATGTGTGTGCACATCCAGAGGCTGGGGACAGGAGCCTGATTTGGAGTCAGCCAGCTCTACAAGGGCAGGGCGGACTTGCTTGCCTGGAAAAACCCTCTGGAGGGGATTTCTCGTGGTGTGCTGGGACAGGGCTCAGAGGAACAGCATCCCCGTGCTGTTTATCCCTTAGGTTTCCTGCAGGGAATAAAACGAGGCCTGGGCTGATTTGTAGAGCGTGTGCTTCAGCACTCCCTTTCTCTCTTAAGCAATTTCCCTGTCCTCTGGCTTCTTAAGAGCTTAAGGATCATTTTCCTCTTGCAGTTGGTAATACGAGAGGAGATGAGTAAGTACAGATCTCTGCGACCCATAAACCGTAAAGTCCTGCCTGCAACTTAAACCTCCGCGGCTTTATTTGCTTTGTCGTGGCTTCTCACATGTGTTGGGGTTTAACAAACACGAGTTTTCCCCCTGGAGATAGATTTAAAAAGAGGCTGTAAGGAAGTGTATTGTTCTCGGAGCATCTTGTCTCTGCTCTGCCTTGAGAAGTGTGTGACTTCAAAAGGGAGCAGCAGCAGCTCCGCTCGGGCTCCTCGCTCCTCCTGGGTTTGTTCACAGCATGCACCGCCTGAGTTTGTTTTTTAACCGCAGCCTGGGAGCCTTGGGGACAGCTCTGCGTGAGGACAGTGCCCTCACGCTCCCTGCACGCCGCTGGGGTGTTGGTTCCTGCGGTGGAAGGGTTTATCCTGCGGGGCTGCGGTGCAGGTGCGGCGCGGGCAGGGCAGGGAGCGAGCTGGCAGCGCGGGATGCTGTGAAAGTAGGGCATCCCGGTGCTGTTGTGTAACAGCAGCTCCCCTCCCCTCGCCAGCCAGCCCTCTGCCTCCTGGGGAATTTATGACCGAGTTCACTGCGATTCTATATTTGGCTGAAATATTGAAAAATGCATTTGCTGTCAATGGGTTCCTTTAATATAAAAGGAAGGAGATTTATGGGAAGAGGAGCGCTGGCCTCAAAAGTGCCCTTTTGTTTTTACTTCTTTACTCAGTTGCCTCCTCCCCTGTGCCTGTTTGAGCCAGGTGTGGTGTTGGGGAAGGTGAGGATATGAAGCCATAAGAGTATGTTGGATTTCCAGCTCCTGGGAGATCCTGAGGACACAGGGCAGCAGTTACAGAAGACTTTGAGGGCTGCTCCTTCTTGTGCTCTGCCCATTTTTAGTCTTGAGCTTTTTCAGTTGAAGGTGGAGGGCTAAAACCAGGGAAGCGTGACCTGGGAAGAGACAATTCTTGCCTTTAAACTTGACTCTTCCCGCTTGTGTCCAAATATGCGATGGTGCTTTAAAAAGACACAGCAACAACCTCTGAAGGATGCAATGCAAAGTTAGTCAAGCTAACAGCTACCACCTCTGAATAGAAAATGCTGTCAGCAGTCGGGTCAGATCTGCAGCGTGTGGGTGTCTGTGAGGTGTTGGTGACAAACAGTTGCTGAACCCGAGGCACCGCAAGAATGGAATGGTATGGAATGGAATGGAATGGAATGGAATGGAATGGAATGGAATGGAATGGAATGGAGTGGAGTGGAATGGAATGGCATGGAATGGAATGGCGTGGAATGGAATGGTGTGGAATGGAATGGTGTGGAATGGAATGGCGTGGAATAGAATGGCATGGAATGGAATGGAGTGGAATGGCATGGCATGGAATGGAATGGCTTGGAATGGAATGGCATGGAATGGAATGGAATGGTGTGGAATGGAATGGCTTGGAATGGAATGGAGTGGAATGGAATGGAATGGCGTGGAATGGCATGGAATGGAATGATATGGAATGGAGTGGAATGGAATGGAATGGCATGGCATGGAATGGCATGGAATGGAACAGAACAGGATGGGCACAGCCACCAAAACTGTGTCACAGCCACGGCTTGAGCACCTCCTGGCAAACAGTCCTCATATCCTCCTCCTGTGTCCCCTTGGAGCTGAGTGCATCCCTGGGCTTCCGGAAAAGCCAGGGAGCTCTGGAGCTGTGAGGAAGGGCAAAGTTAATTTTACTGCTGGAACCAATGAACTGGAGGTAAAGATCTTTCTAGAAAAAAGGGGTGGGGAAGCACTGACGTTTGCAGCAGAGTATTCAGTCTAAAACTGTTGTTTTGGGTTCCATGGGAGTGTGTGGCAGGAGCCAGAGAGTGACACAGCTCCATGGAGGGCATTGAGGAGCCTCGGAGTTCAGGTGAGAGCTCAGTGTTCAGCTGGGATCTCAGAGTTCACCTAAAATCTCAGGGTTCACCTAAAATCTCAGAGTTCACCTAAAATCTCAGGGTTCACCTAAAATCTCGGGGTTCAGCTGGAGCTGCAGCTCCAGACACACACTGATCTTTGTCATCCCTCGCTGATGGAGAGCTTGGGTGCAGCTAAGGATCAGTGACACACAGGGCTGCGGTGTGGGCAGTGTGCTCCTGGGAAGGAACAGGAATTAGGGGAAATGTCTTTATTTTTGTTCCTTCTGATGAATTCTCTGAATTGTGTGTCTAATTGCGCTCAATTACTCCCGCCCAGCGCAGGTGGGCTCACGGTTTCCAGACGGGGATGTACATCGATTTCTTTTGCAGGCCTGAAGACAAAAGTCATTCATAAAGGACGAGGAACTTTGCTCTGCTGTCAGCGTGGGGGGGTTGCATTTCTGCCTCTCTATTGTTGGCAGCTTTTACATTGATTCAATTTGAAAACTGAATGAGAAATTAGTGTGTTCTCGTGTGGACACATTTCAGCTAAATTATTAAATGAAGTGGTCGACTCTTCTCTCTGAATTAAACCAGGAGGAAAAACTATAATTAACTATTTCATTGACTGAGGAGGAGCAGCAAAATTGATGTGAGACATTGACCTCATAGATTTTTCTTGCCTGTGCTGTGAAAACGAGGGCGAGCTTTTAGGAGTGGGAGGGGTGTGTCAACTTTGTTCCCAGAAATACAAATGGTTTCAGTTCATTCTTGCACCTCCTCTGCTTTATTCCTTCTTCCTCTGGGAAGGACCTGCTTCACCCTTACTCTGACAGGATTTAGGAATCCCATCGCTGTGGGGCTTGCCATTATCCCTGTTCTCCTGGTGGTCCTTGCTGGTTTGTGTGGAGGGGTTAGGGGTTAGGGAAGAGGCACAGCACAGCCTTCGGTTGGGGACGTTTGTCTTACGAAACACCTGTTCCACTCACATTTCAACATAACCAGCTTTTCCAGGAAAAATCCAGCAAGGTGCAGGCACCAGCAGAGGTCATTTGGTGTCAGTCCCTGGGATGCTGGCAGCTGTCCTGGCTGCGCTGGGCCACCGTCCAGCAGCCATCTGCTGCCAGGTGTGCTAAGGGTGACAGGAGGTGGCTCCTGGCACAGCTGCCTGCCCTGGTGGAGCCCTGGAGTGGCAGTGTGAGAGTGGGAGCTCACAGGTGGGAAGCAGCTCGTGGGGAAGGGCTGGTGAGGGTCCCAGGGCAGCTGAGCAGCCTCAGGGTCAGGGATGGAGCAGCACTGCCCTGAGCGATGGGGGGTGAGAGAAACCAGACTCGCACTTTGGTGTGTTCAGGCTCCAGAACAGATTGCTGGGGTGCTGGAGCAGGGCAGCAGTGACCCTGGCTGACCCCCCGTGCTCCCCAGGGCCCTAAGCTCTGCGCTTTGGGCACAGGGTGTGGCTGGGATTAAGCAGAGATTATGTAGGAAATCCATGGGATGTGGAGTGCCGCCAGCTGTTTGCTCCAGGGGACGATGTGGTCGTGGTTGGAAGAGCGGGCGGTTTTCTGTGCAGCACAGAATAATGTGCTTTTGTAAAATGTGGGAGCACACGGCTCCGTAGAGCACTGCACAATGAGAACTGCAGGGTTGCCTTCCCCTCGTTGTGAGTGCTGCCATAATGCAGCACTCCAAGCCCCTTGGAGACGGGAAAATACAGGCATTTTATCCAGGATACCCAAGTTGGTCTTCTGATACAGAATTTTATTGGCTACGTAGGAGTCCATTTCTCACACGGTGCGGCATCAGTAATGGATTCTGTTGGTTCCAACGTAATACCTTTGAATATCCCAATTGTGCATCTAAATACATAAATTACAGAATCGCACAATGGTTCAGGTTGGAAGGGACTTTGAAGAACGTCTCGTTCTACTCTGCCTGCCATGGCAGGGACACTTCCACTGTCCCAGGCTGCCCCAAACCCTGTCCAGCCTGTCCTCGGACACTGCAGGGATCCAGGGGCAGCCACAGCTGCTCTGGGCACCTGTGCCAGGGCCTGCCACCCTCACAGTTATATATAGGAATAACAGAGTTATTTATTACCTTTGCCAATTCCATGACTAAAGTTTCATTAGGAATTGCTTGGGACTTCATGGGGCACGTGGTATTTTGGAATGAGGTGAGCGTGGGAGGGACATTTGACTTTGCGCGATTTGAGGAGTAAACTGGGGATGCTTTCTGCCTGTGGTTTATTTCTGTCCCCTTTTCAGCCAGCCCAGCACACCTCGGTGCTGCTGAAGGAGCACTGCAGGACTGAGGAGGTGCCCGAGGGAGCGATGGGTTCAGTTCTAAAGCCTGGAACTGGTGAAAGTCTCGTGTGGCACTGGGGGGTCTGCTAAGTGCCTTCACATATCTCTGTCTGACACGTGGCAGCTCCTTGAACCTTATCAATTTTTAATGGTACTCTACTGTAATAAGAATATATGATCGCTCGCTGGGCAGGAGAGGCTGAAATCCCTGCGAATGCAGGTTTTCTGTGAGGTTTCTGAGAGCAATATAGCAGGAGGCATTTAAGGCGTGCTGGTGGAAGAAGGTGAGCTATCCATCAACTGCACAATCTTGGATTTGAGTCTTCTATTTAGATTAAACACGTTAAGAAAGATGGATGGTAAACGTATTTCAGCAGCATTGTCCCCAAACCAGAGCGGAATATAAAGAGTCTGGGAGAAGGATTCAATTACACTGGCAAATAGCTTGAGCAAGAGCTGGCTAGGAAGGGAGCTTGTAGGGCAGTGGGATGCGGATTTATGGAGTTCTACGATAAAAACATCGTTTTCATTAAACTCTGCCGTTCGCATCGCGTTTGTGCTGCGTGGAGACGAACCTGTGAGTTGCTTCAGGTGGTGGCTTTGTGCGGCTGTGCCGCTGTCGATGTGTGTGTGATAGTTCCTGTGCACGGCTGGCATCCCAAATTGAGGCTCCTTCCAGCCTGCGAGTTGGGTTTGGCTGTGTTGGTGTTGGGAAACACTTCTGTGCTGGTGCTTTGGGTCACTGGTGACTGATGTTGGCATTCCCTGCCTTAGGTACACAGAACCAGGAGAGGGAAAAGCCTGACCGAGCCCTTTGGTAATCTCACTATTGCTCGCAGGGTGTATTCCTGAGCTGCTTTAATGCAGTCAGGACAGGAAGGGTGACTCTGCTGGTTATGCCCAGAAAGAAATGAGTTGTATTCTTGACATGGAAAGGATGTGCTTGAAAAGGCCAAGGCGTCAAGGTGCTGTGTTACAGGGCTTTCTTGTACGATTAATTGGTGCCCAAGACAAATATTAGCAGTTAACTGTATATTCTGCCTCAGTATGAGGTTCAGAGGAGCAGGAGTGGGACCTGCCAGCAGTGCCATTGTAAACCCTTTTTCCTACAGTGTTCCTTGAGGTGTGCAATTACCTGGCGCTTGCGGGCAAGGTGTTTTCTTATCATGAACTGAAACTTTGTTCTTTTCCTCCCAGTCTGGCACTTGGCAATTAAGGAACCGTATGATGCCTGTACTTTGATCTTTACCTGCCTCTGCAGTCCCTGGTGTTGCTGTGATTCAGAGAAGGGAAAGTTTGGCCATAGCTGAGACCGATAGCTCTTGTGGCATTTCGCTGTCAGTGTCTCGGTGGTGTGTGCTCACTGTACTCCTTCTGCAAAAAATAACCCCCAGAACCTACTGGGGTGAAACTCCCATCCTCAAAAGATGTGGCTCTCTGCTAATGCAGAGAATTCCTCCCAGGGGGGATTACAGTGCGGGGAAGGGTTAATGTGGTTTTGTTCTCAGTTATGTTCTCCTTTAATTGAAGAGAGGTAACTCCAAATTCTTGTTGCTGTTCTGTGTTGAGTTGTTCTGCCCGAGCTCGGGCAGGTATGAGGATCCAGGAAGGAGCCAGGATTGGATGCTGGGTGAGCTCAGGATTAAGTTAAGATGCAAGGAGTGGGTGAGTACCGATGTGGCTGTGATTCATCCCAGGAGTCACCAGCGCAGGGTTTGTGCTGAGCCCTCCCTGCAGTGCAAACATCTCGTATCGGCTCACGGCTGTAGGACAAGAGGCCCCAGAAGGTTGCTGAGGCTTGCGAGCTCATTCTGCTTCCTCTGGGGCTTTTTCACTTGGCTGTTTAACAAAAAACAACACAGAAGCTGAAAAACCCCAACCCACACACATGTCCGCCTGGGATTTCTCCCCTCCTGGAATTTGTCTGGATGCGCATTCTCTGTAGGATGACTTTGCTCTGTGTCTTGTTCTCTTTCTGTGTTTTAGGCCAGGTTTGTGCAGGTATTTTTTCATGGAGGTGGTGATTTGTGTTTGATTTCCTAATAGCTTTGACCAACCCCTGAGCTGAGTGCCCAGAGCTGCCCTGTGTTTGTGTTTCCACACCTTCCCTGGGGTCGCGGGGATATCCCAAGGCTGCAGCATCAGGATAAGCTCTGTTGAGCAAAATTTTTAATTCAGCTGTGTGGATTTCCAGTGTAGTTTTCCAAGCCGTTTTTGGTCTTTGTTGCTGTGCAAGGTGCAGAGTCAGTGAGGTGGGAGGAACCTCGCAGTGCAGCCCCAGAGCTTGGGACAGAGCTGGAGCCTTCAGGAGAAGGGGACTTGGATGATTTTGTTGCCATAGGAACTACCAAAAGCCTTCCTGCATTTTTTGTTGTGTCTGTGGCCTGTCAACCATTCAGATTTTTCTTCTTCATTCAGGTTTGGTGGCCAGCCAACATTTAGGATGGTTTTTTTCACTTCATTGCCCAAGTCTTTTTATTTCATACTACTCCCCGTGTGGTTTGGGAATGTTTGAGCATGTGCCACACTTGTGCTGTCGAGCCACTGTCACCGTGCTGCGAGCCGGGTCCCCAGCCTTCCCTCCAGTTCCTGGAGGTGGTAGAGAAAGTTGTGTAGGTCAGCTTGGAATCATCAAGCTTGCAAGGAAAAAAATTAAAACTGACTTCAAAGGACAACTCTGACACGGTCAATTAATAATTAAAACAGTTTTTTAATGAGCTATGCAATTACCTGTGTGTCCCTGGAGATGATAGTTTATGGTATTATTGCTCAGTGCCCTTTCTTTAGTCATGGCAGATGACATCTGTAATTTAAAGCAGGCGAGACATTAAAGTGACAGAACTTTCATTAACCTTGTCTAAAGTTTGTTAATGACAAATGTCTCGTAAAAAAAAAAGCAATTGTCAAAACAGCAGCTTAGTGTCAGCAGGAGCCTCAGATCCTGTGGCCTGGGGACTTCTTTTTGGACAAGGAATGTGTGCGAGTCCTGCTGATGTCCCGGGGTGGTGTGTGCCCGTGGTGTGCAGGGATTGATGGAATATTGCCTCCCCTCCCATCCTGGAGTCCCTGATCAGAGCATCTCCTGTCTGGGCTCTGGGGACAGCCTGTGCTCCTTTCACTTGGCCTTTGTGCCCGAGGAGCTGTAACGAGTTCAGGCTTAGCATTGGACTTAAAATTGTGGGTTAGAATTTGGTTTATTGGATTTAAAGCCGTGGTCTTCTGAAGGACCCTTTGGAAAGCAGCAGGGGCTGGTGGCCCAGAGCCCTGGGCTCGCTGCGGAGCTTGGCCACTGCTGGTGGCCACCTTGCCACTTCTCCTTGCCCATCCGTGAAAGGCCAAAAGCTCTGCCTGCCCCCAGCTCTCACTTCTCATGGGATGTGTCCCTGCATCCATGAGGCGTTTGGACCCTTCTGTAAATACCTGCTCATGAAATATCTGACAGCCTAAACTCCTCAGGTGTCCCTCCGGGGCAGAGTCATCCACTGGAGGCCCCGAGAAGTTAATTTAGTTTAAATTAAGTTTAAATTTAAGTTAAGTTTAAATTTAGTTTAAATTAACTGGGGTCCTGATTAAAGAAGAAGTTATCTGCTTGAATCGTGAGCAACTTTGTGGGGAGGGGATCAGGCACGGGGAGGAGCCTTAGCAAGGAGACTGCTTTGGAAAGGATCAATCGGATCTGGACATCTCAGTGTCGAGTATCAGCCTGCTTGGAAATGGAATTTTTGCAGCATCGTGTCAGTGAAGATACCGCAGGGGGAAAAAAGCATTTTGTTTGGCATTTTTGTAGTTTCTAATACGGAACAGATAGGAAATGCCTTGTTAAGTTATTGATTACCTTCAGATGAACTTCCAGGAGTTTATAGCAGCACACTGTGCCCTCAGACTTTGTTAAACTGGATTAATTTTTGCTTCTGATCCCGTGAGGCTTCCAAACCTATTAATACTGACTGCAGCGTTTAGGAAGAGTCCTTCTGGCAGAACACCTCGGCTGCGAGCTCGCGTCGGATCACGAGACCTCAGCTTCATCTGCCTGGGAGAAATGTGGTTTCCCTTTTGCAATTAACAATAAGGAATGTAAATGCCTGTGTGAGGGTAACACAGCATTTCATGCCTTTGTTTGTTGTGGCAAATTGGATTTAAAGCACTTGCTCCTGCGAGAGGGTTTTATGTGCCCTGAAGAAAGGATTTGCTATAGTGGCTGGGGCCCTCCACTGCTCCGTGCACATGTATGTGTGTGCACACAAACACGTGTGGACACATGGATGTGTCTGCTGTGTGCTCGTGTTTGTGATGGAGAAGGCGAATGCAAGGTTTGCTTGTTTTAATGTCCCAGTTTTGTCCGAATTTGGGGTGCAGGTTGTTTGAGCAGGAGTTATCCCTCATCCCAGCGTGCCCTGCTGATTTCAGTGTAGAGTTCCTGTTGGTCATTTGTTGGCATCAGATTTATAGCTCGTCTCATTTGGGGAGGAAAAAAAACCATGGTGATGTTAATGACTCCATTATAACCCGAGGTAGGCTCTTCATTCCACGTTCCCTGCGATTTTGCTGTAATTGTGCGATAGGGAAAGTTTCTTGGGTGAAGGCACTCGCTGTGTGGCTTCTTCCCAATGTCAGTGTTCTAGTGGAATCGAGGCAATGCTTTGGTTTCCCACAGAAATTCCACTTGCTCCTGCAAACCACCGCTTCTTAATAAAGACAGGACAAAACAGAGCAGACCCTGCGGATTACTGTCATCGGGAGAGAAAGGGCAGTGGGGATGCTGCGGGCAGCATCATTATAAGTGGATTTTGAAGGCAACTTAGATTATTTACAGCCTCGTCTGCGTGTCTGGTGATCCCAGAAATGCTGCTGGAGCCTCCGTGCGCTTCCAGGATGAAACACCAGGTCCCCTGTGGCCACTCTGACCTTCCTCCCTGTGCAGGTAGCGACCCTTTGTGGGTATTACTCAATTCAAGTGGCAGCAGAGGTGCTGCAAAGAGAGGGGGAATAGCGATTATGTCTGTTTATCAAAGTAAGACGTAATGTGTATTCCCCAGGTGGGTGTATCGTGTTGCCAAACTTTTGTCTACAAATTGCTAAAACCGGTTAAGCAAGCACGTTTGCAAATGCACACAGCTCTAGGGAACGCAGTTTTGTGTGAAATAGCCCATTAATTTGAACAAAACGTTTTAAATAGTTTTAGATGGCTCTTTGTGGAAGCTCCGCTGCTCCGAGTGAGGAGTGGCAGGTGAGCAGATGCGCTGGTGCTGCTCCGTGCAGTGGGGATGGGCTCGAGAGGGCAAACTTGGGCGAATGGAGCCCCGGGTGTGCCTGATCTGCTCCGGGCACAGCCTGCAGTGACCTTTCGAACAGCAGTGACCGCCCCGAGCCGTGTGTTTGGGTGTTTGACTCCTCTGTGCCTGCAGAAACGCTCCGTGCCGCACTCTCGCCTGGTGTGGTTTGCCAGCCCCGTGCTGTCTGCGCACAGGGCTGTGTTTTCCTCTCTCCACAGCTGCCTTTCAGGTGTTTGAAGAGCATTCCCTTTTCAGTCTCTCCACACAGGTTGTGTATTTCGGGGAGCCTCAGTGCCCAGCCCAGGCACTGCTCGAGTGGAGAGCAGCCCTGGCTGTGCCTGCTCCTGTCGTGTCCCTTCCCAGCCCACGGTGCCACCAGCGATGGGACCCAGGAGCAAATGGGGACCATGTCTCACTGCTCCAGCTGATCCCCCAGCCCGTGGCCACGTCCAGCGCCCCTTGTTTAACCAGGATAACTTCATGTGAAGTGCGAGGAGGTGGCTGGCTGGCTTGGCAGGATGGTGGATGCTCACTGGGTGCCTCCTTTGGTTTGTGGCTGGCTCCGGCACGATTTCATGGCAGATGGTTCAGCTTTGCGAGTCTTAGGGAAGGCTAAAATAGAAACAGGTTTGTTTTTAAAGACAGCGGAACAACCGGTGCATGGCGAAGTTGTGATTATTGTGGTGTTTCTTGGTGGTTTACAACACAAAAATATCAAATGCTGTACGGTTCAGGACTGAGGGTGCTGGGGGGAAGCAAGGTTAAGCAGCATCTCACACCTTCCACTTCACATCTCATTATTCATTGCTAATAGAAGCCTGGACCATCTGTCTCTGCAGAGAGCATTTGGATGTGACAGGCATAGGAGATGTTACAAAACTTTCTCTGTGAGATGTTTATTTCTGGCGTGTTCTGCTCGTGTTGTCCCTGTGCCTCCTGCAGCGGACGAGGAAACCTCGCGCTGGGCAGCTGCTGCCGGAGCTGGCTGCGATGGCACCGTGAGCTCAGCGTGCCAGCAGCTACGGGTGCTGCTTCCTTCCCTCTTACATTGCCTTAACTCGCAAACAGCCTCCAGAAACCCTCTGAGTTTTTGCCATATCTTAGCGGCAGTGCCAGGTGTCCATCCAAGGCTGCAGGATGGGGAGCAGTGTCCAGTCAGGACTGTGGGGTGGGGGGCAGTGTCCAGTCAGGATTGTGGGGTGGGGAGCAGTGTCCAGTCAGGGCTGCAGGGTGGGGAGCAGTGTCCAGTCAGGATTACAGGGTGGGGAGCAGTGTCCAGTCAGGATTGTGGGGTGGGGAGCAGTGTCCAGTCAGGACTGCAGGGTGGGGAGCAGTGTCCAGTCAGGATTACAGGGTGGGGAGCAGTGTCCAGTCAGGATTGTGGGGTGGGGAGCAGTGTCCAGTCAGGGCTGCAGGGTGGGGAGCAGTGTCCAGTCAGGATTACAGGGTGGGGAGCAGTGTCCAGTCAGGATTGTGGGGTGGGGGGCAGTGTCCAGTCAGGATTGTGGGGTGGGGAGCAGTGTCCAGTCAGGATTGTGGGGTGGGGAGCAGTGTCCAGTCAGGACTGTGGGATGGGGAGCAGTGTCCAGTCAGGACTGTGGGGTGGGGAGCAGTGTCCGGTCAGGATTGTGGGGTGGGGAGCAGTGTCCGGTCAGGATTGTGGGGTAGGGAGCAGTGTCCAGTCAGGATTGTGGGGTGGGGAGCAGTGTCCAGTCAGGATTGTGGGGTGGGGAGCAGTGTCCAGTCAGGATTACAGGGTGGGGAGCAGTGTCCAGTCAGGGCTGCAGGGTGGGGAGCAGTGTCCAGTCAGGGCTGCAGGAGTGTCACTGAGGATTTGCTGCAGGTCCTGCCCTGTCCCTCCCCTCCCTTTCCGTCCATCCGGGTGCCTGGATGGGCTGAACCCACAGATGGGCACAGGGTGTTTCCCTCCACCCCACAGCACACACAGCACCCCTGAGAACACTGCCTTCTTCTTTCCCGACAGTTCTGCCGTAGGGAGACTTGCAATATCAAATATCCACCTCCCCTGGAGGGAAGAGACTGCTGTGGGATTTTAAAATTCTTTTATGTTTTCTTTCAGCAACGCTGAGGAAAAATATCTTCTTGGTTCCATCATTTAAATTGATGCTTGTGAAAGGCTTAGCAAATATCTTCTTTCCATCTGTTTATTAGGCTTCTGAATTTAAGCAGTAATCAGAAAATCAAACAGAAAGGATCATGTGGAGTAAAAAGTCCCTTCTGGTTAGGTTTCAGTCGTCTTGGTGGCTGTGGTCTCATTCAAAGCATGTTTCCTCTCCTAAGGAAATCAGTTGGAGCGAAGTTGGCTTTTGGGGGCTGTGTCAGTAAGTGCAGTTCTGGCTCTGTTAGGGGCGAGCCCCCGAGCCGCAGTGCTGCTGTGGGGCAGGGACAGAGTGGGGTCACGTTCACGCTGCCACCAATGTCCCCAAGCGCCCAAACGGAGCCCTTGGGCTCAGAGCCAGGACCAAGCGGTGCCGCCGGCAGCTGCGTGCCAGTTGTTAGAGAGGACAGGGATCCATTTAAATGCTGAATAATTGAAGGCCAGGAGTGCAGCAGGCGAGACGTTAAGGCTGGCTACTTAAGGAAGAGATGATGGATTCCTGCAGAATCCCTTTTTCTCACTTTTTGAAGGCATTTTAGGGAGAGATTCTTCCTAAGGGGATTGAGGTCATCGCTCTTTCCTGTTTAAGACCTGGTGAATTGCCTCTCGGACACTTTATCTCGTGAATGACACGGTGTTCAGTCAGGGGGTTCTGCTGACAGCGTGAACCACACCAGCGCGGCTTGGTTTGTGAACATCAGCAGAATCGCAGATGGAAATACCTCCGTGGCGTTGGTGATTTAGTCATGGAATGTAAAGAATTTTCAACAGTAAATGCACCGGCTTTTGAAGTCTCTTTATCCTCTGCAGAGTTTTAACTTAGATGGCAATGGGATATCAGTATTCATTTTATAGAATTTTTTCCGGAAGATATTTTTCTTATTTTTGCCAGCCTGACGTCGTTTGCATTCAGTTCTTCCGTTATCAATAATTGTAGAAGCAATCCGAGCAGAGTTTGCAGAAATTGCTTTGTCTGTGCTTTACTTCTGCAGTATTTATTGGCTGACACTCTAATGTGATTATTTCTCTGTGTCCCTGTTAAAGACACAGCTTGGAAAGATGCTACCCTGAGATGCCAAATCTGCACTTTTTGTCAGATGAATTTGTGAGAGAACAACTGTTTATTACAGGCACCTGATTTGAAAATTATTCCTTTGGAAAATGAAGATTAAGCAGCGTTGAATTTATGTTTATGATAGAGAGGTCTCAGCTATGGGATGGAACAGTAGGAGTGTTGAAATTCTGGAGTGATTTTGTGTGGTTGTGCTGACAGGAGAGGGTAGGAGAGGAAAGTTTTTAGAGGACAAGAAACAAGTTGCTGAACTTGCCATCTGCAATAATCTCGATTGGCAATACATGCCTTGGAGCAGAATATTTGGCCACTGAGCTGGAAAATTGTTATCAGTTGTGGCAAAGCTATTTTTAGGCAGTAACATCTGTGGAACACCATTTCCTCAAACTTTCACTATCTTTTGACAAGTCAGCCAGATGTGACTCACTTGAGCATATTGGGTGGAGAGGAAAAAACAAAGTGTTGTGTTTACCAGAAATGCAAACATGACCTTTTCAGGATGAAGGCAGTCTTTATTCCCAGCCCATGGAAGAGGCAATAAGAGAAGATAGATTTTCATCATCAGTATTAAACCTCTTTACAGTGCAGTAATGCGGTCTGATGTTCTTGCAGAAATGATGTTGAAGAGGGTTCTGCAAAAAACCAGTTTTCTCTCCTTGTTTCAGAGCAGAGAGGGGAGGGAGCCAGCGATGGTGTCCTGATTCTCTCCCTGCCTGTCACCCTCTGCCCCAAGGCTTGGGTTTGGCACTGCCTTGGGAAGCTGTTCTCACCTGGAGATGGGTCTGACCTTTTCCAGAGTGTCCTGCCCCGGGAGCAGAATGTCACCAAGAACCCCTTGGTTAAATTTGGTTTTCTGCCTGTGTCACGAATGCCATGCCAAGGAGAGTCCCCTCTCCCTGCACGCTCCCGAGCGAGGAAGCCGTGGAGCAGTTTTAGCTTCTCGGGGACGATGAACACATCTCGTGTTGGCTGTTTGGGTGTCTCCAGCCTGGAGGCTGTCTCAGTTCAGAGCTGCATTCCCATTGCTTGGGGGCTGCAGCTCCTCATCTCCGTGCCCTGCTGGGCACAGACACCCCCAGAGCGTGGGACAGCCCTGCTGTCACCACGAGAGCAGTGTGGGCGCAGGTCACCTTCTGTCACCCTGCCGTGGGGAGTGGGAGCCTGACTGGAGGGCTCACAAACAGCTCTGGTTCCAATCCGCTGCTGACTGCTGTCACCGTAAGCAGATTTATTTAAGTAACTTCCAAAATTTGCCAGGATAAGTTAACTCACGGCGCTGTGCTCACGGCTTGCCCCTGCCCTGGTTGGGAGCCCGAGCAGGAGGGTGGCCCCGAGACAAAGGGTGGCACTTTGGGGAGGTTTGGGGCATGTTTGTACCGTGTTTGCTCCATGAAAGCTGCAGTGGAATCGCTGTAGGAGACTGCGGGAGCCCAATGGTGCATTTTGCTGCACGAGGAACCTGCAGAATTAAGGGCATCTCATCCTCTAACATGGCTTAGTCAAAGCAAATAAGCCCCAAGGAGGTTTTACCTGCCAGGCTCCGGCTGGGGCGTTAGAACAGGAGTCAGACCTTGACATTTGATGTCTCTGAAACAGGTTTTGGCTTAAATTCAGTTGTTTACTACCGCAGTCGGGAGCAGATTTGTTAGACAGGGCTAATTACATGTGCTTGTTCCAAAATCATTTGGAAACTGTAACATTTGTTGCTTTTCAAGCGCTTTAAAATATGCAAATATTTCATGCAATGAAGAGAGCTGATTTTTGCAAAAAGCCACAAATGGTGCTACAGCCAAATGTGATTTTAGAGGTGGCCCAAAGCAAATCCATTGGGTCCTGTGAAAGGAGCGAGGAGGAGGAGGACGGCGAGGGTTCTGTGTTTGGTGCCAGTGCCTAATCACAGGTGAGAACTGAGCAGGTGGAGAGTTTGTTTGCTCTCTTCATCTGGAATTTGTTGAGCGAGTGGTGGGAAGATGACCAGGAAGCGTTCCCAGCTCCAGCTGCAGCGATGTGCGGGGTTTTTGTGACTGTGTTTGTCACTGTGCTGCTGTGCCCCAGCCAGGAGGGGCTGGCACTGCCATCAGCAGCGCTGACCCCTCGGACCTGGGAGTTCCTGGCACCACAATCTTTTAAATATTGCTGTGTTTCTGGTTATGAAGCGTTTGGCTTGTGCTGCCCAAATGTTGTTCTGTTGTGTTGAGGAGGTCCAAGGTTCCCTTCCTCGGTGAGCAGAAGCTCAAACGGACCCTCTCTGCTCTCGTCTTGTACAGTTTTACAGAAAAGCAGTGGATTTGGGGCTTTCCAGGGTTCTGCTGAAGGTCCAACCTCCCCAGACCACATAACTAGACAGAACTCTGATTGTGTATTACAGGAGCAGGGATTGGAAAGTGTTGCCTTTGGGAAAGTCCAACCTCCCAAAAGCTGTTGGAGCGTTCAGCGTCACCAATTCCTCCCATATTTTAAGTCTGGCTAATTTTATAAAAGCCCTCTTATTTTGTTTGTTTCTTTGCTGGAAACCATGTCTATCTGCCAACCCTTTGGAAATGTCATGATGTAATTATTTTAACAGGCAGTCTGTGCTCCTTTATTTGGGGGATATTAACCTTTCTAAACAAAAGAAATGTTAATATACATGGGAGACGCAGCTAATGGGATTTCATTTTTCTTATTAGAACAGACTGGAGTTCTCTTTTTAAATTATTGTAAAAGAATTCAGCAAGTCGAGTAATTGCCTTCAGCTAATCCACGATGGCAAATTTGAATGTGAATATCCAGATCATTCTGTATGGATGGGAAAAAGTAATGTGATTTTCTTGTTTTTTATTTGCTTTGGCTAAACAGTGTTGAAGGATGATATAAATTCATTGAATTCAAAACAAAGAACATGCTAATTATTAATGCGCCGAGTTCCGATGCGCTGTGAACATGCTGTTTAATTTGCAAGGCCTGTGGTGGCCTGCTTATATTTCATTGCATATTGATTCAAAGTTTGTGTTTGTATGTGGTTTGGTGGTTTTCCTTGATAGCCAGGGAATTTCAGCTGGATTTATGGGCTCGTCCCCCTGGTGTGGACACCGTCATCAGATCCAGGCACGGCCGCGCTGGCTGTGTGGGTCTGGGCACAAATGGATAATATTTTATAGGGCTTGGCCCAGGTTGACTGGATTAATTCAAAGTTTCTCTATGTGCAGCCTATCCTCGGGGCTGCCTCCTGCTCCCCAAACAGCCCCTGGGCTCGCCGTGGCCTTTCTGGGGCAAACACTGTTTTTTTACGAGCTGATGCTGCATTTAAAGTCGTTCCTTCCCCGGTGTGCCTTGCAGTTGGAACGCATCGGGATAAATATCCCAGACTCGGCAGGATTTGTCTTCCAATCTTGATTTTAAAGGGATATTTCCAAGCACTCTAATCGCTGGCTTTATCTGCAGCCAACTGGTGCGGTTTGCTGTGCTCCGCAGCCTCTGCTCTCCGCTAACAGATCTGTAAAGGAATTCTCTGTGACCCCCCGGTGTATAACGGAGGATGAGTGGAAAGCCGAGTTGATTGCATGTCTGGAAGAATATTTGTGCCTGATTTATGTTCTAATTTTAGTAGTGGGCTTTCTTCACGATAGTGAAATGTCACATTAGCATGGAACTTTTCATCTAATATGCTGGGAACAAACACCGGTGCTGAGGCTGGCGTTTGGGCTTCCCTGAACGTCAGGATCTGATGGCTAAAGCTGTGCTTCCATGTGCAGTTTTGTAGGAAATCCTTGGGTAGCAGTTGCCTTCCCTTTTGCTCAGAAGTGCTCGGGGGGATCTGCCCAGGGTGGTTAATCTGTGTTACGATGTCAGGATGCTCATTAGAGGCTGGAAGCAAACAGCCTCCGAAGCCTGATGGCTCCCAAACGCCTGGCAGTGCTGAAGTACACAGGTTGGGGGAATTCCTTCTTGGCACTTCACGTTTGCATCGGATTTTGGCTATAAATCCAAGTGACATTTTCATCCAGTGCAAATTGGTGTCACGGATCTGTCGGTGCCCCAGTGTCAGACCCCAGGCTCAGCCAAGTGTCACCTGCAGTGACTACCCCCAGTGCTGCTGGTGGGAAGCTCCCGAGATCTCATCTCCTGCAGTGTTGGAGGCTCCTCCTCAACCAGTGATATGAAGGAATTAATAATTCATCTTGTGTCTGTAGGAGGAAAATGAGTCTTAAATTTGATTAGTAAATGACAGGTTTCAGCCTGGTAATTTGCAGCCTTTATTAACAAACTTGTAGAACTTATCAATAACGCTGGAAGGCTCTTTATTTTGGGCACCTTTATTGCAGCTGGTGTCATTTTTCCCAGGAAAGAAGTGCTGGCATTCCTATCTTGAGCCAAGCTCGTTAAGCTCCAGGGTTGTTTCACTTGTACGTGGAGCCTCTCGCCAGTTATATGCCACAGATGAGTCACGAGCCTGTTTTGATTCCTGGTGGTTCTCCGCCTGCTTTGCCAAATCCCCCAGGATTTCTTTTTGAGATGATCCTCGGTGGTTAACCACGACTTAGAGCCTGTCCACAGATTTTATGTGGGATTTTTGGGTTTCTCTCAAGCAGTGGTATGAGACACGCTGTGAAGAAAATAGTAGCCATATGTGGTCTAGTCTCGTCGAAAGTTGGGAGAAGCTGTGGAGTGAAACTTTTCCAAGTCTTGTTGGAGTTTCCTTGGCTCTGCAGTGCTGGTGTGCTGGAAGCACTGCAGTGAGTCACTGATGGGGACATGAAGTCCCTTGAACTTCTTGAAAGTCCCAAGACAGCTCAGGGAGCAGTTTGTTTTCTCGGTGGTGTTTATTTTAATGCCTTTGCACCATACTGGGAGGTCAAGAACTGAACCCTTCTCAGACAGGGAATTGCTTTGGTTAAATAGGGCCGTGCTGTGGGTGTCAGGAGGGTTTCACTGAGGAGGAGGAGGGCTCTGTGGGTGTTTGGGAGGCTGTGGACATCCTGGCAGAGCCTCTCTCCGAGCCGGTTTGCTATGCAAATTGGCAGCTGAGCGTTGCGTCGCGCTCGCTTGGGATGATGCTCTTAAAAGTTGTGCTGCTTTTGTAGATAAACACGAAGACATCCGCTTTCAACTTCACATTCTTTAACCTTGTTTTATTCCTTGCTGAGTGCTGACACTTTCAAGGCAGATGAAAATCAGACTAAATTTAGCAGGGAGCAGAGCCCCCATCCCTCCTTCCCCCCCACCCTACCCATTCCAGGCGTAGCATCCGTATCCTTTTGATTAGTTTTGCCCTTGGTTTCTGCTTCAGATGTGAAGTTTTGCAAAGTGACGCTGACAAGAAGCCTGGGTTTTTTATGAAGTGAGCCCTTGGCATGGCATGTCTTCAGTCCTTTGCAGAAGTGAATCTGGAGACTCTGTTTCCCCTTCCCGGGCTGTGCCCTGCTCTCTTCCTGTCTTGGCACTTCTCCCTTGTTTGTGCTTCAGAGAGGTGGATTTTCTGTGTCTCTTGGTGCAGGATGGAGCCACTGATCTGGGGAAATTCAGTAGCTGGTGCTGGCGAGCATCAGTGTTGACAGACTGTGCGTGCTGGTCCTCGCTGCTCCTCCGAGAGCCCTCCTCAGACATTCCCCAACTCATTTAGTCCCATAGTCTCATTTAGTCCCTGTTTGAGCAGAGATTAATTATTTTGCTGTGTTGTGATGGCTGTTCGAAGCTGAGCCCTCAGGGGAAGGAATTTTTTAAGGCAGTTGAGCCTCAAGATTTAATTTGAACTCCTGTCTCTGCATTTGGACAAGCAGATTAATTGACCCTTGATGGGTGTGGGCTCTGCTCCAAATGAACAAATCTCAGCTGCTTCCGCTGTGCCTGGACAGATGGATGGGTGGGATGTGTGAGGTGGGACACCCAAACCCATCTTGTCCTGCTGGGAAGGGGCACTGAGTGTCCAGAGGTGACGAATGTGGCGCTGGTCACCTCATCCATGGGACAGACTGTTCTCAGCTGGCTGGTCCTTTCCAAGGAGACCCCAAGGAACTGTTCCCAGCTGGCTAGTCCTTTCCAAGGAGACCCCAAGGAACTGTTCCCAGCTGGCTAGTCCTTTCCAAAGAGTCCCCAAGGAACTGTTCCCCAGCTGCCTGGGGGCTCTGCCTGGCAAACCCCAGCATCTCACTCAGCTCCTCCTGTCTCTGCTGCCTGGTTGTTCCTTCTTCTCCAGCCCTTCATCCAGCGTCAGTTGGTGTGCATATCGAATGAGGAGAAAGGGGTGACATCTCAGGATTAGCTAACCCCCGTCACTTGTGAAATTAAGCCCTCTTGAGTGCTGAAATGCTACTTTGGTGGCAGGTGAGCATTTCTGTTACCCATGCAGCTGAAGAATGGGACTGGCTGTCGCGTTGGTTATCTCCTCCTGTAGCCACTTGAGCTCTCGCCCGTGTGTGTCTCGGACCCGAGCGCATCTGTGTAAATTCCGTGAGTTTCGCACGGTGCAGAGCGTGGGCACAGTGAGCTGAGCTGCCCCCGGGGAAACGTGGCCCTTCTGCTGTGGGCTGGGGTGTGCCAGATGCCTGCAGCTTCTTTGGGTGAGCAGAAGTGCTCCCAGCAATTTCCTTCTTAAATAACAGCACTTTGCATATTCCCTTCTGCTTTTTACTTAGGAAAAACAACTATCTGTGCCCTTTACTTTTGAAACCAAGGGGATGTGTGTGCTGTTTCCAATTGGGAATGAAACTCGAGTTTCCCCAACCCAAATCTCATTTCCTCAGTGCTGTTTAGATGAAAATTACAAGTTCTGTAAATTCTCTTACACAGTTGATGTGTTTTTTTGCTACATGTTGATAATGTTCATGAGCCAAACATAACAGTGGCTGTGCAGTATGATGAATTGGCCTTGGTTTTTAGGTCCTCTGCTACCTTTGTTCTGAGTAATCAAATTAAAGTAATCTCTTATTACAGCATGGCAGAACCTGCACATGCAGCTGTTTTTTATGGTAGCTGCAGTTCTTAAGGTAAGTTAAAGTTATTTCATTTGTTACTTATCTTTGGAATGACGGTCATGACAAATGGCCAGTGTAATTTCTTCCCTTAGTAGATGGATAGAAAAGGAAGATATTGCACAGGCTGCTCGCTGAATTCATAAATTTTTAGACTGGAAACACTGAGTTGGATATTGAAACACTTAACATGACAAGAAGACAGAGAATTGTTTTCTGATCTTGTTGGTGCCATAAAGTGAAACTCAGTTGGTGAAGTTCCTCAGCAGCTTTTTTTTGCCGTGTCATTTAGACGGGAAGAGAAATAATCCAGGAGATAAACATCACTGGGGTTTGTTTTGCCTTTGCTGCCACGAGAATGCAGCAGGTGTGTGGGTCTGGCAGGGTGACCTTGGAGGGAGCTTGGGGCATGGAGTGCAGGAGGCAGGCGGGCAGGGATGCTCCGGGCAGGGATGCTCCGGGCAGGGATGCTCCAGGCAGGGATGCTCCGGGCAGGGATGCTCCAGGCTGGGATGCTCCGGACAGGGATGCTCTGGGCAGGGATGCTCCGGGCAGGGATGCTCCGGGCAGGGATGCTCCGGACAGGGATGCTCCGGGCAGGGATGCTCCGGGCAGGGATGCTCCGGGCAGGGATGTGCCTCTCCCCCGGGATGGGGCCTCCCGTGTGATTTGGGTGCTGCAGGGGAGGGCACTGGTGGCACTCAGAGTGGTTCTGGGGCAGGGCATGTACCCTGAGACATCCCCAGTGCAGGTCCTGGGGAGGTCTTGTTGTATCGAGCAAACAGCAAAGTGCTGTTCGGGTCTCCTCTCCAGCAATATCTCTGTTAGCTGCGTGTCTCTGGTTCAAAAGGATAATGATGTTTGGTTTAAGGTACAGATCACGCAGGGAAGGGCCTTCCTTCACTGTCTCTTGGCTAACTAGTGTGGACAGGAGCTGCAGAAAGGACATCAGAACCCAGAGTGACTTGGCACAAAGCTGCAGAGTGGCGTCTTAAGGATTGCCAGTGGTGCTGATGGGAATAAGCTCCTTCCCTCGGTCTGGGGCTGTCTCTGTGCTCTCCTGCCTGGCTCCTCTCCTCCTTTGCCCAAGTGCCAGTGGATGTGGTCAGCACAGAGCTCAGGGTATAGATCCAGCCTCTCCCACAGTGCTCCTGCTTGTGCTCTGCCTTGATCCTGAGCCAGGCAGTGCTGGTGTGAGGTCCATGGCTTTGCTGATGTGCCGTTTTTTCTGCATGAAAGGAAGTTTTATTTAGCGTGATGTTAATTGGGTGTTGCCCTTCAAAATATGTCGTGTGATCCTTTAGGTTTGCGAGCTGGATGGGAGAGGAGCGGCTCCCTGACTGCATCTGCAGCACTTACTCTTGTATTTGTAAGAGGGAAGGAAAATTTGGCTTCACATTTTGCCAGCTATAAAGAAAATATTTTGATTCAAGCTCGTGAGTCATCGGAGGTAAAAGGGAGGAAGTCTGAGCACTAGAGCTGCCGATGGCTTCCCGAGCAGCCAAGTCTGAAATACTGTGGTGTGAGGAGCAGCTCGGTCACACCGCGATGCCAGAGCCCCAGTGGGGCAGGTGTGGCACCCCTGGGGTTCCCTGCTGTCCTTGCAGTGAGTGGGGCTGCAGCATCAGCTGTGGAGCTGCACTGAGCCCTTGGCATCGCTGCTGAGCATCCCTCGGCTCCTTCCTGTGCAATGAGCTCTCCCTAAGGATGGGTGACCGCCCTGCAGGTCCCTCCTGGTCTGCACAGGTGTGTTCTCCAGAAAACACGGCCCGTAGGGTTCTTCCATCGTCATTTGTCACCGTGTGAACCAGGCAGGGATGGCCATGGATGGCCTGCCCCCAAAGAAAGGACATGAGCTGGGCTAACCCTGCGGGGCTCCTGCCCTGCTCACAGTCTGTGCTCCCCTGGGAATGCTCGTCACTGCTGTCTGGAGTGCTTGTGAGACGGAGAGGTGTCAGGGGAAGTGTCTTGGCCACTAATAGTTTTTTTTTTCATGCCAGCTAGGGAATATTGCCCTCTGAGAGATCCTGGGCAGGGGCTGAGGCACTGGAGAGCTCGGCCAGCATGAGAAGCCTCTCCCAATTGTCCTCCTTGATGTACCAGTGTTTAAACGATGCTAATTTTCTGTTCGCCTTTCATTTGTTGGATGGCTGCTCGGAAAAGATAATTTTTTCGTTTTCCCTGGGCTTCTGGACGGTTAAAAGGAAGCCGTGTGTCGTGCAAGATGGTTGCAGAAAAAGTGGCTCTTGGAATAAATAAACGTAACGCCTGTAAATCGGAGGCAGTTCAGTGGGAAAGGAGAAAAGGCGAGGCTATCGCTTGGGAACCAGGTGGTGACATCTCTGACTGCCTCCCTTCAAGGTTCCATCTGACAGAAAGGCAAACTCACCCGCGCCTGTAGCACCACTTATTTCCCTCAGCACAGAATTCTGATTATTAATTTGAAACCGTATCAGTGTGCGAGTGATGTGGTGACGTGCAGACAAACAGAATACTTTGGTCTTCTAGGGACTGGCTGCTCGGTATAATTGCGGCTTTAAACAAATTCAGTGGCCGGAAAGCTGTAAAACATTTGCAGGCGAGAGCACGCTTTGAATATTCATCTTCTGTGAGTGTCACCGAGTGACATCTAAGAGTAACTGGGCAGATATGGGTGCCAGGCAAAATAGAGAGTGGGGAGTCTTGCTTGCTGATTTGTATTCTAGATGTAAATCTTAAATTAGTTTGAGATTTTAAAATGGATTTTTAAATGCCAGGCACATAAGAGGCGGAATTGATATTAATATTAATAGGCTTAAAAAGATATTTAATGAAATATTTGTATAATTTAATTTCTTCATAATCAAGTCAGGAAAGTATCAACTGACCACAGGGCTCAGAGACCTCCGTTGTGCCGTCCGTCCGAGGGGTCTCAGGGTGTGGGGCATGACCTGGACCTGCCCTCAGTTTGGGCTGACCCACACCCCAAATGCCACTGGTTTGTGTGACGATCCATACAGAGGGACAAGCTCCACATTGTCCCCTGGGGCTGGAGCTCTCCCCGTGCCAGAGCACGGCGGCAGCGCCGGGAAGGCGCAGTCCCTCGGCAGGGAGCCTTTCTCCAAGCAAACAAGAACTTGGAAGAAGTAAGAGTGGTATCCTGCAGATATAAATAAAACGAGGCCAGTTGCAGGAGGAGGAGGAGATGGGAAAGACTGAAATATTAATGAAGATATAAAGCACTGCACCTACACTGAGAGCAGTGTGATGTTCTTGCTCATCTATTCATGTTGAGCTGGCTGGAGCTTTAAATTTTAAAGCCTGGGTGGAGAAGAGGGGCAAGGTTAGGCAGCTTATTAGAGGCTGTGGTGGTGCTCACAGCCAGCAGAATGGCTCCGAGGGGAAGGAGCCCTCAGTCCCGGGGTTTGGCAATATCCCCGCGGCTCAGGCTGCTTTGGTGGGCATCCCTCCCTCGTGCTGCGGGTCTGGTGCAGCTGCAGGATGGTGCTGCTGGGTGGGATGTCTCTGCTGCTGGAAGCCTGTCTGTGCCAGTGGCCAAGGAGCGAGGGCACGACACCCCAAACAGACTGGGCAGCTTGGAAATCTCAGGGAGGCAAAGGATGGGCGAGTAGATGGCATCTGCCCGGGTGCCGTGGTGATCCGTGGGGCAGTGAGGCAGAAAGGCCATTCCAGGGCTCTGCAGCGAGTGCTGTGGGGCAGCCACGCCATGGGGACCTTGGGGACAGCTGGGGCTGTTCCCTGGGTGGGGCTGCACAGCGGGGAGCTGGTTTTGGGGTGGGTGGCGCGGTCAGGGTGCTCCTCTGCAGGAGCCATCACACTGCAGGAGAGATGCTTCTCTGGCAGCTGCTGCAGGTACCTTTTGGCTGTTTTCCTGTCTGTCCTCTTTTCAGCAAGGAGTTTGCCTCCACCTACAGGAAGCAGAAAGCAAGAAAACCCCCCGTAATCACACAGTACTCTGTGTTAGCCTTCATCTTTCAGAGGAGCATCTCATCCATCTCTGTGCAGCGCACAGCCCTGCTCCTCCAGGTGCTCTGGCAGCCTGAAGGCTTCGTACCTCTCAGGCAGGTTTTAATTCCTCCTTCCTCATAGCCAGGCCTCGACAAGGAAACGTGTGAAAGCTGACAAGCCAATAATTGAATTTTGGGTGCGTTAGCGAGGCTTCTGCTGAGGTTTGTGTTGAAAGACAAAGGAGGTCTTTCCGAGGAGAGCAGTGATGGTGCAGGAAGGTTTGTGGAATCACAGCTTTGGGGAGGGTGCAGTGTTGAGCTGGGGTCAGCGGCCAGAGAATGGCACAGGAAAACAGGAGCAGGAGTGATACCCACGATGGCACACGGAGCAGGCTGGGCAGGGGCCTCAGGGGAGGGAAAGGACTCAAATTTCCTGTTCATATGGACATTCATGTGGAGCCAGCTGCTGGGAAGGCTCTGGCGGTGCCTGCAGTGGGGCTGAGGCTGGGTTGTGCCATATCCGTTCAGTCGCATTCCATATTCAGTTTTGTTTCCCTTTTCTCTGCATGTGAATGCAGAAGAGAAAAAAAACAGAGCTTGGGTGGCTCCTCCAAGGCCTCTCTGCAGGGAACCTTTCAGTTCCCGTTTCACTCCCAAAATGACAAGCGTCTCTCGCTGTCTCCCCTCACAGTGCTGTGTTGAAGTGTTCTGTTCGGGGGCACAATCCTCACGATCCTCACTGGAGTATCAGGATGGTTTTCCAGTGTCAGAGACTTCTGTCTGGGACACCCCAGTACGGAGGGCTCGCAGAATGGGGGAAACTGCGGTGCTGGGCACTTTCGAATATCAGTGTTGCCCTTGCAGGTGCTTTCACAGGACAGCCTTTAGCAGGGTCCTGTGGGTGGGCACAGAGCTCGGTGCTGGCGTTCTCCAGGTGCTCAGGGCCAGAACAAGGAGGGGTCTGGACAGCAGGGAGGGGGTGCCCGCCCTGGCCTGGTGCAGCCCTGGCAGCAGCCTCCTGTCCCTCAGCTCAGGTTGTCCTTGTGTCAGCCACCCATCAATCCATTGTCACACTGCTGGAATTATGGTTGTGTGTGTTGGGTGGATGGTGCCGCATTTGAGTGATGTCCGGGTGAGAGAAATTCCAACCTCTGCATTTTCTGGACGGGATATCTGACGGTAAAGCTGTGGGATGACCTTTATCTTTATGAGCTGAGAGAATTAAGGAGTTCTGTATTTTAGTTTAATTAAGCTATAAGGCATAACAGATGGTGCTTTTCTGGGTGATTATTGAATGTCTCTGCTTTGACTGAAAAGTGCAGTAACACCATGGTCATAAATGTATTGTGATTTGAAATATTTGAGCTGTTGAAGAGCACGTGTAGGTGTCTGTGTGCCTGCATTGCCCACGGGGCACTTGCCCATGGGTGCTGATGTTTCCATCCTGTTTGGCCAAGGTGCTTGGGTGGCGTTGGCCAAGCTGCCACCTCGTGAGAGAGCAGAGTCACCTCTGCACCCCTCAGCAGTTCCCAAGTAGGAGATTCTGCAGGGAAATGTTCTTGTCGTACCAACTGCCCTGAGCAGAGGCGGGTCTGTGCTGCGCTCTTCTAATAAAATTGACAAACAAATTACCCTAGAATTTCCAAAATTACCCTAGAATTTCCAAAATTACATGGATTCAGAAAACCCCCAAACCCCAGCATTCAATCTTTAGAAACATCTCGCGGTAGGAATCGCCAGCCTGATGCGATGGCGTTGGCGGCAGCAGAACGAGGAGGGACCGAGGAGCGCGATGGGCTGGAAACCCAGAGCCACCGCCAGCTCCTGAGTCTGCAGATCAGGTACACCCAGAGCCTCGGAGATGGTGCTGCTCCAATATTTGCATATACATAACCAGGTCAGGCATTAAAGATGCATTGTAGCACGGCTGGTGTGTAGGAAGCCGAGAGGAGCTGAGGTCATGGCAGGTTGATTTGCTGTTTGATTTTTTTTTCCCCCTCTATTACATGAAAACTTTGCATGAATTTGTCTGTGCTGGGTGTTTCTCTGCACGCTGGCAGCTGCCATAGCTACTTCAGATGTTAGAAAGCAGCAGAAGCAAGGAAGAGTGTGGAATTAATTGAGCAAATCTGAGCAGTCCGAGGCTTTTGCAACGGGGTCCGGGCTGTGAATCACAGAATTACAGAATGGATTGGGTTGGAAGGGACTTGAGAGATCATCTCATTCCAACCCTGTGCCCAGGTTGGTCCAAGCAGCCTGGACATTTCCACGGATGGGGCAGCCACAGCTGCTCTGGGCACCTGCGCCAGGGCCTCCCCACCCTCATAGGAAAGAATTTCTTCCCAATATCCTACCTAACCCTGCCCTCTAGCAGTTTAAAACACTTCAGTTGCAGTTTCTCCCACTGCTGCATCATCATCATCATCATCATCCCCTTTTCTTTCCCCTGACTTGTCAGACGTGGGAATTGCTCACAGCCTCTCCCTGAACTTGTGCTTTCTCAGTATTTCAGATCACTGACTAATATGCCTCAATTTTTCTCATTAACGGAGTATTTGAAATGATCAAAATGAAATAGATTCACTTCCTGGCTGTAAAGTTGTTACAAGGATGATCTATGAGAAGTTTTTAACAAAGCCGTAGACTTTTTTGGAGAAAACCTCTCATTTGTCTTGGTCTTGTGCCATTACAAGATGACCTGGGATCATCCTTTAAATCGTGAATTTTGAATTGTGAATTGTGAATTTTGAAAACCAACAATTGTGCAGGAGAGCTCCAAGTTTGGGTTTCAGAGGGCCTTGTCCCTTCTTGACCTTTCTTTCCTCTGGTTTCACGAGCCAGTTCCTTGTCCCCCCTCGTCGCAGGGTGGTCACCTGTGGTGGGACGCTGTCCCCCACGCTCACAGGGTCCCCCCACGCCGTGGCCAGACCCCCATGGGCTCGGGGAGCACTCCCCCCGCCCGGAGCTGCCATCCTGGGCGCTCCATTTCGGAACTGCACAGCACAATGAGAACCCTGGGCTGTGGATGAGCTGGCACCGTGCCATTTTCGGAGACAATGTCCCACTTAAATAGCCTGGATTGGGCTGAGAAGAATAATTGCTGCTATGAAATAATTTTGCAATTACCGCTGTAATTAAGGGCAGTTTGTTAATGAAAGTGCTCGGTGAGTAATGGCTGCAGGGCACTCCATCCCGCGGCCCCGTGCCCGGCGCGGGGACGGCTGGGGACGCGGGGACACAGCTGTCGCTCGCAGGATGGATGTAAATACCCGCCACGGCTGGTGATGAAGTGCCGTCATTACCCCCCTGCCCTGCGGGAGCTGGTCAGACAAGGAAAAATAAACTTAAAATATGATGGCGAGCGCTGTGGCTGCCGAGGGCCCCTTCTCCCGGCCGTGTTAATGGGATATGCAGATGCCCTTACCCAGCTGATCCATCGTGCAATTCCGAGCCTCCGAAGCCATTTGTCAGGAATATGAACTTCAGGCTGCGTTTTTGTCACTTTACTTGTTTTTGAGCTTGTTTTCCACATCGTGTTTGCTTTTAGAACACAAATCCTCGCAGATTTTTCCTTTGTATAGCTTAAAAAAAATTGCTGTTAGGAAACGTTGCCCTGTTTGTGTGTTTGAGCGCTGGCTGCAGACCCTGGCACAGCGTGTTTGCCGGGAAGCAGTCTTGGAAATCCTTTGGTGTGTTCAGGGCAGGAATTAAACTAACAGAGCATTTTAAGAGGCTGGAGGAGGCAGCTGGTGATGAACACATCCCTGGGCTGAGGCTCTTTGAGGGCTTCCTGAAGCCAATATTGTAGAAGTGTATGGAATCACTTAGGTTGGAAAAGACCTGTAGGATCATTGACTCCAACCATTTCCCCAGCGCTGCCAAGTCCACCAGGAGCCTGTCTGACCATGTCAGCGCTGGCATTCTCAGAGGAGTCACTTTCGGGAGCCTCCCATGTTTTCTGTGTGACCCAAACCGTTGGTGTTTATGGCTTTTGGGTTTGTGGGGCTCCCAATCAGATTTTCCAGCATGGGAGATGAGGTGGAGTTGGGCCTCTCATTGTCCCTAGGAGGGAGTGGCTTTCCCGAGGTACCAAATACTCACTCTGCTGATGTCTGGGTGCCAGGCTGGCACTGAGCGAGCCAAATTCCCAGCAAATTTCAATTCCAACTGCTGAAGGGCTTTCTGCAGAAGGTCAGGGCCCTTGGCTTATCCCAGTGGGAGCAGAGGTGAGGGAACCTGTGTGAAGAGGGGAGCGGGGCAGGTTTCAGGTGTGCCGAAGAGCAAGGAGGCACCGTCACCGCACGCAGGGGGTGTTTTGTGTGGAGGAGGACTGGTGGCACTTGTCCCCATCCCTCTGCTCCATGGCCACAGGGCAGGACAGGGCTGCCACAGCAGCAGCCAGCCTTCTGCAGAGCGAGGAAAGGCTTTCGTTGGCGCCGCTTGTTAGAGGTGGAAGGATGTTTTTGTGCCCAGCACATCACTGGGTAGCGGTGCCTCTTGTTTTAATTGGATTTGCAGCCTACTGAAGAGCTGTGATTTACAACAGCTGCTCAAATATGCACAGCGAGGTCTTGGGGACTGCTGAGGTGTTCATCTGACCATCAGCGGAAAATAATTCCGGCCCCGCGCGTTCCGTTTGCTCCGACTGAGCTCCGTGGAGTGCGCGGGGAGCGCCGAGGGCTGCGCTCCCACCTCGGCCGTCCCTGGATCCCACCGTCCGTGCGGGAACGCCGGCGTGGATGCAAGGAAGCAGCCTGTCTGCCTGTACACGAGGCTTGTCAAAGGTTTTATAGATCTCCATAATGAAGATGGATCAGGTTCATTCTCGTTGCCAGTTGCTCTATCAAAATAGCACTAATTACCGCAGCCGCACGTGCCGCGCGCTGCCATCTTCCTCCTTGGAGCTTAAAGCACGTCTTGTGCCGCTCACAATAGATAAAATGAGGCAACTTTTCCCCTTCTATTTTTGGAAAAGTAGTTAGTAAAGGAGAAGGAAATTGATTTTGGTGTCAGAAAGGACATTTCTGACAGGAGCATACTTTGAAATGATTCAAGGCATCTGTTTCTGTTGCAGACACCCAACGCTGCTTAGAGCAGTACCTAAATTAAACTGTTTAAGATGTCAGCTCTGGGTACGAAGGCAATTTACATCCCGGTAGCACGGTTGGAATTTTTATCGTGTAATGAACTTTCTCGCTCAGTTTACGAACAAAGCCTCTCCCACAGTAACTATTTTTGTAGAACGTACAGATCCTCAGGTGAGGGATTGATGTTCATGTTGGGAATGGATGAGGTAGGGTGTGAAGGCTGTCTTCATGATGGCTGGCTTTGGGACATCAGTTTGGTGGCCTTTCTCTTGTAATCTTGATTATCGCGTGGTTAAACCCTGGGGGAAGCATTCCTCCTTGCTGCCAGGGGTCTGCCCCATCCCCTGTGCTCTGCGGAGGGTCTGCAGAGAGATCACCTCTCAAGGTGAACATGAAATTAATATGGAAGACTTCTAGAGCTCTACAATTAAAAGGTCTTTTACTTTCCCCACTTCAGAACAGATCTGGCGGTTTATTGCCGGAGCCTTGGCTCCCAGCCTGGCTGACCTTGGATCTGTGCCTTTTAACTATCAGCGGGGTTTCTTGTGCGCTGTTGTGGCCTTTTATGCAAAGAACAAGCCCCTATTGTGGCCACCAGCTTTGCTAAAGCATTTGTGATGCTCGGAGGATGCCAGCCAGGGTGGGAGGCTTGATTTTGCCTTTCACGTGCATCTCTCAGTCAGTGCTTATTGTGCCCGTGAGGTGGCTGGGAATGTAGGGACCTTTGTTGATATAGATATTTAACTTTTTGAGCTCTTCCTAATGAATTGGGGCAGGTGAGGGGCCCAAGGAAACGCAGGCTGTGTTTGCCTCTTGCAGTCTGGGACTTCAGTGTGTGGTTCCTTCAGCTTTCACACTCCCAGCTCTGACACCTTTGGCAAATGGTCCAGCGATGGCAGCAAGGCTGATCCAATCCCCTCAGAATCAGCTTTATGTGCTTGAGTTCCAGCCTTGGCTGCTCAAGCAGAGCATCTGGATGGCCGTGAAAATCCTGGGTATGGTCTCAAAAAGGGGCATTGCACGTGGTGCTGCTGTTTGGGGCACGTCAGCAGCTCTGCACTGACACTATTTAGGTGTTCCTTCGCCCGGAGGTAATTTTCAATCAAATTGAGTTGTCTGCTTAAGGGGAGAATCAACGCCCGACTGCCAAGATGAGGAGCATGTTGGAGGGGTCGTGGGTGCCATGTCATTATCGCTTGTATTAGTTTATATTGGCTGAAAGGATGAAAGGGGAAACAGGAATATTGACTTATGTTACTTCATATTGAATTAGCATCCCTTTGCAAAGGGCTTCTGGCTTAACTTGGATCTGTGAATAGTTTCTGTTCAGCAGAGACGGGGAGGTTTTGGAGCAGGGATGTGTCTGTCCCTTCCCACTGCCTCTTCCTGGCTTTCCTGGGTGTCTTGAGCTCAGTGAGACCTCACCGCGCTGTAACTGAGCGCAGTTTGTTTAAGCTTTGACTTCAAACAGTGGATTACCTTTTATCACATTATATAATGAATTATTGATCCACCAATTGTGAATATTCCGGGCAAGGCGCGCTGATGGAGGCTGCTGCCGGCGGATCCAGCCCTGCCCTCGGCTGAGCAGGGTCTCTCGTGTCCCAGGCTCACACTGCCGTGCCTCAGACCAAAGACAGGTCCTTGGGCATCGTCCTTGGAACGTGGCTCCACAGGCACAGCTTCTCAGCCACCCCTCAGGCTGTCATAGCTCTCCCTGAAATCAGCGCCGCTGCTGCTGCTGGGAAGGGAGAGGGGAGATGTGAGAGCTGACGATGTCAGTGGGCAAGATTTTGGTCTGGATGGGGAGATCTCTGCACCGTGGCACCCTAGGTCAGTCCTGGAGCTTCCTAGGGCCTTTACTCCTCGGAAATGCAGATTTTCTCTGTGTTTGCTGATGCCAAAGGAACCATAATTTGTGTTTATTGAGTTGTTGGTGTTGAGGTGATGCATTGTGCTGACTTTGTGTGCTATTCCGAATCTCAGCCTCACCAGGCAGCTGTAGGTGAGCAAACCTCTTGAGGGATCAATTCTGACTTCAGGACCTGTTCCCTGGGGCACTGAGGGAGCTGGCAGAGACTGGAACACACATTTCCATTGTCCTGCCTGTGTGGAGGACAGAGATAAAGCAGAAACATGGGTAGTGCTGGCTGCAGGCTGCCCGGACAGAGGTGTCGAGGAGATGTTTGCACTGAGAGAGACATACAGCGCATGAAGAAGAGTGCTGGGCTCTGCTCACCATCTGTGAGTGCAGCAGATACCATCGCTGGGAGCAGAAAGGGTTTTCAGGCTGTGAGATGAGTTTCTGATTGTTTTGCTCCGTGCACACTCGGCGGGGCCGCTGCCGTCTTTGGCATTCCGGCGGCATGGCTCTGGCTGCATCAATCGATCCCCGCCTGCCGTATTGACAGGCAGCTCCAATAGTTCTCATCTGGAGAAGTGCAGCATGGATAATTAAGCAATGCACTCTGCAAGTTGGTGATCAGCTTCTCGTGGAGGACCAGTAATGAATAAAAAGTACATTAAGTAAATTAAACTCTTGATGCCTGTAGGTCTGTAACTGCAGAGTTGCCTTTCTGAAATTCATTACAGTTTATAGGAGTTCTGTTAATCAAGAGACTCCTGCAGAAAACATTCTGGGAATTAAAGTTTCTTTTATTTGTGTTGTTCAGGACAGAGACAAGTGATGTTGCTGCTGCTCCTCCCTCTGAATATTGAACTGGATGCTGAACCTGAGTGCACTGAATGTGGAAAAATCAAATTCAGGCAGTTAAACGGTCTTGCCCCCCAACCAAAAATATATATGCAGAAAACCTTGTATAATGGGACTTTCTGTTGTTTGCTGGTGACATCTTAGAACAGACAGCCAGGCTGATGGGCTCGGTGTCTCTAAGCCAACCATCTTTGCATTTCTTGGTCTGTGCATGGAGTATCGGCCTCTCAGCAGTGTCTGTCCCGTGCTGGATGGCCACGTGCATTCGGTGTGTTTAGATTTCTTCTTCTGGAGCACCGAATCTCTGTTACATTCTGCAAATGAAGAGAGCGCCCGGCTGAGCAGGTGCCCTTCTTAGTGTCCAGATGTAGAAACGTTCTCCAGCGACATGAGCACGCCGCAGAAACCATGTTTGCTCTCTAAACTTTTTTTTGCGAGCGGCTGCCAACTGCACGCTTGGATGGGAGCCATTTATTTGTAGCACAGTCAATCTTCCCTTAAAGAAAACCACCAGTGAATTAGCTTTTGCATAGTGTTTCAATCAAAGCATTTGATCCTTGTTTCTGCGAGATAATCCTAAGAACTTCTTATTTGGAGAATAGAAGACCGTGATGGATTTAATTCATAAAGGGAAGCAGCCGTAAGGAATGTAAATGTAAGAGGCTGATAAGGTAGGATTTCCTAGTTGCTATGACAACCCCTGGGTCATGAGCCTGAGAAAATATAAAGTAAGTCCTGGAGCTGTGAAGATGATTATAAAATTTAACTGTCATTCTTCATTTGGAGTTGATGGCAAACATTATTTACTTAAGTTTATCTCCAGGCAGGCGAGGATCCTTTCTTCCTCCCTTAAATCGGAGCCTCGGATCACAAATGAACGTGTTGTGCGCGGCCGACATTATAAGGCGAAGCCGCTATTTATTATTCTAACCAGACAATTTGCACGGAATATCCCTGTAGATTCGGTCACTCTCGTACAGAAGCGGAGCTTTTATCCGGCGTATCCCTGATAAAAGGCTCCCTGCCGCCGCTCAGTGCCGGGGGATGTTCCCGGGGGGGAGTGCCATGCTGAGGATGGCTCCCCACCCCAGGGATGCCCTGATCTGTTCTTACCCCGGAATCCTGTGTTTGGCTTCCGTAGGGGAAGGGATGCTCAAACCTGGTTATTTGCTGAGCCTGTGCCCTGTCCTGCTGCCTGGTGGGCTCTCCCCTGCCCGCAGGAGGGAACGGGGAGCCCCGGCAGCCTCCGCACTCCCCACGCACATTTCTGTCTCGGCATCCGCTCCCACCTCAGCCGCGGGAGCTTGGCTTCATCTTCTGCTCTTTGTTGTTGCTGTCCTCCAGTTTCAGACCAGCAGCTGAATCCTTTTCCAGCCCGTAAAGGTTTTGTGGTGTCGGGGGCTGCGAGAGCAGTCCCAGCTGGGACAGAGCGAAGCATCAATATCCCTGCGCGAGCCGCTGACGTTCCCGGGATTAACAGATCCCAGAGTTGGGCAGCTGGGGGTGTGGCAGTGGCAGAGCCCGCAGCTGCCAGTCCCCCGCTGTCCCAGATACCCAACTGCTGCAGAAAGGTGGATTAGTTCTTTAACAGCCTGTCTTAAAGCTCTGCTCCCGATGGAAATCAGGGAGTTCTGGCTTTCAACAGCACCTTCTGTACTGATCGGTTCTCTACACACTTAGAGGGGGTTTCAGCTATTCCTGATGTCATATAATTAGAAAAATACATACGTAATGAGCAGTTGTATGTGTACTCTGAGGGTCAGCCATGTCCCTTGGCAGTGGCCTCTGGCCTTTGAGGAAAGGTAGGAGAAAAAATTCTTGCAGATACTTAAAGGATGTTCCAGCTCCAGTATCAGAATGTCTGACTTGAGCACTAAAAGTCATTCAGCACCTCTCTCTGAACTTTATTTTACTGCATTTGGAAGACTTTTCTCTCACTGCTCAGTGCACTCGAGGGGATGAAAAGGGAAGTCACTGGATTCAAAGAGTCCACGTGCAGCAAATGCCTTTTGAGGCTTTTCACTGGCTGCAGGATTTAGTGCGATGCTATTTTCGAGTCCACTCTCACAATTTCGGTTGGGAAACTCTTTCACCTTTGCAGCTTTCATCCCAAAATGATGCTGGTGCAGGTGAGCTGGCAGGTTATGGTGAGGATCAGGGTTTGTAGCCATTATTGAAGAGAAGTAGTTCTTGTGCAAATGGAACAGAGCATTATCACTGTGCTGAGAAAACCAGAAGCCATTGCCTCCCAAATCTTCAGTGTTCTCTGTTTTTATTTTTGGTAGCCAGAGTAGGCTGAGCCTCGGCAGCAGCCGAGCACAGTCTGGAGAAGGCATTCATCCTTGGACCTTCCCTGAGCAGGCATTGGGGTGTGGTTGTGTTTCTTCATGCACTATTTAGTCATTCAAGGCCACGTTTCGGGAAAGTACATCAAAAGGTCTGGTCCAAAAGGCTTCCCCAGGACACACCACTGTGCTGGAGCTCTGAAGCACAACAGAGGATGAAGCGTTGGAGCATAACAGGGCTGATGAACACAAAAGAGCATTTTTATTTGGTTTCTCATCAGTTCTTCGTAAGCGTTGCAGTGTCTGTACATTGATTGGAGATTTAGCCCTACTGCCCTTGTTATCCCTAGTTTAAGATGTAAAGTGCTTTTTTTGCAAGTGTGGAGGCAAAAGGCTTTTGAGTTAATTAAATCTGTGAAGAAATGAGCTGTGAGCTGAGCATTGTAGTCAGCCCTTTCCAACCTGAGCCTGGACCCCACGGTGCTGGCCACTCGCTGTCAGAGTGCCGATACCTGCCAGCATTCAGGTAGCATCAGATCCCTCTATAAAATGGAGATTTCAAGCAGCTTGCAGGAGGCTGTGCATGTAAACCTAAGCCAGAAATAGCTGCTCTGACAAAGACTGACAGGTACGTGCCATTCTCTTCATCTGGCACATGCTGTCGGCGGTGCCGCTACGGGAGCTGGCAGCAGCCTTGCAGTGGTGGGTGGCAAACAAAGGCTGCTCTCAGAAATATTTTCCAGACAAAGTTAGGATTAAAAGCACAGAGCCGATATAAAATACCAATGATAACGATATGGATGAAGGGAATTGCTGGCAACACACAACTAAACTGAAATCTGTAAAATGAGGCTTTTTCTTTTGTGCTGAGTTTTCCAGCATTGCTTTCGCACAGGGTGGATTGCCTGTGATCTCCTCTGCCTCCTGCAATGGATAGAGCGACTGGGATCAATAATTCATGGACATATGGAGCGGCGTTAGCTCTGGAGACGAGGTTGCTCAATGGCTTGGGGAAGATGCTGATGCTGCTGGTCGGCCTCAGCCGAGCGTGGTCGTTCCGTGCTCACCTCTGCCCGCAGCCCTTGACTCATCTTTGACTCACCTCCAGAGCACCGGGGGTGGAGAGAATCGCAGTCATCTGCCAGATCCCCTTCAAGAGCTCCCACAACTCCGTGCAAATGTAGTCGTTCCCCTCCCACAGCTCCTTACGCTGCCTTGGGCTGCACCCGCGCCGCTCATCAGCGCCGCAATGGTGTTGGTCCTGATGGCTCAGCAGAGCCCACTCACCGCCCTCCTCCACAGGCAGAGCCGAGGGAGGGCTGCTACTACCTTCCCATTTTTGGTGATAGGAGGAATACGGGGTATTTTTACAGAATCTGCTTGTTAGCACAGCCCGGGTGGACCAGGATGGTCTTCCCTTCACTCTCCCGTACACATGTACAAGGTGAACAGCTGCAATTCAAGGTGCTCTCCTGCTTTCCAGCCTGGTATGCCCTGACAGGATAAGGTTTTCCAGGAGATGGTGATGGTGATCTCATGCCTCAGGAGCCTTGGTCATCTCCAGGCTGAAGGATGGTTTTTGGGGCAGCATGAGCCCCTTCTCGAGCTGATTTGTTAGGCAGAGGAACCGTCAGGCTGGCTGGAGATGCGGGAGCGTTTCTGGCCAAAATGAAGTTGGGCAGCGATGGGTGTGGGTGGAATCCCATGCTGACATTTCAGATACCTTCAGCAGAAATCAGAGGTAATTGCAGAGCAGCCATGGTAAATGTCGTGGGCTCTGCTCCTGTGAGAGCTGGAGCTGTGCAACGAGTGGGCAAAGAGCGCACGAGCAATGAAGGTTGCTACGAGTAAGTACAGGAGTTGAAGATCAACCTCTCCTCCCCTTGCTAACATCTGTTGCTGCCAAAATGTAGCAATTGTCTTAAATACAATTTGCTTTTCAAGCAAATCCTCTTCAAACCTCTTTGTGGGTGTGTACTGTGTTGTAGGAGATGGTAACTCTGTTCCTTTATCTCCATGCCTTGGATGGGAGCACAGGTCAGCATCCCCAGCCCTAAAGTGGCTTTTTGGGATGCTTCTGGTTTGGGTTTGGCAGTCTGGAGTAGTTAAAAATGGACAGGGATTGAAAAAAGGTGTGCTGTGATCTCCCCTGAGGGCTCCACAAGTCCTCCAGGTTGTGCTCAGCTTCACTTCCTCGTGTCTTCCAACTTGACTCCAGTTTTGATTTGTATTTTTGGAGATGTTGAGAAAGGTTTGGAGAGGACAGGTCATGTTCTTATTGTCAAATTTCTTAGCTTTGTATTGTCTTCGTACATACTGTCTACTATTAAAAATTCCCATTGGAGAGGCCAGTATCATGCTGATAAAGGGTTGGCAAAGTTGGGGACAGGACTGGCATCCAGCACTCCTGCGGTGACAGACACCATTTTTCACTGAAGTTTTGCTTTTCCCGATTTGCCCATTGAGTAGGCTCCAGACCCTCAGCAGGACCAGAACCAGAACAGCTGTGGCAGCTTTAGGGGACTGCTGGAAAAGCCTGTTAGGATGGTACAAAAGCTGTGTTTAATTTATGGAAAAGAAGGGAGGGTAACGCATGAGAGTCAGAAATTGGCTGTTCTCTTTGTAAGTGAAAGGTCACGTTACCGAGCACGGCAGGGTGGATTTGTGAAAAACGAGCTCTGTTTGCGAGGAATTAGAATGAGTAGCTGATTTTTTATTTTTTTTCCCACTTGTGACCTTTAAAGATGCTGCTCCTAGATTGATAAGCAGGCTGATGCTTTTAGCAACCCGATCCTCCATTTCCCTCTCGCAGAAGGACGATCTGTCAAACGCCATGGGTGTCACTCGCAGAAAACCTTCCTCGCTGTAACCCCAGGGGGAAGGAGGGATGTGGCGGCGGGACCTGAGCTGACAAACAAGGAAAATTCAGCTTTGTCTTCAATGAGTAAAGACCTGCATTTCCTGTGGTCTGGAGCCTCTGGCCAAGGACTTTCTTTACGTCCTTTTCCCAGTCAGTTCTTTTCCCTTTTCCCCTGTCCTTGGCAGGGTCGCAGTGCTCTGTCTGGTGGGACAGAGGGAATGGCTCGGGGACAGTGGCTTTGCCCCCTGAGCCAGGAGAGCTGCTTTCCCCATCGTGGTGTTGAGGAGGTGCATTTTGGGCTGGGACACGATGGTTTGGAGAGCCCCGTGCGCTCTGCAGGTGGCACACAGTACCTGTGACACCTCAGCACGTCTTACGTGAGTTGTGTTTGATGACAAACAATGGCAGCAGAAGGTGTGCTGAACTCAGGAAAATCCTTTTCTAGCGGTGGACAGCAGCTCCGTGTCTCCAGGTGTGCCAAAGTGTCCTGGGGACACAGAGGAAGCTCCTGGTGCGGCACCCAGCGCTGGCTTTCCGAGCTTGGCAGTGTCCCTGAGAGGCTTCACTGTGTTTATTTTGTTCCTAGAGTGCCGCTGGCACCGGAGCGCTGTGGCTGCAGGCACCGTGGGTAGGGCAGTCCTGAGGCAGCACTGTCCTGTGGGTAGGGCAGTCCTGATGGCACAGAGGATGCTCGGCTGTCCTGGCAGGAGCAGGATTCTTACAGGGTGACAATTCGCTGCAGAGAAATCGGTGCTTTTCTGGCGATGCTGCCTCCCGGTGCCCTTGGTCATCCCTTCCAGTTCAGGCAGAAACTGGAACATGTGGCTCTGGTCCAAGCCCTGCTCTGAGTGCTCTAAGCCACGTGAGGGCTGTTAATGTGGATAATTCCTCTGTGTCATTTGGTTGCCCATTACTGGGGCAGTGTTGGTGCACATGTAATTCTCTTGCCGCAGTTCTGAGGCTCTTTCTGACCTGTTTCTCTGTTCTCTGTTGTCGCTTTGCCTCTGTGATGTTGGAGATCTCACCCATAAGGTGTTTTTCCGTGCTGTAACAGGTGTTGGTCTGCTGTGAGGAAGAGCTGACAGGCTGCCCCATGACCCTGCCCATCCACACTGCTCGAATTGCCCTGAGTTTGGCACATCTGGCCGCTGCCCTGGCAGGCAATGTCCCTTCAGCTGGGCGTTCATTGACCCTGCCCTGTTTTAAGATGCTCCGACTGCTTTTTCCCTATGGACAGAAGGTGCTTTCATGGTTTCACTTGGGCAAAACTTAAGCGCAGGTGCTGAATTTTTTTCTAGGTCCTGTGTGGGGCACGAAAGGTAAAAGGCTCTGCCAAGGCTTGAAGCTCGTTCGCTGCAAGGGGAGCTGGCCCAAGGCAGTGGTGACAGCGTCTCTATTTTACAGTGTCCCTTTGTGAGTGCCGCCCTTACATAAGCACGATGCCGCAGCAACACGATGGAAATCTCGTCAGGCCGGCCAAGTTCCCTGGTTCGCAGCCAGACATCTGGGATTGGGGTTTTCATGGCATTCTTCAGTAGCATGAGGAGCCTCATAAAGCAGCTTCTCTGGGGTATTGTGCCGGGAGCCGCATTCCCAAGCAATTACAGCCGGGGCTGCAGCAGTAATGAGCCCTCGCTTTGGGAAGGGACAGCAAGACAAAAGGGAAACGTTCAATGGAAGCTGCGAAGCCTTTGAACGTGAATAGCTGCGGGCTCGTTAATTGGGATCACCATTGGGAACATTCCCTGTTCCCTCCGGCCCTGGCAGAGTGACCAGGCTCCGGCCGGGGAGAGGGCTGGCAGCGAGGGAAGAGGGCTGAGAAGCTGTGGCTCTTTGGGGTTTCACCATTAATGATTTCTGGCGATGGGGATGAGGTGCGATTGAGCTCTTTTCAGAGCAGGAAAGTGCTGCGAGCGGTGTTCTCAGCCGAGCGAGTCTCAGTGTGGCAAAACGCTCAGCCGCTGCTTCGGAAGGTTTTGATTCCTCAGCCCCCAGCACCATCCTCAGTAGGATGGGGTGGCAGGAGATGGAGGAGCTGCTCTGACCGAGCTGCTCGTTCCCAAAGATGCTCACTCCAGAGGGTCTTTGGGAAGCAGCCATGGGATGGTGGGTGCAGGACAGCTGGTGACAGGCACAGTGTCATGCAGGCAGGTGCTGTCCTCGTGGCCGAGCTGCCATTTATTTACTAACCTGGGATTTGTACTGGAGTGTTTCAAAGCTCTTCCCTGTTTTGAATGTTTCCTCTAGAGCTTGGTAGGTTCCAAATAAGTAGTGAAATTTGAGTAAGAACTGCCTTGGCTTCTGCAGTGAGTTGCTGCCGAGGCTGCTCGGAGGTGGGCGGCTCGTGTCTGTGTGGGTAACTTGCCTATCAGAGAACATTTTGTTGATGTTTGTTTGAAAGACAAACCAAAAACCCTCTGAGCCATAGAGAAACTCTTGTCCCTCGGATTTTGAGTAAGACAAGCAGGTACAGCGTGGATTGTGACTCAGTCTGGAGGCACAGCACCAGCGTGGAGCCCATAGTGACATTGTGTGTCCTCGAGTCTCCACCAGGATCTGCCAGTTTGGGGTAAATCAGCGCAAACTTGCAGTTTCCTCAGGGAAAATAGCTGGTGCAAGGTTCAGGGAGCCAGTGCTTCCCATCCTGCAAGCCAGCACTCCCGAACGCTCTGGTTGGCAGTGCCAGGACAGACTCCTGGGCTCACCGCACGTGGTTCCACTCTGTCGTGCCGTTTGCAGTTGAGACTGACAAGTTTAATTCCTTGTATTGCATTTCAGATGGAAAGGAATAGTATGGCAGATGAATTTCCTTCTTTTCTGATTCCCTCCCCCCGTTTGATTGCGCTATTGTTTCTTTGGGCGCATTAAAATAGAATTTGACTGGAGTCGTTATCCGCTGTCCCCGCGTGTAATCCGCTTGCAGAGCCCTCCGCTTTGTGCAGCGGCGTTTTTGCTAATGAGCAGAATGTAATTCGGTTTTTTGGGAAATTACATGAAACGGCATACCCATAAAGCCTTCAGATTCAAGATGGCTTGTTTTGTTCTCACAACCAGCCCGAGCTCCTAAGCCGTTCGTCGCTGCCGCGGGGTATCCACGGCGAGGATTCAGCCCCAGCTGGAGAAGAACCTGTTGTGCTCCAGATCCATTGCCATGCACACTGCTTAGATCCCTGCGCTCAGGGTCTGAGAGCAGGACGAGCTGCTCCCGAATTAAGTACAGGCAGGAGGAAAAGGAAATTTTGCTGGCTGAAGTCACCTGCCTCACATGGTGGGTGTTGAGCATATGGTGTCTATGTCAAAGCATTTTCCCACAGAACTTGAGTGTTTTATCTCATCAGCTGAGCTTAATGCATTCCATTCACAGGATGGTTATCCCAGGGTAATGATTCCACGGCGCAGCACGAGGAGGTGAGCTGAGGGAGGGTGCTGGAGCTCAGGGCGAGTTGTTGGTGTTAATTCCGAGGCAGAACGCAGCGAGAGCCTGGCTCCAGTGATTGATGACACCCGTGCTCTCCAGAGTAGCTGCCTGCCTGCAAACCCTTCAGTAACACACAGCCCTGGCAGGTTTAGCAAAAAAAATAATCCCCAACCCAAAAGCACCTTCACTACAGGATCTGCCCAAGTGGCTCCTCAGCAAAAATCCTTTTAACGTTTATAAACCATTTTTAAAAGCCAGCCTGAGCCAGACTGTCGTTTCAGTGCCTTGCTAGAAAAATACCCATGAGGAATTGTCCTTCGTTTGTCGCTCCAAAATGCGGTGTGTCATCCAGTTCGGTGAGAGCAGCATTTACTGGAGAATCAGGGTTCTGGACAGACTGTGCCCTGAGTTAGAGCAGGTTTTGTAAAGTGGTTTTAAATGCAAGTGATTAAGGGGAGGATTTCTCTTGCTCTCGGGTGCAAATGCAGCTCCTGATTAAAAGTCAGCTGCTGAAATCTTAAATTTTCACAACGGCACTGCTGAGTTATTTATTGTGGAGCATTTCCATTGAAAATGAGCCTTGTTTTAAATATCCTACCCTTGATGTGCTGAGTGCGAGGGGGCCAGGCTTACAGTTCATGAAAACTTGGCAAAAACAAGCAGATCTCTTCAAACTGTTGGGGTTTGAGAAGAGAACTGTGAAGAATGTGTCTAATTGAAACTGTTCTTTCAAGAAATGCTAAGCAAATGTCTGGTAGATTTTCAGCTGCTGTTGGCAACATCTGTAAAAGGTCTCATGTCTCCTGTGACATGGCAGCAGGAGGGTTGGAGCCTGCCTGGCTTTGATGGTTGGAGTGTGTTTTTATTTGAAATACACTTAGTGTGTGTACAAATAGAAAGAAGGGAGGCTGTTGGTGTCTGATCGCGTGGTTCCACCTGCAGCGGTGCTCGCTGCCAGCCTCGTGCTGGGGCACTGAGCCCCTTGGCCCGGGGAGCCACCAGCCCTGCGCTGCCCACAGCTCCCTCGGGGGCGTGAGACAGAGGGTTTGTCCAAAATTACAGCCACAAAATGGTGTGTGATTTTTCTGGGGGCTCCCTGTGTCGCCCAGGTTTGTGCCCAGGAGGACACGGGAGAGCAGGACCAGGCTGGAAAGCTGCGTTTGGGATGTGAGCAGTGCCCCCCAGCCCCAAATCCCTTCCCTGTGCCCACCCTGGGCTCCCCAGAGTGTTCCAGAGTTCTCTGCAGCACTGTGGGGGCACTGAGGGCTGTTGGCAGCTTGGCACATTGAGGAACTTTGCCACTGGTGGCTGCAGACCATCTAATCCTGGCTAAAAGCAGCAAAGCCGCCATGGGGCCAGGCGTGGCGAGAGCCTGCAGGGGTTTGAGGTGCTTTGTAATCCTGGGCACATCGGGAAGGAGAGGCTTTATTTAATTCTAATAATGGCAGAGATAATGTTGGCTTTGTGATAGTCCTGGGCACAGCTGTTCCGCAATATCCACGGCGGCGCATGCTGTGAATGGCTAGCAAGGTATCGAGCCCCCAGGATGTTTTCCTTGCTTTTCAGTGCCTGGATGGATTGCATTGGTTTATTGGAAGAGCGCTGACTTTGTGCTTGCAGTAATTAATTCCCTTTTCCGGGCTGGGGGAAGGTTGGCTATAATTTCCTGCATTCTTTTATCATAAGGCCAAAGGAGAAGCTCAGAATAGCGAGCAGAGAGGAACGCTGCATACATGCATTTTAAATTTAGTTTCAAGCAGTTAAGAAGACGGATTTTTGGTGGAGTGGCCTCTCTGTGTTTGCAGTTTTCAAACAAGGTGACCTGGAGGATCAGTGCTGGATGTAGTGTCCATTTCCAAAATCGCTGGCTGTACTGCTCACTCCAGCTCACCTGTAAATCCATACTCCCTTCAGGGCACTGCAGTGGGCTGGAGATGAGGAGTTTGTTTCCCTGCTGGTAGGTCTGACACCGCCTGTGGACAGGTGGAGGGTTGTTGAGGGGGAGTGCAGGTGTGTGCTGACCAAAATTCATTTGTCTCTGAGCTTGGAAATGTGGATGAGCAGCGCAGTGTGTCCTCCTGCTCTCCCCGTGCCTGCCCCGATCCTAAGGACATCCTTGTGCAGACTTCCCCCAGGCAGGAGAGAACATAGGAGATGGAAAATACTTGCTTGAGAACAAGGGGAGGAAAAAGTGGGGGGGAAAGAATGAATTTTTGGGGTATTTTCACTGATTTTGGGGGTTTTTCATAAAACGGCGAGCGCTGTGTGGCTCTCTCGTGTCACCTTTGCTTTGTAGTCGCTGCTGTTCCCAGCACATGTCCCACTGGAATGGTTTCTACAGACAGGCAGCGAGGGAAGGCGTGTAAGGTGAAGGGGTGGGGTGGGGATCGCTCGAGTTGTGGCCAAACCCTGACGGTAACACGTGTGCCGGATCCAGAGGGAGCTGCAGACAGTCCCGTGGCTGCTCCCCATGGTCCCTGGCTGCCATCTGGGTCCCAGGGCATGGCACAGCCCGGGATGGTCCCGGCAGGGTCCCGAGGCGATGTTTGGGCATCGCTGGGTTCTGCAGCGCTGCCCTGCTCCGCTCTGCTCCCCAAAGCCCTGCGCTGCTGTTGCCTTGCCAACACGGTGCGAGGAGATGTCGGAGCAGAGCTGGGGCGGCGGGGAGAGGAGGAGGAGGAGGAGGAGGAGGAGAGAACCTCACCGCCCAAAAACACCCCTCTGCACCACGGCGGGGAGGGAGAATTAATAACACTTGCGGAGGCATTCAACGTTCACTCCTTGCTACTTCTGAGATGGTACAACAGCATAATTTTTTAATGATGGGTAATGATGAAACATCAATTTCAAATCTGTTTTTCTGCCTGGTGCCTGAAGCTGCAGCGTCAGGCTCGGCGCAGGCAACCGGGTGCCCAGATCCCTATTGATGGAGCCGGTGCTTGCCGTGTGGATATCAAGGAGGAGCAGTAAATTGAAAATTGCTTCTAAATGGGCTCAGTTTGACTGTTTTAATGCTTCTCGGGAGAACACAAGAAATGTTGAGATTTTAAAATAGAAGCGGCACGGCGGTGCCTGGTGATGTGCGTGCTGGTGTTTGTCTTTCTTTACAGTTCGTGTCCCTTTGGTGGCGGCTCAGAGACGCCTCACCTGAAAGCAGGAATGAGGTGCCATTCATCTCAGCCTTCCCACCTGCAGGACACTGGGACAGGGCTGTGGGGACAGCTGTGAGCCTGCTGGGCAGCCCAGGTGCTGTGACAGGGACAGTGTCCCCAGGGAGGAGCAGTGGCACTGTCCTGCCCGCACCATAAATCCCCTCAGCCGTGAGCTTTGGCGTTCCCTGTGCTCCCTTCTGCCTGAGTTGCCTTTGGGGCTCTCCAGGACCCCCTCCCCAAACATTGGTGCATGATGGCTACACGCTGCCCATCCTGCCACATATGGGAACGTGGCAGAAAATTAACGTTTCTGCCCAAAAGATGGAAATATGGAATGGGAAGGCTCTTCCTGCTGCAGCCCTCCCTCAGAGCAGACGCTTCAAAGGCAGCAGCGAATGGAAGTCACTTGCTGGAGCTGTCTCATTCTTTCTCGAGGCAGTGTTTTGATAAATGTTGATGAGTTTCACTGTAAAACTAAATGACATTTATAGCACGATGTATGCTTTACCCATTGCTTAATTATACCTAATGGTGTTGGATGGAAAAGGCATTTACCATTTTACTTTTGTTTAAAATGACAATCTAAACCTCAAAGCCTGTGGGGTTTTGTAGAATGATGACGATTTAATTAAGAACTAAATACAATCTAATTTTAAAAGGCAATTGCAACTTTAAGAAATAAGTGATAAAATTTACAAAGAGCTTGCTGAGAGAGGAGTGCCTGCTCGGTGTGCCTGCTGTGGGATGGGGAGGGCACCCAAGAGGGTTTGGGTGCAGATTTGAGGAAGGTGGGATGAGAACCATATCCAGACTTGTTTTCTCCCTCATCATTACTGTATTTTTTTTGGTCATATGCTTTACGGTGCTGTTGCTGCACCTGCAGAGGCAGTGAGAGGGATTGGGGTAACGCAGTTTATAAACCCAAGGGTTTATTTTCGTGTGCAGAACACGGTTTCTCTTCCCTTCCTCCCAGCTCTGCCTTTGTCCTGGCAGCCAGCAAAGAGAACAGAGCCTCTATTGAAAACAAGGCGTGAGGAATGAGCGTGGATCAGGTGAGCTGCATCTTTAAAAATAAACACTGGAGCAGAGCTTTGTGCCTTCCACTCAGCTGGCAAAGCACTGACAGCAGGCAGGAATGTGTTCAGGAGCATCTGCCCTTTCTCTTCTTTTCATGGGTTTAGTCAAAACAAATCCCATAGATGAAGGGGAAAAAAAAAAAATCACCAAAATGCATTTTATTTCCCCCAGCCTGGACCAGGCAGCGGGCGGAGGCTGAAGAGGGACGTGCAGGATCTGCAGTGAGGAGATTAATGTTTAGAGACATTAGCACTGGTCCTATACTAACATTTATAAATCCGACGGGTGGCAGATTGAGGGCTGATTCCACGTTTTTTCTTCCTCCTCTGTAAAATAATAAATATGGTAAAATAGCTCTCAGAGCTGCCTTTATCGCGGGGATGAATCAGGACAGTTGATGTTGCAAGAGACTTAAAACTTACAAATATGTTGCCCTTTAGGTGAGCATTCATCATTATGTCTGATCTGGGATCTAGACTAAAGGCTTCTCTTATACCTTTTTATCCTTCCTGGGAAGTAGAAATTGGAAGGAGTCCTCACTTTGATTGTAATGTTGCTGCTGAGATTCTTCCACCCATTTTTGGGGGAGTGTCTGTCGCTGATGGGGGTCTGTTGTTCTTGGAGAAAAGATCTTGTCTCTGGTCTCTAAAAAAAATTAAAAGGGAGGACATACTTGAAAAAAAGGAAGGAAGGAAGAGATCCCTAAAGACAGTGCCCTTCCTCATGGCATGGTGTCCAGGGGTGGCCTGGGAAGTGACCGTGGGCACAACAGGGCTCCGAAATTCAGCACTGTGACATTCACATCTGCGCTCCCACCCAGGGAGATGAAGAGTGGACAGATAACACTTGTGAGCAAAGCCACTCCAAAGGCTGGGAATCCACGGGAAGGAGATCAGCTCCCCTCCCCGGTGGCAAACTGGGAGTTAACTTCAAAGGGCAGAAGAAACTCAGCTCAATCCGTGGAGAGGGGGGCTGGTCCTCGTTCTGTGTTTGATGGGCTGGTGGTGAATGGGTCATTCCCATGTTCCCATTCTTGGTTATTCCAGCTGATAAATGTTTCGCCTTCTGGTTTTACATCACGGTAAATTTTTGGGATAACAGCTGGGCAGGTGTTTCATGGAAGGCTCATAGAGTCATTCCTGTGTGTAACATGACAAGGACAGTGCTGGGATTTAAGTCTGGCTGTGTGCTGAACCAAATGATGGGAATGAGCCAGGATACCCCAAGAAAACACGGTATTCCAGTGTATTCTTTGTTGGTCCTTTGCTTTGAGGACCTTTTTCACAGGTTTGCACATTTGTTATTAATTTTGTCATTTATTCCTTGCTTATTTCAATGGTGAACTAAAGATTTCAGACTTAAATATGCAGGCAGTTGAAAGGAGGTCCTTTTTATAGGAAGAGACCAGGCTGATGTTGATCAGAATTCATCGTGGGTGCTGTATGGAAATACAGATTTCTTGGGTTTAAAAGAGATTATTAAGCCGCACGTTGTGACAGATGCTACTGACAGTAAAAAATAAAAAGGATGTGAAAAAGTCTGCAAGAAATGGGTTACAGGTATGGATATAAGACATATCTGCTCATTAGAGTAAAATGAAACCCATCATCTGACTTGAAACAGGATTCCTTGTTGTTGGAAGCCCCGCCGCTCTGACTAATGGGAATCTGTTCTGGGGCACACCTGGGCCAGGTGCTGTCGGATCGGGAATTGAGCGTGTGCCAAAGCAGACCTAACAGCGATGGCATCGTCCCAGAGGGCTTGGAGGGGACAGGGAGCACCTGGGGCTGAGGGGCTGGAATGGTGGAAGGGCTCCCTGCTGCTGGACAGTGCCGGGGGACGGTCCCCCCGTTGTGTCCCCGTCCAGCTGCGGTCCCTGCCATGGGACGGTCCCCCCGTTGTGTCCCCATCCAGCTGCGGTCCCTGCCATGGGACAGTCCCCCCGTTGTGTCCCCGTCCAGCTGCGGTCCCCACTGCCACGCCAGGAGCACGGATCTGTTCGAGGGGAGGTGGACAGAGAGCAGATCCCTGTGCCAGCTCGGGGTGTGAGCAGCGCCGTGCTCAGCGCGAGGCAGGTGGCAGCTGCCGGCCACCGCAGGGCAAAACCAGAGGTGACAATGATGGTGACAAACCTGCAAACATGTAAATTCTCTCCTCCCGTGCTCAGGATTTGGCAGGGGCTGCTGCAGCTTTACCCCTGTGGCTGAGACAGAAAGGAGTGTGAGGCAGCAGGTGTTGTTCTGGTCAGGGAAATGCACTGAAGATGCTCTTTGATTGTGGAAACAGAATATTTTATCTGTGCTTCCTCCCCTTACCTGCAGCGACGACCTCCTCATCAGGGTCCAGCTCCCCGTGGAGCAAGTCAAGGCAGGGAGAGGAAATCCCACCTGTGTTTGAAACTCGGGTTTAATCAAGGTCTCCTTCCTTGGCTCTGGGCTGTGGGTGTCCTTGGTAGCAGTGTCGCTGGAAGATAAATGCAGATAAGGAATTCTATGTTAGGGCTCCATTAATAATAAACGTGTGTTGATCCTAACTGAGTGTTATTTAAACACACTGAATGGAGGCAGCAGCCTGCTGGGACCTTCTCACGTTGTCACACCTTCTCCCTTGCTGGTGCTGCTCCAAGCAGTGCTAGGGCATGGCAGCAGTGGATTTTAGTGGTGTCCTTGGCTGGCAGTGGCAGCTGAGTGTCGGGGGCACGAGGGAAGGGTACCTGACTGTATTTCTGGTCAAGGGCACTCACTGCTTTGCCCTTTCCTACCATTTAGCTCTTCCTCACTTCTGCCCCTCAGAGTCCCCCAAAAGCCCCCTCAGAGTCCCCCAAAAGCCCCCTCAGAGTCCTGAGCAGCCTCGCCTTCTCAGAGGAGATCTTGTGTGTCCCTGGTGTGGCCGAGGAGCTGCTCACAGCTTTGTCCTCGGGGGACGCTTGGATAAACCTGTGACCTTCTGGGAGAAGCACGGTCTTTAGTAAGTGACCTTTTACTGTCTAGGCAATGGACCATCAGCTTCTGGAACCGAAGCGAGAGATCAGCTGCTTCTGTTTCTTAGAAATGTGGAATAAAAACCTGAGATGTGCAGAGCCGCAGAGTTCTGCTGCCGTTCCGAATTCTCCCCCTCTGGGCTGCGGTGCCACGTTTGCCGAGTCCCTTCTGGTCAGCGACAGAGCAGATGGATATTGATCCTCGGTGTCCGCCAGCGGTAACCTTCGAAGGGACAGGCGGCGTATGGCCAGGGAGTTTGATCTATCAATATCTGGGTAATAGAAAGACAAGGGTGACATCTAATCCCAGCACAGGTGACAGATCATAAATCTGCGCAGACGGGGCGATTGGCGGCAGCAGGACTGCGAGGGGAGGGCGAAGGAGCTCCTTCAGTCTGAAACACCCTTTGGCCAGAGGTGCAGAGGTTTTCATGGCAGAAAAAAAGAATTTCACTCCTAACATCCAAAGAAATATTTTAATTTGGTCGTAACACAGGATTTTTATCCCTGTACCATTTTGGTTTCAACCAGTGGAAAGAATTCCCTGATGCCATTGCCTCACACAGATATTCACTATGTTTAAAGTCAGTGCAGCCTCCAGTGTAATTTCGGAGCTATTGTCATCTTTTATTCTTACTCTTTAAGCCAGAAAAGCCATAAAGGTGGCAATGGCATTTTTTTTTCTCCACAAATTTAATATCTGTGCACAACTCGCTTGAATTTGCCGTATATTTCTCTGAAGTGGCTGTTTCACAGCGTAAACTTGCTCCTCACAATAAGTAATTTTTAGCACCATCTTGCACGTTCTCTCTGAGCGTGGAGAGTAATTCAGGGGAAGTGTGACTGCGGCGGGTGCGAGCGGGGAGAGGAGCCGGGCGCTGCGGAAAGGTGCCGAAAGTGCTCGCTCGCGAAAATATGTGCTGAGAAGGAGGGGAGAGAGGTCCCTGTGACTGCTGGGGCTGTGACAAGGGATGAGATCCTGGCACCAAGGGTGCCGATGGCAGGAGCAGGTCTGTCCCCGCAGACAGCGTCGGGGAGACTCGAGGAAATCAGCGTTTTGGGAACAGTTTCTGTGAATGCTAATTCCTCCCACCTCTCCTTTTTTCGCTCCTAAATGGGAACTGGGGCTGTGAGCATCACCAGGGGATCCCAAACCTGGCACAGCAAAGCTGTCTGTCAGCAGTGCCCTTCCTCAGAGCAGTTCTCATAAACCTGGCTGCAGCATAAAGAAAGGATAACATTAAGTCTGAAAGTAAAAATCCAAGTACCAGGTGAGCGTTACCATATCAATTTGCTGTAGTCCCTGCCTCAGAGGGAGATGTGGAGCTGCCACACCCCATTCCCTTCATCGCTGAGCGAGCTCTGCCCTGTTTGTCTCAGCTGCATCTTTCTAGAAAGTCCCTGTTCCTCCTGGTGCTCAGCGAATAGCGATTTTTGTGGGCAAGACTCCCCAGGGCTGTATTGCAGCTGACAGACCTGCACAGAACTAACTCAAAAGGGAGATTTTTCTAGAATTGTATTTGTTTGCCACCATCACTTTTTTTGAAGAGTTCTTTGCCAGGGAATTGGAGTTGCTGAGTCTGTTGCTGGCCGTGGAGAAGATGCTGAAGAGGGAATAAGAGCTACTTGAATGCAGGAAAATCTCAGAGAGGCTTGACTCGGGGTCACCAAGCTGGTAATTACATCTTATTAGAAGAGAAAGTTGCCGTTTCAAAAGGTTAGTTGTGAATCTTGGTAGAAAACATTTTCCTCTGGGGGTGAGGGCCGCACTGAGAGAATTACTCAGAGGATCCACGTCTGGCTCCAGGCTCTGTGTCCTTGCAGGGCTTCCTTAGGGAGTGGAAGGAGCAGTGCTGCCTCCCCTCCTGCCCTCCAGCCTTTCACAGCAGCCTTGATGTGGTTAGGATGAGAGCAGCCCTGTCTTGGTGTGCTTCAGACACCTCTGGAGGAGCCCAGGCTGCCTTTGGTGGGGCTGTCAGGAGAGTTGCATTCCGAGCTGGTCCATTCCCTGCCGCTCAGGACCCTGCAGCTGTGCGCCCAGGGCAGCGAGGGCCACGCGTGCACACGTGTGTCCTGTGGCAGCCTTGGTGCCATTCTCTCGCCCATGAAAAGATGCCGTGAAATTAACTCCATCGGCAGCGATTGCCTTTCCTTGCCAGCACAATCAGCGTGGATTGTCCGTTCCTTTTCAAAGTTCAAGTGTGACAACTGCAGCTTTTTTAAGCAGTCTCTCCAGACGTGCAGCCCAGATGCACAGAGCTCCAGCAGCTTCTCCAGCACTGCCTTGGCACTTCTCCTCTCCCTCCTAGGAGCAAATCTGCAGGGTGGTTAAATGGCCATTGGGTTCCCTCCTTTTTCCTGTGTTCGGTCCGCAACCAAGGCTCTCTTTGGCTCCCATTCTCTTCCCGAGAAGCTGAATGTGGTGTTTGTGTTAAAAGGAAGAGATGAAGCTCTCAGTGATGGATGAGAGAGCAGAGGAGCTGCTCAGCTCAGGGAAGAGAAGGAACACAAAGGAGAAAAAGCTTCTGGGGGAGGTGGATGCTCAGTGTTTATAAACTCACTTGTCTCAGCTCTCGATGGTTCTTTAACCACCGCATTCCATTTAGGTACTTGAAACTGATAGATGAATGTTGACATTTAAATTGTGTTAATTCTGGGGATGGAGCATTGTGTTGCTTTCCTCCTTGAGCATGTGAACAGACAGTTTGTGTGTCTGCGTGAGTTGTTTCTTCTGACTCAATCTATTAAGGGGAATTTTGTTTAGGTTTATGGGCTTACATAGTTCAGGTGTAATGAAAACCCCTCTTCCTTGGAAAGCGTTTGTGTCGGGATCCCGCAGACTGAGCCAGCAGTGCTGCAGCTCACGCTGGGGCACCTGTGGTTAGAAATTCCACAGAAATTGAAAAATCATGCTCCCCAGCACGTATTTTAATCTTTCCCTCTTCTCTCCCTGACGCTTCCCTCTAGCCCAGTGTCCTACAAGCGGAGAAAGAATTGATTTTAAATGTGACCGCTGCATATGAGCCAAGGTCCCTGGGCTGTGTCCAGCTGAGGGGAACTTGTTTGAAACACGATTTACTCATCTGTGTCTGTCTGCAGCCTTAAGAGCAGAGACTGCCACGGTCTAAGGCAGGAAGACAAGTGCAAAAATTAATTGTACAGGTTGCAGCCAAAGAGTCCCTCAAGCATTGTGTCCCCCCCTCACTCCCCCTTCCAGTAAGTATAAAACACAGTGTCGTTTTTCACCTTGCGAAGGGAGGCTCAGTAAATGAGGCTGGAGAATTGCTCTGGGTAATGAAGGAAGCACACATGGCATTTTCCCTCCCCCATTTTGGTGTTTCCCTGCTCGTTGCCACTGGTGCATGTGTTGCCTGTAGACAGCAGCTCACCCTGCAGACCCCCCCAGAAAGAGGTTTCCTTTCCGTTCCTGTTCCTCTCCCTCTGGAGCAGTGCCTTGGACTCCAGGTCAAGATTTTCGAGACTCCAAATCCAGCCCTGGAGTCTGTCTGTGCTGGAATCTGTCCAGCTCATCACACACTGGGATGAGGATTTGTCCCTCGTTTTGGAGTCCCTACAGGAGGCTTAGGTCTGATACATGGGCACGGTGATGTCATAGTCCCCTCACTTGTAATAGACTAAAATCCGTCCCGTATCATTCTGTTCAGGGCTTTCCATTGGATCTGCTTGCGCTCTGACCCCGCAAAGCTTTGCCAGGGGATTTAACGTTGGCTCTCAACAGTAAATTTCCTTTGCTTCTCTCAGTTCCTGAGATTCCATGTTGAGTCCATAAATTTCATCTCCCCTCCCCAGCCTGTACTTTTCTGTTACAAAATATTGTCATGCTGTGTATGTATTTAATGCTCCTCAAAATACGTAAATATTTACTGAAAAACTTCTCCAGGTGTTGACAATGAGGACGGGTCTAAAGAGTTCTTGCTTTGAGTTGCATTTTTATTTAATTTAGAGTTTTTAATTGATGCTGCTAATGGAAATAGCTTTCCTGCCTTGGTGAGCGGGCTCAGACAGGAATAGATACCCCGGAACGTGGAGGGGTGCCTGCGGTGCAGCACGTTTGGGTCAGCAGAGCAGACGGCGGCCGATCAGACGCCCTTTGATTGAGAACAAAGAGGCAAAGCCCAGGAGGCTGCGGCTGCTCCGAGCCGTGGAGGGGCTCAGCGTGTCCTCGTGTGCTCCCTGCCCGTCATTAACCCGGATAAAAGCCTTGTTCAGAGCGATCTGGTGCCAGCCCAGACCGAGGTGCTGCACTCTGCAGCCATCCATCGGCAGGTTTAATGCAGCAGCATCCCGGCGTGAAAAGCTTCAGTGGCTTGAACTTCAAATAATTTATTTCTAAATTACTTCTACTGTAATTCTTATTAATTCAAATAGTCTTCTAAGCTGATGTAAAATTCAGTAAACGCAAGGAACAGTTTAATGAATTGAAAATAGGATTGAGTCTTTTAAAGTAAATGTAAAAAAATATGCTGGCAATAATTGCTTAGATGGAAATCGAATCTTAATAGCTTTGTTAATGATTTGTAGGGAATATTGCATTTATGAGAACATATCAAGCTGATCCTTGTGCAAGAACCTTGTTTTGAATGGGTTTGATAAAATTATTCCCCAGAAGCAGTTAGTAATGTTTAATATTTTTGCTTGAACCACTTTTGCGATGTTTGATTTCGTTGGTGCCGGGGCTGGGCTGTTGCTGTGCAGGAATGCTCCGGCACCTCCAGCACAGAATGTGGCACAGGCAGGGTAGGGCTCTGCTGTGGTGGCCTTCGGGGTCTGCAGAGTGGTTTGGGATCTGAGAATAGAATCATTTAGGTTGGAAAAGCCCTCTAAGATTATCGAGTCCAACCATTAACCCATCAATGCTAAAGTTATCATTAACGTGAGTCCCCAAGGGCAGGAACACCACGTTCAGGGTGCTGGTAGCGTGGTGGGGTGGCTGGAAGCTCATCTTCTGATCAGAGGGCTCTGAGCAGGACCAGGTTCTCCCTGAGGCACAGAATGTGGAGCAGGAGCCAGGCAGGTGTCTGGGACAGGCTCTTTGCCCCTCTTGCACGGGCTTGGGGTCTGTGCTCCAATACAGGTCCTACTGTTTGAGAGTGAATTTTCTTGTTGCTCCACAAAGTTCATCAATCTGGAGAATCAAAATTTATACTGAGAGGGCAGAAAAATGTGCCCAGACTTCAGCTCAGTGCCCATCAGGCGTGGAGAGGAGTCTGACGGTTTATCAATCTTTCTGTTTCCAAACGATGCACCTTTTTGTCAAACATTCGTTTCCAAGGGATGTCAAATAATAAAGGCGAGTTGGAAAGAAAGAAAAACGGAGCAAATGCAGGGTGAGAGAAAAACTGGGGTTTAAATACCATCCCCAGATTTACTGTGTGCAAACTTTATCCTTATCCTGCATTTTTGGGTTTCTCGTGGCTGTGGAGCAGCAGAGCGTTCTCTGACCACCCAGCCTGTGGCAGAGTGCCCAGGTATCCTGGCTTCGCTTGGAACACGGCCAGTCAACATCTCAAAATTCCTGCCACCTTGATTCCCAGCAGTTATGGAGAAATTGAAATGCAAGGCGCTTTTCCCACTCCCATCCCCTGCGTCCTTTGGTGTTGGAGGCGAATGGCTCAGCGTGCGAGCGATGCGATGCTTCGTTTCATTAGGAGGAGAGTTTTTGGGGTGATGACCTGTAAATGATTACAAGGCTCCCACAGCATAATTGCATGGGATCCTTTTTTTTTTCCCCCGGCTCTGGACATTAATAGCACCTACTGATTACACAGAGTGAGTAACGACTGATTCCCTGAAGTCTGTCTGCTCCAGTCAAAGGATAAGTGCTGCTCACAGCAAGTTGTTCTTTCAAGGCAATTTAACAAGATTTGTCTGTTGGGAGAGGAGGGGAATTTTTGGTGTTTCTGCGTGTGGCAGTAGTCCTTTTTCCCCTGTTCCCATCACAGAGGTCCTTTCCCGTTGCTCCTCTCCCAGCTGGTTGAGGCACCCACAGTCGATGGCTCACCGGCTGATGTTCCTCCATTGGTGGCAGTGGAGGTTTTCGTTCCCAAATGAAGCCCACAGGTGTCATTTCTGAGCTTGAGTCCCACCTTTGCTCTGTCTTGCAGGTGATGGTCAGAACTTGGTGACGGAGGACGTGACCGTGGTGGAGGGGGACGTGGCCACCATCAGCTGCCGCGTCAAGAACAGCGACGACTCGGTGATCCAGCTCCTGAACCCCAACAGGCAGACCATCTATTTCAGAGATTTCAGGCGTAAGTTTACGGCTCCTCATTTGGTCGTGACTCCTCCTGTGCCTCCCTTGCACTCAGGGCACGACATTTGCCAAAATCTCTCCTGTTTGTGCAATGCTGGGCACTTACAGTTCAGTTGCTTCTCTGGAGGTAGGCGAGACAGACAATCATCATCTTCTCCTTAATGGAAAACTTCACGGCCCCCTCTGAAAGTCAGAGCGTCTTACTTTGCAATAGGAATTGATTGTTGTAATTCAGGGTGAATTGCAATTGAGTGCCAAATATTTAGCTGACACAAACAAATTGAGCAGGGCGACACCGAGACAGTGCGGTGTTCTCAGAGGTAATCTCTTCAGGCCAAAGACTGAAAATTTCAGGACAATCTGTGCTGCTTTATACACAAACCGAAATATTTTATCTGTTGCATGTCCAGTGGATAAGCCTGTCCTGTGGAGACAGTGCCATGGTGGCTGCAGTGAGACACTTTAAATGCTCACCTCGATGTGCTGCCGTCTGTAGGGATTTTGGGGCTGTGGTGGGGTGGGAAAGGGACACTGTAGGGATTTTGGGGCTGTGGTGGGGTGGGAAGGGGACACTGTAGGGATCTTTGGGGCTGTGGTGTGGTGAGAAGGGGACACTGTAGGGATCTTTGGGGCTGTGGAGTGGTGGGAAGGGGACACTGTAGGGATCTTTGGGGCTGTGGTGGGGTGGGAAGGGGACGTTGCCTCTCCCCGTGCGGTCACCCAGGCTGTGCTTGTCCCGCAGCGCTGAAGGACAGCAGGTTCCAGCTGGTGAACTTCTCCAACAGCGAGCTCCGAGTGTCCCTGACCAACGTGTCCATCTCGGATGAAGGGAGGTACTTCTGCCAGCTCTACACCGACCCCCCCCAGGAAATCTACACCACGATCACGGTGCTCGGTAAGGACCGCAGCTTTGGCGTCCCTGGGCACACAGGGCCAGTGGGATGGGATTCCCTGTGGCACTGGGACAGCTCCAGCTGCCTGGAGAGGATTTGAGTGCTGAGCGCTGACGGCCAGGCTCGTGTGACCACGGCAGCGACGCGCTGGCAGTGACAGCAGCTCTGCTATTAGAGCGGTTCCTGCCGATTAGCAGAGCTTTTAAGGCTCTATTAATGGGAGAACCTGAATCAGGGAGGGTGACTTAATGTAAGATCTCACTCGCTGATTAGCTTAAATCTTCCTTCTTTTGCTTAATGAGATTTGGGTCTTAGGTTTTTATACGTTGTTAAGTAATGTTTATAAGCAGTTTTACTCCAGCTATTACAGTTATCAACACCTTCAAAGTTTCCTTGCACTTTCCAGCGCTCACAGGCATGGGAAGCTCTTCCAGCTCCTGCCTCTAATCGTACACAGGCAAAAACACTTCGTTGGATTTAATTTCACTGCTGGCAGTGCTGAGAAGGTGTTTGAAATCAGAATACTCATTTCATTCACCTGTAAGCCAGCACCGCATGTCTTTCATGTGGGAGACATAATGCAGGTTTTTGTTGGGTTTTTTTAAACATGAATAGTGCTTCAGAATTGAGGGAAAAGTCTGTTTTCTTGCCTTGTACTTCAGTTGTTTTTGAGAAGCCTTTGTGGCACGGCCAGTGTGTGTTCTGCCTTTCCCCCACATCCATAAAGGAGGTGGTTTCTTGTCACCTTCATTGTGTACTCGGGTCAAACCTCAGCTCAGGAAGCAGGCAAGGGTGAGGGAGGTTTATTATTAGAAGATGAAGCAGGGTACAGTTTGTCTTAGCACTTGCATGGAGAGATTGTGCACTGTGAGACACAGGGATAGCTTGTCTTCCCTGTCTTTTCTATTATTGTCTCCATAATTAGGGGAACAGGTGACCCAGGGCGAGGACTGGCTCTCCGTGTCAGCGTTGGCTGGTCCTCCCAGGAACTTGTTCCCCACCAAAAATCTCATGGCCATTGCCCAGCCTTTGATAGATCTGAAGTTGTATCAAAGACTGATTTTGCTGCTCTGCTTCTGATGCTGCCAGCTCCGGAGAGCAGAGGGAGGCGTGGAGGTGTCCCCTCTGCAGCAGTGTTCGGAGGGAGCTGCACATTTGCTTCAGCACTTTCATGTCTTCTGTGACACGATATGTAGATTTATTCATGCTTAATTGGAACATGTGAAAGTCTCAAATATGTAGCCCGTTCTGTTCTTTTTAGAGAGAAGCCACAAGTGACTAATTAGTCCATTTGATCATCTGGATGGTATTTATACATATTTGTTCTTCATTAGCTCGAAGACCTGTGAATCACATCTGAACTGTGCAGTTGCTTAATCACATTGATCAGAGCAAAGTTGAGTTTCCTTTGGAAGTTTTGGGATTTTCTGAAGCCGTGACTCTGCCACAAGAGCTCTCGCTGCTCACTTTTTCCTGCATTTTGCCTTGCTGCTGGTGCTTTCATTGGGAAAAGACTCCCTTGTTCCTGTGTCTTAATTTTTAAGCTCATTTGTCCCATTTCTGAACTGTGCTGCAGTGGTTGTTACCCCCTGAAGTTACAGCCTGTTTCTCAGTATTGCTGGATGATTTTTCATTGGGTGCAGTCTTCCAGCTTTGTGTTTTGGGAGAGCCCTGACCTAGGGAAGGTGTGTGCCTGGGCAGAGCAGCAGATCTCCACCCCAAAGGACACAGCACTTGTGGCTCGGGGCAGAGCCGGCTCCCTCCTCTCTCTGGAGTGGTTTTGGGGTGGTTTGTGGGGCTGCAGCGGGAGGCAGTGCTGTTCCCAAGGGATGGCATTCCGCTCCAGCCTTGTGTTCAGTGGCTTTTCGAGCCTCTTAAATGAGGTTGATGTTTGCTGGCCTGCTTCCACACTCACGGCTGAGCCTTGGAGCTGAACAGCAGGAGAGAAAAATTGCCGTGGAGGTTAGAGGCTTGGTAAGTAATGCAGTGCCAAGTGTCAGCTTTTGTGTTTCCTCTCCTTGTCAGAGAAGTCAGGAAATGTGCACGGAGTCAAGCTGGATTTTTAAATAGCAGCACACACCCGAGTAGCGCAGGAGGCTGCGGCTCTCCCTGGAACGGTGCCTGCTTGGGAGAGGGAACAGAAAGTTACAACCCTGATAAGTAATAATTTGTGAGACTGCGGTGATTATTAGGTGGAGAGTGAAAGTGCTCACTCCAATTACTGCAAAACCACCTATCAAAGGGTTTGATTGATTGAAAGATCAAATAAATGCTGGTTGCTTGTTTCCTTCAGTAAATTTTACAGGTTTTCCTCAAGGTTTTGTCTTGTGTTAGTGATCAAAAGATGTTTTTTTTCATCTGGTTTGCGTTGTGCTGTGTTTCCCATTGCAGTCCCACCACGCAATTTGGTAATTGATATCCAGAAGGAAACCGCCGTGGAGGGAGAGGAGATCGAGCTGAACTGCACCGCCATGGCCAGCAGACCAGCCACCACCATCAGATGGTTCAAAGGCAACAAGGAGCTAACCGGTAGATGTGTCCTCTCAGTCCCTTGCTTTGTTCGGGGAGCTGAAGTGATTTATGTAATGCTGGGTGTTTGTTCCCTGCTGCCAGTTTAAGGGGAAAAAAAAAAGAAAAAAAGTAGAACGAGCTTCTCTGAGCGCCAGCTGAGGAACAATGCACTGTGTGGGCTGAGAGATTATTCCCTAACGCAGGGGGCTGAACTCTATTTGGTCCTCTGCCTACCTGCCAGCCTCGAGTGCTGGGTTCTGGAGTCCTGCTGTAGCTGCAGGTGACCTTGAGGAGCCCAGAGCTGTGCACTGAATTCATTTCTGTGTGCCTTGTGTGGCTTTCTGCCCTGTTTTAGGTACGAAGGGGATCGTCTGCGCTTTGGGCTGTAAAGATTTGCAATTCACCTTCACATCTAGCTCCCTTGTTTGTAGAGCGTTTTCCCTGTGTTCAGTTGAATATTCATCTAAGATGGGTTTCTCCGACTCCCTGAAGTCTGGTTGCTCCCGGTACTTGCACATTCAAGTCACTGACTCTGATTGCATGTGACACGCTGTTAGTTTAAGTCTGCATGTAGATGTGAGCTTGGTTGACAACACCTTTGTGCTTTACCCAGTCTGAGACACTGACGGACTCTCCGCAGAAGTCCAGACTCGTTACTTCAAACCCACCCCCCTGCAAGGACAGGATAAAATCCTCTCTTTAAGCCCAACACTTCAGAGCATCAGAGCAGGCCACACGCTGGGAGGATGCTGATACAGGTGGGATGCACACCTGCTGCCTGCAAAGCGCTGCCCCGCTGAGTCCCAGTGCCACGATGTGCAGGGAGCTAACGATCCCGTTCTGGTTCCCTTCCCCATCCCAGTGGGCAGCAGGACAGTGTTTGTCCCTTTCTGCCTGACCTGTCCAGCTCCTTGATTGAGTTTTCTCGTGTTAGTAGTCAAATCCCAGCTTTGTGTTCTCCGGGAAGAGTGCTGAGCTTCGTGTAATACCAGCTCACCTGCTCAGTCTTCAGATATTTTTTTTAACAGAGTAGAGACTGAAACACTTGGCTGTGAGTTTGTGAATCACAGGAAGTGTGGCTTTGCCCATGGGAAAGCTTTTCCTCCAAATATCAAGGGGTGTCTGTGTGTGTCACCTGTTCCACTCTCGTATGTTATACGGCAATATTTGGTGTCTGGAGAAGCTCTGCTACAGAAGTTACTCTTAGCATTTTGCCTGTGAATTCTTAAATAGAAAGGCTGAGATCAGAGCAGAGCTGCGCTGTCAGCGGGCACTTGCTGAGTTCCTGGAAAAATCCTTTTTCTCCTGTCTTGTCTTGTCTCGTTTTGTCTTGTCTTCTCGTTTCCATCCTGGCATCGCTCAGGCAGCCAGTCCAGAGCTGGGCTCCCCTCCCTCAAACGGAGCACCGCCGAATGCTCCCGCCTATCGATACTACTTTTAATTAATTTAATCTGTTTAATCACTTTTGCAGCTAATTGTTGATTCAGGAGTGGGAGGGGATTTGTAGCTCATTGATTTAAGAGTTTGGGGATTTGGGGACTGCGTTAAGGGGATTGTTAATCATTGCGGTAACATCGCGTGGACTTTAATTGACCAGAACCCGACGGAGAGGAGGACGGGACGGGTGTCCAAGGGGAAGGTGGCAGGGGGAAGGTGGCCTGGCTGCAGGGGTGCCTCCATCACCCCTCTCTCTGTCCTGCCCCAGGCAAGGTGGAGGTGGAGCAGTGGTCCGACATGTACACGGTGACCAGCCAGCTCCTGCTGAAGGTGGGCCGCGAGGACGATGGCGTCCCTGTCATCTGCCTGGTGGATCACCCTGCGGTCAAGGACTTGCAGACACAGCGCTACCTGGAAGTCATGTGTGAGTAGCAGAACCTTTAATTCTCTTAACATATAAAATTGTTTGCTTGGGAGTTCAGGAGCCATTCACTACGTGATAAAATTCTAACGTCGATGAGGATTATATCTGCTACATAGAAATCATAATCACAACGTAAGGTACCACTTCATGGGTGAAAGCATGACTTTGCCAGCCCTCTGTGATACCATAAATACTTACCTTGTTCTCTGATGAAACAACTCTCTGTGCATAGAATTTGCATCAAAGATTCCTAGCTAGGCCTTTTAATTTTCAGAACAGATTAAATCTGAGTATTTTTCTTCTAGCAACCTACTTATCTCTTTGAAAACTGCTTCTCTAGTCCCACTTCAAAGCAACTGGCTACCGTAGCGAGTTTACTGCAAAAACTGGGTGCTGTGCAAGAGAAACCCAGTGTTGTGTGCTGTGAGCACCGTGCACCAACTGGTTTTGTAACGTCAGAGTGACTGGAATTCAGTGGAATCTGTAGCAGCAACACTGATTGAGGCCAACCTATTTCCTGTGCTGCTCCCGACATGTTCATTGTTAATAATGCATCTCACTTCCCTTAGGAGCTGCTCCACTGTACATGACAGCAGCAAGCAGGTGCCTGGAAATATCTGTGGTCCCAAACGCACCTGGTGGAAACTTGGCCGCTGTGTACATGCATCCCTCTGTTCTGCAACAGCTCCCGAAAGGAAAGTGGGGTGGGCCCTACAGCGAGGCCGTGTGCTTGGAAAATCGGGGCCTGAGATGATTCAAAGTCCTTGTTTTTGTAGGTTCCCTTCAACTACATCACGGTGAAAGGAGAAGAGGAATTTTGGTATTAATTTATTTCATCTGCTTCATTATGTAGTTTCATTATGAACATCTTGGTTACAATTCTCGTATCTCCGAAAGTAGCGGGAAGTAATGTTCCTGTAATGAGGAAAACAGGAATGATCAGATACTGCCTAAATTGACAGATACGAGATTTCTTGCGACTGTGCTAATGTGTAATTCATTTATGCAAACTTAATGTCCATTAACATTTCTTGTAGAGCTCCATTAGCTTTAATAATACATTAGCACCTTTGTGAGGCTTGATCAAATACTTAACGGGGAAGAGCAAAAAAATCCCATCTACCCTGTTGTGTGAGGGATTGGAACTCCCTGGGTTGAAAGGGCATCCAACAACCTTGAGGCTTCCTTTCTGAAATCTCTCTGGAATCCTGGTGATTTGGTGGAATAGGAGAGGGCCGCTGTTTCGAGTTAAAAAAAAAGTTAACTTTTTTTTTTCTTCTTCCTCAAATAAATCCCTCCTTGGCCATTTTGGTTTGCAGCCTTAGGAGTTGCCCATGCAGTGAGGGCAAAGCACCCCTAAAGCACAGTTCTTTGTTCAGCTCCTGCTCTGGAGGCCCTGATGCATCCCATGCACAGATTTCTGCCCTTACCGCTGATTTTGGCATCCCCTGGGCTGTTCCAGAGCTGTTTGTGGGAATGAGGCACGGAGCTTCCTGGGGAAGGAACAGGGCGATGAGCAGAAGAAGGGAGTTCAGACCTGTTGGTTTTGTGTTCTGATTAAACTCTGAGCATGTTAAAATTACGTTCCAATGCAGGGACTCGACCCCGTTAGCCTGGACTGTTCCTTGGCTGGGCAGTGCAGGTGGCCCGAGAGGAGCCCCGGCCCAAGAACGTGTCCTGCGTTGTGGCCTCGCTGCTCCAGGACTCGATGGGCTGGAGCACAGCCAGACACCTGCATTTCATACCTGCTGCAGGGCTGAGGCTTAAAGAAAAGAGCATTTCAGAGCAAACTCCTACCCTTGAGCTTCTCCTGCCTCAGGAGGATGATTTGCTGGCCAGTGGGAGAGCACGGGCAGGAGGAAGAGCCTCTTGTCCTGGCACACAGGCGTCTCCATCGGTGCTCCCATGGGCTGGGGCTGAGTGACACCTTCTCGGTTGCAGTTTAGCTCTGCAATGTGCAGGTTCAGCAGAGGACACTTCTGCCGCTGTCCGTGGTGTTTCCTCAGCTGCCCCTGAGTCTCCACTGTGGATTTGCTGCTTTCCTTGCGGCAGGTCGATGCCTGGGCTGCGTGTTCCGCTCTCTGCTCTGACATTCTCTCCCCTCAAATCCTGCCTGCTCCCCTCGTGGGCACAGCGGATCCGCCCCTTCAGAACATCAGCAGGGCACAAGAAAATGTTTTTCTCAGCAGATGTCGTATTTCTCTGCACTTAATGTATCCAACTGGAGCATGAAATGTGTTTGGGAAGGACAGGAGGATGATGGATGGAGCCTGCTTGGATAATGAGGTATTTTTTGTCTGACTAAATTTCAGAGTAGGGAGATATTTTTTCTGAGATGCAACTCAAAAGTTGTGGGATTTGTTTTCCAAGAAAAAAGCAGAAGATGGCAATGCTGGGTATTAACTTGCCCCGCTCATGGACTAAGCCATTTGTTGTATATCTCCCCTGGCACAGCGTGGCCCGTGGTGAAGTTTGAGGTGAATGCTTTCACATGGCTGCAGGGTGTGTTACTGAGAAGAAATCTCTGCAAAGAGGCAGTGTGATGTGTGTGAAACTCTCCCCTAACACTCCTCAAAAGCAGACAGGGCTGGACCGAGGGCTCTGTGCACTCGCAGTGGCTGTAACACTTCCACGCCTGAGGAGCATCCTCAGCCCTGAGCCACAGTCGGTGGCACTGGAGTGGAAATGTCCCCAGCTCTGCTGCAGCCCCTCTCCTTTTGTGGCTCGGATCCGTCAGTGAGCGATGGGAGACCAGTGCGTTGGGTGTAATTTTAGAAAGGAAATGAAGCAACAAAATGCATTAAAATATCATTAAGGAACTGAATGGAACCAGATATTCTGGGAGACGTGCGAATGGAGCCCTTGTGGTGCGTTTGCTGCTCTCATTACGCGATACTGGGAGTGAGTGTCGCAGCCTGGATTTGGCCTTTCTCTGGGCTGGCTTTTTGTGCTTTTCTGAAGTTATAATTAACTGTGCATTCATTTTTGTAATATCTACTCACGTACCTTTAAAGTCTGCCCCGATGGAGTCTTGTTGCAGTCTCTGCTGTTGCGATAGCAGAACTTTTTGTGCCCAATTATGTTTAAAATCGGCCACATACGTTTGCTGCCGCATCTCCAGTAATCCTTACATTTCCGTCCAGTACAAATATTAATTGCGTAGTTTGCAGTGAAGTGATTAACATCAATGTAATTTATCATCTGGAGATCGCTAAAAGCGAATAAATGAGTTGTTTTGTTCAGCGAGGTGTTGACCCCTTCAGAAACTTTGATTTAAAGCTATTTTTTTTCTTTTAGTGAATATGAAAAGCACCACAATCAGCCGAGTGTTCAGTTATTTGATTTTCTGGGGCATTAGCCACTCTTGTTTGTGACATTTCCCAGTTGGGTGCTCGTTTGTGAGCTCATTAATAAGGTTTTCTCGGAGGAATGTTGTTGGGAGCGCGGAGCGTGTGGGGCGGCCGGGGCTCTGCTGTTTGCAGGCATTAAGCAGCAGAGTGTGCTTAAATATTAAAAGAGAAATGTTTATCCCCAAAATGCCTGTCGGGCTCTGGCATTCCTTCTCCCGCAACAAGCAAAATGATTAAATTGCTTTTGTTAAGGGTGAATTTTGCAGAGTCGTGTTTGGGGTTGACAGGCTCTTCCAGACAAGCTGTGATCTGCCAGTCCTTCCTGCTCATTCCTTATTTTAGACACGGGATCTATTTATTGAATAGATTTCTGTATTTTGGCTGAAAATCAGCAGTGCAGCCTCTCGTCCTTGTCAGAGGTGAGGAGCAGGCAGGGGATTGCCAGGCTGGGCTGGCTCTGATGCAGAGCGCATTCCTGATGAGCAGCCCCGCTGGATTTTGGAATAGAGGTGGCTGTCGTGTTTACACCTGAGCACCAGCGTTAACTTTGCTGACTTCTCTTAATATCGAAGAACACATTTTTCCTGCTCTTCTCCCGGTGAGATCAGAGACTCCCACAAGTCAGTTTTTCGAGCAGCTCCCTTGGGTGCAGAGCAGAGCAGGGATGAGGAGCTGGATGAAGCAGTGCCCACCTGCCGGGAGATGTGTAAGGCACTATCTGGGAAGTGCTGAGGCTGGAATTACCCACGGCAGGCAGGAGCAGGGCTTGGCCCGCGGATCCTGCTCCCGGGGATGCCATCTGGCGTCAGGCTTGCCAAGAGGCACGTCAGCAGTTTGTACAGTGATCAGAACATGGATTTTCAACCTGGACCCGGCGCCTCCTCTGCCGGCACAGGCAGAGCCTGCTGGGCTGAATCGCCGGCAGAGTCCTTTTTGCAGGCTTCTTCTGGGCTGGGGTCTGGCACTGCCAAAACACCTCATGTTTCCCAGAGCAGCACTGGGGAAGAAGCCTTTTGGCTCTTTTCAGCCCCGGCAGGAGCGTGTCCTCTGGGCTGGGCTGTGGCTGGGGTGGTCAGCAAGGGTCCTATGGCTGGGCTGGTCAGCGAGGGTCCTGCAGCTGGGCTGTGGCTCCAGTGGTCAGTGAGGGTCCTGTGGCTGGGGTGGTCAGCGAGGGTCCTGTGGCTGGGCTGTGGCTCCAGTGGTCAGTGAGGGTCCTGTGGCTGGAGTGGTCAGTGAGGGTCCTGCGGCTGGGGCGGTCAGCGAGGGTCCTGCGGCCGAGCCCCCTGCAGCATCGCGGCACACGAGGAGCCAGGCTCGCCAAAGCCTTGGTGCCAGGCTGAGGGGTGGGGAGCTCACCTGCCTTCGACTCTGTGGGCTGGCCTGATGAAAGGGAACGGGTGGAAATAATAGGCTTAGGCTTTTGTAAGGCCCCGAACTCGGTGTAATGTTTTATCTTGGCTGATTAATGACATCTAAGCATTATCGATGAAGCACATGTTTAAATGGATTAAGAAATCACTAACTGGCAGATCTCAAAGGATAGTCATTAGGGAGTAATCAGCAGTGCTGGTATTTTTAGAGGGAACGCAGGGGCCTGGGTGCTTGGCCTGATGCTGTTCAGTTGAAGCATTTGAAGTTCTTAAAAAGTCGCTGTTAATAATCTTTGCTGATGGCACAAAAATGGGGCGAGCGGCTAAAAAAAGGAAGAACTGGGACAAATGCAGAATAACTGGAGTGGTTTGGTAAGTTCCCAAGCATGGAGTTGGACAGCTGTGAAAGTCAATGGGTGCAAGTTTTGGTGGCCAGTGGCATGCTGAGGGGCGGTGGAGCAGTTTTGGGGTGCGTGGTCCCTCGGGGGCTGCGGTCCCCAGCAGTGCCCGGCGCACAGGCACGCGCCTGTTGTGAGAGAAATCTCATCAAATGCAGAATGGCTTTGTAATAAGTTTTTCAAATTGGTTGCTGCTACAGTGTAACCTTTAGACGACTGGTATTTAACCTTGTATATCACTCTGAGCTTTTGAATGAATTTAGCTTAATAAAGGTGCCTTATTAAATTATGAGGCTGGTTTTTTTAAGCCGCTGGAAAGAGGCGTAGTAGGAAATAGCTGTGGGTTGTTGGGTCTAATTGGCTGCCATGGAGCACACAGGGCCTGGGGTGCAGAGTTGCAAATGTTTTATTTTTCTGTAACAATCCAGCGGTGTGATGTTTGAAGTTCCAAGTTGAGGATTTCGGGGTGCTGGAATGCACTTGGTGGTGAAACTGCCTCTTCTTGCCTCGTGTCCTGCGTGACCGTCCGAGATGGTCATCACCCCACGATACAGAGTTATAGATAGACATCGCTGCTGGAACGTGTCCCCTGTAGCAGGGCGGTGGCAAGCGGCTGCTGCAGGCCTTGGAACTGTCAGCGCTCTGTCCGTGTGCGCTGCTAAATGTCACAGGAGCCGGGCTCGGGGTCCCACAGCGCTCGGCATTTCACAAACCTGCGCTCGGAGTCCATAATCTGCAGGAAATACACTGACTTGGTGTCAGGCAGGTGTGAGCGCTGGAAGTAGAATTTAAGATTGTCTGAAGGCACATCCTTAAACAAAGCGAAAAAAACACCACTGCCCTTCCAGATTCTTGGGTGAAATTTTTTTTGCATGCCGTGAGCCTGATGCCAGCCGGTTCTGTAGAGTGTCCTGCCATCCCTCTGAATCCATCAGGCTTGGGAAGGGTTTCCTAAGTGCCCTCAGCAATTCCCAGCATGCTGGCAAGTCCTTAGCTGTGGTAACTGTTGGGAGCTCTCGTCCTCAGCGGTGCAGGCACGTGTGCTGATAAACCCAAATTGCTGTTGCAGGTGACACCTCAGTGGATCCGAATGGGGCAGGTCCACTCGCTGCCTTTGCTGGTTTGATGAAGCTCCTGGGGCTGGGCAGTGGCACTGGAAGGGCTCACCCAGCTCGCTGGGATCTCACAGAGCTGGCAATTCTTTCCCAATACAGAGAGCCTGGGTGTATTCCTCCTGATTTCCATAAGTAATTGTCATTAGTAAACAGCTCATTAGAAATACCAAACTTACCTAATGGGAAGGGGATGCCGCAGGAGAGGCACACAGCGAAAGGAGGTGTTTCAGTCCCCGTGTGCCGAGCGAACTGGGCTGGGAAGGTTTCCTGCTCCTTCCACAGACGGATCCAAACCCCGTCCGTGTTCCTGGCGCAGCTCGTGGTGCCGCAGAGCACATCAGAGATGGGAGCAGATGGCTGTGGGGGTGGGAGCTGTGGACGGGAGTGGTGAGCGCAGCACCGAGGATGTGGCGGGTGATTTATTTGCTGCATAACACTGCGATGAACTTGTCCTCCCGTGCTCCTTGTGCAGCACTATTGCCACTCCGGGCTGGAGTGCGTTTCCAGGCGCTCCAAAGCTGCTCCATTTCCTGTGGGATTGGGACTTGTCCCCTCGGCTGGTGACACCCCAAAGCTGCCACCGCGCCCAGCCCACAGACACCCCAGCTCCAGAGCTGCAAGAAGCATCTGCAGCAGGGATTAGTTGATGAAATGTTGTGCTAGAGTCATCTCGGGAGAGGATTTACTTGTGTAGCTTATTCCATTACTGAAAATTATGAGAGTTTAAATTGGTTAAATCCTGACACGCAGGGTTTTTTTTCTAATCTCTATTATTCCATAGGAGGCATGTTAATGAGTTAAACACAGTTAATAAAATGCAGCCAGCCAATATTTTGGGTAGCAGTTACTCTCAAAGGAAATAGAAACATTTAAATGGTTTCAACCTTTATGCATACTGATTTTTTTCCTTCCTTTGTTCCTTACAGTTGAGTAAATTCCTGAAAAATATCTATGGCTTAATGGCACTTGTAGCCTTGAATTGATTTCCTGCACTGATAATGTTTTAGCTACAGCTCAGATTGTGTTTTTAATCTCTGTTTCAGTCACGGGAGGTAATGAATTTTTTAATTGTGGACTCTAGGTTTGTGGTTTGGCTCTTTTTTTTCCTGCAGGGTCTTACTAAAGTGTTTTTGAGTTGGCTCCCTAACTACCCATGCTTTAATTCTCTGTTTATTGTAGGATTTAGAGGAGCTTCGTCTGGACTAAATACAACCTCCTGCTGTTTACACAGAGGCAGCGGTGGCTGTGGCTCTGTTTGTGTCTCTAACGAGCATCTCTTGTCCAGCCCAGCGTGTTAACACTCGTGGACCGCGGGTGCTGTGGCGCAGGAATCGCTGATCCACACAAAACCCATCAGTTCCTGCACCGCGGGTCTCTCCAGCTTGCCCTTAGCGTGAAGGCAAACGAGTTCCTTTGAGCTCGGGCGAGCTCGGAGCTGAGCTGTGCAGCACAAGCCCTTCCAGGGACGCGCGGTGCCGCGGGAATTGCGGTGCCGCCTGCTCCACCTGTCCTGCTGCCGGCGCCGGGCGGGCAGGGGAGCGGCGGGAGCGCGGCCCGGGGCTCACAGAGCCGTGTTTTGTGTCCTACAGATAAGCCTCAAGTGCGGGTTTCTCAGAATTACCCCTTGCAAGGCCTGACGAGAGAAGGGGAGCCGCTGGAGCTGACCTGCACAGCCTTTGGAAAGCCACAGTAAGTTGGACCCTTCCCAGGGACGGCGGTGGCGAGGGGACATTGCGTGGCCACTGTTCTGTGGCCATTCTCTGCTGCAAAGAGTGTCCCAGAGTGAAGGAGAGGATGTTTCCTGCACCCAAACATCTGCTGCCCACTGAAGACATCTGCTTTGATTTGCATTTATTCCGTGCACCTAATGGCCGAGGGATTTCCACTGGAAGAGCTCCTGGAGAGCTCTTCGCCGCCACTGTGCAGCAGCCTTTGGGTGCAGAAGGGAAAAACTCCCAACTGGGCACCTCTTTCCCCAGGGAATGGCTTGGGTGGCATTAATCTGCAATTAATTGGGTTTGATTAATCTGCACAAGTGAGGTCAGGGGCTGCAGTTGTGGCCCCAGGAGGTGCTGGTGGAGGCAGCCTGGCCCCGCAGCACTGAGCCCTTGGGGAAGTGGGATGGAGCCCCAGGTAAGGCAGTCCGTCCTTCTGCTTGTACTGACTGTGTGATGGTTTTCCTCCCTCTTGGTGCCCCGTGTGGTTTTTATAGAATGCCAGTTTTATTCTCTCTCCTCTTCTTGCCAAGCCCTTGAGGCTTTCTTAGGCAGTTGAAGAAATTTATGCATCAGGAAAATCCTGGCAAGGGAGGGTAGATTTTCTCTCACACTTTCATTGCTGTTCTAATTTAAGTTTTGTCGGCTTTATTTATTTTTTTTTTTTTTTTAATACTTTCTCTTCCACTTGGATTTGTGGCTGTCAAGTATTTACTATCCTTCTTTATTTTCATCATGTCCATAAGATTTCTGCAAACATCCCTGAGATCTGTCAGTGCCTCCTTGGTAGCTTGCCCAGAGCTGGGGCGTGGGGAGCTGGACCCCGTCCAGCTCGGCAGGGCGGGCACCGGGGAGGCTCAGGCTGCCCTCGTCCTCCCCAGCAGCCCACATCTCCTCCCCACAGCATTCTCTTGATTCCCATAGTATTTGTTGGATTCCCACTTCCCAGTTTCTCCTGTTGGGCGCGAGGCCAATCCCTACCCTGAGCATCAGAGCCTGGCACGTCCCTGCTGAATTCCCTGCAGGAGCTATTCCCTGCTCAGAGCCTGCCCAGCCCCTCTGCACTCCTGCTCCCCTGGGTACCTGCAGTGCCTCCCGTTTGCCATCAGCTGGGACTCTAATGAACAGGCTTCTCTACATTTTTTCCTTGCAGGCTATGAGTAAGACATTCCCATGTTAAATAGGACAGGCACATCTCCCTGGCAGCTTGCCACTGCTCGTTGCGTGATGCTGGCGATGTGCTGGGAATTGGCTTCTCTAGGTCACTTCACCTGGGTCTCCCAAAGCCAAGAAAATACACAGTAAAATAACGAGCCGTGTTTAGCTCCACCTTTCTAAGACAGAGGTTTCATGAAATCTCATGCATTGGTTTTAGAAGAAGGGGGAGGTTTCTCCAGTTAAGCAAAGTAATTTCTCTGCAAAATTTGGCAACATAAATATTGGGGGAAGGAAGCTCAGAGGGAAAAAAGACCAGAGAAGAGAAATTTCTATTTGATATTAATACAGATATTTTGTTAGATTAGGCACAGCCCCCCAAGACTATGACAGAAGGGGGGAGATGCTGAAATGGTCACTTGTGGGGCATCCAGGGACGCACTTCTCTGAGCAGTGGCTGCTGTGTCGTGTACCAGCTGGGAAACCTGGGGACTCCACAGCACAAAGAGCCCTTTGAAAACCACAGCCAGGAGCATTCAAACCCTCCCCACCCATATTGGAGTTAAACTGCATTTGGGCACTCTCAGGAGCTCCTGCTGCCCACGCTCGTGTGCCAGTGGCACGGCAGCGAGGGACAGAGCACGGAGCCCGTGTCCAGAGCCACAGTCAGACAGTGCCCAGCTGAGCTCACCTGGTGCTGGATCCGTGCAGCAGCATGGCTGGGATGTCGAAGCATCAGGAGCTTCTGCATCACAGCAATCATCCACCCTTTGGACCCAGAGAAAGGTCTGAGCCGTGGGATGCCTCTGGCAGCACGAGGTCCCACCTGCCAGCCTGGGAACCAGGCGGGCTGAGAGATCCTGTGCTGCAGGAAACTCCCTGTAAGAGCTCACTCTTGAGTGTTCTGAACGATGCTGGAGTTTTCTTGCTGGGAGAGAGCTGATAATGATGAGACCCCTTACTGCTGCTTAAAGACATCATAATCACAGATGTTAAAAACCCCCACAAACTCAAAGACCCCCCAAGGCCCTCAGCGCTCCCGATCTTCACCAGCTCTAACAAGCCAGGCTCATTTCATTCCCTGCCCACGTGGATTCTGTCAGTGCCGGGGTGCAGGAAGGAGCTGCCGGGCGGGTTGGGGGACGGGAGAAGGGCTGGAGCTCCCTCAGTGCACGGCAGTCCCCCACGGAGGTCACCAGGTCCATGGCAGCTTGTGGAAGGGTTCAAACTTGGCAAAACCGTGCTTGTTCTGCTGTCCAGCTGTGCCCTCAGAGCACCCCGTGGATGAACGCTGAGTCTGTAGCCTCAGAGCTTTCAGGTTTGCTGAGTAAGCGAATGATTAACCACTAATGAACTTTCTTCCTGCTTGCATTAGTGTTTTCAGACAATTTAAGCTCTGGATACAGTTTCCTGTTGGGTTAAAATAAATTTAAATTGAGGAAGCCCGACAGCTTCTGGGCTTGAGTAGTGCAAAAAAGTATGTGTTGTTTCTTTACAGTTTTTCTTGGTTTGGGCTTTCTGTCTGTGGATGAACTTTTGAAGATGCCATCTTGACCATAGGAAAATAGTAATGTGACTGTTTCTTTTTCTCCCTCCTCTGTAGGCCTACGGACATGAGGTGGTTAAGAGTAGATGATGAGATGCCTCAACACGTTGTAGTGTCTGGTTCAAACCTTCTCATTAGTAACCTAAACAAAACAGATAATGGTACATACCGCTGTGAGGCTTCCAACGCGGTGGGGAAATCACATGCGGATTACATGCTGTTTGTATACGGTACGTGAGAAAAACCACCGTTCTTCTAGACTCGTTTACACGTAATTGCAACATGCCCTGCTCGGAAAGCTGTGACAGAACTTAACATTTGCTTGATGCCAGATTTGCAGGCAGCTCCTGAGGCCCCGACGCTGCGCTGGGCTGGGGTCGGGGCTGGGGAAGCTCTGGGGTGCTGCTGGGGCTCAGAGCCTGTCCCACTCCGGGGAACTCCTGCCCCGTGCTGCCAGCGAAGCCTAAGGGAAAGCAGAGCAGGGCATGGGGAGAACTCTGCAGTTCTCCCAGGGCTTCTCCAATTATTCCTTGTCCTTTTGGTAACACCTCCTCCAGTGGCCCTAACAATGGTCCGGGGCGTTCCGAGCCTTTCATTAGCAAGTTAATCAGCCAGCGTCCCCAGACAATTACAAACCAGTAAATAAACTGGAGGAATGAGATGCCTTAAGCCTGTCTGTGCAGCTGGGCAGACACTAAAACATGCCTCAGCATTTTTTAAAGTGCTGTTAAGTACCTGCTTTAATTCTTCGTTTCCTCTGCGTTACTTTGGCATTGCTGTAAAGCTCACGCTCCTGCCGTGAGGCGTTGCATGGAATGGAGATTCAGGAGGCACTTGCAGAGCGATCCCCCAGATTAATGATGAGCTGTTGCTTGGGCTGCATATTTAAACTTTCTCTGTTGAGAGCGGTTGTGTGTGCCTGGGCTGAGCTCGTGGTGGGTCTTGGTCTTTCCCAACCTGAACGATGCTACGGTTCCACTCAGGTGGGACAGGAACTTGGTTTGTGGATTGTTCCATGCAACAGCCGCCTGCAGCTCTGCAGTCTGAGCTCTCTGGTAGTTGCTCTGATCCAAAATAGTGGAGAGCCTCCTATACCTCTCCAAATGCCACCTCTGCAGGAGTGATTTTAAGCCCAGTCTTAGAAACTCACCCAAAGACTCAAGATAGCAACAGCTTTGACCTTATGCAAAACTCAGGTATCCCATCCTATGGGTACTTTTTCTAGTGCCTCTCGCTCCACAAAACTCCAGTTTACAAAATGAAGTCAGATATGCATTTATGATTGGTGATTTGCATGCTCACAGTATAAAAAACCCACTTGTTCATGTCAGTGTTTGAAGAAACTACCAATGTTGCAGAGAGTAAAGCAGTTGGAATAGGACGCAGGCAGTTCCCCACGAGATGGAAACCATGAAAGCTGCTGCCATAAAGCAGCTGTGGGGCAGGTGCTTACCCTCCTTGTGTAGTTCTGTGTGCCTGTCCTGGGCCAAGGGAGGGCTGGGGGAACCTCCTCAGCTCTACTGACCTGAGGTTTAGAGCTCATGGGAGCTCTCACTTGTGCTAATTACTCTGTATTTTGCATGTGGGTGAGAATAGACAGCACAGGACTTCCTCAGGGTTGCTCCCTCTTGGGATTAAAGAATAGGAGGAGACCCAAGATAGCATTATTTGGAAGGAGATGCAGGTTCCTGGGGGATGGAGACCTGTGGGTTCCAGGTTAGGCATCTGGCAGGTGCATTGCCCATGCAGGGGAGGGCTGCTCGTGGGCAGAGAAGGGTTTCACACCCCATCATCTCCAGCTTCTGCACCTTCGGGAGCATCCAGCTAGGCTCTGGCACTCTGGACAGCATAAGGAATCCCTTTAACCCTTAATTGAAAAGGGAGAAGCCCAGAGTGGGGAGGGAGTGGTTGGGCTGTGGCCATCACCTGAAGCCTCCTGGTACAGAGCCCAGCTGGAGCTGCTGCTGAGATGTTCAGCGTGGAGGTCTCACCCTGCTCAGTGGTGGAGCACCTACACCTCTGTCCCATGGTCTTTCCCCACCCAAAGTAGCACTGGGGGCTGTGTCCATGCAGCCACGTCTCCGTGGGCACGCCAGGAGCTGTGCTGGAGGCTGTGCCCGGCCGGGCTGGCCGTGGCTGCTCACGGTGCAGAGCTCCCCAGGCCACGCTAGGGTGGGACTGGGGGGCTGCAGACACGGAGCAGGGTCTGGCACAGCTGCAGGAGAGGCAGCGTTCGGGCAGTGCCATTCCAGAGGGACATTTCCGCAGGTCAGGGGTTTGGCGTGGCTTCCAGCGGCTGAGCTGTGCCCATCACCTTCCCAGCTGCCCGCGTGGGGTGGGGATGTGTAATCACATTGACACGCACTGAAAACGTGTTCGTTTCTAAAATTCATTTTGTGCTTTTTCTCCCCATGGGCGTGGGCAGATACATTGCTGGAAACTTCCAGCTCCGTTAGCACACCAGCTTTTTTTTTGGGTTGCTTTTATGAAGGAAGAGGCCGTGGCACAGCCAGGCTCATCGGTGTGAGTCTGGGGGCCCTTCCCAGGTGCTGTGCCTCAGCTGAGGGTCCCCACTGCTCCCAGGGAGGATGTGTGGGTCAGGAAAGAGTGAGAACGCAGGGCTGGGATCCTTGGGACGCAGGGGAAGGACAGAGACTGCTCATAACATAGCGAACTGTGAGGTGACGTTCCTTAACTTTTGGGAAGTTGGGTGGAATATAATAAAAGTGCAGTATATAATTAAAGTTCAGATATCTTAATTAGGGGATCCAAGGGAGCTTGCTCGGAGATAAAAGAGTAGCAGATGTGTTAGTGAGGAACAGCTGACGTGCTACGGAGGAAATCTAAAATCAAAAGCCCATGAAAGGTTTCATGCTCTATTATTGCCGAATGAATCCGTAGTTCAAAGTCTTCCTGACTACTTAGCGCATTCAGTTTGATCATCTGGGCATTGATACATATTTTTTCTTTTACATCTTCTCATATCTACCTTCTCCTGCCCGATAGTTTTGATAAGGATGTGCCTCTGTATGTAACATCAATCCCGTGACAAGCAGCAGGGTTTGAATCTCAACAGGTCCAGTCCATCTGAGAAATGGTCACAGGGAGAAACATCTCATTAACGATGCCCTAGTACCAAAAACAAGAGTGTGCAACTGAAATTGTCAGAAAAATATTGACTTTTTTTTAAATTAAAAGATCTTGGTGGAATTCCTCATACCTGGAAATTGATATTCAGCAATGATGTTGTCATTTCTCTGTATTCGTTACCATCTTTGAAGTAGGTTTTAATATCCTGCTGCCGTGTGTTTATAGAGGAAGAGCAGTGAGGTTCACGGCCCTGGGAAGACAGTGAGATCTGTTCATGTGCTGTTAATGCTCAGGCTGTGAAGCACAGCAGGGCCCCTCACACAACCCTCCCACCTGGATTTGCAAATGTATCCGTAGACAACCACCAAAGCACCACTGTGTCTCTCCCTGTATGTGCAAACTGGTCTTTTTGTTGTGGAAAGCGTGCAGTTTATTTTCCTTATGCCTCTCCCATTCCATTTCTCTCTCTCATTGACTAATTTATGCTGGGTTTTATTTATTTTTTTTAGCATTGTAGAAGGCAGAAGGGGGGGAGAGGTCGGGGCCAGGTTCTCCAGCCAGGCTTAGCGTGGGCAGAGGACCTGGCCCCGGTGTCCCTGCGGCCGCTGGGCTCTCCCCTGGGGTTTAGCCAAGGAAAGGTCCCCGACCCCCGCGCTGCTTCTTAGCGTCCTTGTTTTCCTCTGATCACGATTGACCGCTGTTGTGTTCTGCTTGTTTTTTTTCTTAATTTGCTTTTTTATTATTTTCCTTTTTATATTTTATCCAGATCCCCCCACAACTATCCCTCCTCCCACAACAACCACCACCACTACCACCACCATCCCTACCACCATCACAGGTATGGTACCTTCATAACCATTGGAAATGTCCTGAATGTTTATTGTCTTTTATGTATATAAGCAGAGCATGAAGCCTGGGGAAAAACAACAAACCAATCACTTGCAGTATCTTTTTTTCCCTCAAATACACCCACCCACAGCACGAGCCCCAGTCCGGCAGCTCGACGTGTCAGACGTGGGTGTGGGTGTTCCTGAAACATGGGAATTGTCATGGCAGGAAAAGTGATTAATTCAGTTACTGGTGGCCAATATTGGGTACTTCAAAGGCAGGATGCAAACAGCCTTAGAGCTTACTTAGCACGGGCAGTCGTTTCAGCCTCCATCCCATCAATATCAATTTCTGAGCAATTTATAGCAGAAAGTTTGGTCTTTGGCAATTCAATTCGCCTGGTGTGACTCGAGATGCTTTTTCTCATGCCAAGGTGTTGGTCTTTCTCTGTAATAAGCTTCTCCCTCACTCTTCTAGAAAAGGGAATTCCACCAGAGGTTTTTATTGAGTGAACCCCATCCATAGGCCCCTTCTTGAGGAGCTGCTTTTCAGCTTGCGAGGTTTTCCCTGTCTTGCGAGAAAAGATGAATAAAAACAACCAGCAAGATCATGACACCTCTCTCTGACACATCCTCATACCTCCTCACAGACTTGACTCATCAGGAAAACCCTTCTGATTTATTTGTAACCATTCGCATTGCCATTTCTCTGACCTTTCCTATTCCAACCGCTGCTTTTGCTTTTGCTTGCTGCCTTTTGTGGGTTTGGTTTTTTTTTTTTGAGGCGGAGGTGACAAACGGCAGGTGAGGATGGACCATTGAATAGCTAATGGCACAACGTTTACTGTTGCTGTAAACCACCCCTTGTGTAAATGCCTTCACGTTTTATTTGCTTTTATGACGCTGCTCAGCTGACTCTCACCATCCTGCCCAGGGCGTTTCGTGGCTTCTTTTCCTTTCGAGGTTTTTCGCACCCAAGCCAGGCCCCGCTGGCACGGACACACAGGCGAAGCTTTTCTCCCAATGTGCCTTAACACACCAGCGGCCACCATCGCTCTGCCAGCCCTCGCCGTGCTCTGCTTCCTCCCTCCAGGTGCTTTCCGATAAACACAGGCACCCAGCTCGGGCTGCTCGGGATGCTCTGCCGTGAACGCGCTCCCATTTTCCGTGTTTTCGATTTCTAGACTTAACCCGCTTTCATTTCAGAGGAGGTTTGAAGCTTTCTCACAGCCTCCCTAAGAGCTGTTTGCAGAGAAGCTCGGTCGGTCGTGTGTCCCACGGGTACATGGATGTGCTCACAGGTTTCTTTCTTTGACGGTAATTGCTCGTGCTTTCAGTGAATTTTGGAAGGCTAAAGGGAGCAATGTGTCTTGATGCTTGGATAACCCCTTTGGTTAATCTTGGTGCCTGCAAACATTAATGACTGTCCTTTTTCTGGGAGCTGGGTTGTTATCAGCCTGTCATTTAAGGGATTGCCCCAGCACTGCCTTCCGCAGCCTGCGCTGTCCTCGCCTGTCCTCACCTGCTGCGCCAGGCTCCTCAGAAGTTGGTGGTTGTTCCCCATAAGTAGCAGTTTGGTTGTTCGCTCTCCTGCCGTGAGTGCTGCAGCTTGTTTGTGGATGCTCAGTGGGCTCTGGGATCTCCTCCTCCTGGTTTTCCAGCTTTTTTGTATTAAAAGCAGAAGGGAAGGGGTGTGGTTGGTGCAGAGGGAGATGGCCATGTCATTAGCCTGGCAGAGGTCCCCTGGGCTGAGGAGCACGGGGCTGTCCAGTGTCATTCGCTCACCTTTGTTTGCAGTGGTGGAGGATCTCAGACCCTGGTGGCAGAACCCAGTGGGTCTCCATTGCCTGCTCGGTGCTTTTCTGTGTTGGCTTTGAGCTGCTGAGGAGGCTGGAAATGTAATGAAAATACGATATTGCTCCCTGATTCCAGCAGCTCCTGCTCGCGATCTGTTGGAAGAAGATTTGTTAATGCTGATAAGAGAAATTTTTATTTTCTTCCCTGGCATTGAGTCTTCTTGACGTGGGTCTTCCCATCCTCTGCCCATGAGTTCAGTGTGCTTTTCCCACACAGAGCAGCTGAGGTTTCTCCTCCCTCTGTCGTGCAGAGATGTGTGTGTCCTCTCCAGTCAGTGCTCAGGAGCGTGGAGCTGCACCAACTGCTGCCCTTCAATAGTTAAGAGACTTTGTGGCTGGGAAAAATTAGGTCAAGTTAACATAATCTCTAGAATTACACAGCAGAGCAGTGTTGGAACGCTTTTCAAGGCCTCGAGAGACACCTGATACCTTAATTCCCATCCTCACCCAAATGCTGCAGCGTTCTTCCCGTCTGACACGGAGCGGTGGGAGCCAGAGGGGTGTTCCCTGAGCTGCTGGCAGTCCAGGCATCTGGAGCCAGCCCAGTGAAATCCAATCCTTAGGATCAGGTGGGCTTGAAATGTTTTATTTTGCTTTTTTTCCCTTACTTCTAGTATAGCCCTGACCTAGTTCATGTCCCCTGGAACCACGGAGTAGTTCTGAAAAACAATTGTCTTACCTTAATTGAATAAAACATGGGGAGAGAGGCTGCACTGGAGCAGTTTCTAGCAGGTGACCCTAGAAAATTCTGCCCTTGGAGTTGTCCTTTTGATTTATTGGTTCAGGGAGTTTCGGGGAGAGCTCTTGGAAAGCTGACCTGATGCTTTCTCCAGCAAAGGACAAGCTGAGCAGTGGTGAAGTCTCCAAACACCACGACCTTTAGAGCTTTCCCTCTGTCACTTCAGGGTAGGTGCTTGAAAAGATTTCCTGCGTGACAGCTTGATCTTTTCCATGTATCCTCCAACAGCATTGATATTCCGGCCATCCTTTGGTGTTTCAGCCGTTATCGCTGCCGAGCCCTTTTTTATCAGTTAAATTGTCCTTGTGGCTTTCTTCATTAAGATGTACAATACGATACAGCAGAGCAAACGGCATCATTTGAATTACCCTGGAGTCACTCCTTGAAACGCTGGGCTTGGACAGCTGTTGTTTCCTGGGAGATAAAGGTCCTTAATCACAGCCCAGCGCTCGTTTCGGGCCGCGGAGCGTTCTCCTGCCGTTCCCTGCTCCGTGGGCACTCCCACCTGATCCACGGCGTCACTCAGAGGTGCAGATCTGCATTCCCCACGCTTTCTCCGCAGGTGGAATTGCACAGGTGTCTTGGCAGCGGTTTCGGTGACCCAGGGGTGACACGTGCAGGTTGCCAGCGTTGCCAGCCCTGCAGCAGGTGCTGCTGACTCTGCAAGGGCACTGCTCTCCATCCTTTGCAGCAGCCTGGGGGCTGCCGATGTCCTCCCTGGAATGCCCATTTCGAGCATCTTTTCAACCCCACTGATCCCTTGGAGTAGCACGGGTGTGGGGGAGTGTGTGTGTGTATTTCTGTAACATTGCAGGCAGTGGTTTTTCACTTGAGAATTCCCAGAGACGCTTCAGTCCTCTCAGTGAACGTACCTGGAAGGCAGCAAGCCCATCCCGTGGAAACAGCTCTGAGTTCCTTCCTGAGGCTCAGCATTTGTACAAGCAGGAGCAAGCTCTGTTTGGCTTGGAGGTGTGCAGGAGCCAGTGAGCTCCAAAGCAGGAGCTGGGAATTGACACTGAGTTGGAATATCAGCTCTTGAGCAGAGTCACACGGTAGTGGGATTCTCATGTCGCCCACGGGGCCAGGCACTGTCTCCTGAGAAGCACATTTTTGTGTCATCCCAGGTGCCTTAAAAATAATAGCGCATGGAAGTGTGAGCTCTGTGAGCAAAAATAGCGTTGCAGGTTTTCGGAGCATTTCACATGCCAGAAAACTTCTTCAAAACAAGAAAAATTACGATTTTATCCTCAGTAGGAGTTTCTCCTTTCCTGATGACAGCTGATGGTGTGAAAAGCTGCAGTTGCAGGGGGTTTATTCCACCAGCAATGCCAGTGTCTGGTGGGCAGGGAGAGCACAGTCCCAGTCATCCCTTTCTCAGATTTCCTTGCAGTGGGTTGGTGGGAGGCGAAGAGGCAGCGTGGGGATGACTAAAGCACTGCATCCCGGCAGGATCGTGGGCATGGCGCTGGTCAGGTGTGGCCACTTCTGCCTGGGACTGCTGCCGGTGCTGACATGGAATTAAAGGTAAAAGGGAAACACTTTTGCTCTCCAGTCAGCTCGGAGGTGGATGGTGGTGGTCAGCTGGACTCTCTTACGGTCTCTGACTTTTCCAGGGATGTGGAATTGCCCACGCCACAGACGGGAGAAGGGCACATCCGTGGGAGCAGCCAACACTCCCGGTTTGCTCTCAGCATTCCCGGTCTGCTCTCGAGCTGTGACATGTTCAGGTGCTCGATGCCACCGTGCAGGGACGCAGCCCAGGGATTTGTTCCCCCAAATTATTTATTATTTAACTTCTACTTTCTGTTGAAGGTTCTGCCTGTCCCTGGCAAAATGTCAAGTTAATTTAAAGATGATTCCGTGCTTTTCTGACATTTTCATCCAGGCAGTGTCTGCATTAAAGGGGCTAAAGGCAGAGCTGACAGGCCTGGGACAGGAGATAAAATTCAGTCTTTCAGTCCCATGTCCAGCCAGTAGCAGACAGGACCTGTCATAGCTGGCCTTACCTTTGGGTGACACAGCACAAGCAGTGCACAAACCATCATCTTGCTGAGCAGAAACGTGGGGTGCGTGCAAGCTTGGGCTTGAAATCAAACCAAAATCCTCCCAAATCTGTATGGAGAAATGTGCAAAAGCATGACTGGAGCCACCGTGCTAATCTCAGACTATTTTTGTTCTGGTCACACACAAGGTCCATACAGATTGTGACGATTTTTGGGAAACATCTGGTCTGCAAATCAAGCTGTCTCCAGGGCCCACTGCAGCACGCCTGGCCAGGGGCACTCAGCGCCAGGCTGGAGCAGATCGGGGCCTTTGGAATGCGAAGGACATCTCCATCCATCCTTGGAGGAGCGCGTGGTGAGGGAGAGGATGGACGCGCTGCTGTGCTCTGGGGTTTGAGCCCCGGCACCTCTCAGAGCGACAGCTCTCGCGTTGCTGTGAGCTGTGACATCTCTGCTGCTGTCCCACAGAAGTGTGATCCAGGGGAGCACCAGGAAGGGCTTTGTAGGACTTTCATCAGCCCCAAGGACCTGAACCAAAGCAGGAATCTGTTTGCAGTGCCACACGCTGCTCCCTCGGGCTGCTGCGAAGGCAGGAACGTGCAGGAATTCGCACTCGTCCCGGTCAGTACATGTGAAGTAGTCTGGAAAATCGGGAAGAATAAGAGCTCCACGCGTCAGGGATCAGATTGGCTTTTGGTTTCAGTTCAGAAAGCAATTTTAAAAGCAATATATTGAATGGATATCTATACTTGCTAAAGCCTCTTTAAATTTAAAAGGCAGCAGCGTGTTTTGCCATCATTTTGCAGATGTGCTGCTGTAATTCTGTGTGTGCTCCTCAGCCCCGGCACCAAGTGCCTCTGTGAGGCTGTAGCACTGCAGCTCCAGCATTCAACCAGGGGAATTCAATTTTACTGCTGGGGTTTTAATATTCCTCCGTCGTGCTTGTTCTGTTTGAGGCTGGGGACTAATTACGGCCAAGTTTAAAGGGCCCGGTCTGTCACACTCTGCAAACAGTTTGAGGTTGGAGAGAATCCATTTGAGAAAACGAGGAGGCTCAGCGATGGAGCTCGTAACTCTGAGAAATGCTGCCCAGCTGCCTCCATGCCGTAATTTTATAAATATGTGTGTGTCTGTGTGTGTGCCCTTGTGTAGCTGCCTAATGAGGTGGTGAGTGCCTAGAGCTTGGGTGTCATCCGAGTTGTCTTTGCTGGCAGATATTTATTTCTTATGGCCAGTGCTACACAGAAATCCCAGTAAAGTGAAATTTGCAGCTTTGTAGAGGCTGATGGTTCCTCCCTTGGGTGCCTTCTGTAACTATAAACCAGGCCTCTGAGGAGCTTTTGTACACAGAGATTTTGGAAGGCCATGGCAGTGTTCTACTTTTCCTCAACAGCACATTTAGTTCTCTTCCGATTGGCATCAGGAGGAGAAGCCTTGGTATTAAGACAGAAAATTCCACGTTGAGTTGAGTCTGTTTGGTTATGTGATTTCTATGTCCTCTTGGCTTTGCTGCTCCTGGTAAACCAGCCCATTCTTCATCCCCAGCTTTCCATTTTGAATTATAGATATCACTTGGTGATCACGTGGCTGCTCTGCACACCGATGGCTTGGAACCAGAACAGTGCTTTTTGGTGATGGCAAAGCCTTTCCTTGGCTTTGTTCCACGTTAGTTAAGTCAGGAGTGTATCACAGACTTCTTGTTGGTCAGCATTTGAGGAGAAGAGATGGTTCTTGTCCTAGGACATGGCGCAGAAGGCTGATCCCTGGGGTGCTGTGTGCCTGCTCGGACAGGAAAGAGTGGCTGTTCTTGAAAGTGAAGCAGAAGCTGGTGGCACATACCCAGGATTCAGGAAAGCACCTTCAAAGTTAGCCAGTCCAGCCTGAAGTTATGGGTTGTGTGAGCAGCAGCACTGCAGGGCTGGCATGTCCCTTCCTTGTGACAGTGGCGGGGCCGGGACACACACGGATTTACAGGAATGCACTGATTTGGTACCAAATCACCAGTGAGTTTTTCTCTCCTTTGCCACATGATGCTGCAGTAGCACGCCAGTGTCGGGGCGTTCTTCTCTTTACCGCGAGGTTATTCCCTCTGGAGCACTGGTGTGTGCAGTCCTTCTTCCCAAAGGACACTGGGACTGAACAGGACTCCCCGAAAGCTCACTCTAAACTTTAACCGGTCTGTGTTTCCTATTGCAACCATCCAAACCATTTGCTAATCATAACTTTGTCATTCCAGCTGCAGCCAACATGTTGTTTGACGTGGATATTTGTTCGCACTTACAACCGCTTGAGAACTTTATTTTGTGTAACCTGTCGGTCTCTGTCCCCGGACGGGGAAGCGAGATGCACTGTCCAGTTTGCACTGTTTCTTGACTAATAATCTCTTCCAGCACATCAATACAAGTTTGCTTCCAGCAGATTCTCTATTTAGTGTAAAAGCTGACGTAACTTTTTTTATTTCAGGAAGACAGTAAATTGAGACTATTTATAGATGCCAAGATGCTATCTCAGGAATGAATACTCAGTTTTACGACCCCTTCTAAACAATGACTTTCCCCCCACCTCCACCACCATTTCCCCTTCCACCGTTTGCTTGGTTAAAATGAGGCATCATTTGGGAATTGCTGCCCAAAACCAAAACAAAGCCCCACTCTTGGTCTCCTTGTGGCTTTGGAAGGTTTCCCTTGCAGTCCCCAGAGCTCCCACAGGAGAACAAGGGCTGGCCTCTTGGAGGGTGCCTTAGATTTGGTTGCCAGGATGAGAACAGTCTATGTCGGCAGTGGAAACAGGCTAATGATGGCTTGATAATCTGTTACGCAAATCTTGGTGCAGTTTGTTAAACTGTGCAGGGTTTATTTGTTTTGCTTCCTTACTTAAAGCATGTAGACCTTGTATCTGTAAGTATTGTGTATTCCTTGTATGATTCTTGTCTTTGCTGCTGCTTCAGGAATTCAGCCCTGGGCTGTCCTCAGCTAAATTGCCAAGAAACAGGTCCTCCTTTTTCCACTGCTGCCTCTGCCCACGCAGGGGACCCGTCCCCGGGTTCTCTGCCAGCATGTCACCGAGGGGAAACGCCGCTGTGAATTGTCTGTCGTTGCTGCAAAACCCAAGCTCCAGGCTGCCGTGCCGGGATCCGCAGTGCAGCGATCTCTGCGCTCACGCACGCCCTGCTGCTCACTCAAACATTGCCTGCCTCGAGCCGGGCAGGGCCGGGCCACACCTGGGCCACACCTGGTTCACACCTGGGCCACACCTGGGTCACACCTGGGCTGGGCCATCGGCTCCAGGGATTGAGTTCAGTGACCCTGAGGAGCCAGCCCACTCCAGCCACTGACCCATCACGGAATACCTACCTCCAGATGGAAAGTAAACAGGTTCCAACAACTAAACACATAAATTCAGGCAATCTGGTTAAATTTCGTTTAGACCTATTGGTGTGGAGGAAATAACTGTAGAAAAATCCTTCAGATTTGGGTCAGTCTTTGAAGCTGCCCGCTGCAAACACCTGGCAGAGACAGAGCATCTCTCCATTGGCAAGGCAGCACCCCCAAGAAATTTCCAGTGGCGTGTAGTCCATATGGAGTCGAGTCAGCTTCAGACTGACCAGTAAAAAAAACCATCCAGGATATTTTAATTACCCGTGGCTGTTCAGCGAGGTACCTGCTGCAGCAAAGGGACTGGTAATGTTTGTCCACAGTTGCCAGTTCTAGAACATATTTTATGCTGAAAAAAATGGTTCATCATGCCAGGTGGTGGCTGGCAAGCTGGAGGAGAGGTGGGAGCAGACTGTTCCTGGCCACAGGTGCTCTGGCGAGGGCAATGTTTGAGTGTGTAACAGCAGCGTGCCAAGCCTCGGCTCCTCATCCTGCTCTGGAGCTTCTGTTTTGTCCCCACCAACCAAATCGTTGGTGTTGGTGTTCTCTCCTGTCTCCTGTTCCCCTGACTTTGCAACCACCAGTAATTGTTCTGGCAAGGTCCTGGAAAAAGAGAAAAATTTACTGTTTTCCTCAGGCTCATAGCTTTTGAACTGGAGGCATGTCTTCTAAACAGTGCAACTCACTTCAAATGCTTTTTGCCTTTCATTTTATTATTGCTTGTCACGCAATGTTCTTTGAAAGCTTGCTCATATATTATCTGTTCCATTTTTTCCATTTTCCCTTTTTTTGCATGCTGTTCCTCCTGTTTCTTCCCTTCCTCCAATCCTCTGTTCCCGTGTGTAGACACAACGGCGACGACAGAACCGGCAGTTCACGGTTGGTATCACATTCCTGTTTATCTTATTTCTCAGCGCTGCTGAGTGGCAAGACAAGCCTGGGAAGGGGAAGCCAAAAAGGGAATTGGAGTCTTCACGGGAAAACAGTGTTTCAGGTGGACTCATCTCATAAATGCAACGTGGGTTCTAAGGCTGGAAAGTCTGTCTGCTCTTGTCATTTTTGCTGTGAGCTTCGCAGCCGATCGTCCTGGCGCCAGGCAAGCCCAAGCCCCATGGAAGTGGCATCCAGGTCCGAGCAATGCCAAGTGATTCTCCACCCATTGAGTGAGTCACTTCACACGTGGAAAATGAAATTTAATTTTTTAAAAAATTTTTGAGCTTTTTTCTTGCATTTTGAGTTAGTTTGTAAGACAGGGCATCCAGCAGGCCCACTGGCATAGGGCAGCTCTGGGGATTCTGGGATGCTCCGCAGAGCAGCGCTCGCCTCCAAGGTCGGCAGTGAAGTTTGCGTTATTACACTGCAGAAGGAGATTGGGAAAACAAATAGCAACACTTTCCTCTCAGCATAGCAGTCTAGCAAAGTAACCCTTCTCGTCTGCTCGAGGCAGTCTAGCTAACAGCTTGACAGCTTCCTGAGCTTCCTCCATTCCCCGGCGAGCCTACGTACGCGCTGCAGGCTGGAAGTTGAGCATCCCATTTTTTGGCACAAGCTCGCTTTTCAGCTGAGGAACCAAAACCTCTGACAATTTTTAATTACAGCTAATCCATTTTGGACTTTGCTATTCTGGTTTCTCCTAACTGTGATAAATTGGCTGATTTTTTACTGACAGAAATCCCTAGCACAGAGCACCCATTTTCCTGCCTGCTCCCCTTGAGGCGTTGCTTGGGCGAGGACAGAGGCAGGGCTGAGTGATCATTCAGTAGCAAGGTCCCATATCCAGGGGAGGGGCTTGCACTTCTTGTCCCAAATGATTTATCTACTTGGATGCATTGTCCCACTTGGCGTAAAGATCAGAAATCTTTGGGCACACTTTGTGTTTTGTCTATGTGATGATCTCCCTGTGTGTGTTCAATGTCAAGAGCCAACGCTGCTAGTTTTGTGGCTACGTGTCTGTGGCTAGATGTGGGTCCCTAAATTTGAAAAAGGTCAGGAAGCCCTGATGATAGCACAATCCCAACATCCTTCCTAGGTGTCTCTGCATCAGGAAAGGCTCAGCCTAGCCAGGTATTAGTCTCTGCAATGAGGACAAGCCAGGCAGACGCTCGGTGGCAAGCCCTTGCCCCTTTTTTTAAAGCAATTCCTGATGTCTTTCCTCCTTTTCCTTTGTTCTGGGGAAGCCATACAAAGCCTGGTTTTAACTCAAGGACCTCCCCCCTCCACGGGGAGGATCGCTGCCAAGGAGGTGGCCAGCTGAAATGACAACCCATCCCCGTCAAATGAGCTGCCACAAACTTTCCTGCCTTAAAACAAGCCAGTTTGTCCTGAATTCCCCCGTGCTTGCCCTTGTGGGGTGCTTTTCCCATGAAGACTCTGGGTTTCTTTCCAAGCTTGTGTTGCTGGAGTGTGTATGGAGTATACCAGGTGTTTCTGTATGTTGGCCATTTGTTCTTTCCGATGTCCAATGGGAGTGAGCATGTCTGTGAATGACTAGAAATGCATGGGCATGAATACAGCCAAATGGATTTTCTCCAAAAACGATTTAAAATGAATTGGGGGAAGAAAAAAGAAAATAAGGCAAACAAACAAAAAAACAAAACCAAAAACCAACCCAAAAAAAGAGCTTGCTAGCAAAGAAAATGGAATGTAAGGCCAGTGTGGAGCCAGCACAATGCTTCAATCGGGGAAAGAGGGTTTTGAGCCATTTGAAGTTTTGGAGTGTATCCTAGAGGACTGGGGGGAAGGAGTCCTGTATGTGTGTGCATGTCCCAGCAGTAGCCAAGGCCCTGCCATTCCATTCCCGTTTCCTTGGGGAATGGGGTTCAGGCAGCGATGCATGAGTGACCTAACGCACGAACGTTGTTAACTCTTTTGTTGAAAAATGAGAGCTTAACTGTGAATTTTCTGATGCACTTTCTCCTTTCTCTGCACTGTTCATTGCCAGAGCTCCAATAACAGCATGGTCATGGCCGCAGGAAGGCTTGTGCTTCCGCTGCACCCCACAAAGCCGGGGTCCCCAGCTTCGGCCCTCCTCCCTCTCGGTGTGCCCCGTGGGGTCAGGGTGCCCGTGGGGCTGAAATCGCAGGTCCCAGTTTGAGCTGGAGTATGGGCACAACTTGGTGGAGCCAGGAGAGTAAGAGCCTGGAGTGTCTGCGCCACTCCGTCTGGGGAGAAAGTGCTTTTTCTGCCATGCTCTTTAAATTCTCCTCCCCTGCCCCTCTCTTCACCAAAATCAACATGCCAGTTTTTAACGTCCTGGCCCCTGTAGCCCCTCGGTGGCCAGAGAGCTCAGCCCTCGTGAGATGCTGGCCTCTGTGGAGCCCCCCAGGTGAGACCCCCAGCTCACGTTTGCCCCCTGCACGAGCAGGGCGTCCCCAGCAGCCGTGACCTCGGACACACTGAACTTGTGTCCACGTCTTTCCAAACTCTGCCCTCGCCCTGCTGTAAGCAGAGAGCTTTAAGAGCTCGGGGCGATTCCCCAGGATGTGGGCGCTTGTGGCCCTGCCCGTCCATCTGCCCAGCGTGGGGGGCTCAGGGCTGCTCCCCACTCCCCGGCAAGGCAGGAGCCAGGCAGCACTGCCTCAGCACAGGCAGGATTTCTGCTCCTTCTCATGGAAAGGTAGGGTGAAAAAGCCTCCTCTGAAGCTGGCAAAGCAGGAAGCCTGGAGTGAAGGGTAAAGTAAGGAAAACACCCCAATCACCAATGAAGAGTGATATGAAAATACTTGGCCCATAATGCAGCAGGTAAATTATTTTGCAGGCTGGAAATTCTTCCCTGAAGGCCCGTGTGGGTTTTTAATTGTGGCCTTAGCAGGGTTTGGTACAAGAACAGGTAACACTGTTGTGTTACACTCTTGTTGCTTTTTCCAGTAGTTCTCAGTCCCTGAAAATGACTTTTGCTTGGCTGAAGCCAAAGTCCAGCCGTGCCAGAGCGCCGGCCACTTGTACACCTCGCCCCGTGCCACGGAAAAAACCTCAGAGCTTTCTGCACTGCCATCATCAAACAGCTCTGCCAGTCCAGCTGCCTCCCTCCCTCTTGGAAATGCCCTACTTAAAAGTGCAGCTAATGGTAAATCCGTTCCTCAATGTATTTTACAGCTCCCGTCCTTAGGGCGGTTGAATAAAACATCACAGCGCTGTCTGCGCGCGCTGCGGGTCCGTGCAGCGCCGCCGAGCGCGGCATGAAACGGAATCCCTAATTGCTTATTTAGAGCCTGAGATGGGAGAGAAATTGGCTTTTCTTTAAAAACTGGGTGTAGCGTGGGAGCCCACAGAAACCTAAATATAGCCTGGTCCTCGTGTGGGCACCTGGCTGAGCTGCGGGACACGCTCGCTGTGCCTGCCAAGGATTTATCATTTCCAGGGAAATGGAGCAGAGTGAAAAGTTCCCTTTCATTTCTCTAACAGGAGGAGTAGTGGCAGACTTGGAGTTCATCCCCTCAGAAGTGAAAAGAAGGGGCTTTGCTAGCCGATATGAAAGTATAATGAGAAAAATCAAGAAGTAATTTACCACCTATTTAAATGCCTCACAACAGGTTTTAACACTGGCCAGTGGCATTTGTGAGTGTCCCAGGTGCAGGGAGAAACGGAATTGTGGAATTGTTGCAGATTTTTTTCTGAAAAGAATTTTTTTTTGCTTCATAAAAAATACAACATTGCCCTTTTTCATCAGTGAGAAAATGTAGTTCCTTGAAAGGGAAAGCTCTAAAGAAGCGATTTTGGAGAGAGAAAAGTTGAAGGGCTCCTCTGCCAAGTGCAGCTTTGCATGGCCAATGCTTCTGTGAGTCAACTGTTGTATTTATAGATCATTTATAGGAAAAAGGCTCCTGAAAACCTGAAAAGGGCTCCCTGAAACCCAAGAGTGGCACACAAACAAATTTCCTGCTATTAATCTAAATGGCTTCCCACTTCAGGAGGTAATTCCAACATAGCTTCCTGGTGATTAGATGTATTTAAAAACCAGTCACTGAAAATGAGTTTCCTTTTTAAAGAGCAGTGTATATGTATAAATACACGAATTGCTGCTCTCCGGTGGGGCAGTGTGCACATTGACCATTCTGCACTCTCAGCTTTGCTGTTTAATAGTCAGCCCTGGTGGCAATCTGTGAGCTGACAGTCCCAGGTTCCCCAGTGCCCAGGGATGCAGGATCTCTTCATGGGATTTTTTTTTCTTTGCTCATGCATTTGCTTTTGTGGCCAGCAGCAGGAGTGAGTCCTGGGAGTCCCAGCCCACAGGGTAACGCTGCCCCAGCGCTGGTTTCAGTGAGTCTGGGTGCCCTCCTGGCGCTGGTTTGCCCTGTCACCAGTGCCGAGATGTGCACCCACGGGGACGCTGTGCCTGCAGACCCCAGCACTTCCAAACTCCAAACCACACAGCACTAATGCCCTCACAGACAGCGCTGGCTGCCTGTGGTGGCCATGACCACGTGCCTCCCTTGTTGCTTTATGGCTTTGAGGACAGATGCTTTTCCCATAAATCCATCACATTTGGGCAAATGAAAAAAAGCCGGCGTGTCCAATAGTTTGGCAGAGGACACAGCCCGCAGCCTGCAAAGAGGCCGTGACATGCACTGCATAATATTCATATTCTCTCATTGATAAATGTCCAGACTTGTCACCATGACCAAAACCAATTGGATTGGGTGCGAAATTGGAAGCAAGTTTTCCATTGCTCTGTGTATGCAGGACCGAAATCAGCCTGGGCTAAATTGGGCAGTTGTCCCCGCGATGGCTGAAAGGCAGAGTTTGGGGGCTCTGCATGCTGTTATGAGTGAGTGGTCTCAATGCCATGTTTCGTGTGCCAACAGTGTAGAGCGAGGAGCATTTCTGTCTGTAACAAAGGCCACGATTGCACTTGTGTCACACGATGGCTCTGCCCGCACCGGCAGACGGTGGCAAGTGACTGACGCATTCTCCTTTTTCCCCCCCAAGAAATTCATCTTCAGTTCTTAAGTGTGTTGTTTTTTGTCGCTTGAGAAATGCAGAGAAAAACGAGTTTGTTTTTACTTGTAAGGCTTTACTCAGTTGCCCAATTCGGCCGAGGAGCTGGACTATGGGGATCTCTCAGGTAAGGGCTAGTCCGTAGGTAACCCGCTGCTCTCCTTCGCTAGACACTGGTTCCACTCTGGTTTCTGCATCTTGGCCATGTTGCATTGTGCAGTCGCTGTGGCGCAGCCATTCCCTCCCACGCTCTCGCAGCTTGGAAGTGCGCTCCTTTCTGTTGAGGTTTTCCTCCCTTTCTTTTTTTCTTTTTTTTTTTTTTGGTTTTGGCACCCATTTCTGTGTGGCATCCTCAGACATGGGGCAGGAGGTGCAGGGCACCGAGGCCACGCACTGCGGTTCCCTCCTGGCTGGGATTTTTTGGACACTGATTTGGAGACCGGTTGAGTTGAATCTTTGTTTGTAAAGCATTCGACTCTGCCGTGTTGTGTGAAACCCCCCTTAAAACAGGCGGCCGGCGCTAACCCTCGGCTGCTCAGGGATCCCTCATCGTACCAACGTCAGGTTGGGGGTAAAAAGGAGGTGGTTGTTCTATCAGCGAGGCCAAAACAGGTAAATGGTTTTGAGCCTCTTTTTATCCACACTGGACTGGAAGGAGCATAAATGCATCCTCATGGCTGGTCCTTGCCAATTAGCGCTGATTGAGATAAAAACATGACAGCGTCTTCAGCAGATGCAGTTGGGTGCACTCAGAGCAGGGCCTGTACCAGTGGTACAAACCTGCATTTCTGTTCTTCACGTTTTCCTGTAGGAATCCACCCATTTTTTTGCCCCCACTTGCAGAGCATCCCTGCAGACTCCTGGTGCCCGCCGGGCTCTGTGCCCGGGCAGCTGTCCCAGTGCAGGTGCCCAGTCCTGGCCACGGGGCAGGATTGTCCCCCTGGGAGGAGCCCAGCCCAGGGGAATTGGGGCCCAGTGCTGTTCCCATCAGGGGTTCCAGCATGGAGCAAAAATATAACCCAAAAGAGCCCCCGAGTCCTCATTCTGTCAAACAGTTCACTCTCACCCGATCAAATCAGGAATGTCCCATTCCATAAGCCACTACAGGTGTGCTTTGGCCAAAAGGTCAGAAGTGATGGATTCATTCCGGATGTGTTCTAACACTGAGCGATGCTAACAATTATTATTTCAGGCCCAGGACAGATCCCATAGGTAAGATGCACCAGGGCTCTGGTAAACATCGCTGAGTGGATGGGGAAAATTGCTTTGCTCTGATAAGTTCTTTTACTTTTTAAAATTCTATTTTTAAGGAAAAATACAGTTTTTGGTGAATGAAGAGAACAGGAAAAAATTCCTCAAATGAATTGCCCAAAATGGATGTCTGCTCCCCAACCTGTGCTCCCCGGAGGGGCTCACACCTTTCCCAGAGCACCCAGCTCAGTGTTGTCCTTTTTCTGAATCTGGAACGAAAGCCAAGATTTCACCCACCTTTACAGAACACAGCGCAGGCGGAGCCTGCCAAACACCCCATTTGGAGCATCTGATTTGGCTACTGATTTTTTTTTCCTGAGAATTTCAAAATTTTGCTTTTTGCTCTCTAGGTTACTCCTGCCTGCCCAAAGAGTGACCATTCCTGGTCAGGTGTGATCAGGATTTTACTGGGTCAGGTATGGGGGAGGCACTGGAGAGAGAGCCCCAGGCCCTTCCCTGCTACAAACAGAGTGGCCTCTGTCCCTTAGCCCCTATGCAGAACACCAGGAAACTGAAACCAGGTCACTCTTTTGGCCTCGGGGTCAGCACATTTGGGCTCTCAGATGGGTGGTCCAGGTGAGTGCTGGAGTTGAGCTCTCCGTCAGGAACACCGCTCCGGCAGGAGCAGGCGCTGGGAGCCCTGGGGACCACCCTGAGGGATGCAGGGCACATGCCCACCCCCACGGGGGACCGTGGCGTGGCGGGCGTGGGGGCTGCTGCCATGTTTGCTCAGTGTGCTGTTCCTTCCAGGTACATCTGTCCCGCCCACAGCTTCCACCGAGGCTCTGCCGACCGTGCAATTAAGTAATGCATCCCTTGCCTTCCGCCCAGGTAGCCTGAGCCCAGAGCCGTCCTCGCTCTTCCCGGCCGAGCTCTGTGTGTCCGTGCCTCTCGCAATCCTCTTGTTCCTCACATCCCGAGCCCTTGGGGTGCGGATAGGGCTGGGCTCGCACCTCTCGGTTCCTCATTCCAGCCCGGAGCAGTCCGAGAGGATTCCTGCAGCACCAGGAATCGCGGGGGCAGACCCTGGGCGGGTGTGTGTTGTGCACACCTGTGCACACCTGTACGCACCTGTGCCTGTGTGCACACCTGTGCACACCTGTGCACCTGTGTCTGTGTGCACACCTGTGCGCACCTGTGCATCTGTACACATCTGTGCCCACTTGTGCACACCTGTGCACCTGTGTCTGTGTGCACACCTGTGCTTGTGTGCACACCTGTACACACCTGTGCCTCTGTGCACGCCTGTGCACACCTGTGCACCTGTGTCTGTGTGCACACCTGTACACACCTGTACACACCTGTGCCTCTGTGCACACCTGTGCGCACCTGTGCATCTGTACACATCTGTGCCCACTTGTGCACACTTATGCACACCTGTGTACACCTGTGCACCTGTACACACCTGTGCCTCTGTGCACACCTGTGCACACCTGTGCCTGTGTGCAGACACTGCCGTGGGCTCCGAGCACAGCGCTCCGGGACCTGCCCCAGCACTCCCCGAGCTCTCCTGGCTCTGCTCCAGTGTCAGCACCTCCTGTAAACAGGGAATGGTCACGCCAGCTCTGCGTAGCCGCCGCATCAGGCTGGATTCCCTGACCAAAACCCATCAGCAGCTTTGCAGAGGGGTGCTGGTGGATCCGCTGCCATCACCTGCAAGCGGGGCTGCCTTTTCCAGAGAGGAGTCGGTGGGAGCAGCAGCACAGCTCTGAGCTCTGCCAGGGTGAGCACAGTTACTCAAACAAAGCGCGTTATTTTTTATGAAGGGATCTTGAAATGGGTCGCTGAAGGGGAGCTTATTGATTGAAGGATGAAGTCCTCAAATTTCTCTGGTTTAGATTAGACCAAATTCAATTAGGATACGACAGGCAGGTTAACGCTGCTCTTTAACAGCCCCTCAATAAATTCGAGGAGGGGTAGCCTGCTCCACGCCACGCTGTGGGAATGAATAACATTATCGCTCATCCTGTCATAGACAGGCAGTGATTTCTGTCCTCCCACATCGTGGCTAAGTGGTTTATAGTGTTCACGGAATAACGGCAGCCTGTTCTTCCACCAGCACCCCCTGCCAAGTCCAACCTCTAGTGCTGCCCCATCATTTCAAAACCTTAATTCCACCAAAAAATTTACCTCAGATTCAGTGGGGAGGTGTCAGTACAATCCTGATGTTTCTTACCTCCAGGAAAAAGGAATAATTGGCTCACCAGGTTTTCAGGAGTTAGCACCCAACTCATGACCTGTGGGACCTTCAGGCGTGCTGGTGTGATAATCATTTAATGAATTAAACTACAGACAGATTTAGGAGAGATCACTTATTTAGGAATTCTTGAAAGCCATTGGCATAGGTTTCCTTCTCCCTGCCACGGTGCAGATATTCCCTGCACATCTGGGAAGCTCAGGAGCTGTCAGTGGGGTCAGTGTGCATAATCTTGCTCATGCTCACACACAAGTTCAGCCCACACTGTCCAGTGTCAGGAGCTTGACATTAATTTTCATCCAGAAACAGAAGGTAAATTTTTGTGCAAGTGCAGCCGTAAGTCCCAATATGCCAAAATTAACCTCTAAACTATGTTTTAATAAAAATCTCCCTCTATTTTTTGCTTTTACAGCAGAAATGCACATAGAGGAAGGTCAGGGCTGTCCAGAGATACCCGAAAACGTTAGAGAGCGTTGGGCTACAGAATGTGAAGCTGGAGGGAGGTGAGGAGGAAGGACAGGATACAGGAGCACCGCACAGCGGGGGCTCCATAAAACCTGGGCTTTCCCACATCCCAGCAGGACAGGCTGCACCTCCAGCGCTGCCCTTGCTCGATGCCTCTGGCACTGAGCCGAGGGAGAGCCGTAATCGGCTGGAGAGGTGCTGGAGCGGTGCTGGAGCACACAGGGAAGGGCTGCTGGCAGCAGCAGTAATGTCAGCAGCGGTGCCAGCAGCAGTGGACAGGCGGGGGCCGGCTCGTCCCGGCTGCAGGAGGTCACTGGAAGGAGCTGCTCGAGGATGCTCGTGTGTGCAGAGGGCTCCCGACACCAAGGTGAGCCCAAAGCCGCCGCTTCGAGCCTCGCGGGAGCTGCTGCTGAGAGCGTGGGGAGCACTGCAGGTAAACGTGAAGTGGTTTGACCCAAATAGGTCTGAAGCTGTTAGTGTGGGTAGAAAGGAGATTTAAAATACAGGCAGCCTGGTCCAACCCAGTCTTGCTTTTAGTCTTGAGGTGCTGCTGCTGATGAGGAGTGGAATGTTCATAGATACATCTATATTTAAAGCCTCATTAAAATGGGATTGAGTGGAACATTTTCAGTGAGAAGTTGGGAGCAGAAAGTTCTTCCCTCTGCTAAACCTCAGTGTAAGCACTGACCCAGACCATCAGGGTGCTGCTCTTACCATCACCAACATTCTTCTTGGGAGCCCACGGAAAGCTGGTTTTAGCACTTATATTTGCAGAAATGTTAGAAACCTGGAGATCGTTAATACCTTTATTTTTTCAGAGGGTCTCCCCCAAACCCCCATAGCTGAGAGCCTGCAGGTGTGAATCACATTTGGTGGTTATCCGTACTTGGATGGACAATCCCCAGCTCAGCATCTGCTCCGTCCTACTCCTGACCTTTGGAATTAGTTCCTTAGTTGGGTGATGAGTAGGAGCCAGCCCCAAACCCCTTTCTCTTCTGTCTATGTGCTGTTTGCTGAACCGCACTTTTTGTTTAAAGGAAAACTTCAGGGTTCCCGTTCCAGCAGCGTAATCACTGTTTTGTTGATTACACAAGCAGTTGGTTAAAATAATCAGCGAAAACAAAGCTACCTCAGTCTCTTCCTGGCCACCCCAGAGGAGGCTCCGGAGCTCTCCTGCTGCTGTACAGTGATGTGCACAGACCCAGTGCTGCATCCCACGGAACCCTGGCATCCCCTGCTGTGGGGCGCAGCCGTGCCAATGTCTTGGGGGAGCAGCGCAGCACTTGTAAAGAAAAATTGATTTCTTCCTGCACAAGTTCAAGTTCAGTGCATAGTACCATTACCACTGCAGTTTTCCTTTAAGGTGCTTTGGTGCCAAGCAAAGCATCGACCCAAAAACGGTTCAGCTGAGGTGCACCGTAGCTGCAGAATAGCCCTGAGGGGGTATGTTGGTGACAACATGCCATGATGTCTGTTCCTCCCCTGCCCTTCCCTCCTTCCTTCTGCCCCACCCACAAAACCTCACAAGCAAACCCAAAACAAAACCGTAATAGGAAAATTCCTGATGATTCGCTGGAGAGGCCAGGATCCAGCTTGCTCCAATATATATTAACATCCTAATGGGAAAGCTCTGCATGTATACATTTACTGCGCCCTGACAAGAGGGAATTAAATGTCAGAAGGATTTGTAGCATCTGTAATTGAATTGGTGCTGAGAAAAGCAAATCTTGAGGAAGAATAACATATTAGGATTAGCAAATAATGTGGCATTTTGTCAGTTCCTGCCATCTTGACTGTTCCCTCTTCAGCAATAAAGTTGTGATTTCTGGTTTAATCAGAGATAGGAGGCAGGAATAGCTTGGGTGAATTGGAGACAGCATTTAAAGCAGATTCTGGTTGTTAAGGTCAAGTCTCTCCATGGCTTTGGGGAATTATTCCTTGCTCCATAGACCTGACACTTTGTTAATTACCAAAGAAATAGCAAGGGACAGGATGTGGAGGGGCTGTTCCTGTGCTGGTGGCACACAGACAGATCTGCTGGGAGCAGTGTCGGAATTGCTGGCGGTGGATTTGGGCTTTGCTCTGCCAGCGGGCAGAGCTCTTGGTGCTGGGCTGTGCTGCCGGAGCTTGCGGGGTTTGGTGAGGTGCTGGAGGTGAGGAGATGCTGCAGGAGAAATGGTTTAGGCTGTGTGTGAGCTTGAAGATGTATTTAGCCACGTGTGTAACACTGTGAACTTGGGGCTGGCACCTCGCAGGTGTCTTCCTTAAGAGAAACAATTGAGAGAAGCAGCCCTGCGCGTCTCAGCAGATGAACTCACGCTTAACAAACTCTGCTGAGCAAACCTGGCAAGGCTTAGGCCAAAGTCCCTTCTCAGGGGAGCCCTCTCTCCTTGCTCTTGGCAGGATATTGGTCAGAGGAAGACGTGAGGGATGTGTGGGGCACGAGGCTCCGGCACAGCCCTGTCCCCACAGCAGCAGTCGGTGGGACAGCGAGGAGGCTGCTGCTGCCAGCACGAACACACAGCTTTGTCTTGCCGGAACCTTAATTTATGATGATGAAGAAAAAATGCCTCTTGATGCAAAATCCTGCTGGAAGCACATTACAGAGCCGTAACTCAGCGTGTTTATGCCCCTCAGCTGTTCCAGATGTCAGCAAGCCACTCATCCGCCCAGGCTGGGACGCTGCTGGCTGCTCCGAGCGCAGCCGAGCGGAACCGGGTGCGAAGTTTCTAAAAAAATAAGGGAAAAAAAATGGAGTGAAGCGTGCCTAAAGCAGCTGCTCCAGCAGCTGAGCCAGTTCGGTTGTTTTGCAGAGAGCAGGTTCACGGAGGGCGGATCAGCTGAGCTGCAGCGGCAGTGGGAAGGCTGTGTCGGAGCAGGAGCTCCTGGGATGCTCGGCGTGGCTGGTTTTACTCCAGCTGCCGCCTTGGGCAGGCAGCAGATCCTGTGCTGGGCCAGGGGATCAGCTTGGCACCCCGTGCCGTGTCAGGGGACACCTTTCCCCTCAGCACACGAGGATGTTCAGCCTCTTGCCACAGCAGCAGGTGCTGGAAGCGATCGCAGCGTGGTCTGTTCCACTGGGGATGAGAGGGAAGGTCCCCCTTGGCTGTGCTTTCGGATTCCTTGGCACACTGTCACCACAGTGCCGTGACTTGGGTCTCAGGGATGCGGCAGCGAAGGCTTTAGGTTTGCTGGGGAGTAATCTTTTTTGGCCACAGTTTTTATCTTATCAGCCAAGCTGCTGGAAGGGGCTCTGCAGTGTCCCTTGCCACGCCCCAGCTCATCCCAGCATCTCCCTGCCCACACTGGGGCTCCTGCCCTCGGAGGTTATGAGAGGGGCCTTTTTTTCTTAAATTGTTTTAATTAAAAGGCACTTTATGGTGCTCTCGGTCCCAAGTTATTTACTTGGGTCCCTCAGTCCTTAATCTTGGAGCAGAATTGGAAATATCGATAGAAAGCGTAAATCCCAGCTGCTGCTCGAAAGCTTTGTATCAGGTCTCGGCTCAAAAGAGCCCCATTACCTTTAGCTGTCACGGATCTGTACGCTTGATCGATAAACTTCAAATATTATTAGAGGTGGAGGCTTCAGAGATTTGCTCTGTTCTTTGGAGGGAGACGGAGATAAATCTTTCTTAAAAATTGACTTGCATTTGCTCTCTCAGTCGTCCTGGCAAAACGCATTTCTCCGAGGTGTCCGGGCAGGCGCAGGCAGGGCAGATTTATGGGCCATGTGCTTCTTGTAGTGAAAGATTTAAATGGTAAATCCTTCACATATGACTTCACAAATCATGTAAAGTTAAAAGATTTTTACCGTTTCTGTTGCTGCTGTGCTTAAATTGTAAGGTATGGCCAGTAAATCATTTTAATGGAGGTGTCGCGCTTGACTCACTAAAAAAAAGAGACAATGGTTTAGCTTCTATTCCAAAATGTTAATGTATTAATCAGCGGGAGAATAATTGTTTTTTACTGCGTTATAAATCTCAGTTGCCATTAGGATTGCAGCGAGGGTTGATGTAGCTGCGTTCTTAAATTAAAATTGTTTACACTGCTATACATTCATTTTACATGGCCATAGCTCATCCGGGGTTCATTCCGGAGCTGTTCCTCCGCCACATCAGTCATCCCTCTCCCAGGTGACGGCGTCCCGAGGGAGAGGCGCTTCTGAAAGGAAACTAATTGTGTGGTGAGGAGTTAAATAAACGCAGTAAAGCAGTCGGAGGCACTGTACAGTGACTGTTCGCTGTCGGCCTCAGTGGGTGTTAGCCTTTGGGTCAGGAGTGCTGTGTCCTCGTGGGCTGCACTGAGCAGCAGAGGTGGGCTTGATGGTGGAACGCAGTTCAGTCAGGGCAGAGGATGGGTGTAAACACCTTTTTTGTGCTGGCTGGGTCGGGTTTTGGGCAAGGAGTGTTTCGGGCTGAAGTTGAAATACTTTGAACAGGGCACTCAATAATGACATTTGTCAGAGCTAATAGTTAATATTCCGGTATTGTACTGCTCTTCTCCGTGCCCCATCCGCCAGGAAGGCTGAGATTTGGGGAGCACTATAGGGAAATTTCCCAAAATAGGTCCCCACCGACGACTCCATGTGCCCTCCCTCCCCTCTCCCGGCTGTCTCCCACGTGCGTAGTCATAGTGCTGCTGCTTTTAGCGGAAAACACCTCGCGACTCGAGCCTCCAGATCAGTTCGGCTCCAGACAGAGCTCCTGTGCCCGAACTCATCTGTCTAGTTAGCTCCGTGCTTCACCCCTGCTCCTCTGGACAACCCGAGGGCAGCTCTTCCCATCCTGAGAGCAGCTGCAGCCAGACCCTGCCGAGAGCATCGAAGTAAGTCCCCAATTCTTATTCCTCTTCTGATCTCAACAGATTCCCGCGCAGGTGAGGAAGGCGCCATACGGAGCGTGGACCATGCCGTGGTTGGCGGCGTCGTGGCTGTCGTCGTCTTTGCGATGCTTTGCCTGCTCATCATTTTAGGGCGATATTTTGCCAGACATAAAGGTAAGACAGAGACCAAAGCTGGAGGACAAAAGGCCGGGCACGCGTGTCCCCTCGGTTGTCATGTGTGATGTGACAGACCCCCCCAGTTTCTCTCGCAGTGGCGTTTTTGTTTCCCTTGTCGGTCGCTCCCTCAGCACCGCTCCGAGAGCCCCCAAGGGTCACGCAGGCTCCGCTTCCCTTGCAGGTACATACTTCACCCACGAAGCCAAAGGAGCAGATGATGCGGCCGACGCAGACACAGCCATCATCAACGCAGAGGGGGGACAAAACAACTCCGAGGAAAAGAAAGAGTACTTCATCTAGAGCAGCCTTGGTTCCCATGAGGTGTCCAACCGTGGACGGTTACTACTGGCCCTATTTAAACGCTACAGAGACAGTGATCTTGGAAGTTGCAACCAGCTTGTGTCTTTTTTTTTTTAAGGAAAAAAAAGCAAATGGGTGGAGAGCGGTGAGGCCGGGAAGGTCCGGGATTAGCTGTGTAAAAATATTCCTCGTAAAGTACACTCTGCTGTTCGACACCTCAGTTCGTTTGGGTTTTCTTTTTTTGGCCAAGTCCAGCTTGGATTTAGTTTAGTGAAGTCATTTGCAGAAGATTCTGTGCCTTGTTTAATTTCTGTTCGTTCGGGTCGGGGGGAGGCTGGGAAGAAGAGGGGCTTCTGTGCGTTAGTTCCCTTCGGGTTTCTGTGGCTCTTCGTTTCCCCTTTCCTGTTTCTGGAGTTGCCAGCTGGGACCCCGTGGAGTAGGTGCGTTTCTCTGAAGGTGTTTCCCCTTTTTTCTCTTCACCGGTTTCCGTTCAGAACTCGAGCTCATCGGAGGAGAACCAGCACATTTTAGATGCGTAGTTTGCAGTTCAGTGTGCCCATGTCCCGTTCCCCTGGTGCCGTCTGGGCTCGGATAACACCCCCGAGCCCCTTTTTGTGGCTGTTTCAGGTGCTTTCGATGGTGGCGGCTGGGAGATGGGCTGGAGCTCGGCAGAGGCGCTGCTCGGCCGTGGGGATGCAGGAGCAGGGCCCTTGCTGGGCAGGCAGAGCCCTCCTGGGCGCGGGGGCTTCTCCCCATCCTCTCCCCGCTCGGCAGCCGTGGGGGCAGCAGGCAAAGCCCCTCTGACACGTGAGCCCAGGCCTGGAGAGCGGCTGGATGAACAAAACTGCCTTTTTCTTCTACCTGCTGAGTAAAACGTGGGAATTCGTGTTGAAATGAGCGTGCTAATGACCACTAAAGCCATAGGTGCACAGGAGACTCTGGCTCAATCGGAATCATAAGCGACAGGTAGCAAACCGCGGCGGGAAGACGGTATAAAAGTTATATATGCTGACTTTTTTTTGGTGAGTAATCATGGATTTCGAGCGATACTTTTTTTATTGTGTTTACGTGGCAAATGTATCTGATTTATTTAAGGGAAGCATTAATCTTAGTGTCAGGTTTGGGGATTTTTTAGGGGTTTCGGGGGGGGGTGCGTTTTCGTGCGTTTGTTTTTTAATTGTTGTTTTTGGCAGAACCATTACAATGTGGGATTCCTTTGGGAACGGGGTGGCCTGGCGCAGCAAGCGAGCCCGTTCCCCGGCAGTATTCCGTCTTTCCCCTCCTCACGAGGAGCAGAACCTTGCGAAACACCCTTTTTTTTCCGAGCAGATTTTGTCGAGCGCAGCTCTTTTCTGAGCCCTCAGCACCATTGCCAAACCCCATCGCGGTGAGAAGCAGCCAGGTTGGAGCTGGGGGCTCCGTGGCCCGGCGGCGGCATGGGACGGGCATCCTGGCCCTGAGCAGCCCATATTTGTTTGGAAGTGTACCGTAGTGCAGTGTTACCGATGTAACTTTGACTTACAATGTTGACATGTCTCAGGTTCATGTGTTTGATTGGTGTTTTCCGTCTCAGGTAGATTGCAAAATTTTCGGCCCCACGCATTGGAAAAATAAAAAACCCACGTAAAAACAAGAGAAAAAACAGGAAATTAATAATTTTAGTTGTATATCGGTTTATGTATTTTTTCTTCAGTATACAGTGCACTGTTGAAATGTATTGTTGAGTATTACTTTGTACAGCTTTAGATCATTAGGATTTTGAAGCGTGAAGAAAGAACAACCTTGTTTAAAGGAGGATCACAAATGAAGGATGCGGAACTGATGATAAACAACCTTGTTCTTTATTTACCCGGCCTTTTTATTTTTTCCCCTTAGGCCAGTTCTGTTTTAAGGTGTCCATGGAAGATGTTACAGTGTAAGAAAATACATATCCATCTGTTCCCATTCACATTTTGTATTGGTTCATGTATCCCATTTTTACAAAGGAAAAGAAGTACTATAAAATATCTGTCTTCTTAATAAAAAAAAATTAATGTTACAAAACTAGATCTTGTTTTGCACTCTTTATCCCGGCTGTTGCAGAGTCCTCCATCGGAGCTCCACCAGTGACGTGGGCAGGAGGAGCTGGGGCCAAGCAGGTAACACAGGAGTTAAAACCTGGTGTACCGAAGCTGTGTAAAATACAGAGCTGTTTTCATAAGTTTCTTGTTTATAATTGCTAAATTATTTTCTTTGAGGAATAATCCCTGGGAGAAAATTACCTGCCACTGATATTCCTACCTTCCCAAGCTGGGGTAGGTCAGTGTTCAAGTTTTTAATAGACAAATACTTAAACCCTCCCGTGGGAGGTGAGTGTTGAAATATGCGACCTCCTTCACCCCGTTCTTGTCTCCCGTGCACTCCTGGTGCTGCCAGATTTCCTGGCGTTCCCCAGTTGTGGCACGCGATGTGTGCTCACCTCGGGACACCGAACTGCCTCGGGCAGCGCGCGCTCCTCCTCCCGCCTTGCCCTCCGAAGCCCCCCAAATGCGGCTGCGAGGCAGCTGCAGCACTGAAATTGGGATCATTAATCTTTTATGTTTTGCACAAAGGATGAGGAGAGAGACAATGGCTTTTGGAGGCGATGGCAGCGCGAGCAGCCGTGCGGACGCAGCGCGCAGGAGCCGCAGGGACCGAGGCGTGCGGGAGGCGGCGGCTGCTCCAAGGCCAGTGCCAGCTCTTGAGCACTCGGGGCATCTCGCTTGGTTGTGTCACAAATAACATTTTGCTGACAGAAGTCATGGCACTGAGGGAAAAGCTGTGGGGCAAAGCCAAAAAAGCAGCTCGCTCTTTTCTTACCCAAAATGAGCGGAGCAGCTTGGATGGTTTCAATGGCTATTACAATTATTTCAATGCAGAAGAGATTTGTGGGTCACAGGCCCCCAGTGCTTGCTCACGATGCTTTTCTCCTCCTCTGGCCAGGGCTAATTGTGTCTCGCACTTGTGGTGTCTGTAATTTATCCTCTTGGGGGTCCACATCTTTCAGGGTTTTAAGGTTATTTACTGGTGCTTTTCTCCCCATTGGATCTAAACACTCTGGCCCTTCACTCTTCTGGCCCTACACAGGCATTACAAGTAGGTGACAAGAAGCTCTGCCTGTAGCATGCAGGATCAGTTACCTAATGAAACCATTTGCATTAACTTTTCAGACACTGAGATACAAAAAACTTGCATGGGGAAAGCTGGAGAGTAGCAACTGAGGAACAAGACTTAGTGACTCCCATATCCTAAGTGTCCAGCTGCAGAAACACACTCCCCAGACATGACCCCACAGCTGCTGGGCCTGTTAACATCACGCAGAGCTGAGGACACTGCCAGGATTTTATGAAAATGAAGAAAATCATCATTACTTCAAATAAGTATGTAGTCTTTGCCCTGAATTTCACATTTTCACAAGTTGTAGAAGTCATTTGGTCCTAATTGCAGAATTATTTTATTAGGTCGGTAATACAGTTCTTAATTTTCTTCCCTTTTCAACCAAATACAGGGAGGAATTATTTTAGCTGGGTATCAGAGTCTAACTTGTTTAATTACAGCCTTTTCTGCCAGGCCAAAGTTGCCATAAAGCTTATGCCACATAAAGTAATTAGCAATAAATGACACTTAGAGTCACATCAGGTGAAGTGTACCTGGATCCTGGGCTGGGTGATTGAAATACACGGGAGCAGGGACGAGGCATGAACCGGCGGCATCGATCCGCGCCGGCCAGTCAGTTCTCATCAGAGGGTCCTGACAAGGGGCTAATAGCTTTTTCTGAAGATCCAATCCCATTTTCTAGGCAGTGCTGTGCTGGGGATAACACCTGCTCTGGGCGGCATCGATCGGGCGGGGGCACGAGTGACGCCCCAGTGCTGTGTCCCTGCAGCTTTATCTGGATGTTTAATTTCAGTGATACTCGAAATTTACATCTGAATTAGTGTTACCAGGAAAATAATTCAGTCTACTGACCACTCGGAGTTTAAACTGGCCTTGTCCCATTTCCAGAGGCAGCCGTGGAGGTGATCCCTGCAGCACCTGGAGGTCTCTCCTGGAAACCTGTACACGGTGAGCAGGGCAGGGGCTTGGCAAGCTCCTGAGAAAGGGAATTGTGCCGAGCTCTGCACGGCTGGGCTGCAAACCAAAGAGCTCCTTGGTCAGTTTCGGTTAAACAAACACACTTTGTGTAAACAAACCACTTACAGGAGGGAAAACAAACTTAAGATCAATTAGCAAACATTATGTGAAAAAATAAACTTTAGTTGAATAAGCAAACTTTAGAGCAATAAAGAGCTTGAGTTAAGTAAATAAACTCTGCCCAGGGCCAGCTGTGCCACCGAAACTTGCAGGAAGGATGAGAGCTCAACAATCCTGCCCAGCACAGTCTCTCCTGGAGAGGGACAGCATCAGCTCCTGCAGCTCTGCTGCTGCCAGAGGGGCTCCTCACAGGGTGTCTCGCTGTCCCATGTTGAAATATGCGACCTCCTTCACCCCATTCTTGTCTCCCGTTCACTCCTGGTGCTGCCAGATTTCCTGCTACCAGATTTCCTCTGCTGCCAGAGGGGTTCCTCACAGGGTGTCTCGCTGTCCCGTGTCAGCTCAGTCCCTCGCTCACCCCTCCAGACCCATCCTGTCCCCTCGCCCAGTGCCCCGGGGAGGATGGACTGACGGCTCTGCTCAGGGCTCGGTGCCTCACACCGCGGTGCTGGCACTGGCTGCAGAGCTCTCCATCAGTTTCCCTGTCAGCCCGGGCCGAGCTACATTAATATCAGCTCTAACCCGTGTGCCTATCTGCCCACAGCCATGTTCTCCCGCTCCGGCTCCTTATCCTGTTCTGCAGGATAGCAGCAGCCCTGTAAGTCACAGACCTGGAGTGACGTGGGCAGCATGGGAATAACGTGTGCAGATGGAGTAGGGATGCAGAATGGAGATAGGAAGGGCATGGAGAGATGCCATTCAGCAGTCCCTCAGCTCTGCAATGCAAGGTGAGCAGGGTCTGGGCACTGGCTGTGGTTTGGGGGACACCTGAACCCCAGGTGCTGGGGAAACTGAGCCCCTTTGGAAGACTGAAGGGGTTTAGCAGCCCTGGGACATTTCATTTGTGTCTTAGGACTCTGCTGTGAGCCAGACCCACGTCTGTCTCCAGGCTTCACTCCCTGTGGTGGCTGGCAGAGCTGCTCTGAGCTGTTCCATGCCCTGTCCCCAGCGAAATCCTGGAAATCCTGTTTTCCTGCTTCGTGTCCCAACTGTAGCAGTGCTGACCCAAGTCCTCAGGTGCTGGCCCTCAGCATCCTTTGGGGTGAGCAGGGTCCCCTCCCCTTTCTCAACAAACTCCCGAGAGTGGGAATCCCTCGCCGCAGTGGCACCTGTGTCACACCTGGGCTGTTGAGCCCTCGGTGCCAGTGCCCAGGGTTCAGCACCTGTCACAGCAGCGCCGTTCCTGCCGCGATCCCTCCTGGCTGCAGCAAGTGAGGTGAGCAGCGCTGGCATCACCTCAGAGCCAGAGCGCGCTCGGAGCAGGCACGCACGGAGCGAGCAAGTGGGAGATGTGAGGGCTGCCAGGAGTAAAGGGAATATTTGATCAGACGCCCTCCTCTCTCCTCTGTTCTCGGCTCTCAGTCTCCCTCGGGGACGGCACCTCGCTGCCTCCAAGCACCACAGCTGCGACAGGTTGGCAGCAGCTCCTCAAAATGGGACCTGCCTGGGAATTTCAATGAGATGGAGAAGGTAATCTTCAGCCTGTGACTCTCTATGTTCTTTTCTTCCCCTGCACCTTTGTTCCCTTCGCTGTTCCGGCCACTCTCTGCTGTTTTCTGTGCCCATGGTCAGCTTTCCGTTCTCTGTACCTGGTCCCTGTGTCCATTCCAGGACGGGAGGTGCTGCTCCCTGCCCCACGCTGGGGCACAGCTGGTCAGACATTGTCCTTCCTCAGACGTGCCCCTTGTCCGTGCTGTGCTCTGGGCATTCACGGGGGCTAGGACCACAGAACCTGGTCCTGGCCGGGGGAACACGGTGCCCAGAGCATCCTCCAGTGGTGACTGGGACCTGCTGGGAGCCAGGCTTTTTCCCACATCCCCTGGCCTGCCAGCCCTTCCCTGCAGCCCTGGAGCGTTCCTTCCCCCACTGCTCCTGTCCGCAATCAGCCCGATTATCCCTGGTAATTGTCCCTTCTCCGGGTAATGCTGCTGAGCAGGGACAGGGAGTGTGGCAGTGTTTTTCTGTGACTAAGAAAAGGTGTGTACGTGGCCTTGATTGCAAATGAAAAATTAAGGCCCCGTGTCTCGCATTCATTCCTACTTGATTACACACCAGTACATAAACAAATCTTCACCCAGTTGCCTGAGGGGTGTCAATGATCCACCTTTGCTTCACTCGCCTCTCCTCCAGCAAATCTATAATGCATTTAATCTTCGCCACTCTCTCTCCTCAGTTTTTAAATGTCTAATTTGCTGCTGAGCGTGGCTCCAATTCTCGCTGTGCCGCCGCTTTGTCTGCCTGGAGTTCTCCTGATTGCTGGGCTGAGCATCAGGGTGCTCCAGGTCCTGGGGAGGGGACCCAGGGGCACAGGGGCAGCAGCACTGCCTCGAGCCGTGCCCTGGCCCATGGGGCTCGTGGAGCAAACCCAAAACTTCCCAGGTTTGCAAGTCGAGGGAGGGGAAATTAAATCTGCAGGGGCCTGGCAATGTCCAGAGTCGGGAGCTGGGTCACGGGAGAGCTCAGCAGACAGTTTTCAGTGAGGCACAGGGAAAGGAGGAGCAGGGATCAGGGTTTGCTGAGGTTGTTGAACCCTTTGCAGGTTCAGTGGAAAACCTTGGGCCAGCAGATTCCTCTGTTGAGGCTGGCAGGGTCAGATGCAGGTCGTGCCAAATGTGTCCATCAAAGCACTCGAGCTCTGGAGGAGCTGCCATCACCTTCCACCGCCGGTGTGCTCCAGTCTGCCCCAGCCTGTCTGGTCTGGGTGTGCTGGTCACTGTGTCCAGCGCTGGGAGTGCTGCTGGGGGCCTCTCTGGGGCTGGGGACAGCCCACGGACAGGGTGAGGCAGAGCCATGGCTCTCCTCGGGCTCCTCAGGGCCTCCCGAGGTGAGTCTGCTTGGAGCAAAACCAGTTCAGATTATCAAACTCCCCATAAATCTTGCAGCACATCTTCTTGTGTCTGGGTGTGTGTACATGTGCTGCTTTCTTTTTATTTAATGCTCTATTGAGGTCTGAGGCTTTTCCTTCCACTGGCTTTTATCTAGTCATGACTCCTACAATATTTAATCTCTATCAGAAACTGTAAGCCCTGTATTTATTTTATGGGTCAGTTGTTCATCCTTTTCCCTTGATGTTCTCGCTGGCAGTGGAGAGTGCGGAAGGTGGAAAAAGAGAGAAAAGGGTAAGGGGGGCGGAAAAAGAAAGCCCTGCTTGTTTCTGCCTGTCAACATTTGTCCAAATGACAGGCCGACAAATCGGAGCTCTGAAGGCTAATGGCAGGCAGAGAAATCTGGTGGAGAGTAAATGGGTGCATGAAAGGGGTGGTGGAAATTTCCATCCCCAGGCAGATTGCAGCCCTGTTTGAGGCAGGCTCTGTGCTCCTCTCTGCAAGTCCTGGCTCTCCCAGGGGGCACTTGGATATCCCTGGAGCTGGAACTCAGGCACTGCGTCCTTATGATGCCAGTCTGGGTCCAGCACCAGGGTCCTGCACAGGTGGGAGGCTGCGAGTGGCACCAAGAGCATCCTCAGTCCCCATCTCTGACCAAAAGGTGACATACCTGCTGGTCTCATTGTCATTTTACTGTCTAGAAAGTCTTCCTTCAGATCTGCAATGAATGAAAGATTAGAGTTACAGGGAAGAGACAACACCAAAGGTTAAGGCGAGCCACTGAATTTACTGTATTTGCTGCAGAGACATAAATCGGGAGGAGATAAGTGCTGCCTGGGCATCCCAAATCGGCTTTAAAGATCTGCCTGCAGCCTCCTGTCCTCCTCGGGGTGCAGAGGAAGGAGCAGGCGGAGCAGCATCGTTCCACGGAGTCCTGGCTCCTGCAGGGCAGGCAGTGTGGGATGGAGCAGGAAGGAAGCAATGCCCAGGAGCTGCTGCTGAGCTTCCCCAGGGGCTGGGGAAGGAGGGATGATCTGTTATCTGGGGTAGAGAAGTGTTCACCAGCTTGTTGACCCTGCCTGGTTGAAAGGCAATGAATATTTCACATCTCCAGTGCTATCTGCAGTGTGGGCAGGCGAAAATTCTGTTTCTTCTTCCCCTCCACCCCTCTCATTTTTTTGGGTTTTTTCCCCCAAAGTCAGGAAAATCTGTCAAAACATTTATCAGAAATCCGTGTGAACTGGCTGAGTGCTGCAAGGAGCCAATCTGTGTGGAGCTAATCTGAGTGAACAAAGTCACCACAGGCTTGCCATGGGCACTCAGATAAGGATTTATCACAGGGAATTTGAGTGAAACATGAATTGCCTCTGGGAAGTGGGATGCAAACACGGTGCTTTGCCAGGGGTTTACCTGGGGGAGTCATTTGGGGAGAGCAGGGCCCCCTGCCATGATCGTGGGCAGCTCCAGGCAGCAGAGCAACGCTTCTTGTGCAACAGGTGGAATTTGGGTGCAGAGTGTGTGCTGCTCCTCACGCAGAGCAGCCAGAGCCATTCTCACAGCACTGCTTGAGGTCACCTCTCCCAAGCTGAGGAGCTTGTTCGTTCGCTTTGTTCCCTTCCTCTTATTTGGGATGGTTAAAGCCGAGTTCTCCTGTCAGCTGTCAGCCTCCAGTGCCTTTGTGCTTGACCTGTGCAGGGAAATGGGCGGGAGGCTGCAGAAAGTGGCAGGTTGGGAAGTGGCATCTCCCAGGCTGTTGATTTAGTGATTTGCATCCGAGGAGCTGGAGCCAAGGCTGGTGCTGCTGGGAGGGGCTGGAGGAGCTCCCTTGGTGCTTCTTTCTCATCAGCAGCGGTGCTGAGGAGCACAAGGTCCTGTCCCAGCCGAGCTGTGCAGCCCTGGCAGCTCTCTCTGTGTCCCGCACTATACAGATTGCTGGCAGGATGAGCAGACCCTCGGAGATGCCCACCTGTGTCCTGAACATCCTCCAAAGCAGGGAGAGGCTGGCCCTGCTCTCTTCATTCCCTTGTAAGAGATGCGGGGTGGTACAGCATGAGCTGGAAGAACATTCCAAGTGTTGTCTGGAGACAACTGTCCCAGATACGGCACAGAGACATTTTAAAACCTCATTTGAGCTAACACAATGAGAGGGCTCTTGGGTAGAAGGAGAATTAATTAATCTCGTTCCTACGTAGATACTTTTAATTAAATGGAAGTGCGTGGTCTTTTTTCTAAAAAAAAAAAAAAAAAAGACATATGGAGAAGAGCTGATGCCTTTGTGCAAGCCTATGAGAGGAGGATGGGGAGTGAGATTATTCCTTCTTTGAGTGTTTTCAAGAGGAATGAGCATCAGATCAGGAGAGGTCCGTATTGTCAGAGTGCGCACGGAACATTTTCTTTCATCTGGGAGGAGGGCAAAAGCGTTTTCCTTGTCAGCTGCTTCAGAAGGCTGCTCCCTGCACAGTGGTCCTTGCTGGGTGGCTCTGCAGGGATGGGACCCCCACGTGGGTCTCGGCACAGTGTCTTCAGACAGGCTGGCTCTGGATGTGCTCCTGGTCCCTGCTTGCCCTGCGGTGATCCCTCGCCCTGGCCACTTGCCCCTGTCACCCACAAAAACCTCTTTGCCATCGGGAAGCAGTGACATCTGCGGAGAGCTGACAGCCCGGGGAGGGCTCGGGCAGCAGCGCTGGCTGTGCTGAGTGTTCGCAGCTCGAGTGATGCTGTGCTGAGTGTACACAGCTCGAGTGATGCTGTGCTGAGTGTTCGCAGCTCGAGTGATGCTGTGCTGAGTGTACACAGCTCGAGTGATGCTGTGCTGAGTGTACACAGCTCGAGTGATGCTGTGCTGAGTGTACACAGCTCGAGTGATGCTGTGCTGAGTGTACACAGCTCGAATGATGCTGTGCTGAGTGTTCGCAGCTCGAATGATGCTGTGCTGAGTGTACACAGCTCGAATGATGCTGTGCTGAGTGTACACAGCTCGAGTGATGCTGTGCTGAGTGTTCGCAGCTCGAGTGATGCTGTGCTGAGTGTACACAGCTCGAATGATGCTGTGCTGAGTGTTCGCAGCTCGAGTGATGCTGTGCTGAGTGTTCACGGCTCGAATGATGCTGTGCTGCGGCCGAGGCTGGCAGGGAAGCCGGGAGGGATCCAGGGGAGAGCAGTGAAATTCAATCAGAGAAGTGCGAGGGCTCTGGAACTGTCCAAGCGCTGCCAACACGTGTTGGTCTCACTCTGCCTCAGCGCCGGGGCCCTTGGCGTTGACTGCTGTTCAGCTGTTATAGGAAGGGAGGCAGTGGGATTTCTTTTGGATTCGGGAAGCTGACATGGCCAGGGACCTCCTGGCTGCTTTGTCGCACCAGTATCTGCCAAACCCAGTGCTCATGAGCATCTCATTAAAAGCAGATGCTGCCATTCAAACACAGGCACATCATTCCACCTTCCAAAATGTAATTTAATTGCGAGGCCATGGCACTGTGGGAGCTGCCTGTCCCAGCTTTCAGCTGCCAGGGTCTGTCCTGCCTTGGGACACTCACACAGATTTTCAGGCTCACTCCATGCAATTCCCTGCCTCTTGCCATGGGTAGAGCAGCACTCTGCACTCAGGAATGAGGCTCTGGACCTGCCTGGGGGTGCCCAGGGCTGCAAAGCAGTTTGTTGTTGCTTGGCTGGGTGCTGGGGTTTTGTTCCCTTTTTTTCTTCCCAGTTTCAGGGACTCACCATAACAAATGCTGAGCTTAGGGAATGTACTTGGCTTTTCCCCAGTAAAAATAGTGTTGCTTTATTATCCTGTCATGTTTTGGTGAAAGGTGGGAACGCAGGTCTCTGCGGTCGCCCCTCGGAGTGACAGGATGCTAATGAATTGAGAAATGGCTGCGGATGGCGCTGCCCGCATCACATCTTCATTAGCATCCTTCTCCCAGAGACTGCTGTGATTAACACTGTCACCACAGACGGGACAGGAATGAATAATAACGCCCATCTTCCACAGCAGCTGAGCCTTTTGCTCAGCGGTGGAGCAGGGACCCCACGGAGAACTTGCAGCCGCAGTTTGGATCCTGCCACGTTGTCTTTACCAGGGTTGGTTAAGCAGCTGCTGTTGCTCTGTCTGCAGCTGGAATGTCTTTGTGGCTTGGGTTAGAGGCTGGGGAAAGCAGTGACTGCTGTGCTGGGAAAAGCTCAGGAACTGGGAGCTTCTCTGTTCATCCCATGAGGGCTCTCATAAAACATCTGCACTCCCCCAGATGTGCACGCCCCAGGTGGAACCTCCTGGGCTGTGGGAAGGTTATTGCGAAGGTACAGACTTGTTAGAGAGTTGGTATCTGGGGGCTGTCGGGGGGAAATGCTGCTTCCCAAGGCAGCCTCATCCCGCTGGCTCCCAGCAGACCTCAGCCCAGAGCAAACCCTCTGCACCTTGTGAGAGAAGGCACCTCGAGCCAGGTCTGCCCTCCCCAGCACCTCCTGCTCATCCAACAGCCTCCATGTCCCACTCCAGGCTAGCAGGAGGACCTCTGACGGGTCTCTCATTTCCACAGGGAGCTTTTTACAAGCGCTGAGTGGCTGTGCAGAGGACATGAGCACACGTGGGGAGCCATTCGAGAGGCCAGGGAGTGTTGGCACTTCTCACGTGCCACCACCTGCTCTGTTGAAGCGCCCCGAGTAGGGAAGGAGGCTGAAGCTGTGTAAAACTGAGAAACTCGTAGAGGTCAAAAGAATAAATTATAGTAATTTTTAGGTTTTTGTGGGTTGTTTATCTCCCCTGTTTTCAAGTCAATCTAATCAAATGCGGATTTGCCACAATCACAGCTCATGCTAACCTTCACCTGGAGGGTATTAATATGCATGACGCTTGTTAAGTGTTTGCTTAATTTTTATTTATGGAAACTAGACTCTGTGAAGTGTAGCTGAGCTGGCTGGAGAGCACGTGCAGGGCGTGCTGGGGTGGGAAAGCAGGAAGGAGGTGGAGGCTGGGAGGGACCTGGCCAGGAGGATTGGTCCTACAGCCCCGGGGTCCAGAGCGAGTGGTCAGCAGGTCAGTGCTGGTCTCTCAGTGGACTGAAGAGCTGGCAAGGGGAGCTCACTCATCACCAGAAATGCTTGACCTCGGCCCTGGCTGCCTGTTTGATGACCTGAACTCTGTGTGCTGTTTTTCTCATCCCTTGAAGATGTGCTCACAGGTCGCTAAACAGCAGTAGTGTTGTATCCTGGGGGAGAGATGGGCAAAAGGAGTCTCAGCAATGGGGGATTTTCCTGCAAATAGCTCTTATTTTTAGCCTGGCTTTTGGGAAGTCAAAAGGGAAGGAAAGGACAGGATTTATTTTTAGCGTCTGTTCTTGCCAAAGCTGATCTGAGGTCTGCAGGCTGAAGGACAAGTTTCTCCGAGGCTCAGCTCCTCGGAGTCCTCCCGTGCCAGGATGCAGTGAGCATCACATCTGTGCTGGCGGCAGCACGGTCCCTGCGGCCGTGTCTGGGGAAGAGTCCGTGGAGATAACACAGGCTGAGGTGTTACCCGAGGCCACTGTTGTGTTCAGGTTCCCCAGCTGCTGCAGGGCACGGAGAGGCTCCTCTGAAGTCTCATCCAAAGGACACGGAGGATATTTGGGGCTTGGTTCCATCCAGCATGGCGTTGCCAGTCTTGGGCTCAAGAGCAGCGTTTGGGTGGTCAGGGTGGCCAGAGACCCTCTGGGGGATCTGGGAAGGTGTTTGAATAATCAGTGAAGTGAAAGGGCCCTAAGCCTGCAAGGAATCAGGTGATTAAAAATCACCCAACCATCAGTGCATTTTTTTATGGATGAAAAGTTCTGCAGCCCCATCCTTTAAATCAAAGAGGGATCTTCCCAAAGGCTGCCCCAGTGCATCACAGCCAGCCCTTGGCATGTGGAGGGATTGATCCAAACTGTAATGGGCTCCCTCTCTGCCCTGCCTCTACAGCGAGTCTATAAATAATCATTCACCATTGCCCTCTGATCTGTAGGCTTTATTGAAATCTGCAGCATTGAATGTTTTTACAGCGACCTGGGTGTGTTCCGACAGTCAATCCTAATCTCAGCATTGATTACAGCATCAATATTTGCCCGGCTTGTTGTTCTGATCTCTCCGGAGCAGCCGGTGGGTGGTGGTCCTGCCTGGCGCATCCCTCCCTCCCCAGCCCCAGCCCCTCCGCCCTGCACAATAGCAGCTGATGGTAACGCTCTGCGAGCTGCCAGCTCCCGAAACAGCCCCGCAAGCCGTCTCCTGGAAACCCTTAACGCATTCAGAATATGAGTATTTATGTATCTGAATTAAAAAAGAAAGGAAAAAAGCCTTAACCTTGGGGAGGGGGGAGCTTGGGGATGGCAGAAAGGTTGCAGTGATTAAAGAAAGCTCGGAGCATTCGAGCAATATTAAATCTGACGGGCATAATGACGGCTGAGATCTGATAGAACAGAGAGAAGGCTGGAAAGAAAGGGCTGGTATTTTTCCCTGATGTAACATAATGGTCACATTTTTCTTTCACAATGGTTTTTCTGAGATAAAGAACAAATTATACTGATTTGATTGCTACTTAGAAATACTTAAAATTGAAAAAGACAGCAGGTGGGCATGGTTAGGAAGGAGGGTTATTTTAGCATAACAGATGCATGCATAAAGCATTGCGGAGCCAATTTTTTAATCATGAGACCCCCCCAAAAAAGCCTTTGGAGTCTTTCTGCGCGAGGTGGGGAGGTGAGGAGGAGTGTGGGGGACACTGGGAGGATGGAGGAGAGTTACTGTGCCAGCAGAGCTGCTGCCGGTGTGGGATACACCATGGGAGCAGTCTGTGCACCACCTGGGGCATGCCCTGGTGGGAAATAAACCTGACTAGGGACATTTTATTATGGAAATGGGGATGATTGCCCAGGGCAGTTGGCTACTTCTGCCTGGGATGGCCACACCAAGAGGTGGCACAGCTCAAGGTGCCAGGCTGGGGAGACAAAGCCTCCTAAAACACAGCTCTGGCAGGGTGTACTCTTCCATAAACATACATGGCCATTTTTAATTATTCCCACAATTAAAAATGACTTGTTTACTCAGATTTACGCAGCGCTAATAAATATGCCTTGGAAATTACTTAAGTAACTAGGGTTTGCTAATAAAAACACCATATATAAAGCAAGTGCGTTGCTTGGTAAATCAATTAATTCTCATTTAATTACTGGGAATTGCTATCGGTGACTGGCCATCACTCCAATTTGCTCGCAGAATGGACGTGCTTGTTTACAGCTGCAGATAAATGATGCCAGGGAGGGCTGTGGTCTGGCCAGGCAGGGCTGTGCCTCTGCAGAGCTGTCCCTGCTGGGATGGGAGTGTCAGGAGGGCTCCCATTCCCAGGAAAATGGTGGTGGCCGCTCGTCTGCCAGGGCAGGGGTTTGGGGTGGGCAGCCAGGGCAGCCTGGGCCTCTCAGAGCCTTGAGGTACCAAACACTGCCAAAGCAGCCACGGGCAGATTCTTTCATTCTGTCAGAACAAATTGTCTGTTCCTTTATGTCTCTGAATTTAAAATTTAAAACAGTTTCAGACCTGGGTGACCATTTACAGCAGTTTCCAAACCAAACTCCATCCTTCGCTTTCCTATTCCCATGAGCAGGGTGAGGCAATAAGCTGAGACAGAAGCAAACCTGTTAATTCCAACATTTTGTTTCCATAACATCAAGAACATTTCATTTGGTGATAAAATGTATTTTATGTTTCTTTTCTAATGGTATTTTAAAAACATCTTGGACTTTCCAGGGATTCTCCTGAGCTCCCTGCCCAAGCTTTCCATGACCATTACTGCACTGGGAAGAAATAGCCCCCCTTGCTGCAGAGGAGAAGCTTTGCAGGCTCTGTACTGACCTCGGGACTAATTTTCAGCCAAAAAGGACTATTTGATTATCTAACCTGACCCCTTGTTAAATATTAAATACGTAATTCAATCAGACCTGCTGCTTTTGAGCTTCTGTTTGGCTAAGGGAGAAGAGTGGTTTATAAACGAGACCTTGTACCCTGCAATCCCCGAGCTGCTGCTGCAAGGCTCGTCAGCTCCGCAGCCCTGCTAATGGCTTTGCTTTCCAGGTGTTCCTTGCACCAGCCAGAGAGGGAATAAGCTGGAAAAAGTGGGCAAAACAAGCAAACGGCATCCTGGCTGGGCAGGAGAGTGGGCAGAGAGCTGCTGGCATGAGCAGCACCACCAGACCCTCTGTGAGTCTCTCTTTCCTTTTTTGTTTTTTCTTCCCCTAATCCTGCCCGTCCTGGTGCGTCCACCGGGGCCTCCTGTGAAAGTACGGATTTGTCTGGCCTTTGTGTTTAATCCCAAATCTGTCAAGCCCTGTTAAATTCGATGGTGCCTGAAAGGTCTGGTGTTAAGCAAATAGGTGGTGACCAGAGCCTTTGATGGGAATCAGATGGAAGCCTAATCCTAAGGTAATGTTTTTCCCTTTAAGCCAGGGAGGCCCCAGGGTATGTGGCAGGAGGAGAGCTGGGGTAATGCTGCTGAGCACCTGCCCTGCTCGGGATGGCCGTCTGGCAGCTCTCTGCAATCCCTGAGAGGCCAGGTGCTGCTCCGTTTCCATCTCTCCTGCCGGAGGAGCGGTACCCAGCCGGGCACAGGAGGCATCCATCGCTCCATCCCTCCCACCAGCAGAGTGATGCTGTGCTGGATTTTGCCGACACACTCTGAATGCCCAGCTCCTCGAATTATATCACCCTGAAATTCAGGAGGCTCGGCCTGGGACAAGCTTTCCCTGCACTGCATCATCATCCTGGGAGTGAGGGAAGCTCTGGGACACGGGCAGGTGAGGTGCCTGTCTCACAGGAGTGAGGCTTAATTCTTCTTTTTTCCTCTCCTTCCTCCCTGCTGCAGCCCACCAGGCGAGGATGGTACTTCTCATTAAGTGAATATTACTGGTCATGTAATTGAAATTCAGCTTTAAGGTTGAAACTCCAAAGCAATGATCCTTGAAGGAAAATGCAAAGCTCACCTTCTCTCCCACCTTGTTCCTACCTCTCGAGCACGTGCCCTAGGAACAGCCCAGCCCATGGCTTTGCCTCCAGTGCTCTTGTGCCAGGGCTGGTTGGTGCTTTTATTTTAACCTCTTTTTGCCCTTTTTCATCACACACTGTGGCCCTGGAAGTTCACTGGGTTAGTTTGAAGTAATGGTACTTTCTTTTCCTTTCACTCCTCAAAATAGCAATAATTATCAGGGTCCATCTGCCCCTGTCCTTTCTGGCTGTCACCTTCAGCATCACTGTGGGTACAGCCAGGCAGTGTCAGGCTCTGCACTCTCTAGCACAGCGAGGGAATGGGAATGGGAATGGCTGGAGCCTTGCCTTGCTCCCCAGCTGCTGCTGCAATTCCCAGAGAGGAGCAGAAATGAAGATGTATCTGTTCCCATCCGCAGATAAACCCGGCGCTTTTGGTAAATTAAAGTAATTCATTGTGCATCTCCAGACAAATATGTGTGCGCGCATTGTTATTAATTCAGGCTCTGTTTTTCATTCGCTTTTTTCTGCAGCTAATTACCTGTCAGAGAGAGTTCTCTGCTGGTCCGCGTGCCGAGTGGCTGTTTGGAGGGAGAGCCCAAGGGAGGGGAGATGTCCTCAGACTGCTCTAAGGGCAGGCAGGCACCGGGTGAAGGGGACAGGAAAGGGCAGGAAGGGAAATGCTGCGCTGGAATACTGAAAACTCCCCATCTGTGTTTCCACAAGGCTTCTTTCGAGGGACTAGAGGTGGAAAAGGTGAGGAAGGGTGTCCTGACCACCCCAGTGCTTGCCAGGAAGGTGGAGAAAGTTTGGATTTGTGGCCAGAAGCTGCTGACCGGCTGAGGAATCCATCAGCTGCTCTTTGCCAGCATCTTCTCGAGGGTGAGATGTTGAGGCTCAGTGTTTCTAACAAGATTTCTGTTGGAAAACTCACTGCTCAGCCAAAGCCTGGCTGCATCAGGAGGGTCTGCTGTGTTTTCTCTGCCCCACATTGCTTTAGGTGGGGCTGGCGAAGGAGTGAGCAGATGTTGTGAGGCACAAGTGGGTACGTGTGAGGTGATTACAAGCACATTAGCAGAATTAATTATTTATACATTTGTAAGAAATTATCGATCCATTGGGCCCTAATCATGCAGTTACTCATCAAACGATCTATTTCTCATGCTTTAACCCTTTTCAACCCACTACAAAAGGGCCTCGTGTATAAACTGTGACAAGTGGAAGAAAATGTTTTTTCTGGACGTCGCTTCGGGCTCTGGGGAATATGCGAATCCTACAGGCACGCGGATGCTGGCAGGTGAGTAATCAGCATCTAGGGGGTGAGAAATCCTCGTAAGACATGAATGTGCCAGGCCTGAATGCTGCTGGGTCAGCCGGATGGCTCCTCTGGCTGCAGGATGGGGCTGCTGCTGCCTCCAGCGTGGTGTGAGTGCCCAGCACCCCAAATTCCTCCTGCCCTGCCCTGCCGTGCCCTGCCCTGCCCTCCCCATCCACCACCACCGGCACGTGGCTCCGTGCCGAGCTCGCTCTGAGTTCGCTGATGGAAACAACCTCCAGGGACCCCGTGAGCTTTGTGTTGCTTTCAGCAGAATAATGCAATTCCTCATATTTTATTAACCATAATAACACCAGTCTCTAGCCGTTGCTATATCCCCATCCACATTTTTTTTTCCTGCTTTCCAATTATTTCAGCTGCTTGCACCTTGCTGACAGAAAATACATTGTGGTGCAGGTTCTTTGGGGCGCAGTGAGCCTGGCACTGCGTGAACCAGGGGCACGGATGGGAACGGGCACCGTGTTCGCCGTGCCCACAGCCTCTGTGGCACCCACCAGCCCTCGCCGTGCTCTGCTCACACTTGAGCAGAGCCTCCCGATCCCTGCACGTCCCTCACACCCACCTCAGGCCGCGCGGGAAATTGCAGAAACTGTTGGGGAGATTTATTCTCCATAAAAAATGTGTGACTGTTATGCCAAGTTGTTGCATTTTTCTGTCTTTGCTTTAATGGGTGCTAAAACTGATTGACTCTCTGGCTTTAGACAACTCCACGGCGTATTCGTTGGGGCAGGATTGATTTTTTTTTTTTGGCCCCCCACTTTTTTAACAGAGCAGCCACCTGACGACTTCAAGTTACGAACTTTGAGTTAAATTATGAACCTTTTAGTTTTGCATTACGAGGAGTATCTGAAACCTGATTTGCTACATCAAACCACATTAGTTGTGTTATGTTATTTTCTAAAAACACATTTCAGAGAAATAACTCCAATCTGTGTTGCATTTTATAGACCAAAATAATTGAATGGCGGCTGTTTGTAATTTTAGCAATCTCTTAACCTTAATCATATTTAATGGCTTTTCTCTTCAGGCTAACAGGAGGGAAAAAAACATATTTCAGCTCCATCATGGAGCAGCACTACAGTAATGCACTCCCAGCTCCGGCAGGCACTGTAAATTCCTGCTTTCTGAATTGTTGGTTCAGGACAATCATTCAGCAGGGAATTACTTTCTCCTCTATGAAATAAATGAGATGTTAAACTAGTTTTCTGCTTCCTGCGGTAGGAGCAGGGCAGCATGCAGACCCGGGCAAGGCGAAAACAAGCGCCCGACCCCCAGCTGGGCACTGGGACAGGGACCGGGACAGGGCAACAAGGGACACGCCGGGATCCCAGGAATAAATCAGGTGAAACCCACGCAGGCAGAAACATTGGTGAGCCGGGATGCTGCCGGGGGGACTTGGCCCTCTCTGGGGTGCGGTGCTGGTGCTCCCTGCGGGGATGCAGCGAGGGGTTGGGGTTCTGCTCCTGCTCCGTGCCGGGCTGGGGTCCCCAGCAGCATCCCCAGCACCCACCCGCTGAGCCCCAGGGCGAGCCCACACCACGGGAGGAGGGATGCTGCCAAGAAATCCCCTGTCCCCCGTTCTGAGCTGGGATGGCCATTCGCGATCCTCCCAAGGGTTCAGTTTTGGGGTTATTTGCATGTTTTTTACACGGGCGACCGAGTCAGAAACGCTTCCAATTCCAAAATTCCAGTTGCTTTGGTAATTGCAGTATGTTTCAGGGAAGAGGTTTGGAATTCCTTCCCAACAGGTGACCCTGCCTGGCTGTTCAGGAACTGGCTGAGCACCTGTTGTGTGCAGGTGGATCCCTGCCCTGCGCTTGCCCCGTGTATTATTCTTGTTCCATCGTCTGTTCTGCTGAGAATTATAGTGCCACCGGGAGGAATAAACAACCTTTATATCCCGGTGCAGGGAAGGAGGTTAATTTCTCCCCATAGGAGCTGTGATCCTTCGAAACTCTCTCCCATTGTACTCATGAAAAATAGGTTAGTGTAATTAGGGATCCGGGTCTGGGCAGCAAAGGAGAGGCACGGTGGTGATTAACTCGGCGCGTGCGGGAGAGGTCACCTTCCCTCACCCTGCCATGGAAGAAAAAATCCCTCTTTTTCCAGCCCCCCCACCAGACATGCTGGAACTATGTGAGTGACAGGGTATTGTCCATAACAATACGCAGAGTTTTGTATGAGATGGAAACCTTCAAAGAGTGAAAGAAATTCCCCCAAATCTCTGGCTTCTATCAGGTGGAATATTGATGGTGTTTTAACAGGGTCCTTTTATTGCTATTTCGACAGATGGATTTTTTACAAAATAGTGGTATTTAAAAGGCAGATTCCTCCCTTGTGCCCTCCCTGGCTCGGGGTCCCACCAGAGCAAGCTTCTAAAAAGGTTCTTGATATATCATTTGCAGTAATGGCTCCTGCAGTCAGTCTGCACCATGGAGAAGTCAGCAGACAGATCTGTCCTCTGAAGCTCTGCCAGATGCAGACCAAGGCCAAGGCCCACCGGGAATTTGGGAGGGATGGAGAGTACCCAACCCAGATGCTTCAGCTGCAGGACATTCTTCTCCCCTAAAGGTTCTGAGTGCATCGTGCATGGGAATTTCAGCCAGTGATTGAAGTAAGGGATAGTGAGACCGACGGGAAAAAAAACCTAGAAGTTCCAATTTGCTTTTTCCCCTACAATGCTGACGTTTTAGAACTTGGCTCATGTATATGAAAATCTTCAGCTAAGTCGAGCGCAGTGTTCCTCAACCAAGGAGCCTGCACCCCTTCGCGCTTGGCAACAGCTGAGGCTGGGGGAAAATGATAATTGCCTTTTCATTCTTCTCAGTGGCATCAGGAAGCATTAAAATTGGGTTTGGTTGGCCACATGGGAGCGTCATCCATCAGCAGCACGGTGTGCGAGAGCGCGATGGAGAGCTTCTCCCACTGCAGGCAAAAGGTATTATTAAAGAAACTAATCATTTAAAAAAATAGTACAAATAGCCTACTTGTCTGGTGAGCCTGATGGCTTTATTTTCGTATTCTCCAGCATAATGAGCATAGCCTGGGCTGCATGGATCTGCCTCTCCGAGGGCCTGATTGGTTTTAAATGTCTTTGCTAACCACTCCACATCAAGCCCGTAAATCTGGGTTTGAGTAACTGAGAGCCAGGCTCCTGAGCTCCCCGTTAGGATGAGGCGTTAATTAAACACACGCTTAGGAAGATGCAGAGATGCAATCCTTCAGTCCTTAAATGTGCTGCCCTTTTCTGTGCTGGGTTCTGTCTGTGACCACCGAGAGCACAGTAAAGCCTTTGATACCATTTCCCATGGGATTCTCCTGGAGAAATTGGCTGCTCATGGCTTGGATGGGTGCACTCTTTGCTGAATAAAAACCTGGCTTGGTGGCCAGGTTATGGGAATGGAGTTATAAACTATACAACCCCTCTTCCCTTTTATAAACCAGAGATACAGCCCTGAATGAAACATAGTCTGTGTTTTCCCCTGTTAAATTAAATGATGTCTGAAATGTGTTGTGGCCTTGACCCTTGGGCTGTGTTTAACCTCAAGCAGCACAAAGTACCACTTTTTTTTTTTTTTTTTTCAATCTACATACCAGGTTTTCTACTCCTCAGAAGACAAAATATTAACTCTGTCTGTTTTGAGCAGTTTTGATTCAATTGGCCCTCTCCCTGAACTGTGAGCTGGAGCTAATGCACAGGGATGGAAGTCAGGCACGACTTCCAAACTGTTTTCTTTTAAGCAGCCCATTACACATTAACCTGCAAGACTGTGTTTTAAGGGAGCCTTGTTCATCACCTCAGAAAAGTCAAATTAACATAATATCTGGAAAAGAACAATGGGGATAGAAACTGTTAGTCATTGTTGATGGAACAGGTAAGTTTCATGGCATGATCTGCTGAATATTCATACCATATTGTTTTTGACATTTAAGAACTCAATTATCAGCTGACTAATCAGTCTTTTACAGGACGTTATTTTTGTGATAGAAAACACAGTGCTGGTAGGCCTCGAGGGAAACACTGCTCAGAGAGATCTTGGATCTTGTTTTATTCTGAAGGCAGGGTTTTTCTTTATTAAATGGATTAATTCAGCCCTTCTACCAGCACGACTCGGAGCCCTCTGGCAGGGTGGGCAGATTTTATCCAGTCTTTCCAGCTCTGTGTGGTACTGGAACCTGGAAATATTCTTCCTACCAGAGCCAGGGCTGGCCCAGCCAAGATCCTTGGGGTGTTCAGGGAGGGCAAGGGGAGCAGTCCCTGGGGTGGTCAGGAGCTCCAGCACAGCAGGGCTCCTGTGTGCTTGGGGACCCCAAAATGTAATGACCGTTTCTGAAAACAAGAAAGGGCTGGGAACAGTCTAAGCCTTAAGAAAGATTAGCCAAATCTTGTCCTTTCCCTTCCTTTCTCTTTTTTTGGAAGGCATTTTGGAAATCTAGTGATAATCTTTGTGTAATTTACCTCTTGCATTGAACAGCTCAGGGACCAGCTTTCCACTTGATAGATTATTTTGACATATTTACTCATAGCTGTGTCTGTCTCAGCAGCATCCCCATAAAAACCTCAAACTTTAAATTAATACGTGGGGACTGAGATTTTTCTTGCCTGCAGTTGAACAGTCTCTTAACACACTCTCCTCTTTCTGGCTTTTAGTTATATTTAGGTCTGAAAGTGTAACTACAAGAAAGCGCCAAGTGCATTTGTTTTGGAGCCAGAATGGAGATGTTTTTGCCGAGGGTTTGGTGCTGGGGAGCTGCCCTTGGCCATCCCGATGGCCACGGTGTCAGCAGTGCTGCTCCCCTGCCGCAGCGCCGGGGCACAAAGCAGGATGGGGGGACTCAGACAATTCCCCACAGGTTCAGCCTAATCTATGGACGAAAACAAGCACATTATTTCACCTTGGTGGAACGTGACAGTTATTAATAACCCCATTAAGAGCAGTGCCATTCGGCTGTGTTTAGGCAGGCGATGCTGGAATGATTGCTGGGAAGCGGGAGGGCTCCCCTGACTTCCCGAGTTAACAAGATGTTGTGTTGCTGAACATTGTTTTTCTGTTTTGGTAACGAGCTGCGCTCGGGGTGCTGTGGGTCAGATCAATACGAGCACTGGCCCCCTCCATCACCCCTGCGGAGAGCCGAGAAGGACAGCAGCTGAAGGATTTCTTACCAGTTTTTAAAACAAGTGCTTTCCTTCACACTCGTGTTTATCACACACTTCTGAGGGGCTTTGGGTTTTTCCTTTCTTTTGCAGGGAAGCTTTGCTGCCCTGACACGCAGCCTGGCTTGCGGAGATCCTGGGCAGGGTTTTGTGGCAGGGGTGACAGTGTGGTCCCCACCCTGCAGCTCTGCTCGGGGGGCTCTGGGGCTGTGCTGTGCTCTGCTGCACCCCATTGCCAGCGGCTCCACGTCAGGGTGTTTTGGCTGCTTTGTGTCACCTTGCAGAGGCTGTAGGGATGCACTGAGCTCGGTCAGCCCTGGGCTTGCTCGGGGTGCTGCAGATGCCCACGGCTCCCGGTCGGATTTTGGGGCTGCTGCACTCCCACACAGGACCTGCTGCTCCTGAGCGTGGAGGGAGGTGGCACATCAATGAGAGCTCGGAGAAAGAGCCAGGAGCAGCTGGGAAGCCTCGGCAGCTCCTCCACAACTTCTGCAGGGCTGCACGTCTGTGCCGTGGGTCACACCGGGGACATTTAGGGTCGTGATGGGGGTGGACCAGGGGTCAGTGGCTGCTGGGCAGGGATGTGGGGCACAGCAGCCTCTCATTAGGAGCTTGGCAGGGCTTGGCGCTTGCTGCTTCTCTTTAAAAGGAAGAAAAAAAACAGAGCATTGCATCTTGGGGGTTTTGTTTGGGAGGAGAATACCAAGAATTGTAATTCTTTTCAAAGCCGGTGTTATATCTGCATCCATGTAGATGTGCACCCGCTCCTTTATCTCACATGGGGATAATGATGTCTGGTTCCACAGAACCTGAATAATTCATTGGCATAAACACTCGGTGCCCGGCGTGTGACAGCCCTCTCTGTGCAGAGGAAACCATCCCGGGAAAATACTGAGGAATAATTCGATTTCTTGGGTCGCTGGGTGGTTTTAGGGTTCCGTTCAGAGGGGTGAGGGCTGCGAACATGAGGGGCTTGGCAGCAGTGTCTGGGGGCTGCAGTGCTGGCTCTGCCTCTGTCCTGTGGGCAGGATCAGCCCCTCTATCATCTGGGACTCGCTTTGCTGCTTTCTTATCAGCAGTTCATGTTTTGGTGTTTGCACAGATGCTGAGTGATCTCCGGTGTCCCCAGGAAGCAGGCGCAGGACAGGTAACTGGGACAGGCGCTCCAGCCAGTTGTTCTCTGTGCCACACCACGGGATCTGGATCTCAATTTCGCCTCTATCAGATAACTTTTCAAAACAAACCTGCATTTTATTTCCTGTAAGCAGAGCACTGCTCAGGTCCAGCTCTCTTTTCTCTTTGCAGCGAAGAAAATTGGCACATTTCCCCCTGCAAATACATTTATTGTGCAGTAAGGGATCAAAACACCATTTAATCCTGAAGATTAAAACCTCATGTTGTCGGGGGATTCCTACGTGGAGCACTTATTTCCTTTGCACTTGTTTTCTTTCTTTGCTGATGGATACAGCTGTCTGTTCTCTTGTCACCAGCCAGACCCCTCACACTCGTGCCAGGGCGATTACTCCATCACGTTGCCACTCTGCAGAAAGCAGGTATTAAGCAAAACAGCATTCTCAGAAGCAAAAACTGCTATTGTTAGCAAAACAATACCTGCAAAACAATTTCCTCCTGACGGAAGGCTCGTTTCTCCCAGCGGCTGTATGGAAGGGGTGATTTGTGATCTGGTGGCCACACCGATGCTACTCCTGACCCCAGAGCGGTGTATCCTCGTGCAGGTGGGCAGAGGGAGGTGGAGGAGCTCCATCCCAGCCCTTGCAGAGATGGGCAGGATGCTGTCACGCAGGATGATGTTTTCCCCACTTTGGAGGTCACTCTGCTGCTGTCCGCAGGAGTTTGTCTGAGACGAGTCACAAAGGACGGGCTGACATCCCCTAGAACCCCTGAGTGTTGCTGTGTATCGAATTTGGGCAGGGAAAAGGGAAAGACAGTTGGGAGTGTGGGGGGGAAAGGTGGAGTTTGTTGGGGAATATTTTCCTGACTGCTACGGCAAAGGATGCTGAGCCTGACAGTAAACAAGCCCAGGTTCCTGGGGTGGCACAACGCCAGACCTGGAGATTCACTGCTCGTTTTTTCAACAACAACAATTAGCTTCTTCAGCTAATGAGGGGTTTCATAAGCAACCATGAATAATAGTGCTTAGGGACTCTTGGCAAAAATCAGTGTTTTGAATCAGACAGCCACCGTCTCTCTGAAATCCAAGCAGAGGCTCCTCACGCAGCAGTTTCCTCCCCATCCTTTTCCTGGGCAGACAGGCAGGGAGAGGGAGCGGCGCCCCAGTGCCAGTGGGGTTTGGGTGGTTTTGTTACGGCATCTCCAAGGAGTCCCCGGAGGGAGCAACGATCCAGTTCTGCAGAGGCAGTCGGGGCTATCGGAATACGATGGCAGCACTCGGAGACGTGGAGAGACCCTTAGACTGCATCGATGGCGAGGGGAGGGACGTCAATTCTATCTCTTTGAATTAATGAACTACAGTCTGAAACTTGCAGCCTGGTTAAAAGCAGTATGGATTTCACCCACTCGCTGCTCTCCCTCCGTGCTGCCCTCGGGCTGCCAGCCCTGCTGGAGCCCTGCTCCCCTCGGCATCTCCGCTCTCCCAGCACACCCAGAGCCCTGCACGCTGCTGCTCTCGGGGAAAACTCAGGAGCTTTGCCCAATGCTGCAGTCCAAGGAAAGTGTTTTCCTCTGGACGTGCTCCTTGCCCCATGCCCTGGAGCCCTCTGACCAAGCGCTGCCCACCTTGCAGGGCTGACCAGAGGGACATTCCCCCAATGAAGGGCTGCTCACACAAGCTGGACAGAGGGCCCAACTCTTGCTGAAGCCTTGCCATTGCCAGCTCTAATCTTCAGCCTCTTCCCCAGCGTGAGGCAGCATCAGCTCTCCAATTTTAATTTTATTCATACAGCTGCTATTACTCCATCTGGATCACGCAGGATGAATACTAATAGCCCTCTGGATTGTTTTAAGTGCAGATCTGAACCAGATACTTGCCTTCATTTTGTCAGGAGCTGTAGCATCACACTGAGGTTTGTGGGGTTTCCTCCTAATGGATCCCTCCCGGTGCCAGCACCGGACCCTGGTGAGGGCAGAGGAAACCTCCCAGTGCCACAGAATGGGAGACATGGGCAACCTTCTCTCCAGACTGGAGTATATATCCATTTTATATGTGTGCGTGTGTACATATGCATATGTATACACATAAAACACATATAGGGTGCCCTAGCTGAGGACTCCCCAGGGAATATCTCGCCCTCCGCTGAGGTCCTGGCTCTCCCCACTGGGCACAGGATCTCCCCTGACCCATCTGTCATTCTGCTGCACGAGAGGATGCCCCCAGGTCTGCTCTGAGGGCACTCCAACCTTCCGCTGCATCCGAGGTGGGAATTATTCCATTTAGCAAAGAGGATTAATGTTTCATAACAAAGGGTAATTTATTCAATTGTATGCAAAAAAGGTAGCGGTAACGCACGTATGAAGCTTGCCTTATTTCTGGCTATTGTGCTGGAAGTTTAAATCCTGTGAAAACATTGCTAACACTGTTGTGCTCCTCTGGGGAGAACTTGACCAGCCACGGCTGGGTTGGGTTGCCTGCACTGACTGCACTTGACTGGGACAGAGGAGGGACCCGCAGGGCTTTGGGGGGCACAGCCTGCTCCTGAGCAGCGGTGAAGTGCCGATCCCACAGAGAGCACCCCGACCTCGCCCCCCATCCCACGAGGGGACCCTGGGGTGACCGTGGGGGGCTCTGCTGGCAGCTCCATCGCCCAGCAGCTGCTGTGCCCATCCCAGCTCCTGGCTCCGACTCCTCCTGCATCCCTGCAGGAGCAAGGCTGGAGGGCGAGGAGCGATCCTGACCCACAGCGTGGCCGAGTCCAAGCTGTCCACGCTCCTTCTGGGGCAGTAGCAGTGGTGTTGCTGTAACCGTGATGGGCTTGGAAAGGAAGGACAGGCAAATTTAGGAACACACAGGAAAAACTAGAATTGTCCAGTGGATGAAATTACGGGAAAAAGCAGACAGAGTCTTGGGAACCAAAACCATCCTGTGGCTGAAAGTTTGCCTCTACCCCAACCATGTCAGTGGTGCTGCTCACCAGTGCCACAGCCACTGTCTGCTCCCACAGTGACAGAGCAGGAGGCCCTGGACAAACACGGGTGGTTGTTATTGTTTATCTAGAACAAAATTAACTCAATGAAACCCATCCCTGTGGGTCCGAGCTCCCGTTGTGGACAATTCCGCATGGCACTGATGGCATCGCTCATCTCTGCAGTGCCTCGGGAGGCATTTATAGCATTTCGAGATCTTTTGTGTGGTGTGAACTCTTGAAATAAGAAACCAGTAAGAGCTTTTACCTTCCGGGGAGACTATAAAGCCTCCATATCTGCATTGATCCAGCCCTGGGGATTTGCATTAATTACTTCTTCCTCGGGTGACTTTCAGCTCTCGATTCAATCTCTGGCGAAGGCACCTGAGCACACCCAGCGCTGACACCGACCTCGTGCCGCCTGTCACTGCAGCAGAGGGGCAGAGCGCTGCCGAGGGGACACTCAGGGCTTCAGACCGAGGCAGCAAATCCTCCAGCGCTGTCACATCGCCACACACACGACAGGTCAGTAATCTGAACTACAGCAAGAGACTCAGGAGGTTACTCCTGACAGAAAATAAGGTTTAAATAAAATAAGCCACTGCGCCGTGTTGCTGGTTGCTGTTTTGGCCAAAGACAAAAACTAGAGGTGTGAAAGGACTTTTATTTCCCGCTCCTCCCCACCCTTCAATTCTGTTTTCACCAAAAAATTCTCCCTTGGGCAAAAAACCAAATTGGCAAAATTGCATTTATAGGGAATTTCTATGAAAGGATTTGTGAGGGAAACCTTGGAAGTCTCTTTGCTGAAGGAACAAGAGGGTTCCTTCCCTACCAGGCTCCAGCCTGTGGCTCCCCAGGGAGTCCTGCCCCTGCTTCCCTGGCAAGCAGGGCTCCAGCTTATGTCATTTCTTGTGCTCCAAACGCTGCCTTTCTGCCGAGCCCTCGCTGCAGGGCTGTGTGGGACCATGGCTCTTCACATTGTTTCTGGAGGAAAGGCTCTGTGGGGACATAGCTCTCATCACTGCCTCGCTGGCCGTGACATCAAAGAGAATAGCAGATAAATTGTGGCTGGAGATGATGAAGGGAGCGAGCCTGTGGGATTTGCTCTGGCTCCAGGACTGCGCCATGCAGTCATTAATGATCTAGAGAAGCAATAAGCTGTGAAGGAACAGAATTTGCGGTGACACACGGCTGTGTCGAGTAGGCAAGTTTAAAGAAGCTGGAGAAATTTTAAGGACACCCACCAGAAGTGGTGAGCAAGCGCCTGGCTTGGGGATGGTGTTTGCTTTGCCTAACACAAAATGATGAACAGAGACTGCAATTACCTGAGCTGTTGGCAGGAATGTCTGTGCCCTGGTTAACCCTGTCGGCTCAGAAAGCTGAAACACAGCTGTGTCAGAGGAAACCCTGCACCCACAACCAGAAAGCCAAGAAATACAGTTCCCTCCAAAGTGTACAGCAGGGAAAATCCAGCCCTGGAAATAGGAGGTTTTAATGCTCACCTGAAAATGTGCTTTTGGTTCTGAGACACCTCAGAGAAGATAGAGAAGAAATAAAAATTATAGTAATGCTTTCCTGAATAAGATGAGGCTCCCTGCAGTAAGTTACTGGGGATTCCAGATTACTCAGCAGAGTTCATGGGAGAAGTCTGGGGTGCTCTGGACCCCAAGCAGGCTCCTCACCAGCCAAGGCTCAGCCCTGCTGATGGCATCCTGGGGCAGGGCATGGCAAGGAGTGGTAATTCTTCAAGCCCAGCGCTGCTCTACTTTTTCCCCCTTAACAACTGAACTGATGAGAGTGAAACTTTGACCTGATGAGCCATGGTTGTTGAGATGCAGTAGTGGCTGTGTTGGAGCCCCTTCATTTTCCTGGTTTGTCTTTAAAAAAACGTTGGCAGCGTTTCATCCCGATTTAATGCTCGGGCTCTCTGTTCCATATTCATTTCCCTCTCCCCTCTTCCCCTCCCTCGTGCTTGGAAGAATCAAATTATTGTTTTACTTTTGTTCACGTGTGCAAAGCAGGGACGTGTGAGGTGGCTGTTCCTCTCGGTACATGTCACCGGTGGGACACCGGCTGCGCTCCGTCATGGAGGGAGCAGGGACAAAGCTGCAGCAAGCCCTAATTACAGGATAACATGCAAAAGCAGCTCCGTATTTCTTTCTCCTAGGTTCCAGCTCAGTGGAGTCCTTTACTCCTCAAGCTCTGATGCATTGGAAGCTTATTCAGCATTATTTCTGTTAATTAGTGGCATTAGAGCAGTTTCAGGAAATCCTGGATGAGCTCAGAGCTGTTGCTATTGTACAATTTATCGCCACCTTTCTTCCTGCCAGGGCTCCAGCCCAGGGCCGTTGTTTCGGAGGCAGAAAGCACAAGAGAGCCTCGACCTGCAGCGTTCCCAGGCTGGAGAGGGCAGGGGCGGTGAGGTGAGGGCAGCCCAAAGCACGGGCAGCAGGTGCGGTCAGCCGTGCCATCGTGCCATCGGTCACCTCGGGACAGGAACGAGGGCTGGGCACCTCTCCGTGCCCCCCGTTCACCTGAGCCCCTGGGGAGCTGAGCTCTGCTGGGTGCCCACCCTGCAGCTCCTTCCCTCAATCCCTGGCACTATTGACCCTGGCACTAAATCACCTCCCACCTTTCCTCTGCCTTGCAAACACCGGGAAAAATATTTATAGCAGGGATCTGCAAGCTCCCAGCTCCTGCTGGGGATGCAGCTCACGTGCCACGTATTTCAACAACAAGGACTTATTAAATAATAACTGACATTTACCTAGCTGCCTCTTGTCCTCAGGGCCCCCAGGACTTGGCAAACTTTAATTAATAGTTGTTTTAATAGTTAAATAACCTTTATAACTGCATTTCATTTATTCCAGGCCCGTCAGAAATAAAGTCATAATGATCTGAGTCAAGCGATAAAACACAACATCTGGTTTAATGTTTGCAGGTTATTTAATGAACTGAGGAACCTGGCAGAAGAACTAGATATTTATTTCTTTTTCTCCTTGTAAGAAATGGGGTTTGTAGTGAGATACAGCTTGACGCTGGTGTTTGACCCCCTGGTTTTTTCCAGCGGCAGGTTCGGCTGCAGGACCCCATGAGCCTGTCCCATGGGAGCAGGATGCCAGGGCATGACCACAGAGTGCAGGAGCATCGCTGATTTATCCGTGGGTGCATTCTCTGCCATCTGTTTGCACATGGCCCCGGGCACAGGAGGAGCAGCTCCCACGCAGCACACGCTCCGCCGGCCACGGAGTTCCTGCGTCGGCAGAATCCATGGTAAGGCTGGCAGCTGTCCCAGCCCATCCTCCCCAGCAGGGTTCAGGACAGGCAGTGCCACCTCCTGAGGCTCCAGGGGACTGAACAGTCCCTCACACCTGAGCCCCTGGTGTGGCTCCCTCCTCTTGCCCTCTGGGGTGGAGCAGAGGGCCAGAGGTGTCCTGTCCCAGTTCAGCCACCCCCAGATTTCTGTCCCTGTGTCCCAGCTCAGCCGCCTCCCTGTAGCTCAGCATCACCTGCTCTCCCTCAACTTCTGACACATTTCCTCATCTTTCTCCGCAGCCTTTTACGAGCATCCTGACTAATGTTGCTTAACGCAGCTCACTCTGTGGATCCCAGAGTACCGTCTGCACAATAAAATTAGCTTCCTCGGGCATATTTTGGGTACTCGTGCTCCCCCCGCAATGTTACCTATTAATTGCACAGAGAAAATATTCCAAAAACTTACTTGTGCCCTTGAGCTACATTCATGTTTATTTCCATAACTCTTTGATACAATATTTGTCTTTGCCTGACTTAGTTTGCCAAAAGGAAAGGGAGAAGGAGGAGAAGCATATGAGGGATTTGGATTGCCTCACATCTGCCTTTCTTTAAGCAGCCCATATGGGAAAACATATTCTTCTGCACAGAATTTGTTAAAGGTTTCGTAAAACGCATTGCGTACACATTTAGCACAGAACCCAGCAATATTTATATTTAAAATGGGTCCAAACAGATCCATTTGGAGAGCGTTTGGAAGATGTAGGGTGGCAGTGCACATTGCGAATGTAATAGTCTCGTTAGCTGGCTCAGCTTGTGGGATCTGCTCTGTGAGTTGATGGGAGGAGAAGAAGCTCCCAGTGTGGTAAGTGTAAAAATCATAATGTATGCAATGCTGTGAGCATATTTCATCTGTGACGCTCCGAAAAGGCGACATTATCCATGTTCCCCTTTAAGACAGAGTAGCTGAGTAAATGGGAACCGACATGAGCGGATACTTTATCCATTTCCCTGCTGTCCGCGTAAATCGGGAGAGGCAGCTCGCACCCCCCTCGCTCCTGTTAGTGCACAGGGACTCCCATGGATTGTCCCATCGACTGCCCTGCAGTAACTCATGGAATTCAGGTTTCATGAGCAGGCCAGAACAGACCAGCCCCGTGGGATGGGGGAGCAGGCACCAGATCCACCTCTGCAGGAGCACTGGAGCCAGCCCAGCACAGCTCCTCCGGAGCCAGCGTGGATGGGGAGTTATCGGAGGGGGAGCAGAGGCTGATCTCAAAGAGCAGATCGTGGGTGTCTGTGTCGTGATTCCAGCAGGCTATCGGCCCAGTTATGGCTTTATTTTATCTGGATAGGATTTAAAACCACGTTAGTCTCTCCCCCCCGCCCTGCGCATGGTGTTCCCACTCCCGAGCAAGGCTGGGGATGTGAGTCCCGCCGGCAGCAGCAGCAGCAGAGGCTGACAAGCACTAATCACGTCCCATTAGCTCTTTCAGCCTTTGCTGGGTTTGGTTTGGTCTGGTTTATCTGAATCTTTATTAGATAAGCGTGAATTAGCAACAGGGCACGTGATGCAGAGCCTCAATGATCCCATCCGGAGAGGCTGTGCCGTTCCGACCATCCCGAGGCACACAGCCCTGCCTGCCTGGAGCTGATTTCATTTCGTCTTGGCAATCTTCTGCTATGCACTTAAGTAAACAAAGATCAAGCTACTCACAGCCTTAATTAGGCTGCACATAAATAAGAGATTACTGGATTAGCCAGGAGTATAAATGGGAGAGTAACAATCACAGCAAAAAAATCCCACTGCCGGTGTTTCCCTTGCAGCGCATCCCTGTGGATCTCCCCGTCCCTTCCCACCCCACGCTGCTTTTTTGCTCTCTTGCAGAACTGTGGGACTGATGTGAGTGTGGCAGAGCTGGGAGGATGGACGGTGTGGGGAATCAGTGTCGGTGAGTCCTGTACCGTGCCAGGAGGAGAGGCTGGTTGAGAGCTCCACGCTGTTCGCTCAGGATCTGCAGCGTGTCCTGCTCCACTGGGGCTCGGTGACTGAACTGAGCCATGACCGTGCTCATGGCAAGCCTTGGGGAAGGCACGGTCTCTGCTGCTTGCACCCAAGCAGACCCTTGGGTCTAATTCAAAGGTTTGGTTTCCTTGGCACAGTGCACGGTGGGGATGAGGCAGGGGAACATCACAGGTCTCCCCCAGTGGAGGGACTGCTCTGGGCTGCCTCATTTCCCGCTTGCAGCAGCAGAGGATCATGGGGAGACATTCCCAAAAGGCATAAAATATTACAAGAAGATGCCTTTTCAGCCAAGGTGCTGACACAGCACCATCCGTGTTTCTTAACCAGGAGCGACGTCTGAGTTATCTCAACCTAAAGCCTGAAATATACATTATAGGCTGTGTCTTTCTGTGCTTTATTTGGGCTGTAAAGTGATATCTTATTATTTCTCCCTCCTGGGCATCCTTTAATGAATCTAGATTTGAAAGTGAAATATTTATTGTATTTCAGGAGCTTAAGCATGGAAGGAGAGGAGGAGGGATATGCAAATTTGCCAAAAAGGATTAAAAAAAGGTCTCCTCTTTACTAAGAAAAGAAGGTGCAAGTGTGAATCATATCCAGCCTCAGAATGGATGTCCCAAAAAACGGTATAATGGGGATATGGGGAGCAGGACTGCCCCTGGGAACTACCCTGTTCTAGCTCCTCTCAAACACTCTGGGAATGGGAAGTTAGACCTGGAGTTAGAGATGTGTCTCATTGTTCTTAGTCCTCAGCCTGACCATTGCAGTGTTTTGGAAAAATGCAGAAGAAAATATTTTTCTGCAAATAAACCAGAAACAAAGCAATAAAGCCAAGTGAATTGGCCAAGGTAAATGCAGAGCTAATGCAAAATTTGTCAGCAGCTCTCCCTTACCTGATCCCTGGTGGAGAACAAGGTGTGCAGCTGCAATGGTGAGAGAGCCCCAGCTTCACTGAACCGTCCTGCTCATGCCATCCCTGCCCAGCCTGTCCTGCTCACTCCATCCCTGCCCAACCTGTCCTGCTCACACCATCCCTGCCCAGCCTGTCCTGCTCACTCCATCCCTGCCCAACCTGTCCTGCTCACACCATCCCTGTCCAGCCTGTCCTGCTCACACCATCCCTGCCCAGCCTGTCCTGCTCACACCATCCCTGCCCAGCCTGTCCTGCTGTGCCATCCCTGCCCAGCCTGTCCTGCTGTGCCATCCCTGTCCAGCCTGTCCTGCTCACGCCATCCCTGCCCAGCCTGTCCTGTCCATGCCATCCCTGCCCAGCCTGTCCTGCTGTGCCATCCCTGCCCAGCCTGTCCTGCTGTGCCATCCCTGCCCAGCCTGTCCTGCTCACTCCATCCCTGCCCTACCTGTACTGCTCACACCATCCCTGCTCTGTCCTGCTCACTCCATCCCTGCCCTGTCCGTCCTGCTCACACCATCCCTGTCCAGCCCGTCCTGCTCACACCATCCCTGCCCAGCCTGTCCTGCTGTGCCATCCCTGCCCAGCCTGTCCTGCTCACACCATCCCTGCCCAGCCTGTCCTGCTCACGCCATCCCTGCCCAGCCTGTCCTGCTCACACCATCCCTGCCCAGCCTGTCCTGCTCACGCCATCCCTGCCCAGCCCATCCTGCTCACTCCATCCCTGCCCAACCTGTCCTGCTCACTCCATCCCTGCCCAGCCTGTCCTGCTGTGCCATCCCTGCCCAGCCCGTCCTGCTGTGCCATCCCTGCCAAGCCTGTCCTGCTGTGCCATCCCTGCCCAGCCTGTCCTGCTCACGCCATCCCTGCCCAGCCCGTCCTGTCCATGCCATCCCTGCCCAGCCTGTCCTGCTCACTCCATCCCTGCCCAGCCCATCCTGCTGTGCCATCCCTGCCCAGCCTGTCCTGCTCACGCCATCCCTGCCCAGCCTGTCCTGCTCACACCATCCCTGCCCAGCCTGTCCTGCTCACTCCATCCCTGCCCAACCTGTCCTGCTCACTCCATCCCTGCCCAGCCTGTCCTGCTGTGCCATCCCTGCCCAGCCCGTCCTGCTGTGCCATCCCTGTCCAGCCTGTCCTGCTCACTCCATCCCTGCCCAGCCCATCCTGCTGTGCCATCCCTGTCCAGCCTGTCCTGCTCACTCCATCCCTGCCCAGCCTGTCCTGCTGTGCCATCCCTGCCCAGCCTGTCCTGCTGTGCCATCCCTGCCCAGCCCATCCTGCTGTGCCATCCCTGCCCAGCCCATCCTGCTCACACCATCCCTGCCAAGCCCTGTCCTGCTCACACCATCCCTGCCCAGCCTGTCCTGCTGTGCCATCCCTGCCCAACCCATCCTGCTGTGCCATCCCTGCCCAGCCTGTCCTGCTCACGCCATCCCTGTCCAGCCTGTCCTGCTCACACCATCCCTGCCCAGCCTGTCCTGCTCACGCCATCCCTGCCCAGCCTGTCCTGCTCACACCATCCCTGTCCAGCCCGTCTGCCATTCCCCAGGTGCCACACACCTGATCTCACTCCACAGCGTCCCCTGAAGGCTCATGGGAGTCACTGCACCTGCCCTGCCCGGCCAGACCATTGTAGTGTTAGTATTTCACAGAGCAAAGACACAGAGTACATCATATGTGAGCAGCAGCATTGGCTTCAGCTGCTGCAAACAATACGGTGCAGAAATAATTGAACTAAAAGGAAATTACAGCTATTTGGGGAGGTGGCAACTCTGCTGCATAGAGAGGAGGCTGCAGGTGGCGAGTCAGGCATATGCTTTAAAAAATCAGCGTAAAAATCAATGGGTTTGATGCTGGAGAGATTTTTGGTGGAGAGGGAGCTGCTCTGTCAGTGTTATGTACAGGCAGGGAGGATGGAAGAGGAGGCCTTGCCTATATGGGGAATTGTGTTGGGTTGGGGCGGGCTGGTATGAATCTCTGTTTGTGCTTTTAAGTCTCAGATGTATCATCCAGCCACCGCAGCTTAACAAGTTGCTGTTTGTCAGCTGTGCTGTAAGTCACCGTGGGCGTGCTCGGCACCCAGCTCGGGGATGCCATAAAGCTCGGCAGATTGCGCCTTTCATCTGTTCTCATCCCAGTTCTTTTCGCTTAAACTAGTTCCTAATCATTACAAAAACCCCAAACGAGGCTTGTTTCCAACAAAACAGCCGTCTGGGCAGAGCTTTCTTGCATCTTCACTGAGTTGTACCAGGAGTTGCATCCTTTGCCTCGGTACCCTGCCCCAGCCGTGCCTCTCGCACGCTGCCCATCTCTCTGTGCAGCACTCGGGGCTCCCTGCCCTTGGGGACAGCGTGATGGCTTCAAAGGAGCTCGGGTAAGAGCCAGGCTGGCACTCACTGCCCCTCCATTGCCTCGGCCACCTCACGTTTGGGCAGAAAACGGGAGAGGAGGAAGAGATGCAGCAGCAGGATTGAAATGTTTCAGCCCTGCTGGGTTGTGGCACTGCAATATTTCATTCCAAAATAGATTTTTCACTCGAAATTTGTTAAATGGTGGATGTCAGCTGGGAAACTCAATGTTTTGATGTCTGGAAGCGCCTGTTGGAAAGGGAACTTGTTTCACAGTGATTGTGAAGCACCTGATTCCCAGCTCAGAGCACACAAATATACATTCTACAATACACAACACCGTATGTAATATATAGTACATCTGCTTCTGTATATATGAAATATTTGCCCCATGAACACAGCTGATTTAGCAGTGAAAAGGGTTACCCACAGCCCGGGTTTGAAGGCAGCAGTCTCACCCAGAGAAATGGAGCTCTGTAGAGCCGGCAGCATGTCCCAGGGAGGGGGAAATGCTGACATTGAGCCTTCCTCCGCGGATGGACAGCACCACTCGGGTGTGCCACACGCAGAGCAGGTCACCTGCAGCTGTCACAGGTATCTGCACTGTGGTGGCACCTGAGGGGCCTGGCCCAAGCACACAGCTCTGGAGCACCAGGGACGTGAGTCACTCCACACTCCTTCACTTCTCCGAAGAAGGTTCTGAATGGACAAAATAGAAATTTTCTGGGTTTCCAAAAAATTTTCAGCTGGCTCTGGCTATTTTCCTCCTCCCAGGGCGACACAATTTCACAGTAAATCCATCGCTGCGGCAGCTGCTTGGCACCGTCTCTGTTCCAGCTCCTGGCAGCCCTCGTTGTCCCTCCCTCTGCCTCCGCAAATGCCACCTGTGGCACTGGTGCTCCGCTCCCAGCCCATTCCTTTCCATTTGGGGGAGACTCTCTTCCAGCAGAAGGTGAAACAAACCCTTCCACATCCTGTTCCGTGGTGTTTTGCCTGTCCCAGCCCCGCTGTCCCCTATCCTGCCACTCCCTGCTGGACACCAGGCAGGGACATCAGGGCTGAGGGCACAGAGGACCCCACGTCACCCCAGCCAGGCCACAGGGAGATGCCTTCAGGAGATGTCCCTCTGTCCCAAAGCACACCCAGCTTGCTGATGTGCAGCTCCTGAGCAGCTGGACAGATGATGACACGAGGCAGTGGAAGGATATTTTCAAGGCAGGCTGATTTTTTGGCAGACGAGATTATAAAGATATTTATTGGGCTGGGACCTACACACCCGGATGCAAACAGGGAACATGACCTGGTCTGTGCCAGCTCCCCGAGTGCTGTCTGGCATGGAGAGGCCTCTCTGCCCCATGCACAGCAGGGTTCCCCCCAGCCCTAGCACTGCTCCCGGGGAAGGAGCTCTTTGCTGCTGTCAAGTGAAGAAACTCTGTGGCTTTGGTACTTGACGTGATGGGAGCTCCCAGGAGACGGGGGAATTAAAGACAATGCTTTTTTTCTTTATTCGCTGGGCAGAGATACAGGGAAAGCTGGGCAGAGATACAGGGAAAGCGTGTGAGGGCTCCCAGCAGTGTAAGAGTCTGGATATTCTCGTGGTCAATCACAATTCCTAACCTTTCTCGTTCCTGCAGCGAGTCCCCTCGGGACTGTTTGCATTTCGATTTCAAGGCTGCCTCTCCGAAGGCAAACGGGGGGGAAGGCTGTCACACAGACACTTCAGTCCTGTGTCCCCCTCTCCCCTGGCACCAGGGCCATCAAAGGCAAGCTGGAGCCTCACACAGTCCTGGGTCTGCTGCCGGTGAAGCTTTTGTTGTACAAACCTGCTCACCCCACTGAAGGAGTAAGTGAGGTTGTTTTGATTCCAGCAGATGACAATACAGCTTGAAATACACCTGAGACTTTGGTCAGGTGAATGTTATCTTCTAGACATCTGGATGGTGTTTTAGGTTTTTCCCCCAAAGAATCCGAATTTCCCCCCTACAGTGAATTACTGCCAGCACTGCAACTGCAAAGTGGAGGGGCACACACCCCTCCACCTCACCCCACGGCTGTGGGGACCCTCAGCACACCATTAAGGCCAAAAGGGCAGAGGGCAGGCAGTGGGGAGCCTGCTGAAGTCCACCCTGGACCCATGGCTGTCAGCGACCACCCCTCTCTTCCCCCCACTCTGCTCCGAACCGCTCGCAACGCCGTATTCATCTCAATGTCATTTTCTTTGAGATGTGAGCTGGAACAAATCCGGAGCAGCTGCTCCATCTCTAAGTGTCCTTCAGGGATCCCTTCAGCAGACACTTTGCAGGATATAATGATGACATTCTAACGAGCGCTAATGCACACGTTGTCATCTTTCTGTATTTACACTTCCCACAGGAGGCATCGTTCCAAGAAGGAAAAGTGAGAGACGGAAACTTTTATGCAGAAACTTCAGCGCCTGTGCCGGGCTCAGCCAGGGAATGTGCCTGCCGGGGGGAAGCAGCAGGCAGGGAGATCCCCACGCTGAGGGGCAGGGGCTGGGAGAGGACAGACAGCAGCAGGAGCCCCCTGAGCCCTGCAGCTGATTGCACCAGGCTGTAAGGAAAAACGGGAGAACAAACATTATTTTGGGGTACAGAGCGACAACATCACTCCTGACCTCACCAGCCTCAGTCTAGTGATTTCCCTGGGAACTAGGGCATTCCGTGTGCTGGAACACAGGGGCCTTCCCTCTGCTTTACCCCCAAAGATGCCACACGGAACAAACTCATTGCCCTTGTGGTGGACACTCATTAGCCACGTCGTTAAACAAAACCACGATGGCTTCAGGGAGCAGCGCTGTGCCATCACTGTCACTGGCAAGAGGATTCTCCAGTCACTAATGCAGTGAAACTCTCCTTGCCCAAGAGGAAACAAGAGGAATCATCTCTTTCCCCCCAGGAATGTTACATACAAGCATATGGATATGTGTGCCTATAGATAAATAAATAAAGGAAAACCTACCAAAGTGAGTGGAATGAGACTCTGTACCCATGTGGTGTTTCAGCATTGGCAGCTGGAATGGATAAGGTTGTCACTTTGTCCTCTGCTAACTGATCTTATTGGGAGGAAGATTATATCAAATAAATAATATATCATAAGCTTTGTGTTTCCATTGCTCTGCATGCTCTGCCATCCCCACCGCATTACCTGGATTGGGAGTGAGGATCCAGCTCGTGTGATAACTAGGAATAAATGGCTCTGCTTGTTGGGGGAAATTTTGCTGGCAAATTTCCGAACCAGATTAAAAAGTAAATGAGATTTCTTCTGGAGAGTTATTTTCAAGGGTTTTGTCTGCTGATGTTCTCGTGCAAGATTGCAGCTTTGCCAAGCAGGGAAGAGAACAAAAGGGGAGGATAAAGAACTGAGGTTGCAATTATCTGACGGAACGAGGTTCTCCAGTGAAAGCACCTAATCAGGAAAGTCTCAAATTTGCTTAAGATACAAAGTGTGGTACAACATTTATTTATAATCTGCCTCACCTGCTCAGATAAAACTGTTTCTAAAGGCAGGCAATTGCAGGAGACAAGCTGTAAAATGGAACAAATGGAATCAAATCAGGTATTAATAACAGTGGAATGAAATAATAACGGAAGTGGCTCTTCGAGCAAAGCACAATTCCTGTGTTCCAGTGAACACAGGTGGAGCAGTTTGGGCATTCCCAGCCAGGAGACACAGCAGGACAAGGGGGATGGGGAAGCAGAATCTGTGAACCCCAGCAGGTGAAGGAGCAGCAGGGCCCAGGTGAGGGCGGGTGGCTAACGAGGGGAGTGGGCGGGCTGCCTTCCTGGGGAAGGTGAGTTAGTTATGTCCTGGACCTGCTCCCCAGAGCTGAACGCGATGTGATGCTCCTCCAAAGCCTTCAACTGGGACCCTGGGTGAGTCTCTGGGTGTTTATTTCTCTGTTTATGCAGCAGATACGTAATTGGTTTGGTTATGTGGTCAGTGGTTTGGTTATCTGATGCAGAGCTTTAGGCCATGAGCACACATCATCTGCTCTTGAACTGCTTAGGAGCTCAAGAAGTGACTGGAGTAGAAACAAGGCAAAGAAAGTGTCAGCTGCAGAGTTGGATGGTTTTGCCCATGTCTAAAGGGCTCTTGCTCCAGGCAGACATGTGGGTAGATCCTCTGGCATTGTGGAAGTTGGTTTCATGGGCGTTACTCTAGGTTTTGTGTCTCTGTGCTCTATAAGAAGTTCTTTGCCTCTCTGCAAGGTCATTGACATGAAACTGGAAAAGTATATTTACCCTCGAACATTTATAAACCCCTTTGTTATTGTCCTTTACTGTTGGGGAGAAAAGAGAAAGGGTTTGGTGCTCTCAGTGAGATGTTGTGAGTCAGAGCAGCTGTTTCTTGTTACTCATCATCTCTGCCCAGGCAGAGCCTCCTGGAGACTGTGGTCTTGAGACTTCTTGCAGGTGGACAGCGAGACTAAACACAAACACCTGTTTGTGAGCAGTTGTCCAGGGAGCAGCTCGCTGCTCTCCTGCACCCTGTGCTCCTAAACGCTCCAGAGAAATTAATAAAAAAGTAGTTCCTCCTCCTGTTCCTTGTCCTGGGTGAGGAGCAGGCAGATGTGGCCCTGCTGTGCTCCGTGCTGAGCTGGCAGCACCCTCCTGCCCCAGCCTGGCCTGGCCTGGGCTGCCAGCAGTGGTCAAGCTGTGGGAAACAGGGCCAGGCTTCCCACCTGTGCCATGGCCATTCCCAGCATCCCTCACCTTGCACGGAGCACGGCAGGTGTTCATCAGAGCTGGACCCGACCGTGCTGTGGGGTCTGCAACACTCCTGAGGAGTCATGTTCTGGTTTCTGCTTTTGTGATGTTGCTGTGTAAGTAGTGAAAGGGCATGGAAAGAATGGAAAAGCTGTAAACAAACAGCTCCTGGCAAATGTGAGTGGACAGGGCAGCACTGGGGAGTCCCTGCGGTCCCCGGGAGGTGTCCTGGGGTGCACGCAGGTCTCCTCACATGCCAGGCTCTCCCAGGGATGCTGCACCACTGTCAGCATCCACCGCCGTGCCAGCTGCCCTCAACCCCAGCTCCTGCCCTTCGTTTGGTGTGGTTTGGGCAGCCGCAGTTCCAGACACCGAGCAGCTGCTGGGCTGGCACTGGTGACGCGCTCAGTCCGTGCGGGCTGGCTCCTGTAATTGGGGTCAATCACAGAAAAAACCCTGTCACAGCAGTAAGCACTTCTCAGCTGCTGGGGCTGACACGGACAGCGGCGCTCCGGGGACAGGGACACAGCCGTGCTGCCCTCCCTGCCCTCTCCCTGCCTCTCCTCACCTGCTTTCTCAGCACGTAGCTCCTCTTTGCTCCCTCTCTTCCCTGTAAAGCAGGAGAGGGTTTGCCCTGGTGCCAGGTGCCAGCTCTGCTCACCCCACCCCTCATTCTGCCTGGGCTCCCGGAGCAGCCCCTGTCTGCTGGGGGAGCAGGGTTTGGGATCTCGTGAGCTGTAGGAAAAGCCTGGGTGCAGGAGGGTCCTGTTCTGTGCTGGTGCCATTGAAATAAATAAACAAACAAATAGATCATTGCTGCTCCTTTCTGCTCCCCCTGCCAGTCAGCGCTGAAGGAGCCAGGGACCTTTTATGGAGATAAATGCAGTGCAAGGGGTAATTAAAGTGACTGATTTCTCCATGGCAGGAGCTTCCCAAGGCTTTGCTCCTGTGGTGCCCTTGTGTTCGAGCAGGGAGAGGAGCCAGAGGTGCCAGCATGTTTTGAAGCGGCACGAGCTGGGGACAGCCACCTCCGGTCACCTCCCGTCAGAGGCGCTCAGACAGCCCGGAGGTCTGCGAGCAGCATCTCAGCCTACAAATAATAACAATCTCATTTCCCTGATAGGCTGCACCAGCAGAACCTTTCCTGTCTCCTTTCTCCCCTTCTCTGTCATAGAAGTAGCACGAGGGAAAGGTTCAGAGCTCGGAACAGGGGGCGAGAGATGAAATTGCACAACTCTTTTATTGACAGAGGGGGTCTTACAAATCTGCCAGGAGTAAGAAGGCCTTGGTAAAGGCAGAAGGAGCAGGATGGCCCTTCAGGATCAGGGGCACGCACTGAGCCATTGCATTTGTGAACAGCAGCTTCTCTGGAGCAGCTGGATCGTGGAAATGGGGAGACCCAGCCCAGGGACACCACAGGCACATGTGCTCCCCAACGCCTTCTGCTCTGCACAGCTTCATTATAGCCCTTCCATCACCTGTCATGAGGGACAGCATGTCTAGCCTTGTTTGCAAAGCATAAATGTTTTGTGCCACGTGTTAATCGCTGCCCTGCACCTTTAGTCTAAAGCCTCATCCAAAGCTGTAACCAGGGGCTCATTTAGGCTTCTGGCTTGTAGCAATAATACCCTTTTAATATGCTAAATGAGAACACAAATGAACCTTCCTTACGCTTATGAGTTGTTGAAAACATCCCTGTGTGACTGAAGGTCACTCCTTCAGCAGATTGATGCCCCCCTGCCATTCCCCATTCGCCACCCGGGGCTGACACTGCAGTTGGGGACACCTGCGCTGGCAGGTGGGGACAGCTCGGCCAGGTGCAGAGATCATGGGCTCCTGGGTGCCAGTTCTCTCTGGGTCTCCCCAGATCCGCAGGCATTGCCAAGCCCTGTCCACATCCCAGGCTTTGGTGAGGCTTTTTCCATTCCTCAGCAACAGACACGTCTCTTCTGATGCTATCGTGCATTCCTCTCTCTTTTCCTTTCTGCTCTTCCTAGGAGCTTGTGTCCTGGTGATCTATGAGTTGTTTGGAAAAGCAGCAAACACTACTTATGCATTATATACATGTCTTGTCTGTTCCACTTGATAATGCCATTCTTTAATATGCTCAGCAGTAGCTTTTGGGCTGCCTCTCTCCCCTCTCCCCTAAAAGCTGCCTGGCATGCACTCAGGCCTTTTTCTTCATCAAATAATTTAGGGGATTTTACGTCTAACTTTGTTTTCCAACATCCTTGTGTGTGGAGAAGAAGAAACCAAACAAAGCCGGGATCTGCCTCAGGACCCTGCAGCGTTTCCGTCGCGTTCTTTGCAGAGGCAGAGTGGCTCCGAGGTTTGGTCAGAGATGAAAGAAGAGAAGACAATGACAGATTAGTCCTTGAGCTCATGTCCCAGTGTGGGTGGAGGGGGAACTGCCTTCCCTCTGCTTGGTGTAGGAGCTGCCTCTCGTACTGCCAATGTGTGCGTGTGTGTATTTATATATATATATATATATGTGTGTGTGTGTGTGTGTGTGTATGAATAATGATGCCCCATCACATCCAGAGCCCAGCACCACGGAGGCAGCAGGAGAGGAGGGGAACCATCAGGCAGCCTGGGTGTGGTGTGAGTGCTGAAGGGCCAGGAATGACATGGGCTCTCCTGGAGATGGAGAGCCATTTAAAAAAGGGGGAAAATGCTTTTTCAGTTCTCTTTTTCCAGCTGAGAGGAGAGCATCTGTCACTGCTACTCTGATTCATGAAAATCACTCTGACCTCTCGTATGGAGAGTCTCAGCTCTCCGAAGCCAGGGGAATCGTGGCCTCATCCCTGAACTCAGTTATTTTACCTGTTCTCTCTCCAGATACTCTAAATAGAGCACTCAATGTGCTGCACTCAAGGCGCCCTGACTTCGCTTGGTAGTCAATGACAACTTGTTCTTTTTGATTCCCATGCAAAAATTCCCACTGTCCCTTGCTTTCTGTTTGCTCATCCCCTGCGTTCTGTAGAGAGGGGTGTGGGGGCCTTGGTGCCAATGCTGCCTGCACTGGGAAGGGCCGGGGGGGATTTTGGGGTGCCAACTCCATCCTCAGCGCTGATGCTGCAGGATAAATCCTGCATCCCTCCCCACACACCATCCTCCTCTCAGCACAGTGCTGAGGAGAGAAGTATATGATAGATAAGCTTTAAAAAGGAGTCCAGGGTCACAGCTTTGTCTATAAAAAGTAAATAATGTGAAGAGCAGAGACCCATCTCCCGGCTGGCACATGCAAGGAGCCGAGGACGTGCTTTGCCTTGTGATGGGGAGCTCCCTTGGGACCTTGGACCTGCCAGCAGATGAGAGACCCATGGAGCGAGTGTCTGATGCACAGCCTGGGGCAGCGAAACAGCCTCAGAGCGAGAACTGCTAACAGGGAGCGACTTGAAGGCTGTGAAGACATTTGCCTCTTGCATAGAATTTCCTCTTCCCGTGTTCCGTTTGCACACAGTGCTCTGATGGCTTGTTCCAAAGGGCTCCGGATGGAAAACTCCTCCAGCTCTGAGCAAACACAGCTGAGTGACTAAATACAGGAGGGGAGCCACGGAAGGGTCTGGCAGAAAGAGTGCTGGTGGAAACAGGTACACCCCAGGCATCACTGCCCAGGTGCCCACCTGGTGGGGTCGTCGGGGCTGATGTTGCACAGCTGGCAGTGGCACGGAGGGAAACATCGTGTCTTTGGTGGCTGGGCCTGCTGAGACAGCCTCCCACCCTCGCAGGAGCTCGGCAGCATCCCGACTGCCTGAGTCAGCAGCAGCAGAGAACAATTTGACCTTGCGTGGAAAAGATGTCAAACAAATCTTGGTGCTCGTCACACATGGCTTGAGACACGCGAGCACAGCTCCCCGCAAATCAATCCCTCGCCTTGGCCTGGCCGCGCGATCCCTCGCTGGGGAGGAATGGGAGGCTGATGGTGCTACATCCACCTCCTGCTCTGTCCCCAGCGCCCCAGGCTGTGATGGGGTTACGGAGAAGCTTCACTGAGCAGCACCCCCCGCACGATGAGCCGGTCATACGAGCTTGGGCAATAACATTCAGCAGCATAATTACAACTTGAAATGTCCTTGGAGAATCTGCAGGGGCTATGAGGAAAGGAGAGTAGCAGAGAAAACGTCTCCTTGCTGGGGTAACACCTTGAGTCCCCACAAATGGCTTTGGTGGTGTGAGGAGAGGACAGAGATAGAAGGGAATCCCACATTAGAGATTCACAGTGTGTGGAAATGAAGCATTTCTGGGGAAATGTGGGAAGCTGCCGTCAAACCCATGGAGTGGAGCAAAGCCATCAGCCCCTGCACGGCAGTGTCCCTGTGCTGGGGGACTGTCCTTCAGCCTCATGTGTAGTTTGGCAGCATCGCCCGCCTCCTTCTTCTGCTGTTTGGGGCAGGGAGGGGGCTTAACAGGGTTTTTTGTGCAAAGGCATAATTATACTTCCCTGATTAATCTTCAGGCTGAATCGAGTGCTTGCCATCAATCTTTGAAACAAACATGTCTATTTATATTTTAATTATCTTTCTTCTTTCCTAAAGTTCAGGTTGATTTGAGCTTCTCCTACATATTTATCATGAGAGCGATTCTTTCCCTTCCTTTCCCGGTGCTTGGCACATGAGAGCGCAGTGCCCGCTGGCAAGGGGTGGCCACACCGTCACCCTCCAGTGCCAGACCCCTGTTTGGGCTCGGAACCAACTCTGTTTGCGAGTGCTTGGTCATGGTGTGCCCGCAGCCTGGCACAGGGAGCCTGTCTCCAGTGGCTCCTCGGGCTGGGGAGAGAGAATCCGTCTCCAAGGGAGCGCGCGGGCTGAATTTCGGAGCGCCCGTTTTCCCTGGGCAACCGCTCCAGCCATTCTTTCATTTGCAGCTAGGCGCTGTAATTTGTAAACATTAATAACCATTATTACTATTAAAAGGAAAGAAAGCGAGTGGCCCTGTAACTAATTACTTTAAGTGTTTTCAATGAGCCGCAGTTCGGCTCCTTTATAAAATCTCCCGCTGTGCAGACCAGATTGTCATTATGATCGGATCTTTCCTTAGACCTATTAATTTTGCCCGGAATAACAGCTGAACAGATGCGGGGAGAAGGCTACTCTGATTAACATAATTCTTTTCAAAGCCCGGTTGCTCCCCAAAGGCCGGCGCGGCTCCTCCAGCCTCTCCCAGATCTCATTACGGCCGAGGAGGCAGCGCTGATCGGTGATCTGGGCAGATGCTGCTTCTCAGAGACAAGGCCCCCCCAGGGTATGAAGCCTCATCCAAAAATCAATGGGAATTACCAGCCCTGGTGCCACATTCCCTTCTTCTGCAGCAGATGAATGTGGGGGGTGCCTGGAAATGTCTGGTTTTGGCCAGGGAGGCTAATTTTTAAGAATTTCCTTAACCTGAGTTTGTTCCCGAATTGTTAGGTTCTTTGGGTGTTTTTCCTCTTCTGAGTCCCTCTTCCTTTCCCTGATCTTTCCAGGGAGGAAGGCATATCCCTCACCAAGTGCCAGTGCAGGAGGGACAAAGCCTTTTCCAAGGACCATTAGGTGATGAAATACGTTTCCCTGCCCTCGTGGGTGCCCACGTGCTGCTTAAATGAAGCTTTTTAACTGAATGTGGTGGTGGCTTCTCACATGGGGGAAATTGTTCTAGTATTTACTGCTATTAAATTAATTTCTCAGTAGAGGATTTTAGACTCTTGTAATTCATGAGGATATTTTCGGTCCTGTTTACTGTCTGGTGCTTTAAAAAAATTGTCTCAAGCATTTGTTTGCCGAATATAACGCTGTTATTACATTAGCTTTCTCTCGCAAGAGAGACAGGGGTTCATTAATGTTGATGTGAATCTTATTGTATCTCGGAGCTCTCTGAGCAGCGGGTAATTTTTCATAACATATGTGTGGCAATATCCAGGCACAGAATGATGAGTGGAAAATGGTTGTAGCCTGGCGCCCGTACACACCCCGAGCGACTGCGGCTCCGCACAGCACCGCTGGGAGATGCTCCGAGTCCTCTTCTCTCTCTCTCAATATACATATTACAGTACATAGAGCACAGCGTATAGTCCAGCAGTGGCCCAGGGGGATCTCAGGAGGCTTGACAAGGTTGAGGCTGCACCTGGGCCAGGGCAACCCCCATGGCATCAACACAGCCTAGGAATGAAGGGATGGAGAGCAACGTGGGGGAGCTTCTGGGTGGGAGGCTGGACAGCAGCTGGACACAGGCACTGGGGGCCAGAGCCCACCGTGTCCTGGGCTCATCCCACAGGGCGGGCAGCAGGGCATAGCCCAGAGAAGATGTGGCTGCTCCATTCCAGTCCAAGGCCAGGTTGGACAGGGCTTGGAGCAGCCTGGTTTAGTGGAAGGTGTCCCTGCCCACGGCAGGGGGTGGAACAAGATGAGCTTTAAGGTCCCTCTGAGCCAAACCACCCCCTGATTCTACATATATTTATGGTGTCCCAGCTGCAAAGGGGACTCATCCCTCCAAGCAGAAGTGCCTTCATGTCTGGGCAGGGACTGCATAAGAGAGTGCTCAAGCAGAGAAATATCTCTTGTTCTCAAAGAATGAATACCCAAACAGTGAAAGAGACACAGCCCGAGGTGGGATGGGGGAGAAAAAAAAAGGAAAAAAACTGCTTCATTTGAAATGTTATGAGTATCTCTTAGTCCTAATGTCTTCCCTCCGAATGGCTGCGTTCAGCAGCGGAAATTGGCAGCAATCAGGCTCACAAGTGTTCGAAAGAGATTTACTTGGACAGATGAAAGAAAACCATTTTCTTCTAAATGCCAGCGCCCTGAGCAAGGTACTCTGCCCGCGCACGTGGCCGGGGATGTGCGTGGCTCTTTAGCGGTGAAATATTGCTGTCCGGGATGGGAGAGGCTAAAATATCTCCTTAGCCAGGGAAATATCACTGTCCGGGATGGGAGAGGCTAAAATATCTCCTTAGCCGGGGAAATATCGCTGTCCGGGATGGGAGAGGTCGAAATATCTCCTTAGCCGGGGAAATATCACTGTCCGAGATGGGAGAGGCTCAAATATCTCCTTAGAGGATGAAATATCGCTGTCCAGGATGGGAGAGGTCAAAATATCTCCTTAGCCAGGGAAATATTGCTGTCCGGGATGGGAGAGGTCAAAATATCTCCTTAGCCGGGGAAATATCGCTGTCCGGGATGGGAGCGGCTGCGGCCGAGCCCAGGCGAGGTGTCGTTTTCATCTGCCGCTAATGAAAAGCGGTTTCTTCATCTGGACCAGTGTTTAGTGCAGGGTTTTGATCAACAAAATGATGCTATTCGGGGCTTCTTCTCTCCTGCTTTGAAGTCGAAATGCGAGGAGGTGGGGAGGGGAGCACTGAGAGCCTGTGAAGATCCAACCCACTGGACTTCTCAAAGCCAAAAACATAATTATTATCCCCCCGAGAACAGAGCTGTTCTCCCCGCCCCATCAAAGCCGCGCTGCAGCCTGCAGATGAAAGCCCAGCTTTGAGCTCCCTCCCTTCAACACCTCGTTTGTTTTTAAGCTCTGTTGTTCCCAAATGAACAAACGGTTTGTCTGCGGTGCCCGAAATAACCAAGGCACTGAGAAGGCATCAGCCAGGCTGCCGTGGCCTTGGTGTGGTCCTTGCCGTGGTGTCTGTGCTGCAGCGCTCCAGCCTCGCTTGCTCTGCTGTTGGGCAATAGTTCTTTCCCAAGGCACTTCAGTAGGGTCCAGACAACAAAAAAATCAGTGTTCCGAAGTATAAAATAGAAATACTGAAACAAATGGTCACGGGTAGCAGATGTCGCAAAGTGTAATTAAGTGCTAGTTGGTTTCTAGCCAGTTTCGGGGGTTCCCACCACTCTCTCCCATGGGGAAGAGCTGCCAGGCAGACCCGCAGGGCTTGAGGGAGCTGGTGTGGGCACACAGAGACCCTCGGGCCCAGCTTTGCCCAGACGTGGTGGTTTGCTGCCTTCTCCTCTTCCCCTCCCTCCTCCCAACCTTCCGAGGGAGGCAGCAGGCAAAGGAGGCACTGCTGCCCAGCTGAGATTGCTCCTCACACAGAGGTTGGGAGATGATTTTCCTCTCCCTCCTGTCCCTTACTGGAGAAGGAACATGTCCGTACCTCTGCCAGCGACAGGCAGCTCAAAACGATATTTTCAGAAAAAAACAGTACTTTGCCTTTCCTTGCTTTGTTTTTTTTTTTTTTTTTTGCTTGCTTCCACTTTGCCTTGCTTTGGCATTCGGGCCAACTGCCTGGGTTTATCTTCCCTCCTTGTGCTCAGGAGGCTTTCAAGTAGCATTTCAATTAAGATTTTAAACTGGCAAGATGCAAGTTAGATCAGAGCAGAGCCTGATCTTAGCAACTCCCCTCCGCTCTCCGTTTGATATTGGGAAATGTCGCTGTTTGTACTTCTGTGTCGGGGATGCTGCGAGCGAGCGATTGCATCGTGTGAGCGCTCCCCGGGGAGATCTGAGGGGGAAGAGCTCATTTTCCTCCAATACCTCCCCCAAAAAATGGGCTTCAGCAAGCAGGGGGGTGGCTCCAGAATAGAAATTGGGCCGTGAAATTTGTCAGTTCGTCATTTGGGTTTGGAATTAAATCACTTTATAGTTATAGATAACTGTTTAGGGTGAGCCCTCATCCAGCGATAATGTATCTGTAATCTCTAATTTTTTTCACTTTTACGGTTTTGGGAGAAACCTGCCTTCTCATGTGTGCGCTCTCCCTTGCACAACGCTGTTCAATACCCAGGGCCTCTTGGCACCAGGAAAATAGAAAGGATAAATGGTGGTAAACATGCAGAGCTCCACCCAACGCCTTCCCAGCCCTCCTGCGCCTGTCAATGCAGCAGCTGGATGGAAACGCTTCCCCCAGCAGAATTTGCCGCATGCTCAGGGAGTGCGAGACGCAGACCTGGAGGCAAAAGTTGCCTTTTTTTCTTAGGAGTTTCTTCTTTCCAGCGTTGCTTATCAGGCTGTGGCACAGTCGCCGGCGGCAGCGGGGCTGCTGTCGGTGCGTGCGGCTCTGAGCACTCCCACGCCGACACCAGCACCGTATCCAAACATCTCTGAGCCTCATCCAGCAGCGTCTCCCGCTCGCACTTTGATTTCTGCTTTGAGTGAAAGCTCTTGCCGTGCGTTATTTAGGGAACGGAAGTTGCCTCTCTTTGCTGTTTGCTTAGAGGGAACAGTGATTTAAAATAGCAGCCAGAAAGCTCCAGGGGCCTGGTGGCTAATTGGTTCTGCATTGGCAAACGATGGCCAGCCATCAATGCAATAGAATCCTCCAAAAATGATGAGTTAACTGGGGGAGGTCACTGTCACCCCACCACAGGGCTCCTTGGCACAGCTGAGACTCATTCTCCTTCAGCATTTAGAAGCCTGGTTTTTTCACCTATCAATGTCTTGAATTTCAAGTGCCTGAGATAGGACAGATTGAAGTCTCTTCTAAGGACATCCAAAAGCTGGGCCAGTTTGACCTCATGGTCAGGCAGACATCTCTGCCTTTGCTGTCTCTTTTCTAGCATCTCTGCAGACATACACAGTCAAGTTCATTTCCAGAGCAGGAAAAATGAGGAGCATCACAAAAATCAATGTTCAGCAGAGGACAGTGACTGGAGGGCTGAGGGGGAGGAGGATGCTGCTCCTGCTTTCTGAAAGGTTATTTTAGCTAAAGACAATGAAAAAATGCTCCATGAGAAGAGCAGCTCCTGCAAAGTCCACCTGATCCTCGTGGTGTTTCATAACTCAATTGCAGCAGCGCGTGAACCTCTGCAAGGAATATTATTCTTGTTAGGATAGTGAGTTCCCATTTCACCTGCTGTGCTGGCACAGCGTGGATCCTTGCTGTTGTTTCTCTAACCCAGGAAGAAAGCCAGCAGGGATGTGTTTGCTCTGTGCTGGGGGTGTCAGCCCAGGCTCAGAGGGATCCCTCTTCCTCGAGGATGTCCCAAAGGATTGCTCCTTTTGGGATAAGGTGATGGGAAGTAAATCATAGACTCAGAGAATTGTTTGGGTTGTAAATGACCTTTAAGATCGAGTCTAACCCTTAACCCAGCAGTGCCATGTCCCCAGCTCCGCTGCCCTTCTCTGGGCACACTCGAGCACCACAGTGTCTTTCTTGTCATGAGGGACCCAAAACTGACCCCAGGGCTTGAGGCATGGCCTCACCAGGGCCGAGCACAGGGTTGCAGTCACTGTCCTGGTCCTGATGGGCACGCTGTTGCTGGTACAAGCCAAGATGCCATTGTGTTTCTGCCCCCTGGGCACATGCCAGCTCATGTTCAGCTATCAACCAGCAATGGTCTCATTTGAACTTTATCTGCACAATATAAATTTAATAGTTTCACTGGAATGTGGTATTCACATTGTCATAACATGGGGGTGTTTGGGAAGGCTTCAGAGCTGGTTTAATTAGCAAAGTTAGTTGGGAGGGCATTTTGCATTATCTTCCTCCTTTTCTCTCTACTCCTGCTCTATAATTTATGTCAGTGGTGAAGGCGTGAGCTTTGCGGCACACAATAAACAGAGGGGGTTCAAAGCCAGCGGTTAGCAGCGCTTCAAAGGACACGGGGAAGGGAGGGCGCTGGCAGGCAGTTTATGAGCTGTCATTTTCTGTACCGCCCCGGAAAAACAAATAAATAAGCGAGAGAAGATCTGTCCTCGCAGTGCTGTTGGCTCTGGGCACTGGGGGGTTGTGGTTTGTCCTGTCCCACAATGCTGAACCGGGTGACACCTCTGGAGAGATGGGATGTGGGCAGGGGCAGGAGCTCTCTGCCAAGGATGCTCAGAGGAGCTCGCTGTGCTGAGCAATGCCAGGGTCCCAAAGGAAAGTTTTCCAGTGCTCCCCTGGGCGGTGGCAGTGCTGTTGAGGGTTTTATGTCCCCTTTGCAGCAAAATCTATGCGTGCATTCACGTGGGAGTCACACAGCAGCTCCGCTCGGGCTTTCCGTCTGTCTTTCTGTCTCGTGTCCCAGGAACTCCATACGCCACTGCCCGTCTGGCTGAAAGCCCAGGGCAGCCGACAGGAAGATTTCCACTGACTTCAATCTGTCTTGGATCAGATCCAGGGCAGGAGAAAGATTAAGATATCCACTCACTCCCTGATGGCCTGGGCGAGGGCCATCACTGAGCCTGGCCCCTCGCAGCCCCTCCTGCTCAGAGCCGTCCTGGCTGCTCGGCTCCTGCAAGCCCCACATCCCTCCGAGAAAGCCAAAAGTTGTGTCACAACTATGCCACAGATGGCCTCTGTGTCTGCCTGGCTGAGGACAGACCTTCTTTGGGGCAGGGATCATCCGTGTGTGAGTGTTTCCAACACAGCAGCCTGATGCAAGCATAAAAAATAACAGGGGACAAGGTTTTTCTGCTGCAGTGGTGTGCAAAAAAAAAAACCCCAGATTAACTTTCCCACTCCTTTTCTTTTTCTCTCTGCATCTGAGACCAAGAAACACAATTGATTACAGTCCTATCAAATTACTGCTGTAGCTCAGGCTTTCAGTGGTCAATTATGATCCGCAGTGGAATGCTGGAGCCGTCGTTAGCTCGCAGTGCTTTGTTCCCACCAACGCCTTCCCGCAGCTCCGGCTCCGAACTGCGTGGGCAGGGGAGAGTCCTGTGGAGGTGCCAGCACGATGTCCCCATGATGCTGAGGGTCCCCGGCCACCCCTCAGGTGTGTCCGGCATCCAAAGGCAAACATGTCAGGAAAACGGGGGACGTGAGGCCAGGCTTGAGTTTATCCGGCTTGAGTTTGGCCAGCCTGGGTTTTGAGGGCAATTGTGTTTTGAGCTGAATTTGTGCCAAATTCAGTGTGTTCCAGTAGATTTGTTTCTACTGGGGAATGAAACACAATGGATTGAAAGGGGAAAAAATGTTCCCACCAAACAATTCAGGTCTTTGCCCCCTGGAGCTCTTCTTTCACACCCACCGCTTCCTCCAAAGGCGGTTCACGGGAAAGGCTCCCCGGGAGCTGCTCCCGCGCCCCCGCTCCGGCTCCGCTCACCCCTCGTGCACTGAAGGCTCTTCCAGGAGAGTGCAGAACTCAACCCTCTGCTTTTCCAGTGCAAGCTGGCTCCTGTTAGCAAAAGGCGATTGGGGAAAGGTTATGTTCTTAAGGAAATGGTTCTGTTGCTGCGCTAACTAAAGCAAGTTACGTTTGACAGAGGATGTACCTTGGCAAGTCCTCGCTCTCAGTCAGACCCGAGGCACACAATGCACGGTAAACACGCGACCTGCCGCCCTGCACCAATGCCACCCCGTGTTTATGAGAAGCTGTCACCACACGGCTTCAATCCCTCACCAACAAAAAAAAAAAAAAAGGAAAAAAGAAATCCTGGTTCTGAAGGGCATATCTTAAAGATTGCAGAGAGACATCTAGTTATGTAAAAATAAAATATGAATTTTAATGTGAGGCATTAACATGAGCTCTTTTAGGAATAACTACAGGACTTCATGATGAACGTATTAGAGCCCTGCTCCAGCACAGGTGCCTGCCAGTCTTCATAAATCAGCTCCAACAAGTTAATTCTTCATAAAGGAGGAGGAATGTGAATCTCGGGGATGGATGAATGGGCACATAATAAAAGAAGGCACATGACTTAGAGCACTCAGGTCCCGGCGGGTGGGAAGAGGAGGGCAGCATCAGGCCCCACAGGAGAGAATAAGAGTTTTGGGAGAGGTCCTTTACACCCCAGCAAATGGCAGGAGGTTGCAAGGATGGCTCTTACCTGTTGCTTCTATCACGATAGCTCCTGGAGGTGCCTGCGGTGTCTGGGTGCTGTTCGAGGTGCCAGGGATGCTCAGGGTCAGGGGGAGGCTGTGCACTGCTGGCCTCCTGCACGACAAGGTTGATGTGGTCCGGAGAGGGCACGGGGCGATGCCGTGGCTCATGCCCTTGGACAGTGCTTGTCACAGCAGCTGCTCTCGGCGAGGAGAGCCTCTGTCCTCCCCACACGTGGGGATCTCTCACACTGAGCCTGTTCAAAAGGTCGCTGAGATGTTCCCTGTGAATAGAGCTTGCTGCTGAGCCAGGCTGCTTTTATTTGTTGTTGATTTTATTGATGCTATTGACTTTTCCATGGGGCACTTTGGGGACGTTCGCACAATCGCATGTGCAGGCACTGCAAAATGCTTGATGCTACACAGTGTTTAACTCGCGCTCTGCACGGGCGCCAGAGACACATTTTTATTAAGAATCTGTGGTAGTTGTTGCTTTTGTGTTTATGATAAAATATACAATGCAGTCCTCGCTGCTGCCATCCCACTGTGGCCACAGGCTACGGCAGAGTGATGATGTGTCATGCCAGTGCTTCCCAGACAGCAGCAGTGGTACCCAGCACACGGACTGGCTGCAGAGAGACCCCAGGCTCTGTCGGCATCCCAACAGGTGGGGAGCGTGTGCAGGGCTGCAGCCTGACCTGCCCAAACACCAGAGCACGGCTGCTGCTCCTGGGCTGTGCCCAAGCTGAATTTCTGCAAGCGAGGCTTGGACCTTCCAGGAATTTGGATAATTGGAGGATGGCGGCTACAAGGGGTGAAGGAGGTCAGATGCACCTGAAAATTTTGGAGTTTCTAACCCAAGGTCATGGTCTCCTCAACAGACTGGGCATCTGCTGCTGCGGGATGAGCCACTCTGGAATGCTGACATCTGGGCACCAGGAAGGTGACAGAGTCAGGGGAGGTTTCAATGGGAGGAGAGGGGGATTAAGAAACAGATCCTGACTGCAGCCTCTTCCTGAGGCATTTCTTGGTGTCCTTGCTGCCCCTGCCCTCTGCATCCCTGCTGTCCATTTCTCCCGGGCAGCCAGCATCATGGCATTAAGTGTTTTAACCAGAGCTTTTATAGATTGAGCTCTGGAAATGTGATGTTAACACAGCTACGCAGACAAACACCATTAATATTTCAATACGTGGGTGAGGACGGGGAGAACATCCTTTCCTCCGTAAATAAAACAGGATCACTTGTTTTCTGCTCCAAGACTTGTCGCCTGCCTGAGACAGTAATATTTTAAAGTTGATTGGATCTTAAAATTGTAAGAGGTCCCCGGTGGCCCGACTTTAGCTGGCATTATCAGCTCAACCATTGTCTTATGAAGCAATCTCCTCTTGAACCATCCTGTGCTCCCTCATCCTTTAAACACGCGCAGCCGGAAGCAGCTCGATTCTCTCCAGCTAAGGCTATATGGTGATGGTGAGGAATGAAGATGAATATCCTCATGCCTGTGACCTTGGCAGCAGCCAGCCTTGTCCTTGGCACTCGGAGCACCTCCGAAGGTTCCTGTTTGCTTTTCTTCATTCTCCAGGGACAGGTTGACAGTGCTGTCCTTCAGGCTGAAAATCACATCAAAGGCAAAAGCTGGGGGAGCGTGAGGGAACGGGTGACATCCTGCCGTGCACAAGGGCCAGGCTGGACCACGCTCCAGGCAGGGAGGATTTGGGGGCAGCCCAGTGCCATGGGCCCTGCGTTCCTGGAGGGAAGCGCCAGCACCGAGACACATCCCCCAGCAAGGAGCACCCCGTGCTGCAGCACTCAGCAGCAGCGTGGTGAGCAGGGACCATCCTTCCTGCAGCTCCAAATGTCCCAGGGCAGTGTGATGGCACAATTCTTGCTGTTGTGATGGATTAAAACCCTGTCCTGCTGTGGGGAGGACAATGCAGGGGGTCCTGGGGGAGGGTGAGATGGGAGCCAGGAGCTGCTGCGGTGCTTTGGGCAAGACAGATTATTTCAGCTTTAGAAGAAAGACTTGGGCATGTCCCCACAGCGATTAAGGGGCTTTGCACACTGGAGTTTTAAGGATGATTTCTAGAAAATGGGGATGCCCAGCTCTGGAAGGCAGGGAGAAGAGAAGCAAAGGGATAAGGTGCGCTGACAGCATTGGCCGAGGGAGTGCTGACCCAGGTGCCATGCCTGCCCAGGGAGAGGGGAATCCTGATGGTGTGTGGCTGTGGAGAGGGACAGGGAAAGGCAAAATGATCCTTAGTGGGTAGGAATGAAAGTCAGACAAATTCAGGCAAGAAATATGGGACAAATTCGTAGCAGCATGGTCATAAAACATGGGAACGGTTTACCTAGGGATGGCAGTGCAGCTTCCCAGAGTCTTTAAATCAACATCAGATACCACACGCCTGATCTCCAGGCGGAGAGCATCTGCAATCTTCTGAAGGCTTCCTTTGGGCTATGCTACCTCTGCTCTTAATTAGGGTGGGTTTAAAAAATTAAAAATCCTACTAGTTGATTTGCCTTTGCAGTGAATTTCCCCATTGATTTCCATCTGAGCCCCGTGAAACCAGGACTGTGTGTCTGCTCTTCTTATTTCCAGCTTCAGATAATTCTTCCAAAATGCCCTCTTGTACAAATTGAGCCCAATACGTGTGTGCTGTGGTAGCTAGGAGACTGGCAGGAACGGTGCTCCGTGATTATCCAAAGCAGTTGTCATGTTATTCTCATTGCTAATGGTATATAATTATGTATTAAGGCTCTCTCCAGGTAGAGCATCTCAGGGCAATTAGAGCACACAGCAGAGGACACAGAAAAGACCCCAAGACAAGTCACTTTGTCCCTCTGGAAAGGGAAATAATTGCCCCAGAACATATTGCTCGCATTTTTGCTGCCTGACATGAAAGTGGATCCATTTCAGTGAGCCAGGACGTGGTGTGGTCAGACCCAGGCAGCGCAAGATCCTTTCTCCACAGTGCCAGGCGAGTCTCAGTGCCTCCATCCAGCATTTGCAGCATTCCTGGTCGGAGCCATGCGGCCATTCATGCCAGGAATACATTGCCTTCATTTACTTATGGCTGCTTTTTCTGGAGGGGGGAATTTGATTAGCCCTGATTTATCTACCCTGATGATCACAGACTGACTCAGATCTTGTGCAAGCTGCTGGTGCCATTTGCCTGGGCGTGAGCCTGAGGTGGGAAGAGGATTGTCTGTGGAGCACATTTCTCCAGGGGCTGCAGAGCTGCAGGCTTGGCTCCTCTGCAGAGGCTCACAGGCCAAAAACATTATCCCAAACTGCACTGCTGCCTTGGACACGGACCTGAGCTGGGGGAGAAGGCAAGAGTGACAACACCAAGTGTGTGACACCAGTCACGGGGGAATCGGAGAGGTGAGACCCTTGCCTTCTGTGCTGACAAATGCCACGAGTCCTGGGCTGGTGCAGGTACTGAGGGGGATGCATCCAGGGCTTCTCTCTCCTCCTCCCCGCTGGAAACAAAGAAAAAAACAATCTAATTCCTGCAGGAAATTCTTCTTCCACATGGAAACAAGGGGATTTTGTCTAGAGAGGTGGCTTGTACCCTTCAGACCCCCCCTTTGACTGCAGCAGCAGTCGAAGAGCAGCCACCCAAGGGAAACCCGTGGGCTCTGAGCAGCATTCCCACCCTGGCCCTGGCTCCACTGCCCTGCTCCCTTCTGGAGCAGCTTCTCCTCCCGCCAGCCCTGCTCGCAGCTCGCTGTGTTTGGGAGACACCACAAGACCAACTGCAGCAACAGCAGCGATGCCATCGGGGAATGGCAGCTCAGCAGAACAGACTGGGAGGTGTCTTTGGGGTGCCTCACGAGCAGAGGTTTGAGCGTCAAAACTCACACGGGGAAAGGCGAGGCTATTGCAGGTACTCGTGGCAGGGAACGTCCCACAGGCCCTGTGCCTCCCTGCTGCAAAAGGCAGCTCTGGTCAGGGGTGCTGGTGAGCAGAGCACAGAAAATGGAACAGTGCAACAGGTTGGAGGACTCATGGGGACATTGGGGGGATACAAAGGGCCAGAGTCGACCGCGAGCACGGCAGGGGAGCCTCCCACGCTGGGGAAAAGCCTTCCACGCTGGGGAAAAGCCTTCCACGCTGGGGAAGAGCCTTCCACGCTGGGGAAGAGCCTTCCACACTGGGGAAGAGCCTTCCACACTGGGGAAGAGCCTTCCACACTGGGGAAGAGCCTTCCACGCTGCTCCCCAGCCCTCGGGGTGCGGCTCAGGGCTCACCGCAGGTATCACTGCAGCCATTTCCCCCCTAGGAAAGGGCTGGGCTCCGCGTGTGTGATGGCACTGGGAATCCAGAGCCACCGTCCCTGTCGTTATCAGGAGTTTTATTCTGACTGGCGGGAACAATGAGAACAAACACTGCAGAGCGCTGGCTGGCGATGAAAGTTTCTCTGAACCAATAGAGATTTGCTTCAAAGGGGCCTATGAAGAGGTTCCATTTAATTACAAGGCGGAAAGTGCCACATAACTAATATCTGCATGAAAATATGCCCATGCATGCAGCTATCCCCAAAAAGCCCGGGCACTGCGGAGAGCAAGGAAGATCCTCTTGGTGCTGCAGCCCCAGCAGCTCATGGACCAGACTGCTGCACTGGAGTCACGTTGCTGCCAAAGGGACATGAAACTCAGTTTTATTTTTAACTTGGCTGGAGGGAAAGAGGAAGGAATATCTTACAGTGGAAGGAGTAGATGAGGACCCTGGAGATCTCAGCTCGGTTCTTGGCTCTGCTATAAATTCCCCATGCGACCTTAAGGAGGTCACTTCATCTCTCTGCGCTTCATTTCCCTTCTGCAAAGTTTGGAGAGCGTGAGCCTCCCTCCGGTCTTGTCTGTTGGGTCGAGAGCAGACACTGATTTTATTCCATTGCAAGCACCGTGCAGGAGAGGACTCTGGGGAAGGTGCAGGGCAGCTTCTCCGGCTGTGCCCTCACACAGGCTGCGTGGCTGTTTCAGAACAGAGTTCCCCCCAGACTTCCCATGAAAGGAGATTTCCAGGGTAGGCAGCAAAGCCTTGTCTTAGGAAAGCAGGATTTGCACCCTGTTACCTGCCCTCAGTGTCCAGAGCCGAAGGGTCAGTAGGTGCCACTTGACTCACCAGATAATTGTTTTCTTTTCCAAAATGCGGTGTCTGCTAGGCCCTGTCACACCATTATCACGCCCATTTATGCTCTTTTCCCGCTGGTGTTAGTGCCGGGGAATGGATCTCACTGACTGTCACCTCTCCCTCCCTGCGCCGCTTGGCACTTGACTGACAGCCTGTGCCCCGCGCGTGGCACCGCCGCTGCTGGCAGCTCCTCCGGCTCAGGGATGAAACATTGCTGCGGCACCCGGCAATTTACGGCCATTTGGATCCCATCCATCAGTGGGGAGGTGGCACAGAGGCAGGTCCCTGATTCCAGAGGGACCCTCTGTCCCCATGGCATGGGAGGCTCTTCCTCACGCTGCCCCGTTTTGTCCCCCTCCCTCTCTTCCCTCTGCCCGTGCTATTCTGCTTGCTCTCCTGCTGGAAGGACAGTCCTGGGAGGGATGGGGTGCCCCGTCCTCGTGGGGCCTGGGTGGCTGTGGCAACTTCCTGACAAGTTGTGTTTTACGGAGTAGTCACGGGGTAATCTTGCACGTCCTTGTTTTGTCATTTAGGGCACTTAAAATGTCACAGAGATTTCACTACCCTAAAAGCTTATCTGTCAGCAGGAGAGAGTTATTCCAGTAAAAGGGTATCATCAGCGGCAGCGGGAGGAAAAAAGGGAGACAAAAAAACATGTCTGAAGGTTTTCTATTCCGGGCTCTCTTCAGCCGACCTTGAGCCGATGCAGCTGCACCCGGCGGCTCCCAGGGCCAGTGGGCAGCGTTGTGGGTGGGTGTGCAGTGTCCCCAACGCATCCCTCCCTGTCCCCAACGCATCCCTGCCCTGTCCCCAACACATCCCTGCCCTGTCCAAGCATGCAGCTCAGCCTGAATGAACTGGGGGGGAATGTTGCTTGAGGAGGGGTCACAGTTTCCGCACCTGCCTTCGTAAGGTTGGTGTTGTGTCCGTGCTGTGGCTGCCAGAGGGCAGAAGTTCTTCGGGACTGTTGTGGTGGAGCCAGGGGATGTGCCTGGGAGCAGAAGGGAAAAGGGCGCGAGGATTTCTGTGGGAAATGGGAATGGGGACGCGTTGCGCTGAAGCTGGGCAGAAGTGTAGCATGAGCTGATATTTTTCCTGATTTCTGTGGTTTGCACCCAAATTGTGCAATGTGGATGAATGGAGAGAATGAGAGGTGCAGGGAAGAGCAGAGATAAGATGGAGGAGGGAGGGAGGGGTGGACAACTGGCTGCTCTTTTTGCCATCGTGGGAGGCTCAAATGGCTCATGTCTGGAAGGAGTTTCCACATGGGAAACTCTCCATCCTGGCAGCAGCTGGATCTGTGGGGACTCCTGTTCCGAACAGTGAATGAACAGGAACACAAACTCCTTGTGCAGTTGTGGGTTTAATGTGCTGTTAACCACCTCGATCCAGGGCATTTCCACAAGCGTTAAAGGGTGGAGCCAAGGGCTCCCAGACACAATCTGTATTTGCCTTTGAGGAATTTTTTAGCTACCATATCCGAAACCACAGATATTTGCATCCTGTATCTGGAACCTCTGTAATTGTGTGATGCTGCTGGAGCTTTCAGAGCACATGAACAACAACTGGTGTAAGTGCTCCTACAGGAGGGGATGGTGCAAAGCCAGGGGGTCCTTGCCTGTTCACCCTCCCCAGCCCTTGCTGCAGGAGGGAGCTTTGTTTCCAGCCCCAAATAACACCCACTTTGGAAGGGTTTATCTGTGCTCTGCTGAGTGCATGACGAATTTGTACTAAATTGGAACTTCAAATGATGGCAGCACAGAAAACCAGGAATGCTATTGCATAACAACACAGGGAAACAAGATAAAACTCCTCCATACGGCACCGTAACTTCAGAAGCAAGAATAAACAATATTTAAAAATGTATAAACACAGGTGGCATATTTTCCTTAAAAAACGTTTCAAGAAAAACAAAAGCATCTTAAAAAGGAATAAAATATGAAAAGCAGGAGAAGTAGGTCAGAAAGAAGAAGTCAAAGGAAGGGGAGAAAACTAACATGGAAATGAAAGACAAAGTGAATTCCGCTGGCACATGGCTGTGACGGGGGTCCAGGGAGCTGTTGGGACGAGGGTGACCTGCGTGTCCACGGCTCCAGTATGGCACTGTCCCAGGATCCCAGCAGGCAGGGGCTGGCAGCTCCACAGGGATGCATCCAGGCATCTCTGCAGGCACTGGCTATGGTGGATAACCCTGTGCAGGCATGTCCCTCAGCCCTGCCCTGCTCCAAGCCTGCCCACACAGAAAACAAACCTTGCTGGAATTGCCAACTTACCTGGGAGTCGGTGACAGAGGAGAGAGACATTTCCGAGACTCATTTATTTGCCCCATTAACCATTTTAACAGCCTCTCTCCAACAGCAACCATTGCCCAGGGTTGGCAGAGCAGGTGTTCCAACAATCAGCGGGACTGAGAAGCCCTGGATGGCTGTTATTATTAATGCCCACAATAAAAACACACCTGGGAGCCGCACACCCCACGCTCCATTACACCCTCGGGTTTATGGGCCGGCAGCTCCCGCTCCAGGGCAGCCCAGGGGAGGCCAGGAGCAGCACTTCACCTGAAGTGTGGTGAGCACCAAAGAAAAGCTGTCCAAAACCACCATCTTTCAACTGACCTGTTTTATTGTGTCATGAAAGACTGCACCTAGAACCAGGTGCAAGGAGTATCAAACAGCGTGTTTTACCTAGAACATCTGAACCCAGGCGCTGCCGAGGCCCAGCGTGCCGATTCCCCGCTCAAACTGAAAAGCAGCAGCAACTGAGGCTTCTGTCTGCACTGAACAGCTGGTAAGAAACAAGGTAACCCAGGGTGTAGCTTCCCAAGAGACTGGCAAAAAAAAAAGAACCAGGAGACGCATCTAGTGTGTGCTACGGGCTGGCGTGGCGGGAGGGGAAATCAGCTGGCAGATTTATCACTTTCCCCATTCTCCATCAGTTTCCTCTTCTTCTCATCTGTTTTCCTCTTGAAGATGTGGTCTCTGTAGAACTGGAGTTCTTTGATGCTTTCCCTGATGTCATCAAGTGCTCTGGAAGAGAATTAAGGAGGGTTTCAAAGCACCTGTGTGCATCTCTGGCTACACCCGGATCCTAACGCTGCTGAAAACTTCCAGGCTGCAGGAAACCAAACTGATGCACGTGGAAGGTGCATCTGTCAGAAATGAAAATAACCCTCATCGTCTCGGGGAAGCAATAAAAGTCCAACGGTGCCGATGTGCCAGGGAGCAACACATGGCTTATTAGTCTATGTCACCATGGGACATAGATCTGCTGGAAACCAACAGGGTCTACAGCATCGGCTGTTAAGAACAATTCAATCTGAGGGAAGAGACGAGAGCTCCAGAGACCTGCCCTCTGCTCCAGGGCCTGCTCAGGGCTCAGCTCCACACAGAAGCACATCAACCATGACTTCAGTCAGGACCTCTGCAACAATCAGCATGGCCATGTCGGAGCAGAGGATCCCTGGCTCCTTCCCACTACCTCTCTGGCACATCCCAAGCTCAGGAAATAGCCAGGAGCAGACTCTCACACCCCATTCACAATTCTCCAATTTTTGTGTTTCTGTGACCAACTCTGCCCAAAACAAGGGCAGATAACCCCATAAAGTGACCATTTGCATGGTCACCAAACATGCACCTCGAAGAGCAGAGTGAATCAAAAGGGCTGAGGAAACTTCTGGTTCTCTGGATTTTAATCATCCCTTTCCCTACACTATCTAGGCTTCAGACAGGAGAGTATGTCTGACAGGGCACAGAAGCACACAGCCTCCACCTGCATCAGGCACAGCATGCTGGAATTCACAGGGAGCCCCACACGCTGCTCAGGAAGAGCAGAGTTTCTGCAGGACAAGCCCTACGCTGTCACAGACAGAAGCACAAAGCTCACCTGTGAGAAGCCGCCTTCTTTGGTGCAAACTCATATTCCTCTGGATACCAGCGCCTATGAGCAGAAAAATTGCCACTTAAAAAGAAAATCGGATTCAAAACCATGTCTGGTGGCTGCTGCAGGTTTGTTATACTTCGTGAAAGAATTTTGGAACCCAGAGAAGACACAGCCCTTGCAAGTCCTCCTGCTGTGATCTGCAGAGCCCCAGCACCACGAATGGGCATCCCTGGGGTATCTTTCAAACCACTTAATTGGGGGAATATTTACCTGCAAAGTTCCTTGACAGTGCTCACATCAATGATCCTGTAATGAAGGTGCCTCATGAACTGCGGCATGTATTTGTCAAGGAATTTCTTATCTGCATGAACAGAGTTACCTACAAAGACACAAAACAAGATGTTTCTTCAAAGATGCTACAGAGCGACATGGAAACGAACGGCAGGCGGAGCAAGCTAGGAGAGATCACAGGAGAGGAAAAGCCATTCACAAGCAGCTCGTTTATCCCATTTTCTAGCAAATATGATTGTAAAGGTTTGTCAGATTTTCATTGCAGGATCACACAGGGTTTAAACACTAATACCTCTAGTAATTCCTCAGTTACTACTCCCACAATTTGTGTCCCATAGATAAGTATCAAAGAATTACGCCAACACTGGGTTTTTGGCCAAGTGAAAATGGCCATTGGTATTAATTTCACTCAGCACCTGTCCCAAGACCACATGTGAACATTCTGAACGCAATTCTGGGTAACAGGACGCCGATTCTTATTCAGCCTTTGGTTGAGTACCCAAGGAAGAAAAGACACAGCACTGAACAGGAACACATCCCTGCCACACGTGTCAGTGGGTGTTCACATCCCACTGAGAGTGCAGGAGGGATGTTGTAGTAAAGAAAGAAGATGCTTCACCTGCAAGAGGACAGAGCCCTGGTGGTGTCTGCTGCCGCACGAAGGACAGGAACTCGTACTCTGCCTGCTGCAGCGAGATTTTACTCTCCTTCACAGCCTTAGTAAGGCCAGACTGCAAAAAAGAGCCAAGTCATAAATCAGAAACACCCTGTCACAGACACTGCCAAGAATGCTTCAGTTCTCAAGTAAATGTTTAACTCTGCAGTGAAAGGTCAACCCTTCGAGTGCTGTTTGTTCCCCAGGTACCTCCTGAACTCTGCGTCTCAGTTCTCTGGGGCACCCCCAGCCTTCATTCTCCCCAGGGGACCTCCTGCTTGGGAAGTAAAATCAAGGCAGGTAAATAGTCCTGAAAGCACTGACCTTCCTGTGGGGTTTGGGGCTTTTTCTTTCTCATTTTTTAATTTCTTTGCTCAGGGTTCTTCTCAGTTACCAAGACGTGAGGCCTCATTTAGCCACCTGCACATCCTTGAGGCCAGGAGAGTGTTACCTCCCTTTATATCCCTGTTTCAGGAGAGCCACTCACCTCCCCAGCAGGGAGCAGCAGATACCAGTGAACACAAATAAACAGGATCCTGCCTTGAGGGTTTATCAGGATTCCTATAAATCAGAAAAGTTCCTCCCTTCTTTTTTTTTTCAATAGTTAAATGTCAAATCCTCTCCAAGTGTTCTCAGTGATTTATTTCCATCTGGCTACGCTATATATTTCCACGACTGTGCCGCAAAAATCTACTTGACAGATCCAAGTGGTGGTTAAAAAATTCATTATGTGGCAGCATTTTCATCTATATTCTAATTGCTTCTCTTCTCTTCTCTTAGTCAATTAAAAATAAGTAGCTCCTCAGGAGCAGAAAGGACGCGTGCTACCGTCTCCAATTCACTCCCAAGCTGAAGCCAAGCCGGAATCCTCGACTGGAGCAGGGAAAAGCACCCATCATAGTAAATTAATATTCATTTTCCAAACTCTTGCTAATTCTTCCCAGGGAGAGCAAGATGCCGAAGGGAAGAAAGGGGGGCTTATGGGTGTCTTAAAACTTCAGCCCTTAATTGAAAATTAACTTGAATTTCAATTCATCATCAGGGATTGGAAAATCCATTTGCCCTCTTGCTGCTGGCAAGGAGGAACCTTTCTTTGGTGGCCCAAAGAACTAAAAATAATCTCGTGCTGCGAAAGTGAAGCTTGCAGTGAAAACATCCACAAGGCTCACAGCGCTGAGGGGACAGGCAAAAATCACAGCCCAGTGTTTGCAGCCCCGTATAATGCCATATGCACCAGAATCTGCACGGAGAAATCTGCATTTTATTGGCTCTGGACTGTTCTGCACTGATCCTGCACCTGCTCTCACTCAGGCATTCAAGCTCCACCTTCTCCTTCCCCACTGGAATTATTTTGAACTATTTTATGCAAGACAGAACAGAACAGGAGGAGCTACCAGAGGAGCCCATCCAACCCAACCTGCACCAGGGCTCCCGCAGAGGCAGGAGGTGGCCAGTAGCTCTGTGAGAGGACCAAGGAACCAAACCCCAATTCCCAGCCTCACACTGGGAGAAGGAGGTTGAGCCCCTGCCTTGGGAGATGGGAGCCAGGCACGTCCCTGAGCAACAGATGCTGTTCTGGGCATCCCCTGCCTGCTCCAGCCGTCTCAGGGGAGCTCACTGCTGCTGGGCTGTGCTGATGCCTTCTGCTCTCAAACCAGAAAGTAGCTTCCAGCACTATTCCAACTTATCAGAAACCTGCAAAGCACAGGCTGCTCCAGGCAAGCTGGAAGCCGAAGGCTAAAGATCCCTGAGTGGAGTTCAGACTGTGCCACAGATGGCTTGTGAGACCTTGGGCAAAACATTCCACAAAGGCTCCTCAACACAAAATAAGGCAGATACTGTCTCCTGTCTTTCATCTCCTCTGTCTGACTGCAAGCTGCTCAGCACAGGAGTTGTCCCTGCTTTGGCGGCCGTACTGCAGCTGGTCACTCAGAATTACTCGTCATTCCCATCGCGGCCAAGCCAGAGAAGGGCTTTACCTTCCCGTGATGCTCCTTGCACCACTCGGACATGCTCTCCAGTAGCTCGTCGGGCTGGTTGATAATCAGGTTCGGGCCCTGTCGGGGAGAGGAAAACGCAAAGGTAATGGGAAAAAAGTTTAGAAGCACGTAGAAGTTGAGTCCCGAGCACAAGCAGAGCACGGAGCGGTGTCAGCCCGGAGACACAAGAGCAGTGTGACGCAGGTCGCCGCGCTCCGGCGCCACTCGCACGCTGCCGGTGCGGAGCAGCGGATCCCAGCGCGGCCGGGGCCGGGCCCCCCGGGTCACTTTGTTCCCGCGGCCCCGCCGGGGCCGGGGGTGCCGCAGGCTCCCGCCCGGCCCGCTCACCTCGGCCAGCACGTTGAGGTCGCAGTCGGTGATCAGACACGCCATCTCCAGGATCTGGTCCTTCTCCACGTCCAGGCCCGTCATCTGCCGGGGGCGAGCGGCAGCGTCAGCGCGCCCGGGAGCCCGCGCCCCCCGTCCCGTCCGCTCCTACCCCGCGCCCCCCGCCCTCCGCGCCGCCGCCGCGCACCTCCAGGTCCACCCAGACCATGCGCTGCCCCATGTCGCCGCCGGCCATGGCCGCCGCCCTCCGCCGGCCCCGCCACAGGCGCCCGGCGCAGATCCGCAGGCGGCCCAGGCCGGCGCGGCCGCCGCCCAGCATCGCCGCCGCACTACAGGTCCCGGTGGCCCCCGCGCCGCCGCCCGCGAGCCTTGGGGGTGTGGGTGTGCCGCAAAGGCTGCTGGGAGATGTAGTCCGGGGGTGCCGGAGCGCTCCTCCCGTCCCCGGTCCCACGGAGAGGCTCCGCTCCCCGCGCCTCAAAGGAAGGGCTCACCAGGGGCTTTCCCGAGGGAGTCTTTTAATGTTCTCCAAGACAATGCTGAAGTATTTTAAATGGACAATTGGGAATGGGGTCAAATTGAAAGAGAGTAGGTTTGGATTACAATATTAGGAAAATTCTTTACTGTGAGGATGCTTAGGCACTGTAACAGGTCACCCAGGGAAGTTGTGGATGCCCCATCAGTGGAGGTGTTCAAAGCCAGGCTGGATGGGCATCTGAGCAGCCTGGTGTAGTGGAAGATGTCCCATGGCAGGGGGTTGGAATGAGGTAGTCTTTAAGGTCCCTTCTAACCCAGACCATTCTATGATTCTAACTCTGTATCAAAAACGGCATGAGGAACGTTGCAGATGCCGGGCAGCATCCATCCCACCTCAACCCTGCTTAAAAGGCTGGACCCCTCCATCTGACACAGATGTCCCTTTCTCCTAAAAAAGTACTAACAGCATTTCTCTGTGACACAAGGAGAGAGTGGTGGTTTCTCCAAAACTTCACCATGGCTTTTTTACCCCATGAAAAGCCCTGAGGTGTGAGTTAACACATTTAATACTGAGAGCAGAGTTTGGCAGAACTGCACTGCTGATATTTTTACAAACACTAAAAGGTGAGTTCAACTGGGGGTTGGGGGGGGGCAGTTTATACATGTGAGAAACAGGTCACATTTGTTTTGCCCTCAAGTCCATCAATGCCGCGCCGAGTGCCATTTGGCCTCTCTGTAGCTTTCCCTGCGGTAGTCGTAGCTCCAGCTGTCCCGGTGCCTGTCGTCATAGTGCTCCTCCCGGCTGCCCCGGTAGTGGTGCTCCGTGTCATGGCCCCTCTCGTCGAAGCCGTACTCATCGCGCTTGCTCCGGCCATAGTCGGGGCCGCGCTCCCCGAAGCGCTCGCGGCCGAAGTGGCGGCTGTCCGGAGGGTAGGGGTGGGTGCCTGGTCGGCCCTTGCGCAGCGCCGGCCCCTCGGGGCGCCGTGGCCCCGGGGAGCCCGGCGAGGCGTGGAAGGCGTGGGGGTAGCCAGGAGGGGCAAAGCCAGGCTGCTCATATTTGCCCCCGAACTGGGGCTGCTGCCGAGCTGCACTGTTCATCTGGAAGGAAAAGAGAGAAAGCGATGCTGGGTTTGGTACACTCGCTGCCTGGCAGAGTGCTTGAACTAAACCTTGTGCTGGCCTCTAACTCCCGCTCTAAATGCCAGGAGAATGGAACAGGTTGGTTTTGAAGTTAGACTGAAGGCAAGCTTACAGAATAACCATTACCCACTACTTCACCCACAGCTGGACTCCCACAGCCCAGAGCACTCCCAAATGACCCCCTCAGTACCAGGAACTTCAAATCTCATGGAGCTGTTATTTCAGCACTCCAAAAGTATATTCCCACAACTTCTGCCTGTGAGTGTGTGCACGTACCACCGCTTGTCTCTGCAGGCTCGACGGGAACCCCGATGAGGCCATACCATCAGGAACCCTCTCATACCTGCAGGGAAAACAGATCAGGAGTTTCAGCCTTAAACACACAACTGCTGCAGTCCAAGGGGCATCTGCCTCCCACTAGTGTTCCCTCCACAGGGAAGAAACACCAAATTGCATTTGGAAATAGCCAGGAATGCCATGAATCGTGTAATGCCTGTCTCCATTCCACACTCCTGTGCTGGCGAGACTCGTACCTGCTGCAGTTGGATGCTGGATGAGGCATGCCAGGAGGGTTGATGCCGACAGCTCCAAGTGGGGAACAGGATGGATTGATATCCTGGGCTGCATGACTGCTCCCTGGGGAGAGACAAACATTTCAGGAGACCCACAAACACTAATTAAGGAACTCGGGTGTGAAGTGAACTTGCAGGACATCAACACATTTTCAATTGGCTCTCAAGTTTCATCAGTGATCTGCAAAAGCACACGGTCTAGTTAACAAAACAAGGCACGCAATTGTCTTAATTCCCACCAGGAAAGGGCAGCGATATTGTAGCCAATATGCCTCATTTAACCACCATCAGATGAGACCTTTAATGCTTGTGTGATAATTTAGAACAGATCTCAGAGGTGCTGCAGGAATAACCAATATAAACCCGAAGAGAAGGGGTTACACTGGCCATGAGGGACAGGAGTGTGCAAGGGGAGCAGAGCTGGAGATGAGGAACCCCTTGGTGAGAGGCTCCTGCAATTTACCCGATTAACTGTGACTCTGTCGCAGGCTGGGGGCAGCCGATAGCAGTTCATTTCCTTCGAAATAAGGGGTTATTTAAGGTCCCTCCGGTACCTGAGCGGAACTGGATGCGCATGGGCCGCCCGTACAGCTTGATCCCGTTAAGCAGCCGCAGCCCGTACGGCACCGACTCCTCGTGCTTGAAATTGACGAAGGCGAACTGCTTGGGCCGTCCATCCCGGTCCTTCGGGATCTTCACGGTGATCACGGGACCCGCCTGGCATCGGGGGCGAAGGCATCAAGCAAACACCGGGAGGGAGCGGCCGCCGCCGAGCACATGCGCCCCGCCGAAGCCTGTCCCGCGGCGGCCGCCGTACCCCGCCGGCCATGGCAGCCGCGGCCCCCGCCCGGCCGCGCCCTCCCCCGGCACACACAGCGCGGGCGGTACCTGATGGAAGAGCTCGAAGATGAGCTCCTCGGTGACCTTGGGGTCCAGGTTCCCCACGAAGAGCGTCCGGTTGGCTTCGGCAGCCGCCGCCCCCATGGCCCCGCCGCGATCTGAGCGCGGGCGCTCTCCAGCGGCTGCGCCCCCGACCCGCGCGCGGCGCGCGCCGTGACGTCAGCAGGCGGCGGCGCTGCGTGCGCGCTGGGCCCGCCCCTTCCGGCGGGGGCGGAACGGGAACGGGAACGGGAACGGGGAAATGGGAGAGTGGGAACGGGAACGGGAGCGGGGCAATGGGAGAGTGGGAATGGGAACGGGGCAATGGCAGAGTGGGAACGGGGCAATGGGAGAGTGGGAATGGGAACGGGAACGGGGAAATGGGAGAGTGGGAACGGGAACGGGAGCGGGGCAATGGGAGAGTGGGAACGGGAACGGGGAAATGGCAGAGTGGGAACGGGAACGGGAGCGGGGCAATGGCAGAGTGGGAACGGGAACGGGAGCGGGGCAATGGCAGAGTGGGAACGGGAGCGGGGCAATGGGAGAGTGGGAATGGGAGCGGGGAAATGGGAGAGTGGGAACGGGGCAATGGGAGAGTGGGAACGGGAACGGGAACGGGGAAATGGGAGAGTGGGAACGGGAGCGGGGCAATGGCAGAGTGGGAACGGGAGCGGGAGCGGGGCAATGGGAGAGTGGGAGCGGGAACGGGGAAATGGCAGAGTGGGAACGGGAACGGGGCAATGGGAGCGGGGCAATGGCAGAGTGGGAACGGGAGCAGGGGAGTGGGCAAATTCGAGTGGGGCCAGGTGAGGATGGGGCTGGGAACGGGCACCGGGCGGGGAACGAAAATAAGGCCGGAAACGGGGCGGGGAATGGAAACGGGAATAGGACCGGGGCCAGGGCCTCGTGAGCACCGGCACGGCGGGAGCTGCGGGCAGAAGCTGGGCAGGATGGCCCCGCGCCTGCCGGGGCACACAGTGTGGAATTCACCTGCGGGAATTCACTGATAACCTGTAATGAGCCAGTAATTGGCAATAAACCGCGTTTGCCCTAAGGGAGTCGGCGATGCGTCGCGTGCACCGGTCCCGCTGTCGCGACAGCGCATCCCTGTCACGAGCCTGTGCCCAGGTCCAGCGGCTTGGCTGCCGGTGGAGGGTTTTCTCCGTTTCCTCGTTATCGCCACGCTGCTGTGAAACTGATGGGAAGCCGAAGGGGCCTGACCCAGCCGGTTAAAAATGGGGATGCAGTTAAAAACCCCGGGATGGGTTGCTGGGGAGCAGGGAAGCCGCGAAGGCCCTGCACTCTGGGGGCTCTCTGGGGGCTCCAAGCCCAGCTGCTCCTGGCGCTGGGTCCAGTGGGTGGGCTGTTCCCACACCAGCCTTCCCAGCGATTTCACTTCTCCAAGGACTTCGGGAAGCATCCTGTCGGCTCTCACCAGCCACTGCAATCCCCTGGGTATCCCAGAAGATGCCGGATGTAAAACGGGTGTTTTCCATCTGGAAAAATTTTGAACGGGGCAGTTGAGCCTTCGTTTTTCATTAGATCCCCACGCGTTGCGGCAGATCCGATTTCCTCGTTAATTGGGTGCTGTTCATTTTCTCCACTTCATTACTTGCCGCCGCACCTAGAATTTATATCCATTTGGTTTAATCGCATTTGCCTGGTTAAATTCCAAACAGTCACTCGTTCAGAAAGGGAATTATTACCTCGCTTTGCCAGGACTTCCACTTTGCCTTAATTTCCCTGGAGCCTCGTTTACTTCACTCTGCCTTTTTTTCCCTCCCTGGGTCCCCCGGGCTTGGCTGGGAATGTGTGGTGCTCGTGCCATTGTGGCTTGTTCCACGTGCGAGTGCCACAGCCCTGGCCAGAGGCCACACCAGGAGCTGCCAGGCTCAGGCATTTCTTGGCACAGCCTTGCCCAACCCAAGCTTGAAAAATACGTGGTATTTTACATAGAGCAGGAACCACTTGAGGTGCTTCAGAGATGCTTTTGGAACTCTGCTGTGCTTTTTTGTGTCACTTTTGTGCCTTTTTTGCTCTCCAAAGGAACAAAGTGGAAAACCAGAAACTTTTGCTTTGGGAGGAAAAACCCATTCTTTGGTTGCCTGTTTTCACTCTTAATGTGCATGCACTTGGAAATATTGCTGAGATTTCAACCAATTCCACTTGCTAGTTTCAACTTTAGAACAGGCTTGGTGGTTTATTTGTTTGGGGGGTTTTGTTTGCTTTTTAATATATTTATATAATTATACCCTTCTTCCTTCCAGGCATTATCCTGTCCCTGGGCTGGGGGGAGCGTGTGGGATTACCCCGCGCCTGGGTGCTATGTGTGCTGCACAAATCCCAGCTCACAGACGTGGTTGGTGCACTCAGGAGTTTATTTAGAGCCACATAAAGGGTTGGGAGCCCCTGGGCTACACCAACAAGGTTTTCTGAGCCCAGACTCAGCACTGTTGTCCCCCCCAGAGCCCCACGCTACACAGTGGAGGAGGGACACTTGCGTGCCACCAGGCCAATCACACCCTTGGTGTCGGTGAGGCCATTATCGATCACGTACGGCTGTGCCTCAAAGAACTTCATCTCAAAGCCAGCAGCCAGCACAGCCTCCTCCACCTCGTGTTTCTCCAGGCGGAGGCATGAGAACGCCTGCTTGTTGAAGATGTAGAAGCTCTCGCCGAGGACAGTCACCATGACCAGGTGCCCCCCTGGCTTCAGGAGGGTGCTGATGTTCCTCAGGGCACTGCGGAAGGTGGGCAGATCCTTGCAGGCGCCCTCCAAGCACAGGGTGGAGACGATGCAGTCGGCTGGCGGCAGCGACACAGGGCCCGTGGGATTGGCTTTGGTCACATCGCATTTCAGAACCTGCTTCACCTTCTTCCTCAGTTTCTCCTGCTTCTCCACCCACTTCTCCCTAGCAAGAAAATGCAAAAATAAGCCTCCACAGCTCATTCTATGGATATTTAGCATCTCTGCCTGTGGCTTCCTGCCACTGCACATGGCCTGTGCCACCACCATGGTCTGTGACAGGCAGTAGGACACCAGCGTCACCTGTCCCCTTCCAGCTCACAGACGTATTTCACCAGTGGCTCCCAGTCAAAGGCTCCTGCTTCGTTCTTCAGCCACTTTTCCAGCTCCCGGCGGTTCCGGTCAGTGTAGTCCAAGGCGATGATCTCCTGGAAGTGCTCACAAGCAGACAGGAGCTGGTAGATGGTGGGGCCACAGCCAACGTCTATCAAGAGGTCACCTCTCAGCCCATCTGGTGCAGAGTCGGGGACAAACCGTCCTGGTGAGAATGGAAACTGCCCCAGGGCAGAAACATCCCAGAGCCCCTCGGGCTGTGCTCCCCCAACCCCAAAATGCGACCCCAAGTGCCGCAGACCTATGGCACAGCCCCACAGCCGGGGTCCAGAGCCTGTGGCAGAGGCAGTGGCAGTCCCTGGGGCAGAGGCACTGTCCCCACACCCCCAGCTGGGTTTGAGGGTGTACCCAGACACTGCCACAGCTCCAGCTGCAACTCCCTGTGTGCACAGACACACGTGCTTTTAACAAAGTGTTTTTAACAAGCAGCTGTGTGTCTGTCCCTCGCACGGCTCGCTCTGTGTTGGACAGCCCGGGAAGTGGTGCCACCCCACGCCTCCCAACTTCTCGGCAGTGCTCACCTAAGGAGAACATTTTATGCAGGGTCCTCAAGTTCTGCATCACAAACCCAACTGCCCCTTCCTGGCTGCTGCTCATGCTGTAGTATTCGTTTAAATACTCCCGAGGATCAAAATTCTGCTGGTAAAACTCAGCCTCCGTGAAGATCGCTGGCGCTTCCATCTTGCCGACAGCAGCTCCGCTCCGCGCTCCTCCCCTGCCGCTCCCGAACTTTCACTTTCTGCCTCGCCTCGTGTACTTCGCCCCGGGCCGCAGCTGGGCGCATCTGTCAGCAGGATTTACGTGCGCTCTGCGCTTTTCTGCCGAGCCTTGCTTTTCCGATAACAACTCGTTTGTGCAGCCCCTCGCCCGCCGTCCGGAGCGGCGCGGAGGGGACGCGGTGGTGACAATTCCTTCGCCGCCACCGCCACAAAGAGGCAGCAGAGCCTCGCGCTGCTGGCGCCGGCAGGTCCCCATCAGCTCATCGTCCTCCCACTCGCCCAGCTGGAGCCGAAATGATCAAACACTTTTTGGCTCATTACCGACTCCAAATCTATACAATTGGCCTTTGCTTTTTTAAGGATCCGTCGTTAGAAGTGACAGCGAAGGAGCCGCCGCATCATCGTCTAACTAATAAGTGCCATTGTAGATCCAAGGTGCATTTGCTTCACAAACCCCCTCACTGCGCCAGACCTGCCACTGCCAAACCCTCTGCTGAGCGTGTGAGCCGTGAAAAGGACGTCAGCTCGAAAGACGAACATGGTAAAGAGGTTTTCTTCTGACAGCAAAGCCAACAATCAGTGCTCCCTGATGCTGCAGCGCTGGGACACGGGACCCTGCGAGAGCCCCGCTGGCCAGGCAAGCTGACCCAGGGGCGTTTGCCAGCACAGTGCCTGTGTTTCAGCCCTTAGAGCCTGATCCTGTTCACTGAATGACATGATCCGGGGATAAAAGTACAAACTGTCAGCACCCAGAGGCCTCTGAGCAGGAGTGGCAGAGCATCTCAGAGCTGGCAGGACTCACTGCCTGGTCCTGGGAATCATAGAATGTCCTGGGATTGACCCGCCATGGGCAGGGACACCTTCCACTAAACCAGATGGCTCCAAGCCCCATCCAACCTGGCCTTGGACACTTCCGGGGATGGGGCAGCCACAGCCTCTCTGGGCAACCTGTGCCAGAGCCTCCCCACCTTCACAGAGAAGGATTTCTTCCTAATACCTGATCTAAACCTACTCTCTGTCAGTGTGAAGCCGCTCTCCCTTGTCCTGTCACTCCAGGCTCTAAATAGTGAACACTGTAAATAGTCTCTCTCCATCTTTCCTATAGGCTCCCTTCAGGAAGGCCATGATTTGGTCAACCCAGTGAGCCAGCCCTGGAGCTCGTGGCAGCCCCAGAATGGCTTTGATGCTCCAGCTGCCCAGCTCCATGAGAGCTCCGCTCCAGGCATCTGATTTCCATTTTCCCCCATACTCTTATTTCAATCGAAGTGTGTGATTAGGGCTGCGCGAGCTCCATTGTCATCTCCACCTAAGTGCTGCTCTGATGGGTGGAAACAGCGTCTCAATGTTTACAGGGAGGAAAGCATTGCTCTGCTTTCCTGGATAATGCACAAAATCTGCCACTGCAGGGAGGGAAAATCACTTGAAAACGAGCACCTGCAGAAGGCTGGGGAGGGAGGAGTCGAGCTCTCCAGCCTATGGAGGAGCACCGTGGCCTCGTCCCCTCACCTGGGCAGCAGCTGGGGGATTATAAAGGGCAGAGAGAACCTGGGAGGTGGGTAGGTTGGGATTTGCAGCACCTCAAGGTGTTGCTGAGTGAGGCTCGATATGGCCTCTGCCCTGAACACAGCTCCTGTTGTCCCAGAGGAGGTTTGGAAGCAGCCAGCTTGTGCAGCGGGACACCGGCCTGGAGAGGTGCTATGGTAAGGAGAGACATCCCTTAAGGCCACTGCTGGGTGCTGGTACTTTTGTGAGGGTTGGTTCAAGGTGGCTGGTTGTTTTGGTTGTTGCAGAAAACATTTTGAGGTTTTCCTCTGTATTTCTGTGGTCAGAAATATTGCGCTTCAAGGTTGCCGTCAGGGTCAGAGGAATTCCCCCAGCGCTGCGCCCTTCCCTCTGCCCCCTTCCTCCCAGGGACAGATGTTTGGCTGAGTCTCTGTCGCGTGGGCATCAATGTGCTCGCAGTTCAGTGATATGTAATTAACAGCTGGCCGTGTTGCTGGGCCCTGCCCCAGGTCTCGCTCCCCAGAGGCTCTGTGTGCAGAGGGGAGCAGGAGCAGCCCAGTGCCAGGAACAAAAGGCGTCTCTTCTCTGCGTGGTGCAGAGGATCCCAAACAAAAGGTTCCCGTTCCCTGCACTCCTCTCCCTGCCTCTCGCTCTCCTTTTTGTGCTCCCACTCTTAGATGGGGATTTAAGCCATTCTTTTCCTGGTTTGAATTTCTCTGGGCTGCAACAAGAAAGTAGCAATTAACTGTTATAAGGCTGTTTTATAGTCTTGTGCAAACCCTTTCCATCCACTCTGCTTTAAATGGGTACATCTTTTATTCCCAGTTTTCGGGAGTGTAAAACTTTACAGCGTTTGCTGCAAACCTTCATACTTTGCTTTGCGGTTTATTGCTCCCTCTGCGGATATATCTCACTCATAAATATGGCTTCCAGCTCCCAGTACTTGACTAGGAGCTGCAGTGCCTTGGAGTGGTTCCGTTAATGGGACTTTGCCTACATATTGTGGTGTGATTCATCCCAAACCTCTGTCTCTCCTGCCTGGAGGAGCAGAGCTCTTTAGAAGAGCTGTGGCAGCAGCAGATCACCCAGGCAGGGCATCCCAGCCCCAGCAGCAGATCCCTGTGGCTCTGGGAGATGTGGAAGGAGGCTGTGGAAAGCTCAGTGTGAGCTGGGGCTCTGTGCTCGGGTGGCTTCAGGCGCTGCCATTGTGGAGCCTTGGAACAAAGGCTGTCTTAGGTGGAGAGCTTCCTCTCTCCTATAGATTGTTTATGAGTTATTTGTAAAAAAACTTTCTTTTCCTATGATTAGCATGGAGTCTCTGTGCTCTCCATGTGTTTTGAGGGACAAGTAGATTGAATGTTGAGATTCGTGTGGGTTTAGGTCTGAAATGAGCATGCTGTTTCTGACCACCCTGTAGTTTTCATTTCCATGGGAACATTGAGGAGTTCTTTAGTGCCCATTTTTTGGAAAACTTTGGAGATGTGCTGTGCTTGACACGGGCTCAGGTGTCCAAAAATGGAGCCAGCCAGGTTTGTGGACAGCAAGCACTAGTGCCTTTGTTCTTCAGCAGCCGAGCCACAAGGCAGAGATGGAGGCAGAGCAGAGTTCTGTGTGCTGCTGGTCCTGCCGGGGCTCTGGCAGGGGATGGAGCACTTGGCACCCGGGCACTGGCAGTGGGCCTGAGGGGAGGAGTGGGGGTCCCGGCTGCAGACCCCAACCAGCCACTGTTATTCCGGGACTGTCATGACACAAAGGATTTGGAAAGGTGTGGGATAAGTGCAGCTTTCAGACCCCTGCGTGCTACATGGTAATTTCCTTGCATTACGGTGATGGCGGCTTTAAAACCGCCCTCCTCCCATCCCCTTTTAACAAAACAGAAAAGCATTTAGGGCCGATTTGTTTGGAGTCCAGAATGGCAGCGATTACAGCGGAGCATTTGGGGTAAATGGAGCGATCCTGGTGTAAGATGACCTCAGCTGAGAGGCTGGCACAGGGTGGGGGCTGCTCTTTATCTCCCTGGCATGCGCCCTGCCCCGTCACCAAAAGCTGGGTGCTTTGTGTCATGCCTTTGAGCATCCCACCGCTGCGTTAAAGTTGCTTTACCAGGGAAAAACAAGATGTGTTTTGAAAAGCCCTGGTTCCCTGTGTCTATCCCCCAGGGAAGCCGGGGGCTGCCCTCAGCCCCCACCTGCGGCAGGGAGGGGAGCGGAGCGCGGCGGGCGCGCTTTGGCAGCGCCGCGTTCGAGGATGCTTTATGGGACCATTTGCCGGTGCTGGTACCTGCCGATGAGGCTCCAAATGTCAGAGCCAGGCGAGGGAACAGGTGGGCCCTGTGCGTCTCTGGAGCCCTGCTAATTCACAGGCAATAAATTAACGATAGGAACAGGGACAAGGTCCTATTCTGGGTGCAGGTGACTGAGCAGTTCCCTTCTGGCAGGCGGAGGGAGGGGGACCTGCCACTGTCAGGCTGCCTTTGATCGTGCTGTCTGAGCCAGCCTTAAAGGTAGCCCATGCTCGAGACCAGCTTTGGTCCTGCTCAGGGCTTTGGAAGCAGTGGCAAGTCTCGCTTAAAATAATGAGCACCTCTGCTAATTACCTGAGACTGCCTCTTTGAACCGCAGGCTGTCGCTTACATCATCCCCATAAAGGCACCGGAGGTTTCCTTCAGTCCCAGAGAGACAGGAGATGTTCAGAGCTAATGACATCAGCCTGTCAGGAAAGGGTATAAAAGCTGTTTGCACCCACATAAACCTGGCCCTGGTGCCAGGCATGGGGCAGGAGGAGATGCTGGCAGGGCATGGGGTGTTCCTCAGCCCCCTCCCACCATTTACTTTTGTCCCACCTGCCTCCAGGAAGGAAAGCTGGTGCAGGAGGGAAGATATGGATGAGAGGTGCTTTGGTAGGGAACAGGGCCAAAAATAGCAGGGGAAAAAGGAAAAGTACAGGAATGGCACCATATTAAACAAGCTGTACAACAAGCTGTCGTCCACAGATCCTCTATCAGCACGGTTTTGGTATTGTCTGTGCCATCCTTATAGCATTTTCAAGGGATTGTGACCTGGAGCTGAGATCCAGCACCGGTGGGAGGGCAGCAGGGCTGGTGCCAGCGGGAGGCAGGGAGCGCCGGGCTCTGTCTCACCTCTAGGAAGCACTCTGACCTCAAGGAAATGCTGCTGCGCTCCCCGAAATGGGGAGGATCGCTCTGAGCAGTGATGTGTGTGCGCGGAGGATCGTTAGGTTTGGCAAAATGCTTTTTTTGGAGATTCTTGGCTTGGAATGGGCAAGAAGTGGGGTCGAGGGAGGGATCCCGGTATGGCAGAGCTTGGGACTCAGCAGGCGCCTGTCAGCTCGAGGAAGAAGGTCCTGGGAAATGCACCATGGAGATGCAGGAGTTCCCTCCGAAATGGGGATGAGGTGAATGCCGTCCTTGGAGGTTGTGGTTAGAGATGGGAGCCTGCTGCCTGGAGAGGTTGGATCACTCAGGAGCCCCTCTGGGCTCTGCTGACGAACCTCCTCACCCTGCAGGAGTGCAGGAGAGACGAAGCTTCCCGGGAGCAGGCGGCTGCGCCCCGGCCCGACGAGCCCGTGCAGATGGTGGGGAGATAAATGACACCATCTCCGTACTGTAGTGGCTTGGCCGTAATTCCTGAAAGACATTTATTGGAGGCAGCCTTCCCTTTTTCAGGGCTGTGACTCCTCGGGCAGGGGGAATTGCGATGGGGAAGGTGGAAAGCGCAACCCGGCGTTACTGATGAGAGCGGTGCCCAAACCCCCATCCATTCCTCTCCTCCAATTTTCTCCTCTGACAATTTATAGGTTAGTTTGATGCTTGAATAGCTGAGTCTCTCTAGTAATATGTATTCTCTGTAAGTATTCCCCGCTGTGGCATATCCTAAGAGAACTCCATCAAATAATTATCTTCCCTTTTATTTATTCACAGTCTTTTCACTCGATCTGCATCACGATAAAATATTCCAATGGCTTCCTCTTAGCACTGAGCCTTCCCTGGATTGTAAAGTGTATTTATGTACAGTATTAAATCCGCCCTGCGCCGCTCTTTATCTCGCCGCTCTGCCCGTTCGATGCTGCCGTCGTGCGCTGGCCCTGGCCACCTCCTGCCCTGACTCCCTGTGTCTCTGTGGCACGCGTGGAGCCCGTGCCACCTGCCCAAAGCCCGGGGCAGGAGAGGTCTGCAGGCAGCCAAGGAGCCAGCTGCAGCTGGTGCAAAGGGATGGAGAGGGGCAGCCCCACCAGGGAACCTTCCTGTCTCCCTCCCCGGTGCTTCCAGCCGGGATGTCACTGCCAGGCAGAGCCGGGCTGCCCGCCGTCAGTGGGAGGACGTGACTGCAGGGCAGCCGAGCGCAATCAGAGCAGGGAAGAAACCAATAACCTCCTTTCCCCCCTCGGAAGGGCTGGGGGAGAGCAGTGCTGCTCTTCTCCAAGGACTCTGCAGGTCTTCCTGTGCAGCCTCTGGGGAAGGATGAATCCCTAACAAGAGGCTGCCAGCCAGGGGCAGCTTTTCATACAGAAAGAGGCTATTTCAGCGGATGATGTGCGGAGTCTGAGCAAAGGTTTCCAATGCTGGTGAGCACTTGGAGTGCTTGGAGCAGTCCTCAGAGGAGGTGCAGGCATGCTGCAGCAGCTCTGATCCGTGGCAAGGAGCATCCTTTCTCCATGGGAGAAGCAGGTCCGTGCAGGTCCATGTTTGCAGCTGGGATTGCTACAGGTTTCCAAAATAGCCCTTCCAACACCACCATATCCTCCTTGTCTTTCTGTGGATTTCTGTGTGCTGACAGCAGCGTAACAGGGAATATTTGGTGTTGTGCATCCCTGCTTGCTGCATTACAAGACCCCATGCAGGAGCAGTCGCCTCTCCACCCCGGGATGCACGGGAGGCATCTTGACATCTCTGCAGGTGCGAGGCATCCAAGGGCATTCTGGGCTGAAGAGGCTCTTGTCACATTCACAGACTGTAGCAGTGCCAGGGATTCTGTTGGGCCAGAAGAGCTCTCCCCTCTCCTGGGCTGAGGGAGTAAAAGCGAGTTTAACTCTGTTTTTAAGTTTGCTTCCGCCACTCTGCCCCCAGGAGCATTTCCTGGGAGCCACAAGGCAGTGGCAGCACCAGGGCTTTCTGCCACACTGTGTCATCGTGACGTGGGAACAGCAGTTATTAGGCTGGTCACAGAGAGAAATAGCAGTGATTGTTCACAATTGTGGCTTTTCTTCTCTGCTTTGTCCACAGCGAGCTTGGCTGGTAGGCAGATGGGGTGGGAAAAGGGGTGTTTCCCAGAAGAGGGAGATGCCAGGGGAGAGGATCAGTCATAGTGAGGAGGATGAGCATGATGACCATGATGCTCTGAGTCACTTGGCTCTGGTACCTCTTCAGAGTGGCATCTCCTCAACTCCTGGAGAGCCGAGTTCCCCAGCAAGGGTTAACAGAGTGTATAAAATTGATTGCGATTTTAGTAATTCAGTATAATCACAGTCTACCAGCAGGTTGCTTTTCCAGCAGGAGGGTTTGGAATTATTTTCTGGAGTTTGCAATATAGAACTTAAATTAAGCCTCAGAAGTCAGAGGAGCTCTGCTGCATCTCTAATGTGGTGCTAAATTCTCAGCAGCACATTCCCTGTATTAAAGCCTTTGCTGGCAATTAGGTTCATTAACTATCACAATACCTTATTTATTACTCGGCATGCCATATGGTTTCCCAGCTAAAGAATGGCACCCGTTCTAGCACAGACCATTTGGCATCATAAAAATGTTAACAAATAATGTTATGGCTCTCAAGGGCAAAAGGGCTCGCCGGGCTGCAGGTCTGCACGGCAGGAGAGAATATGAAAACATTTTTCTTCTATGGCAAAATAAAGAATTCCTCGAGACAGAAGTATTCAAAGAATATCCCGCTCGCATCACGCAAATGGGAGTTTTATACATGCCCATAATGGTTCTGTCAATATTTGCAGCAGGCAGCGCGCTCACTCATCTCCTTTCCTTCCTCCCGCTCCCTCTGAGCATGGACAGTGTTGGAGCGCTGGCAGGAAGGACCCACCTCCATCTAACTGTGCCACATTTATGCCTCTTCATTTTTGTTTCTTCTGATGGCACTGGCTCTCTGGTGTATGTAGCTCTTGGGGGCCAGATTAATTATCCAGCACCGGTCTTTATTACTGTCCAAACTTCAGCGCTGGGCACTGCACTGAGGCACTCGGTGTGCCAGAGAGTGTAGACAGCATCGATTTCCACACTGCAGAGGAGAGTGTGTGTACCTGTGTGTGCAAGGGGTGAAGCTGCACCAGCAGAAACAGCTCATGGGGACCCCAGTGACAGAGAATGAAGTTGGCATTCTGACCCTGAGAAGGGGAAAATCTTAGTCGCAGTTAGTTTAGTGCTCTTGGGAGGAGATCAGGACCTGTTACAGCCCAGGCTGTGAGCGTTACGCAGGGTACGCCACACTCGGTTCCTATTTTCAGCAGGATTAGGATTACAAGAGCCAGGGACAGCATTTCAGGTCACAGGGACTCGGGCGCTGTCTCCTCTTAGGTACTGTGTGGCCAACAAGGAAAAGGTACTCCTCCATTCCTGTTCTGTGAAAGGATTCCGCTAGAATAAACGTGTCCAAAGGGTGATTTTGGCAAAGTGCAACTTAAATCAGAGTAGTACTGAAAGCACAGATTAAACTAGACTTTGTGATCCTGTTACAGTATCCCTTGTCAACTTCTGAATTTCCAGAAATGGGTTAGAAAGCCAAGTCTGAGACATAAGTAGTGCTGCTGCCAAATTTTGTGGGTAATGCTCACTCGGTGCTTAGGTGAGGTTGTTTCCTAGATCCTGCTCCTTGCTGATTCCTGGGTCAGATTTCTTATTTGCAAAAATGTCATTCTTCCAGCGTATGAGCTGAGGAATGGCTCTGGGCTCCTGCACATGGCTCTGGTGGTCTGTGCACAGACAGCTGCAGTAGCACAGTGCCAGCTCCCCTATTCCCTGCCGACGGTCAGGTGGGTCAGGGCACCCCCATGGCTTGAGAGTAGCCAGTGGTGAGGGTGGAGCAGCTCTCGGGTACCTGCTGTGGTGATGACCACTTCAAAAATGCTTTGGTGTACAGAACAACTGCTCTTCCCATGGGCAGTGACAGCAGTGAGGTGCTTGGCCAACACTGGGCTCAGCCTGTGTGCAGCAACCGCAGCAGCTTCCCTGTGCCCTGCTCTGCTGGTGCCCACTCCAGAGCTGCCTGTGTCCTGCTGAAACTGCTCTTCCCAGGGAGGGATGTGACAAAGAGCTGAAAAACTCACAGGCTTTAATGCCAGCTAGGATTATTTCTCATCACCTCAGCTGAACTCTCAAGCAATGTGGGTGATGTGTATTCCACCTGCCAGTTCACACAGCACCGCTTCCCATTGGGAGTACAGCCATTTCTTTGGGAGCCCCCCTGCTTTGTTTTTTTATTGCAGTGGATGGCACACAGTACTGTAACATAGGCAGAGCCTCGTCCTGAGAATAGCAGGGCTCCATGAGAGGATGAGTGTGGTCAAAGATGAAGCTCTGTCCCCCCAGACAGTTGCTGTAATATCCCCCTTCTGCTAGCCTTGGTGCCTCTCTCCAGTCTGCCAGCTCCCTTCCATCCAGCATGTCTGGAAAACCTTTGGGTTTTCCCTATTCCGTGTCATCCTTTCAGCTAATTACCTTTCTCATGAGAGTTGTGATTTGGGATTTTTCCCCTTCAGGTCCCTTGAAGAGACATTCCAAAATGTGCCCCCTCAAAAGCCTCTGGGGTTGGAATATCTCACCCCACCTCCCCAAGCAGTTTTACCCCCCACCTGCCCTGTCAGTCCCTCTGCACTGCTGTAAGGACCCTCGGCCACTGGTGATGGCATACGCAGTTTTGTAGGTAGCACGGTGATGCCAATGCTCCAACACTGAGCCTTTTGTGGAGAACTCTTTGTGAATGGAGAACTGTTTCCCAGACGGCAGAGAGAAACTGAATTCTGGTCCATTTGTTGTGGAATTGGCATTTCCCGACCGAAGGATGTAGCACCTGGGGCAGCAGAAGCAGTGAGGAGAGGCACACCGGTGAGAAAGAATGGACTGAGATCCAAAGGGAATTAATACCTGGAGAGAAGCTGGGGGGTGGTGGAAGCAGCTGCACCCCTGGTGACAGCCATGTCACACTCTGCTGCCTCCCCCCATTTGCATCCCTGGCTGCTGGCAGGGACATGTGGAGCCTCTGGCCCTGGGCAGATAGGTCTTATCCAGGAATGGCTTTGCAGGAGTGTTTACTTTCATTCCTGGGAGGCTGATCAAGCTGTTCCAGCTAGGAATGTGCCCTGGCCAAAGGGGGACTCTGCCAAGCTCCCTCCAGCAGGAACAGTGCACGGTCCAAGGGCATTGGAGCCCTGGTTGGACTCCTGCTCCCAGGGCTGACCCCACCACACGGCCAGAATGTGAAACCTGTGTCCGTAGGACTTGTAGCAATGATGTGTGTGCTGTGACCAAGCTGGAACTCACCAATTCTTCACGAGCTTTGGGAAGGCTTCATAAATATCTGCCCTGAAAGGGCAGATTGTGAGCTGCCTTGCTGCACCAATGTTATCTGATTTGGTCACTGAGGAATCTGTGACCAGATAAGATACTGGGGGTTTATTGTATCTTCTGGCAATTATTAAGAAAATAAAATCAGTTAATATCTAACCTTGAACCTAGACCAAAACATTTAGCCTCAGACTTCGTTCTGCCTCTCTTGTACATTCAGGACTTGTACAGTTTAGAGGGCTGTTAGGAATGATGGAAGAGATGAACAGGAATTTAATCTGAGCCTAAAATACCATCATTATGCAGCTCGAGCATCTCAGAAATGAGGTCTGTGCCATGTGTGATGCAGCCACTCGATCTTTTTGTCCTGGTGCAAGAAAGGGAAGGAGGAGGAGGAGCCCCTTTGGCAGAAGTTTCCCCAGCTGTGAAGGCATTTTGTGTGAATATTTAATGCAGAGATATGTTAAGAGCAGGGAAGGGAGGGGGGGAAAGTCTTCCATGAGTGTGGGCTTTTGTTTGCCCTGTCAGAAGCAGTAACGCGTTCTCTGTGCACACACGGAGCACATAAATACATATAAATATCCTCTCCCCTGGAAATGGAGAGCAGAGGGCTGTGCAACTGGAAATGGGACATGGAGTGCTGCTAGAGAGGAAAGATGGAATTAGGGATGAAGATGTTTACCAAGTGACTGGGATCCAGGATGTGGCTCGCTCCCTCCAGTAAATGAACTTGAACATCATGAGGGCACAGAAACCAGCTGCTTCCTGTGGGACTGAGGATGCTGCTTGTGGTCCTGGGTGACTTTTTGGTTTTAAACTCCAAAGACATTCAGGGGCTCTTGGAAACCATCCTCTTAAAGAAGGGAGAGTTTTAAGCAATATGCTAATGATTTGTTGATCTCGTGCTCAGAAAAGCAGGCGATGTTATTAACTCACATGGAATTCTTATTAGGGTCTGAACTTGGGCATGATCCTCCCAGAGAAGGAACAGCCCTGGGTGGAGGTGCAGCCCTGTGCCCTACTCCTGAGGGGACCAGCCAGCATCAATGGTGTCTGGCCAGACTAAAGACATCTTCCCCAGAACTGCATCCATCCTGTCAAAACCAAAGGAAGACAGAGGGAAAGCAGGATAACACTGGAACACAATCCCTCACTAGAGTATGCCCTGTTTTGGGAGGCAGAACAAGCCCCCAGGACTTTGCTGAGGTCCTGGTGTAGATTCTGCTCTATTTAAAGGACTTTTTTCTGGGATGAACTTTACTGAACACACACGCAGCCTCCACAGTACCATAAAGTTGGGGCTGACATTTAATGCCTCGGCACATCTCTTTCCTTGTCCCATGCAAGAAATCAAGTATGTCAGGTTAAGAGAAGAAAGAGAAAGAGAAAAAGAGAAAAAATAATTACACAGTAAATTAAACATGGCCAACCCCCCCTCCCACTTATTAGGGCTTCAAAAGTTGCTACCTCTGGCTCGAGCTCTCTTGAATACATACAAATGGTAACACTAAAAATAGGTCCTGTACTGATGGTTAGGTCGCAGCCTGCTAGAGGGAGACATTTTTATTTAATTACAAGCCCAGCAGCGCCTTGCTGGGGGGGAATACATAAACACAGCGCTCAGAACCCGGCTGTAAAGTTTGTGCTCCTTCGCTGAGTCACTGTGGCTAAATTCCCCTTTGTGTGGGGGATTTAGGGGAGGAATGTGGGAAGGCTGGCCCGGGCTGCCGCCCTCCTGAGTCACTGCTTAGCTCATCCTCCAGCCCTGGCAGGCTCAGGGCCCTAAGCCACTAATTAGCCTCATTGTCTTAGGGCTGCAGCATCCATAACCTGGCACGGGCAGGGGGGAGGATGGAGGGACAGGCTCCTGAAAACCCATGAGCCGCACGTATCTCCTGGCACTTGTGTTCCGTGCGTCACAACCCACCTCTCACCAGTCCCAGCGGGACACTGATCCGCTCCTTCCATGGGATGGTACTGATTGCACCACCCCTATAGTGAGTGAAGTTGTAACTTGGGGCAGGAAGGATTTTAGTGCACAGACCCCGGCGTGCAGCAGCCTCGTTTGGAGTGTGCGGATCTGTGCAGTGGCACGCCGGCCGCTCGCTCACGTGGCGGTGACACGATGATCCCTGCCGCTGCTGCTGCTGTCGCATGCTCAGGCATGGCCAGGTGGCATCCCACACCCAGTCAGGGCCGTGAGGTTGGCAGGAAAAGGCAGGTGCGTGGGGAAGACAAGGGTGCAGACAAGGGTTTCTGCAGTGTGACAGACACGTGTCCAGCAGCTCCGTCCGAACCATCAGGCTGTGTGTCTTCTCCTTTTCCATGGCAGTGCCTGGCTCCCGTGCAGCTCCATTGGGCGAGCTACAGCCAAGCTCCAGCAATAGCTCAGTTTGGGATGAACTGCAGTGTGGACAACCCGTGTCCCACCACCCCGTGCCACAGACCCCGATCCAGTTGCATCCTCGGCGTGACTCTCAGGTTCCCTTTGTGCAGAGCGCAGGGGCACAATGAGGGGCCTGTTCCCGGCCCCTCCGCTCCCCTGGGCTGCCCAACACGCGCGGCTCTGGTGTCCGCACGCTCGGACGGAGCCTGCTGCTAATCAGTGGGGTTCAGAGGAAGCTTAATGCACCGTGGCTGCACACTGAGCAGCCTTCCCGGGGCTTCCGCCCTCCCCCTTGCAAACAGCTTTGTGCATTTAGACTTCTTTTATTTTTTTAAATAAAGTCTAACACATTTAATCATCTTTTCATAAGCTGTCAGCTTGCCGCGCGCCAAAGCAGAGCAGCGTGCTCTGCCCTGGCTCCCAGCAAAGCAGATATGCCTGGAGAAATCCTGGTCCTGGGAGTGTGCACACAGGATCTCAGGAGCAGTGAACTTCCCTTGGGGTCTGGGGTGAGATCCAAATCACTTTTTGAAAGTCGCGGATATTTCCCTGAAGTTGAAACAGATTCCTATTTTACACAGCATCCTTGCTCCCGTGTTTCATAATTCAGCTCTGCACCAGCAGGGCTGGAAAACCCAGAATACTGGAAAACTCCAAATACATCAAAAGCAAAACACAACTAGACCTAAGAAAATGTGGGAATGTGCCTGTTTCCCATGCTCTGGTTCTCTGCCGGAGCGGGGCGAACAGGTCCAGGGGGCAGAGCTGGGATGGGCACAGCTGAAGTCAGGGCCTGGCAAGCTGGAGAAGTCAGAGCCCTGTCCTTGCATCCCTCTCTGGGGTAGGAAGGGGAGATTATATGTCCAGTGGCACTGAAGGGGTGTGGGTGATGGAAAAGGGCATTTGTCTGCAGAGAGAAGAAGCAGTTGTTTTGGGCTTGATGGAGTGGAGCCGCTCCTCTTCCTTCCCATTCAGGCGGGCTAGGTGATGCTGGGGCACCTGCTGGCTAAAGTTGTCTTCCAGGATGTTTTCTCTGGACTAAGCATCCTGAATAAGGAATTTCCTTTCTTACTGTGATTGTGGAGACTGCTTGGTTTTACTCTCCTCTCCATGCACTAGCTGCCTCTTGGAGAAGCATCCCAAGGCTGCCCTTGCCATCATATCTCAAAATGCTTACAGGCTGCTGCATTGCCCAGTCCTTGTCTTTCCACAGACCTGGAGCTGCTGGCCAGGATATTTCTACTGGGAAAGTAAATGTTCATGTCTCCCTGTCCAAGGAACTGATAGGGCTGGGGGCTAGAAGTGGATCTGAATGGATCCCTCATTTTCCTGGGAAGGATGCCTGTGCTTGACCTGGTCCTCATACAGAAAGCCCTTCCTGAGGGACCACCGACTCAGGGGTTTAATGCTGGAGGTTAATAATAATCGCACCAGGCAGCACATCATTGCCCCGTATCTGGTTGAGAGATTTACAAGTGAAACTCGTGGCGGAGGAAGAAATTGCCTCAATCACTCGGAGTAATGGCACATGGAGAGGCACTTGGGCGTGACTGCTACTTAACACGGAGCCCAGCTTGGCTTCATTTAGCTGCTGGTGCCTTTCTAATAAACACGTTACACTACAAGGTGGGGATTAAGATCAGAAAAGTAAATAAATTGGAAACTGATGGGCAGAGATGGGAGGGAAATGGAAAGTACCGGGGAGAAGTGATGAGGGATTGCCTCCCATGCCAGGACGTGGGGAAATGACCCTGAAGGCCATGACTGTGGCTTTCCAAGCATCTCTGGGGGCCTCATCTGTGGGCTAAAGGTGCTGGGCAGCCCACGGCCGGGGCATGTGGGGTGTCCCTGCTCAGGGTCACCAAGCTGGTCACCGCTTTTGGCGAAAGGTGGCCGCAGGAAGTCAGTGTCTTAAACAATTCAGTAGCTTTTACTATATGTATTAGAGGAGCAACAAAAAGTGCAATGCACCAGTTGACAGGAAGAACTGGGGGGTTAATTTTCAGGATGCTGCCTGGGAATTTAGCCGTGGGATTTCCATTATTGCTAATGGGACTCACACAGCTTAATTTCATGTGAGCTACACTAAAAACATACCCCTAACCGCCTGCAAAATTTCAGTCCTGAAATCAAGCCTTTTAAAAGTTAGAGAAGGGTAAACAAACACCTGAAACCACAGTGTCTTGCTATTTCTCCCTCTCAGCCATTCAGATTTTAAAGTCTGGAAGAGGGAGGAACTCGAGCAGTTTGAGGCAATTAAAAACCCCATCCTGCAGGCACGCTGGCTGCCTGTGCGGTGCGTCCCTGCTCTCTGCCAATTACAACAGCAGAGTTATAACCCCCGAAAAAATAGGAGTAAGTTGATGCCTTAGCCTTAACTGTAGTATGGCGAGTGCGGTGTTATCGTACGCGTCTAATAACCCGCGCGGTGCCGCTGTGTATCGTGAGGCCTCCGTTATTAGGCTGTTCTCGTTAAATGACTGCTATCATCTGGTCCCAAAGTACATTAAATCCCATTATAATTATAAACACACTTCCCCATAACGTTCTCCTTAGATTACATTTGCGCTGCTTTACCCCAAGGGTATCTTTGTACTAATGCCGTCCGTGTTTGTTGTTTTAGCTGACGACGCCGGGCCCTGCGCTGGCTGTGGTGTGCCACGGGCGCAGCAGGGAGGGAGGGCAGAAGGGAGAGCTCTGTGTGGCTGCCACCCTGCCCCTCCCTGAGGATTACACAGCTCTCCGGGTGCACTGAGCACGGCACCGCCGAGGAGCTGAGGCACACGCACGTCCTCAGTCGAGGATGCTCAGGGCACGCAGAGCTCCCTCGGCTCGTGGCCCGCTGCTCCTGCCTGGCGCTGCTGCTGTCGGTGTCACGGTGTAGTTGCTGTCGGTGTCACGGTGTAGTTGCTGTCGGTGTCACAGTGTAGTTGCTGTCGGTGTCACAGTGTAGCTGCCGTCTCCCCGGTGTGTCTCGCTCCCTTCCCGAAGCCAGTCCTTGCGGCAGACCCCCATGGCCTGTGCTGGGGTGCGGGCACCCACCACAGCCCTGCATACAAGTGGTGCCGTCACGGGGTCAGTATTTCATGGGAGGGAGGGGTTGTGGGTGAGAAGCTTCGTCGGGGCGACAACGTGCTCGGTGTCACATCATGTCACGAGCACCCCAGCTCCCGGCCGGAATCCACCAGCGGACCCCAACCTGGGCTCTGGGGTTGGTTTTTAGCGTCTCCACCCCCGGGGTCCGCCCAGGCGCGGCGCGGGGGGCGGCTTTGTCTGGCGCGGGCGCGGCGGTGGCGCAGCCCGTCGGGGCGCGGGGCGCAGCCCGTCGGGGCGCGCAGCCCCGCTCGCAGCGGGGCCAGGGGCAGCCGCGCAGCGCCCGGTGCCGCTCCCCGGTGCCGCGGGCTTCCGGGTGCCGGGCTCCCCGCCGCCGCCTCCGGCTCCTCCATGTTTGTTGTCGGCAGCGCTGTCCAGCCGCTCGGCTCCGCTCCGCTCGGCTCCGCTCCGCTCCGCAGGGCGCGGGGCCGCGGGTGCGCGGGGCGGGGCGGGGCCGGGCGGGGGCGCCCGCACTCAGCGCGGCGGGCGGGGGGCGCGGGCGGCGGGCGGCTGTGGGTGTGGGTGTGGGTGGGGGCGGCCTGACGCGGGCGCGGGGCGGCCCGGGGGCCGGCGCCGCCGTGATTTGCTGCGCGGCGCGGCGAGCGGCGGCGGCGGCGATGAGAGCGGGCAGTGCGAACTGCCGGAGCAGCCGCCGGCCGCCGTGAGTGCGGGCGGGGGGGGGCGGCCCCGGGACCCCCCGCGTCCCCCGCCCCGGGACCGCCGTGGGGCCGGGGCTCCGCCGCGTCGCCGCGCACCTGATGGGGCCGCGCTGCCGGCGGGACGGGGCAGCCGCAGCCGGAGCCGGGCGGCGGCGGGGGATGCGCACCTTCCTCTCCCTTTCCTCCCTTGCCTTCCCCCGGCGGCGGCGGCGGGGACGCGGCTCCGGCAGCTGCGGATCCGCCGAGCAGCGCGGAAACTTTTGGGCGAGTCGCTGCTGGGCTGCGGGCTAACTTCCCTCTCCTCCCCGCTCCCTTCTCCTGCCCGCTCCCTTCTCCCTTTTCCTCTCCGTTCTTCTCCCCGGCTTTTCTCTTTCCCTCTCCTTTTTTCTCTTTTTTCCCCCCTTTCTCTCTCTTTCCTCTCTTCCCTCCCCGCTCCCCCTTCCCGCTCCACTCTGCTCCTCTCCCCCTCCGCCTTTTGTTTTCGCAGATAGTCGGCACACAAAGCTGGTCCCAGATTTGAGCGACGGCGAGACACCCTGATGTGCGAGCCTGGGGCGCGCCATGGATCTGACTAAGATGGGGCTGATCCAGCTGCAGAACCCCTGCCACCCCACCGGGCTGCTGCACAAAGCCAACCAGATGCGCCTGGCGGGGACGCTGTGCGACGTGGTAATCATGGTGGACAGCCAGGAGTTCCACGCGCACCGGACCGTGCTGGCCTGCACCAGCAAGATGTTCGAGATCCTCTTCCACCGCAACAGCCAGCACTACACCCTGGACTTCCTCTCGCCAAAGACGTTCCAGCAGATCCTGGAGTACGCGTACACCGCCACCCTACAGGCCAAGGTCGAGGACCTGGACGACCTGCTCTACGCTGCTGAGATCCTGGAAATTGAGTACCTGGAGGAGCAGTGCCTGAAGATCCTGGAGACTATACAGGCCTCCGAGGACAATGACACCGAGGTCGCCATGGCGGATGGAGGTGCCGCTGCCACCGCTGAAGAAGAGGAGGAGAGGAAGTCGAGGTACATCAAGGGCCTCTTCATCTCCAAGCCCACTGGCGAGGAGGGTGGCTATGCCAGCATGGCCGGCCAGAGTCTGCCGGCAGCCACAGCCGAGCAGAGCCCCTCTGCCTCCGTGTCCTACTGCTCCCTCTCCTCCATGAGCCCCACCAAGACAGCAGTGGACAGTTTGATGACTATCGGGCAGTCACTGCTGCAGGGCACCCTGGCGCCCAGTGCCCCCGAGGAGTCACGCCCCACTGCCACCCGCCGCCCCTCCGGTCTCACCGAAGTCAAAACTGAAGCAATGCAGGTGGATGAGGCCTCCAGCCATGACAGCCCCCGGACAGCGGAGTCCAGTGCCTCCGGTGGGGAGAAGCCTGACGAGAAGGGCAAGGAAGGACCCGGCACCCCAACCCGCAGCAGTGTCATCACCAGTGCTCGTGAACTGCACTACTCCCGCGAGGAGGGCGCTGAGCCAGCCCCTGAGCCCGGCCAGGGGCTGCCGCTGGGGCCGGAGCCATCCACCACTGCCCCGGGCGAGAAGCCCCTGGGCATCTACTCCCTGCTGCCGAACCACAAGACTGAGCCGATGCTCGGCGTGCCGCCCACTGTGGCGTCCGCCCTGCATGTGCAGCCAGCCCTGGCTGTCTCCATGGACTTCAGTGCCTATGGGGGGCTGCTGCCCCAGGGCTTCATCCAGCGGGAGCTGTTCAGCAAGCTGGGGGAGTTGGCGGCCGGCATGAAGACAGAGAGCAGAGCCCTGGGCGAGCAGTGCAGCGTGTGTGGGGCAGAGCTGCCGGACAACGAGACCCTCGAGCAGCACAGGTGAGTGCCGAGGCCGTGCCGTGGCGTGCTGCACTGGGCAGCCAGGGTCTCGCCAGAGGGTTTTGGTTTCTGGCTGAACGTTGTACGTGCTAGTGCAAAGTTTCCATCACATACCCTGAAACTGGCTTGTGGAGTAGCGTTCTCAGAGGGGAGGCTGTTGCCGCTCCCCCAGGTTTGGCAACTGTGCCAGAAGGTTCCTTCCAGTGAGTGCTGGCTGGGGAGGACAGCCTGGATGAGCTGGGGCCGTTGGTGTTTCCTGTGAGCATAAACCCCACCAGTTTCCCTGGCTGGCATCAGTCAAGCAGCTCACAGTTGCTACCCTTTGAGTTTAGAGATCTGCATGCAGCGGGATGCAGTGGGGACAGGCATCACTCACCTACCCTCTGCTGAGAGCTGCTCCCTCCTGCGCCAGTGCCGGGGCACGACTGCACGGGCAGTGGTGGCACTCAGGCTTGCAACATGCGGTGGTGACTTGCCAGCCTGGGGGGATTTTGTGCTGCTCAGCTTCCCGATTTATGAAACGTTTACACTTTGCACAAAGTGGCGTGGGGGTCAGGCTGGGTAACGCCGAGGTGAGCGCAGTGGGCTCGGGCTGATGCAGAGCCATGGGTCTGTCCCTGCGGGGATGTGAAGGGCTGAACCTCCAGTGGCTGTGGATGCAGTTTTGGGGCTCCCCTGCTCAGGGTGGGGGGATCTGTGGGCTCGCACCCAGCCCTGCACCCTGGGGAGTTGCTGCGGGGTGGGAGCGTGGTGCTGGCTACTGACACGTGAGCTCAGTGCTCCGCTGTTTGCTGCCTCCTGGTCGTGGTTCAGGGACCAGGGCTTGTTCCCTGATTTGGCTGGGGAAGGGAACCGCGTTAATCACCACACCAAAATCGGCATCGCCGGTCAAATCCCATGGCTCCGGACGTGCTTCGGCAAGCGCTGCTCTGGCCCCCGGTGTGGCTGCAGCCCCGGCAGGACGGCAGCGTCCTGCCTAGGGACAGCATCACCGGCGTGGTGCCAGAGCTTCTCCCTGCCTCCCGTGGCTGTGCACCCTGTCAGATTTTTAATGAATCAACAGGTTAATGAGTCCTGAGGCACATAAGGCGCTCCAGGGCCGGTGTCCCTGCCAGTGTCCCTGCCGGCACGTGCCTCTGGCGGGGACGTCTGTGCTGGCGGTGCCCTCACCGCCTGCCAGCGGTGCGGGATAGCTCTGTCGGGTGCTGGAGCAGTGGTTCTCTGTACGCTCAGCCCATGAATGCTCCGCGTGCAGGGCGGCAGCTGCCGAGCCGGGATCCTCAGCCCTGCGTGCGCCTGCGAGTGCTGACAGCATCGTCCCTCGCCCTGCTGCATGGACCCTGCGGGGAGCAGCCTTCACCCCTCGGAGAGTACCTGACTCTGTGGGTGCACAGCCGCTTTCGGCTTTCTTTCCCCCTCCTGCAAGTGGGAGAGCTGGGGCTGGCATTGGTTACGTGCCCGAAGCTGCCTCGGCCGTGCGGTGATGCAGACCGAACGTCACCGGGAGAGCTGCAGTGAGGGCTCAGGGAGAATTTTAACGTGCCTTTCTGCCACGGTCTCGAGGCTCTCCCTTTCCCCCTCCAAGCCCAGAGCAGCAACTGCTATGGCCGCAGTGGAGGGCGATGCTGGGGCTATCCAGGGGGTCCTGTTGCTGGCCATGGATCTGTGCAGAGGGAGGGAGGGCTGCTCGGTCATATCCTTCCCCACGCAGTCGAGAGATGAGGGAGCATGGCCCAGCTGTCCAGGACGGCAGCCCCTATTTCACAGCGCCTTCCTGGGCTCAGCTTGTTTTGACAGCCGTGGCTGCAGCCGTAGCTTATTTCTCACTTATTCATGATCCTTATCGGGAGGCTGGGCACACGCCGTGCTCCGCGGGGCTCGGGTCTGCCTGGAGCGTGGACCTCAGCACCAGCCCGTGCCAGCAGAGCCTTAAAGGCAGTTGCTGAAGCCAGCACCGAATGCCGTTTGCCTGTTCTTGCTTTCAGAGCAAGTACCTGGCGCTGGCAAACTTTGCAGGGTTAGTCAAATCCTTTGAGCCGTGTTTAAACTGATCTGTAAGACCTTCCATGTTGAAAGGCATTGGGTAACAGTCCAATGAACTCACTCCCTGGCCCCCAAAGTCTAAATCCCAGGTGGCTTGTGTGTAGACAGGGTCTCATGTGGCTTTTTTATAGTGTTTGCTTTCTAATACGTTGTGAGAATTACCATTTGGGGAGGATTTGTGGGATCCTATTGTATTCATGGAGCTGTTAAACAGCATCTGCGCTGGGTTGGGATCTGCAGCTCTGCCGGAGCAGCTCTGGTGGCAGCTGCACCGTGCTGGCTGCGAGCTCCTCTTTGCTCCACTGCCTGGTTGTGAGGGGGCCTGGGGATCTGCTCCGTGTGCTGGGGTCCAGGCACCACCTCCCCAGGACAGCTGGAGGTGGGGGCAGGATGTGCCGGGGGCACACCACAGTGTCACTTGCCAGCTTTCACTGACCTCTTTCTGCCGTGCACTCTGTTCTGTGGTTTTGTTTTCCGACCCCGATGCGAGCGCGCAGGTGCCCGAGCAGAGCCGCTCCCAGCTGCGCTGGTGAGCTGGGGGCCAGGGGCAGCTGCTGGGGCGGGGGTGCTTCACTGTTCCAGGGGGTGTTTGGCAGCCAGCGTGACAGCTTCCACGTGCCGGGCCCCAGCAGGTGACAGAGCCCGAAGCCACCCAGTGCCAGCGCCGCTCTTTCCGCGGGGAGCTCCGTGAGCCAGCGTGTGCCGAGCCTGTTTACAGCGCACAGGCAGCCCATGCATATGGCGGGGCTGTTTGTTTACACACACATGCCTATAGAAGTGTAAACATATATGTTTATAGTCTTAGAGCCTTCTGAGTGTTGTTCCTGTCTTCATTAGCATGAGGAAACACGTGCGGGAAAAGGAGAGCGGAGGGTTGGCCTGGCCTCGGCAAGCTCAGGGGGCCACTGGCCCTAGGTGACAGACAGTGCCCAAGGGATGGTCATCTGTCCTGGCCCCGCGTGGTAGCACATCCCTTTGGCCTCGTGGCAGCATCGTCTGTGCCGTGTCATACCCAAGAGCACTGAGCTGTGACCTTTTGGTGGCCGAGTGGCCACAAGCCTTGGCACTGCCTGTGATCAGGGTTTTCAGGTCCCTGAACCCTCGGGCTGCTGCATGATCCATTTTTTTTCCTCCATTACCGAGCTTATGATTTTGACTAATTGAGTGTAGATTGAGTCGTCGAGTCTTTAATTTTTTTTATAAAAGATTTCCTTCTGGGTTCAGCAAAGTTCAAACTTAATCTAATGTTAGTATCGATCGTCACTTCTAATTGCAGACAAAAAAGCCATAGTTCAGTGGCCCTTTTTGGGGTTGTTTTGTGAAGGAAAACTTCCAAGCTGCAAGGCAAGAGCTGTGCCGAGCTGCCAACTGAGCCTGGCACAATTTGTCATCAGGAAGTTAAATACCTTAAAACTTTAAAGAAATTAAACCATGTTTTTTATAAAGCGATAGCGACTGGGAAGGCTGCCAGCGGGGATGTGACCCCATACAGTTCATTTGTGGCACAGCTGAGGATCCCAAGCCGATGCTGCCCAGGAATTCTCCCACCACGGTGATGCGGCTGCTGGCAGCGCTCGCCACGTGTGTCAGTGCAAGATGGAGATGCTGGGCTGGAAAACGAAAGTGCTTTGTGGTGTTGGTCATGAGGCTGCTGGAGGCCAGTGGTGGGTGAGTGCTCCTCATGGGGCAGTTTTGGGTGGAAGGTGCTTGTCCTCACTGTCATGGGGGGGATGTACCTTGGGGAAGGCTTCCGTGCCCCCTGTCAGGTCTGTTCTGCATTTGAGGTTCCGTGGCTGAGCTGTCAGCTAAAGTGTGTGCGCCAGTGGAGGATTTAAGGGCAGGGATGGAGAGGGAGGCTCGCTCTGCCCCCGTGGCTGCTGGCCTGTTGCTATACCCCAAACTCCAGATTTGTGCACTCTTTTCCCATTGAAGGACGGAAAAGCAGCAGCAGTGTTCGGGGCCGGGCTCTAATGCTCCCACTAGTCTGAAATGCTCCTTCTCGGGAAAACCGCAGCTTCCCATGGGGATCCAGCCTTTGGCTCTTCCTCTGGCAGCCTCACCTCCTCTGTCTCCACCTGGATTAGCTGAGCGTTGTACTGCTAATGCCATTAGGCACGTTGGCACTGCTTGGCATGTCACAGTGAGAAACAGATGCAGTGTACCATTAAAGCAATAAACGTGATAAATCGGATCCCAAGTGCTTTGTGAGATGTTATTAGTGTTAATTTCAGTAGCCGAATACAGTAGTTGTTTTTTATTTTATTTTAAGCATTCGTCAGTTTACGTTCCACTGCAATTTAAACTTTAAGAAAAGGAGGAAAAATGGAAAGCAAGGGGGGGAGGGAAGGAAAAGCCAGGGCAGCAGCCCCCCAAACTCTGCCCATGATTACTTCCAGAGTCCGAGGATGACCTGGCAGCTCTTGTTTCTTGCTGATGGCCCTTATTAGCGGCACCTGGCATCATAAGGGGCTAATGGAAACCAGCGTTCCCGGCTGCCGGGCCGTGGCGCAGGGCGGCCGGGCAAGGAAGCTCTTATTAGCTTTATGGGCAGGGGGACGTGCCCCGCTCAGGAAATGAATGTTGCAGCTAAGGTCCACGGCGCTGACCCCGAGCGTGTAACCTGTGAGCGCCGGCCGAGACCCCGCGCAGGATGCTTGGGATTTCGGGGGCTCTCTGGTTCTTGTCATGGGCAGAGGGGGAATACGACGTGGTATGTTGCAGCCTTGAACTTTTGATTTATTCAGTGGGTGACTTAACCGTTTCCATACTCAGCTCCAAGTGTGGAGGGGGAAAAGCCCCCTTTGGCTTCCACATTATTCCACCCATTATTCTGCATCAGTTTAGTTATGCATGCACTGCATTTAAAAGCAAAGCTCTGAGGTTCTCATCAGAAAACACCTATTTCTGTGGTTTTGGGGGTTTTGGTTTTGTTTTGTTTTTTTTGTTTGTTTTCCCCTGCCCAGTGATAATTCTGGTTTCTCCTGGCCATGATGCCTGGTGCTTCTGACACCTTGCGGAGGGACATCCAGGGGGTGATGGGGTCATTGCCTGCCCTCTGCCTGGTGTGCAGCCCCTTCCCCAGCACCGCTCTGTTCCCAGGGACCAGGACCCCATTGGCTGCAGGGCAGGGACCCCAAAGCATGAAACCTGCCCCACTGAGGGCACTTGCATGGCTTTTCCCCAGAGCTGGCTGTTGCTTCAGCAGCTCGATGAGATTTGCGGAGCGTCCTCCGTCCTCGTTACACCTCGCAGAGTGACGTTGGCTAAAATGCCTTTTCAGCTGCGCAGAGGGCCCCTCAGAGAGCCTGTGCTGGTTCAGGGTGACTGTCCACGCTTTCCTCCTTTCCCTGTGGAGCATGGGAGTGGTGCAGAGCAGCCTGGGCTGTTGGTGACAGAGCATTCCCGCAGCCTTCCCCACTTCTGCGGGATGTTGGCTCTTTAGTTACACCGGTCCGTAAATCTGTTTTCCTTGGATAGAGTAAAATGATCTGCATTTTCCTTTTTGCCTGCAATTAGCAAGATTTTTTATTCCCCCCATGCCCCCCCTTGACAGCTTCAAGAGAGGCTTTAAATGAGTAATTACTAAATATTTCCCGGCAGCCAAACACGGGGCCATGGCATCTCCTGTTGCAAAAGTGAAAAATATTTCTGTTTGCAGTTAATTTTAGTGGCAGGCAGATCATGTTAACTGGGTGTAATTGCTTCCAGATATGGCAGAGGGTTTTGTGTGTTGGGATGAAGGGTCTGGTAAGTGCTCACTTCCTGTGTAAATTAGCCTATTCCATTCATTCCTCCTCACCCGGCAGTCCTGGCTTGTGTCACTCTGCCGGTGAGGGGTTCTTCCCCCCGGCCTGGCTCAGCACTTTATGGTGGGATCAGTCCTTCACAGGGCATCGCTCCCTCCTTTGCTGGGAGGGATCTGCATCCCGCCCTGCAGCTGGTGACCTGGACAGCGCTTGGCATGCACCCTGGCCGAGAGTGATGGTGTGACAGGTACCAGCTGAAACAGGGAGGATGGCACAGGGAATTTCAGACAGCATGGATTCATATAACGTGAGCAACAGGGAAAGGTTCGTGCATCCTTTGGAATAAATGCAGACGGGGCAGGGGAGTCTGCGTGTGGCCAGACACCTTTTAATATGGTCTGATAAGTTTCCAGTGCAGTTGTGACATCTGCTTTTGTTCCCAGGGTCATGCCCAGTTGCTCAGAGCTGCTGTGGGGTGTTCAGGAGCATCACCTGTGTGTCTGATCTGGATAAAGATTTACCCAAGCTGAGGCATGCCTGAACCACTTGGTTTCGGTTTGGAACATGCTGGTTTGCATTGGCAGTGCTTTGGGTAATTTCTGTGCCGACGGCAGGGCAGCAGGTACCTTCAGTAGAGTACAAGTGCTGTTGGACCACATCATTCACAAAAAAAGTGGATTCCGCTTTCTGGCCAGAGGTCACTCTGCAGCTGAAGAAGGGAGCATTGCCCTAAAATTGGGGTTGCAGGAATGAGGCTTTGTGTGGCCCAGGCTCACGCGCTGGCCGGGGGCCAGGGCCGCCCGGATCATTTTCGCTGTAGTGTTCTTAACTGATTTTAAGTAGATTATGGTTGGATACGCGCCCCGCTGTGCTGGTTCAGGTTTCCACCAGCCTTCGTTGTCTCATTGCTGTTTTATTGGCACGTTGTTTAGCAAACAAGCCGGCAATGTGCAATTGAGGAAAGGCTTCTCCACGTAGGCACGAGCGCTGCAAGGCGCGCAAAGCCTGGCTAGAGCTGCCCGCCCGCCATAAATCAGCGCTAAACACCCTGCTTTGTTACTGGTGTCAGCGCGGGAGATGGGCTGGTTATCGGCGTGTATCAGCCGGGCTGATAACCCCGTGCTCTGTGCAGGCTGTGCGAGGAGCAGCGCCTGGCTCGCTGCAGCGCTGGAGTGCTCTGGGTGCCGCGCGGGCGATGCTGTGGGGCTTGCCACGCGCACCACTGAGGGGACCTGTGCACCCCGTTCTTGAAAAAATACACTTCATCCTCTGCAGTTTGTGGTGGGGAGGAAGATGCCTGCTCTCATCTTGGTGACCTATAAAGAAAGGAAACATTGGCTGAGTGTAAAAACAAAGAGAAACTCAAAGAACCCCACAGCCCCAAGCACCAGGCCATTTCCGTCACCAGCGGAGGGCTTCGAAGGACATGTAGTGGTGGCACTTGGGGACATGGCTTAGCGGTGGGTTTGGCAGTGCTGGGGGAACTGTTGGACATCCTTCCCAACCTTTGTGAATCCCAAACACCCACCCTGCTAGAGTTCAAGGAGTGCTCGGACAATGCTCTCAGGCACGTGGTGGGATTTTTAGGGCTGTCCTTTGCAGTGCCAGTAGTTGGACGTTGATGATCCTTTTGGGTTCCTTCCAGCTCGGGATATTCTGTGATTCTGTGATTTCCACACTAGGTACTGCAGCAGTTACAGCCCCCATGTGGTTTGCAGCTTTATCATAACTACTGGATGTGCTTTTATCCTTTTACCACTGAGTTTGGGGATGGTGCTGGGCTCCACGTGCTTTGCCCTTGGTCACCTTCCCTTGTTCTTCTCTCCACGCATTATTTATAGTAAATCATATTAGAAAGAAGTGCTAAGGAGGAAGCATGATTCATCCTCCTTGAAACCAGCGCTGACATAAATAAAGGGAAAGCGCTTACTACGTGTTTTTTATTATGGTATTTAGGGACAGGTTGTACTAATTTTGGCACGCACAGAGTAAACCTGGGAAGGCTACAACTGCAAGAAATCCAGTTTCACCACAGCACAGGCTGTGTGTTTAAAAAACTCCACCAAAAACCAGCTGGCCTTCTTGAAAGTGCACACACATGGCAGCACAAGGCTTTTGGGGCAGCTCGTTGCCTTCCAGATTTCAGTGCATGTTCCATTGGTTTCTCAGGGCGTTGCTGTCATGCGGGAGCAGAGACGGCTGTGAGCTCAGGCGTCACCTTTACCTGTCAGGGTGGTGAGGCGCTGGCACAGACTGCCCAGAGAAGCTGTGGCTGCCCCATCCCTGCAAGGGTTCAAGGCCAGGCTGGACAGAGCTTGGAGCAGTCTGGTCTAGTGGAAGGTGCCCCTGCCCATGGCAGGGGTTTGGAATGAGATGAGCTTTAAGGTCCCTCCTGATCTAAACCATTCTGTGATCACAGGTCTGGAATAGGATGTGCAAACTGTGGCAGCAAAGGGCTCCCTGATGAGGGATGCACAGAGGGGATGTGCGTGGGGGCTGCTCGGTGCAGAGAGACCCTGCCAACAGCTCTCAGACCGTGTGAATCCGGGCTGCCGCAGCGCCGCACAGGCGGCACCAGTGACGGATCTTATCTCGGCTGGGCACGGGCTGCGGTCACAGCCGGCTGCACAGCGCACGAAACGGCCCTTGCGTGGGAGAGATAAGGCACCGGCGTTGTGCAGCCCACAGCTCACTGCCCCCGGCACCGCACGGCGCTGGCGTGGCTCCGCACACCGTGCCCCAGTGCCGCGCGCTCGTGGGCCGGACCCCGGTGCCGTGGGGTGGTCAGGGCACAGCAGAGCAGCAGCAGCCCACACACCAGGGCCCCTTTCTGTGAAACGGCGCAGAACCGAAACCCTCTGTACCTCCTGCCTGCCCGCCCTGCCTCCCTCTGGGGCGTTCTGCTGTTTTTACCAGGAAAGAGGTGATTTCCTCTTTTCTTTCTTCTTTCCCTCTGTTCGTAGAAAAGATCCCAAGTGCTGAGCGCAGGACAGGGTACATCCAAGAATAAGAGCAGTGACCAGAGGTGCTTGTCACATGTGAAACCTCTTTGGACAGCTCTGCCCACACTGCCCCTGCCTTCTCTTGCGTGTGTTGCCTTGGTGGGAATCAGCAGTGTGCAATGAAACTGGTAGAAAACCTGCTTCCCTCCAGCAGGAATCGTCTTAGGAGCATTTTAACTTGGTTGAAAACCTTTCCAGTGCAAGAAAAGTGAAAAACAATTGGTTTTGTCTCCCAGGTTCTTGTCTTCTGCTTAGGTGAGGGATGGGGAAATGCCATCCTGACTTTGCTGTGCCTCCCCCAGCCTTTCGGTTCATCGTCACCCTTGTTGAAGGGCAGCATTCGATCGGGGTTTTTTGGGGGAATTTGGGATTTGCATTTCTGGGGGCTGTGAGGAAGATTGTGTGTAGGGCAGGGCTATAGGAAATGGGTGCTGTGGTGGGAACCAGGCCACTGGCGGCTCCCAGGCTGCAGAGTGCTGAGCCAGCAGTGCCCAAGAGTGGGGCTGCACCAGGGCTGCCGGGGGATGCCCCCAGGCCAGCCCTGCCCCCGGATCTGGGGAGGGGCACTGGGATCTCGGGATGCAGAGGCAAGCACTCGTATTGATTACTGGCTTCTCTGACCCTTTGGCTGGAGGTGGCTCTTCCCTCAGCGTTGAGCCAAACGTAACTTAAAGCAGTGCAGAAATGTTTATCACTCTTCCCTTGCAGCCGTGAGCGCTGGCCAGTGCCTTGTTTAGCAGGGTGGGCTCTGTGGCAGGCTGCCCTGGAGCGGAGGCTGTGACCAGCCGGCACATGGGTGGTGGGAGCAGGGGGCTCTGGTGGGCTCTGTGCTAAGGCGTCGCTGGGAGGAGAGCTCACGTTGGACCTTGCACTGGGAGAGGGATCCGTCCAGCTGTGCCTGGCCAGAAGATGGGAGGAGGATGGCAGAAGAGGGGACTGTGGTGCCGGAGGGCTGAGTGAGGGCTCACAGAGATGGGCATCTCCTGAGGATGGCACTCAGGATGCTTTTCGCCGTATCTCGTGGTGCTGTCACCGCATGGTGGGACACCAAAGGCTCGGCCACCGCCACCACCAGCAGCTGTGCTCTGACTGGAGGTGGAGAGCAGCTCGCTGCTAAATTAGCACCTTTGTTGCTAAGTGAATGAAGTGGCCGTGCATGGCAAGCTTCCTGCCAGTGTGTCGAGGAAGGGCCTTCCATTGTCACCACGTGCAGTGCCGCGGTGTCCACACAGGGATCGAGGTGCCAGAGCTGGGCTGCCCTCAGCCCTCCTGCCCTGGGGACTGTGCGCTCCAGGGACCGTGGCTCTGCTGCTCCACGTGCCCTGGGCAGCCCAGTGCTGCCTCAGCAAAGCACTGATTTACCGTGTGCCTGTGACAGTCATCCTCCAGGTGCCACCACCGTCACCTGTTGTGCCGAGGGCTGCTGCTGAGGCAGCCCTTCTGCTCCGGTCTGCGGCGTGTGTATTTTCAATTACCTCTGGTCACCTCTCACACAGCGTCTGCCCTGGCTGGCGAGGTCAGACATGAGTTAGCTGCAAGTGTCACCGTGTTAAAGGGAATAACCGTGTTGTCTTCGGAGGGGTGGTAACGATGGATGTTAATGCCTGTGGAACTGCAGCCTGTGGCAGCACTCATTAAATAAGGCTCCATTTGGATTGCCAAATCCCTTTGATTCTTCCTGCATCATCTTCTGGCCCATCCTGTCTCTGCATCCCAGCGCTGGGGTTTTATTATTTTATAGGTGCTGTAATGTTCAGGCTGTGCCGTGCGGCAGTGGTCAATGTGCTCTCCCTACTATCCCACTCCTCCTCCTCCTCCTCCTCTTCAGGGTGAGAAAGAAACATTGGGTGGCTCCTGGCCTCCAGAGGTGTTTTGGAGCCAGAATATCCCATGTTTAGTGGTGTGTGTTGGAAAATACATAATATTTGTACTAAAGAGTGATGGTTTTGTTACTTCCATTGTCTGTTGTTGGTTACATTTCCCTGTGTGTATAAACTTTGCCTTTTTGTTAGTAAATAATGCCCGGGAAATGAGGGTGAAAAGCATGATGACTGTCTGGACACAGAGATGGGGCTGTCCCTGCACTGTCCCAGCCTAGCTCTGGAGAGGCCGGACAGTCCCAAAAGGATGTGCAGAGCAAGTTGGATGCAGCCCCAGCTGCCGACCCTTCCAGTGCAGCACTGAGCTGCCCACAGGAAGGACCAGCTGGGGAGCAGGAATGCTGCTGAGTGGCATTTTCACCCAGCAAATTATTGTTCTTGCAGGAGCAGATTTGAAATCTATTTAACTTTTTAGTGCCCTGTACCCCTTTAAATGTTTCCAGCGTGTTCTCACTGATGGGTTACCTTTTCTTTCCCCTTGGGCTATAATTAGTGTCCTTTACACAGAATTGCCTTAGAATTGGATTTGAAGAAGATAAGAATCAAATTACCAGTATTTATCTTGTAAATTCCAAAAGATCTACTGAGAGGCACTGTACAAGAAGGATTTTTAAAATATCGTGCTCTGAAAACACCAACCTCCCGTGGATCCCAGGATTCCCCCGAGGGTCCCATCTGCAAAATACCTTGGGATGCAGGACAGGGCCAGGAGGGAGACAGGAGGCTTCCTTCCCCACCAAAACCCTACTGGTGGGCTGGGGGGACAGCTTGCTAGCTAAATACCTCCCCAGGTAGGTGCAGGTGTTGAGTCAGGTTGAGCATCCCCACTCCCGTGGGTGCGTGGATGCAGGTGGCAGCCTTATCTCAGGCTGGGCTTTGCTCGTGGCTTTCACGTCTGGTCCCATGTAGGCTGAAGAGGAGGAGCCTTTGCAATGCCACCTCTCTCCCACTTCTCCAGGCTCCCACCCGGGGTCCCTCCCCACTCTGACAGGCGGCTCTCAGATGATGAGGCAAGCTGAGCGCCAGAAATGGATGGAGGTAATTTTGGTGGGCTCTGTTTTGACAGAAATTAAGCATCTGAATTTAAATGAAGGAGTTGGAGAGCCCGGGCAGCTGAGACTATATTTTCATAGCGTAAACAGTTGCAGAAGAAGATTAATGGCATCTGTGTAAACACTCCATCGCAGCAGCGAGGGGTTGAGTTTTTTTTAATAGTTAGAAAATACTAAGGGTGGCTGGAGGCAGGAGACACCGTACCTCCCTCCTGCTCACACCTTCCACCTCCCTGTCCATCCCACAGTAAATATTCCATCTGCCCTCAGCCCCACTCTCCCTTCTCGCAGTAAATTACATATTAAAGTAGCCTGGTAACTGAGCACTGGTTGCTGCGCGATAAGCTCCGGGAAATCGATATGTTTGCCATGTGCCTGCTTGTTTATGACACCTGCCTGCCGAGCAGTTGAGCAATGCTCCGCGGGCCTGGGCTGCGCTCACGGGAGGGGCTGCAGCAGCACCGAAGGATTTTTTTGCTCCCCGAGTGAGATGTTGCCCAGAGCTGCCTGGCAGCATCCTGTCAGGGGGGTAGAATAACAGCAGTAATGATATTTGGCGATGCAGAGCACGGGGAGGCAGGCAGGATCAGAGTGTGGGGCACAGTTTCATCCAACTTTGGGGCTTCTCCCGGCCCCTCCAAAGGTTTCTGCTTGGCTTCCATTTGCCACCTCCACGGGTGGGTGTGGGAGCGGAGCCTGGGAGTTTGAGCACTCATTTTGTGCACCCCAGGCAAGGAGGCAGCTGCCCACACACAGCGCTTTGCGGGTGGGGTTTGGCATCTTCGGAGCTCTGTGCCACGAGCCGCGAGGCAGGGACTGTGCCTTCGCCAGAGGCAGGGACTGTGCCTTCACCAGTGTGATGCAGAGGACATTGGCTGCATCCCAGAGCTCGGGATGTGCCCCAACCCCTCAGTCTGCGAGTGGCCACCCCAGCTCAGCTCATGAACGGGGATAGCCCTGCCTTGGAGCACTCTTCCCCTCACCTTCCCAGCCCAAGAGTTTGGGTGCTTTGCTTGCGCCAGGGTGGGTACCTGCCCACATCCCCCGTGAGCCAGTGGGGCTTTGGGGTGGGAGCAGACTTTTTTTTCTGAAATCCCAACTCAGCAAACTGCAGTAACTGACCTTTTGACCCAGATATGAAGTTGGGAGGTAAAAGGTACGGCTTGCAAGATTTTTATAAAACTGTTGACCCTCTCACAAGATTAACTCAGAGATAATAGTAATTATCAACAGCTTATGGTGGGTCCAATCGATGGTGAACTTTACCTCCAGCCTAAAACTGAAGGTCGGTGTTTTACTGCAGCGGAGATAACTGCTGCGGGTGTTCACACCGCTGCCAGCCAGTGAATGTCCCCGTACGGAGGAAATCCATGAATGGAGCATGTCTGGTTCCTGTGGGAAAGGGAACTCATGGGACGGCTCAGTGCAGTGCCCAGGCATGGGGTTTGGGGATGCTGAATGCTGGAGCTTCAGTACACAGCAAACGGAGACAGTGGCTCCCTTCAGGTGCTTGGGTCAGGGGGCTGGACAAGGAGAGGCAGCACGCTGCTCCAAAGAGACGCTTCCCGAGCTTTTGATTGTGTGCTTTCGCTTTTTGTGTATAAAAGATTGTCCATTTAATTAACTTGGAAATGCAATTTCAAAACCGCTAATGCTTCACACATGACAGCTTTTAAAATACAAGTAGTGTTCCAGTACTGGACCACACTTCTTCTGCCTCTTCTGGGATGTTTTAGAGACAAATGTTCCCTCCCAGCAGCCCCCAATTCTTGAAGAGGATTTGAGTGTTTGATCCTGGGTTTGCCTTGTCGGTGTGCCTGGGCTGGCAGGAGCCCTCCATGTCCTTGGCTTTCCCTGGGTGTCACCTGTTAATCTGCAGCCGACAGCACCGTGAGCTGGAGCATCTTTTCTCTGGCACTGGCGAGCAGGCTTCATTTCTATTCCTTAAGTCTTGGGTTTTTCTTTCTTACCTTTTTTTTTTTTTGGTAGAGCTGGTTCCTAATGGCTGTGCTTCTGTGCACACCCTCACTGTGACCCCTCACCTGAAACTCCCTTCAGCCTTTCCAGGTTCCTTGGTTTTTACCAGGCATCTTTAATCTGTCCCGAGTGGATGAGGTGGGGGGATGCTGTAAAAGCTGGCAACATGGATGAAGCACAGGCATCTCGTCCCAAACCTGCCCACCCTTGCTGCTGTGAGGCCCCAGGCTGTCCTCACCAGGACCCCCACCCCATCTGGGCTCACGGGTGAGCCCCAGAGCCAACTCCTCTCACTTCTCTCACTGTCAAGGGGAGTTGCAGGTGGCTCTGGGGAAACCCCCATTTTTCTCTCCCACGTGCCTTTCCCCCAGCCGGGTGGGAACCTGGAGGCGAGTCGCTGGATTTGTTGTTAAAAACTTGCACGCACCACCCCCCCCCTTTTATTTTTTCCCCCTTTTTTTTTTGTAGCTTAGAAACCTCTCTTTGTGGCAGAAGGCTGGGAGGGTTTGAATGCCACATCCCAGCGTAGGAGGCTGACTGGGACCATACGGCTTTATCATTCATTAATTCCTGTGCTCATTCATCCCCCTATTTAAACTTCTCTGTAAAGACGGGAGCTACAGATGGTCTTTTGGTACCCGCTTTAGCCATCAGCCCTCGGCCTCGACAAAGGGGTACAGAGGGAGCAGCAGAGTGTACAAAATATTTCCAACCATTAGAAATCGAGGTCTCATTCACTGGCAGCTCCTGTTTTGAAAGCGAATTTATGCAAGAGCATCGTAACCCCTGAGCCAGAGCATGGCCAGGAGTGGGGCTGAGCCGAGGGGCAGCATCAGCTGCTTTTGCCAGCGATAAATTGGTGCCAGGTCACTGTTTTGAGTTCTCTTTAAGGATTTGTTACCATTATGGCACCAACATCACACTCTGGTGCAGGAAGCAATGGCTAGAGTGTGCCTGGCAGGGATGTGGTACCTCAGGTGTCGCGGGGCAGCTCGTGCTGGCTGGTGGTTTGTCCTTGCTGCTTGCTGTCACAAAGGCCACCACATTCCCAGCGTGCTGAGGTTTTCCGTGTAGTGGCAATGTCGTGCTGAGCCGGGGCTGCGCTGGGGCTGCGGTGGTGGCAGTGGCACTGGTGGCACCCCTGCCTGCCCGTGCCCCAGTCCCGCAGGTGTTTCGAGTCCCACAGGCACAGGGCATGCTCAGGGCTCCCACTGGCCCTGTGTTTTTGTCCTCGGGAAAGTTTTGTGGGGAGGCCCTAGGGATGTGGGGATGCTGGCGTGTGAGGGGTGGCAGTTGCCCCCCTTGGCAGAGGAGGAGGAATTGGCGATGTCGTGGTGACTGTGGAGCTGTTGGGGCACACAGGGGACGTTTCCTTAACAAACAGACTGGTGGGCTGCTGCCGAGGGGGCTCCAGACCTGACCCCAGGCACAGCCTTCACTGGCATGCTCCATCCTTCCTTCAGGAAAGTCAGGACCAAAACTTTTCTCATGGAAAAACTGAATTCTGCGATCTTGTTTTTGCACATGCTGTGCTTAAATATTAACACCAATTGAGCAAATTGCCTTTTAACTGCCTTTATTTGCTTTCATTAACGGTATAATTTAAAAGCTCCCGAATTTGCATGGAACCTGTTGTGCATGTTGGGGAGGGGGAGTGAGGCTGCTCATAAATGAATTAATCGTGAGCAAGCCTCCTTGGGGAGGTCCCACGGTGCCAGGATGGCTCAGCAACGCCCGGGTTCGGGACGCCGCGTACTTTTGGCCGGGGCCGTGGGGAGTGGAGTGTGTTGTCAGTGCTGGCGTCCCGCTCAGAGCTTGGCTCGCCCGGAAGGTATTTATTTATTTTTCAGCAAAACATGATGTAGGCTGAGCAAAACTAATTATGGAGAGCTGAGGCAGCGTCTTCCTGTTGGTGGAACCGGTGCGGGAGGGTAAAGCTGCAGGGGAAAGTTGCCGGTGCCGTGCCCCTGTCGCTGTCCCCGGTGCAGGGCCTGTGGCAGCAGCAGCATCTGCCTGCGCAGCTGTGCCACGAGATGACAGGTTCCAGCGTGGCTCCAGCCAGCAGCTCCCTCTGCACAGATGTCTGTGCGCTTTGGGAGCGAAGGCAGCTCGGACACAGCGGATGCGATGCAGCCCCGCGCAGTGCTGAGGGCTCTGCTCGGGCTGTGCGAGCTCTTCGGGCACCTCCCATTTCCATTTCCTCCCATTTCCATAGTGTTTTCCAGGGGGGTTTGGCAGTCGGGTGGGCAGCAGTGGCCTCAGTCCCTGAGTTGCCGAGGTGCCTCCCTTGCTGCCACCTCCTCGCCCTGGGCTCTCGGGGCTCTCCCCAAAGCCCGGTGCAGTGCCGAGATGTTAATTTGCTGCCTTGACAAGGTGCATAATGTTAATTTCCCAACTTGTAATTGGAAATAATTAGTTCTTTGTCTGCCCCGGGAACTCTTAAGGAGGGGTGTGGGCCTGGGCAAAAGCAGAGGCGCTGGCAGAGACCAGTCCGTGGCTGGGAGAAGCCTCTGGGGAATCCATGTGGAGTGCGGCGTTTCCAGCCTGTCTGAGGGCATCTCTCCTGGCAGAGAAGGGCTGTGCAACAGCCCAGCGTTACAGTTTCATTAATCAAAGACACTTCCACTGCCCCTGTACAGCAACACGGCTGCTGCGCCTGTCCCTCGCTGACAGCTCCCTAATTCATCTTCCCAGGGAAGGGGGAGAGCTGCTGCTCCCCACTCTCACTGCCAGTGCTAAGCCTTGTTCTCCTTCCCAAACTTCTGAAGCCCAGCGGGCATCGGGAATGTTTTGGGAGACTCTCTGGGAGCCAGTGAGTGCAGGGCGGGCAGTGTGCCCAGAGCAAAGGCAAGACCCTCCGCTGGACTCCTGCAGGCTTGGGGTTCTCCTGTCCCCTCACCAAGGGAGGTGTCTCTGCCCATCCCCAAAATACGGGCAGAAAACCTGGCTGTGCCAGACAGTCTCATCCCAGGAGTCCCTCCAGAAGGGCACATGACGATGCACAGATCCAGGCGTTGGCAGGTTGGAATTGGGCATCCTTAATTCTAGCTACAAAAACACAGTATTTTGGAGTTGCTAATAATAAGAAAGTGTTTTCATCAAAGCTTTATTCGTCTATGTGCTGACATCTGGAGAGCCAAGATAGATATTTTCCTTAAGACTGTATTTCCAAGCCATGAGCTCTTCCCTGGCTGTTAATTAATCCTTTGTAGTTTAGCGACTGATGAAATCATGACTCTATGAAATTTTAATCCTTGCGCTGTATAGGCACAACCGACATTATCAGAGGACCCCAGGTGTGTGCTTGAAATTAGTTTGTTGAATCTCTTGCATATTTGATTACCTTATAAAAGTCCTCGGGATCTAGGCTGCTCACGGCAGCGGCGGCGTTTGTCTGTGCCTTGTGCCCATTCCTGGCTGCAATTCCCAGGCAGGTGAGCCGGGGCAGAAACCAGGGATGCGCCAGGGAGGGGTCTTCAGCATCATCAGCATCTCCTTAGGGAAGTGAGGGGTGGGAAGCACGTGTCTCCCCCATGGAACAGAGCAGCCAAGCCGTGGATTGATTCCATCTGGCACCTGGGGGCTGTTCCTGCTCCCTGAAGGGGAGCTCAGTGCAGGGAAGCAGCTCCTGGGCCCATCCCAGCTCATCCCTGCGGCAGCTCTGTGGGTACCACCTTGTTCCTGATGTGTGTCCAGCCTTAGCCCTGTGGTCAGGTCATCAAAGAGAGTGGAAACTAAAAAGTCCCCCTACCCTGAAATTCTCTGCATCATTTAAGTTGCTCTGTGCTCCAGCACCCCAATAGCATATCCACTTTCCCCGGTCTCCCCGCTTTTGGCTTCCTGGGGACTTTTGCCATTTTCTTGGGGCTTCAGGGGCTACAGGCTCCCCCTTCCCTGGGGAGCAGCAGGATGATGCTGCCTGGACTATCCTAGGACTGTTGTCTCCGGAAAGCATCCAGTGCATCATGCTGAATGTGTCACAGAATCCCAGAGTGGTTTGGGTCAGAAGGGACCTTAAAGCTCATCCAGCTCCAACACCCTGCCATGGACAGGGACATCTTCCACTAGCCCAGGCTGCTCAGGGCCAGGTGTCCCAACCGTCCTGAAGGTTGGGAGGAAGAAGTGGCCGAGGCCAGCACTTTGCTAGTGCTCCAACGGCACACGTGCTGCTACAGAAACCAGATGACGAATATATTTTTAAACTTGGAATCTGTGAACCGCTTATTATTTCTGAATTAGGAATCAAAACATCTGCATAATCATGCTGCTGCTGCGGCAGATGTACTCGGCACGAAGGTCACTTTGCTGTTTTGTCGAGATCTGGTATGATTTTAAAGAAGCAGCTCCCCCCGTGCTCTCCTGGCGCCTCTGACACCCGTGTCACGTCGGCTCAGCGCGATGCCCGGCGCAGCCCGGGGCCGAGGCTGCCCGGCACAGCAGCGAGCGCTCCTCTCCCAGTGCTGAGCACGTCACTGTCACCAGATGCCCGAAGAATGGGGATGATGATTTTGGACGGCACATTAGCGCTGGTTATTCCAAGCAGGGCCGCGTGCACCGCCACGCGTTAACCCCTTGGTGCTCAGCACTCCGGCCCCACCGTGACAGCGTGGAATCGTGGAACTGTTTGCGTCGCTCTCCAGTGCCCAGGAGGTGCAGCAGAGATGCAGGGCTGGCCCCAGGCCAGCAGAAGCTGCTGACACCCGCTACCATCGCTCAGTGGACCTTCAGTAAATTGTGCAGTGGCTGAATCCCTTCTGAAAGCCACCGATCCACCCAGCTCTGTGCCCCTGTGGTCCTGCTGCGACAGACAGGAGACACTTCCCACTGTTAGCTGCACCTCTCGGCTGCAGCTGATGCTCATCCCATCTGGTGTGAGCCCATGGACCCTCTTGCTTGGGGGTCTGGGACACGCAAAGGGAATGTTCGCATGGATAAAGCTCTCTCCTGGGGAATTCCATTCAATAACAAATATTGAGCATGGATTTGAGGCCAGGGCCTTGGAATACATTTTTATAAAAAAATAATCTGTATGCTGCCCTTTTTGCTGTGGCCAGTTTGTCTTTTCCCAGCCCGTGGAGCTGGAAGCACCGTTCCAGTGGGATGCTGGGAGCAGCGGATGGGAGATGCTGCCGTACGTGCTCAGCCCAGGCCAGCGGCGAATTGGGAGAGTCCCTGCACTTTGGCAGCATTAATTCACATTTGCTGTGGGCAGGCTCTAGAAGAAGGTTGGAATTGTATGTTTGGTGTTTGTGGCCTGGTTCTATGTCAGGTGAGGCAGGACAGCAGGGTCCTTTCCTTGGCTTTTTTCAGAGGGGAAGTGTTGGCATCGTGCTGTGATGATGTCACTCCGCAGCATCTGGTTTGAGCTCATAAATTAGCTCATGGTAAGTATAAATATTGTACAGGCAGGGAATTTCAGTGTTCTCTATTGATAGCTGTCCCCTCCCCCTGGTTGTTTATTTGGGGTTTTTTATATTAAAACCTTCAGAAATAGTAAAATCTTTATTTCCAGCTCCTGTGAAATTTATTTATTTATTTGTCTATTTTTAGCAGCAGTGGTGGTTTGAGGGCAGGTTTTTTGTTGTTGTTGTTGGTTTTTTTTCTTCTTAATTTATTAAAGCGAAAGGAAGGTCTCAGCTCCCTTCCCCCTTCCCCATGCCCTTAATAGCTCTCCCTGCTATTTTAATCCGCCGGGCTGGGAGCTGAGGGCAGAGCGGTGACTGCGGGAGCCGAGCTCCCAGGACCATGTCCCGCACGCTCCGGTATTGGTCACCGAGTGTTGTAAATAGCCACGTCAGGGGAAAAATCACCCTCTCGGCAGCTCAGGTGCGATGCCAGTGTTGGAAGATGGAGAGTGTGGGGTTTGCTTGGTGCCCGCTGACCTTGGCTTCCTGCTCTGTCCCCACTGCAAACAAGATGTGGCACCACTGCCTTGATCTTGATAAAGCACATCTGGGATGCTTTAATTTCATATCGATTTACCCAGGCAAGGGAGACACCGGTGGAAATGGGGTGGCAGGGAAGGCTTTTGGGGACTGTGTGTGGCTGCCTGGTGCTCAGCGTGTCACGCGTGCCGTGGTGGGGCTGTGCTGGCTGGCGGCCGTCCCTCTGGCAGGGCACTGCTGCTACAGCCCGGTATAAATAAAATCAGAAGGCTCCCATAAAACTCCATTATTGCTGCGGCACAAAGTTAGAACCGCTGGAGGTTTGTGCTCCCTGGCACTCGTGTGCAGCAATGAATATTTTATAGGAAAGGAAATACTTAGTGTCTGAATCTTTTTATAGTGCTGACACTCCCGTGGGCGTGAGCTGCCCCTCATCCTCGCGCCCTTCGCCAGCATTTACGGGGCTGAGCCCCCGCAGCACCCCTGGCCCCACAGCATCCACCAGCCCCACGTCCCCACTGCACCCCCTGCTCGCACGGCTTGGCGTTCCTGGGAGGTGCAGGGCAACAAACCACGGAAATGCAGCAAGATGGATGGGGGAAATCAGTGGGATGGGGATCTCAACCTGATGCGTGGGCAGTGGGAGAAGCAGCAAAACCACTGTGGACGTCCTAAGGACGCCTTTCTGTTGGTGCAGGACTCCAAGCACTGCACTTGTGCATGTTTTTGCCTGCCTTTGGACTTGACTGGACTCTGCTGTTTTGCTTGTGCCATGCAGCCTCCCGGTTCCCCCGCCTGTTTTGGTGTCCAAAATACGGATGGGGCAGGGTGTGGGCAGGGATGTGCAAGCCTGCTCAGCTGTGGCTCTCCTGTGCCAGGCTGCGTTCCAGCCACACGCTGCTCCTGGCTTTGTCTCAGGGCTCGCTGCTCCAACAGGTACCGAGCAGAGCTCAGCTGCGCCGGTACCTTTCCTCGGCAGCGAGGGGTCCTTGCCTCCCCTCGGTAGCCGGCCACCCTGCCAAGCTGTGCCCTGGCCCGGAGATGACAAAGTGCCCTTTAGTTAATTGCAGAACGGATTGCCTGGAGTTAAAAGTTCTGATTTATATGACTATGGCTCTAACTGCTCAATAACATGGGCCCGTAATCTACTTTCATTTCAAACAGAAGGGTGATTTATGGGGCAGCATGCCGCTTTAGCTCAGAAATGAGGTGTTCAACATATGCTCTGTTGACATAAATTTGGAATTTATCGCTCCTGTCAAAACTGCCTGTTGGACAAAGGTGCGCATTAAGGCAATAAATGGCTTGGAATAGTTTTCTGTCAAATTTCCTAACCATTGTATTCACTCTGTTTGAGGGGAAAAATACACACTTAAAAGTAATCAAACGGCCAAGAGCCATGCGTCTCGTTCAGCATGGAGCGAGGGGAGGGGGTCTCCTCCTGCTTCCCAAAAGGGGTGGTGGGGAGGGGCTGGGATACGAGAGTTCCTCAAGTAAAGACAGCAGAAGGCTGTTTTAGACAGGATTTTAAGCAGGCAGAGCAGAGATTTGCTTGTGGTGGCAGTGGGACACTAGCAGTGGTCTTTAGGTACCAGGGCTGCACCCAAACCCACACCCCAAGATGCTCCACCAGACTTGCGCACCCCGAGATGCTCTGCCAAGCCCCTGCATCCCCCAGGAGTGGTCAGTGGTGTTTGCCACCGACCCCGGCCTTTTCACACAAAGCACCCTGTGGGGAAAACTCATAATTTTTACACCGCGCAGTCTCGCTGGAGTCGCCATCCCTTTGAAGTGCTTTTTGTGGGGCATTTACAGGCCTTTTTAATTACCGGCAGCTTGCGAGGGGCCAGCCTCTCGCCCAGCTTTTGTTTGCCGGTGCTGGGCGGGGAGGGGGTATCGCTGGGTTTGCATTCCGCCTGCAGAGCCTTTGCCAAAGCCTTGTGCTGGGCTTGCTCGGGAGGCTCGGCTCCAGCCCTGGGACTGTGCCGTGGGCATCCTTGTTGCCCTCGGCCACCCTGCATGCAGGAGCATCCTCCAGCGATACCTCACGACCTGGAGGCTTTGACTGACTTCGTTTCCGTGCACTTCAAGCGGGTCATTGAGTGGGAATTAGAGGAAAACCCTCTTTTTACAAAAAAGGCACTTTTCCCGCTGGCTCTCCATCCCATGGGCACCTTCTCGGCTGATGTGCTTGTAGGGAGCTTGCAGGAGAAAGGAGCACGATTTCAGCCTCAGATCGGAATAATAAAGCATGGTTTATCTTTTGGCACAGAGTTTGGGCAGCACTGGGATGTATTTTAACGCCATTCACTCCCCCACCCCTTCTTTCTGGAGGCACAACTTCAGAAGCACATATTGATCTTTCCCCTCAGATCTTAACAGCCCGAGCAGCCGTAATACCTTGCTTACATCTGCCAGGTTTTTGTGCAGTTTTGCAACATCTCCTTAATCCGGCAAGCAGAAATAGAACATTTCAATCATATTTCGCTACCGGGAAATGGAGCAGATAAAGCGCTTTAAGACCTTGTTGAAAGGGACCGTGCAAGATGGCGAGTGATAAGAGCGTCCTAGAAGCAGGCGCCGAGCGGAAAACTTTTGTTGCCGCTGAAATTTGTTGATAGAGATATTGTAACTAAATTACACTGGGGTGCTACACTGGGGTGATAGAGATATTGCAATTAAATTACAGTGGGCTGCTCAGCACCCCAGTGCCCCATTGGAACAATGCGGAGAGGATGTGACTTGGGGACATCGTAGTGCCCTGGGCAGGGCAGGTGTGTATTTTGAGGTTGCCCTGGCACCTGCAGCCCTGGGGGCTCCTCATTCCCTTGATTCTGCACTGGGAGGGTGGGAGAAGAGGTTGTGCTTGCCATAGGTTTGGGAGATGCAGGGGAAGGAAACTTGTCCTTCTGTTTCCCTGTTTCTTGAGACTCACGTTAAAAAACCCCAAACTTCCATGTTTTACTTGAACTAATTAACCAATTAGACTGTAATTCAGGGAAAAGGCATTCTGGCCTGAGAATGTGGACCCAGAGCTTGCCGGGCTCTTCCAAACAAAGTGGTTTGAACCCGGCGTTAAGTGCAGGAGCGAGCGCAGCCTGAGCCAGGGAGTGTGACAGGCATGTCCCGAATTAAAAATGCAAAATGAGAAGGTTGTCACTTATTGAGCTGCTCGTTGGCACCGGAGCCCTGTCAGGAGGCTGGTGTTTTATTTATTTTTGCAAGGCGGATAAATCCTTTGGATTGTAAACCTTCTTGGCCTGAATTCGTGCATGACTCCTAATCCTCCGCTATGACACAGTGAATTCAGGACAAGCCTGATTAATAATTACATTATACAGCAAAGTTGAGAGTTGAAACCAACTCCTTCTCCTTTCCTCTCCCTTCTGCTCTGCAGCATTCACTGACTGCTGAACATCACGGGGTCTTCTCCTGCTCCAACTCTTCCCGTGCTGCTGTTCAGTATCCCTCAAGGTGGGATGCGGGGCTGGCAGCCAGGGAATAAGCCCCTGACCCCGTGGGGCAGGGGTGGTTTGGGGCTCCTGGCTGTGCAGCAGGGAGGGGTGATCCTGCCTGGAGTCAGAGCATCAGCAGCTTTGCACCAATAAAACTTACACCTCAGGGGAGGTAAAGCAGACGGTCGCAGGCACATGGTCCTCGCAAGCCTGCACAGCTGGGGCTGAGCCCCCCATGAGAGGGTCCATATCCAGCCCTGGACAGGACCATTCCTGTTTTGTCTTTGGCAACAAGGCAATAGAAATACTCTCGTCCTGCTGTGGAGCAGTGATAAATGGTGGCTGCAATCAGAGGTCAGCACGCAGCAATGGGCTGTGTTACTCCTCAACACACACAAATACTTCTCTGTTTACAGCATCTGATGTTGAAACTTTGCACGTGCTGCTATCCCAAGTCCTCCCCAGCCACAGGTCTGAGTGGTTCGCGGTGACCAAGGGCTGGCAGGCAGCAGCCCATGCATTTGGGGCTCAGGGGCATTGATCTGCATGGCAGTGAAGCCCAGAGCCAGGTGGCTTTGCAAAGAGTCTGTTTGTCACCAGTGGAGGTGGCAAAATAAAGTACAAAGCCCCCATTCCACGTGTTGCAGGCACTGCGTCCCTCCGTGCACCCTTAGCAGCAGAGGCTGTCATGGGGACCGAGCCTCAGGGTGCTCCTCTGTGGGGCAGTGGGGGCTGAGCGATGGCTGGTCCCAAAGGGGAGGGGAGGTGGGTCTGGAGAAGCTGTCAGGGGCAGCAGCAATGTCTTGGAAGCGAGATGGGGTTGGATTGGGTCCTTTGGTGGTTGTAGACTTGGACAGTGCTCCTTCACACTGCCTGTTAAAGGTCATTCCGCTTGCGCCAGAGCTTGGTTACCCAAAGATGGAGCATCAGTGTCTTCACAGCACAGAGTGGGCGATAATGCAAAGCGTGGCCGCTGTGGATGAGCCTGGCACCCATTGCTGCCACTGGTGCCTGTGGCCGGTGCCCTGGGCGCAGAGGCCCCTCCTTGTCGCCAGGATGTGGGGGATGCTCAGCCCCCGGGGCGCTGCAGGGTGGGCGACGCGGTCGGAGGTTGTGCAATGCTGCCCGGGCGTAGCTCGGTGTGTACCTGGGGCTGCCAGGAAACAGTGAGTGGCATGTTTCCTGTTTGCGAGCTGGTGGTTGTGTTTGCTGCTTGTGATTTGTGTCATGCTGAATTTGGATGGAAATTGGGATTTGGTTAGAAATGCACACAAACAACCTCTTAAAGTGGTCGGGTTTTTTTGGAGAACAGCGCCTTTTTCAAAAGCACTCAGAACATGGGGAAGGACTTTGCCAGCACAGACTTTGCCTTAACTCCAGATTTCAGATTTATCGAGTTTATTAAAAGACTCCAACAATAGCAATGATGACAAACACTGCCAGGGAGAAGGTTGTCTACTCAGTCCTGGGGAGTCATATGGGACCCCCCATCCGACTGCCCTCCCTGCAGTGCTTCTCGAGCCAGCACCGACTTTGGGCAATGTATGGGCTGCAGGAAGCACCAGGTGGTTTCTCGGCGTTGTTTTGGGTCACTTCCCCCGTCTCAGGACTAACTCTTCTTTGTTCTCCCCTAGGAAGCTGCACAGTGGGATGAAGACATACGGATGCGAGCTGTGTGGGAAGCGGTTCCTGGACAGCTTGCGGCTGCGAATGCACTTACTGGCTCACTCAGGTGTGTTGGGAGGGGGTGCTGGGCTGGGGGCGGGGGGCTGCTCTCTGTGTCCACCCAGGGATGCTGTGGCCATGCAGCTCACACGTCTCCTCTTCAGCAGACACGTGCAGAGCCGGCTGCACCCTTCCCCGGGCAGCACGTTGCAAACTTGTTCTCCAGTGCCCAGTAATTTGATTTATTTAAATTTTCTTTTTTGGAGTTTGTTTTCAATTCCTTAATTGTGGAAATATTTTCCAGACTAAGCAGCTCAGAATAACAAACTCTACATGCCACGCAGCTGCTCATGGTCAGCTCTGCTCGTAGCATGAGTATTGTTTCCACCTCGGGCCCCCGCCGCAGGTTCGTTAGCAAAACTGCAGAATTAGGCGTTCTCTGCCTAATGAATCTGAGTAGCAGGTTCACAGGCTGCAGGGCCTTTAATTAAATAGATAGGGGAGGGCTGGAGCACTGCACTGGAGGGAAGAATTGTGCTCTGCAAGTCCATGTCAGCTGATGTTTCCCTTGGGGGTGCAGTGCTGGCACAGCTGGCAGTCTGATGTGGAGAACTGGAGACAGCCAGGGGACCCCTGGACTCAGACGCAGTCAGGAGTCCTTGTCCTCCTGCTTTGAGGACAGATCTCGGGGGGGTGGCAGGTACTGTAGCCACAGATCTGCTTACACGTAGCTTGGCAGGGAAGCTGTATTATATTTTAAATGCTTTTATGCACTTTTATCTTTTTTTTTTACCCAGTTTCACTTTTTTTCCCCAATGGCTCTTGTTCCTGGGGTAGGGGGGATGATGCTCCTGGCCAGGTGCTCCTTTCTGGTTTTTGGGTCAATAGACTCAGCCCTGACCCCATCCTCATCCCACCACTCTTTGGGGCAGGCACCAGCTCCTCAGGGTGCATGCGGAGCAGCAGGTTGCTGGGGGAGGTCCCTGGGATGCTGGTCCCCCCCACACTGGGGTTAAGGATGCTGGTCCCCCCCGGCACTGGCGCACACGGCTCGTGTTTGTTATGGTCATGCTGGCTCACAGCCCGTCCCTGGCAGGCAGCCAGCTTTGTGGGTACAGTATGTACAGTGAACGCCAAGCCAAGCTTGTCATTGCACAGGATTAATTTTTTTTTTTTTTTTTTAAATCCGGTGAGGACGGGCGGGGGGGTGGGGAGATCTCTGCCTCGCGCTCGCAAACAGCCGCCGTGAATTCCAGCGCTGTTATTTATTAAAGCAGGAGACCTTTGCACCTCTTCCCTCGCCTCCCCCCACCGCCGGCCCTGGACGCAGCGAGGTTGTGCTGGAGCAGTGGTGTGGGGCTTGTTTTCAGCTCTGGAGGCAGCTTTGCCTCCACACCGATGGACCGTGTGTTTAACTGGGAGTTTGCGGTGGGATGGCTTGTGCCCCCTGGCATCCTTCTCCAGCCCTGGTGCCAAAGGGTTTAAGGGGGTTGATATCTGCAGCTGCACCATTGGAGTGTTGGTGGTTTATTGTAAAGGTTCCTAATTGAGGACCTGGTTGGGGACCAGCGCTGGGGGGCTGTGGTGCTGTGGCAGGGTGGGCTAGGTGCTCAGCGCTGTTGTGCCGCAGCCTTGCAGGTGCAGGGTAAATACTTGGCCCCGTCTTGACTCTCAGTATAAAGCATAAATGTAAAGCCTTTATGCCACACTAAGTCTTTCCCTACCTGCTGCCCACACTGCTGGCAGGAGAGCTCTCAGAGGCCTCTGAGGATGATGCGGAGAGTTGCCCCTCTCCCAGAAAAGCAAATTGTCAGGGAAGGTGAGGTGGGAGACCCAGCTTGTCGGTGCTGTGGTTGACAGCACCATTGGTTTGACCAGGGAGGCTGATCCCAGCGCTGCCTCTCTCTCAGTTGCATCCTCTCCGGAGCTGATGCTCGGTGGGTGTTCATTCACAGCCCGGGATGCTTGTTACTCAGCACCTGCTGCGAGCTGGGTTTGTGCCCCAGGACAGGGAGGAAAGGAGGTTTCTGCCTGTCCCCCCTTGCTTTGCGTCTCCATCCAGCAGAAATGTCTGCTGTGGAGATGGCTGTGCAGCCCTTCTCCACTCCGGACTGGGAACGGTGGGAATAGCCAACAGGGTGTAGGGATGCTCGTGGGCAGCAAGGGCAACATGCAGGCAGCAGCCCTGCAGACCCCTGCCCTGATGCCTCGCACCCTCCCTCCCTACACAAATATGCTCCTTCATCATCAAGACAGGCAGAAAAAAGCCCCAAGGTCCCGTTGGGTGATGGACGAGCTGTCCAGGGAGCAGGGGATGCTGCGGGAGTGGTCCAACGTGCTGGTGGGGATGGCACCTCGGGAGGGAAGGGCAGAACCCACCCTCGCCTCTCCCTGCCCAGTGGCAGGAGGGGCTCATCCCAGGCCATCCATTCCGCCGAGCGCTGCCCTGCGCGGGCAGGATGTGCGGGCCGGGGGTGCAGTGACCGCGGCTGCGGTCCCCTTGCCCCGGCCGGTACCCGCAGCGGCTCCCTGGGGAGGCCTCCGCCCCCCCGCCCCGGCTGGCCGGCGTCCCGTGCTCGGTCCCGGGTGATGTCAGCGGCCTGCCGGCAGGTCTGGATGTTCTGCCAGCGTTCCCGCGTTTATGATCATCCGCAGATGTGCATCCAAGAACACACTGTACCCACAGCAGAAATTAATGCAGGCTTGACTGCCGGCCAAGCCGCGCACACGGGGGAGAGGAAGAAAGAAAACAAAAACTGTTTAATGCTGTTTATAAATTATACACTGGCTGATGAAAAATACATTTCTCTTAGCTCCCCCCCCCTCCCCTCCCCATCCTCTCTGCCTCGAGAGCCTAAGCTGAGACCAGAAGAATATGGTTTGCTTTTTAGCTCCTGTTTTGGCTGGGTTCCTGGACCTGGCCGCTGGGTTGAAGCCGGCTTCTTGCTTCTCCCCGCCCTCACCTGATGAAATATGTTTATTTTTCACCCACGGTCTATCACTGCTCCCTTGGTTTGGCCATCCCTTGTTATTGACATTATTGACATTATTGATATTATTGATATTATTGAAGGCAGGGTGCAGAGTGGGACGCCAGGACCCCTCGCACATGCCCAAGGCGTCCGATGTCCATCCATCTGTCTTGTTCCCTCACAGTGTCTGTGGCCATTGCTGCCCACCTGCTTTCTGCTGGAGGGGGGAAACTTCCAAAACTTCCCCCAAGGTCATGGTGCTGGAGACCCACCTCGCTTGGGCTGGGGGGTAAATGGGGCAGGAGTCCCCCCATCCCTGCCCACCCCTCCCCACACGCTCGCCAGCCATTTACGCAGCTTTTGTGTTGTTTCTTTTTAATACCGCTAATGTTTATCATTTGCCCAACAGGCTTGACAGATTTTGTTTCCTGTCGAGCGGCGGCGGTGGCGAAGCCCCCCCGGTTGCCAAGGAGCCGCCTCCCCGCACCGTCACGGGCTGATTTGGTATTCCGCGCGGCGCCCCGCCGCATTTCTGTATGCAAGACAAAGTGTTTTGATGGAGGACGATTGCAGGAGTGTCTGGAGGCTGTTTGGAGTTTTATGGGCTGTGCAGTACGCGCCGTGCTCGCTCGCCGCGCGGGGCTGCCAGGGATGGGGTCTGTCATTTTTTCGCTATGGAGAGGATGCTGCTGGAGAGAGTGGCACTGGCAGGGCAGCAGGAAAGGGGGTTGTGTAAAAACCTGCTGGTTGGGGCTCCCAAGTTAAAAATCTGCATTTTAATTATTATTTTTTAAATTACAATGCCGCCTGCACCGCCAGCCCCTGTGTGGTGCAGGAGTTGGTGGCACTGCCTGGCCAACATTGGGTGACGGCGTTGCTGGTGACCACCACGTCACCCACCCCACGCCCCTGCTCCATCATTCCAGGTGCTCACCAGGGCATCCCGTGGGATGCTGCCGCAGCATCCTTCTCAGACAAGTCCCCGGTGCTCCAACTCATGATCCCTCCTCACTCTGTAATGCTCACACCTCACTTGTTCTGATAGTAATTATTATTATTGCCTTTCCATGGCACTTTGGGAAGCAGGAGCTGGAGCTGACTCTCCAGGCCTGCTCTGCAGCTCCATCTTTTTTTGGCCCTTCTTGAGTTTCTCCACTGTATTTTTTTAGCCCAGAGATTTTCACGACTTGTCTCTTCCACTTGGATGAAACAGGGGAGAAGGGAAATAATAATAATAATAATAATAATAATAATAATAGCAATAATAAAAATCCAAAAGTGGCTTGATGTGGGCAAAAGAAGAAAACAAGAGAATGGGGTAGAGAACAGGCTAAATTTAAAATTGTAATTGGCTGACTTCCACAGGCTTGCGGGTGTTTTAATGACTCATAATAACTTCATTTAAAACCAGCTGAGCAGAAAATAGATTGGAGAGGAGCCTCAGGCCATTATGGATTTGTTTTTTTTTTTTTGACAAGCTCTGTTTTCGGCAGCCAGAAAGGCACTCGCAGAGGGCTCGGCTGCTGCGCTCCCCGAGTTGGTGGTCTGCCCGGCAGAGATTGTATAGAAACCAGGCTGGCTCTTCTCTTTTTTTCCCTTTTTTTTTTTTTTTCACTGATTAAAAATAGATGCCTTGAGGTATTATTTTAGCATCACTGTGGTTTGGTGCTTTTTTTCTTTGCACTTCTGATGTGGTAAACGGAACATAAATAAAATTGTTTTTGAAATTACTGAATTAATTAGGTAGTAAAGCAACGACAGTGCATAAATTTACTTGCCAATTTTTTTTAAATCCATATTTCCCCCCCACATCTCCATCTTCTCACCAATTACAGCCTGTTAATAATGTATAATCCCAAATTTTTATTAATCCCTTCTGCTGAGGGAGGGGATGTCACATTGTACTGGCAGGGCCATTGTGCCGAAACAGCAGTGGGGAAGGTCGGATCCTCCCCCACCACTCTCCTCACCAATTTCCCATCTTCCTCCTCTCTTAGCCATCCTCCTCCTCCTCCTCCAGAGGATGCTGGCAGCCCCTGTTTTTCTTTATTCCTTCTCTTTTCCTGAGCTAGAGTTCAGAGTGCCTCTTCCGCAGCCCCTCGGCCTCCAGCCCCACGGAAATTTCTCCTCCCCAATAAAGTAATTAAGAGATGGGCATTGGGAGGGACTGTTGGGATAATGGTGGCTGAAAAAAGATGAGCTCTATCGTCCAACCCATTGAGCTAAACCTGCCTGGTTGGGAGGGAGCTGCATCCCCTGCCTGTGTCCTGATCCATCGGGCATCCCACGCCCGAGAGCTGCCTTGCACCTCAGCAGCATGTTCCCTCACCTTTCTTGGAGGGGAAATTAAATAACAAAGTCATGGAACCATTAAGGTTGGAAAAGAGCTCCAAGATCATGAAGTCCAACCTGTGTTCTGCCCCTCCTTGTGGCTTTGCTGGGGGCACTGCAGAGCTGGGTGGCTCCAGCCTTGCTTGGGGGGCACATGGGGCAGCGATGACTGTGCAGATCGCACAGGATGGAACAGCGGCTCCTCGCCGTTCACACCAGGGGCCTTTATTAGGCAGGGGCTATAAATTTGCTTGCGCGGATATAAATGTACGGCAGGGGGGTTGGTGCCAACAGCAAGGCTTGCGCCGAAACACGGCCGATACTTGGCAGCACGCGGAGTCCCGTCCCATCCCATCGAGAAGATCATCCAGAGATATCTATATATTGTAGGCGATACGAGGCGCTGGCTAAATATACCCTGCGCAAACCTGCGCGTGCGTTCGGAGAGGCTGATCATTTCTGTTTAAAGCAGGGAGAAAGGCAAGGGGGGAGAAGAGAGCCCTGCCATGAGCTCCGCTTTCCAACGTGTCCTGCTCCCTTTCATAACAAACAGCAAGCCGTGGTGGTTTTTTCTGAGCCCTGTTATAATAAGCTCAGATGTTGGATGACATTTTTCCCGGTGACTCACATAGTAAAATTAACCTTGAACTATTTACATATTCAATCGCCGCCCTCCTCCTCCTCCTCCCCCTCCCCGCCGGCGTGTGTACATTACAGGAATTCTGGCTCCGTATCAGTTTTTGTTTTGCTGATGAGAAAAGAAAAAAAAAAAAGGCAAAAAAAAAAAACTCTCCCCGCCTGGAGTACACATCTACTTGAGGGAAAGAACACGCAGTCCTGGCCTTTGGAAATTGGCAGGCGGCGTGCTGTTCCCGCGCTGATAAGAGGTACTGTAAATAAAACTGTACGGCAGCGCCTGCTGTAAATGCCCCGCGTCTGTACTCATTGTTCTGACAGCTCCGGCTTTTTTTGGGTCCGCTGTTTTGGTACACACTGTGCTTCCTTATGTAAGCCAGTGCACCCGGCTCCTCCCTGTGTTCGCCCTGTTTATTTTCGCCTCGCCAGGAATTTTTCCTCCCCCCCCACCCGCCCCCCAGCCAGATGCTGGCTGCCTTTGCCTCGCCTGGCTGTGCCTCTGTGCATCCCTGCGGCCCCTCTGGCCACAGCTTGTGGAGGGCACTGGCACGGCTCTCCTCCCCACTCATCCCACGTGGAAGTCGGGGAAGAAAAAGCGAACGCCGTGTTCAGCAGGATGTGTCTCAGGCTGCGGATGCAGCAAGCCCCCCAAGCACAGGACCCCCGGCGTTGCTGGTGCACAGCCGCAGGGAGGGGCACACGCCAGCAGCCGCCCTGCCCGGGGAGGACCTGTTGCTGCCACGGTTGTTGCATCCTCACGGATCGTGGCTTGCCATATCCTCACGGGTCACACTTCGCTGTGGTGGGGCCGGCAGAGCTTTGAGTGGCGATGGAGAGCCATTGCCTTGGCAACTGCCGCCTGCACATTGCCCGCACGGCGTGCGAGCGGAGGGTAGCCCGCGCTGCTGCCCTATCGATCCGGCCCCTCGCCGCCCCGGCAGCTTCTCCCCATCCCAGCGCCTTCACGGGCACCCTCCTGTCCCTGCCTGAGGAGGGGACCTCCAGCAGAACCCACATCCCAGTGATGCCCCACATTCCTGATGGCATTCCGGGCACTGTTCCCCTGTGTGGTGGCAGGTGCAGGGGACCCACCCCGGAGCACCCCAAAGTTTGGGTGTGTTTGCCCCTCCGGGGCAGCTGACAGCCCAGGTGCACTCAGGTTGTTTTGAATGCAAACTTGACATCGTGGCGAGGGCGGCGGGGAACAACATATGCACAGTAAACAGGCAGACTGTCATATTGATTAACAGATGAGACCTCTATTATCGATCAGCTCTTGGCGAGAAAATTTATCACTTTTAATTTCGCCGCTGCCAAATATTTCTGCCTGTGAGCCAGCCGTTACTGAGACAATTTAAAGGCAAAGGAATTCTCTTTTCAATGCGTCTCATGATACCTCTCCCTATTGCCTTCTCTACTCATCTTTCCCCAAATCCCACCCTGACAATGGGACAGAGGGCTTGGTGGGGTGGGAAGGAGGGGGGAGAGGTAGCGTGGATCCCCGAAAATGGGCAGCACAGCATTCTGTGGGACAGTGCCCCTGCCTTGAATGCTGCTCTGTCACATTCAGCTTCTCATAACAGATGAATCAAACCTTGAAATCTAAGAAATGGGGCCGTGGCTTTGTCCCGCAGCAATGCTGTTGGATGTGGTGTGTCATTAATCTGGTTTCATCTAGAAGTTGCTTATCTGCTGCTGGGCATCCTGGGTTTTTCCTCACCCAAACCAGCAGCACATGTCGATAGTAATTTTCTAAGATTTGCCCCAGTTCCACATCTCTTCCAATAGTCAAAGATGCCTCTGAGCTTCTCACTCGGTTGCCCCATTCTAGCCACATCCCTGATCAGGTGCATCTTTGGGTACTGGCAGCAACAGCCACGATGGAAAGGGACAGGAAACTTACTACAATTGCATCAGTTGCAGTGCTAATGAAATGCATTGATATTTAATGATTTTTTTTTTTTAAATAATCTTTTCCTGGCAAGCAGCTCTATATTTTGCTGTGATGTGCAAGGAACAGGAGCACAGGGCTGAACGAGGCACTGCTTTTGCCGGCTGCACAGGGGACATTAAACGTAAACTCCTCCATGGCACTGGTCCTGCAGTGTTAATGGCAGCAGCAGTGCCCATGTGCACGTTCAGGTGTGTGTCCCTCTGTCCCTCGAATAACCCTCCTCTCCCTTTTCTCTCCCCAGCGGGTGCCAAAGCCCTGGTCTGCGATCAGTGTGGTGCCCAGTTCTCGAAGGAAGATGCCCTGGAGACGCACCGGCAGACGCACACCGGTACGTGGCCCTCCCCATCCACCCTTCACTTAGGCACAGAATTTAACATCTGGACTGCCTTTGTCACCCTTTGCCCAGCAGAGAGCTGGACCCTCAGCAGTTCCTGCCTCTGCCCTGCCCAGGCAGCCCCAGTTCCTCTTACACTAAATGCGTAGGTTTAGGCGGTGCAGTGCCATTACTCTGTTGCTCAGCATTAACATGGGAAACAATGGCAGAATAAACATTAGGTCGTTTGTCCCTTCTGCAAGCAAAGCTCGTCCCTGTCCAAACACCTCCCTGAAGTTGGCTTCTGACATGTTTCTGCTCTGGCACTTCCCAGTCTTTCGGCAGTGCAGCCATCAGGAGCACAAGGATCTCTTTATGCCTCTTGCAAAGGCTGCCGTGCCTGGGAAAAGTTTGCTTGGGGGAATTCAGTCCCAGGTGGAGTCCTTCACCCTCCAAATCTAGGCTGGAGCAGAGCAGAGCGCCTGCTCCTCCTGTGCTATATCGGGAGCGGTTTGACTGAGCACAGGTTCGTCTTTCAGTGCTGAAAGCCCTGATAAATGCCACTGGCAGTGAGTTTGTGCTCAGGGCTGGCACAGAGAACCTGGCCAGCTTCACACCAGGGGTGCGAGGATCCATGCAAAATGCTGTGTCACCGGGTGGGAATGGCTCCGGCCGTCACTCTGTCATTGAGCTGTGCTGGCCAAGCACCAGTCCATAAATCCTAAAGTACTTGCCCTCCCTGTCCAGAGCCATACCACTGGAGGCTGAGCTTTGCTATTTTGAGTCTGTTTGGAAAACCTGTGTGCTGTAGACTGAGGCGAAGGGTTGTGAAGGGGCAGCCAGCACAGTGAGGGAGGGGCTGCACAGGGCTGAGCGACCCCAGCCCAGGCAGGGGATTCAAGGTGGCCAAGCAAACAGCAGCTTGTTCCCCCTTCCCTTCTCCTTCCCAGACCCATTGAGCATCCTGGGGTTACCAGTGGGAGCCCAGCTGTGGAGCTCGATGGTGCCTGCACCCAAAACCATCCCACAGATGCAGAGCAGTTTGTCTCACAGCCCTCACACTCCTGTAGGGGCTAAACCCGCTTTGGCTGATGAATCCTTGGGGCCAAAGCTCAAAGGGTAATGGGCAATCAGAGCAAGGAGACACAGTGATCCAAGGGGAGCTTGTCATTACCCCCTCTGGCTGTAAACATGGCAGAGAGGGGCTGGGTGGCCAGGACGGCCAAAATGAATTGCTTCCTCTCCTCTGCTGGCATGGAAAGCATCCCTCCCCTGACTTGCTATAATTAACCCCCTTCCCAAATAACAGCATCTCCCAGAACGGGTTTGTTTTGGGCGTCCTCCCTTCGCCCTTAGCTGTAGGTTGGCTGGCAAAAGACCTTCCAACTTTCCAGGTAAAAGAAATGCATAATGCTTTTTGGTGGAGAGGCAGGTAGAGTCCTTCAGGGATGGCATCAAAAACTGAGCAGGGTGTCTGGTACAGGCTGTCCAAACCCACACACATTACTCAAAAACTGTTCAGGGGAGATGTGGGACCTCTCCAGAGACAGTCACTGCTTCCCCACATGACTTACAGCTATGGAGCTTTATTCAGCCGATAAAGGGTTCTCGGGGTTTCCTTTCAGCATATGGGGCTATTTCTCAGGTGCACTGTCAGAACCCAGGACCTCCTTTATGTTATTTCTTTTCCCACTGTCCTCCCTGCTGCTTCAGATGACAGTAACACAGAGCCAGGCTTTTTGTACATGTGCTGCATCAAGCACTGCTCGTCTTTACAGCAGGAAACTAACACTCTACTTCCTGAGGCAAGGAAAAAAACAGGAATAAATACAAAAAAATAGTTTCTGCTTGTAAGCATGGCACTAGCAGTGCTGTGTGCAGCCCCATCGACACGGGGCTGAGACGCCCTCTCCGGGTGTGCGCTGTCCTTGGCCCCCGTCCCGCCGCAATAGGAAAAGCAGCAACTGTTTTGGCTCATCTTCCAGCAGCACAAGCTTGGTGCTGGAGGGGAGAGCATGGAAAATTCCTTACCCTTCTCCTCAAATGTAGAGGAAAAAACAGAATGCATTGAGATGGCAGCCTGAGTACCCCCAGGCAACACCGCTGGGAGTCGGGATGTGCACATGGGCGGTGTTCGTGCTAACGGGTTTTGGGCTCGTGCCGATGTTTATAAATATCAGAGGTGACTCGTCTCGAGTTTCCTCCCGTGTGCCAAGGCAGTTAGCGCACGGCAGCCGGTGTCAGTCAGCGGGACAGCACGGATTTACTCCTGACCCAATTTCGCATGGGCATGATCGACACCTAATATAGAGCGTGTTTGCTTGGGCGAGTAGTTGGCTCTTTGATTTGTGGGGTTGGCGTGCCCCCGGCCGCGCTGCCAAGGATGCGCAGGACCTTTCACTCTCCCTTGCCCACATCCCCTGGGAGCATTCCCTTCCCACATCCCATAGTTGCATCCCTCATATCCCTCGCATCTCCTGCCCTGAGACACCAGTAGCAGAAAAGAGTTAATAAAACCAACATGTAACTGAAAATTGAAAAGCTCTATATCTTCCCCCCTTTCTTCCCCCCCGTTTTTTTTCTTTTGCTGGGATGTTGGTAGCGTTTTGATTTAATAGTTGGCCAAACACAAGGGTCTATTTTATTCAGAGTTTACAGGCCTCAGGGCTGTTATTCCTCCAAATTTAATAGCATTGAAATTGCAGGGTTGGCGATAATTTGCCTATCACTTTCTGCTCTCCCATTGATGTTTATTGTCAGCGGGATGGAATCTCAATCCGATTCACTTAGATAACATGTCTGTTAAACATTTAGATAATTGTGCCATCATTAACTTGTCACATTATTTTAGAGATTCAAAACAGTTGTGCAGTATAAGCGGAGGTACAAAGGGAGAAAAATCTGGCGTGTGAGAGCAGGAACCCATGAGCGGAGGTGGCAGGTTGCCCCCACGCTGGGTCCCGTGGCAAGTGTTGCTCGACGACCGCACAGGGGTTTTAAAAATTTTTAAATTATTTTTGTGTTATATGCTAGAGCTCTTGGTGTTTTTCCATGGAAGAGCATCCCAGCAACCCTGTTACTGGCTTGGGTTTGCCAAGGGATGCGTGGGAGCCTGGAGGAGGTGGAGGGGGCATTGCGCCGGAGCTGCTCTGTCACACGGGCACACGCTGCCCCTATTCTTGGCACATGTACATTGAGTCAAATTTATTACATATTTGTCGTATCTCCTCGTGTTTGCTTCGCATTCTCTGCCCCAGAGTGGTTCCAGCCCAAAACCTGGCAGCAGTGCTGCAGATGAACGGCACACTGCTTCTTCCAGTGTGGAAATGACAGATTTTGAGCGAGTGGAACATAACACGTGAGTTTGGTGATGTGAGCCATAAATCACATTGAAACACAAATTCTGTTTGCCTCGCACTCAGGGTGGCACTGCGATTAATGGCCAGGCCAGCGCTCTGCTGGGACGCTGGCATGACTCTGGCGGTGGCTGGGGCTTGTCTCAGTGGTGCCACTGGCCACCAACAGCCATCTGCAGTGTCCCTGCTCCAGCAGCAGATTTGGGAGATGCTGTTTGTGGCTTGTCCTGCTGCATCCTCTTTGACGGCGTGATCAGAGCGATGCCTGGCACAAGCAGCCGGCACGAGCAGCTGGCACATTTCCTTACCAAAACCAACCTGGCGCCTTCTTGGGCTGCCTGTGACTTTCTATTACTGTTTCACGGGACTCAGGAGGGTTTTCTGAGAGCAGCCCAATGAGGCTTTGGGGGGAAATACCTCCGGATCGTGCTTTTCTCCATAGCTAGAGATAATGCACTGTAGTATTAAGTACGCTTAGAGGTAATTATCCCTCCTGTGCTTGCCTCAGCTCCACGGTCCCGGCGGGGGGAGGGAGCACCGGCGATGCTGTACTGTGATGGACAGTCGATGCTTTGCAGATTTTCTGTGGGTGCGAGAGCGGATTTTGGATGCTCAGGTGCCGGCCTCAGCTCACAGAGGGTCTGGGGGCAGCGGGTCCTGGGGGCGCAGCACAGAGCCCCTTTGTCTGACAGTAATGTCCTGTGACAGCGCTTGAAATCTGAGTCCTGGCGCACATTCCTGCAGCCGGGAATCTCCCTGCCTCCCAAACCACGGCTGCTTCTGCCACCTTGACAGCAAATGGTAGTAAGAATTCCCTGTGCTCCTAGGTGCACACATGGGAAAGTGTGATGAGGCCAGGCGTCGTGCACGCTGGTGGATTCACCAAAACAAGTGAGGATATGGGAATGTGGCAGAGCCATGCAGCCGTGATGGCATCGGGGCCAATGGTCTGCCTTTAATTTTCCTGTGCAAATACTATTTAAAGCGCGATGAGAAAAGCCCTCTCGCTAAGCTACGGAGAAATCTTTCTTGTCCTTTAATTCTAGATGAAGGGGATTAGTGTGAACATATTTAACCTCTGACCCGTGGACAAAAGCATTATCAAATTTAGTTGCCAAGTGGCTCCCCATTTAACCAAACCCGTGCGGTATCACAGCAAGTTTTTTCCCTTCCCTCCCTTGAAAGCCTTAACATCCATTGTTGCCCTGGAGCACCAGAGGGACTTGGCAGCCTTCCTCTGCTGGCATTCAGGGTGCTGGTCAGAGCCCCCGAAGGGAGCACAGCATGCCATGGTGGTCACTGCTAGAGCCTGCGAAGGCTCCAGAACGCCAGCCCCAAAAAGGCAAAGCCTTCTGTAGGTGGGGCTGGTTTCTCCCTGGTTTCGGCGTGCCCAACTTAGCGCCGGCCACACGCCCACCTGTGGTGGCACGGAGGATGCTTGGCCGTCTCTCCAGAGCACAGAGAGATGTCTCTGTGCCCCTTTGCTCCGGAGCACGAGGGATCAGCTATGGCAAGCTTGAGGATGCTCGGCATTTCCATGCTGGGCTTTATAAAAGAGGGATGAAACACGGTCTCAGAGGCGGCCGGGGTCTCCTGGTCCAGCGGAGGAATGCCGAGAGGGGCCTCCCGTCAGGAGCCGGTGTCCGTTTACAGTGCATCTCTCATAAACCCGGCGGCGGGGGCGAGGGCAGGGGGACCGGCCCTCCTGGTATGTGATTGATTATCTGGTATTTATGCCATTGAGGACTTTTCAGCGGCTCGGGGTCAGGGGGTCATCTCATGTGTCTTGCTGCAAATCCGCTTCCTTTTGTACAGTGCGGGCTGGGTGAGCAGACACACAAAAACAGCTTTTTCTTTTCCTTGGGAAAAAGGGGAGGGGGGCGGGCTGGTGTCAATGAATTTTTTTTTTCAGCCTTTCCTGAATAGTGTCCTTTTTAATTCCAAAGAACTTTTAATTAAAAGTAGCAGGAAAGTTCATCTCGACAAGGTTTAACTTACCTTAGCAGTTACTTTTGTCCCCCAGGATTCGCGTCTCCCCGCTTTACAAAACCCCCCAAGAACTGGGGGCCAGGCTGCGCTCGGTGCTGCTCCACATCTCCCCGGCTTTGCCGAGGGGGCCTTTTCATCTTTTCTCTTTTTTTAATGATGGGGGTGCAGGAATAATAAGCAGATGCTGCGAGTCCCGGCTTTGTGCCTCACGGCAGCCGGTCGCTCCACCAGCACGGCTGTGCCGGGCTCTGCCTCAGCGCCAAAAGGGTCATTTTGTTGGATGGGATGTGAGCCAGGGCTTTGCGACAGCCCCATGGGACTGGAGGATGCCGGAACGGTGCCATCCTGCCCAGGAGAGGTGCATGAGTGGAGCAGATTGGCAAGGGGCAGGTGCTGCTCTGTGCCAGGTGGGATGATGGCAGTGGTGATGGTCTCCTCGCCAAAGCTCTTTGTTGGGAGATGGAGCAGTTTCTAGCAGTTTCATCTGAACTGTAGTTCAGAACCAGTGGGGGAAATATGCTGGGTTTTCAGCAGAAAGTCAAATTGTTTTTTCAGCTGGTTTCAGTCCAAATTCCAACTGGGAAGAGGAAATCTGGGAAGCTGGTGTGGTGATGATGAGTAAGTGTATAGATGACAGCTTCCCATCTGATGCAGTGGCCAGAAATGCCACCGTGATTTGCCGCTGCCTGCCCTAGAGAAATTGGTCCTCAGAAAGGGCAGAGGTGATCCTGCAATGCACAGCCTCCTTGGGAATGTCAGGGATAAACCTGGTATTCTCCAGAATGGGATCAGCTTAGGGGAAAGTAGCACATAAGGGAGGTGCTGCTCATAGATGCTCAGATACCAGATTAATGCATTTTGGCCAGGTGATGTGTTTTGCCAGGAAAGGAGGCAGCTTCTTATCAGTACCATTAGGGCTGAAACAGCTGAGTGACAGTGTTTGCTGAGGATGATGGTGAGTGAGGCTGCCTGAATGGTTTTGATATATATTGATATATTTTGATAGATATTGAGTACAACAAAAAGGCTTTGAGGTTTACAGTTTTGCAGGGGGAAAGTCTCTCCAGCTTTGGCCAGAAGGCTTTAGAGATTGCAGACAGCTTCAAAGAAGTGTTTGGCCTGAGAAAATGGAAATTGGGCTGGAGAACACAGCACACCATAGGTGTGAAGTGTCCACAGTGCAATCCCAGGCTAGCAGCGTTGAGAGCTCAGGAACCTCCCATCTCCCCCAGCTGGGAAGTAGAAATGCAATAAAAAGGATTGGCCCTTAAAAATTCCCTTTGCCAGGTTTGTGTAGCACTTGGTTTCTTCAGGAAGAGAAGGCAAGCCTGCTCAGGCTCTGTCAGTGAAGGCTGGGGAGATGCTGAGCATGTCCCTTCCTTCCAAAGCCAGGGCACCATGTTCAGGGAGCAGACCAGGCAGCAGAGGCAGCTCTTTCCAGTGCTGGAAGAAGGTGTCAGGCATGCAGTGCTCCATGATGGCTTGTTCTGGGAGCAGGGTGGCTTGTCTGGACCGGTGCTGTCCTCTAGGAGCATTCCTCGCAGGCCAGGAGCTGCCCTCATCCCATGGATTGCATCTCCATGCTGGGCTCAGCATCCTGCCCTGGAGATGGGGAGAACACCACAGTCCCCCATGGCAGCTGATCCCACACACCCCCAAAAATGCATTTCCCATTGAACGTCCCGTTTGGGCCCACAGGCAGCCGCGGAGCTTCGCCCAGCGCGGGTCCAGCTGCCGCCGTGATTGACGCAAAGCCAGTCTATAAATAAAGTCTTTCTCTCCTCTCATAAAGACTTTGCGGTTTAGTTTGCTTTCAAGGTCAAGATCAGACCTTTCTAAATAAACACATATCAAAGGATCATTAGCGGAGCAGCACTGTTAAATTGAGATATTAACTTCTGTCAGCCGCGCGTTTCCTTTTTGTTCTGTAACTCGCGACTGCGGCGGGTTTTTATTATTTTGGCCCTAGGCGGTAGCATCTGGCTTCTGTAGAGACTGTAAAAATTAAAAAGCAACACAAATCATTGCAAGAGAAAAGCAGTAAATTCAATGATAAGAATTTAAAATTAAAATGTTTCGGCGCTTTTATATTCTGCAAAACATGAAACGAATGAGTTGTGTGCCTGTTGCCATAAAGCCACTGCTGCTAATCGTCGCTGGGCTCCTTCCCTCCCTGCACACGCCTTTGTAATCACTGTGCCTGAGCAATCGCAGGAGGCATGGTGAGGGAAGGTGATGATGATGGCAATGGTGACAGTGATGGAGATGGAGGGTGGCAGGGAAGGCACAAGATGCCACCGACAGGGCACGGGGGAGCAACAGGCTCCCGAAAGGGAGGCAAGAAGGAGATGCTCTTGTCCCACCACACTTGAAGGAAGATGGAGAGGGTCAAGCTGCAAGGGTGTGACTAATGAGCCAGGGCACCATGACAGGGGACCACATTGTCCCCCAGGTCCAGATGGCCCCTGGAATAAATCACCCACAGCAGGCGTGAGCTGCTCATGCCAGAGCTGCAGCTCAGGGCCTGATGCCCACTGCCCACTTGGGCACCAGCATTCCAAACATCCTCCATGTGAATCCTGCTCTGGGCAATGGTGAGAGCAGGAGCATGGCGGGGTGGGAAGCAGCCCTGTGCATCACTGCAGGAGCAAAAAATGAGGCATTTAGGTTTGGGGGGTTTGTTAATTCCCTGTGCTTGCAAGGTCAATGTCGTACAGCTGCTCTGAAACACCAGAGTTTTCCTCGGCGTTTGTAAAAGGGTGAGCTGGCACGGAGGCAGCAGGCAGTGCCAGAAGCTTGCCCTGCCCTCCTGTTGCAGCCAGAGTGGCCACATCCAGCCCAGGAGGAAAACCAGCAGGGGCAGGAGAGTAGGCAGTGTCAGCTGCTTTTTAAGAATTAATTTCCCATACTTGATTAAAGTTGGGAAGAAAGCTGTACCATCTCTAAGTAAATAATAATAAACAAATGCCCCCTTGGGAGAAGTTGCCTTCCATAAAGATGTTAATTAGCACAGAAGCCAAGCTGTGGAGTCCAGAGGCAGCCTTTGAAACTGGGATGATTTGGTGACTCTGGCACAAAATGCGCACGTCTTAGGTTTATCATGTGGGGTTTTTCCCTCCCTTTCTCCACTGAACCATGAACGTTGTAGGGGCTGTTTGGCTCAGCACAGTAATGAATGCCACCATCACCGCTCGGTGGTGGGTAGCAAACAGCTGGCTTTGCACGACACCCCTGCAAACCCAGGGGTGCGTCCAGGCAGGTGTCTGCAGGTGTCATGTCCCAACAGCAACATTCAGGGAGGGCTCCTTTGCACCTGCCTGTGGGTGCGCTTCGGCACTGCCACCAAAAGCACCACTTTGGGTTTCATAATAATCCCAAAAAATCCCGACATGGAAACTGGATTAATCTTCTCCCCTGTGCATGCATCCACCATTGTCCTGGGGCAGAACACAGCCTTGGTGCTGTTGCCACCACCAGTGTCCCCAGGCCTGTGCTGATGCCCACTCTTCTGCCTGTCCTTCATCTCCCATCTTCCCCCTCAACTCCAGGACAGCAGGATGCGCACAGTGTCCCCAGGGTCCCTTGTGTCCAGCTGAGCTGGGCACCTTCAGGCTGTCCTTCAGGGTTGGGTGCTGGAGCTGTGACAGGAGTGCTCCAGGCAATGTGCCCCTTGCCAGCACTGTCGCTTCTCCCAACCTTCCTGTGGGCAGGGCTGAGAAGGAGGGCTCTCTGCCACTCTCTGGCTGCCATTGCCAATGGCATCTTCCTCCCCAGTGCTGCTGTTCCTGCACCCTAGGGCCCGCAGTTTCCCCTGCAGCGAGCAGTGTTGGCTGGGAGCTGGAGGCTGGTAGGCAGCCCTTGACATGCTGACAAAAATCGTCAAATGTCCCTTAAATCTCATCTCAGGAGAGCCAAGAGGCCTCGGGCTCCTGCTTGGTGTGGCCAGGCTGTTTTGGAGCCGTTCACCTTCATTGTAAGGACAGCAGCAGTGTCTGCTCACCTCCGTCACATGCGTCATGTAGGAGATGATGTTAAACATGAAGAGTGAAGGAGGAGGGAGCCTTGTGGGAGACCCTGAATCAGCAGGACATGAGTCGAGGGTTTGGAGGTTTTAGGGAGTGTGCATGAGGCAGCAACAGGCTCTGTCAGCATCCTTTGACGTGAGCATGCTCAACGGCTGTGCTAATGCTGGAGCCTTCCCAGTGTGCCCCTCCACAGCCTTTCATTCCATGTTCCTGATTATTGCAACGGTGGATGGATCTGTCTCGTTTTTTGAGTCTGATAACACAGCTCTGAGCACAGGCAGGGAAAGATGGCAGCGTTGTGAAGAGGACTCAGGGAGGGGTGGTTTGATTTGCGCATCCCGACATTGGCACCACGTGCCTGGGGACTGCCAGCCCCGTGCTGCCACCGTGCTGGGGCTCAGCAGGGATTGCTCACCAGCATGGTGGCACCGCTTCCCTTTGTGCCCCCTGCCCTGCTGCCACAGCATCCCCGAGTCACCCCGTGCCCAGCCACACAGCAGGTCGGGCTTGGCGGTGCTGCTGGGGGCTCTGGGGGGACACTAGGCTGGCACACGCACACGTGCTCTAGCATGGGGGGAAAAACTTGAAGTCAAATGTCTGAAAGTCAGATCCCTTTTTAGTATGAATTTGCTGTATCTCATTCTGAGCACTAATTCCAATTTAATTGCAAGTGGCCTGAAGCCTCTTCAATAGGAGTAACAAATGGTTTGATTTTGTAAACTTCATCAGACTGCATTTTAAATGCGACACACTAGCCCGGCTCGAATGCCAATGAAGCACTGAAGTAGCTCTCTGTTTACTAATTATCCGTTTTTACTTCAAGCCACGCTGGCTGGCTTGTCTGATTAAATCGGATTTGTGGGATAGAGAACAGCTAGCAGAGTTTTCTCTATAGTAAACGAGATTGAAACTATGGCCCGCCTGGCTGCACACTGTAAATTATATTTCCTTTTAAAGGGGACGTGTCGCCTTTCTCCTGCGATGCACCTCCTGCATCCATAACTCCACCAGAGCCCAGTGCCGAGGGAGACCCACCCCACCCTGCCTCCCTCACCCGTCGCCACACCAGTTTTTAGTTTAATTCCTGCTCAGCTCTGGCAGAGGCAGCGGGCGGGAGGCGGTGCCGTGCTCAATGCCACGGTGCTGCAGCATCCCTCACTGTGACTCGGATGGGGTGCACTGTCACACGTTGCATCTTGCTCGTCATCACGTCTCCGGCTATTGCGCTGCTTTGGGATCAAGCGGCTGGAGAGCAGGGATGTGCATCTCCAGGCTTGCAGCCACAGGGTTTTCCCTCCCTCCAGAAAGCATCCCTCCCCTAAAAATCAGTTTTGGGACCACCTCCTATTTTAAAAGGCCCTGCAAAATGTGGCCGACACACTTACCCGCGGGCTTCCGCCTCGGAGCCCCGTGACAGTGCCAGCAGCTGCCCCACTAGTGGCTTACAGCTGCTGGCACAGCACTGGATCTGGCAGGGACACAGCAGCTGGGGACAGTGGGCAAAGGCGGCAGCTGAACGCAGCGTGCAGGGCTGTGCTTAAACCTCCCCAGTTGCTAAGACTTCAATTCTGTGAGCTTGACCTACGCCGCCCCCTCCCTCGGTATCTATCTTTGTGCCCGGGGGCTTTTTATATTTTAATTTGCTTTTGAACATCCTGCAAAATTAATGGCGTGCTCGGGGCCATTGTGCGGTGTACAGTAGAGGGAAGGACCGTCGGCGCCCGCCGAGAGCCACTGCGTTTCCCGGGGAATGAATTGCTCGCCCGCCTTCACCCCTTTTAATTGTTGACAGTAAAAAGCGTTTAAATGCTGCTTAATTTGTAATCATCTTCCCGCAAAAAGGGGAGAAACCATTAAAATGTCAGGGAATTGAATAAATCCGTCTCTCACTGATTTGGGGCGGCAGCATTTCTTTATCAGGGGTGATTTTTCTTCCGATGGCTGAGGGCTGGCTCAGGGCTTCTGTGGCTGGAGCCCAGGGATGCACTCATGGCAGGACACAGGGCTGAGTCCTGTGTCTCCAAGTGTGGCACCCTCTCAAGAGTTTTGCCATTCTTTCCCACCTCTCATCCTCTCTCCAAAGGTGTGACGTAGTTGACATGTAGCTTAAAAAGAAAACCAAGCCACTTGAAGGCCGGCAGCGGGGCGGTAGCCAGCAGAGCCCCAGCATGGTGCGTGTGTGCCGCGCCCCTTGGCTGCTGCAGAATGTCATCTGTGGAGCCTCAGGGTTGGGAACCAGCAGTGCCTGAGCTCCGTGCTCCGTGTCCCACTGCTGGGCTCGATGCTGGGATGCAGGGCCATCTCCCACACCCTCCACCTCTGCCCACGGCTGGTGTCAGCCTTTGCGTCACGCGGATGCTCCGCTCTCAGGGCACAACTGGCACTGGGTGCCTCACAGGCCATGCCAGTACACACTGACCTCCCAGTTCAGGGTGTTTATTTACTGATGCATTACTTGGGGGGGAAAAAAAAAGAAAAAAAAAAATTAAAACCTGCCTTTTGCAGGTCCCAGGAAACAGCACCTGGGGGATGCCCAGCTCCAGCAACGAGCCCTGTCCCCCCATGCGTGCACGAGGCAGCTCATCCCCATCGCTGCGGCTGCTGGAGTCAGCCCATTTTTTTTTTCAAGTGGGGGCCAATTAGTTTCACAAATGAGGGCCCTACGGTGCCAGGGAGGATTTGTTACGGCCCCGCGCGCCGGCCCGGCGGCATTGTCCTGCCCTCCGCCCCCACGGGAGCCCATTGTCCCCAGCCCCAGCGGGGGCTGCTGGCGGCAGATTTATCGGGGCCGGCGTCCCGCCGGCCAGGGCCTCCGCTCCGCAGCTGGCCGCGGTGCTGGGGGCTCAGCCCTGAGGACCTTTGACCCATCCTGCTGTCACTGCCGGGGCCGCCGAGGGCCGCGGGGCCACATACCTCTTGGGATTTGCTTCACACTGCCCGTTTGGGGCTGCATGCTGTTTTTTTGCTTTTTTTTTTTTTTTTAATTTTTTTTTGTCTCGGGAGCATTTTGTCCGCAGCTGCATGGGGGGCACATGAGCCTGCACCCCCCCAGGATAAATCCCTGCAGAGGGAGAAAGGCAGCTCTGATGCGGGGCCACCTCTCTTGCTCTTTTATTCCCATTTCACTGGGGTTTTTTTTAGATTTTGCAGCATTTCTGGGTAGCCCAGTGCAAGGCTGGGACTGAGCATCCCCCCAGGCAGCCCTTGCATCCCCAGCAGGACAGAGCTGCCGTGGCATGCCACCACACATGGGTGGGTGATGGCGCAATGCCCGAGCAGGTGACAATGTGAACTGAGATGCTCTCCGCGATTACCGTTGCCCATGGTTCCCAGTTTGGAGGTGTGGGTCTGCCCAGGAGCATCCTTCCCTGGAGCCTGCCTGCCTGCACACCAGGCAGGACCATGATGCTGACAGTGCCACTGCCCACCATGTCCCTGCCCCACGGTGCTGTGGTCCTGGTGGTGTCCCCAGGGTTGGTTTTGGCAGTGTGGCAAGCAGCCGTCCACCCCTGCTGTTCCTGAAGGGTGCATGGATCTGTTGGTTACCTTGAACATCTTGTGCTGCTAATGAATTGCTAATACAATTTTCTAGCTAATTTTATTTCCATAGTCCTCACATTTTAATGCCTCCAAAAAGCGAGCATTTATTTGCTTAATCTCCCTGCGTAATACAATTTGCAGTGACTCACAGTTCTGAACAATCAGCTATGCATAAGCGAAAACAAACTGTTTAATGGCACAGAGGTCTGAAATGTTTATGGACAGGGCACAAGCACCTGTTTTGGGGCTGTGTTCCTGTAGCCAGGTTTGGACCCGTGAGCAGTGGGGTGGAGCTTGGATCTGCACTGGGGCTCGGCGTGGCACACAGCACAAGGGGTGGGCACATTGCCCTCTCCCATCCTGCCTCCTGCTCCCCAGGGCAGCTTTGTGGGGCACTTCTTGGGGTGCCCTTTCCCCTGGGCATCACAAGGTCTGAGCTCAGCAGCTCTCACAGGTGTGTGGGGATGCAGTGAGCACCCAACAGATGCCTTGTGTTAGGCATCCCTCGGCATCACCAGGGCTCCCAGCTGCCTCCAGCACTATAAGAGCCACTTGTCCTCTTCAGCTGTTCCCCTGGGAGAGCCAACGTCAGCAGGGAGTGGCCAGGGTCCTGCCGCTGGGACTCCCAAGGACACCCAGAGCCCTGCAGCTCTTGGGGTCCCTTCTGCTGCCAGAGCATCCCTGTTGCCATGTGGGAGTGGGGACCCCCGCGCCGTGGGGTGATGGGACACCGGGCAGCGCCTAAGCAGGGTCTCTGTCTCTCTCTCTCCCACAGGTACAGACATGGCCGTTTTCTGCCTGCTGTGCGGCAAGCGGTTCCAGACGCAGAGTGCCCTGCAGCAGCACATGGAGGTGCACGCCGGGGTGCGCAGCTACATCTGCAGCGAGTGCAACCGCACCTTCCCCAGCCACACCGCGCTCAAGAGGCACCTGCGCTCCCACACAGGTATGGTGGCACTGCCATGGGGACTCGGGACACGCGGGGGGGCAGGCGGGACATGCTCCTTCCCCATGTGTGAAAAAGAAATAGGGGGGAAGAAAGGTGAATTGTATTAAAAGCACGGAGATGACTGAAGTGGCTCGGATTTGAAAAACAAAACAGAAAAAAGAAATCTGCATGTAATAAGTTGATCCGGTCTGAGGTGGCACGTGACCTTCTTAGGGGGTGTGCGATCATATCCGCCTCATCAGCTTACAGCGGTAGATGCACATAATCAGCTGGTGCTCAGCCCTAATGGGATTAGGGCGACCTGCGCTACGTGTAGCTGGTGCTGCCGTGGCCCCACTGGGGCAGGGCTTGGCTGCAGGATCGCCGAGCGGGAGAGCACGGCTTGGCCGCCTTACGCCGTGTCCTCAAAACGCCCATGCCGTGTCCTCAGCTCCTCCGACGGCATCCCTGGGCAGCTCTGTGGTCCTGGCCACGCCATCAGCATCGTCACTCGGGGCCAGTCACAAAACACCCCTGAAAGAGCTGATTCTTGGGGGATGAGGAGGGTTGTACAGGGTCACAGTCAGTGCCACGGCTCTTCACAGCGACCTGGGTGCAGCATTCCTCACCCACCCTTTGCCCACACGAGTGGGAGGCTCATGTGCCCTCCTTGGCAGCACTGCTGTTGCTGAGAGGGGACAAAACGTGTGCTGAGCCAGGATGTCCCTTCTTTCTCTTGTCAGGCAGGGGGCATGCACACAATCTCCAAAAAGGTCGTAAAGGTGGCTGCTGGGGGTTGTGCGAGTGGTGCCATGGGGGGTCACTTTGTCCAACCTGCGGCTGGCAGCTGCCAGACCCACACGTGGGCTTGGGGTCCTGATGTGGGAAACGGGAATCCTGTGTCGATGTTAAGCATGTTGATGCTGAGCGCTGGAGCTATTTATAGCCAGTAATCCGATGACCTGGGCTGCGGGTCGGGCTGCGCGTGTCCCACCCCAACCTCTGCTGCTTTAGTAGCTCCTGGCTGTGAGAAACACTGAGATCATCGGCACTTTAGGAGCGTTTAATCATGCCGTGTGGTGCCATCCTGCACAGCTGCAGGATGCTCACGCTTCTCCCAGGGCCAAGGTGCTCTGTGGGCCCGGGCTCCCCTGAAAAATGGGCGAGTGGAAATGCTGGCTGCCTCTGGCTGCAAAATTGCTGTCTTTGACTGTAGGATCAAAAGCCAAAGTGACAGTTTGGAACTGGGCACGGGGAGGGGAAAGTCAACAGCAGCCCACAGGCACCGCCTGCATCGCCTTTGCAGGGGGGCTCCAAACTGCATCCTGAGCATCCTCCCCCCGAGGTGCCCAGGCAGCAGCTGTGGGAGGGGGCCAGGGGCCACAGGGCTGCGCTGCAGCAAACAGGGAGAGAGTAAAATATCATTTTAAAGAGGAAGCGAGAGCGCAGGCATGTGAGTATATAACGAGAAGGACAATTTATGCCCAGGCACGAGTGCAGTTTGACACGGGGATAATGAAAAAACGTAGGTCATTGTGGATGACTTAAGCCTTCACAGCTGAAGAAAATGTATGAAATGCAGGGAACATTACACGCTTGGCAGCTCCGCACATCTGCAGCAGGACAAGTGAAATACAGTTCGCCATTCTTTACCATAAACTGTGCTTGTAGGATATGCAGCACAGAGAAATTGTAATTACAGTGACAAGACAAATCAGTAATATTTAAATATTCATGAACAAAGTCTCGGACGATCAATCTATCTTTATTGTCCTTGCCTTCGCGGTTGTAATAAATAAGTAGCTGGAGCCCTCACCTTTCCTTCAAATCATTCTGCCTTTGGTGCCGAACCAGAGTTCATTTATCAGCAGCCCGGTCTGGAGCGTGGGAGATGCCCAGGGCTGGGTCTGTGCCGGTGCTGCTGGGTGAAAAACGTGCAAATTGGTGGCAGGAGGGTTGCAGCACATTCCAGTCTCTCTACAGTGCCGTGGACCCAAGCATCCCCCCTGCACGGACACGAAGGGACCAGCACATTGCACGGGGGAGAGAGGGATGCTGTGTCCCCAGGATGGCGCTGGGTGCCTGGGGTAAAAAGGCTGGGGAGCTGTTTTTGGTGTGGCACAGCGGTTATGGCAGCCCTGACCTGCGCGTGTGCTTGCAGGCGACCACCCCTACGAGTGCGAGTTCTGCGGCAGCTGCTTCCGGGACGAGAGCACGCTGAAGGGCCACAAGCGCATCCACACCGGTGAGAAGCCGTACGAGTGCAACGGCTGCGGCAAGAAGTTCAGCCTCAAGCACCAGCTGGAGACCCACTACCGGGTCCACACAGGTACATGCTGGGGTGTCTGTGGTGAGGCTGGCAATGCCAGACCGGTCCCCCAGCAGGAATGCTGGCAGTGTAGACCAGGGCGGCAGCCAGGGATAATAAACCTCCGGATGCACCGGCACGTAACTATTGTAAATAAGGGATCAATAGTCACATCGGTTCTGCTGTTCATTACTTGGTTATCGGCTGTGCCCGCCGCAGCAGTGTCGATGCTGGACAGTTAATTACCACCTGGAGGCCCCGAGCCCCCGCTGACACCCCTGTATCCCCATCTCCCACAGGCGAGAAGCCCTTCGAGTGCAAGCTGTGCCACCAGCGCTCCCGGGACTACTCGGCCATGATCAAACACCTTCGGACCCACAATGGCGCTTCCCCCTACCAGTGCACCATCTGCCTGGAGTACTGCCCCAGCCTCTCCGCCATGCAGAAGCACATGAAGGGCCACAAACCAGAGGAGATCCCCACCGACTGGCGGATAGAGAAGACCTATCTCTACCTCTGCTATGTCTAAGGGAGGAGGCACAGGGGCAGCAGGGCCAAGTGGCAGATGACTGGGCAAAAAAATTCCCACCAAACCCGCAGCATCCATGGCCTTGTTTGTTTTTGGTTCTCATTGTTTCTTCTCACCAGAAGGATCCTGCAGCTCATGCCAGAGCGAGGGACGCACTGGCCCCTTCCCCAGCCCCATCCACATTGCTGCCCCAGCTGCTCGTGCGCCTGCTGCCCTCGCACCCTTGCTGCAGGGCAGATTTCACCCTTTGCAACCCCCAGCCAGCTGCTCTGTCACCATTGGCATTGGCCACTGGTGCTGCTGGGAAGACCATGTAGGAACGAGGCGCTTCCCCAAGTGTTTGTACAGCCAGTGCTCTGGGAAGGCTTTAATTCTGGTGTCCTCTGTCACTGCATAGATCTTGCTGTGGATGCCCTGCAGAGGACCCGAGCTCCTGTGTGGGGCTTGGGCCCCATTTTGGCAGGTTCCCATGCTCCCAGGGTGAGGCATTGCAGGTGGGAGAGCACGGTGCCCTGTGAGGCACAAGTGCATTGGCAAGAGCATCCTGGGGGGATCCTGGCCAGAGGAAGGTGTTTGGGGCAGGGAGCCGGCTGTGAGCCAGGCTGCCTTGAGGTGTTGCCTGGTGTTCGGGTGGGCTCGAGGGGCACAGGAGGCTGCTGCTCTCCCCATGACCAAAGACCTCTCTATGCATTTCTCCCTCCTTCCCTGCCTTCCCAGGGCAAGGGCAAAGCCCCCCATGGGGAGATGCAGTTGTTTTGGTGATGTGTAGTCAGTGCCAGTGTTGGGGCTGTTAGTGTGTGGCGTCACTCCGAATGGAGAGATCCTCTTTTCTTCTGCTGATTTGAGGCACCTGGAAGGTGCCAAGTGTGGGTTTTTTTGCCCAGCCCTCAGCCGCAGGAGCCCACAAGCAAGGGGTGCCCAGTGGCAGGTGGCTTCGCTCACTGCTTTTTTTTTGCTTTTTGTTTGGGTTTTTTTGAACTTTCTTTTGGAATATTTCCGTGTTTAGCACATTTTACTTGAAATTACCTCGGTTTTTTGTGACCTCATGAGCTTTTATTGATTTGGGAGGGACAGGGGGCAGCATGGCTGGGGTGCACCAGCCACATGCCCGGTGTCGGTGGTGGAGAGGTGGTGGGGCAGCGGTGTCCCTGCCAGCCTCCTGTTGTGCATTATCCTTACCAAAACTGGTATTTTTTACCTGGCCCCATGGGGCTGGGGGTGTTGGTTCTGAAGCTACCTCTTGTGTTCGTTTTTGTTGTGTTTCTCCTGCGCAGCCGCGGGCTTGGTGGTTCCATCCCGCGGCTCTTTTTTTGTCGTTTTGCTGCATTTGGGTGAAAAGGGGGGAAAAGGAGCCAGGGGGTGTGGGGCAGTGTCTGGATACAGTTTGGAGGGACACTGATGGCCCCTCTGGGTTTGGGGTGCCCATCCCACCTCTCCTGGTGCCGAGCAGGGATACAGCTGTGGGAGCAGCATCCTCCCTCGTGCCCCAGTCCGGCTTTGCACGTGCGTGTGCCTCTGCGCGTGGGACGGTTGCTGCTCCGCGCAGGGTGGACACTGCTGCTGTACAATCCGGGATGTGACTGTGGAGAACGGCTCATTTAATTGTTGTGCCTAAGAAAAAAAGAGAAAAAAATATTAAAAAAAGAGAACAGTTCTTTCACACAGAAAGTTGCTGCAATTTCTGGCGTGTGCGCGGCAGGTCCCCGTGGTGTCCTGGTGCTGACAGACACGGGTGCCATGGAGCACATGGCCGAGCTCATGTGGCTTTTTTTTTTTTTTTTTTTTTGCTTTAACCTCCCTTCCCATCCCACCGTCCCTCTCCCTCAGAGACACAGCCCCCACTGTGACAGTGTTGGGGTCAGCATCGGAGTGATGCTGCCGTATCCCAGGCGCACGTCCCCGCACTGTTCATTGTGGCGCAGCCCCCACCACCCCTCCATATATATATATAAGTATATATATGTGTATCATAGCAGTGAGGACCAAGCGCTGCACGGGGCCCCGTGGCCCCGGGCTCCCTCTCCCCTGGCTTGCTGTCAGTGTCGTGAGCGCCCGCCTGCCCGTCCCGTTGCTCTGTGTTGCCGCTCGTGGTTCGGGTCCGTCGCTGTCCTCGTTCCGTCTACCTCAGCACCTCTCTGAGCCTGGGCGCAGAAGGTGCCCAAGTTCCCTTTCGGTTTTCTCAGAGTATCTATCGGCTCCTATTTTTTGTACGACTTTTCCTGTCTCCGCTAGCCGTTCTTTCCCCTGCGGTTCTGCTTGCGAGTCCTCTCTCTGTCCTCTAGCCACAGATGCCGTTAGCTAAAAGTTTCCTGAAAAATAAAGAAAAAGAAAAAAAAAAAACAACAAAAAAAAACAAACAAAAAAAAACCCAGTTGTGGTGTCTCCTAGTTGCAGCTCTCTGCATCTGCCTTCGTCCTGTGTAGATTCAGATGCATTTCTTTGTAAGACTTCAGTGTTTCTGACAGAGGAAAAAAAAGACAAAAAAAAAGAAGAATATACTGCTGCAGGTTTTTTTCTCTCCATGTGTCACTAAGTGAAGTTCGTGCCTTCTATAGCAAAGAGAATATTTTTTACATCCTACTAACGGTAGATTTTTTTGTAGTGAACATTTTTTGTATTTTTATTTATAAGTCTCATAAGGAAAATAGCAATGTTCAGTTGTATACCTTGAATCTGCAGTTAGAAAACGAAGAAACAACCAATAAAGTTAATTCCGTTGTCTCGGCCTGCCGTCTCCCGTTCCTGTGCCTGCCGAGAGGAGGAGGAGGAGGAGGAAGGATGCATCCCACCAGCTTGGGGTGAGCCGTGGGGGTACCCATGGTGGTGGGTTTGGGGGTGCCTGCTCCAAGGGGGTGAGTGGGGAGGTCCTATCCCTAAACCAACCCTAGTGGGCAGGGGGTCTCCTCGGAATGTCAGTGTCCCCATGGATGGGGAGCATCCAGAGCACGGTGCCTGTGCTGCTGCCTGCCCGTGTGGCTGGCTCACCAGGGAGTGGAGCAAGTTTGCCTCAATGAAAGTGAACTCGTTCATTTAAACCTGCCTGCAGAGCCGTCCGGCCCCCTGCTGCGTTAATTATCCTGTAGTTCCCGACTGATTGCTGTACACTAAGCTTAAGCCCTCCTTTATTTATTTACTGACTACATTAACAGCAGCGCCTGCTCTCCTTTTGTGCCGTCGCAAACCGCACAGCACCGCACGCCGTGGCGGGGCCAGGTGGGTGCTGCCAGCCTCACCCAGCCGTGCCTGTGCCCGATGGCTGCTGCCCACTGCCCGGGCCTTGTGATGCTCTGAGACATTTGTGGCAGCACAGCTGGAGTCACCAAGTTCAGAGCATCATTTAGTTTTTCCCAGGGATGGATGGCGTATGCCAGTGTCAAGGCCAGGTCATCCCCTGCCCCAGTGCTTCCCAGCAGTGCTGGGGGGCTGCGTGTCCATTCCCAGGTCCTGGTGGTGGTCCTGCCTCCCCCAGTCCCCCCCAACACAGCTCTTCCAGGAAGGCTTTGGGCAAGTGGTGGGGAACTTTGGTCCAGCTTCGGGTAAGCAGAGGTGGTCCTGCTGTGAAAAACCTGCAGGCTGCAGTGCCCTGGGAGAAGGGGGGCACAAAGCCCCTCGCCAGCGTTCAGCCTGGCACAAAGGCATTGTTATAATAACGGGGAAATCGCAGTAGGACCGGGCCTTTGTGTGCACGCTCGCACAGCAGCTGGGAGCGATTATGCTGCAACAATGTTCTGTTCCATCAACATTATGTCCTCATTAAACCTTTATTAGGAGATTAGATTCAGATTTATTGATTTTTTTTTTTTTTTTAAAGAGGAAAATCCAGGCTCCTCTCAGAGAAATGCCTGGAACTTTTTCCCACATGCAGCACTTCCCAAAGTAGCGAGAGGGCAAAGGGAGAATCAATCTTTCCTCCAGCATGGGCAGCCTGTCCTTCCAGGGGAAAGGACCACTGAGGTGCTTGAGGGGGTTAGGTTGGGTGCACGATGACTTCCTAGCACAAGGAGGACAAGGTCAAGGACCAAAACATTCCATGGGATACGGCAGCACAGGTGAGCATCTTGCAGTGCGACCCTGGGGGACATCAGGGTCATGGTGGGCAGGACAGGGATGGCAAGGCTGGCTCAGGAGTCTTGCTGCCCGGTCCCCTCACCAAATACATGGGCTGGGTGGCATCGCACACCCGGGTCAATGGGCCCATTGGATTTGTCTGTTGGAGCGTTTGATTTTACACGAAGGCAGCTCATTCCAGAGGGTGTTAATTGCCCGCTGCACTGATCAGGTCTGTAGCACCATCGATCTCGGTAGGATCAATGGGCTGATTTAGTGTCTCACGAACTCTTTAACTGGACACCTCATCAATAGGCAGCCACTTACAGACCATCAGCGCATTAGTGCGGGCCGGCGCTGGCAGGAACCCACTCCACCTGTCCTCAGCCCCCGTCACTCAGAGGTAAGTTTTCCTGCAGGTGATGGCTCTGGGATGGGGAGCGGGAGTCTTGCTCTGGGGCTGCTGGGTTTGAGGGTGGATGTATGAGAGCCAGATGGTGTCGGCCCACCTGTCCCCCGTCACCTGCAGGCCCACTATATGCAGAGATGCTCCTAGAGAATGGGATGGGCCCTTGCGGCATCTGTGGCACTTTCCTCTCCTTTTCACCTTGGGCCTCTGCCCTGGCAGGGGCGGACTGACAGCAGGAACTGGGGACCTACTGCAGCTGTGATGGCAGTCCTGCACCCGTGCATCCCTCCCGCTACCCTGTGCTCACGGAATCAGTCCCGCTGGCATCCCAGTTTGGCCACTGCCTGGCACTGAGCCCTCCCAGATTCCTGGAACTGCTGAGCACAAGCATGGTGGGGATCTGCTGGGCAGGTGTGCCCGGGGGCCTGGGGTAGGGAACACAGGCAGCAGCCGGGCTGAGGGGTGGGGGAGCCGAGGGCGGCGGGACCCTGGGGCGGTGGGGGTCCCCCGGGGCAGGGGGGACATCCCCCGAGGCCGGGGACCCGCGGTCGGGAGGCGGCCGGGCCGGGCGCGGGGCCGCTGTCCGCGGTGCTGAAGCCGCGGCCGGGGCCGGGCCGGGCCGGGGGAGCTCCCGGGGTTGGCAGGGGCAGAATGGAGAGAGGTTTGGGCAGGGCCATGGGGTCCTGGGGGGTCCTGCTCAGCTCCCCCTACCCGATGCGGAGCTGGGGGACATGAAGGACGCGCCCGCCCGGGTCGACGGCGAATCCCAGGGTCGGGGAGAGCCCACTAGAGCGAGGTCCCCCATCTCCCACCCTGAACAATGGGCACTGCTCAGGCGTCCCGCCACACCGACCAGAGGGTGCCCAGTGAGATGCTGTAAGCCAGGACGGCCGCCAAGTACACGCGGAACAGCAGCACATCCAACACATAGCCCACTTGCAGCCACTCGCGGGCGACGTCACGGAATTCCTCACGTTTCTCCAGGAGCTGCCGGATGGCCGTGGTCTCACGCAGGACCTCCTGCAGTGCTGCTGAGCCCTCCGTCCGGCCAGCAAAGGCCAGTGCAGACCTCGTGCCCCCCATTGCCCCACACTCCCGGGGGTCCTCACAGCTGTAGGGGGTCAGTTTGGCTGAGGGATCAAGAGAAACAAATGTGAAAAACCTATTTAGATGGGGAACTGGGATTTCTGAGGGTGAACTAGGCACCCAGTTCACCATACAAACAGTGGATATGTAGATGTAGATGGCTACAGAGCACCTAGACTCCTTCAGTTCCCACAGGCACTCTCTGTTCAACCCTTACCTGTGCTGTCATTGTTCTCCACCTGCCTGGAGATGTCCAAGCTTTGAGTCCTGCTTTGGCTGAATTTCTTCCTGTCCCGGATGCAGAGCAGGATGGTGGCTCGTTCCAGCAGCAGGTGCTTCACCCACTCAGGGACATGGGGTTGCAGGTCTTGCTTGTGCACCAGGCGCACGATCAGGATGGTCTCCGTCAGGCTGATGACGAGCAGTGCCATGCACACCACAAAATAGATGCCTGCAGAGGCATCAGTCAGGTGAGTGACCTGCAAAGGCTCATGCACAGAGCACGGGCCCAAGCAAGTCCTCCCTGCTCAACTCTCGGGGCCCTGTGGGCTCTGCCCAGGACTGCCGTGGCAGTCGGATGGGCACATAGTACCACCGTACCTATCAACGGCGTGCCCACGGCAGTAGCTGGCAACGTGTCGGATACAATAATGAGGAAAACCGAGTAGCCCAGCAGGAGAGTGATCTTGAAAGAGACCCTCTCACCACTGTGGGGAGGTAGGTAGAAGCCCACAATGTCCATAACCATCAGGAAGATGCTGGGGAGAAGTAGGCTGACAGTGTAGAAGAGGGGACGTCTACGGATGACTACCTGCAGGACAGAGAGACAGAAAAGGCTCAGTGAAGGGCTGCAACAAGGGCTTCAGCTGCTGGGCTCTTTGTCAAGGCAGGTGAGGATGGTGGGAGGCGCTAAGGTGAGCTCTAGAGGAAGGGCTCACTACCGGGAGGCAGGAGCTGCAGCACTGAGAAGCAACAAGGATGGAGCAAGACCCTTCCCTCATGCCGCATCCCCGAGAAACACAGTGGCCAAAGGCTCTTACGTAGAACTTCATCTCAGCGTAGCTGTCACTGCTCTTGACACTGAACTCCTGGAAGTGGCTGAGGACATAGAGCAGCTCCCACTCGCCCTGGTTCATGAAGACGCTGCGGTCGAACTTGACGAGCTCCGGCTGACGCCACAGCGAGAGGTTGATATCACGAACTGGGGGGGCCAGAGGAGAGGTGAGAACCAGGGGTGCCCTGCCCAAAACGCCGGCAGCTGTCGGCACCTCCACACCAGGCTGCGTGCCTGCCCTCCCTGCACGCTTCCCCGATCCGCTGGGGCCATCTAGAGGGACAAGGTGCCTTCTGCATGGAGCTCCGGCCCAGCAGAGGTCCTGCCTGTTCCCCCGAGTCCCTCAGCCACGGGGGTCTGGCACTCACTGTGGTGCAGCCAGCTGGTGAAGGTGAGTGAGCAGTTCTGGACGTCGAAGGGGAAGTTGTAGATGTCCAGGCTGCAGGCAGTCATCACCTGGATGGGTTTGAGGTTCTGCACCTCCCCGTGATGGCTGACATAGACGTAGGGGACGTGCGGGGATTTTCCAACATCCACACTGGGGAACATGAGGGACAGAGATGTGGGCTGGAGAGCACTCTGGGCAGGGGTTCCTCCTGCAGAGTGGCATTTCAGGGGGGAGCTTCCCAAGAGCCAGGGATTTGTCCCTTGTTCTGCTTTTTTAGTGATACCCTTGCAGGCATTTCTGCCTGGCATCATCTCTGCACTGCCCAGACTGCTGCCTTCTCCCAGCCCCAGAAGCATCTGTGTCATTGTCCCAGAGCCTTCAGGAGGCAGTGGGAACACCTTAAATCCCCACAGAATGGGAAGGACACCAGCTAGCTTCATGGGAAGGGCCAGCAGCTCTGCAGCTGCCCTTGCATTGTACTGTCTTCACAAAGCCTTTCTCCTGATATCTGGATCTCACCCCCAGCACAGTGAGGGTAATTACCGATGCTTGTGGTTAGCCAGCATTGGAAATGGCCCAACTGCCGAGCCAATCCCCATCTGCAGCTCCCTGATGTAGGGAGGCTGCCAGCTCTATGCCAGGAATACAAAGTATGGGACAGTATGTGCCCATGGTGGGCGAGGAAGTTCCAGTCCCAGGCCAGCTCCCCCCAGACTCTGGCTGTACTCACAACTCGTTGATGAGGATGTCGGGCACCCAGATGCTCTCTACAGGGAGGGAGATCTGCGTCAGGTTGTCGAAGCGAGCTGGGTCCCACTTGAGGAACTCATCTATCCAGTGCTGGGGACAAGGGAGAGGGGACTTGGGTGAGGGCCTTCCACTCTGCCAGCACACAGACCCCAGGCTAGCACCAAGCCATCGTCCCACCCGTGGGAGGGAGGGAGGGAAGGCTTATCCTTCAGCTCACGCAACACCCAACAGAACAGGGAGCATGAAAGCTGAGCCTTGAGGTTCATGTGCTACAGAGGTCTCGCCAGCCTCCAGGATGGGTTTGTCCTCACTGCTCTCCTGCAGGACTGCACGCTTCTCACACAGGAAAACACAGGGTTTTGGGGGTGCTTGACCTGGTGCCCTTGGGGGCCCAGCAAGGAAGGGGCGAGGTTTCACAGCTACTCACCTGCCTGTACCAGATGTAGGTGGTCAGCACCTGGTTTTTCTCATCCTGTGGGAAGATGAGGACACAGCATCAGAACAGAGGCACTGACACTCTGGAAGATGGGCAGAACGTGCTGGGAGGATGTTGCATGCCAGGTACCATTCCCCTCCCTGCGGACACATGCAGGATGGGAGCAGAGGACTCACCACGCTGAGGATGGCGTAGACCATGAGGTCAATGGCCACATTGGTGGTCGTTCGCCAGTCCCGCACAGGCCGGGTGCCCTTCTGGTAGTGGGCCAGGAGGTAGTGGGACAGACGGCGCAGGGCAGGCTCGGAGGGCTCTGGCATCTGGCCCCCATGCTGGGTACCTGCTCAGCAGAGGGAGGAAGGGAGGGAGCAAGAGAAGCTGCTCACACTGGGGCAGTGGCTGACATCATCCTGGGGTGTGCCACGGACTGCAGTATGCTGCCAGCTGCCAGCCCTCCCTCAGCAATTGGGTTTTCCCATCCAAGATAAATAGGAGCATCCTGATGGGAAATAAGCCTGGCCACCAGAACCATCACCTAATGTGTTACTGATACCCTGTACTGTGCAGGTAGTCAGTGCTGTGACCTTCCCCAGCCTCAGAGGACATGTCTGCCAACCTCCACCTCTCTGGAGAGGTGCCAGGACAGCAGCAGCAGGGAACCATGGGGGACACACTGCCCCTGGGTAAGTTTCGTACCATTCACTCCCTCCAGGGGCATTTGTTTGTTCAGCAGGTGGAGGCGGTGAAAATTAGAGATGAAGCAGGATGCTAAATTCATTTATTAGGTATCTTGGTGCTTGCTTCCTGTGGAAACAGTCCTTGACAGTGCCAGCAGCATCAATCGAGGGCAAATTGCTTGCAGCACCGTGTCCTCACTGCCAGGCAGCTGGAATGCCACGGCTGGGCCAGGGCAGCAGTGCCACACTTGTGGCTGTGCTCTGCAGCATACTCAGCCCCAGAGTCCAATTCCAGCATAATGGAAGAGACTAATTGGGATAGATCTACGGGAACTTGGGAAAAGCTGCTGGAAGGGAATTTTAATCTGTATTTTAAGCTAAAAAAAGAAAAAGCAGCAGCCTCAGCCCCTCTGACATTGCTCACAAGTGGTAATACTGGGGAGCCAGCCAGGCACATGATGCTCGCCCAGGCAGGCATGAACCAACGGAGGCAGTGAGATGAGGTGAGAGGCAGAAATTAGGGTGAAGGGAGGAAATACAGGCGCTGCCGTCACCATGGCTTGGGCCAAGTGGCCTTTCCTGCTGCAGCTGGTGGCAGCTGGCTCACGCTTGCGCTCCTCCTCGCACCTTCTCCTCACATCCACACCACCCAGATTTGCATCAGGATGCTTTGGCAGCATGGAAATGGCTTTGCAGAGGGAGGACTGGGCTCACCCCATCTGCGTTCACCCCAGATGCTCTTTGCCTCTGCTCCGGACACCATGCTGGCCTGCCCAGCCCAAATCTGTGCCAGGGTTGTGCCGGCAACTCAGCCAGTGCAACTCGGCACAACTCTGGCACAGCCCTAGCACCCAGGGATCTGTCTGTACAGCCCTTGCTGCCTCCTGGCCAGCATTGCCAGGGTGAGACCATCACTGTTCCCGCTCCTTTTCTCCCACCTTTGATGTGCTAATTTGGGAGAAGGTTTCGGAGTTGGGTGACAGGACCTACATGACCTATCCAGAGGTTTGAGTCACTAACCTGGCAAACACTTTCAGCTGTGCTGGTGTAAAGCAGCACAAGGATTTTTGTGCTATTTCCCAGGAATGTTAAATGAGAAAATAACAATGGAATAACAAGGAAATATATTGGCCATCAATTTTGCGCTGCAGAGAGCTGCAATTACAAACTACAGGCACAGCATCGTGCCCAAAACCCAGCTCTAGATTATGAGGGGCTAAACATTATATAGGAGAGAGCCCTTCATCAAGTGGGGGGCTCGGGCAGCACCTCCCAGGCAGTGAGGTGTCAGCAGGAGACCCCCATGCCTCTCTTTGTCCTAGGGCTGGCTCTCAGCACAGCTCCAGAGCACCTCAAGACCCCGCAGTGATGAACCCACAGCGCAGAGCTATGTTCTATCGCCACATTGCCGTGCTGCCAGCGTTACCCAGGCAGGATGCGCCTTCAGGCTCTGCACTGGAGCTTTCCCGTGCTCCAGCTTCTCCCAGGTATGTCACTTCCCAATAGCATGAAGGTGTCCCTAAAAAGCAGCCTTTGCCTGCCACTCAGCACAGCTCAGATTCTGGGAAGCTGCTGCTCCGTGCCAGGAGCACCCTGCTCTGCCCCAGCTCCCCAGCCCTGCCCACGGGTCCCTCACCTTACCTGGGCTCTGCAGCATCGAGGCCAGCGGCAGCAGGGCCAGGAGCACCCCGAGAGCCGTGGGCACCATGGCTCCGCTGGCTCCAGCCGCTGCCAGCTCACCCGAGGACTGAGTGGAGCAGGGAGGCAGGCGGCACTTGTATGGCTTTCCCCCTGCCGTCGGGTTTTTGAGAACGCCCAGTTAATCTCGCGATCAGCCTCTCCCGCTGCATCAAGTTTCAGGCTGGGAGGATGCGAGGGGGGCCCACCCAGCTATCCCCCACCCCCCCCAGCTTCAAAAGAGCTCCCCTGTCCTCTGCCCCGCTGCCTGGTTGTGGCAAAGCAGGTTTTGGGGTACCAGCATCATGCCCATGTGCAGTGAGGGGCACGACGTGGGGAGAGGGTGCTGCAGGTGCCAGAGCTGTGCCAGGAGATCCTCAGCAGTTGGAAAGATGGGGGAAACCCTCTGAGGGGCAGGGGAGGGGAGCCAGTCCCGGGATGTGGTACTGACACAGGGTGGGTTTCCATCAGCAGGGGAGTGGGGAGCGCTGGAGGCACTGGGCTCCCCTTCACACCCTGCGGCAGGTAGGTGTGACAGTGACTCTGACAGTCACAGGTGGGGGCAGAATGTGCAGCCAGCCCTTGGCACCCCAGCTTTCCCCCAGCTGCTGGGACCTGCACCTACACTGGGGTCTGTTTTCACTGTGGCAATTTGCATTTGCTGTAAATTTCAGCAAAGTGCTCCTTACTGGTTTCAGTTTCCCAAAATATTTAACACCTTGGGGCAAACAAGACTCCTTACTGGTTTCAGTTTCCCAAAATATTTAACACCTTGGGGCAAACAAGACTAGAAGCAAAGCCTGGTCAGGTATTATTGAGAGTCAAAAGGCCCTCAGTGCCCACCCGTGCGGGGTTCCCTGCTCCCTATTCATCCCTCCATGTCACAGCATCATAGCCTTGGGCTGGGCAACATCCCTCTGCCTGGCAGGGGAGCCTCCCCTCGACCTCCAGCCTCTATAATCTTCTGTATTCCTGTATGTCTGCACTGTGCTTGTGTGTGTTGCAAGTGCCCATGCCCCCACAAAGCTGCCAGCTGCTGGAAATCCTGGGGAAGCGGCAGGCAGGGACCGAAGCCTGCGGCAGTGGCGTAGAGCAAATCGCATCAGATGCCGGCATGGAGTCACTTAAACAAGATAAGAATTAGTGTGGGGCCCTGATGAACTCCCCCTTGGCTGCCAACAGCAGTGTCAGGGAGAGAACGAGAGCAGAGCTGGGGCTAATTTGATTTCTCAGCTCCGTTAGTGGCTGGCAAGTCACCTCCCAGGGAGCGCCAGCAGCTCATAGCACTCTCCCCTTATTGAATCTGAGTAATGAAAATCACGGGCAGCGCCACCGTGGCGCTGGGGACCGTGCCCTGCTCTGCCCCCTCTTCTCCGGCCTCCTGCGTCTGCAGCCAGCAGGATGAGGCCAAGGGGGCGTGGACTGCTCCAGTGGAGCCTCTGCTGCAGCATCATTAACTCTGAATTTTCTCCCTTGGGTTCTACATCTTCATCTTAAAGAGATTTTAATGTAGTTCCTATCAGCCCTCCTGTTATTGGATATCTAATTAGCGTGATCTACTGTAGCCTCATGTTACATGCGCACACAGGGGGCTCTTGCGGGACATTTTGTGGGACGGCTGATATCAATCGGCAGCACCCAGATCAGATTTACTTTCTGAAATAGCATAATGGGATTTTATTAGCCCTGTAATCTGCTGCGCGGTAATTGCTTTTCTGGGAATCGAAGTGTTTGGTGCCTGGGGCTTCCCACAGCTCAGCCTCGCGTCCTGCCCAGGCTCTGCTGCAGCCAGGCATGGCAGCATCTCTGCTCTGGGATGGACACTCAGGCCTCTCTCCTGGAGCAGCCACGCTGTGAGCAGGTTCCCTGGCTGGGCAAGCAGGTGTTCAGCCCAGAGGTGCAGCGATCTCAGAGGCTGGGGAGAGCACAGGGGCAAAAGAACAAGATCCCCAACATATGATGGCACAAGTGATCCTCTGAATTCCCTCCTCACCCCAACCTGACCTCATCCCAAGTCCTGGGTGTGCAGCATTATGCACTATATTCCTTCAGCAGCTCCCACCCTGTGCCATGGAATGTGCTGGTGGCTGTCGGGCTGTGGCAGGAGCATGGCTGGGCTCTGTGCAGGATGGGGTGCTGTAGCCAGGCTGGGGACCACAGCGAGGGAGACCTCAACTGCGGTGCTTGGTGATGTGGAGCAGGCAGGAGAGGGAAGCAGCTCTCCTCCAGGCTGCCAGGACTCGCCTTTCAGAGCGCGTTTGGAGCGTCAAAAGCAATAAAGCATCAGCAAGGAGCCCTGGCAACACAGCTGCCTGATGGCCCCAGCCCCATCACGCACCCGAGGCCGCCCATTACGGAGCCTCATGGCTCCCGAATTGCATGTCTGCTATGATTTAACGCTGCGAGACATGAAATAAACACCTCAGGCAGGCAGGGCTGCCAGCATGGGCATGACCGGGCTCATAGCAGCCCCCGTCCCCGTGGGACCGTGCATCCAGGGGCAGTGGTCCTCAGGGAAGCTTGGGCTTGCTTGCATCCCTGGGTCACTGCCAAGGGCCAGGGGGCACACAGGATCTCTCCTCTGGCCCTCACCTTGTGCAGCTCCAAGACCGAGGCACAGACCAAATGCCATGAACAGCTGCTCAGTGTGTTGCCCTTGGCTAATTTAATTTAATTTGGGGGTGCTGGTAGCTTTGTCCTATGTGTGCAAACTGCATGGCCCTTGGAGAGGTCAAAAATTGCCCATTACAAGTGCCAAGCCTGTCCTCAACCCTGTGAAGGAGCCCAATGCCTTTAAATCCCCCAGCGAAGGGATGGGGGATTCAAATCCTCTCTTCCTTTAGACACCCGTCAGACGTTTGCAATATTCTGCCAGTTTTATTACCATCACAGCCACGTCATGATAAGGCCATGAAGGTATTTGGAGCCCATTGCTGTTAATTAAGGAGATCTGGCTGATACTGAGAGGGATAGCAGCTACGCGTTACAGGCTGAGCACCATCCAAGGTCAGGCAAGAATTGCCTTGCTGAGTGGACCCAGCTGTTTTATGGTTAATAGTTTTTTTAAGGTAGGGAAATCCTGGGGGCACTTCCCTGAGCAACAAAGTTTGGGCAAAGCACCATTCCCTCAGCAGCACATGGGGATCTGAGACTGAAAATCACAGTGCCCAGCACCATCTCCCTATCTCTCACTATTAATAGCCTGTCAGGCTCCCAAAATTAGTGGAACTTCTTACTTTGTTGAATTCAGGCATTACTGGTTACCTTGTTTTTCCTTTGCATATCAGGGAAATTGGCTAACACCGGCTTCCTCAGTTTTACTTTATCTACACTGCTACCTCCTCCCTTCTGCCTCCCGAATTCCTCATCTGGAGCACCTGCGAGAACGAGGGAGCTGAGGCAATCCCGAAACAGCCCACACTGAGCTTCCCACACCTCTTCCAAAATAAAAGGTGAGAGATGCTCTGTGACTGCCCAGGAAAAATCCAAACGTGGGAGATGCCCACCCAGCTGGGAAAGGGCGTTTTCGTGGAAGAATCGGCAACCACGGTACGGCAGTGGCATCGTCTGTCCCTGCTATCTGCTTCCTCCTGCAGTGCCACAGCTCCATTGGAAATGCCAATGCCATCAGTGTCGCAGGGAGCTTCGGTGCCTGGCGGGGGACAAACCCAGACTGGCGATTGCAATGGACACATTTCTGTTGATGCAGGAGGACAGTTTTTCTCCAGTTTCCCCCCAGGAGAGCCCAGCCCCGCTGGCTCGTCGGGTGGAGCCAAGGTGCCCAGGAGCCTGAGCCGCATCTCCTCCGCGGTCCGAGGGCTGTGCACAGAAACGCTCGGATCCTGCACAGCCCCGGGGGGCCCTGGCTGGGGCGTCTCCATCCCAGCGTCGTTTCATTACGAGAAAGGCAGGACCCGGGCTGCGCAGAGAGCACAGAGCCCTTTGGCTCAGCAGGTCTGAGAAATGCCTATTTCCTGCTGATTTATCAAGGCCCGGCAAAGCATGGGTTTGGATGGAGCAGGAAGCAGGGGCCGGCCCCTCGGTTGTTGTGAACTTTTTCCTCGCGGTTTTCCGCCGGGGTGCATCCACCCCTGGAGCATCCCCGGAGCATCCTCCATGAGCCGCCCTGCCCGCAGCTCCCCGCATTCGCTTCCCGGGCCAGCGCAGGCGGACACGCGTCACACGCAGCTTGGACCAAAACAGGGCTAAAAAGGGGTGTGTGCTATTATTGTTGTAATTAAAAGAAAGTAATTCACTTTAATCTGGCCAGAGGGGCGCGGCCGGGACGGAGCGCTGGCTAGGGTCGGTGCTCGCGGCTGCTGGGGTGGGGTGGGGAGGGGAGGGGGGAGAACGGGCTCGGCGGCCGGGGCAATGTCGTGGGCTTCTCGCGGGGGGAGCACTGCCGGACGCACGGCCGGACACCCGGCCGGACACACGGACACACAGACGCGCACGGCCGCACACACGCACCGCCACCACCGGGCACGGCCCCGGCGGGCGGCGCGGCCGGAACCGGAGCGGCCGCGCGTGCGCGCTGGGCGGCGACGGCGCCGCTGCCGGCGGCCCCATGACGGCCGAGCTGCGGGCCCGGGGCGGCGGCGGCGAGGTGAGACCGCCGGGCGAGACCGCAGGGTCGGCGGGGTGAGACCGCAGGGTCGGCGGGGGGTGTTGGGGGGTGTTGGGGGAGCGGCAGGGCGGGACCGCGGCGCCGGGAGGAGGGCGGGCGGACGGGCGACCCCCGCGCGGCGCCGGGGCTGCCGCCGGACCGGCCCTGCCGCCGCGGCTCCCCCTCTGCCCCCGAGCGTGCCGCCCGCGGCCGCTCGGGGCCGGTCCGCAGCTCTTCCCCGCTGTGCGCGCTCCCGGTGCCCGTGCCGTCGGGCAGCGCTGCCGTCACGCGTGTTTCGTTGGGAATAACGGCTCCGCGCGGGGCCGCGCGCCGCGCCGGTACCACGGGAAGGGCTCGGGCGGGCGGTCAGGCACCCTCCTCCCCTGCGGGAGCAGGAACGCGTGCTCCCTCCCCGCCGCCGAGCGGCATCTCCTGGGGCAAGTTAACAAAAACTGTTGCTCCCAAACTTCAGTGCTCTGCCCAAATTGTCTCGGAAGGGACACGGACCCGGACCCGGACCCGGACGCGAGGCTGTGTCGGTGCTCAGGGGACTGCAGCCCAGACCATCCCGAACTGACACAGGGCTCTGCACTGTTCTGTAGCATCTCTGTGCTCTTAGGACCCAGGAGATGCGTTTCAGAGAGGTCAGAGTTGCAGCGTGGGTGGGATGAGGGTATCAGCCCTATGGCTGTGCGTTGTAAGTGGCATTAGTGGAGCAGCCGTGCCCCGGTCATGTGGGGACGGTGACCAGACAGTGCCCACTGTGTGCATCTTGCACCCCTTGATGCAGGACGAGGTTGCTGCCTGCCGCTTCTTGTGATGGGTATTGGTTTGTGAAAGCCTTGGCCAGGAACGTGGGCTTTGTTCCTGCTGCCACCTGCGGGTTTCCAGCCCTCTCCGTATCCATTTTCCCCCATGATAAAAAGCATGGCTGAGGGGCAGAGGCTCTGTGTGCTGCTTCTGTGCCTCTGCCTTCCTCTTCCTTGCGTACAGTTATTTCTGGAATCCCCTTGAACTCCTGCACTGCATTTGCTCCCTTCCCTGTTCACAGTTTCTCATCAAAACGAACTTCTGAGGATGGTGAGTCACCTCAGAGCAGGGAAAAGTGCAAAACCTTTCTGTTCCATCACTCCTGGCTGACCTGGTAATTTTATCTCTTGTATGCTCCTTCCTCTCAGCCTCTTGGTTTTGTACTCATCTCCTGTTGCTGTAATTTAATCCTAATAGGATTTGGGTTTGGGTTGTTATTTTTTCGGCAGGTAGGGCTTTGGTTCAGTTTGGGTTTGCAAGTGTAGGGTGTGTTAGAAGCAGCAGCACACTGGTGTTAATTACCAGCTACAGAGCTTGTTTTATAGCCCCATGGTGTGTAACCTCAGAAAACAATAACCAGACTAGTTATGGCAACAAAACCACATGCACTCCCCAAAATCTTAACAAATTGGTTGCACAGAGTGTGCTTCCCAGTGGCTTTTGTGGGCTGCCAGGCAGCCATAAGTGGTTCAGGATAAGTGGTACAGGATAGCTCTCTGCTGTTAGCACAAACCTTTTCTCAAAGGCTGAATAAAAGCATGCAGAAATCATTGGAATATTAAGTGGTGACTTAGAGTGGAGGATCAGTAATTGGCTTTTATGCTTACAGCAGCCTTTGTGAGTTCTCCGTTTGCTGGAACAGAAAAACCCCAGAAAATCATGCCCTGTCCTGCCTCGGATTTCATTGTTATAATGCAATGTATTAGCAAGGGTGTTTGGGGGTTTTTTTCTCCACTGGAAAAATCTGCCCTGCAGCATAAGGTGGGGTCAGCCGACATGCATGGCACGCGCTAAGGCAGCAAAATTAGCAACATGATTTAAGTGGTTTGCCTTTGTGAGAGTATGCCCCCCCCCCCCCCCCCCGAGCCTCACAGCCTTGGCTCCTCGTTGGGCAGCTCCTCCTGGGGCTGCTGAGGTGTTGCAGTGCGTCTTGGCTTTTCTCAGGAATAAAAGAATGTGTGGGACTAGTTGAAGGGGTGTGCACACACACATGTGCTCTTTCTTGTAAAAGTTGCGCAAAAGTAGTATTTTGAATGGGACTGCCATGAATAATTTGATGAGGGAATTCCCATCAAAAATAATTTAGGAGTTTTTTTGTTTTAAGGGCTGACACGGGTGCATGCTGTCTTTGTGTGGGGTAGCATCCATCACCCAGTATGGGTGGGGGGGCTCAAAAAGTAGCTGACTCATTACTCACTGGGTGGAACTTGTGCTCCAGTGGCCTGAAGGCATCTTGTATTTTTTCTCAATGAGAGTAAGTAGAAACTTGAGTCCATTTGCCTGCAGCTTTGCTGGTTAAGATTAATTAAAAGTGTGATCTTAAGGAACCGGGATTGATTGGGCTGTGCTGACAGCAGGATCCTAGACAGCCTCTGTAAATCAGGATACACGACACAGACCCAGCAGTTGTTCCTATTGTAATGTCTTTCCCATACCACATGCAATGCCAGCATCATGGAGCTGCATCTCAGTTGCCACCCAGACTGAGCTGTTGGCAGCAGCATCAGCTGAACTGCAGCCATCAGCAGGGGTGGTGGGACCCCCAGCACTGGAAAGCTCCTTGTGGAGAGCTGCCTCTCCCAATGGTCATTAACTGAGGTTCTTTGTGCTTGGCAAGTGTAGTAACTACCCTGTGGTAAGCCTAGGCTGCAAAGATTTTGTATGTTTGGTAAAGAGAATTTCAGTAATCGTTTGTTTTAAGTGGCTGAACTGGCCAAAGGTTGTGAACCATAGCCTGGGACCTTGAGCAGCGAGTGTCTTGCCAAATCTCAAGTGGTCTGTGTGGAGTGGGAAGGAGGAGCAATAACAGGCTCCTGGGCCCTTGCTCTGACACTTTATTGTCAGTGGGAAGTGACATGCACAAATGGCATGTGCTGCCACACTGAAAATAGCTCCTGCCAGTGCCCTGGGAGCAGGCGGCTGCCTTATATGTCCCGCTGCACATGCCACTGCCTCGGGGTGTGGGGGAGCCCCTTCCCACTGCAGGTGCTGGACATCCCGCAGCTGACAGTGGGGGTAGCCTGTCCTCCCAGGCCTGCCCACGTTCTCCTGAGGAAACAAGGGATTGAATGTTAGTCTGTGAATTTAGCAGGGAGAAAACCTGAGTGGAGTGTTCAAGCTGATGTTGGTATTTGCATCAAGCAAGTGTGACTGGGCTTGTGTGTCAGTCTGTCAGCAGAAAGGAAGGAAAGAAGCAGTGCTCTGGTGAGCCCTCAGCAAGCCTTGCAGAAACAGTTTAATGTCCATCCTGGTCACCTTTTCACATGAACTTTCTTTATTTCTTGCACATAGGATTGCCAAGTGCTCTTAAACCAGCTGAAAGAGATCACAGGAATTCAGGATTCAGCATTCCTTCTTGCCGCTCTAAAGGTGTGTGTATATTGCCATTGTTCTGGGGAAAGAGTGCTCTGATTTTGTCCAAAAAGTCAGGCAGGTTCAGGTTCCCGCCCAACGTAGCACACAGGTGTTTGCTGGTGTGTCTGTTAGCTGATAATGAGCTGGTCCTTGTGAGAATGGTCCATGTGTGGCTTGTGAGAGCTATCAGCCTGGATGCATGAGAGGCAAAGGGTAAATCCTTTGCTTTTCTGCTCCTCACTGCTGCTTCGCTTTTCGCATATCATTCTACCAGGCAGCTAATGGAGACCTCATGGAAGCAGTCACCTTCCTGACAGAGGACCCCGCTCCGGAGCCAGTGCAGAACCTAACTGCTGCAGAGCCATCTGCCTGGGAAGGGAGTGCGGTGGGCAAACAGCTCCCACAGAGTAAGTCCTACACCTCTGCTCACCCCTGCAACTTCATGTGTTTGTGTGAGCTCAAAGGGGAAGTATCTGTCTTCCTTCCTTCTGCTAGCAGTGCATCCCTCCGGCTGCTGTTCTGATGCAGATCTGGTTTTGCCAGTGCTGATCACTTAATAGTGTTTAATAATGTTTGTAGGTGACACATCACAGTTAAAAAGCTGATGTTCCTGTCTCGTTATTTCAAGAGCTCTGAGCTGTTCCCTTAAGCTCTGAATTTGGCTGTAAGGAAATCTGGGTAGTACACAGCTGCGTGCTCTGCCCTGTTCTCCTCATCCAGTTCACTCACTGGCTCTAAGGTTGCCTGGCATGATCTGAACAGGGATTTCTGTTTAAAACCTGGGCTAGAAAGTTCTGCTTATGTTGATGAAGAGCCATATTTGTGAAGTGTGATGTTTTCTAGAAGTTCCTTTTTAAGAGAGTGTTTGCTGCTGGTGGTGGAAAACTGATCAGAGTGCTGCCTCCGCTTCTAGATGTTAGTGCTGCACCCGCCCCTCACAACCAAGACAGCCTCTGCACAACCAGCACCATCAGACCGCTGGAATCACCAAAAGCTCCAGCTGGAGAAAGGGATGCAGCCGAAAGGTCAGTGCGGCCATAAATGCCCCCCCTACTTTGGCTTTCCCGGGTATCATAAGTGGTTTCTGAAGCTGGTAACTGCAGAACAAACATGGATCACCTGCCAGGTGGACACCTACTGGCTGGAGGGGAGTTTGGTTCCTGTAGCTGCTGGGAATCTTTGGGAGGTGTTTTACAGCACAGTGTTTACATCTCGTGACAGACCACAGGACACCCATTCCACTGAAAACAAAAACCGCTCCAAAAGGAAACGCTGTGAAGTCTGGGGAGAGAACCCCAAGCAGAATGACTGGAGAAGAGCGGGTGACTGGCCTGTTGGAATGAAGAATATCGGAAATACATGTTGGTTTAGTGCTGTTATACAGGTAACCTGTAAGAATGTTCTCTTTTTCTGATACCCAACTTGCTGTGGTCTTGGAGTCAGAATGTTTCTCAGAAGTAAACATGCAGCTGTGGGGGAGTTGTCATATGCAGATGAGTGAATATAACCCTGCTCAAACCCAGAAATTTTTGGATTTATGTGATGTGACTGTGATGTGTTCTAGGCCTGTAACAAAGAGCCAAAGAGCAGCTAAATAAGCTCTGCTTAAAAATAGCTACAGATACAGAGAATTTGTGGGTCTGTATGCAGGGGGTTGTGCAGCGATGGCCAAGTGCCTACTGAAATGATAGAAGCTTGCCTGGCAAAGTGAACTGATAATTTAATTTTACTGCAGTTATTGTTGGCTCTATAACACATGGTGTATCATGTTTCAGTTAATGGAATACACTGGCATAGATGCTTGGACAAATAAACAACTAGGCAGCATATATTATTAGTAATGACCTAAAGAAGAGACAACAGTAAGTGGAACTGAGCAGATTTCTCTCTCCTAACCATTTCACATCAGCAGAGAGATGTTAATCATTTGTCTCCAGCTCTGAGAGGAAGTAAGAAAGCTGCAAATGGGTCTTTCTCACCGTGGCTTGTTCCTGGGTGCTTTTCTGAGCCTGCCTATGCAGAATAGAATGATCTTTTCTAAAAGGTTTATATCTGTCCTAGAAATGGCAGGATGAGATTTCATCCTTGGGTGGGTACGAATGTGCTGGTGATCTCAAAGGTCTTTTCCAACCTAGTTAATTCCATGATTCTGATTCTGTGCTGGTCCAGCACAGGGGCTGCTCATATTGTAAATGTGCATTCAGTAACATGGGAGCATTGGGAATGTGCAGTTCACAAAATAAACCTGTCAAGTCAGAGAGTGACAACAGGGCATTAAATTGCAGTGAGTCCAGTCCTTGCAGGTGCTGACCAAGCTTTACCTCTCCTCTCCTTTCAGTCTCTGTTTCAGTTGCCAGAATTCCGGAGGCTGGTCCTTGGGTACTCCCTCCCACAGAATGTGCTTGAAAGTTGTCGTAGTCACACTGTAAGTTTTGATTCAGTAACACTGTCAAATTTCCCTCTTTTGCGGTGTAACATTCTGCTCTTTCTCTAAGCAGATTTAATTTGGGGCCATCTGAGACCTGTGGCTTTAAAATAATCTGGCTACACTAAAGACAAATTTGGGAAATTCGCAAAGACAGGATGGGAAAAAAAAAGAGCTGCTTCTTGTACCACTGTCCTCTAGAGCCTTTGACTGCTGTGCGGGGAGATGTTTTTCCCATAAAACTTCTTTGGCAGCTCCAGGTTGCTTGTTGGTTTGTATGCACAGTAGAAGAACTGGTATTTGAGCCAGTGTGAGCTGGTTGGGTACCTTTTATGATATGTGCATGTGGTGTTCAGTAGCACTAAGTTTCAAGATGCTGCTTTTTTGAGCTGCAGGAAGGCTTTGACTTTTCTTCTTTTTGCAATGCAGGGAAAAAGAAATATTGCATTCATGCAAGAACTTCAGTGTCTGTTTGCATTAATGCTGGGGACGTGGCGTAAGTTCGTAGACCCTTCTGCAGCACTGGAACTCTTGAGGGATGTGTTTAGATCTGCTGAACAACCGCAGGTAAAACCACGTTGAAAAGCCTTTTGCTCTCTTCAAACCAGCAGTCACAGCCACAGCAGCCCCATTTTGCCTCATCCTGCTGGCACTTCCAGAGGCCTTTTCCCATGTTTATCAGCCAACAAGCAGCTGTCCCTGTGTCATTAGAGCAGAATGTACGTGCGTGCTAATTAACCAGCCAGCGTAGCATGGCACTACCCAGTGCCATCTGCATAGTCGGCTAGCGATCACGATAATTTCCTCTGATCTAATGTTCAGATGAGCAGTGTTCGTTATCAGTCTAAATCAGCACAGCACTTCAGTCTCACGCTTAGTTCAGCCGAGGGGGTACAGCAGTACCAGTCAGGTTGTGTTCAGTGAGTCTGTGACACCAGCAGACCAGGGCAACACTTTCTGGTGAGTGTCACGATTGACTCTCCACTTCCATCTCTCTTCTAGCAAGATGTGAGTGAATTTACACACAAACTACTGGACTGGCTGGAGGACGCATTCCAGCTCACTGTGAATGTCACGTGAGTTCTTTGTGATCTTGGGAGTTTGACCTGAGGAGAGTTTCAATAAATGAGAGGACTTAATGTGAAAATTTTGAGCAAATGAGAGTTCTTTGTTTCCTGTGGATGAGGCTCCTTAAGCTTGAAATGTTGTGTCTGCATCTCCTGTTGGTGAGTGTGGCACTTCACTCAGTGCCACTATGGCCTGCAAAGTAAATGAGGAGGTTATGAAGGGAGCTCAGCAGCACTGGTGAACAGAAAAGCTCCTTTCAGAAGCTGGCACCTTAACTTTGTTTTTCTGCTCTTGCCTGTGTAAGCATTATAATGTGCTTTGGAACATGAAAATTAATGAGAAGCTTTCTCTGTATTTAGTGCTTGAATAGAAAACTGTACTTTTGCCTGTAGGCTCCCAAGCAGAGGCTTAGATTATGACTTGGGGTTTTTTTGCAGCCTCCAGCTGCAAATGAATGTGTGTTTTTGCTTTCTGAAACAGGAGCCCTGGGGACAAATCTGAAAACCCAATGGTGCAACTCTTTTACGGAACTTTCCTGACTGAGGGTGTCCATGAGGGTGAGTTAAGGCTTTGGTAGATTCAGCTTTTTAACTCCTTTGAGTGTTTTAGATTTAACCAGAATTTTTTGTTCTCTTAAGTTAGCTCATGGTTTCTGTATGGTTTCCATCATCCAGGCAACACTTTTTCCAAGATTGAGACCTTTGGTCAGTATCCCCTTCAGGTAAATGGTTACCGCAACTTGAATGAGTGCTTGGAAGGAGCCATGGTGGAGGGAGAGATGGATGAGGCAGCAGCATCTCAGTCAGTGAAGTATGGACAGGAGGTTAGTCTGACCTTTTTTTGTTGAGCCTTTGGTTGCCTGCTGCAGAAAAGTGCAGCACACAGAGCACAGGGGAGTGTCATGTACTCTGATAACTTTAAATGGCAACTGTGAGTGTCCTCTAAGAATTGAATACAAAATATTTGCTGGAGACCTGGAATCTCATGTAAATGTCTGTTCATGTTAGGTGGTGAGACACCGAGTCTTTGCTGATTTGTAAAGATGTGTTGTCCTATGTAACCAGTTCAAAGACTTTATTTTAAATTGCAAAGGTCAACGTCTGCCTCTGAATCAAGTGTGATCAAGTCTCTCTCTTTCTGTTGAAGCCTACCTGTACCTGAGTAGGGGGAGACCTACTGCCTCCATATTTTCGGAGGGTAAAAGTACAGTGCTTAACTCCATGGTATGCCATTTGGAATTTGTCTCTTTCTCCCTATTATATTGTGTGTGGTTTGGGGTTTTTGTTCTTGCTTTCACTCTTATTTTCTGACTGTGATGATTTTTTTTCCTTTTTTTTTTTCCTTTTTTTTTTTTTTAAATCTCACTAATCACAAACCAATCATAAAAAACTTAGTTGCAGCAAACTAGAAGGTGAAGAAGCACCATTACATTCAGCATCCTCTGTGTAAGTGCAGCAGAAGTTAGCTTGGAGAAAGGCTGGGAAGCAACATTGGCAAAGGTATCTGGTGTAGGCGAGGCAGAGAAGGGTATTTCAATACTATCAGAATGTCTGAAAATTGTGTTGCTGTGGTTTAAACTAGCAAAGCAGAAATGAAGTATTGAGCACGGGAGCCCTGTTCTGACTCTGGACTCAAATGTCTGTTCCGGCTTTTCCTGGTTTCTGCCTGAAGCAGTTCAGGTGCGTTTACAGGGAATGTGGGTGAAGCTGGTGTTGGCTGGCACTGGAGACAAAGGGACATTGGAACTCATCAGGCAGAGTCATTTCAATCCAAGCTTTTTAGTTCCTCAAAATTCTTCTCCCAAAATTTAAGGGAAATTTGACCAATCATGGAGCTGTTTTAATTCTTTTGTCTGCACAGATAGGAGGAAAAGGCTCTGGCTTAATTTCTGAGAAGTCTTACTGAAAAAATTTGGCATCATAATTTCACTTCCCAGGATGTAGTGGGTAGAGGGTGGCATGATATGGGACTTAGGGAATAAGGTAGTTTTATCTTTTGAGCACCTAGGCAAGTGTGCTGAAAATCAAAGCAGCAGTGGGATTAACAGGAACTTCTCCCAGACTATAGGAGCATAAATCACTCCGTCTTTGTGGTTATGGGCTGCTTCTTAGAAAGCTCTGGTGTGTGGGAGGTTTGTTGCCACAGCATATCTGACGTGAATCCCACAAAGGAAAATGAGCTTAGTGTGCTTATCCTGAATCCAGAGGGGAGCATGAAGTGGGTAGTGCCAAGCTAAGATAGGTGAAGGAAGTTTCTTGCAATGGATGCTGAAGTCTTTGTGAATCCAGGAAGAGTGAGAGGAAGTGTAAATTCAACTGAGAATTTTTCTTTCAGCATGACTCTGAAATAGTGTATGAAGCTACAGAAAGTGGGGGTCTTCTCCCAATCCCCTAAATCTAGTTTATAAATAGACTGAGAGAGGATAAGAAATCTGGTGCTGCAGGAGGACTCCTGGTTTGTTCATCACTGCATGTGATCTGCGTCAGAAAAGAACTCTCTTGGGGGCCCTTAGACGATGTACAGATTGTGTGTAGGTAGCCTCTGCTAATTTGTGAAATTCAGTGCTGGACTTGTTAATAATCCATCAAGCTGGATGCATCAGGCAATGACAAGTAACTTCGAGAGCAATTACGAGGCTTTTTCACAGTAAAAATGTAAAATGGAAGCATAAATTTTTGTCTTGTAAAATTTGGCTTTCTGACTAGTCACTCTTCAAACAAAACCTGATTCAGTGCTTAAAGACAGAGACATTTAAAACAGTCTGAAATCATATAGGATCAGTCTAAAATGTGCCATTAGCAGTCATCTTAAAACAAGTCCCTTTGGGGGCATTTCTGCTTTTGTTACAGCGCTGGTTTACAAAACTCCCACCAGTTCTGACCTTTGAACTCTCCCGATTTGAGTTCAATCAGTCACTAGGACAGCCAGAGAAAATTCACACCAAGCTAGAGTTTCCCCAGACTATATATATGGACAGGTGAGTTGTCCTGTTCTACGGTATGTTTAAAGCTATTGCTTTGTTGTAAAGAAATCAAAAAGGTTGTTTGGATGAGCAAGGAAAGATTCTGAATATTTACAGAAGATTATGGATGTTAGAAGTAAACAAATCTCACCTAGCAAATGGGGCTCTGTATTTCCGTTTAGATACCTCTACTGCAATAAAGATCTTATTCAGGTGAAGAGAGAGGAAATGAAGAGATTGAAGGAGAAAATGGGGACTCTGCAGCAGAAACTGGAAAGGTGAGTAGTCATCTGGCTTTATTTTTATGCCCTCTGGAAGTGTGCAAGTGTTTCCTTTTAAATGAGCTTTCCAATAGGAGAGAAGCTTGTAGGGAAAGGAGAAACAGCACTGTGTTTGTTCCAAGACGTGGAGGGAGGAAGTGTGTTTTCAAAAACAAACCTGTCTCTTCAATGGTTTCTAAATTTTACCGATACTGTTACAGGAATAAATTCTTTAAAGAGCACAGTTGACACTATCAGCTGCATTGGCAAGTGAGGCAAGGAAGTCCAGTAGTACCTTACAGAAAAAATTGTTCTTCTCTTGTCCCGTGAGGTTTAACCCTTCTCATTCCTTCATTCATACAACACCTTGCATTTTTCCATAGGTACATGGAATATGGCTCTGGCCCAGCGCGCTTTCCACTGCCTGACATGCTGCAGTACGTGCTCGAGTTCATTGCTACAAAGCCAGCTGTGGCTGTTCCCTCTGCTCACGGCTCTCAAACAGCACTCCTGCACTCCCAAGCTGAGCCGTGTGTTTTGGATGGGCTTTCACAGCCAGACAGGTCAGTAAACAGAAATAAAAAGGATTCACAGGAGAACACCTCCCAGCTAAATGGTCCCGGGTGGCATTCCAAAAGTGGATTATTTATCTGAGCGCTGGTGAGCACGATGCGGTAATGTGCAAATGCCTGTGCAAGTAGTGGATCATTGCTTTGCTGGTCATTTGATTCTGTTGGTGTAAATAGAACACTGCATCTTAGTCTGTTCTTTCTCCTTGTCCAAAAGCATCCCCATATTCCTTGCCTAAGCAGCAATTCAGAGCTAAATTTTGTGCTTTTTGGTTAGGCTACTCATTTTTTTGCTTCATTGACCAGTAAATTACAGCAATATTGGATTATTATAGCCCTGGCCAGCATGGTTGGTTTAACACTCTAAATTAAGATGAGTAAATACACAAGTTTCTTAGTAGTTATGGAAGGAATTTTTAGAATTACTCATTGTGAATCTGTGCTTAGAGAGTTCTATAAAAATTTTCCCTAGTATTTTTCCTATTTTTTTTTTGGTTTGATCTGTGCAGGCAGAAGCATCTTTCAGTGTACTTTTTCTCTCTACGTTTTATACCACCCTGGAAAGGAAATCCTGCTCCAGCTCTGGAGTAATTTTTGCTTGGTTTATTTTGTATTCTTTTCCAACAAGAGGAAAACTAGAGAAAGATTGAAAAACCTGCCCACTACTCTCGGATTTTGCTCCACAGCGTACCAGAAAGGACTGATACTAGGACTGAAGATGAAGCTTTCTTTGTGGCAAATTCTTCGCCGCTGCAAAACTCCAGTGTGGAGCTCCAGCCTCCTGTTTCACCAGCAGAACTGTCTGAATGTCCAGCTCCTCATGTGGTCTCCGAGGAAGAGCTGAACCTGGTTCGGACGTGTCTGCAGCGATGGAGAAACGAGATTGAGCAAGATGTGCAAGGTTGGCCCCAAATGCATTTGTAGTGATTTTCCTCCTGAATGCCAGCCTGGTTTCCCCTCTGTTGCTTCACTGGATACAGCCTGAACTACAAATAATCTTGTCCCCATTTGAGCTCTGGTGTTGAGTCTATCTGATAGTCTTTGCATGGCTTCAAACCCTTTGAAGTGAAAGGGGCTAGCGTAGCCTGATGAGTAGTCATTAATTTTTATGCATTTCTCTCACTGATGATGTTCTTGGCAGATCTGAAGGAGTCTATTGCCAAAATCAACCTGTCCATCGAACAAATGTACTGTGACCCTCTCCTCCAACAGGTAGGAAATGCAACTTCAGTATGTAAATATTAAACTAGTATTGCTGATACTCATTTTTGTTAGTAGCTGTTGGTTTAAATTGCCCTCTTCAATATGTTTTTAAATTTCCGGATAAAGCAGAGAAAGATTTATTTATGAAAATCTTGTCTCTTCTTTCCTTAAAAGTCAGTTCTCACATAGTGAGAAATTTATCAAGTTGCTCAACTCTTGTGCCGTGCTGCACCTACAAACACGCCTGCTGTTTGTGTACAGAGGTCAGGCAGAATCAGTCCCTAACTGCACATCTGAATGATGTCTGTGTTGCTCCACAGGTTCCCTATCGTTTGCACGCAGTCCTGGTCCATGAAGGACAAGCAAATGCTGGGCACTACTGGGCGTTCATATACGACCAGCCGCGGAAAAGGTGGCTCAAATACAATGACATCTCGGTGACAGAGTCATCGTGGGAAGAGCTGGAGCGAGAGTCATTTGGAGGCTTGAGGAATGCCAGTGCCTACTGCCTGATGTACATCAGTGACCAGGTGTCCCGTGTTGGTGGAGGTACAGAGCCACAGCCACTGGTTAATGAGATGTTTGTGTGTTGGTGTGTCTCTCTGGCCTCCATGATCATCATGTTCCTTGGCTTCCCTGGCACAGCTGTCTTTTCACAAAGCATAAAACTTCACCCCAGATAAGAGTGAAATAGTCCGCTTCATACTCTATTCATTTCTAAATCCCTGATTGGGCTGGAAATTGCCAGGAGGAGCATCCTGGTGAGATTGGGAACGGCACCTCATGTGTGAATTATGTGTGTACAGACTCACGCCACCCTTTTGCCACATATAACATGCATCTAGTGCTGGTGTTTTTCACTTTGACTCTTTGTAGTGTTTACATGGCAGTATTTGTTTCCTAAAGGCACGTGAAGCACCTCCTACTTTATCTCTCCCATGTTTATCCCACCCCTTGACTCATTTGTGTGATTTTTGGTGATTCTTTTACATTGAACCTAAATGGGCTCGTTTTTGTGCAGCCTTTCCCTGTGCGAGAGGTGTCGGTTATCTGAGTGGTTCTGACTTACAAGTGTGTTTGCAGTGCCAATGTATAAATAGTTTTGAGGAGAAATTGCTGTGCACGTGGCACTAGACATGGCAAACAGCTGTACAAGAACCCAATAATTTCACACATGGCTCATTTTGTTGTAATAAATAGAATGAAACAATGGAGAGCTATAGTTCTGTTCATTGCTAAATGCAGCCGATGAGGATCTGGATGTTGTTCTTTGTTTTCTTATGACAGTTCTGAAATAAACCCTTGGGATGGTTTTTTATCCTATGTAATGCAGTTTTTGTTGTTTTTTAAAACGTTTTGCAATGGGTGCATAAAAATATCTGCTGTAGAAAATTGCCATTTGCTCTTGACAAATTTTAGGACTTGTCTAAAGCTAGGGTTTGGGGTTTGTGCTATTTTAAAAGTGAATACTGAAGTAGATCTAAAACGCGCTAAGAAATACCAGCATGACACTCGTGCTATGGAACCCTTACCTTTACCTGAACAGTGATGAAGGTGTGACATCTCTGGCTGAGCTGTGAACTTTGCAGCTGTTGGCAGTTCAATGCTGTTCCCTAGGCTTCCCAGCTGGAGCCCTTGGGTCAGGATGTGCCAGACCTGCATCAACAATCGCTGGTTCTGGAATTGCTCTGTGTAAATGCTGTCCAGTGGTAGAACAAAACTGGTGTTTGTTTTAGATAACTCTGTAGACTTGTCTTTATTTTTGCAGCTTTGCTTCTGGATCACCTTAAATTACAAAGCCAGTAGAAAGTTGGGCTTCTTTCCCCATTTATCCCTCAGCCAATTTGCTTCTGGCTGCCCATGATATTTGTGTGTGTGCTTAGTCCCTAAGGGTGGTGCCCTGCCACACTGTGTTTCCTTATGCTGGTCTTGCATTTGCTGCAGATGAGGATGAGGGCCCAGAGGCTCGACAGTTCCAGAAAGAAGTGGAAGCCTTGTCCCCACAACTGAGACACTACATCCAAGAGGACAACTGGCGCCTGGAGCAGGAGGCAGAGGAGTGGGATGAGGAGCAATCTTGCAAGATTCCTCAGATGGAGCCTTCACCTACTTCTGAATTGCAGGACCTCTCCTCTGAGTCAGGACCAGGTAATGCCACTCTGAATTTGCAAACCATGTTGGAGCCAGTAACAGCCAGTCACCAGCACCACTGTGCTGGAGCCTTGCACAAATGTCTCAGAATGCAGGAGCAGGTGTGGATGAAGCAGCAAAGGCAGCTGCTGGAGGCTCTGCCTTGACAGCATAAAAGACTGTTCTGCTGCTTTTGCATGTGCATACTTCCAGGCTTGTCCCCAGAAATGCTATTTCCCGTTCGCTTAATCGTCATGAGCTAATATCAGTTCATTTCCAGCTTTTTCTTTTTTTCATAATTATCGAGCGGACAAGTGCTGTTCTCTGGAGTGGGAAACGTTACTTGGCAATCCCTGATGACGTGTGCCATTCCCACTGGAAAGGGGTACGCGCACGCTCGCGTGAAGTGCCTTCACCTCTGGGATGAAGGCGGCAGCTGTGTAAAACTGCATGGACAAGCTGCAAAACATTTTAGAACAAGAGAGAAAAAAATCTTGCAGCTCTTGCTCACTAGTACCACATGTCTGTCCTGACAGAGCAGTCGTTAATCTGTGAGCAGAGCGTGCGCTCCCTGTCGTCGGAGCATGCCAGGATTGCCAAGGAGCAGACTGCCAAGGCCATTGCCAACACCGCCGATGCCTACGAGAAGAACGGTGTCGAGGCAGCTCTGTGTGAGGTAGGAGCTGAGCCTTGGCCCAGGAACCAACCCCTTCTTGTGTCTGTATTATTCTTCTTGATAGAGCTTTGCTTTTCCCATTTCTGTGAAGTTCTGTAGCTGTGCCACATGTAGCTTGGTCCCCTTTGGCTTTTCTGTATTTTGCTTTGGATTTTCTTACTCTCTTTCTTCTTTTTCTTCTTGGCCACAGCACAAGGAGGTAGAGCCACTGAAGGCCCAGCCGGGAGAAACGTCCCCCACAGTTCAGGCAGAGCAGCCCCAGGACGCTCAGGAAGCAGAGGCTGCTGCCCAAACTAGTTCACAGGTGTCTGAAGTGGAAATCCCCAGTGTGGGGAAGATTCCCGTTAGATCCGATGCAGATGGATATGATGAGGAGGTACAGATCTCAGTGCAGGGGTTAATTCCTGCTGCTCCTTAGCCTGTAGCTTTGTAGTTAGCTGGCTTTGAGCTGCCCTAAGGGTGGGTGTGATAGTATCTGTCGTAGGAAAAACACCCTGTACAAAGTTAGTGTTCCCACTGTGGAAAGGAAGGGAGACATATCACATTGCTCCATAATTCCATTTTTAGATGCCATCAGAAAAGCAGCTCTGTAAGAGCAATCAATTGGTCAATCTGCATGTTGGTCCTAAGTCCTCCTTCTGGCACGACAGTATCAAAATTGATCCTACCTGTATTAATTTCTTTACAAGTCTCTTTGCTGGCTTCAGTTACTGTTTTGTCCCCACTCAAAGACCTTAATCGCAACAGCATAATTTACATACCCTGCCCACTCATTTCTTCGGGTCTGATTTTAACCACTGTCATACATGCTCAAGCAGTGTTTTGGAAGTTGTCTCTCTTTCACAAGTCAGATTTCACACAAACACTGAGGCTGTCACTCCTTGAGTAGGTTTGAGATGTGCTTGTGTGAAGTTGGCTCGAGGAACTGCTGCACCACAAGTTCTGCTTCTGTTTTACATGGCTTTGGGAGATTGAGTGGGACATGGCCAGCGTGCTTTACCTTCTCACTTGTTGAATTTAAAAATTCAAGGCTTTGGGGTGGCCAGCCTTGAGATCTTTAAATGCCTAAAAAAAGCCCTGCATGTAAAGTGCATGTGATGGGTAGAGTCAGTAGCATGCAAGTAAGTCACAACCTCAGTTATTGCACCTGTACTCATAGAATTTCCTTTAAACCTTACCTTTTGAAAGTTTCTTCCATTCTTCACTATATCTTCTCTTCTTTCCCTGTCTGTTACTGTTTTCCTTGTTCCTGTTTGTGTCTGTTCTCCTGCTTTTGTGGTAGGTGATGCTGAGTCCAGCCATGCAAGGTGTCATCCTGGCTATTGCTAAAGCCCGCCAGACCTTTGATCGCGATGGGTCTGAAGCAGGGCTTGTTAAGGTATTGATTTGTTTGCTAAATCCAATAGTATGGATATTTGTTTTCCCAGAATAGAGAATATGTGCCTTATTGACAGTTCAGGAGTGTAAAGGGAATGATTCGTGCAGTTTTTCTTCTAGCCAATGGCCTTTGCCCTGCATTTCAGTCCCTGCTCTCTTACTGTGACAACATATCTGTGGGTTCAAAACAATTTTTAGAGCTTGTAAGAGAAAACCCTCCTTCCAATACAAACAGCAACTTCCCTTTTTTCTGCTTATTCTTTTAGTACTGTGAAATTTGGGTTTTTGGTTCTGAACATACTTGCTTACTGTGACATCTGTTGTCAAAGATGTCCTCAAGAAATGTCTGTGTGAACAGGGGTTTGAAAACATAAGCACTGCTGAATGCTGAAGCTGGTGTTAGATTTTACAGGCAGGTAGATTTAACTAAAAATGCCACATGGGAAGAATCATCCATGCTGATAATCTGTGGGAATATAAAGCACAAGATACTCTTGCACCTCCTGCAGGTACAAGTGTGCTCCAGACAAATTTTGCAGCCTGAGCACTTGCAGGAGGGTTACCAAATCCATCTAAGGCAGCTCTACCCCCTCCTTCAAAGGCATTTAGACACCCCGGCGCTTTTGGAAGCTTGCACTTCACGCACGGGGTTTGCCTGGCTGTGGGGGCCCATTGGTTTAGAGTTGAGGTGTTGGTGGGCTTCGTTCACCACTGGAATATCACCAGCAGAGGAGGCTCGGTGTCACCATAGGAGTCCTATGGAACAGGACAGGCTTGAGCTCCTGTTGGCTGCTGTGGCATTCCCACGGACAGGCGGGTGGATCTGTCAGCACGTGCGTTCCATTGGCAGGCGTTCCATGAGGAGTACTCCCGGCTGTACCTGCTTTCCAAAGAGACCCCAACCCCCCAGAACGATGCCCGGTTGCAGCATGTGCTCATCTACTTCCTGCAGAACAATGCTCCGCAGCAGGTGGTGGAACGGACCCTCCTTGAGCAGTTTGCAGACAAAAACCTCAGTTACGATGAACGGTGAGTGCCCAGGATTTCAGGGAGGCTTTTCCTGCCTGGATGTGGCCAGGGCCACTCTTGTGATTTTTCTCCTTTCTGCTCACACGGAGCAGGTCCATCAGCATCATGAAGGTGGCACGGGCAAAGCTGAGCGAAATTGGTCCTGACGATGTTGACATGGAGGAGTACAAGGTAAGGGACCAGAGAACTGCATCTGATCCTTCACACTGTCCTAGCTGGCACTGTCCAAAGTGGGAAATGGGAAGTGCGGTGTGGAGCTGTGTGGCCAATACAGTGGTCACTGCATGCCTGTCAGCAGCAAGTGTCTGCAGGAGAGTGCTGAGGGCCAGGGAATACACTGGAAATCTCCTGAGCTTGGAAGAGTGTCTGCAGTTGGCTAAATGCATTTATGTATCACTTATGGGAGACATTTAAATGCTTCAAAGGATAAAATGACACACTTCAGAGTCATGGGGGATTCCAAACTATGCATGTGAGTGTTCCGGTGAGGCTGATGCTCTCCTTCCCTCCTGCTCCTCACAGAGATGGCATGAGGACTACAGCCTTTTTCGCAAGGTGTCCATTTACCTGCTGACGGGGTTGGAACTCTACCAGAATAGAAAGTAAGTTCCTCTAATTGTGTTTGGACAAGATAAGCTGTAGCTAAAAGTAAAGGCTACTTTGACAAAAATTCTTTCTGACCCACAGTGGCCTGTGTTTGAGGCCAGTGGGCTTTTTTTTTGACCTGCCAATAGCCCTTCTCAAATCCACAGTCGAGCTTGGTTAACAGTTCAAATATGAGGCTGAGCTGCTGGCTGGCTGCCTGACAGTTTCTGGGAGTTTCCCCTAAATTTTCCCTTTGGGAAGTAGAGCTTGATGTTCTGTTTTCCAGAGATGGATTTGTAGGAATGATTGCCATCACTTTGGGATTTTTCACCTTGGACTCCTGTATTAAAATTAAACTGCCTCGAAATGGATGGTATGCTTTGTGTAAACACACACTTTGGAGTCCTCTAGACCCAAAGGGCCTTGGTTTCCTCCTTTACCATTCCAGAACCTGTATTTTTCATAAATTGTGTGGGCTTTTAGAAATTATTCCTGGATGGATACAGAACTGAATTCTGAGGTGGTTTGCAGTGATGAGCTACCAAATTCAGGTGGGCAAACTGACACGAGGCAGCAAGACAAGAGCAGCATAGAGTTCCCCCGAATTCACTTAATCCCTGTCAGCAGTTCTGTTTTCTCACCTGAAGCTTGAAATGTGTGAAGGACTCAAAAACACAACCTTCTGCACTTCTTGGGGTGTTCTCTCGTAGTGCAGTTCCTGGAACAGTACAGAAAATGAACATGAACAAATACATTGCCCATGAACTTGGCTTTAAGGGGCTCTGCCAAGAAGCTTGTTTGGAATTCTGGGCAAAAAGGAGCAAGAATGGCTTGAGAAGGGGCATTTGTTCATTTGTGCTTTGGCACAAGGAAATGCTTTGTGCTTTGGCAAGGAAATACAGCTTTTCCCATCGGGCCTGATGCTCTTCCAGCTGGGCCCAGCAGGAAAGGTTTCCTGAGCTGAGCCCAGGCACTGGCTGTAGGTAGTTATGGCCCTCCAGAGCCTGAGCCCTGCAGAGCTGACCCTCTTCTTCCAGGTACCAGGAGTCACTCACCTACCTGGTCTATGCCTACCAAAGCAACACCAAACTGCTGCTGAAGGGAACCAATCGAGGTGTGAACGAGTCGCTGATTGCCTTGTACAGAAGGAAGTGTCTCCTGGTTTGTATCGAGCAGCTCAGCACTCACTTTCGGAGAGGAGGGGAGGGAGCAGCCAGGGCTCCATGATAGCCAAGACCAGTGTAACTGTCTCTCTTGTGTCTATTGCCATGATTCTGCCCCTTGCTGAGTACCGGGAGCAATATGGATAGCTGGAAAATAATAATCATAATTCAGTTAAAGAACATGCCACATAGGTTTCAGGGAATCTAGGCAAAGGCATATCTAGACCTTGCCATCTTAAAACCAGAATTGTAAATAAGCTGTAAGTGCTCTGTATGCAGATACAGCACATTGCATGTATGTTTATGTATATATATATTTGCAAGTTTGTTTTCTATGCTGTGTTTCCCATGACTGAAGGTGGCTGTTCACCAGAGCCTGGTGCTGTTAGTCCTTGTTCTCTGCACGGCAGCTGGTGCAGGGCCCAAGCTGGGCCTTTCCTGGATGGTTATCCATAGTCCATGCTTGCACTTTACAAGTCTCTCCCCAATTTTCCCTCCACCCCCAGAAGCTGAACGAGGTGGCAGCTTCTCTTTTCGTCAGCTGTGAAGAAGCTCGTGTGTCAGAGGGTGTGAGCATCCTGAACGAGCTGATCATCCCCTGCATGCATCTTATGAACAACTTTGAGGTCTCCAAAGAGGACCTGGATGCCATCGAGGTCATGAGAAACCGCTGGTGCTCGTATTTGGGACGAGAAGACATGGACGGTAGGAAATGGCGGCTGTTCATGGGCAGGGTAGTGTCTGGATCTGAACTGGGAAAGAATTAAAGGACCATTTAAAATTAAATTCCTGGTGTCTGCACTGCAGCACAACGGGGCCCTTCTAATTGTGGGAGGAGAAATGTATTTGAATCACCCATTAAATTCTGTTACAGAAGAAATTAATTTTGCACTAAAGCAAGCTGCAGAAGGGTCCCTCGTCCCTGAAATGGGACAGTTGATGTCTCAAGAAAGGCTTAGCGTTCCCTTAGGGGGCTTGGGTCTTCTGTTAGGGTTTCTCTCTGACTGGAGGTACCCAGGGATGGCAGGTGAATGTGCAGACTTGCTTGGTGGCGTGGCATGCTCCTCTTCAGGAGGGAGGACCAGGTGTTATCAGAGGCCAAGGTTGTGGAAGATGGAATGTGGGAGCAGATTTGGGGCATCTTTGCTTTCTGAAGAGGAGTTTGTCATTGTAGAGCTGAATGTTGGTTCTGGGCAGCTGTTCTTGTTCTGTATTTCCTTCTGGAGTCAGGTTTCTGTGACTCCCCTCAGGTCATTTCTCTTCAGACAAATTGGTCCTGACTTACCTTGATCTGTGCATGAAGGTCTGGGGAGTCCCTGCAGAGTTTTTTATCACTAACAGAGGGTAAACTTGATGAAAAAAAACATGCAAAAACATAGAGATTTATTCTTAAAATACTGTTGTAAAAATTAATATTGGATAAATTTATCCAAGTTTCTGGGCTGGCTGTGACAGCCTTTGCTTACACAGAAGGTTTTAAAGAACCAGAAGCTGAGTGCTCACCCCTCCCGGGCTGTGTGAGCTGGGTCAGGTGTTGCCTGCTCTTCTTCATCCCAAGGTGGCTGTGCTGTACTGTGCACATCCAGCCACAGACCTTCACCTCAGCACGGGCTGAGCTGCCCTGTCTGAGGGGTACAGGTGGCAAGGTTCCATTCCCCTTGACTGCACGGTCAATATCTGAGCGTCACCCTGAAGCATGCAGTTATTCTTGAGCTGACAGTACAGCAGCGCCTTTCCTGGAAAAGCTCTGTGTCTCAGTGGGACGTGGCCCTGTCCTCAGGCAGCCAGGTGGCACTGGAGCTTCCCCCACAGAGCCCTGGGTAGGCGGGCGGGACGCGAGCTGGGCTCTGCGTCAGCAGCCACTGCTCATCCCTGGTGATGGGCTGGGCAGCTCTCAGCGCAGGGAAAGGAGTCTGCAAAAGGCATCCCAGCTCCTTAACTTGGGGCTGGAGCCCTCTGCTATCTGCTGCCACTGACTGTTTCCTCCTCTCCCCCTTGACAGCAAAGCTGCAGATGAAGCTGGGTGAGCTGCTGCCTCGGCTCCTCGACGGCTCCACTGAGGTCATTGTGCTGAAAGAGCCCCCGAAGATCCGACCCAACTCCCCCTACGACCTGTGCAGCCGCTTTGCGGCCGTGATGGAGTCCATTCACGGGGCCTCAACCGTGACCGTGAAATAGCCTGTGGGCTGCTCACCACACTGCAGTGCCATGCTGCTGGCCTGCCCGGAGCCTCCATCGGGCAGTGCTGCAGTGGGGGAGGAGAGGGGGCAGTTTGGATTCCGAGCTGCGTTCTTTGTAAATATGAGCGGATAAAAAGCAGTATTGCACTTCTGAGGCAGAACGTAAGGCAGTAACACAAAGGACCTGGACCACTGTTATAGTGCAAGGCACAGGCCTCAGCAGCACCATGGGGCCCAGCCAGGCTCCAGAGGTTCTTCTGTCCTGGCAGCCTTCTAGATGCAGCCCTGGGCCCATGATGGCACAGGAGCCCAACTCTGTTCAGCACTGCACACTGTGGCTGGGCTGTCGGGCACTTTCACAGCTCCCTGAATGGTCACTGCCAGAGGTTGCATGTTGCAGTCCAGCCAGAGTCCTGCTCACGGGAGCCTGGGCTGAGTGAGGAGGAGGCAGCGAGGAGCAGTGGCTCACGCTCTGTTGCGTGGGCAGTCATGCACACAGCTGTGTGTTCTGGTCAAGTCAAGCAGGCTTTTGCCTTTTGTATTCCAGCTGGCACCAGAAACCACACAGGAGCCTTCCTCAGAGAGGCACAGGCAAATCCTGGCAGTGAGGAGCCAGGGCAGAGCTGTGGGTTTGTGCCTGGCAGGAGCTGACTGGGTTGGGCAATCACATTACCCCAAAGGATATTTTCTTTACAGCCGGAAGGCAAACTTCTTTCTCCCCTTGGGCGGTGTGTCAGGGCTGGATTAGTGTCAATGACAGCTGTGAGGGCTCGGATCCACCCGTTGCGTTGGTGGTGGGTATTTGTGTTAATTTTGTTAATGAAGTGCCCCGTTGGCATTTCGTTTTGCGGTCGCCCTGTGCTTGCGTTTGAGCTGCAGCAGTTGTAAGCCAAAAGTTCTGAGTCAGTGGAGGGGGATCCTGTTTGTTGGGACTATGCAGAGTTTTCTAACAGTGCAATAAAAGCATTTGTTCTATGTTAGAATGAAAAAGCTCCCTCCATGTCTTTATTTCACTCTGGGATTCTGCCTGAAGGTTCCCCCTGTACAACATGTGTTGTCATTAGCAGAGCTGCCTTAGGATGGTTCCACCATCCCATTGGGGAGTGTTTCCCAGATATTTAGGAATAAATTGCTCCTGTGGGAGAATCTTGCACTCTTCCAGTGACTTTGTGATGAAATAGAACTGCCATTATCCACAGGCACTCTGGCTGCCAGTGTCCCAGCAGCAACCCTATCTCCTCAGGGGCCAGGGTGCTGCAGCGCCAAGGAGCTGCTTTTTCAGCTGTTTTCCCCCATCGTTGTGACAGAGCAGTGGGATGAGGCCTTCAGCTCAACTGCTTGGGGTGCTTGACCTTCTATGAAAGAAAACATGGAGCTCTTGAGCAGAGCCCCCCAGGCCATCACCCCCCCAGGAGGCACACTCCCTCCTCCCAGCCAGCACGTGGCATTGCCAAGCAGCCTTTGTGCACTTGCAGGCACTAGGATGTGGTTTGGGGAGAGAATAGGAGAGTCCGTTTGTTCTGACTCACAAAACAGTGGCTTTGCCCTGTTCTTTGTGTTACTGCCGGAAGCTGAAATGCCTAGCCCATGCCCAGATCCTGCTTTAAGGAACGAACGAAGAGTGTCAGGAGTGCAGAGTGGTGCCAGGGACGTCACGATATTTGGATTGGTCTGGACAAGAGGAGTGTTCCCAGGCTGGATGCCTTTGCTCACTTTCCTGTCCTCCCATTTCCCAAGGGACTTACAGCCAAAATAGCCTCTCAGTGCTCCATGTGCGGTCAGCCCTCCAAGGGCAGCTGAAAGGGGGTGCAGCTCCTTGAAAGGTGAGGGCCAGGAACACTGCTCCCTTGGTTCTACCTCCTTCAATTCTCCTTTGGAAGGACTGAGCACCTGCCTCTCCCACTTCCCTCTCAGCACCACCAGCTCTGTCCCCAGTCCTGCAGCATCAGAACTCCCAGGGATCATCCCAATTCCCTCTCCACCCACTCGCTCCTTCCTCCCCTCCAACTGAGCAAAGTGCAGGTTTCAAAATGGGACTTAGAGGGGAGTGGACTTTGCTTCCCCCAGGAATGCTGCTGTCGGCTGGGCCTTCCTTGAGATGGGTCACGCGCCCACGGCTTTGAGCCTGCGGGGATTAAACCAGCGGTGAACTCAATTTTCAACCAGTGCTGTAGCAGCAGGCAGGCCCCTGTCAGGACTCTGGGTGCTAATCCAGCCTGATGGTCCGTGCTCTTGCTCGCAGAGGTGTGTAAGCAGCCTTTATTTTTACAGCTGAATCAGGAAAATATGGAAGGAACACTTGAGGAGACCAGCAAAAACCTTTTCTTGCCTCTTGTGCTCAGGTAAATGATGCAGTCGAGGAACTTTTGACACAGAAGTCTGTGGTACTTAACGGCTTTATCATCTTAGCCATGAGAAGATGAGGCTCCTGCAGGACACGCGGTCACTGCCATGCCACCTCTGCAGCAGGAGCAGAACTTGGTGCTGCTTTGTCTCTCCTTTTCCTCCCTCCCCCTCGTTTTTCATTTTTCTCTTTTCCTCCACTGTTTTCTGGACAGACCAAACCACAACTTGCAAACCACAACTGCACCTTGCAACTCCCACCCTGCATCCCACTCCTGCAAGATAGAGCTGCATGTTCAGAGCACAGACACACTGCCAACTGACATGATAATTTATTGCAAATACATCAGAGCAACACAGACATGCAAGGAAGGAGCTGCTACGCTGTGGCGCAGACTTGGCTACGGGGGACTCGCCAGGGATGCCAATGTAGTGTCACCCATCAGTGATGGTACCACGGTGTCACCAGCAGTACAAAGTGCTGCCCGCTGCTTGTTGCCTTCCCACGCTCGCTTGGTGAGTGCTGCAGGGAAATCTGCTGCTCCTTAACAGAGAAAAAGTGAAGCAGACACGCAGAGGAAGGAGAGAAACCTGCAGAGCTGCTGTAGCAATTAGCAAATCATCCTGTGAAACAAGCAGGAGCCCTCCCTGCCAGGGGAAGAGCCACGAGGTGCACAGGGCACAGCACCCTGAGGCCCTAGATGACCAAGTCTGCGTTTTTGGGGTGCAGGTGGTGGCCCCCAGCCAGACCTCGCACAGTGGGAGCTTGGCGGCAGGTGGGGGCCAGCGGCGATTCGGTCTTCATGGAGCGGGCGCTGCAGGCAAGGAGCAGCCCACCGGCGGCGAGGAAGGCTCCGGCAAACCACCCCAGGAAGGTGGCCTCCCCAAACTCCCACCTGGGGACGATGTCGGGAACAGTCTCGTCCCAGAAGTCGAGGACAGTGTTGTAGGCAACCCAGGAGACCGGCACCAGGGTGGTGATCCCTGCCATGCCAAGCGCCGCTCCCCCGGCAAGCAGGAGCCGTCGCTTTCGCCCAGGTTTGTCCTCACAGGTTCTCCAGCCCTTCAGCCCCAGGGCAGTGAGGAGGCAGCCCAGCAGCCCCAGCCCGTTAGAGAGGCACATCAGGAGGCGAGAGATGCGCAGCTCGGGGGGCAGCGCCAGGAAGGAGCCGTGAGCTTGGCACTCAACCACCCCCTCCTCCTGGGTGATGCAGACCTGCCAGAGCCCCATGTTCCAGACCTCCAGCTCGTTCAGGTCCAGGTTGAGGTTCTTCCAAAGTGGCACGAAGGTGGTGACGCACGAGCTGACCCATCCGAGGAGAGCCAGCAGCATCCCCCCCGCCTGCGCCTTTGCCCACCAGCCCCCGGCCATGCTGACGCCGCCCCGCTAACCTGTGGGCGCAGATTAGCCGCCCCGAGCGGCGGCCGCGGGCATTAATGCTGCTGGAGCAGCGTCCGCCCGGCCGCCGGCCGCGTCTGCCGCCCGGGGGGGCGAATTCAAGCCTGCTCCTCCAACGCCGGGGTGTGGCCACGGTCGTTTTTCAGCTGTTGTTGGTTTTTCCACGCTAAAAGGAGAGCGCGCCCGGCTCAGCAGGAAAAGCCGGGTGCATCCCCGCGGTAACTCCGGGCTGGGTCCCGCCGCTGCTTCGCCGTGCCCGGGAGGGTTCAGCCAAAGCATGCAAATCCTCCGAGCCTTGGCCACCCCGAAGCGAGAGCCTTAGCAGGGAAAGCGCCTCTCAGCAGCAGCAGCTTCGGCCTCGGTGGGACAGGGCTGGGGCCCCAAGCATAAGATGCAGGCAGCGGAGAGCCGGCAATAGGCTTTTCTCAGGAGTCAGTGCTTCAGTTGGTGGCCCCGACCCTCATTCGGTCATTAATTAAATATGCAAAGGAGCCTTTGAGAGCTGCGTTGAGAATGGGGATGCCCGAGGGAGGGAGCAGGTTGCAGGTGGACCCTGCTTCTCGCGGTGGGCACTGATCACCCTGTCCTGCACCCAGCACTTCACCAGCAGATGCAACTCGTGGTGCTTGTTGAGTGTGAGGAAACTGTTGTCCGATAGGAGAGACCCTGCTGCAAACACAAAGATGGGGAAAATCCATCTACATCAGCCTGGTCCAGTGGAAGATGTTCCTGCCCGTGGCAAGGGGTTGGAGCTGGATTGATCTTTAAGCCCTTTCCAACCCCAACTGTTCTGGGAATCTATGAAAAGGATGAAAAGAAGCGTCAGGAAAATCCCAACTTTGTGCTGGCACTCAGCTCCCATCCTCCCCCACGTGTGTTCCCTCCGCGGGGTCCAGCTTGCAGATTCATCTTCCCTGGGAGATTAGCGACTAATCTCTCCTTCATCTGCCGTCTTTCTTATCTGTATCGGGAGCCAGACTGGAAATTACTGAGTCCTCCTGGTACCGGGGTCTAGCCCTGGTGAGTATCAGGAGGATCTTTGCAGGGGGGTCCCACAAGGAGGGGGCCAGGGAGCATGGACCACATTCAATGTGGAAGCACAGACAAGGCAGGAGAGGGGGGATGTTTTCTAGCCCTTGCTGACCATCATGTCTCTAAGAGCAGACAGGGAGCATCATCCGAAGGGCAAGAACAGGGAAATCCGCTGGGAAACCCCTCCTGCTCCTTCCCCCAGGCATTGGGGCACCTGCTCCTTCCGATTAAATCGTCTCAAGGTAATTGTGCCTGTCATTGAGACAGATTAACGGGTGACCTTCTGCCGCTGGAGCAGGATTGGCGGCCGCCGACGAGCTCCCAGTCCTTCCTTCCCTCCCACCGGCCACGGCGGCACAGCCCGGCAGAGGATTCCCATCCACAACCGGTGGGAAGATGCCCGGCAGTGGCCGGGGCGCAGCGGGAGCCACAAGCCGAGAACGACCTCTGCCCGGCTGGCAGCCACTCTTCCTGGACATGAGGTGGGTGTCCCCCGCGCCCAGGGGTCTGGGGAGACGGGAGGTTGGTCCAGAGAGTGACATCCTCCACCGTCGCGCTGAGGACCGCTGGTCCCGCTGCTTTGCAGTGGCAGGGGATGCTCGGAGGAGGCAGAGCGCCCACAATCCCACCCCATCCCCACCCCTATCCCCGCAGGTTGCTGCGCTCCGGGTTGCGTTTCCAGGACCATGACCTCCCGTCACGTCTCCCCATGGGCACCGGCTGGACTCAGCCTGTCCCGAGGAGCCCGGCTATGGGGTCTGCATCTCTGTCACAGGCTGTCCTTCCTCCGCACCTAGGGGCCATCTATTTCTGCTCGGAGCTTCTTAGAGAACCGGCAGCTACAGCCACGGCCTGGAACAAGTGTGGAGCAGTGCCTTAGGCGCTCACCCAGAGCTTGCCGGCTGCCGGGGCTGCTCCCCACAGGAGACGAATGCCTTCCTTCCCGGCCTTGCAATGCAATTATGGCCCCTAATGGGCTTAGCCATCTGGAGCCAGCCCGCAGCCACTCCGGCACAGCTCCGGGGCTGGCACACGCGTAGCTGGGCAAGGGGTCCCCCGCCAGTCCCTGGCCCCTGGGGATGCGGAGAGGGGCCGGAGCCCCAAGCTGCTGTCCGTGTTGTGTAACTCGCCGCTTTCTGTCCCCCACGGCAGGACCTCGCGCCCAGCCCGGGGCTGAGCCCCCGCCCCGGCGCCGCCATGGTGCTCCCCTACGCCCGCAACAGCGGCGGCGCCGGCGGCTGGCTGGCCCCGGAGGAGCCCCGCGGCCGCAGCAACTCCATCCCCCTGGCGCAGACCCCCACGGCCAAGCACATGCTGGCTTACCTGCCCCGGCCGCCCACCGAGACCAGCCGGTACGGCACCTTCCCCCAGAAGGTATGGCTCGCGCTGAGGCTCCGGGGCATCCTCGGCACATGATGCCGCCGGGTGCTCGCGGTTGTTGTCGGAGGCGATTTCTCACCGACGGGCTCCTTTCCCCCCCCGCAGCCCGACCGCCCGGCCGCCCCCGGGGCTCTGGCGGAGGACGGCGAGCAGCAAGCCGCCGCCGCCACTGCCAAGAGAAGCGCCCCGATGCCAAATTACCCGTCTGCACCCCGTCGCGGCGGCTTTGTCCCCGGTGAGTCGTCCCTGCCGCCGAGCCGCGGGAGCCTGACCACCCAGTACCACCGTGGCCGGCCGTCCTGGTGCCCACCGCCCGCCCCACAGGAGGCAGGTGCCCGCTTGTACCCGCTGCACGCCCTGAGCGTGGCCAACATCCCCAACTCGTCCCGCGGCAAGACCTCGGCCCGCAGCTCCACCGTTCACACCCCGGAGGGGCTGCAGAGCCGCCGCTGCAAGCTGCTGGAGGAGGACAGCCCGACGGTCCAGGCCGGCAAGCGGCAGCGGCAGCGCTATGTGACAAAAGTGGGCAAGTGCCAGGTGAATCTGGGCAACATCCAGGACAAGAAGAGGTTCCTCTCAGATATCTTCACCACCATTGTGGACCTCAAGTACCGCTGGTTCCTCTTCGTCTTCATGATGTGCTACATCATTACATGGGTGGTCTTTGGCTTCATCTACTTCTTCGATGCCTGGGTGCGGGGTGACGTTGGGCACCAGGGAGATCCCGAGTGGCGGGCGTGCATCGAGAACGTGGATGGCTTTGTCTCCGCCTTGCTCCTCTCCGTGGAAAGCCAGCGGACCATTGGCTACGGCACCCGGATGGTGACAGCCAACTGCGCCGAGGGCGTCATCCTGCTGATGGCACAGTCCATTGTCGGTTCCATGATCGACGCCATGATGGTTGGCTGCATGTTCGTTAAGATCTCCCGGCCCAAGAAGCGCGCCCAGACCCTCATCTTCAGCAAGAACTGCGTCATCTCCCGCCGGGATGAGAAGCTCTGCCTGATGTTTCGCGTGGGGGACCTGCGGGAAAGCCACATGGTGGATGCCAAGATCCGGGCAAAGCTGATCAAGTCCCGTCAGACGGCCGAGGGAGAGTTCATCCCCCTGGAGCAGTCGGAATTGAACCTGGGCTACGACACAGGGGAGGACCGTCTGTTCCTGGTGGAGCCCCAGATCATCTGCCACGTCATCAACCGTCACAGCCCTTTCTGGGACTTGTCAGCCGAGTCACTGCGCCGGGAGCAGTTCGAAATCATCATCATCCTTGAGGGCATCGTGGAAGCCACAGGCAAGTGATCTGGGGGTACCAGGGTGGAGAGGGGTGGCTGCCCTGGGGTCCTGGAGATGCTGGGCAAACCTGGGCTCAGAAGTGATATTCAGTGCAAGAGATGCTCAGGGTCAAAGCTGGCTGCAGTGGGCCACGGGTGATGCAGGGCTGGGAGACCCTCATTAGGCAGCAGGGCACTCATTGCAGTGCCCTGGCACAGCTCAGCCATTGTCTTGTCGCAGGAATGACGTGCCAAGCCCGCACCTCCTACACAGAGGATGAGATCCTCTGGGGATACCGCTTTGAGCCCTGCATGTCCCTGGAGAAAGGCGCCTTCCAGGTGGACTACAGCCGCTTCGAGATGACCTTTGAGGTGCAGACACCAGCAGCCAGCGCCAAGGAGCTGCACGAGCTGAAGGAGCTGGAGCAGCAGGAGCACTCCACACTCAGCCTCTACTGGGACCACCTCCTGCAGCCCTGCGCGCTGCCGGGGCCCAGCGAGGACGCGCTGGTGGGGATGAGTGTCCCTGGCAGCGTGGCTGAGGGCATCCGGAATGAGCCACCGGAGCGGGAATTCCCTGCCTGAGCTGCTCTGGGGACTGTCGGACAGGCCGCCTGGCCGTGCCCTGGCCCGGTTTGTGCCCGTGGGTGCCCCACGCCAACAGTGCCATAGCCCACCTCCTCTGCAGGGCTGAGCCCTTGTGCCCTCACCCCCCACGTTCCTCCAGCAGCAGCCACAGGACATTATTTTTGTTAAGCTGTTCTTTTCTAACAAGGAACATGAGATGTGAGCACTGGGCAAGTAAAGTTGTTCATGACAAAACTACCCAAATCAGCAGCAGTGTTTTTTCTAGGGGGACCCTCGGCGGGGCTGGGCAAAGAGGAGGCAGAGTCGGCAGAGTTCAGAACCCCCCAATGCCACGTGCTGAGTCCCACACCATCCCATGGACCCTGACATAGCCCCCACGCCCCACCAACACCCCAAACTGCCCCCCTCTCCCTGCCTGACGTGGTGCCCCAGGACTACCCCGGCACGGAAATGCCACACTGGGCTGGTGCTGTGGGAGCCTGGACATGGTGTAGTAGAATTGAATTAATATCGGTACAAGAATTATATCACTGGAGTCACCTGCAGCACTTGGCAAGGCAGTGCCCAGGCCTGAGCCAAGGGCCTGAATTGAAAAAAAAAATCAATGAAATCTGTGTATGCAGGGTCTGGCTGGGCTGGAGACCCTCCCTGCAGTTCCCATCCCAGACAGCTTTGCCTCAGGGGGTACTTCATGGGTTGCAGTGTAACCCTCCTTTGGATTTAACCCCCTTCGGATTTAACCTCCTTTGGACAACCCTCTTTGTCCGCCTTTGCTTTTCCTCCATCAACCTGCCTTTATATCTCCCCATGGAGTCTTGGGCAGGGTATTTTCTGATCCCAACTGGAATCTGTCCTACTGAGAAGGGAGGGATGGAGCAGCTGGGGGGGCCCTGGGGCCGAGGTCAGCCCAGCACAGAAGGGATGGATGGGAGGGGGGTGTAATATAAATGTATACATCAGTGTCCCTACATCACACCCCCCCTGCAGCCCCAGCCCAAATCCCCTGCAAACATAAAGAAAGGTATCTTCTCCCCACAGAAAAAGATTTAGAAAAAAAAATTTTAAAACCCACAAAAAAAAGCTGCAGGTTTTGCTGTGCTTATGTGGCTGCAAACAAGTGTTTGTAGGTGCAAAGTTAGTAAGGGTCAATATGCGCATTGATTCGCTATGAAATCGTGATTTGCATATTGAGCACGCGATTTGCATGTCTTTAATATTCAAACACAGGTCACTGAGCGAATAACACATAAACTCGGTTGTTGCACAGACGGTCGCGTTTCACAGCACGGGACACGCTCGGATCCCACCAAGCCGAGCCGGATTCGTGTCCCTGTCCCTGTCGCAGTCCCATTCTCTGTCCCGTCACCGTTCCCCTGTCCCTGTCCCTGTCCCTGTCCTGTCCCCTGTCCGTGCGCCCACGGTGCCGCAGGTGTCGTTTCCCCTCCGGGCCGCCAGGAGTCGCTGCCGCCCCCCCGCTCCGCCCGGGCTCTCTAGGTACCGCCTCTGGCTGCTCCACTTCCGGCGCGTCGCGGTGACGTTATTGCTGTGCGACGCGGTGACGCGCAGCGCGGTCCGGCGACAGCTGAGGTGGGACTGGCGGGACCGGAGCGGGAGGGGGTCGGGACCGGAGCCCCCCCATCGAGCGGGACGAGCCCGCCGCGCCTGGGGGAGCGGGCCCGGGCCCTGACGGCGGCTCTCCCCGCAGCCTTGCCCCGGCCCCCCCGTATGGCGCGGCCCTGAGGGGAGATGACCGACCAGGAGAACAACAACAGCATCTCCAGCAACCCCTTCGCCGCCCTCTTCGGCTCCGTCGCTGCCGCCAAGCACTTCGCCGCCGTCCAGAAGCAGCAGCAGCTGCGGCAACTGACAGGTGGGGGGGTCGAGGCTGGCCGTGGGGCAGGGGCTGGCCCTTGGGGAGGGGGCGAGGCGGTCCCCTCGGCAGGGGCTGTCCCCCGAGGCGCTGAGGGTTCTATCATGCAGGCGAGGAGACGTCTATCAGCCAGGATGACTCCGACAACAGCGTCTCCGAGAGCTTGGACGACTGTGACTACTCGGTGGCCGAGATCAGCCGCTCCTTCCGCTCGCAGCGGGAGCTCTGCGAGCAGCTCAACATCAACCACATGATCCAGAGGATCTTCCTCATCACCCTGGACAACAGTGAGCCCGGGAATCCCCCGGCTTGGCGGGGGTGTGGTACAGGCTGGTGCAGCTCTGCACGTCGGGTTTGTCTGATATCGGAGGGGACGGCTGGGAGGGGGCAGTGCCAGGTGCAGCAGCTGGGGCTGTGCTAGGGGCAGGCCCTGCCTGCAGGTTCCCCGTCCATGTGGGCAGAACAGATCCTTCTGCCCTCCCCAGGTGACCCCAGCATGAAGAGTGGGAATGGCATCCCGGCACGCTGCGTTTACCTGGAGGAAATGGCCGCAGACCTGGATGACCAGGACTGGCTGGACATGGACAATGTGGAGCAGGTAGGGCTGCCTGCCTTGGGCCATCTGCAGATTTTAGCTACAGGAATTCAGTTTGTTTCCTCAGAACGTACATATGACATATCCCAAATCCTTTTCCAAAGCCTGGCATGAAGCTGCCACTCATGGCTTTGCTGGAAAAGTCAATGATATTTTTGGGATATGAGACTGAGAAAGGTGTAGAATTTGGGGAATCCAACCCTTCCTCCTGGAGGCTGCAGGAGTTTGCTGCCCTGCAGGTCTATGTGGGTGGGGAAGGGAAAAAAAACCAAGGAGAACTCAGTCAGCAATGTCCACGCATGCCCTCTGCTTCATTTGCGACTGTATCAGTCGTTGCTGCTGAGGATTTTGGGGGAAATGGTTTCTGTTGGGGCTGCTGTTACTCCATAAGGCACTGGAGGATTCACTCAGGCCGGAAGCAGGCTGAGGGTTTTCACTCCAGTACTCTGTTACCTAACAAGGGATAGAGAGAGCTCTTCCCAGCAAAAATCAATTAGCCTATGTGGTGTAGAACATCCCCCTCTGGAGGGATCAGCTCTGTGACAGGGCCGTGTCACTGTGCCCCATCTCTGCTGCTGCCCAGGCCCTGTTCACCCGCCTGCTGCTGCCAGAGCCCGGAAACCACTTGATCCACATGACCTCTGCCAGCACCCAGAACCTCTCAGCCGACCGTGACGCCGGGGAGAGGCAGATCCTGCGCTACCTCTATGCCTGCTTCCGCAGGGCACGGGAAGAGGTGGGCACAGGCTGCCAAGGAGGAAGGCAGCTCTGTCACCCAGCTCTGTGCTCTGGGGTGACCAAGCTAAAGTTGTAATGATCAGGGTCCCAACACTGCCTGGTTCTCCTTGCACAGATAACCAAGGTCCCGGAGAATCTTCTGCCCTTCGCACTGCGCTGCCGCAACCTGACTGTGTCGAACACTCGCACCGTCCTCCTCACCCCAGAGATCTACGTCAACCAGAACGTGTATGAGCAGCTGGTGGACCTGATGCTGGAGACACTGAGAGGGGCGCGTAAGTGCGGCTGGGTTGTGCCACTGCCTCAGTGCTGCGAGGCTGCCCTGGAGCATCATGGAGTTGGGTGAAGCTTTGGCTGCTCTCGCTGGCAAAAGAGGGGGCTGTGTTTGGGTCGGTTTGGCTGTTGGAGCACTGTGAGTAACAGTCTTGTGTCACCTGCCAGAGTTTGAAGACATGACTGAGTTCCTTGAGGAGGTCATAGAAGCCTTAACGATGGATGAGGAGGTGCGGACATTTGGGGAGGTCATGGTTCCCGTGTTTGACATTCTGCTGGGAAGAATCAAGGACCTGGACCTCTGCCAGATCCTGCTGTACACATACCTCGATGTGCTCCTCTACTTCACAAAGCAGAAGGACATAGCAAAGGTGAGTACCTTGGCTTAGGCAGAAACTTTTCGCAGGGCTGCATTTACAAGACCTGATCTGTATAGGCCAAACCAGCAGTGTGGTGTAACAACATCTGATATGTGTAGTCATACCCCTCCTCTCTTTTCTCATTGCCCAAACCCATCAGTTTGTGGGGGCTTTTTAGAGGGATTTTGGACAACTGTCAGCATGTCCTGATGTGTTCCCCAGGTTTTTGCAAGCTACATCCAGCCCAAGGATCCCAGCAATGGGCAGATGTACCAGAAGACTTTGTTCGGTGCCATTTTAAATATCTCTTGCTTGTTGAAGACCCCTGGTGTGGTGGAGAACCATGGCTACTTTCTGAATCCATCCCGATCCAGCCCGCAAGAGATTAAAGTGCAGGAATCTAACATCCATCAGGTGGGAGAAGCAGGGCAGTACTGTTTCCTGCAGTGTTTAGTGGCCCCTCATTGCCTGAGGGTTCAAGGCATGGTATCAGGGCCTGAGTTCCACCACTGCTTCAGGAATAGCCTGGCTTGCAAATAGGCACGTCCCAAAACTGCTTTGAATTCTCCAGCTGGAGCATGGGAACAGTTTTGTCAGCTGCTTTGGGTGGTTGTAACCCTAGGCTTTGTGTCTTATCAAAGTTGCCTGAGCTTTGGGAAGAAGGTTGTGTGGTACTGGTGGAACAGGCATCAGTAACTTGAGGTGCTACATGGAGGTTATCTACCTCAGGTGTTGCAATCACCAGGGAATAGCTTTCAGTACTTGTCTTGTAATTAAAACACTAATTGATTGCCCATTTGAGAAAGTGACAGACAGCATTCTCTCTCATTATGCAAGTAAAGATCTCCTTCAGAGGAACAGCACTAGGAATGTTCCAGTAGTTCCAGGAGTGAAACATGAAGATGCATGATATAAATACAGGAACGAACTGGGGTGCAGAGGTGGTCCCTGAGAGGGGCTTTCCCACTCAGGGGTTCTTTCAGGCTGCTAAAAACATGCAAAGAATTTTGGATTTACTCAGTATGGGAACAAATTGCTCTCAGCTGTGCATTTGAGGACATCTGTAATTATTCTTTTCTGCCAGCCCCAGGATTTGACCTACTTGTAACACCTGTGTGTGATGGGTGATTTGCTGGGGTGTCCTGAGGAGCAGGACATGGTCTGGAGCCAGAAAGGGTCTGGGAGCATTAATGTCAGAGAGTCAAAAGAACAACCCCCGAAGACTCATTCAGCCGTGTTCTGTTCTCTGTAACAGTTCATGGCCCAGTTCCATGAGAAGGTCTACCAGATGCTGAAGAACCTGTTGCAGTTGTCGCCAGAGACAAAGCACAGGATTCTCTCCTGGCTGGGAAACTGCCTCCATGCGAATGCGGGCCGCACCAAAATTTGGGCTAACCAGATGCCGGAGATTTTCTTCCAGATGTATGCCTCAGATGCCTTCTTTCTCAACCTGGGGGCTGCCCTCCTAAAGCTATGTCAGCCCTTCTGTAAACCCAAATCTCCAAAGCTGCTAACCTTCAACCCTACCTACTGTGCCCTGAAGGAGCTGAATGAAGAGGAGAGGAGAAGCAAGAATGTACACATGAAAGGTACACCTAAACCGTGGGGAGCAAGGGAATGGGAAAGGGGTTCTTCTCAGGTCCCCACTTTACCCAGTAGTGCCCCCAGTAGGTGCCATTAGGGCTAGGGAAGAGTTAGAGGTGCAACTAGAGAGGAGCAAGAAGAGAACTGAATACAAATAAAAGGCTGCCAGCATCACCAGGAGCCGTTTCGTGTCCTCAGGAGGGACCCCCTCAAGCCCTCTCCTCACCAGCGCTACTGGGTAGAACCTGATGCAGAGGTATTTTTCCTTCCAGGTTTGGAAAAAGAAACATGTTTGATCCCTGCTCTGAGCGAGCAAGAGACGCAGTTTGCAAACAGCTACAACCTAGTGACGGAAAACCTGGTGCTCACGCAGTATACCCTGCACTTGGGGTTTCACAGGTACCTGCTTTCAGTTCCCCTGGGGCTGTTTTCCACCCATGTGCAGCCATGGAAATTTCAGTAAATACTGTGAACACAGAGTGGTGAGCTGAGCTGCTGCTTGAACCTCAGCTTGGCTGACTGCAGGAAGAAATTTTGCTCACAATCTTACCAGCTCCATGTTACTTATAGACACCAATAGCCAGGTGCTGGGTATTTGTGGGTTGCTCCATTCCCTGCTGTCCTTGGGGCAGGGGCTACTGGCACCTCTTTTCACTACTAGAGAGCATCCAAGTGGCAGAGCACCTGCCCACTGGGAGTGACCTAAATGCCCCAATATCTGGGCTGTATGTGAAGCAGGAATGTGAGGCAGCTGTCAGCTTCCAGGAGAGGATTTTCTGGACACCAAAACTCTCTATTTTGCTCAGCTTCACTCTGCAAATCGTTGCCTGGATACTGTGAGGTCATGACTGATCCAGGCAGAGTCCCCTTCTGGTTTATTCTCTAAATATAGACCTTGACAAAAAAGTTATTATGCAAGTCGCTTGTTGCTGGGAAACTGAAGTGTCACCCTGCCGGCATCTCTGGGTTGTGCTGGATCCCTGACCTAGGTGACCCAAGGGAACTCAGTGCTGCAGAGGGCTCTGCCATGTCCCCAGGCCACTCTGCAGGTGCCGTGGTCCCTCACAGGGTCTCATATCCTCCCAGGTCTTGCCCAGCCTTTCTCCAAGGCTTCCCATTGCCAGAGCCCCATTCAGGGTACCTGCAGGAAATTATCTGAATCCACCACCACAGAACAGTCTCTTACCAGCTTCTGCATTGGTGAGGCAGGATGTCTGTCTGTCTGTCTGTCTCCTCAGCCCCTCCTTGCCTTCTTTCCCGAGCAGGTTGCATGACCAGATGGTAAAGATAAACCAAAGCCTTCACCGCCTGCAAGTGGCATGGCGAGAAGCTCAGCAGAGCTCCAGCCCTGCTGCCGACAGCCTCAGGGAGCAGTTTGAGCGCCTGATGACCATCTATCTCTCCACCAAGACAGCGATGACGGAACCGCAGATGCTGCAGAACTGCCTGAACCTGCAGGTGTCCATGGCAGTGTTGCTGGTGCAGCTGGCCATGGGGAACCATGGGACAGAGCCGCTGGAGCTGAGCTTCCCACTGCCGGAGGTGGAACACAGTGCACTGGCCTACGTGCCAGGTGAAGCCCTGGGTCCTGCTGGGGGTCTGTGCCAACGCCTGTCATATGTGAGCACTGGCAGAGCTGCCTGAGCAAGTGCTTCCCTGTCCAGGGCAGGACATAGTGCTACCACTGATATTGTGCAGAATATTCTTTCTGAAGAGGATCACTCTTAGAAAATTTGGGGCTGTTTGAGAGGCCATACTTATGGTAGTGAAGCTGCAGACCTTTTAAAAGTCTACTCATTGGCAAATGGCAAATACTACATTGATTTACTGTTTTCTCTATGTGCAAACTCCTTCTTTTGGGGTCTGCTTCAGGATTCTTCCCTTGGGGGTTGTGTAACAGTGTGTGGTCAGCAGACAGCTGCTGGATTCACCCCATAAGTGACCTGACTTCTGTGGGGAGAGAGGGGAAGTGAATCCTAGGTATTACTCATGCTATCAGGCTGGGCATCCTTCTCCATGGCAGGTTTTAATACAGCTTGTTAGTTACCAATATTTAATCAGCATCAGGGTGGTGAGGGGAAAGTAGATGGGAGGCTGGAAAAGGGCAAGGTGAGCTGCCTGGGGAGGAGCTCAGCTACAATCTCTGTTTGCAGAGTTCTTTGCTGATAATTTGGGTGACTTCTTCATTTTCCTGCGGCGTTTTGCTGATGACATCTTGGAGACTTCTGCTGATTCCCTGGAGCACATCCTTCACTTTGTTACTGTTTTCATGGGTGATGTGGAGAGGTAGGTGCAGCCCTGGGTGCTTGTTGCAGACCACCCAGGGTGACGAAGCAAGTAGAAATTGCAGAGCTGTCTTGAGGCTTGGTTTATGCAGCTATGAGCAGGTTGCTCTTTTTGGTAGAGATGAAATTTGCCTGGAGGAGGCACAAAGGGAACAAAGCCTTGCCTGGAGGCCACAGGCTTCATGCAAGGTTCAAATGGGATTTGGTGCTTAAATGTGTGTTTGGTTGTATGATGCAGAAACCTCATCAGCTGCAGCCATTTTGTACTTGTTAATAGGAGCTTGTGGGATTGATCTGTTGGGGGTGTCTCTATGATGTCCACTGAACAGAACTGAGTAGTTCTGTCAGTCTTCCTGACAAGACATTGCCCTGCTTTCTGCATTTCTGCTGTTCGTTTGTTTACACTTGTGTGTAAATGCAGTGAGCTGGCAGCAGCAGGAGCAGATGGAGATTTCCCATGGTAGGCGGCTCTCATTGTTCCCTCTGTCCCTGGGAGATGGAGGCTGTAGTTCTTCCTGGCAGTCCCCTACAGCATCACCTGGGACAGGTGGTTTGGCTTCTGCCCCACAGGTGCAGCAGAGGTATACTCTGACCTCAGTGCTTGGTTCTGGACAGCAGATACAGCAGGCAAAGCACTTGGATTTGCAGGGTAAAAAGGAAGTAGGTCCATGGGCAGTAGGAAAACAGCTGGGACAGCTGGTGGGGCTTGCTTGGGAGCTCCAGCTGATGAGCAGGCATTGGGCTCTGAATGGGGGAGCTGCTGTGGGAGGGGTGAGAGCAGCAGCTTGGCTGTTCCACAGCCTCTGGCCTCTGCCTGAGATTTCACTGTGGCATTGAGTGCGTGCGAGTGAGCTGCTGACCCAGGACTGGCTTTTACAGACAGTCTGCAGCCATCAGGCACTCGAGCATGGATGGGCACAGCTCCTGGAGTGATTCCTGAACAGCTCTGTTCTGCACCATGCGCTTCATGGCATCCTGGATTTGCTTTCTTTTTTCTCTTGCAGGATGAAAAATCCTCACCTGCGAGCCAAGCTGGCTGAAGTGTTGGAAGCTGTGATGCCTCACTTGGATCAGGCTCAGAATCCACTCGTCTCAAGTGTGTTTCATCGCAAGCGAGTGTTCTGCTCTTATCAACACGCTGCCCATCTGGCCGAGGCCCTCATCAAAGTCTTTGTGGATATCGAATTTACGGGTAAGCAACGAAGGGGAAGAGTTGTGTTCCCTGTGTAGCACCTGCGGGGGACTGTCCACTTGAAAGGCTCTTTGGCTTGTGCCCAGGTGACCCGCACCAGTTTGAACAGAAGTTCAACTACCGCCGTCCCATGTATCCCATCCTGAGGTACATGTGGGGCACTGATTCCTACCGGGAAAGCATAAAGGTGAGGAGAGGGGTGCATGTCTGAGTGTGCCCATGTGAGTGTGCAGCTCTCTGTATGGAGCACGTGGGTCCATGTCCTGCCATTGGGACTGTGCTGCAGAATTTGCTGCTCTCCCTTTCCCTGCAGGCTCTGGCTGATTATGCCTCAGAGAACCTGGAGGCAATGAACCCCCCTCTCTTCTTGCGCTTCCTTAACCTGCTCATGAACGATGCTATTTTCCTGTTGGATGAAGCCATACAGGTAGGGCTGAGCTTGTGTGCCATCAGCATCATGTAAACAAGTTCTTACTTTTCTGGTGCGATAGTGACCTCCAGAACAGGGTCAGCTTGCCTCACCCTGCCTGCTGAATCTCTGCAGTAGGTACTTGCAGGAAGCAATCCCAAGCTAGTGTGGCCAATGCCCTGGGAGAAGGGGTGAAGGCAGGAGGAAGGGGGGTTTGGGGCCCTGCTTGCGGATTACCCTTCTTTCCTTTGGGTTCAGGAGGCAGCTCAGAACCAAGAGGAGCAAAAGGGCTTTTTCAGATCCAACAGAGCAGGCACGCTGGGAAATCTGCCTGTTGCAAATGTGGATACACTGAGGCTTTAAACAATCACTTTGGGTTTTGATTCTCAAATCCCCTTGGCCTTTCTGCAGGTGTTTTATCCTAATAAAGGCTTTTTGTCTCCAGGAAGTTCTCCTTTGGGATTACAAGGGAATGACAGATGCCCTTATGTCCCTGGTGTGTGTTGAATGTGTCTCCTCCTTTCAGAGCTGCTGTTGCTGCTAGAAAGGACTTTTTTGAGGAGCTATTACCTGCCAGAGAACAGATTTGCCGCGAGGCTGGCAGATAAAATGGGTGATATGGATGTTTCCCATCTGGTTTTGAGCATTTCTGGACCTCATTGGCTTTGCCATCTAACCAAACCATCCATATGTTCTGTCTTGCAGTACCTCAGCAAGATCAAAGTTCAGCAGATTGAGAAGGACCGAGGCGAGTGGGACAGCCTGTCTCCGGAGGCTCGCCGTGAGAAGGAGTCCAGCCTGCAGATGTTTGGTCAGCTGGCACGCTTCCACAACATCATGTCCAACGAAACCATTGGCACTCTGGCCTTCCTGACTTCAGGTAGGGAGAACAGCCCCTCCTGTCTGCCAGGACCTAGAGAAGAGCCTTTCCAGGGAGTGGGCAGGCAGGAACTTGGTTTCAGGGTGGTCAGATTGGGATGGAATTGCTGTGAATCTCAGCAAACTGGTGTTTTCCTTTCCAGAAATCAAGTCCCTGTTTGTGCATCCTTTCCTTGCCGAGCGCATCATCTCCATGCTCAACTACTTTCTGCAACACCTGGTTGGGCCTAAAATGGGAGCTTTGAAAGTGAAGGATTTCAGTGAGTTCGACTTCAAGCCACAGCAGCTCGTGTCTGACATCTGCACCATCTACCTAAACCTTGGGTAGGCGACAGGGGGAGTGAGCCTGTGAGTGGCAGGAGCCATTCAGGAGCCGTCTTGGTGATACTGGGGGAGAAATGCTTAGTTACACTCAAGCTTTTCTTTAGCTTTGAGTTCTTTGCTGTGGGAATGTGGCTGCTGTGGGGACTGTTTTGCAGGTCAAATAAATGGGGATTCTTAAACATTTTCTCTTGTAATCTGTGGTGCAGGGATGAAGAAAACTTCTGTGCCACAGTTCCCAAGGATGGCCGCTCCTACTCACCGACGCTCTTTGCCCAGACCGTGCGGGTTCTGAAGAAGATCAACAAGCCTGGCAACATGATAGTGTCTTTTAGTAACCTGGCTGAGAGGATCAAGGTGAGCACTGGAGGGAATTTAACATTAAAAAAAAAAGATGGAGCTGGTTCCCTGTGTCCTTTTCCCTCTGTGTATTGCTGCATCTTTGCTGTGGAACTGGATTGCTGGGAGCGGAGCTTTGTGCAAGCCCAGGTGGGGCAGCTGGGAGGGTTCTCCGCCTGCACAGACCTGTGAATGCTCCCCGGTTTTTAAAGAACAGGGAGGCTGAATCCCTCAAAGCCGTGTGTGCTCCTAGTCTCTTGCAGACCGGCAGCAGCAGGAAGAGGAGACGTACGCAGACGCCTGCGATGAATTCCTGGATCCTATCATGAGCACTCTGATGTCAGACCCCGTCATCCTGCCCTCCTCCCGTGTCACCGTGGACCGATCAACTATAGCCCGACACCTCCTCAGGTGTGCAGCACAGCCCTCATACCTTGATACTTTTGTGGGATCTATGACTCTTCCTGGCCTGTGTCTCTGTTTTGTTTTTTTTTTTTTTTTTTTTTAAATCTCGGACTCTGGGAGTGTTCAAGTAACCTCCTTGATGTTTTGTTTTCCAGCGATCAAACAGATCCTTTCAATCGGAGTCCCCTCACTATGGACCAGATCAGACCAAACACAGAGCTAAAGGAGAAGATCCAGCGCTGGCTTGCAGAGAGGAAAAAGCAGAAGGAGGAGCTGGAGGACACACTGAACTAAAAACAGGATCTCGTTCCCAAACCTTCCGTCATGGGCGAGATCACAGCCATGCAGGGGTAATGGCTGGAGCTGCCACCCTAGTGACGACCACATTTAGTGCATTGCCACCACCTTTGGAGTCTCTCCTCAGACCTTCCCTGCCAGCCCTTGTTCTCTTTTCCTTTCAAGACTCACTCTTTCATATTAAGACTTTCCACTGCACTACAGCTTTGAGCCTCAGCCTCGGGAGAAGAACACAGCCTCTTTGTGATGTGGTGCTCTGGCCCTCCTATTACCTGCTCTTTGTGTTGGCCATGTCCTTTTCCAGCAATACCAAATGCCTCCCTCTGTTCTGTGTTTAAACTGTAACCATCATGCACTTGGTAAAAGCAATGCCTCCAGCCACTCCTAGAGTGGGACAGGGGGATGAACAGGAGGGAGATGTTTTGCCAACTTGTATGTGCCAGGGGTGTAGCAGGGTTTACTTCCCCAAAGAGTGTTGGGAATGGCAGGTGTTGGAAATTAAACATAGACATCATCTTACAGCTAGTAGTGGAAGTCTGGCAGCGCCGGGAGCCGTAGAAAAGCCTCTTGGGGATTGGTGCAGGGACCGGGGCGGTCCGGGGCCGGTACCGGCAGTGCGCCGGTCTCGAACCTGCGGCTCCCGCCCCGCTCGGCCCCGCCCCGCCCCGCCCCGCCCCGCGCACGTGGCCCGGGGTCCTCGCTGCGGGCTGCCCGCGGAGAACGCCGGGCGCGGTGACCGGCGGTGACATTGAGCGCGCGCAGCGATGGCCAAGGCCGCACAGGGGCTCGTGCAGCGGCTCGTGCAGCGCGGGCCGGAGCTGATCGGGGGTGAGGGACGGGCAGTGGGACGGAGGGAGCGGGGGAACGGGGTTGGGACGGGACGGGACGGGACGGGACGGGATGGGATGGGATGGAGGATGGAGGATGGGCTGAGGGGAGCGGGAACGGGAACGGGCCGGGGGGAGCAGAGAGGAAGGGTTGGAGAACAGGGCTGGGGGCAGCGGGGCCTGCGCCCGGGGAGGCCTCCCGGGCTCCCTCCGTTCGGAAAACACCATCCGTTGCGGTCCCCCTCCCCGCAGCCGCTGTGACGTACTCGAAGCCGCGCTTGGCCACGTTCTGGTACTACGCTAAGGTGGAGCTGGCCCCGCCGACCCCCGCCGAGATCCCCCGGGCCATCGACAGCATGAAAGGCCTGGTCAGGGCCTTCCAGAGCGGCCGCCTGGCGCAGCTCACCGTCAAGGTACCCACCGGGGCAGGATCCCATGGGAGCCGCCCAGCCACCCAGGAAATGCTCTGCTCCTGCCTTGGGAAGCAGCGGGAACTGTTGTCAAGGACATATGAAGCTAAAGGAATTCAGGGGCCGAGAGTTTAAAGTGTTTTATTTTGTCAGCTTTGCTTTAACTCTTCCCTGGCTGGACCAGGTTGTGATTGTTCCCCTTGGGTCCCATTGGTTTCTCTCCCAGGGAAGGGAGTATCTGTGTATCTGATACACAGCCCAGCCCTGTGTATCAGCTGTGTCATTGGTTAAGACATTAATGTGTTTCCCCTGTGTGGGCTAAGAAATGATCCTTGAAAGGGCTGTAAAAAGCCACGAACAACAGCTGACAGTGTAGCGAATGTTATAGAACATCTCTGTGATGGGACGTGTTGAGGGGTGGCTGAACATGGTAAACAATCTGCTCCACTTCGGGGCTTTTGCCTTGAGAACTGCTGGAGGGCATGGATGTGGCTACAGGAGGGAGGGAGGAGCCTGGGATCTAACCAGTGGCATTTTCCTTTCAGGACGCGCTGAGGAACGGCCTGGTGGCCACGGAAGTGCTGATGTGGTTTTACATCGGAGAGATCATTGGCAAGGGTGGCATCATTGGGTACAATGTGTGAACACTCACCTCAGCAATACTAGTGGCACCATAATGCTGGGTCTGTAGTGGAGTCTGTAACAATAAAGCCAGGAGCCCATATCGAGCTGTTGTGGTCCTTGTCTGGCACTCTGACAGGTGCCAGCCTGTTCTGGGGGCAGTGCTGGCAGGGATGGCTTCTCAAGAGGGGTCTGAAGGCCAGTCCCAAGGGTTCCAGAGCTGTTTTGGTGACAGTACTTTTGGTCACCACAGCTCTGTTCACTCTAGGACACTAACTGTGCCTCAGCTGTGGTTCCAGGGGAGGTCTGAGAGCCCCAGATTCAGAGACTGCAAAGGGAAACATTCATTTTGTTCCTGAATGTACTTCCCATCAGCTAGTGGGAACAAAAATCAAATTCCAGTATTTTTATATTATCAAAAGCAATTTCCATGGCTTATTGTATAGGGAATGTAACACGGTTACCGGCAGCTATGCTGGTTTGGTGTCTGATTGGTGCAGTGGGAGCCTGTGAAGGTAAGCAGAACTTTGCTGCATGTGTCACCCCAGCTCCCACCAGCCAAAAGTTGAGCTGTTCAGGGTTCTGCTGCCTTGCTCATTGTCAGCCAGCTCTTCTAGGGTTCTCTACAAAACCTGGTGAGTTGCCTGTACTCCGACATGTTCAGAAAATAATTTGTAGGGGTTCTCTGAAGCCAGTTGCCTGTTTTAATGTCTTAGAAGATGGTTTTAGTTAGTATTGCTCCTTGTTGATACTGTTGTTGACTTGGCTGCTCCTTTGCTCCTCTGAGCATTGTCTTGTGCACACTGGTGACCCTGCCAGTCCCCGGTGACCCCGATGTCTCCGGGGTGACTGTGCCAGTATCATGTCACTTGCTCCTCTCCCTGCAGCAGAACTGACTTTCTCAGTACATTATCCCACTAGGAGGCCTTGTGCAGTCCTGACAGGAAGTGCAGGTGAGCTCACACACTCCAGATGTGGTAACCAGTAGGTTGTTCATGGTATGAATGGAAAGCTTTTCTTTTTTCTTGTTATAAAGAAGGGTTCCTGCCCCAGCAGCTCTGGGTTACAACTGGTCACAGGTCACCTCCATGCCATAGATGGGGAAACTGAGGCTCAATGAACTCCCCAGCTTTGTGGGAGAGTGCAACAGGAGCAGCGATTTGACCTGTGCTTCCAGCCCCCTGCCCAGCCTAGGTCCTGCACTTGCTTCTCCCATCAGCCTGGCCAGGATACCATGACTGCCTGGCAGGGCCTTCCTCCCTGTGCTGGGGAGGGCTTTATGATTGCTCACTCCCCATGGAAGAGGTGAGGCTTTCTCCCAAAGAGCCCCAGCCAACCTGACCAGGACTGCAGCCACATGCTGTAGTTGAGCAGGGGTGATTGATGGTCCCCAAAACTGCCCCTCCCCAGGAGTTTTTGCTCCTGTCATCACAAACCCTTCACCCAGCAGGTAAAGAGACCAACGAGGGGAATAGGCCAGGCTCTGCAGTGGGAGTCTGCAGTTTATGTTCCTTAAGGAGAGACAGAGATAACATACAGGATTTAATGTGTGAGCTTGACTGGAAGGTCGATTCTGAACCCAAGAGAACCTTGCTGGGCACAAGGCTGACTGACCTGGCTCCAAGGTCCTCTGCCTTGCTCCTGCCTGCACGTGCCCCTCTCGCCCCCTTCTGGTGGGCATGTAGCACTGGCCTGGCCAATGCTTCGGTGGAACGACTGGAGTAAGCTTCACTAGTCAAGAAGGGCAGAGCTCAGAGATGCTCCTATCCCTTTCACAGTCCCGAGAAAGGAAGAAAACATCTAATTTTAGTTCTCCTCCTTGGAAGTACCTCGGGAGAAGTCCCACTCAGCCCTGCTCCCACAGCAGAACCCCGGGCAGAAACAGCATCTGCGGCCCCAAAGGCTCCAGCAGCTTCTCCATCCTCTCTAAAACCACAACAGTGTATAGTTGCCTCTCGGGGACAGTCTCCCACCCGCCCCTCGCTGCCTTCAGCTGGTGAACTTCGGAGGAAAATAGGTATTTTATGTCCCCAAGCAGAGGTGTTTACACCTGATCAGCGTCTTTGCAGTGCTGTTCTCAGGGAATACAGCGGGCACTTGTTGGATGTTAACCCTGTTCTCGCTGTGCTGTGCACGACGGGGTTGGCAGCCCGGTGCTATCGCCGTCACCTCGCTGCCGGGGGTGGCAGGCAGCGGGACGCTGGCGGGTAGCGGGGCCGCAGGTAGGAGACGGCCGGGCCCGGGAGGATAGGGCGGAGCCGCCCGCCCTCGGTAGCACAGCTCGGGGCCGCGGTCGCCCCGCAGGGAGCGGCTCCTCCTGGGCAAAGCACCGGAGGGCCTCGGCGGCGCGAAGCCCGCGCGGGGGCTGCGGGCTCCGCCATGCCGGGCCCGGGTCCGCGCCCCGCGGCCCGCATACGGCCCGGCGCTATGCAGGGGGCTGGCAGCGCCGCCTATGCCGTATGCGCGGTCCTGGGCGCCGGCGGCTCGTGCTCCCGCTCGGCATCGCCGTCGGGGTTATGCGGGCAGCTTGCGGCCCGATTATATGACAGGCAGGTTCCGGGGCTGCCGCGTGAGCAGCCCCGCGCCTGTATGGCACTGAGAGCTATGAGGGGCTGCGGCAGCCAGAGGTTGAGCTATCCAGGACGGGGGGCTGCACTGGGGTTCGGGCCTGGGGCCCTGCATATCGCCCAGCGTTATGCTGCGCTAGCACTGGTCGAGCATGGCTTATTCATGTGCCCGGGCGGCGGGATGGCGGAACCCCACAACCTGCATGGCACCCGCTGTTATGCAGCGCCTCCGCGGGCCGGCGAGGCGCTATGCAGGGCGCGGGGCGCGGCCCGGCCCCGCTCTCTGGCTCGTCGCCTCTCAGTAAAGATGGCGCACAGCGGTCGGTGGCGCTTCCCCGCCCGGCCCGGCAGCGGCGGCTGGGGCCGCCGGGGCCCGGGGGGGTCCCGCCTACGGGTGCCGGCCGTGCACAGCCTGCGGCCCGCCGAACCTGCGGCGGCGCCGGCGACGGCGGCCGAGGGCGAGCGCGGCGGCCCGTGCTCCAGCGGGGCGGCGGGAAGCGGCGGAGGCGGGGCAGCGCCGGGCCCCGGCGGCCCCGCGGCCGCGGCCGGTCCCGGCTTCGACGCGGCGCTCCAGGTCTCGGCCACCATCGGCATCAACCTGCGGCGGTTCCGCGCGGCCTGCGGCGCCGAGGCGGGCAGCGGAGAGGTGAGAGGGGCGGCGGGGCGGGGGCGGGGGGGCGCGGCGGGCGGGCGGGTCCCGGGCGCAGCATCCCCGACGCCCCGGCGGCGGCGGCCCGAGCACACCCGGGCGCACCCACCCACCCACCCCTGGCCGCACAGCCCGCCCGTCGGCGGACACACCTCCCGCGCCCCGCACAAAGGGCGCGCCCCGCGGGGGGGGGCGGCGGCGGCGGGAGTCGGCGGGCGGGATCCGGTGCCGGTCCCGGCCCGGCCGCCTTCGCGGTCCCTCCCCGCGCACGCGACTTGCTGCCGGTGCGTCTTCCCTGCCGCCGCCTCCATTATCCGCCGCTCCCGCGCCCGCGGCGGGGCGGGATGGGATGCAGTGCGCGCACCCCGCCGCCGGCAGCGAGGTAGGATGGATGGGGCCGGGGGGCTCCTGCTGCTCCCGGTGCGGCGGATGCTCGGCGGGGTGACGCGTCCTTCCACGGGCGCGGGGGTTCGAGGGGGCTGGGCTGCCGGCCCCTCCTGCGGGCCTGGCGGTGGGTGCCGTGCACCGGCCCTCCTCCTTCTCCTCCTCCTCTTCCTCCTCCTCTTCCTCCCTTTCGCCGCCGTGGATACCCAGGCGGAGCTCGGGGCGGCGGGCCCGGTGCGAGGCCGTTCGCCGGCACTCAGAGCGCTGGCTCTCATTTTTTTCTTTTTTCTTTTTTTTTTTTTTTTTTCTTTTCTTTTTTTTTTTTCTTCTGTTTTTTGAGTTGCTCTTCTTCCTGCCTTTTTTTTTTTTTTTTTAAGCCTTTCTAAGGCAGCCGGAGTGGGAGTGTGACAACAGCCCACCTATTGACAGAACAGGGAAGACATGATGGGGGTGTGTTACTACGAGCTGCAGTGTTCCTTTCCTCCAGTTGTTTTGTATTGCTCGTTAGCAGCATCCTTGCGCCGGCAAGAGAATTCCCCGGGTCCTTTGTAGCAGGAGGGCTTTATTGATTTTTGAAGGGCCAATTCGGTCTCCTCCAGGCAGGTTGTCAGCTGTAGGGTAGGTGAATGTATCTTTGTCTCTATTTTTGCCGATATAAAGAGCAGTTGTTTTCCTTTCCCATCACTGGCTGGAGCAGAGTTTATTAAAACACGCATGAAAATGCAGTTTTCCTGGTGTCTTTTTGGCCTGGTTTTAGCATTTTCTGTTGGGTGCCGTGAAGTGGAGCTCTTTGCTCACAGTTTAGCTGGAGGAATTCCTCGCCTGTAGAGTGGCAGCTGCGGCGGGCCATGGTATATTGGAGGAACAGGGTTGTGTTTGTACACACAGAGCTGAACATGGGGACACTCATGCTCTCACCTGTGCAGACTTCGGTGTGCACCTGTGCACTTCGGTGCACTGCCCTCATTTACACCAGCATCTCAGGGGCTGCCCTTTGGTATACTTCACTTTTGCTGTTTGCAGCAGACATGGCTTGATGGAATTCATGGAGTCCTCTGGGAAGCAGTTAATATCTCACCAATGCTAGTTCAGGGACAGAAATGACTGAGATCTGGCTAACCAAGCTGACCACAGAGTTAACAACCCAGAAGATTTTTCATGTGGGGGGGAAGTAAGTTGCTTTGTTTCTTTCCTTTTTCTTTCTTTTTTTTTTTTCCTTCTAAGATGACATTGGGCTGTGGTTTGTTTGTTTAATTCCTGTTGTCTTAAATTACATTTTTACATCTCAAAAAAGCCCTAAAACATCTTTGAGATATCTTTTTGAGTTTGGCCTTTAGGATATTTTTGCTTTAAAATAAAATAGCTTGAATGCATTTCAGATGTAGCAGCTGATTAACACAGGGTCTCCTGGATTTTCAGAATTCTACTTACTGCATTGCTTTTCTGTTTAACTGCTAAAACCTTCTCTCTAATAACATTGCATACAGTGAAAAGCAATGATAAACATTGATTTGTGGCTTGGTGTCTGTAGGTCGAGTTTTACCTGACCCCTCATGAGCCAGGCAGGGGCAGACCCCAGGTGTCTTCCCCCACTCTGGATTTGCAGCATGCTGATGCTCTTGGGCATACTCAGAGAGTGGATCCTCGCAAACATTCAGATTGACTTAACTCAGCCAGTTGGTTCCTTTCCTTTGGTGGAAAGTCACTAGAAGCTGCTTTTTTGTCCTGCAGTACAGGTTCTCTGTGTGGTGGGGGTGAGGGTGTGAAAAGAGCTCTGGCACATGTAGGAAGTCAGCGTGTGGGTGCCGCCTGTGGTTTCTCCAGAGGAGAGGGTGGCTGTGTACAGTGCAGGAATGGTGCAGTTTCTGGTGCCTGTGTGCTAGCCACTCTGGCGGAGGTGTCCTTCTAGAAGGGGGCTTCCAGAAGACCCCTTCATATTAGGGCTCACCATGTCCTCTCAGGAACTGCCTTGTGCTCATGCTGTTGTTTTCCACAAGGTTGAGGGTCCTTCCTGAACCAAGCCAGTTACAGTATTCAACTGAGTTGGCATTCCTCATCAGGAATAAACTCTGAGCAGTTGCTTTGAGGTTAGGAGCCAATGACAATCAGAGGAATAAGCTGTGTTATGTTTTTATGTACAACTTCTGCTCTGAATGCTTATTCTTTTTCTACCTCATTCCTGTGTGCACTTCTGTAGGTACCTGTTGAAATTGGGTATTACCACCAAGTTAGATGCAGGAGAAATGTCCAGAACGAGTATTAGACTCAGTCTTTCCCTTGTCTCTTTGGCCGTTTTGTAGTACATAGTAGACTTCATTTCTCATTTAAAAGGTACCTGAATTCTGGGGTGTCAGGGCATTCTCCTCAGATTCAGGTCACTTTGTACAAACCCTTGTCTTCTTCTGCAGCTCAGTGTTGGCGCTGAGTTATCTTGAAACCAGATCACATTAAAGGAGCCATGTTCTGGTACTTGATTTTAACACCACAGGAGTTGCTGGGGGGACTTTTTGCACAGTGAAGCTGTAACTGGTTGAACAGTAGTGTTTGTACTGTGTGCTGACCTTTCAGCTTGGTGTGAGTGGCACTGTAGGAATAAGAATAATTTGGTTACATTTTCTTGATTCATTATGTCAATATTTGGTATAAAAGAAGCATAAATGTAGTTGTTAAATATCTGCTCTGCCTGTCAGTTCAGAGCGCCCTGCCCATCCCTGAAGTGTGATTGAAGCTTTGGGACATAAAATACTAGTTAATGTTAGTGTGCTGGATGCATGCTGACAGTTACCACCATAAATCTATATTGGCTGAAAGTTGCAAAAGCTCGAGTTTGGCAGTGGGATGTGGTGGTGACGGTGGTGTGTCTGGTAGCACTGCTGTAATTATACATGGGGTGTAATGTTTTATGAGGTGAACTTTGGAGTTATGGATGTCCACAGATGGCTGGCATGTTTGGAAATGGTACTACATCCATGTCGTGGGGGTAAGGAGTAGCTTCCGTAGTGCCACCTGGGTCATGCCCGGTGTGCAGATAATTTCTTCTGTTTGCCTCAAAATTTCCTCTCCTAGTGTTATGTTGAATGATCGCTGTCAGACTTTCCGAGTGGTTAATGTGTGAGTTGGAGGTGTAGAGCCCTTCCTGTCACGGGTAAGGTGGTCACTGCATTTGCACGGGGAGGGGACTGCTGCATTCTATTGATATCCAACAAGAGGCACATGGTAAAGATAATGCAGATCATGGCCCAGGAGATGGAGGCTCCTTTGTGCACTTTCCCCTTCCCGAAGATTCAGGTGCTGCTTTGTCAGACGTGGAAAAAAAAATTACGTTTTAACCATCTTGGTGATGTTTCTGCAGTTTGGTCAGATTAGTGCTCCAAACCCTCAGAGGAATAATTTTAGGAAGTTTGTTAGGAATTTGGGAAGCTGTTTTCAAATGTAAGTGGCTCGTCCCACTGCTACCAGCAGTGGACAGGTAAGGCAATTTCAGAGTAGCAGCAATGCACTGATGAGTTTCTTCTGGGCGCTTCTGGACATTGTGTTTCCTTCAGCTGGAAAGCTCCTGGGACAGATTTGCAGCAGTGCTTGATCATGCACTTCTGTATTGGCATCGGTTTGGTGAACTGGAGGTTTCATAGCACCATGTTGAAGGAAATAAGGGAAGAGAGTAGGTAGCTCCTGGAGTCATTGGTTCATCACTTCTCAGGGATACCACAAAATTCCCAGAACGGGGTTAGCTGTTCCACCCCCAGGGTGAGCTATGAAGAATAGTTTGACTTTAGTACTATTTCTTTAGGAAATACATATTTAGGAGTGAAAGATGAGTTTACCACCATAAAAGATTTTCTTAATGCATCCATATAGCAAATCTACAGCTTTTCTCTCACCATCTGCAAGTTGAATCTTTCTAGGTAATGGTTTGACTGTCCCTCTTCCTTGGAAGTGGTGTTATTGAAAGCTTCTTGTGACCAGAATGAGAGTGTTTCAGGTGTTCTAATAAGCATTCCTCTGTATTCAGATTGGAAAGCGTCAATCAGAATTTCTCATCCAGGTTGGAGACAGGACTCTGACAAAACAGATCTATGCTCAGTAACACAGTTGAAACAGGCCCTCCCTGAGCTTCAGCCCCATAAAGAGCAATATGTTCTTTCTAATTCTAAAGAAAACTTGGACGCTGGAAGGTGCAACCCTAATCACCATTGTATTGCCGTGGGTGATGCCTGAGGGTACCACATGGGTGATGCCTGAGCTGCAGTAGTGTAGTTTGGGGGTCGTCATGTGGAGGTGGCCAGGCCAGGAGCTGTACAGTGCTTTGGGATGTGCTCTGTGGGTCGGTGCTGCTCTGAGGTGAAGCCCCAGCAAAGTCTGTGTGTCACTCCTGGTCAGAGCTTTTGTTGAATTAAACAATGAAAGGATGAGTGGCCCCTCATCTGAGTTGATGCATAACGGTCACCCCAAGCGCTCCGCTGTTTATTATTGAAGTAGCATCACAAGTAATGGCTTGGGAAGCATCACCCTGAACTCCCAGAGGACTCTGCTCTGCTCCCAGCACCCGGTGTTTGTCTCGGGGTTACTAATTGCCAATCTCCAAGAGTGTTTACTCTGCTGGAAGCAGAGGAGTCTGGTAGATACTGTGCTGTAGTCATTAAGCAGGCATCTGAATGAGCTTCTAAAAATAGCTCATCCCTTTCCAAGAAAGTGAGGTCCTGTCTAATTGGGGCCAAACCTAGGATGGGGAATGGGAAGTACAGCATTGGTCAGGTGACTCTATTGTAAAATGAATTTTATTCAGGTGCTGATTGGAGCAAGTGCATTGCTGGTTTAGTGCTGGTGACAGTCCCATGGAACTTCAAAGATCCATAGTGGTATGGTTTATACCGTTACTCCTTGGACAGAGATCAGAACATCAGTCAGTGCCTGCAGGATAGTTTCTCCATTGAAGGTGGATTTTCCTCTGAGATCTTTAGTTGGAAATTCTTTGAAAAGTAATTTTTCTCAAGAGCATTGTGATAGACATTTGCTTGCAACTTCTCTGTTCTTTAGTAGCTGGGTTACTTCAGGGAAAGCCCTTCTTCATCATCTGCTCACAACTCTTGAGGTTGAACCCAGTTGGCATAGTGTAATGTTTGAGTGGGAGATGTACGTGGAAGCTCTGCTGCCCACAGAGATCATCCTGTGCCTGCTTGGTTAGTCTTCGTGTCTTGCATGAGGCAAGCTTTCTCTCGTCCTTTAATTTATAATCCTGAGTGGGCTTTTTTGCATTGCATTATTCTTTTTCAGGTAAATGAGGCCATGTTCAAAATCTCTATGGTTTTTAATCACTCTCCATCTGTCATGTTTTATAGTCACTTCTGAAAAACTGAAGGGAGGCTGTTCCTGTCTAGTTTGCCTCAAAGCTGCATTTTGGTATGATGGCCAACTGGAGGTTTAGCCTGGCAAATGCTTAGTGGTACTTAGTGGCTTTCTTGATCTTCTCTAACAGGTCACAGGGTTGCCTTCTCAGATAGTGACAGTGACCATCTTGAAGTCACCAATACACTCATGAATGTTACCAAACAAGCAAACACAGATGACATATTGGTCATACTACTTGTGGTTGTAAATGAAGCAAAAGTGGTCATTTTGTGGAAGGAGCCTTTTTGCTGTAGACGCTTCTAGTGAGTACTTGGTAAGAAGTGGAAAAAATTATCATTCCCAAGCTATTGGGCCAAAGCCAGAATTATTGTATCCCGTTGGAAAAGTAAATTAACAGAGCTCAGTTTGAAAATAATGCAAGTTCTAATAGTGGATTATGACAGGTGATTGTCAAGAATATGGCAAGTACTGATTTAGTAGCCAGAGATAAAATAATAATGACTGTAGGACCCAGAATAACAAGATGAAGAAAAGCTCTGTAGCAGCCACAGGAACGTGGAGGCCAGTGCAAGTTAGGAAATCGCACAGGGTGAGCAGCTGATCTCTTAGGGTTTCTAAACCTGACTGTTCTTAGGTACTTGTTATTTCCCTATGCCTTCTCTGGGTTTCAGCCCACACCTGTGTCTGCTGCCAGCCTCTCCCTCTGTCAGGGCTGGGGACCCTTTCCCTTGCCCACGCCCACGATGGCAGAACTGTGCAGCACAGCAGTGTTTACATCCTGCAGTAGCCCACGTGCTCTGGAGTGGCAGGCAGGCGTGACGGGCCAGGCGTTGATCCGCAGTGCTGGGAGCAGGCAGCTGGGCGCTCCCGCAGCTGCTCTCGCTCCAGTTGCATTGCTGCAGGACTGAAGTTCAGAAGCAGTAGCTTCTCCCTTTCTGGGAATGGCCTTCAGGGGTTCTGTGTGATGCAAGGTGCCTCAGGCAGAAGCAATGTCTTCTGGTATCATTTATTTTATGTTGCTTTATCATTGCTTTTTCTGGTTTTCTTGTCATCACTGCTGCAAGTGCAAAGAGCAGATAGGCAACAGGGATGTGAGGAGGGGCAGGGCCACCCCCTGCTCCAGCAGGTGTACGTTCCGGTGACATCTTACAGCGACTAACTGCAGCCCAAGGGGATATGTGTTGTATTTGACTGGCTAGAGCATTATCTGCATTGAGAACCTGGATGGCCACCTGGTCAGAGCATACTGTGTTTGAATTGCTTACACTGGGGCTCATCAGACACAAACCAGGCAGAAAATTTTGAGAAATACTTTGGTCTAAAGCCTTGCTGTTTTTCATCATGACTCTCCTGTAGTTGCAGGTGCGGGTCTTACTGCATGTGGTTCAGCTTCTTTAAAACCAGGCTGTGATGTCAGTAGCCGAGATGCTCTTTTTGGCCTGCACTATAAGTAGATGGAGTAGGAATTCCATGTAAAAAGGATGAGGCAGAACACAAATGGTGTTACTTCTTTGTGCAGCTCACCTTCTCCTTTCACAGTCTTGTCCCTTTTCACTTCAGGATATTGTTCTTGCAGTGCCTGCCCTTTTCGAAGCTTAGTGGCCACATCGCACAGTCCTTTGAAAGGAAAAGCAACTAGTGGCATCTCTGTTTCCAAAGTTAATGGGAAAGTTAAGACTGGCTGACATAAATACTTGAGGTGAAGATGGACTAGGAAAGGTGTAACGGCATATAAACAAAAAGGCGTCACCACATATTTGGGTCACAGATGAACTGGATTGATACTTGCAGGCTCCCTGGCACACCTGCCTCACTGTGGACAGCGAGCCTTTAACTTCATGCCTCTTTCACAGGGAGAGCTTCACAGCAGGTTTTCAGCTCTCCTAAAGACCACGTCTGAAGTGAATTAAAAAGAGAGGATTTACCTAAGTTTGGAGGAAGTTGGGCTACGTTTGTACTAGAATAATTCACACAGAAAGACTTTTGCTGGAGTGTGTCTTTAGTGTGGTTTGAATAATAGTTTACAGGAGGAAAGCTTTGTTGTTTGATATGAGCAGCAGATTTTATTCATTAAGGGTTTGTTTCTGTATGTATTTGTCCTTTGTTTTTCTGTAACTCTTTTTGATTGTCCCATAGCTGTAAACTGTAGTTGCTGTGCCTGTGTATATAAAAGTTTTATTTCCTTTTTAGCAATTGTTTGTTAGAAGAGCAAATGCCAGTATCTTTTTGGGGGAAGGAAAATCCTCTAGAATCCTTGTGTGCTTCGATCACAGTGGAGTTCATTTTAACATTAATATCCATGTCCTCAAACTTCCATCCGCTTTCTCATTGCAGGATGAACAGTTTTTAGGTTTTGGTTCAGATGAAGAAGTCAAAGTACGAAGTCCCACCAGGTCCCCCACAGGTGAGTTCAAGTTGCAGGATTGGGTGTTGACTTTCTGTTTTCTTTTGTGATGGTTTTGCTGTGCCTCTCCTGTTTGTTCCACCAAATCTCATCTACCAGAAAAGCCACACCAGTCTTTAAGTTCGATGCAGTTAGTTTTGGATTCTGTATGTCTGATCTGTAAAGGAACAGGGAAACGTTGAGTAAAAGAGTTATACTGATAAAACCAGATTTTTGAAACCTTATGTCAGTGTTCTGGAGAGGCAGCTATTTAAGGGTCTGAAACTCATTTGACTATTTCAGTATCTTCCAGTAGACTCCTTATTGCGTGTGTTGTCAATAAATGCTGTCACCAGAGCACTCTGCTCTTCCACCATAATCATCTGCTTGGCTTAGCCTCACCAGCAAACTGTGGTGGAACACCTTGCTAGCGCAAGGGAAGACCCAGAACTGAAATAGCTGGGCTTGGTGAGGGTGCAGTGAAATGCATTGGTCAAGGTGAGTAATCAGGTCTTGTGCTTGGTGTCTCCAAGTCAATGCTGAGTATTAACTGTGCTTCAAAGCTAAAACTAGGTTTTTTGTAAATTGTCTTGTATCAGCCTCCTGTAGGTTGTTCTTGGTTACTTAGCAATGCAGATGGATGGCACTGGAAAATAAGGGTATTTTTTTTCTTTCAACCAGCTGCGATCTGCTTAAAAAATTAATATGTTTAAAAGGTGGCATGTGCCCTTGAGAATTATTGCTCCTTCCCAACATGAGGTCGGTATTGGGTTTGTGCCATTGCATATGTAGTTGTTGGGAAAAGACAAGCTTGCACTTTTAAACAAGTTATCTATGTGCTATGTTATGTGGGAAAAGAGGTTTGTTGGGAAGGTACTCTCTACGCGTAGTGATAAAACTATTTTTATTTGTTGATTATCTGAAACGTTTTGGCAACGTATAGGCAGCATGACTGATACCGAGTAAATACTTGTGTGACCTGGCTAATGCTTATCCCACACTCGGAGAAATTTAATATGTTCCCTGCATTCTCTGCTTCCCTCTCAGTTAAATCTAGTCCACGGAAACCTCGCGGGAGGCCCCGGAGCGGTTCTGACCGAAGTTCAGCTGTACTGTCAGACTCTTCATCAGTATGTTCCCCTTCGAGCAAGTCTGAAACCACATCCATGGAAAAAGTAAAGAAGAAGGAGTCAAAGAGTGGGGAAAAAAGACGAGGAAGACCTCCAACACTTACAAGTGTGAAGTTCAAATTGTCGCAGGAGAAGGATACATCAGACATTCAGAAGGGCAGCAAAGAAGAAAAAGAAAGTCTGAAAAAAATCAAAAGGTCACCATCCACTACATTTCAGCAAGCAACTAAAATCAAGAAATTAAGAACTAGTAAACTTTCCCCACTGAAATCTAAGTTTAAGCCGGGGGCAAAACTTCAGATTGGAAGGAAGAGTGTTCAGATCGTGCGCCGGAGAGGCAGGCCACCGTCCTCTGAACGTTTAAAGACTTCCTCACCTTTAGTCATAAACTCACAGCTGGAGAAACCCCAGAGGATTCGCAAAGAAAAGGATGGCACGCCACCTCTCACGAAGGAAGAGAAGGCTGCTGTCAGACAGAGTCCACGCAGAATTAAACCAGTTAGGATTATACCTTCCACCAAAAGGACGGATGCTGCGATTGCTAAGCAGCTCTTGCAGAGGGCTAAAAAGGGAGCACAAAAAAAAATTGAGAAAGAAGCAGCTAAACTGCAGGGCAGGAAAGGGAGAACTCAGCTCAAAAATATTCGACAGTTCATCATGCCGGTTGTGAGTGCTATCTCTTCACGGATTATCAAAACACCCAAACGGTTTATTGAGGATGAAGATTATGATCCTCCTATTAAAATATCCAGACTAGAATCCACACCAAACAGCAGGTTCAGTGCTACATCTTGTGGCTCCAGTGAAAAGTCCAGTGCAGCTTCTCAGCATTCGTCTCAGATGTCTTCAGATTCCTCACGGTCCAGCAGCCCCAGCGTGGATACATCTACAGACTCCCAGGCTTCTGAGGAGATGCAGATGCTTTCTGAGGAGCGAAGCAATACTCCAGAAGTTCACACTCCCCTGCCTGTTTCTCAGTCCGCTGAAAATGATAACGGTGATAGGAGAAACAGAAGATTTTCGATAACAGAAAGAAGTTTTGGCCAGAGGACTGCAAAAAAGCTGTCAACCTTACCAAGTGTGCCACAGCAGCAGTCCTCCTCCTCTCCTCCTCCCCCTTTGCTCACTCCTCCTCCACCGCTGCAGCCTGCTTCAAGCATCTCAGACCATACCCCTTGGCTTATGCCTCCAACCATACCTTTAGCCTCACCCTTTCTTCCTGCTTCTGCTGCGCCGATGCAAGAGAAACGGAAGTCAATTCTGCGAGAGCCAACATTTAGGTGGACCTCCCTGAAGCATTCCAGGTCAGAGCCACAGTACTTCTCATCAGCAAAGTATGCCAAAGAGGGTCTTATTCGTAAACCGATATTTGATAACTTCAGACCCCCACCGCTGACACCGGAGGATGTTGGCTTTGCGTCTGGCTTCTCAACACCAGGTGCAACAGCTCCCACACGCCTCTTTTCACTTCACTCTGGAGCCAGGTTTGATATGCACAAGAGAAGTCCTCTGCTGCGAGCGCCACGATTCACACCAAGCGAGGCCCACTCCCGGATCTTTGAGTCTGTAACTTTGCCCTCGTCAGTCGGTCGCGCTGCTACAGGGACCTCTGCCACAGGCACATCCTCTCGGAGACGGAAGAGGAAAGCGTTCAGCCCCATCCGATCAGAACCCAGATCTCCTTCGCACTCCATGAGGACAAGGAGTGGAAGGCTTAGTACCTCTGACCTGACAACTCTCACCCCACAGTCTTCTGTCTCTTCCTCATTAACTAGTATTTCAGTTAGTTCTCTTGCCACTAGTGCCTTAAATTCAACTTTTACTTTTCCCTCCCATTCCTTGTCGCAGTCTGGGGAATCAGCAGAAAGAAGCCAGAGACCAAGGAAGCAGATGAGCACTCCAGCAGAGCCCTTCTCATCTGGTAGCCCTACTCCTCTCTTCCCCTGGTTCACATCAAGTCCCCAGACAGAGAGAGGCAAAAACAAGGACAGGGCAGCAGAAGAACTCTCCAAAGATAAAGATGCTGACAAAGGCCTGGAGAAGGACAAGAGCAGAGAGAAAGACAGGGAGAGAGAAAAGGAGAACAAACGGGAGTCAAGGAAAGAGAAGAGGAGAAAAGGGTCAGAAATACAGAGTAGCGCTGCTTTGTTTCCTGTAGGTAAAATGCCCAAAGAAAAAGTCAGTGAAGATGCTGCAGCATCATCGTCTGCCAAAAAAACTGCTGGGCGTAAGAAGTCTACAGCAGTAGATCCTGTGGCAGACGTTTCCACTGTTGCTCTGGTAGATACAGCAGCTGTCAAAACCAAAACGTCCAAGAAAGGTAGAGGGGGACTGGACAAATCAGACCTGGACCTCAACCCCACTGTGCCATCTTTGGAGAAGGAAAAAGCTCTGCGTCTTTCTGCTCCTTCATCAAGCGCTGTTAAACATTCTGCTTCCTCCATCAGTTCTATGTTGGCTCAAGCAGACAAACTGCCAATGACTGACAAGAGGGTAGCCAGCCTTCTGAAAAAGGCAAAAGCCCAGCTGTACAAGATTGAGAAGAGCAAGTCCCTCAAACAAGCGGATCAGCCAAAAGCACAGGTATTCCTTTTTCCAAGTTGGGTTTTTGCTAGAGCGCATCTTACTTTGAACTTGTCCTGAAAGTCCACGAGTAGCTCTTGTATCCTGAGCACGAAGAATTAATGTGCCAAGCTAAGCAGCTGTTAGTGCAACAGATGGCAAACAACCCAAAAGGAGCCTTGGGCAGAAGCTGAAGGGAAGAGGGAGCTGCTGTGTAGTCAGCTCAGAGGGGAGCTGCATGCATTTTGGAGACCAGTACAGCATAGCTGCTTATTGGGTTTCTCTGAATAAATCTGAGCAAAGCGATTGTCTAGAGTAGTACTCCCTGAAAAGTGCGATTCCAGCAAAATGCAATGTCTTGTCTTGGCCTCAGGGTTTCTTGGGGGCCCTCCTTGAGCATAAAGCTGGCTTCTGAAGAGAAAGTTGTTCCTTGATCTTTCTCTCTGTTTTTTAACTTTATGCAGTGATCTCTCACTTATGGGAGGGAGGAAAATCCATTGGAATTTTGTATCTGATTTGGGGAACTGCTTCCTACCACTTTCCTCTTTTCTCTCTTCCCCACCCCAAAACCACCCTTTTTCTGCAGTCCTTTTTACCTGCCAAAAAGGGAGGTGAGATACATTTTCAGGGAATACTTTTTATTTAAACATTTACTTTTCATAACAGCACTAGTGTTGAAAATCACTAGTATGTATTTCAAATAGAGAAGCCTTCAGCTGTTTGTGAAATGAAGATGCCCATGTGTCTGTATGACTGGCTTGGTGTAGCAGAGGCCCGGACCCTCACAGTTGCTTATTTGGGATAGTTTTTTCAGTGGGAGATATTCCAGAATCTTGCCAAAACATGGAAAATGGCACTAAAATGCTCCATTTGTTTAGCACCTTGGTAAACCCAAGCCCCTCATCTGAAGCATCAGCAGCTGCAAAATGCTCAAACAGCCTCATCTACTACTGGCTTCTGCTGGATCAGTCACCACCAAGTGCTGCTCCAATTCCAGTGGACTCTGATTTTTGTGATGTCAGTGCCTTGGTGGTATGGCTTCATGAGCAAGTTGGCTTTCCAGTAGTGGGTGGAGACTTACCTTGTAATTCCAGTTGAGTCAAACCTCTTGTTCTCTTGCATTTATCTTGGATAACTGAGGCTTAGAAGGCCGAGCCTTTGTTTTCATCCTGATTCTTACAAAGTGCAAGCTAAGATATAATTTGCTTAGAAATTTCTATTGCATATTTCTCAGCCTCGTTTTGGTAACTTTCTTAGGAATACTGTCTGCTCTCATATTCTGAAATCTAGGGGCAAGAGAGTGATTCATCAGAAACATCAGTCCGAGGACCTCGAATAAAACATGTTTGCAGGAGAGCAGCTGTTGCACTGGGCCGCAAGCGAGCAGTGTTTCCTGATGACATGCCCACTCTGAGTGCCTTACCGTGGGAAGAGCGTGAGAAGATACTGTCTTCCATGGGGAATGATGGTGAGTTAGGATTTCTAGTTTTCATCTGGCTTCTGTTGACTGCTTAAAAGGAGGACTTCAAGTGATTAACAAGGGAAAGTATGTTAAAGAGCTCTGGGCTCTCTGTTACAGTGCCACTCAAACAGGTTTAATCCTTTAAGCTATTAGGAATTATGTTAAATACATGTGTTCTTCACCAAACTTGTGTTCTGCTGAGGGGCGTGTGTGCATATGCATATGTACACACGTGTATACACACAATCACGTGTGCCCGTGTGGCTCTGCAGATGAACTTAGGCTTCATGGGCTAAATTAGACACTCCTGCAATATTCTTTGACATCAACAAATTCACATTAGAAATGTTTTTTTGGTAGATAAGTCATCGATAGCTGGCTCAGAAGAGGCTGAACCTCTTGCTCCACCTATCAAGCCCATTAAGCCGGTTACCAGAAACAAGGCACAGCAAGAACCTCCAGTGAAGAAGGGCCGGCGCTCCAGGCGCTGTGGGCAGTGTTCGGGCTGTCAGGTTCCAGAGGACTGTGGTGTCTGCACTAACTGTCTAGACAAACCCAAGTTTGGTGGACGCAATATAAAGAAGCAGTGCTGCAAGTAAGTGTGTCTGAGAAACTGTTGAGCTAATCCCTGCTCTGAGTGGGTAAGTGTACCCACTCTCTGGGCCAGAAACAGCAGATTTTCCGTGTGTCATGGGCTTAGACTGAGCTTGACCTGGGCTGAGGCTGGATCAAAGCAGGGGACTGTAAACAGTTTGAGAGTCAAGACGGCAATTCAAGGTGAACTTGTTATGAGCTCTTTCTCTGGAGTTCACTTCTGGTTTATTCTCCTCAGTTTGATGAAAGTGGTATGGCATTGAGAATTGTTTGGTGTGAGATTGGTGGCTTTTGTTAAGCAGTACAGGATTTTGCAAGGAAGGCAATATTAAATATTTATCTCTTATTCTCCCAAATTGCATTTATGAAGAGCTTGTGTTTTCAAGATGGCGTTTATCTAGCTTATATACACTTTGTATATCAAAAGTGTCTCTGGATATCATTAAGAAATACCACTCTTCCTTGATTTCTTCTGTCATTTTTTATAGGTATCACTTAGACTGAACCCTTTTCTTTTTTAAATTGGTGTATTAAATTGATTTTACCAGACTAGACAATCTGTCTGAAAAGGCAGCAGCTGAAGTAGCACCAATAGATTGTTGTGGTGTAGGAGCTATTTATAAAGTCTTGCTGTGGGAATTGCTGTGTGAGAACACTCTGCAGGCTGGAAGGAGTCTTGCTCTCAGCAGCTTTGCCCAGGCTTCGGGCTGGGTTTCAGAGTCACGAGCCCTGCTACAGGAATGGAGGCAGAAACAAAGCCTGGCCCAATCTACAGGAGACATTGTATGCCAAGCATAAGCCAAATAGGGAATAAGGTTGAATAAAGTTAGCAAAAGTTTTGGTCCCTAATCTAGTCCCACTCCAAGAGTACTTGGTTTTGTCTGAACAAAAGTAGTGTGTGTATTGATAATGTTATTTTCAGGTTTTCATGCTGAGTATTTACAGACTGCCCTCTTAATGTCTGCGTCTTTCTTCTGATTTCATTACTTGTTCTTTTCAGAATGAGGAAGTGTCAGAATCTACAGTGGATGCCTTCAAAAGCTTATCTCCAGAAGCAAGCTAAAGGTAGGTTGAAAGACTTGCCTTGCATACAGTACTAGACAGAAGTTTTCATTTCATAGGTTTTGCTCTCTGTGCTGTCATGGCTACACTGAGCTTATAAAGGTTATTCTGCATGGAGCCGATGTGCCTGCGCTGTTGGTGGTAAGTGCAGGGGACAGGAGAGATGTACACCCCAGTGTCTCTCAGCACTGGACTGGTGCTGACTGGACTGGTTTGCTTCCCTTTCCTTCCTCACAAAGTCTACTCTCATCTCTGAATCTGTGTTACTGTAGCAGGGTGTTGCTTATTGCTTTTGCAAAATAAGGGCCCAGGGTGTGAGAAAACGGACTGGAGTATGAGCCAAGTTTATTTTTTGAGTACGGTTTTTTCTTTTGTATGACGGAATGACAAAGCTCTGAATCAAAGTGTCTGTATCCTTGTTTTAAAAGAGCAGCAAATCATTTGAAGTTACACCATTTTGTCTGTGTTGCTTTAACTGTGCTTCTTTTTCTTAGCTGCAAAAAAGAAAGAGAAGAAATCCAAGACAAATGAGAAGAAAGAAAGCCATTCTGGAAAAAACCAATTGGACTCTGGGCAGAAACAAGTTCCTCAGGCTGTTGTACCAAGAGAAGACATTTCTGGGAAGAAGAGCAGTGAGCCTGCCCGTAAGCCTGTTGAAGAGAAGCACGAGGATGGGAATTCCTCCGTTCCTGTGTCAGAGCTCAAACAAGTCCCTGCATCTGGTACCAGAAAGACTGGCAAGCAGATGTCCCAGCCAGTCCAGCTCCCTGCTTCTCAGCCACCAAGTTCAGGACCTTTGAAAAAAGAAGCACCTAAACTTAGCACTTCTGAGCCCAAGAAAAAGCAGACTCCCCAGCCAGAAATAGGTAAATGGGACTACTTATCCTCAATATGTTTGAGTCATGTAAAGTGACAATACTGCTAAAAGCTGGTGCATTTTAAATCTAATGAATGCTTTATGATGTGTTGAAATTTCAGCAGATTATTTTGGAAATTGTCCTTAGAACTGGCTTCCTTTCTGTTGAGCTACAGTGTATGTTGGGGCAGGGAGAAGGATGCCTGTCCTGCTTGGGACTCTGAGTCATGTAGTTGTGGCAGTCTTGAAGTGCATTTTCAAAATTGTGAAGTCTGTCAGCTTCCCATTCGGAATGTGAAACAGGAGGATGTAATCTTTTACTACAAAAGTATAGTCCACTATTGTATGTAGTGCAGAGCAGTGTGAGCAGTCACCAGCCAGGCAGCTCTGGGATTTCTGTGGCTTTGCACCCACAATGCTCCAGATTGTGAGCAGAACAAGCTCTTCTAGCTGTGCCTCAAAGAGACTGCTCATAGCTGGGGAGGTGCAGCCACAGAAGAGGGTGGAAAAGTTCTAGTCTAAGACTCATCGCACATTACCCAGCTGATTTTTTTCCCTTTTCTTCTCTACAGGTGGCTGTTAGTTACTTGAAATACTCATAATTTTTCCCCCCCTTCCTAGGCACAGAACAAAGCAAACAGAAAAAAATTGCTCCCCGTCCAACTTTCCCTGTGAAACAGAAACCAAAAGAAAAGGTGAATACTGTTTTTTATACAGTCAGTAAAATTTCAAGCACCTGGAACTTCTGTCTAGAAAGTAGAACCGTATTGCTTAACCCTTTGCAGATTTTTTTATTTGGTTCTTAAAGATGTTAGGTTTTCTCTTGTGGCAGTATGTAGATAGCAAAAAATCTGGCTTATGCCCAAGATTCAGTTCAGGTGTTATTCTGTTATCTAAGATTTGTGTGTTGGAGGGTGGAGGCTAGCTTTTCATAAAAAGTGCAACTACCTTTGTCTCAGAAATAGCTCGATCATGGAAAAAAAGAATTGTCTTATGTAAATCTGAGGGAGAAGTGAGTAGGGCTTGTTTATACCCAGAGTTGCCCCACTGCATCAAAACACCAGCCCACACTCTGATGAGAGAACAATGTGATGGTAGAGCACATGGAATTAGGACTGTAATTGCATATGGAATGCTCTTAGGAAATGGTTTGTAGAATGATCACTTCCCTGCAGCTTTGACGCACTCATTAATTTTGTGCTGGTTTGGGGGTTTGTCTGTGAATTATTTGTGGCATTGGATATAACTGCTGGTTAAGTTCTAACGTCCAGAGTTGGGATTAATGCAGGCTCCTTTGCTTGACCAGGAAAAGCCCCCTCCTCTAAGCAAGCCAGAGAGCAGCACACAGAACTTGCTCAGCACTCTGACTAACAGCAGCAGTTCCAAGCAAAAGCAACCTACAGATGGAGTCCACAGAATCCGAGTGGATTTCAAGGTAGAGGACAAAATGTTTTAAGTATTTGAATGTCCCCTGGCTCTAGCCACTGGAACTAGAGTCCCCTGAAAGTGCTGGCAGTCACTGCTGAGTTTGTGTGTCTGGTATCTTTCAGAGGGAACCGCAAATAGGAGCCTCATGACAAGTCGCTTGGTTGATTTTTAAAAGCTTGTTATGCCTTTTTTTTCTTATAATTAGAGTACTGGATGAAGAGACACTTAAAGCTTTAAAACCTTAACTGTCAATGTGTGAGGATGAGCAAGAATTTGAGGTTTATGAAGAATTAGTCCATTAAGATGGAACTTTAAAACCTTACCACAACTTGAGCCAACAAGATTTGGGGAAAATGTTAGTAACTTGTAATTCACAACGTTTGGGGTATATCTGGGGTTTAAAAATGATAAATAATGTACTTTTTTGAACAACAGTGTTGAAATAATAATAAAAATTAATATTTTCCTAATATTTTTTCAGTCCATCTATAAGTGTTAATACTGGAGATTATAGTGAGATCTCATAAGTGTTTTATACAAATATGGAGCTTTAATAAAGTATAATTCTTCTGAAATTTCACTTTTAGTAATACTTGTGCAATTGTGAAAAGCATTGTCCTGTTCCTTAGGTTTGCTTTCCCTAGAAGGAAGGCTCTAGCATGCCACTGAGCACTCTCGGCAGGAACAGCGCCGAGGTGTGACTCTCCCAGAATACACTGTAAAATAGTTTGAGGTAGATGTTGAAATTATTTCCGTTTGAGACGGTCTTAATCACAGGCCCAGAACTGAGCAGTCACGTGAGCATTTTGTACTGATGTTGTATTGCCTTGTTCTGCATGGTGATGTGTCCTTTTGTACTTTCAGGAGGACTGTGAAGTGGAGAATGTTTGGGAGATGGGTGGGTTAGGCATCGTCACCTCGGTACCTATTACTCCCAGGGTGGTGTGTTTTCTCTGTGCCAGCAGTGGACATGTGGAGGTAAAGCATTGCGTTCTGCTGTTGATGACTTAGTTACAGCTCTATGTTGTTACAAAAATAAATAAATAAAAATTAAAATTACCTTAGTCTAGAAGAAATTAAAATAATACCTGTAAATCTAGTCCTTGCTAGAATTTGTCCCAAAATACTAAAGTGCAAGGTATTTAAAATCAGTTTGGAAACTTCAGTGGTGTTCCTTTTGGAGGTGTATGAGTTGTGAAGAGCAACGTATTTGAGAGCACCCATGTCTCTAAATTTGGGAACTCACATCTGATGTAAAGCAGGAGCTTTGCTCTCTTTTAACCTGAAGAAAGAAAGGCTGCCCAATGGTGCTAAAGGGTTTTAGGCAGCATTGACTTTTCCAGGTGTGTCTGTACCTGCCAAGAGCTGCAAACTGTTACAGAAATGTGACTGGAAAGGTTCTGGCACTGCCTAAAGAGCTGCATTGAGATGTATTAAATGTATTTCCAGGTGTAGATAGGTGCCTTCTCAGCATCTTCAGACAAGCTGACCTGGGAAAGTGGTGCTAGTGCTCTCTGAGGGCCTGGGTTCTGATGAGTGGATGGGGAGAAGGGTGTTAGGTTCTGGATGTGGACATCAGTGCACTTGAGGTCCGTGAAGAAGGTCCTGTGGGGCATGGAGCCATCCCCTTCTTAGTCAGTGGCCTCCAGGGGACAAACAATTCCCATGTCTCCTGGGAGGCTGCAGTGTTTGCGCCCTAAGGATGATTGTTTTCTGATATGACCAGCCTTGTAGGGGATACAGAGAAATTAGAAGAGCTTTGTAATGGTGAAGTGGGCTGAACGGAGGGAGAGACTCTGCTTTGCATGTCCCTGCTTCATGCACCAGCTCTGTCTTCTGGTGCAGTTGGCTTGTAATACAGGGAGGGAGCGAGATCCTGAAGAGCCCTATAGGCCTTTGTCAATGCTCAAAGCACTTAGTTCACAGGTACCAGACTCCCAGTGGCTGTGAAGTATCCAGTCTGTATTTAGGTTACCTGAAATGCACACACAGTTATCCTCCTAAAATCCTTGTTCTGTCAGTTGTAAAGCAGAATTCAAAATAGTTCACAGCACAAGAGGGCTAGTTTGGGAACTTGGAGCAGCTTCTGCCTTGCTAAAACCTGCCTCTCCCCCCTTGCAGTTTGTATATTGCCAGGTCTGCTGTGAACCTTTCCACAAGTTCTGCCTGGAGGAGAGCGAGCGGCCCCAGGAAGACCAGCTGGAGAACTGGTGCTGCCGTCGCTGCAAGTTCTGCCACGTCTGTGGGAGACAGCACCAGGCCACCAAGGTACCCCAAAACCACTGGGAGACCCAGCAGCAACCCCACTGCTCCCAGGCTTCTCTCGCTCCTGAGCTCAGCCAGCAAGCACGTAGCAGGAGCAGAGTCTCTGTGTGCTGGGGAGGAGGCCTCTTGAGTTGCTCCATTGCAGCATCTTTCTCATGCCCCGAATGGGGGATCCAATAAAAAATGGAAATGTCCAGGATTTTACATCCTTTTGCAGGTTGTCTGTTCCAATGCTTTTTTCCCTTACTCTTGTAGCAGTTGCTGGAGTGTAACAAGTGCCGAAACAGCTATCACCCTGAGTGCCTGGGCCCAAACTACCCAACAAAACCCACCAAGAAAAAGAAAGTTTGGGTGAGGGATCTTAATTATCTTAATTTCTTTTTTGGGTAATTCATTTGTTGACTAATGGTGATCCTGTGGAGCAGAGCTCTGCAGGTGATTTGCTCTGATGCGGTTGCTCATCTCTTTGAGGCAAGGTGCCTGCTGCATCAAAAGGTACATTTGGAAATAGATGGTGAGGTGGCTGGTTGATAAGATGTTCTGAGCAGAATTTTTGAAGAGATTACGCCTTTTTTTAGTTGTAGTAAGTCATAAGATTATGGTAGGTTTTTTGATCATAGTCCCATAACATGGAAGAAGCTCTTTAAAATGGAAGCATTTACCTTGTTAACAAACCCATTGATACTGGTATTGAGGGAGAGTTTGGATTAATGTGCTAATTTGTGTCTTTCAATTTGTGTCTTTTGTTCTAAACAAGTGCCTGTAAGGTATTTGCTGCTAAGACTTTGTATGTGTTTTCTTCTGCAAACGGAGTTTAAAAACTGTTAAAATAGGACTTTTTATTTTAGATCAGAAGAAACACCACAACTACATGTGTCTTATGTGAGGGACCAGTGGTATTTTCTTCAGTGCAAATATGAAGGACAAAAAAACTATACTGTGATTTGGTTTAATGTTTTTTCTTGTTGCATTTTTATCATCATCTTATCATAAAGGAAGTGAGCTCGGTTCTTTTCAGGGAAAGTTTCAGCGTTTATAACTCCTGTTGGGTAACATCTCTGCACTCATTAAATAATAAAAATTATGAAATGTGTTGAAAGCACAGAAGCTGCTGGATAAAAGCAAGTAATTCTTGCCAAATTAATTATTTTTTCCAGATATGTACCAAATGCGTTCGCTGCAAGAGCTGTGGATCAACAACACCAGGCAAAGGGTGGGATGCACAGTGGTCTCATGACTTCTCCCTGTGTCATGATTGTGCCAAACTCTTTGCTAAAGGTACATCACGTTGTGATTCCTTTCAGCAGGGGCTTCCTCAGATGCTTGGTTTTGAATCAGCCTGTGGGCCACCGTGGCACCTGAACTTGGCATGGTCCAGGCAGCAATGCAGGCTGGTTGTGGTTGAGCCTGAAAGTGCACGTAACAGTTCTGAGCCAGGTTCCCAGGTTGTGCAGCAACTCACCAAAGTCACTACTGCTTTATTGTCAGAGTTTGGGGCTTTCAGCATGTAAACACTCTGTCCTATAAAGGAATTATTACACACCTGTTGGCCCAGGGTTTCAAGTTGAGGAAAAGACATTTTAAAATACTTTTGACTTTAAAGTGATTTAAAAGAAAAATTTCTATTGTAAAGTGGTTGTTCCTTGTGTTAGTTGCTTTATGTGATGCCTATGAACTTCAGAGGGCATTCTGGGGAAGAATCTTAGCATAGAAAGTCTTGAATTTTCCACCTAATTTCTTGCCTGTATGTCATCTTTGTTCTTTCATTTTGCTCTTGCTTATAGTATTTTGTTAGTCTTGCCATGCCCAAAAATTGGCTGCCCAGCCATGGAATTCTAAAGTAGTCAGTGGTCTTCCAAAATTCCTTTTTGTAGCCTCATAACGGTAGAGGGTACTGTGCTGGCAGTTTACTGGTAGGGGTGTTCAGAGCTGCTTTCTTAGCAAACCAGTAAGTAACGACACAGCCTTTAAGTGTTTGGTGTGTTTGGCATCCAGATTTCTAATATCCCCTTTTTTTTTCAGGAAATTTTTGTCCTCTCTGTGACAAATGCTACGATGATGATGACTACGAGAGCAAGATGATGCAATGTGGGAAATGTGACCGCTGGGTCCACTCCAAATGTGAAAACCTTTCTGGTAAGGAAATCCTCATCCACTCACTACTGAAGAACACGGGGCAAAGCAATCAAGTCTTGGACCTTTCTACTAGAGTGTTACTTTAACATGTTCACCTGTTGTGACCTACCTGAAAAATACCTCTAGAGTGGCAACAGGTAAACCAGCGCTAATACCAATGACATCCTGAAAGCACAGGACTTTCCTCAAATGCAGTGTCACTCAATTAGCTGTACAAGGGGCTTTTGTTACATGAAAAGTGTTTCAGTTAGGCAGTAAGTGCAGGGCAGGGATTTTTCCCTGTATCCTTCAGTAAAGCAGTTCAGATGGTTATCTTGTCTTCTTTTGTCTCCAGATGAAATGTATGAGATACTCTCCAACTTGCCTGAGAGCGTTGCATACACCTGTATTAACTGTACAGAGCAGCATCCTGCGGAGTGGCGTCTAGCACTGGAGAAGGAGCTGCAGGTTTCCTTGAAGCAGGTTTTAACAGCCTTGTTGAATTCCAGAACTACCAGCCACTTACTGCGGTATCGACAGGTAAGTTGGAGGTTGTGCCCTGTTGGCATTACTCTGGCTTGAAGTGTACGTGGCATTCAGTTGAGTTATTGAGGTGTTGCTGTGCCTCATACTGCAGACGTGTCTGCATTGTACTTGTAACAACATGTGCTATGATTTATTTATGTTTTTGCTTTCTTTTGTTGATTCCTTTGGAAGCAGTGAAGTAGGTATCTCTGATACAACTTGTGAAGCTGAAAGAAAAATAGGCTAAATCCTCCCTTCTTCAAGGAATGGGAGGATTTAGCTCTGTGATGGTGAAGGTGCCTTTCTGACAGAACAGGATCTTTGTCTTGAAATGTGCATTCAGAAATAAGACTTCTGGGCAATGAGTTTGATCCTTATGCCTGATGGCTCTGTCTACTGTGCACCTTACAGGTCTCAGCAGAAAGCAGGTTAAGAGCTTTTCATTGTTGCCCCTACATTTTGGACAGAAATTCAGAACTTGAGTTTCCTTCCCTTCACATTAGCGAGAATCTTTGGGCCAGTAAATGTGCTTGGGAGTGTATCATCAGGAGCAGCTGCATTTCAATAGTCAGTGTCCCTCTGTCTCATTGTTGGTGTTCACAGGCCGCAAAACCGCCTGATTTGAATCCTGAGACGGAAGAGAGTATCCCATCCAGAAGCTCTCCTGAGGGTCCCGATCCTCCTGTCCTAACAGAAGTCAGTAAACAGGAGGAGCAGCAACCTCTGGATCTGGAAGGAGTGAAAAGAAAAATGGACCAAGGAAGTTACACTTCTGTGGTATGTCAAAGTTGTTGTGTTCTGCTCTCTTACTAGACACTGTGAATTGCTTTATCACCTGTGGTGCTCATAACTGAGCAGGTTTAAGCTTTTTCTTTAGGAACAAGGAAGCGGATTATCGTACTGCTAAAAATAGTTCTGGATGGCGCTGGTTAATATTGGTCGAGACATGAATAATTTAAGCTCTTGTGGGGTTCTCCGTAGCCAGCAGTGGTACTTCATTAGACCCCATCTGCTCTTAGTCATCCATTTATGTAGATAGAAGCAGGACAGGTCAGCCTGAGTATGCAAATTCTGACTGAAGGCCTTGCCAAATAGCCCTGCTGCAGTTGGTTAGCTAGAAACTAAGGATTCGTGGGTGGAGGGGTGATCTCTTCAAGGGTCATTTACAGAAAATGCTAGTGTTGACCAAATCAGTTCTCTTTGCAGAGAACAGCCTTTTCCTCTTTTTTTCCTACAGAATTTGTAATCTTGAGGAACACTGGGTATTGCAAAGTGCTTGGCAAATGCTGCGGTGCCAGATTTTGACCAAATCCTTGTGAGATAGCTAGACCTAGTTTAGCAGATTTAAAACTAGTCAGCAGTCAGCTGTAGTGAACAGTTGTGCGTGTAGCAGTTCTGCCAGACAGTTTACAAATACAGAGGGCTGCTTGTTTCTTCACAGCCAAATTCCCTTTCTGCTTTTAAGTTGATGCTCTGGTTCAATCCTACAGTCATCTGAATGTTCACTTGCTGCCTCAAAAAATTAGTGAGTGGTATAGCTGTGCGAAAGACAATCCTGTTAATGTGAAGTTTTGTGGATTTCTTACAGTTGGATTTTAGTGATGACATCGTGAAGATAATTCAAGCAGCCATTAATTCTGATGGTGGGCAGCCAGAGATTAAGAAAGCCAACAGCATGGTCAAGTCCTTCTTTATTCGGGTGAGCTGGCCTGCAGCTACTTTGAAATCTGCTTGGTATCCTACCACTGCTTGATGATGTTGGAGTCCAAAGGGCCACTGCACTTATCCTTGCTTGGGTCTTTCTAGGAATAAAATAATGCATTGTCAGAGTTGTTAATATTAATGAAATCTTACTAGTTGTGCATTTACAGTAGATCTTGGCTGCATGTCTTTGAATTTTTTGGTATGTTGTCTAACTTTCTAATGGGATATTGTTTTCCTTTAGCAAATGGAGCGTGTTTTTCCATGGTTCAGTGTAAAAAAATCCAGATTTTGGGAGCCAAATAAAGTAACAAGCAAGTAAGTAATTGTTCTGTATCCAACTGTGACACCCTGCCGTTTGCCAGCTGGCCAACCAAAACGTGTTGAGAGAGCCTGTTTGTGGGGTTGGAATTTCTGTTTTTCCTTTTTTTTTTTTTTTTCCTTTTTTTTTTCCTAAGAAGTTACACGGTAATCCCATTCCCATGTTTTGCACACACTTCCTTGTTTTAAAGCCAAGTAACCAAAATTCTTATTTAGAGCTAGGTGTACTGTTTGTTGGCTTGTCAGTCCTGACCTTCCTTCCCTCTCCTTCTTCTCACACCCTTATTTGGGGTAGCCCTCCTGTACCTGTTACCCTTCAAATAAACAGACAGCCACATCACAAACCTTAAAATGTGACTGGTCACAGCCTTTGTGGGCACCATCTGTGAGCTGTAGGTAATTAATGGAGTTGTTGCTGGGGGGCAGATGTCAGGTAGGCTGGCCCTGGTAGGCAGGACATAAGGTCCTCTGGTACAGCCAGGTGTGACACTGACTCCTTGGTGCATCTCAGCAGTGGTATGTTGCCAAATGCGGTGCTGCCCCCGTCGCTCGACCATAATTATGCTCAGTGGCAGGAGCGTGAAGAGAACAACCACACTGAACAGCCCCCTCTGATGAAGAAAATCATTCCAGCTCCAAAACTCAAAGGGCCTGGAGAGCCGGATTCACCAACTCCTCTACATCCTCCTACACCTCCCATCTCTGGTAAGAAAACCAATGTCAAGATTGCCAATCCCAAACCCAGAAATGCACCTCTGTGATCTGAAGTCATTCAGAGGCAGTTATATATGAGATGTTTCTGATCTGAGCCTTGACCCAAGAATGCTTTGGGACACCCCTGTTTTCCCCCAGAATGAGGGTTCTGCACAGGCCGATGTGTGCTTTGCTTTCCAAGCTGGCTATTGAAAATTATTCTACCGTGTTCACTTACTGACAATCTCTCCAGATGAATGTTTGCCTCCCTGAATTTCAAGAATAAATATTGCTCTCCCTTTTAACTCTTAAGGCTCTGACAGAAGCAGAGAGGATAGTCCTGAACTGAACCCACCTCCAGATGTAGAAGACAACAGGCAGTGTGCGTTGTGCCTGAAATATGGTGATGACAGTGCTAACGTGAGTATCTGCCCTGTGCCCATTTCCTTAGGAGCCTATTTAAGCAGTGCTGTAGATTTGTATGTGGATAGGCTGGATGGGTTTTGTGCATTGTTGTGTCTTCTAGAACATCTGAAAAGAACATTTCCTTCTGTTCTTTAGGATGCTGGACGTCTTCTCTATATTGGCCAAAATGAATGGACACACGTGAACTGTGCTTTGTGGTCAGCAGAAGTGTTTGAAGATGATGATGGTTCTCTGAAAAACGTGCACATGGCTGTGATCCGGGGAAAGCAGCTGGTGGGTACAAACAAAGGACACTTCATTAAACTTAACTCTGATTTAGAATCACAAGACAGGAGCCTAGCTAAAAGATGCCTTGTGTGCATTTGTTCTTCTCTGTCCTTTCCTTGCAATATTTTTAATGCTATAAATAATAGAACTGACTGAAGGTATTGAAAGTTATTTTATCCTTGCTTAGTTCTGAAATATTGTGGAGATCAAGTGAAGCTTGCAAACGTGAGGATTGGATATGAAGCACAAGCAGGAAAGTCTAAGGCCTGGAAGAACCAGTCCACAAATGAAAAAATTGTTGCATGTGAGGGATCCTTCTTCCTCTCACCTCCTCCTCCATGTCTCACTCGTGTGTGAGTCACTGTAGTGAAATGGAATGGCAATTAAGTGGGAGATCAGGCATTACTCTAAACTTCTGTCTCTGCCAAAGAAAACAACTGACAACAGCAATGGTGGTCTGGTTTTAGAAGAGATTAATTTTTCGTTATTTTCTTTTTGCTTTTGCAGAGATGTGAGTTCTGCCAGAAGTCAGGTGCCACAGTAGGCTGCTGCCTCACTTCCTGTACGAGTAACTATCATTTCATGTGCTCACGAGCCAAGAACTGTGTCTTTCTGGATGATAAGAAAGTTTACTGCCAGAGGCATCGTGACTTGATCAAAGGAGAGGTGCGATCCTTCTTTCACATTCTGCCTCACACTCTGAAGATGGGGTTAGCCTGTGACTGTGAACAGTTTTTAGAAGTTCATGTTGAACATGTTTCTTGCTAATGAGGGATGGACCGCAGTGCTCTTAAACAGAGGTCTTAATGCAGCTGGCCTAGGGAAGTTTGGCAGGTGGTGCTGTGTGGAAGTTCCAAAACCGAAAGACCAAACTGAGGATCAAGTAGGACAAACTGTGTAGCATAATTATGGTAGTTCCTTTAATTAACAAGTAATTTTGTTGGTTCTTGTTCCAGGTGGTTCCTGAGAATGGATTTGAAGTTCTTAGGAGAGTTTTTGTGGACTTTGAAGGGATCAGTTTGAGAAGAAAATTTCTTAGTGGCTTGGAACCAGAGAACATCCACATGATGATTGGTACGATGTAGTCTCTGGATACTTGATCACCTTTGGTGTTGGAATCTGGTTCACAGAACTGTTCTGTTCCTCTTTCTGCTCAGGTTCAATGACGATAGACTGCTTAGGAATTCTGAATGACCTCTCAGACTGTGAAGATAAGTTGTTTCCCATTGGCTATCAGTGAGTATAAGCTGTTTCATGATTTGATGTCTTTCAGTATATTTCATGTCAAACAAGAACTGAAGTAACATGGGAAATTGACTGTACGTTTTCCTGCACTGTTGAGGAATCTCTGCTTAAGCTGGGTGTGCTGTGTGTTCTGCCAGGAGGGCTTTTGCCAATGTAGTTTTGAGGAACAGAAAATTTAAAACAGAAATGAGGTTTACTCAACTGTTTGAGTAAATTGGTTTGTTTGAATTATCTTCCAGGTGTTCCAGGGTGTATTGGAGCACAACAGATGCCAGGAAGCGCTGTGTGTATACCTGCAAGATCATGGAGTGTCGACCTCCAGTCATAGAACCTGACATCAACAGCACTGTAGAGCATGATGATAATAGAACAATTGCCCATAGTCCAGTTCCCCTTACAGGTAATCTTTTAAGGACTTCATTGAAGTATATTCTCTGTATGGTTTTGCCATAGTGTATCTCTTAAATCGATTTGGACTAGAATCCAATTCAGGCTTCCATGTTGCAGCATCTTAAGACTTTAAGCTCTTGGATGTACTGCTAACTTTGAAAACGTGAGCCAAATGAACACTGCTGGGATGGTTTCTAGTCTACAGCTCAGAGAATTTTCTAGTGATCTAGAACTTCAAACTGTATGTGGAGTGTTGGTGTTGGTCTGTAATATGGGGGTTGTTCAATACAATGTTGAACACTTATATTGTGCTTCTGTATTTCCAAATTGTTTCCTTGTATAAAAGGGTAAAGCTGTGAAAGATTTTTTTAAATGTTTATAGCCATTGTCATTGTTAACATAGAATCTTAAACTCTAGAAATACATAGTGGAATTTCATGTGTAAGCTGAGCAATTGCTACAAGTATTTGAAAATGTTCTTACAGGAAGAAACCAGACATTATCTGATGTCAAATCTTTGACTTCATGTTTATTTAACAAATACCCTGATTCTCCCGGTGGAACCTGATAGCAGTATACACTTTATCAAGTCATAGATTTTAGGGTTCAGCGATGGCTTATACTGTTGTTTCTCTTTTATACAACAACAGAAATTCTACCGAAAGACACCCGAAATACACCTGAAATTGTAAACCCACCATCACCGGATCGTCCCTTGCATTCTCAGACCTCTAGTTCCTGTTACTATCCAGTGGTCTCAAAGGGTCCCAGGATCAGGGCGCCAAGTTACCCATCCACACAGAGGTCTCCTGGCTCTAGGCCATTACCCTCTGCAGGTATTTCTAGTTCTGTTGATTTTGATTGAGGTTTGTTTGGAAATATTTTTGGTTTAGTTCCTGTCTTTCTTGGCTTCTTTCCGAATGGGGTGTTTAGTTTACTGTTTCTAGAGAAAGCAGTGAAATGGCAGTAGGTTGAGGAGAGGAAAGTTCTAACAATACACAACAGAGATGGCCTGCTAAGAAATGTACAACTGAAACAAACACTCCCTCGGGATGAAGAAGAGGCAGCATTTGGGCAATATAGTAGTAGTGAGCCAAAAGAGCTGTGATGTAAGTTAGGGACTTAACATCTCAGTTGGTATTTTTCCAGAGGAAATCAGGAATCTGGTATTGTAATTCAGCAGCTATTTCTGACTAATGTTTTCTTTCAAACTGATGTTGAAAACTCATATCTGAAGTTGAGATACCAAACCCTGAGATACAAACTTGCTGAATTCTGGTTGACAGTATTGGGTTTTTAACACCTATCTAAAGTATCAACACTGTGTTGGTGTTGTTCAGCTGAAAAGTTTTGGTGGGTTTTGATTTCTTGTGTTTTGTGTGAAGGAATTGGATGTGGGTTGATTGTGATTGTTTAAGATCACCTGACAGTCTTTCTTGCCCTCGTTTCTCAGGAAGTCCTACGCCAGTGACCCATGAAATAGTGACAGTAGGAGATCCTTTGCTATCCTCAGGACTCAAGAGCATTGGTTCTCGGAGACACAGCACCTCTTCTTTGTCACAGCAACAATCAAAACTCCGGATGATTTCCCCTACGCGAACTGGGAACACTTACTCCAGGCACAGTGTGTCTTCAGTTTCCAGCATGGGGGCCTCTTCAGAATATGAACCGACTATCAAAAGTACTGACCGCTTTGTGGGGTCAGCGAGCACAGGTCCTCCAAGTGCTCCAGTTCAAAGTTGCTCTGCCAGTTCAGGCTCCCAGAAAACAGCAGCTGCAACTGGAAATAAAACTTACCAGCTGGATGCATCTCAGTCTACAGAAGGGAAACATTCCAGCAGCTCAGATTTAATAGCCAAAGGTGCGCCTTCTAAGGGAGAGAAGATGAAAACCTCAAAGGACCCGGATTATTTGTCTCATACTTTTGCTTCTGGAGGAAGCTCCAAAGTGTCCACTCAACCAACCAGTTCATCAGGCGTAGAAATGAATGTTAAAATAGGAACCTTTCAAGAGTGTTCAGGATCATTTTCTTCCAAAGAAGCAATACCCTTTCCACCTTTGCATCAGAGAAGCCTAAGGAAAGACAGAGATCAGCACATGGAACCCGTACAGCCAGAGAAAACAACTGTGGTTGATGAGATGGATACAAAGACCTTGAAGGCTGCTGGAGTAAACAATAGATCTCCTGCAGCAAGTGAGCAGGTAGTTACTGCCCCAAGAGACAGGCGTCAGAAAGGCAAAAAGTTAATGAAAGACAGTTTTAAAGAGAAACATTCCCTGAAATCTCTTACAGAGACAAGTCAAGCAGTAGGCAGTGATGAGCTGAAACCAGAATTTGGCAGTCAGGGTTTGGCAACTGAACAAATTAGCCAGAGGTTATGTAATAATATTCCTGCTGAAAAAGCTGGTGAGAAGTCTCCACCTTCACAAGGGCCATCTAAAGGGTCAGCAGTGCAGGTTGAAGCAACCCCTAAGGAATCACAGGCACCCAGGAAACGCACAGTTAAAGTCACTCTGACTCCTCTAAAGATGGAAAATGAAAACCAGTCTAAAAATGCACAGCAGGAAAGTGATGTTGAAACTCAGTCTGCAGGAGCTGACCTGGCTGCTTTGGCAGAGCACTCCTCAGCTTCAGAAAGCCTGGAAGAGAACCCTGTAGTTCAGGGAAGTCCAAATGAAGCACCAGCACAGGAATCTCAGAATAACACATATGAAAATTTGCCCATTCAAGATAACAACTTGATGCTCCAGGACGGAGCTAAAGCTCAAGAAGAAGGCTCATACAAACGGAGGTATCCACGGAGAAGTGCTCGGGCCAGATCCAATATGTTCTTTGGATTGACTCCTCTGTATGGTGTGAGGTCCTATGGAGAGGAAGATATTCCCTTTTACAGTAACTCAACTGGCAAGAAGCGAGGGAAGCGGTCTGCAGAAGGACAAGTGGATGGTGCAGATGACTTGAGCACTTCAGATGAAGACGACTTATACTACTACAATTTCACAAGGACAGTGGTTTCCTCAAACACAGAGGAGAGGCTTGCGTCCCATAGTTTATTCAGGGAGGAGGAGCAGTGTGATCTTCCAAAAATCTCACAGCTAGATGGTGTGGATGATGGAACTGAAAGTGATACAAGTGTTACAGCAACAACCAGGAAAGTCAGCCAGGTAACTAAAAGGAGTGGCAAAGAGAATGGGACAGAGAACTTAAAGCTAGAGAGAACTGAAGAAGCTGGTGAGAAAGTACAAGTCACCAAGAGCTCCACAGTCCACAAAACTGACCCCAAGATTGATAACTGCCACCCTGTGAGCAGAGTTAAAGCACAGGGTCAGGACTCTCTGGAAGTACAGCTGAGCTCATTGGAAACGGGCCGCAGGCCTCATGCAAGCACACCATCCGACAAGAACTTACTGGACACTTTCAACACAGAACTTCTGAAATCTGACTCTGACAATAACAACAGTGATGACTGTGGGAACATACTCCCTTCTGACATCATGGACTTTGTGCTGAAGAACACACCGTCTATGCAGGCGTTGGGAGAAAGTCCGGAGTCCTCATCATCTGAACTCTTGACGCTTGGAGAAGGTTTAGGTCTCGACAGCAACCGTGGCAAGGATATGGGTTTGTTTGAGGTGTTCTCCCAGCAGCTGCCCACCACTGAACCAGTGGACAGCAGTGTCTCTTCCTCCATATCAGCAGAGGAGCAATTTGAATTGCCGCTGGAGCTTCCTTCCGATCTCTCTGTTCTGACCACTCGCAGTCCTACGGTGCCCAGCCAAAATCACAATAGGCTTGCCGTCATCTCAGAGTCTTCACTTTCCTCCTCAGGAGAGAGGTCGATGCTTGCCTTGCCTTCCACAGAGTCTTCAGAGAAGAGAGTGACAGTCACAGAAAAATCTGCCTCAGGGGAAGGCGATTCAGCTCTCCTGAGTCCAGGGGTAGACCCAAGCCCTGAAGGACACATGACTCCCGATCACTTCATCCAGAGTCACATAGATGCAGAGCATATAGCCAGCCCAGCCTGCGGCCCTGTTGAGCAAGGGCATGGCAACAACCAAGATTTAACAAGAAACAGTGGGACTCCGGGTATCCAGGTGCCAGTATCACCCACTGTTCCCCTCCAGAGCCAGAAGTATGTGCCAAACTCCACGGACAGTCCTGGCCCCTCGCAGATCTCCAACGCTGCGGTGCAGACAACACCACCCCACCTCAAGCCAGCCGCAGAAAAACTTCTGGTAGTTAATCAAAACATGCAGCCCCTGTACGTCCTCCAAACTCTTCCCAATGGTGTCACCCAAAAGATACAGTTAACACCTTCTGTTAGCTCTGCGCAGAGTGTGATGGAAACTAACACTTCGGTGCTGGGGCCCATGGGGAGCGGGCTCACGCTGACCACGGGATTAAATCCGAGCTTGCCCCCATCTCAGTCGTTATTCCCTCCCACGAGCAAGGGTCTGCTGCCCATGTCCCATCACCAGCATATACATCCCTTCTCCACACCTGCTCAGACTGGCTTCCCACCAAACATCAGCAGTCCTTCACCAGGTCTTTTAATCGGGGTCCAGCCACCCCCTGATCCTCAGCTCTTAGTATCTGAAGCTAGTCAGAGGACAGACCTTGGTACTGCTGCTTCTACACCAGCTGCTGCCCTGGGCAAGAAACGGCCCATATCTCGTCTACAGTCACGGAAGAACAAGAAGCTGGCTCCTTCTGGAACTCCTTCTGCTATAACTCCTTCTGATATGGTCTCCAACATGACCTTAATTAATTTTGCTCCTTCCCAGATTTCTAATCACCCATTGGATTTGGGAACCATTGGGAATTCAACATCCCATAGAACCGTCCCCAATATTATCAAAAGGTCAAAGTCTGGGGTCATGTATTTCGAGCAAACATCTTTGCTTCCGCAAGGTGGGACCACTCCTGCGGTCAGCACATCTCCCAGTGTTATTGGTCCAGATGCTAGCCATCTCCCAGCGGGGCCTGTATCAGGCCTAACATCAAGTTCCTCAGTGCTGAATGTCGTATCCATGCAGGCCACGGCAGCCCCTAGTACTGGTGGGTCAGTTCCTGGTCATGTTTTGGGACAAAGTTCAGTAACATTAACAAGCCCTGGATTGCTGGGGGACCTTGGTTCAATAAGCAACCTCCTGATCAAAGCTAGTCAGCAAAGCCTTGGTCTTCAGGAGCAACACATGACTTTACCACCAAGTTCTGGGATGTTTTCACAGCTGGGAGCATCTCAAACTCCATCTACAGCAGCCATGACAGCTGCTTCAAGCATATGTGTTCTACCTTCAGCACAGACAATGGGCATGACAGTCGCTCCATCGTCTACTGACCCAGAAGGCTCGTACCAGCTTCAGCACATGACACAGCTTTTAGCCAGCAAAACTGGGGTTGCATCCTCCCAGCTGGACCTTAGCACAGCTTCAGCAACAACGCAGTTGTCGAACTTCCCACAGCTGGTCGATGTTCCAAGCAATACTGGGCTCGAACAAAGCAAGGCTTCCTCGTCAATGATGCATGCCAGCTCAGCATCTCCAGGAGGCTCCCCATCACCCGGTCAGCAGTCTGCAAGTAGCTCTGTGCTGGGTCCCACAAAAATGAAGCCAAAAATCAAACGCATCCAGCCATTGTTAGACAAGGGGAATGGAAAGAAGCACAAAACTTCTCATGTGTGGGCCAGTTCTTCTGAAGCTCACGTTCCCGACAAAGGCGCTGTTGCTGAACCCCAGGTCTCAGCTACAGGGTAAGAGGAGAGTTTGGTTTTGCTCATCCCTGGGGTTTTGTAACAGTATGAGAGAATCTTGAACTGGTTTCTCCAGCAAGTTATAAAAGTCAAGGCAAACTGTGAAGTTCAACTTTTGATTCTGATGGAAGTATGATCTGGTTCTCTGTATCTTAGGAGCTGTTGTTGCTACTTGTGTAGTTCTGTGGAGCTGCTGAGTCCGTCATGGCAACTCTCAGTGGATCCGTTCCTGCTTTCCAGTGTCATTTATGGCACGCATGGGTTGGCAGATATTTTAAATGTTCCCAAATCTTTTGCTTTCAGGACTCCTGCTGTGAAGGCCGATGCACAGGATGCAGCCAGCATAGACCAGCCGTTGCAGAAGCCGTGTGGGCAGTCTGCAGGGTAGGGGATGAACAGACCTTTCTGTGTGATTCTACTCACGAGCTGAAGGGCATTTGAATAGAGAATGGGGGAAGTCTGGCATTCCTAGTTAAAATGTCTGGGGAGCTTTCAGTGGGGAATGTGCAGTCACATTTAGATGCAAAATGGAACCATTTTGCATTAAGCTGCATGTAGTTCTGGGAAGCTCAGTGCCTGCTGAGGAGATGCTTGTGCAGCGGTGTCTGATTGTGTGTCTGATTGACACACAGCTTATTCCTGAGTGGGGCTGACACAGTGGGTCACAGGCAGTGTGAAATTAGGCCGCTGCCCACAGACAGATAGAGGCTGCAAACGGAAATGCTACCAAGTAGAATCTTTTTGTTTGTTCATTTCCAGCTGAACTGATGTCAGAACATTTGATCTGGAAGAAGGTTCTTGTATCTGTCTAGTTCTCAAGATTTCATAGACTACTGCTCAGGACTGGTGAAGAAATAAAGCAGGTTGTTAGCTATTTTTCACCATGTTCTCCTTCTTCTCTCCCAAGGCAACCGACTGTGGTCCCAGAACCTCAATCAACACAGAACTCAATAAATGAGCAAGAAAATGCAGGTATGTCACTTCTTCAAAAACACCCAGTCTTGGGGTTCTCCAGGACTGGGAACGTGGTGTTTGAAGATTTGATTTTTGTGTGTGTCATTCTGTCAGGAAAAGGCTCAGAGCTATTAGCTTGTGTTGCCCTTTCTATAAGGGGAGGAAAGGTTTGTTTGCTATTTATAGAGCTTGGACAAAAAGATTGTCTCTGTTTTTAGTTTGTGAGAATTTCAGCACTTGAGATTTCACACTCTTACTGCAGCACTCTCTAGAATTTTTTTCTTGGCGGGATTTGCTGGTGGAAGGGTAAGTCAGTAAGTAATTTTCAATTGTGGAACATCAGGTGTAAAAAGCATTGTTCTTTCCAATTCCCATCTTCATGCTGGCTTCTGTCTTTTCTAGGCTCAAAAGCTCTTGAGGAAGAAGAGAGCACTTTCAGCTCCCCTCTTATGTTTTGGCTTCAGCAAGAACAAAAGAGGAAAGAGTGTCTTGGTGAGAAGAAACCAAAAAAAGGTTTGGTTTTTGAGATCTCTAGTGATGATGGTTTTCAGATCTGCGCAGAAAGCATTGAAGGTGAGAACCACACAGTGTTGGTTGTACTGGTTTTAACTGTCCTTACTAGAAGTAAAATTATTACTTCTGAGGACCTCTTGTTTGCTTTATTTATGATTTTAAAAAAAGAGAAAAATCTCTTGGTTTGCAGCCCTAGAGCAATTCTAGTTCCTGACAATGTCTGGATTCTATTATTTCTCCCTTTTTTTGCAACATAATATATTCAGTGGAATATATATCCCTGACCCGTTTTGCTTTATCAGTTGACCAATAGTGTTGAACCATAGTTTGTCAAGAAATAGGCAGTGCAGATCACACAGTGGAATACTGGGTATCCAGACTTTTACTCCAGACCAATTGCTGAATACCCTGCCTTCCCTTATGCCAATGTGAATTTTCAAGAGGATAAAAGCAATTGGATCTGAGGATCTAAATTTATGGCCTGTGCAAAGTTGCAGACTTGATATTCTTCAGTTAGGTTATTTAAATATGAGTATCCCAGCGCTTAGGTACTCTGTCACCATTTGTCATCTGTGTGTGTGCTGCAGATGCCTGGAAGTCGCTGACTGACAAGGTGCAAGAGGCCCGTTCAAACGCCCGCCTGAAGCAGCTGTCCTTTGCAGGTAACACCCTGTGCTGAATGCGGGAGAGCAAACAGATCTTTCTGTGAGGGTCTTAGAGTCTTAATAGTTCCAATTCACCTGCTGCCTGCTTTACAGAGGGTGATTTCTTCCCAATGGAAGGATTAGAAGCTTTCACATAATGTGCAATAGCTAATACAGCGCTGCTGTGACAGCTGTGTGGTGTCCCGGCTCTTTGTGACAAGCTGCTGTGTCTTCCAGCTCTAAGTCTGCACTGATAGTTAATGTTGGTTGTGCTCTATTTCTTGTTCCAGGTGTGAATGGTTTGAGGATGTTGGGGATTATCCATGATACTGTTGTGTTCCTGATTGAGCAACTGTACGGAGCGAAGCACTGCCACAACTACAAGTTCAGATTTCACAAGCCAGAGGAGGCCAATGAACCTCCTTTGAACCCCCATGGCTCTGCTCGGGCTGAAGTCCACCTGAGGCAAGTGTGAGCCTTGTCAGTGTAGGGGTTGATGGCCCTTTGGCTCCATAACTTAACGCTGTGGCAGGGCAGGAGCAACAAATCTCTGCAGCACTAAAGCTCTCAGTTAAATGTTAACAACTGGCATATGAAAATCAACCATGCGGCATCTTCAAAGTCTGCGCATTTTCCTGTCCCATTTTGTGGCCCATTGCTTGGTTTAACAAAGTTTTCCTGGCTGGGACTATTACTGGAGGTTCTCAGAACCTGCTGTGCCTTACCCTGATGTGCAGGGCCTTTAAGAGAGGCAGAGTAGGGATGGTGTGAGGCAGTAAATGTGTCAGACTGTTGTGGCAACCATATGTTTATTTTCAGTCAGTAAAACACTCCCTCTGATCTCTTTAAATTGCAGGAAATCTGCATTTGATATGTTTAATTTCTTGGCTTCTAAACACCGACAGCCACCAGAATACAACCCAAATGATGAGGAAGAGGAAGAAGTGCAGCTGAAATCAGCCCGGTATGCAGCCAGGACTGAAAGGTTCAAAGGGGAAGATAATGTTGAGTGTTAAAATGAGCAAATTTGGCTTAGTTAAGGGTTGTGTGCTTTGAGTGTTTAAACCTTGAAAGCTGCCAAGCATTGCCAGACATAAAGGTGACTCCTGCAATAACAAGAGAAGTGATAGCTGAAGGTGACTACCAGACCAGTCTGCCTTCAAATGTTTCTTTTTCTTGCTAATGTAAAACAATCCAATGAGAATTTGAGGAGGAACAGGAGGAAATTATCTTTTACATATATATGAAAACACTGCACTGATTTTGATTGTGTTCTCTGTGGGCTGCAGTATCACAGGGTCTAAATTACTCCATCTTGGAAGGTGCCCCAGATAATACATGCCACAGAGTGTCAAATACAGGTCATCACTTAGCAGTGCCTCTTTGTTCTAGGAGGGCGACCAGTATGGATTTGCCAATGCCCATGCGCTTCCGGCACTTGAAGAAGACCTCCAAGGAGGCAGTTGGGGTCTACAGGTACAGTTTTGCTGTTTTACAGTTTTGGTATCATTGCCTGTAGGATAGGGGAAGGTGGAAAGTGGAAACCTTCTGTGAAGCCAGACTGCAAAATTGGGGGGGAAAAGCAGGCTTGGGCTTTTTCCACTCTTCCTTCTCCCTGCCTAAGTCACGTATTTGAAAAGTAATCCTCAGCACAAGCCACTTGCTCCTTGCTGGATTTACCTTGGCAATAGCTCAGACGTGGGCAGAGAGACTTGGTGGTGTTCTCGTTAGTGTTCACTTAGAGAAGGGTTAACCGTACCACAGTGGTCTCTGTCACAAATAGCCTGTTTTCTGCAGCCTTTACAATCTGATGTTCTTGAGCTTTACTTGTCTTGTTTGAAATAATGTGCTTTTCTTGTTGCATTTTAGGTCTCCCATCCATGGCCGGGGTCTGTTCTGCAAAAGGAACATCGATGCAGGTGAGATGGTGATTGAATATTCAGGCAATGTCATTCGCTCCATCCTCACTGACAAACGAGAGAAATACTACGACAGTAAGGTGAGTTTTGGGCTTTTGTAGATGTTCTTAAAGAGTTTGGGAGAACTAGAAAGTGGCTGTGAAGGTAGGACAGGCCTATATGAAAATTCTGTTGGGAACATCACAGATTGGGATTACAGACTTCTTGGGCTATTTTCGTTCTTTCTGGAGCTTTAGAAGCGCTTTTCATTCCCTTCTGTCTGGGCAGGGTCTCAGATCAGTCTCACTGAATGTGGGGATGAAATGAGTGAGGCGGGACTAAGGCCCAGTGGAGAGAGGCTGCAGACACTCCCTCACACAGGCTCAGTTTCAGAGCCAGGCTGTCTGCTGGGGTGGCTGTGCTGCCCTGCCTGTGCTAACCCTCCTCTGTCCTCCCTGCCTAGGGCATTGGGTGCTACATGTTCCGCATTGATGACTCTGAAGTGGTGGATGCCACCATGCACGGGAACGCGGCCCGCTTCATCAACCATTCCTGCGAGCCCAACTGCTACTCCCGGGTTATCAACATCGATGGTCAGAAACACATCGTCATCTTTGCCATGCGCAAAATCTACCGAGGGGAAGAGCTCACCTATGACTACAAGTTCCCCATTGAAGACGCCAGCAACAAACTGCCCTGTAACTGCGGTGCCAAGAAGTGCAGGAAGTTTTTAAACTAGAACTTCCATCAGCTGCAAGTGAGCCCTGCAGGGCACGGGGTGAACCAAAGCTTCGAGTGAGCCCCTCCCCGGCCGCTCGGACGGGACAGAGAGGCTGGAAGCAGGAGTGAAGATGGACTGGGCTCAGGGACCTGACTGGCAACTATGTTTGTCCGAGTCCACATCTTCATGTCTCGCATGTGCACACTCACCCTTGTGAGAGACATGGGCGGCTGGAGAAGATCCTCAGCATGGTTATGTTTTTGCTATTCTCATTTCCCTCTGCCCCCATATTTGTTTCTCAGCGTGGGGCTGATGAGTGGGAGAGGGGAGGGGAGGTCACTCCAGGCCCAGGCGCAGGGCAGCAGTCATGGTTTGTGTCTCTCTCTGTCTCCTGGCTCAGAGCTCTCCTTCTGAGGGCTGAGTCAGTGATTGGGTAGTGCAGTATTTGAGCTTGCCTCCTGGGGAGAGGGGCTGTGCCTCGCCAGTAGCCCCCTGGGACTGCATGTCTGCAAAACACTATGTATGAGTGGGAGTAGGTGCGCTGTTTCCACGGGGCTCTGTGGCACCGGGGGCTGGCTTGGCTGCTCATGAGGAGAGCGGAACAGAGCATCCCACAACTAGGCACAAGAAGAGTTTAGCTGGCATCTTGCTCTGAAATCTGCCTGAGAGCAGAGGAGCTCCTGGCATTCTTTGGCAAAGAGGGCTTGTGCCAACAGTTGGGGTAGTGTAAATCTTTGCCAGCAAAGGCTCCTGTTCACCAACGCTTTCCCTCTGTGGCCATGTGGGAGGGAAGTAGTCCTTTGGGTCCTGTCTCCAGCAGCTGGCTTCCTCCTCTGACCAGCGAGCTCCCAGCGCAGCCAGCTGGCAGTGTCTCAAGGAACCGGGCAGAAGTCTTTAGGGAGAGAGGGGGAGTGCGAGCCAGCCCTGGCCTTGGCCACACACCGTTGTAGAGCAGGAGCTAGGAAGGACGGGTGTGGAGGCACCCACTCTGCTCTGCCGTGCCACAGTGTCCCAGGGCAGTGGGGGCAGGCAGGGCTGTGACCCTGCAAGCAGGTGCCTGTCATGGTCACTTGTCTGGATGTAGTCATGTCATGTTCCCCAGAAGACACAGCAAGGGCACCAAAAGAGAGCCAAAGTTCTCTGCAGAGGCAAGGCCGAGCACCAGCCAGCCTTGTCCGCGCAGCATCTTGAAATGCATAGGAAATGCGTGAGGCATTGGCACAGTGGCCAAGGAACCAGGCCAGGTCTGAGCGAGTTGAGGGACACCACCATCCTGGTTGGAGCTGTGTGAGTCCTCCCCATGGTGTCTGCCCTGTGCCTCAGAGCAAAACCAGAGAGAGAGAGAGAGAAGTGAGAGCCCCAAGCCTGACGGTGACAACATTGGATTCTGCTCTGTTCTGTTTACAGTTTAGTATTTAAGGTTTTATAAATGTAAATATATTTTGTATATTTTTCTATGAGAAGCACTTCATAGGGGAAAGCACTTATGACGAGGCTTTTTAAACAGTGGTATTATCCTAATTTAAGAGAATATCTTTTTAATGATTTTTTTATTTTCATAGGACGGTTCTAGGAAATACCTGGCTGGACATAGTCTGAGCCTTTCTCCAGTGGGGGGGTTGCTTTAGTTTTGTTTTCTACTCTTGTTCTGCCTTTTTTACTTCAGTAGCTGTCTCCAGGAGGGTTGGCTGGACCTTAAACTGTATTTGCCCGTAAGGATGGGGGCAGCAGGGAGAGCTGCCCAGCGTGGTATGAGTTCAGCTCTGTGGGAGGACAGTGTGTGACTCGGGCAGAAGGTTTGATTCTGCCTTGCCCGCGCTGGCATCCTGCAAGGGTTTAAAAAGGAAAAGCAAGACAGGACGAGAGACCTGACTCTCAATACCTCTTTGCTGAGAGGCCTGTCTGAGATGCGCACCTCCTCCCACAGTCTGTCCCTCAAAGGCAGATGGGTTTTTCTGCAGAGAAAGGAAAGCAGAAAGCACCCCTTGCTTTTCCAAGCTTTCCTTCTGGTTAAGTCACAGCCGTTCCAGGAGCCACTGTTCCTGGAGCCGACATATCCGGGGGCTGCTCTGAACCAGCACCGGCAGTTGGTGGGGAAGGGACCAGGTGTGCCTGCTGACTCCCCAGGTCTCTCAGAGGGGCACCCCCAATTTACACCTCTCCTGTCTTGAGACTTCTTCCTCTGCCCCGAGATGGAAAAGCAGCACTCAGATGTTCAGGACCTGCGGATTTCCTTTTGTTATTGCACTGTGTGAGGATAATTTGGTGGTAACTGTTGTAAGTGAAGTCACATTGACGCTGCATTTGTTACTGAGATGATTTGATGCACTGACAGTTTGGGAACGCACATACCTTGAGGAGCCCAGAGAGTGCCCACCCGGGGGATTTGGGCCCCGCGGCCCCGGGCATGGCTGCTCTTGGCCCTTTTCCTTCCTTGTTTCTGATGCAGGGCAGGGGCATAGCCCTCGCCATGGCAAAGCCCATGAATTTATCCCAGAGCTCAGCTATGCCGCGCTCTCTCACCCCTGCGCTGCTGCCACCTCCCCATTTCCTGGCTGCGGGAGGAGGCTCCGCTGGGAAGCACTGCCCAGAGCCACCCCACGTGGGGAGAAGTGGGAAGGAGGGTTGGGGGGAGCGCTGTGCCTCAGGAGTCCCCCAAGATCCAAGTGCCAGGCAACCTCCTCCCGCCGGGACCAGCTGAGCCGGCTGGCTGCCCGCTTTGCTGCTATTCCCGTTGCGGCTGCCTCGGCGGGAGCCGCTGTGGCCAGTGAACCTGTACCCCGGCGAGCTGCGCCCCCGTGGCTGGCCTGGGCCCGTGGGGCGAGCGGTGGCAGGGCCAGGGCAGCTGAGCCCGCCCGCCCTCAGCCCGGGCTGGCCAGGAGCGCACAGCTCCCCGTGTATGAATGTATATTTTATAAGGACTGACGCAGATCATGGTATCTGAAAATACTAAAAAAGGAACCTTAGGGTGTTTTGTTTTTTGTTTTTGGGGTTTTTTTTTGTACAAACCGACATGTTTTTTTTAAAGGAGAAGCGGGTCATTGCAAAGGGCTGGGTATCTTTTTTTTCTGGTTTTCTTTCATTTCGAAGCAATACCAGGTTCTTCAGCGGGACGGTCTGTGCAGAATCATGCCATTCACCCATACACTGGTCCACTCGACACTTGCAAATTTTTTATAACTATAAATACAATATATATAGGAACTAATATAGTAATGCACCGTGTAATGAAGCCTAGTTCAGTATCAGTTCATGGCTTTTAATTCTCTTAACACTATAGATAAGGATTGTGTTACAGTTGCTCACGGCTCCAGGAAAGCCTTGCTTCACATTCCCCACCGGCAGCCAGGGCCGGGAGCTGGGAGTGGGTGGCTCAGCCTTTCCTGGCCCTTCTTGTTACAGTCAGTACTTGTACAACTTGGTTTCTTCCTCTCCTTCCTCTCGTTTTGGTTATGAATGTTGGGGTACCACCTACATATAGGGAAAAATGTGCTCTGTGCTTTCCTGGTATCTTTTTAACAAGGTACAGTAGCTTCGTCTATCAGCCGAGAACTATACTTGTGGTGTTTCTTTTATTGAACTTACAGTCTCTTTAGTAACTACAGGTAGGTGAATAATTGTTTCCAAAAAAAAAAAAAAAAAAAGAAAAAAAAAAAAAAAAAAGCTCTGCAAAGGCAAGGTTATGTTCTAGAAATACATTTCTTGAAAACTTATCATGTATAACAAAACCTTTTTTTCTTGTGTTCTTCCAAGCTTCTGGTTGTTTGGGTTTTTTTGTTTTTCGGTTTTTTGTTTTTCTTTTTTTTAAAGAGGAAATGTGTCTAAAGTACATCAGTGTTAACTCCCTGCCACAGGGAAGAAGGAAATACTTTAATAGTTTAAAAAATGCTGAAAGCTCTGCAAAAGACTGAATGTAAAAATAAAAAGTGTACATAGTTGTAAAAAAAACAAAAAAAGGAGTTTTTAAACATGTTTATTTTCTATGCACTTTTTTTTATTTAAGTGATAGTTTAATTAATAAACATGTCAAGTTTATTGCTGCAGAGGGCTCTCTCAATTTCTTCTTGAGAACTGAGAAGGTGCTTCTTCGCCGGGATGATCACAAGGCATGGGAGCTGCTGGCCAGCGCTGAGCACTGCACAGGGTGTTCGGAGGGTGCCCTCAGCTCCGATGGGTGTGGGTCACCTTGGGCTGCTGTCGGGGGGCACTGGCCAGGCGGTGGGGCCTCACACCTGGGCCGTGATAGGACAAGGCAGGGTGAACATTAACCGGGCTGTGGCAGCCTCTTGTGCCTGCAGCCCTTCCGCAGGCCTCGGTGGCACAGAGAGCACCATGGCCACGGCTAACGACAGGGCTGTCCTGCAGACCATCTTTAACCCCAGCACCCCTTTTGGGGATATCCCAGGGTTGGATGAGGAGGAGGAGGATGTCCAGGATGAAGGTGAGTGATTCTGTGTCAGGTTCTCGCTGGAATTGGCAGCAGGGAGCCCACAGGGCAAGCAGGCCGGCAGGGAAGGAGGCTCCGCAGGCTGGGAGCAGTGTCTGCTTGAGGCTGGACCTCAGCACGTTGCCCTGTGTCTGTTCCCTTCCTGGTCAGGGAGTGTAGGGTGGCAGTGGGACTGGGGTGTCCTGCTGCCACCACTTCCCAGTCAAAGTCTTCCATTTGCGCTGTAATAGTGGAAGCTTTTCCGTTGGAGTTGCTGGATCAAGTCCGGGAGCTGGAGCTGCAGGGCGTTTCTGCGGCTGAGTCAGGAGACACCAGCACGGCCCTGGAGCGGTTCAGCGAGGCCATCCGCCTGCTGCCCGAGCGCGCCTCAGGCTACAACAACCGGGCCCAGGCCCTGCGCCTGCGCGGGGACGTGGCAGGTGAGCAGCCCAGGTGCAGGTGCTCCCTTGGTACCCCCCAGCCCCCGCCAATGCCTCCCCTCGTTGCCAGGTGCCCTGCAGGACCTGGACGCTGCCATACGCCTGAGCCGCGGCCGCGGACGTGCTGCATGCCAGAGCTTCGTGCAGCGCGGCCTTATCCACCGGCTGCAGGCGCGGGACGAGGATGCCCGGCGAGACTTCGAGCGCGCAGCACGCTTGGGCAGCGCCTTCGCCCGACAGCAGCTCGTACTTCTCAACCCCTACTCTGCGCTCTGCAACCAGATGCTCTGCGAGATGCTCGGTCGGCTGCGCAACCCCGATGGCAGTGGAAGCGACTGAGACGGGCAGGAGAGGGGCCTGGCAGCGAGTGGGCTGGGTAGAGCCGTGTTCCTGAGGTGGCCCAGGCAGACATGTCCTGGCGGCCAGAGAAGGTCCACCTCAGGTGCCAAAGCTTCTGTTCCTCCTCCTGGCTAATAGCCAGGGACTGGAAGTACCAAAGCTCTGCTGCACTCCCAATAAACCTCCCCCTGTTCCCAGCACCTGGGCTCAGCTTATAGCATTGCAAGCATTGTGGTGTGATCCTCAAGCGTGCACAGCCCCGGTGAGATGCGTGGCCTGGGGGGTGCAAGGCTGGGCCCCTTGCCTTGGAGAGGGGAGACTGGAGGCAGGGGGATGCCCACACCGCGTCCCGCCCGGGCGGTCTCCGGCCGCTCTCGCAAGCGGCGGCACTGAGCCCGCGGCTGCGCGCAGAACGCCGCCAGGGGCAGGCGGGGGGGCCCGGCGGAGGATGGATGCTCGCCGCCGAGCTGGGGCCCGCCCCTGCGCCGCATGCACTGCCCTGCGTGCCGGGGCCCGGGCGCAGAGCCGCAGTGCAGACGGGGCTGGACACAGCAGTAGCAATGCTGCAGGTAAGGTACAGCTGGGCCACATCGTCCGACCCTGCTGTGTGCTGGAACATCGGGGCCCTGCTCTAGCTGCCTCTCTCCTAGCGCTGAGCACGGCCGATATGCCATGGGGTGTCCCAAGGGCTGGCCGGGGGCTGCCCTTGCCCTCCTGCTGCTACTGCTGCTCAGCCTCCTGGCGCTCTGCTTGGCAGGTGAGGCTATGGTAGGGTCCGGTGCATGACTCCGGGAGCAGGACCCCTGCCGCAGCTCTGATGTGCCGCGGGCTCTCTGACAGCGCTGGGGGAGCTGGACCCCACTATTGACAGGCAGCCGCGAGTAGTGTGCACACTGCAGGAGGGGGAGAGTCGTGTCTTCACCTGCTGGGTTCCCTGGCCAGTCCCCGGTGCCACACTGGCCTGGCACCTCAACGGTCAGAAACAGGAAGTCAACCTCTCGACCGCAGGCACTGCCAGCACCCTCACCCTCACCACGCAGCACTCCGACCACAAGATCAACTGCTCCCTGACCAACCCGACCTCCAGTGAGACCTACAACACCTCCATCCTCCTCAATGTGCAGTGTAAGGTCCACAGTGCCAGCCTGCTCCAGAGCGGGATGTGGGGAGGGTACATGGGGCTCCTGTCCAGCTTGGGCAGAACTATAAGCTGCATCCATCACAGCCATAGCAGGGCAGCATCTTGTCAGTCCTGTGCAAACAAGGTAGACAAGTGCTCCTGGACCCTGGCAAGACAAATCCTGCTCCCAGCTGTGTTGCCCCCATCCCTCCTGCCCATCTCACTCCCTCCATTTTTTTACCCAGATAAGCCGGAGATCCTGGCGGAAGGTGCCCGCTACCAGGAGATCGAGGGCACTGGCCTTCTCCTGCTGCTCTTTGTGCTGGTGCAAGCTAACCTACCTGCCAACATTGCATGGGTGGACCAGGATGGGCATGTGATAGCCAACGTCTCCAAGCTTCTCCTCCTGGGTGCCACGAACTACTCAGGGCTGGCCAACCACTCGCTCGACATCCGTCTCAGCTGCACAGCTGGAAACTTCTCTGTCAGTGCAGCCAATGGTGTGGGCATCACCACTGCCTCCCTCCTGCCCACAGGTAGCTATTGAGGGGTGGGCATGGTGCAGTGGCCACATGGAAGGGTGCTGAGGAGTCTTTGTTTCCTGCGCAGGACTGCTGGATGCCCGTGTGGAGCTGCCTGTCCTGGGTGTTGCTGTTGGAGCAGCCCTGGCCCTAGCCGCCCTGCTCAGCCTGGGCTCCTGTGCTGCCTGCCTGGCATGCCGCTTGCCCAAGCTGGTGCAAGGTCCAGGGCAAGCAGGAGGGAACAGCCCACCCAGCCACTGCTCCCATTGCAGCAGCTCTGAGCCCCCACAGCCCCAGGGCACACACCTGCCCCGCCAGACCCGGTCCCTGCCACCCAACCTGCGCCTTGGTGACCTTGCACAGGAAGATGGAGGTAAAACCCTGATGTGCCAGTGCAGCAAGACATATGGGACCCCAGGTCCTGCCAGGGGGAGGGATAGATGTCCTGGCCCGCATCCTTTTCCTTCCCTGCAGCTTCCCCCAAGGATGCAGGAGCTGGTGCTAGGGGAGAAGAGAGTGCCCTGATGGGACCGGAGAACTCCGTGGTCCTCAGCAAGCTCGGTAAGGGGAGCAGGTGGGCGAACAGCCTCAAAAGGTGTGTTGTGGGACATTGAGCTCCGTGGCTGCCCCAATAGGCAATGAGTTCTTTGTCCAGCAGGTTTTGTCCAGCTTCCAATGTCCGGGCGCATCTACAAAGTGCCCAGCATGAGCAGTGACGAGATCTGGCTGTGAGCTGCAGTGTGGTGCCTGTGAGCCAGGGCTGCCTGGCACCAGGTACGTACCAGCCCCTGGAGCTGCGCAGCCGAGGGTGCCAGGAAGGCTGTGATGGGAAATAGGAGCTGACCAGCGCCAGCTCTGCACTACGCTGTGTGATGCAGGGCTTGGGAGCTGCACTGTCAGCCAAGGCATGGTTTTATGTAGTCCATGAACTTTACCAATATTCTGTTATAAACAAAATGCATCAAAGCTGTTTATAGCCAGGCTCTAGCACTATGATTCCTCCTGGGGTAAAGCCAAGCACCAGCTTTGCTTTAATAGGTTTGTGACTTGCTTGCTGCATGATCCTCTCTGCCCCTGTCCCTGCTGCTGTGGCAGACAGTGGGAGGTAAGCAGAGCAGGGGCTGGGGAGAGCTGTCCTAACAGCAATAAACTAGATTCAAGCATCTGTGTGGTGCTGCACAGGTTATTTCTGCTTGGCAGGAGCTAAGGGACTTGAGAACAGGAAAGGGGGTTCATTACTAAGCAGCAGAGGAGATTCAAGATCTCCAGGTCAGAGCTTGCAACACCCTGAGCACATCTGAGTGTTGTGTCTGAGTGTGGAATTTATTCCCGTTTGCTTCAGCCCTTGTAGTGTGTGCTCAAGGAGCCTCTTCTCTGCAGCATCTGTGGCACAGAGAGCCTGACACGGGGAAAGGCTGGTTTAATGCTGAACTCCTTGGGAACAGGTCAAAAATGGAGCCATTAGGCAGCTTCTGCAACACATACGGTGAGTCAAGCCCCACTCCCTAACACAGAACAGCCCAGCAATGTCTCTAAGACCAGAGAGGCTTCTGATTTGCTTGTGACATCTCCCAACATGTTCTGGGCACACTCAGTGTCCAGCAGCAGACAGTGATCCAGGAGATGAGGCTTTACTGTGAAGCATCAATTAAAGCTCAGCACCTCTGCCTCCGCCGCTTGTGACGGTGGGTTGGATGGTGGGCTCCTGCCCTTCTGCCCATCAGCCAGGGGCTTGAAGTGCTGCAGGGAAAAGAACATGCTCATTCAAAGATGTGACTCCTGTTGCTCAGAGCACACACATGCGTCTGAACACACTGGCCACATTGGCTCTGCGTGAATTGTGTGCTCAGCAATCATCCCAAGGAAATGCATTCTGCCTTGTGGTGGCCCGTTGAACAATGTGGCACCCCTGCCCCGAGGGCAGCCTAGTCAGCCTTCTCCCTGTGTCAGGCAGAAGCACCAGGGAGAGAAGCAGCTGAGAACACGTTCTCTGGGGCCCACCAGCCCTTTGCACACACTCATTGCACCACAAAGCCAAACGTGAAGGGAGCATCTGTGCAGTGCTGCTAGCTGGGTGAGCAGCACCTGGCTGGAGCTGCATACCTGCGAGTTCTTGAACTCCGAGAAGAGGGAAAAGAGGACGTGCAGAGGCTGGATCCGGCTCTTGTACACGGGGATGTCCAGAACGGCTGCAGGCAAGATCAGAATTGCGTGAGGGCACCTGGTCTGCACTGCTCCACACAGAGCCAGAGCACTGTCAGGAAGGGCTGAGCTCCGCACTGCCCACCATCACCTGGGCCTCCACACACCAAAGACTGCAGACCCCTGTAGTACAAGAGCCCTCTTCCCACTGAAGCAGCAGGGAATGATCCCAACTGCTCAGGGCTAAGCCTGCAGCTAAAGCTCTCGCTTTCAGTGAGAGTGCCAGGCCAGCATCACATTGTGTCAGCAGCACAGCCTCCCCAGCTCACCGCAGATCATGTCGATGTATTCGGCAAGGTCACAGCTCATCTCCGCTGTCGGAAGACCCACCTGGAACAGACAGAGCTGTCAGACCTGCTCCCAGACTGCAGGAGCCTGGCAGCATACAGAGGCCACTGGGGCACTGGCTGGGAATTCCAGCACTGGGCTGCTCCCCAAGAGGACTGGGCTGTGGAACAGAGCAGGCACCCAGCTTTCATGGCAGATGGTTTCTAAGACCATGCACTGAGCTAAGTACTGATCACCCAGACAATATACCTTCCCCAGGAGCTCCTCAAATTCCGGTGACCATTCCTGCATCAGGGTCTCAATGTCAGGCATTGGCCTGCCAGGGAAGAGAAGAACATCAACCTCAGGATCACACACAACCTTCCACTGCCAGCATCAGGGCTCACCTGGAGTAATGGACTGTGGCAGGTGGTTTGCAGCGATGCAGTTCACTAATACTTTCAATCCAGCTCTCAATGGCTTTGGGGTTCTTTTCTGCATTCTCCAAACTCTTCACTTTTATCTGCTGCTAAAAACGCAAATATAAACCTGGAAGTGTTTCATGGTGTTTTGGGGCGTTTTGGGAAACCTGCATTCCCTCCTGGTGAACCAGGCCTTCTCTCTTTCCCAGCTGCACTTTACCAACAGATTTCTGCAGGCAAAATGCCGACTAAAACTGGGCATGGACAACCAAAAGGAAATAAAGCATCACCTGAAGTGAACAGACCCAGCACTTGTATCAAGACTTGCCTGAATCAAGGCTCAGATCCACTGCAGTTTAAAACTATGGATTAAAGCAAAAGGTCTGGTTTTGCTGCTTTTAAAGTCAAATTCTCAGTTGTAAGAGTAAAATGCCATGGTTTTACTCCAGGGAGTGTGCAGCAAGTGTGACCTCCCTCTCCTGACTCACTGTGATGTTGTGCTGCTTGGAGTTCTCTGTCAGCCAAAGGGAGAGCACGGTGGGATCCGACTGCTTGGTCGAGGGCTCATCCAGGACCAGTAGGCCAAGGTTGTCAGGCTTGCCATCAGGACAAGGAACCTGCAGGAAAACAGAGCCCCATTTTCTGTGGAGTCCAGGGCAGGTTTGTACAGAGCCTTCCTGTGGACTCTCTCAGATGTGCATTCTAAGTACAGTGCTGCCTGAAAAGCACATGATGTGGGAGAAGGAAAAACCCAGCCTTTGCCCCAAGTTACCCAAGTGCTGTTTGAGAGGTGACCAAGCCTCCAGTGTAGTTTTCCAGGTCTCTGCCCATCATGTCTGACAGTGCAGGGACAGAGCAAACCCCAGGCTGCATGGCCTGGCTGCCTGCGTGCTCTGACCCTGTGTTCCACTTCGGTTTGTGGGGCAGGACAGAGAGAGGAACCTGAAGAAACTGTACCTTTAGGAATGCATCGATGTCTCCAACAGCAGGAATAAAGTCTGGAATAAAAGGCTGCAGCTTGTGCTCAACCTCTATTGTTTTGGGAGTGTACCTGGAAAAAACCACCACCACAGCATTGGTGACTAGGAGCTGTGCTGCAATAATTGACACAAAGGAGAGCCAAAGAGTGGACTAAAACCCTTCCACTCACCTCTTGATGTATTCAAAGAGATCTTTGATTTCAGAAGACACTTGCAGGTAGTCAAAATCTGATGGATTGAAGTCACTAAAAGAAGGATGACAGTAGTGGGAAAAGATTAACGTGTGGCAGGTTCTGTACAACAGAAACCAAGCCCCAGTGTGGGCAGACAAATGTGGGAAGCTGAACCACAAGGCAGTAAGTCCTCTCTGGAAAACACTTCTTGCACAGGAAAAGCTCTATTGGGCCCCGTTTTGCCTTGGACCCACTGGCCAAGAAAAGCACCTGAATGATGGACATCTATGATCATTCAGTCCCTCACAGGGCTGTCAAAAGGGGGCTAAGTGCTCTGCCCAAAGGCAGCAATAGGACAGCAATTGGGGGGTCAGCAATAGATTTAAAGCTGAAAACGTTGGAAAATGAGAAGAATTATCATGAACTGAGTGACGTGTTCGAGATGGTCCTTCGCTTTGCCGGACCTCTCCTGCCAGCCTGGCCTGGCTGACACCTTGGGTCATTCCAGCTGTGCCTCTCTTGGGCACAGCAAACAAGCCCGGGATAGGTGAACCACCACCCCGGAGCATCGGGGACGAGGAGGTAGGAGCTACCTGTCCCGATGCCCACGATTCTTGCTCACCCTCGTGGGATCAGCGGAAACCAGCGGAGACGACAGGGCCCGAACGGCACCCACCAGCCTCAGTCCCTGCCCCTCTGGCCAGGAGCACCGCTCACCCCTCCAGCGCGGCCCCGTGCTCCTCCGAGTCCTCCTCCGAGTCGCTTTCCGAGGAATCGTCCTCCGAGTCCTCATCGTCCTCGTCATCATCCTCGCTGAGGGCGGCGGGGCCGGGGAGGTGTGCCGCTGCCTCCTCCTGGACGAGAGAACCGGGTCTCACGGGATATCACCGAGTGTCACCGGGCCGTACCCCCGCCCGCTCCGCTCGCACCTTCCCTCTGCTGCCCCGCTCGCCGCTCCCGTGCTCGGCCGCTCCGACAGACACCCCGGGCCGGCGGGAGTCCCGCAGAAGGCCCGCGCCCCCCGCCCGCGGCGAGCGGGCCCCGGGTTCGGCCTCAGGCAGCTCCAGGCTCTCGTCGTACGGCTGGTTCTCCACCGGGCGGGGCTGCGCCGAGAGGCAAAGTCAGGGGCGGCGCGGCCCGGGGCGGCCCGGAGCCCACATCCACTGCCCGCCGTTTCCTGGCACGCTGTGTCCCGTGCCCTACCTCCGCGCGCGCCCTCGTGCCCCGTTCTGTCCCGCCGTATCCCCCGTGTCCCACCTCCGCCCGCCCCGCGTCCCGCCGCGCCGTCTCCGCCGCCGTCGCCATGGCGACCTCGCCCCGCCGCTCTCGGCCCGGCCGGCCAGAGCGGCCCGGCCGCGCACGCCCCCTGGCGGCTGGGAGGTGCCACAGCCCCGCCCCGCCCCGCCCCGCCGTGACGGCGCTTCCGGGTGCGGACGTGGCGCGGCGCCGCCATCTTGCGGGGCCGCCCGGAGACCGGAGAGAGCGGAGGGACCGAGCACGGATCCCACCGCTGCCGCCGCCATGGTAAGGGAAGGGCTCGTCCGCCGCGGGCAGCGCGGGAGTCGGGGCAGCCCCAGGGGCAGCCTCTGGGCCTGCCTCGCTCTCCCGGCCGGCGCGCAGGCCGGCGCTGGAGCCCGCGGCCTGGCGAGACGGAGCGCGGCGCTGCCGCCCCGGATCGAGCCGGGGCCCTCGGGGGCGGCGGGGACGCGGCACTTTTTCTCTGGTGACTCGGAGCCGCGATGTCTCCTCAGCACGGCCTCACACCTTCTCTAAAGGGCGTTCGGGGTCGCGGGTGTAGCCGGGCGGGTGGTGCCCGCCTGCTCCCCGGTGTGACCCTGAGTGCCCTATGTCTCAGGGCTGGTTCGTCTTCTTTTGTCTGTCGCGGCGGTGTTTGGGTCAGCATAGACCCGTGCACGGCTCTGTCAGAGCTAAACTGTGCCCGAGGTGGGGCAGGGATCAGCGCTGCCGCATTTGAGCGTTTCGGATACTTTCTGTCAATAACAGTGATTGCGGATTTAAAAGATCTGAAGTGCAGAATAGAATTATCCTGAAAAAGGTAATTAACACCTGTGAGAGAGAAATGTACGGAGGAAGTCTAGGCAGACTGAGAGAAGGAGAAAGTGCACCTTGCAGCCCTCTCGGTGTGATAATGCCTGCGAGCGGCCCAGGAGTCACCCAGGGGCTGTGAGTGATAACCAGGGCTTCGTTAACTTGGCTGTGCTGTGCACATGGCATTGGAGAGAGATGTTACATTTTATGGGTTCCTGTGTGTAGCTGTAAGCTGGGGCAGCCTGATAGAAAAGTCGATAACCTGGAGCCTCCCCTAATGCTCTCAGGGGTTGTTAGACCTCGGTGTGTGCGAGATCAGGAATGCTCATTTGCCTGACAGGAGCAGGGAGAGCTCTCAGAATAATTTCGTGACCGAGTGTGAAATGGAGAGAAAGAGAAAAGCAGAGATGTCTCTGTTCTTGACATAGTTCCTTTTCTAGTCACAGAGAAAGGCTTAAGATTGTGTTTAAAGGAGGGTGTGCAGGTGAAGTGTGGTGGGAAGAGATCCTTTCCATAAGCACGGTCCAGGACGCCCAGCTCATGTGCTGCCCCTCCTCCAGGTGCTGTTGGCAGCCGCCGTGTGCACGAAGGCAGGGAAAGCCATCGTGTCCCGGCAGTTTGTGGAGATGACTCGCACCCGCATCGAGGGGCTGCTGGCAGCATTTCCAAAGCTGATGAACACGGGGAAGCAGCACACATTTGTGGAGACAGAGAGTGTGCGGTATGTCTACCAGCCCATGGAGAAGCTCTATATGGTGCTGATTACCACCAAAAACAGCAACATCCTGGAAGACCTGGAAACACTCCGACTCTTCTCTAGAGTGGTAAGAATCCATCACTTGGTGACGTGCCTATAGGCCAGAATGGTGTTGTTGGGAGGGATCTGTTTTTGAGCTGGTGCAGGAGCGCTGCCTGCCTCCACCTGGTAGCTCTGTTCCAGAGCTTCCCTTCCTGACTGGACAGAAAGCTCTGAACTTCTGGTGGTAGTTTGGAACTCTGCATTAAAGAATCATTAGTCGCAGTTCAGTTGGTGAGACCAAAGGGCTGACTGTAATTTAGCATTAAATATTCTCTGTACAGTTTGTGGCTCTTACAAGTGCAGCGCTACTATGCAGGGATCCTGAAGCAACAAGTTTGTGTCTTTGCACAACCAAAGGATCTTCAGGAAATTCACTGTGCCCAGCAGCTGAGCTCCTTTGAGTTACTGTTATGAGGAAGCCAAGAGGTTCTATAAGGATTTTAGCATAGAAAAACTAACAATGGCAGAACTTTATCTTGTTTAGCAACGATGTAATGGTACAAAGAGCAGCGTGAAGGTTTGTTGGGCTTGGGAGGGTCTGGCACAGCTGTGATGTCTGGGATGGTAGAAAGAAAGTGTTTATAAAGTGCTGTTTGTGGGTACTCCTTTAAAATGTTCTCCCCTTCTAGATCCCTGAATATTGTCGAGCTCTGGAAGAGAATGAGATCTCTGAACACTGCTTTGACCTGATCTTTGCCTTTGATGAAATTGTCGCCCTGGGGTACCGCGAGAATGTAAATCTGGCACAAATTCGGACCTTCACTGAGATGGACTCACATGAGGAAAAGGTGTTTCGGGCAGTCAGAGAGGTGAGCGGGGACACCTGCAATCCTGACACAAGGTGCCCTGTCTGGGAAACACCACCTTTGCTGTACAGAAGTGTTCCTCCACTTCAGTGGGGCCATGCAATTATTTAGCTTTTCTGAGGGCTGAATACCCATGTCTTGTTTCTTTTTTCTTGGCAAGGGCTTTGTGGGCAACTGCACTTAGTTCCTGTGCAGGGTAGGGCTGAGGTTGTAAAGCTCCATCAGCCTCTTATCTTTTCCTTCAGACACAGGAACGTGAAGCAAAAGCCGAGATGCGCCGTAAAGCGAAGGAGTTACAGCAGGCCAGGAGGGATGCGGAGAGACATGGCAAGAAGGCACCAGGCTTTGGGGGCTTTGGCAGCTCGGCTGTGTCTGGGGGCACAACGACAGCGATGATCACAGAGACCATCATTGAGACTGAGAAGCCCAAAGTGGCACCAGCACCAGCCAGGTAGGGGAACAGCAAGTGGCAAATGTTGGAGTCAGCGTTGGCTCAAACCATGTGTCCAGACAGAGGGTCTAACATGAGTTCCTCATCTGTGTAAATATCGAGGAGCATTTGTGCCACGTACCACAGTAGTACCCTGTAGTCTCTTGGATGAACAATGGGCTTCCGTTTTGTGTGAGAAAAGGAGGTCCCAGCTCCTGGGAATGCATGGAACTGTATTCAAATCTAAATTATAACTTGGCACCCTGCACACAAGATGATCAGTTCCATGCGTGTTCTCCCCCAAAAAGGCTGCCAAGTTGAACGCCGTGTTGTTGGGATAGTCAAGTTACAGCATTTGAAGGAAGGGGAAGGGGGAACCTGTTGCTGTCAGCTGACTTGGAGTTTATTACTTTTCATTTAGGCCTTCAGGTCCCAGTAAAGCCTTGAAACTCGGCGCAAAAGGGAAGGAGGTGGACAACTTTGTGGACAAGCTGAAATCAGAAGGAGAAAATATCATGACTTCTGTAGGCAAGCGCTCTGCAGAAGCAGCCAAAGTTCTTGCTCCTCCCATTAACATGGAGAGGTGAGTGCTGCCCTTGCTTTGGAAGCGATTTCCTCATGATTTTCCCTGAACGCAGCCTTGGGAGAGAGCTTCCCTTCTCCGCTTGGGCTTTTTCCTGTGTTCTCTTACCTTGTAACTATAAAAGTTGGGAAAAATCTGGGAAAGCAAAAAAGCAGATAGCTAGTTTGGTTAGGTATCCTCTTAACTAAAATGGGCTGTCCATCCATTGTTGAGCTGAGGTTAGGAATTTTCCTGTGCTTTTTTTCCCTGTGCCATTTTCTCTGTTTCCCAGCTTTGTTTCTGCTCAGGATGGAGGTGCTCATGATTCATTTTACCTATAACAATTCAGAACCTTTTAGTGCTCGGAGCCATGCGGCAGCCCATCAGAGGGGATTTGAGTGACCAGCATGTCAAGATGCTCTATCACTGCTGTTTAATTGGGCTCCCATCCCTTGCAGATCCATATGCATGGATCCTCCTGTCCCAGCATTCACCTGTCAGAGCAGCATTAGCCCCCACTGTGCCAGCTGTGCTGTCGTTTGTGAGCCATTGCTCAGTTCACACAGCCTGTCCTTACTGAGCACTGATTTCTCTGCTGTCTGGGAGGTGCTGAGCATAGGACTCGAGCTTTTTCTCTGTCTGTCTAGCGTGCACATGAAAATAGAGGAGAAAATCTCCTTGACTTGTGGCCGTGACGGAGGGTTGCAGAACATGGAGCTTCATGGCATGATCATGCTGCACATCTCTGATGAAAAGTTTGCACGGATTCGCCTGCATGTAGAAAATGAAGACAAGAGAGGAGTGCAGCTACAGGTAAAGCCTGTTTGGAGTCCCATGCTGTTGAACATGCTTTTGCTGCTTTCCAGGAAAAATTGGAGGTACCTGAGTATGTTGCTGTCCAGTGTTCTCATCCAAGCCTTCTCAGCAATTGCATTGGAAATGAGAATAGTCAGTGCAGACATTAGCGGAAGTGCAGAGCCAATTATGCTCAAGGGATTGAAGTTCACTGGAGAAATGCGATCTCGGTTGCCATCCTGCCCTTGGACCCTTATCTGTCCAGCAGTGCACCTTGGCATGCCAGGTGACCTCACTTGCTCTGAGAGGCAGCCTGGTGTGTTGCTCAGTGCCTGTTTGTGTGACATCAGCTGCAACTGTGGAGTGAAAATGGGATAACAAACTTCCTGTGCCAATGGGGAATAAATTTATTCTCTCGGAAGTTGTTTCTTTCTGATGTTGCTCGTCCAGTTACTGCTGTACCTGGGATGATTGCTGGAGCACTTGATTGCAGTCAGCAGTAACAGCTTAGAAGGTTCTTGGGAGATCTGTCCTTCCCTTTCTTTGTCTTTATGTGACCCTGCTGATCCCTGGAGGTGGTGCTGCGTTGACACACTCTGGCTCACTCCTCCCTAGGGACTTGGCTGTACCTTATCACTGGCTGGAAGTCCACTTCCAGTGCATCCCATGAGCGAGTTTCTAACAGCACTCCCGCAGATGGTGCTTAAGGTAAAAGATGAGACCAAACCCTGTGCTGACTCCTGTCTTTCTCGTGTAGCTTGAACAGTGACTTGCAAAAATCCTCTGCTTCTAAAAAGCTGCTCACACTTGAGGTTGTGAAGAGAGGGTTTAAATGGAGTTTGGCCACTGACACCTACGTGCATTAAGGCTGCTGAGGGGAGATGGTAGTGCTGTGGAGATGGTAGGCTGTTTTTCCCAACAGAATTAGATTGATTTTTCTTGAAATGTCTGCTGTGGACATTCAGGATGGTCTTTGACTTCAGCTGTTCTGTAGATGTCAGCCTGCATTGCTAGAGTCTCTGGTGTAGTAGCTTGTAAGAAAGAGTGGTGCAGCTCCTTCTTGTCTGATTAGCATTTCCTAGAAGGAATCCCAGTTTGATAAGCAGTTGTGCTCCAGATGGTCTTCTGAACCAGGAGGAAACCTCATGTTTTTTGTCAAACCAAACACTCTGGGATGTGTAGGCCTGTCCTAGTAGAACCTGCATTACATATGGTTCTGTCCTTGGGCTTAGACCTTACAGTCTGGGCGTGCGTTCCTCTTTCAGACTCACCCAAATGTGGACAAGAAGCTCTTCACTACAGAGTCGCAGATCGGTTTGAAGAACCCAGAGAAGTCATTCCCTATTAACAGTGACGTGGGCGTGCTGAAGTGGAGGTTGCAGACCACAGAAGAGTCCTTCATTCCATTGACAAGTGAGTGCAAGTCTGGGGGCTTGGGCAGAAGGAGCCAGTGTTTGCCCATGAGCTGCTGGTAGCCACCTTGCAGCAGCTGGGCTGCCTGGAGCATGGAATGTTGTGAGATGTTGGAGGTACTATGTGTATCCATTGGATAGTGCCTGACATTGGCAGTGCACGTTTTCTGTAACACCTCGAGGAAAATAGAGAGCTTTTGTTAATGTCAGAATTTCTTGAGGGTGACTTTGCTGGGCATTTCAAAGTCCATCATCTTGTGAAAGCCTATTCCACATGAAAGGCCTGCATGGTTCACATACTGTCTCTGTGCCCTCAGTTAACTGCTGGCCATCGGAGAGTGGGAACAGTTGTGATGTTAACATTGAATATGAGTTGCAAGAGGAGAGCCTAGAGCTGAATGATGTAATCATCACCATCCCCTTGCCGTAAGTAACGCTCCTTATCCGGGCAGCACTAATGAGTCCATCACCTCCTTCCGTTCCCTGTTTTGTGGATCTGGCCAAGCCAAGGGGTGTTAGAGGTGTTTCCTTAGCTCTGTGCAGGGAAGTTACTGTCCCTTCTCATTGCCACTCTAGGTCTGGTGTCGGTGCCCCAGTGATTGGGGAGATTGATGGTGAGTATCGCCACGACAGCCGGAGAAACCTCCTTGAGTGGTGCCTGCCAGTGATAGATGCCAAAAACAAGAGCGGTAGCCTGGAGTTCAGCATAGCAGGGCAGCCAAGCGACTTCTTCCCAGTGCAAGTCTCCTTTGTCTCCAAAAAGAACTATTGCAACATACAGGTATGTTACTGATGATGCTCCGCAGGTGGGATGTCACCCTTGCCTCCATCCCCAGCTGGCTGACACTGGCCATGCTGTAGGCAGGGCTGTGTTGTCCCACAGGCCATGGCTAAAGGGTTGGCATCAACCTCTCTCTGAGATAGCTGGATTCAGGAGTGCCAGTGGACAGCACTGGCAGCTGACACTTCAGGGAGTTTGCCTGAAGTTTCAGTTGTGTCTTCAAGCCTCTGAGTAATCATTAATTCCCCTCAGACTTTGCTGGAGAATCCATTGGCCATGTAGCCAAGACACTGCTCAGCATTCAACTGTCTGTCCCCATGGAAGAGTAGCCAGTGGCTGCCGCTTTGCTCCTCAATGGAGACACAGTTACCACAGAAAATCATTCCCCTCTTTCAGGTTTCCTGGGAATAAAGGTCTTTGTTTCGGGGCTGAATTGTGGTTTGAAGGTGCCGGGTTGGTTGTGTCCTCGTGGCCATTACGGCGTTGGGAAGCATGGCATCACTGTGGTAGGGAGCGGTGTTCAATGCTGAGCTAATGTTTCCTGTTGTCTCCACAGGTTACCAAAGTGACCCAGGTAGATGGGAACAGCCCTGTAAGGTTTTCCACTGAAACCACCTTCCTGGTGGACAAATATGAAATCCTGTAATGCCAGACGTGGGGACGTGCAAAGGAAGAAATTTTTAAATTAAAAAAGAAAAAAAAACGAGGCCGACGTTTATTCTGAATGTTGGGAACGCCACAGCCCCCTCTGCTAAGACACGTGGCTCTTTCTGCCATCTGCAGTGTTCCTGGGTCACAGACTTTTTTTGCAGAGAAGTGACATGCTCGTGGGGGGAAAGGCCACAAATTTCTTTGGCAGATTTTTACTGACTGGCAAAAAAGCAAGATCTCCGCAGAGAGCCTGACTTTGACGTGTTGCCCCCCACCGGAGATGCTCGGAGCTCAGCCCAGAGCCGACCAGACATCACTCTCTTCTCTCCTGAAGCATCACGTGCTGTTCCGTTGTTGGTGCTGCCATTTTAATTTCTCCTTGGCCTCTGGTTCTCATGCGTGGGGCCACCTGCTGCTCCCGACCCCTCCATCTGGTGGAAGCTGAGCAAGTTGACCGTGGCCTCAGAGGTGGAGGGGTCTTGGCAGGGGCACAGGGTGGGGAAGAGGGACCCAGGGGTTCAGTCCTTTTGCCCTGCACAGTTACTGCTGTTCCTCTAGCTCTGCTGTGTGGCAGTGGCCCAGCTCCAGGTGGTCTGGTTCCTGCTGCAGCGGGGAGAGCGTCCAAAGGGGACTATGTCTGCCACAGCTGTTCTCAGGCCAGGCTTTGGAGGAAGTTTAGTTAGGTTAGAATGAGCTGTGTATCCTTTGCAAGGCCCATTTTGTGTCCTGGGAAGCAGAAGGCTTTGCCTGCCTGGGTGAAAGGAGCTGTGGAGCCTGGTTGGCATGATTAATGTTGGCCTGGGTGTCAGGACCTGTCTCAACTCAGCATTTGTTCAGCACTGGCAGGTGTGGGAGAAGGAAATGCTGGTTTCCAGGGAATGTGGGGGCTGCTCTGCATCGTTTCTCCTACTGCTGCCTCCCTAGCATTTTTTGCCTCATCTCAGAGACCTGTGCTCCCCTCACAGCTCATCTCAACTGCGTGGCTGGGGCCTGTCATGAGCATCACCTGCCCATGGGCATACCTCACCTCTGCAGCCAGAGGGCCCGAGTGCAGGTGGAAGGCAGCGACCCTAAAAGTGCATGTACTGTGCTCTATGAGAGACAGCCAGCCTGTCACGGGCCCCTGGGGTCCTCTGCCAAAGAAGTTCGTGGTCTCTCCTCTGCTGGCAGCACCTGAGAGGAAATCAACCCTGGTCCTGTCCGGAGAGGGTAAGCCCTCTTCCCTAGCAAAGTAAGCAACGAATCCCATTAACCCAGTCCTGTTCCACAGCTGCTTGTCTGTATGATTTTTAAAATGGAGTCAAGGTTAGTTCAAGCATCCAAGGAGCTTTTTCTTACATTCATTGGAGGGTGATGTTTAAACCGAGCCGAGATCCCCACTTTTTGTAACCCTGTATGATCCTGGCCTAGGGAATAGAGCACATTCCAGTGTACACAGAGAATTCTGAGTCTAATCAAATAAAGTACTGTTAAAGGAGCTGGCTGCGGGTCGTGAGGTCCTTCCGGAGCTGGGACTGGTCAGCCCTGGCCATGCGGGGGCGGGACGTGTCGACACCCGTTGGGGCGGGGACACACCGAGGCAGTCAGTGGTGGACAGCGGAGCGGCGGCAGAGCCTGGGAAGGGCTGTTGGACCAGGGGAGTGAAGGTGAGCAGCCGCTGGCATGGGTGGAATCCCCCCCATGTGTGCTCCAGGCGACCACTGCCCTTGGGGAGCCTGGGGGGCTGGGGTCAGCATGTCCTGTACCTCAAGGACCCCCAAGTGCTTCAGGGGCAGCTTTGGGATATGGTGGGGGCAAGAGAAAGGGGCTCAGCTGCCTTGGCCTGTGTTGGGGCCAGGTGTGGGACATGTCGGGGCTCCCTGGGGCACCCTAGGAGGAGTGCAAGAAGGAGCTGCAGACAGGGAAGTAGGAAAAAGACGGTCAGCCATAAAACCGGTCATTGCACAATGTTTTGGTGGTGTGTGGGTGGGCTGGGAGCTGGGTCCTGATCTGGTGGTCCACGTCAGCGGTGGATTTGCTGGTGTGGGAGCCCCGAGAGCAGCTTGGTGGGGGACAGTGGCTAGACAAGGTTCTCCCATCCCCAAATCCTGCTGCAGCTCGTGGGCAGTCACAGGAGGAGTTGGTGCTTGGCCCAAGGCCACCCCTGCTGTCTCTGACACTTCTTGGGGAGCCTGGGAACAGTACTGGCCTGGCTGGATCCTGCTCCGTGGCTGGACCTTGTTTACTCCAGCTTCCTGCCACGCTTCTGCCACAGCCCCTACAGCTGCTGTCAGAAAGCCAGAGGAATTTGGCAGTCACAGAAGGTCCAGCTGCTATGCTGAAGGGCCACTGTCTCCCACTCCTCCAGCTGCCCTGCAAGCCCCCAGCCCTCCCTGAGCACTAGGCAGAGGCTGCAGGGGGCAGGTCCCCTGGCTGAGCACCACAGGCGGTAGCAAGACAGTGCAGCCAGGTACTTTTTTGGTAACTCCTTGTACATTTGGGCTTGCTCTGTGGTGCCATATGTTGGTACACGTAGGGGCAGCAGGGCAGGGCGCTGTGCAGGGGGATGGAGCCACAGGACTGCATGGCAAGGGGTCCTTGCTGGCAGGCAGAAAGAGGAGAGTGAGCAATGCCTCATGATGATTTGGAGAGGCAAGGTTCATCCCACCCCTCTCCCAGCAAACAAAGGGCTGGGTCATATGTTCCTGCCAGGGGCTGGATTGAAGACCATGTCATGGTCCCCAAGATGTCATTAGTGGGAGTTGCAGATGCTCCTTGCTGAGCTGAACCTCTGGCCTGCAGGTGAGAAATTGTCAATTCATAGGAGAGCATTGTGAGGAGCAGCTCTCCATTGCGCAGTCTTGTGAGGGTCTGGAGCTTGTGCCTCTCTGTGCTATGGTGTCCAGAGGCTCATGCTGATGCTGGGGTCAGTGCTTGGGCTGCAGCAGTGGTTGGGTCAATGTATGGCTCACCGGCCCTTGGAGCTGGCTCGCCTCGGGGAGTGCTGGGTGCAGTAGGCGGAGCTGCACCCCCCGACCTGAGCACATGGTGAGCATCCACCAGTCTGTGGAGAGCCCAATGCCGACAGGGCCTCGGCCAGAGCACTGCCGTGCTGCGGTGGTGCAGGAGCTCTCCCCGGGAGCGATGAAATCAGCGGGTGTGGCCAGGATTCCTCGGCTCCCGCCGGAGCTGTCTGGTGGCTGATTTATAGTGATGTTATTGCCAGGATCATGGTGTTGTCCCAGCAACCGCAATGTAGCCCCCACCATCCCTCGTCCGGGTGGGATGGGGCTGGCTGAGTCTCCCCTGCTCAGTTGTTAGCCCCAGGCTAGGAGGCAGTGGACAGGAGCAGGCTCCTCACTCGCCTCTGGCTTTGTGCAGGAGACAGGCTCCCCCTTCCCAGCTGCTGGCGGAAGAGCCGGTTGTTTACCAGGGCAGAGGGTGTGGGAAGGGGTGAGCGCACCCTAAGTGCATTAGCAGATGGGGAGCAAACAGGCAGCCAAGTTGGCTGGAGGCTGCGATGCTCCACTGTGTGCACCCATTAGCTCGGCCACTTAGGCTTCCTCCCGTGACTCACCCGGCCAGCCACAAGTGGGGATGAGAGGCCATGCAAGGGGGTGCCATGCGCCTGCCCCTGACATGCTGCTGCTGCATCCCAGCATGGCTGACACTGCATGGCATGGCCTGCCATGCTATGCTCGTCCATGTCCTGGCCAGTGGTGCACAGTGCTGGGCTCTGCTGGTACCTGATATGGGGTGAGTCAGGATGTGCTGTGCCCAGGCTGGGTCTGGGTGGGCAACAGCAGGTCAGGCAGGAGTGGACCCCCAGAGCACCCCTGCCCACGTGGGCTTGGGGCAGGCAGGCAGATTGCAAGCTGCAGTGGGGTACAGGGGAACACGGTGGGGCAGCATGTCTGTGTGCAGCCTGCAGAGCATTAGCAGGGCCCCTGCATTGGTGGGGCTCGGCATCCTCCCAGGTGAGGCTTTTGGCTGTGCCAGGTGAAGAAAGGGGCTTTTGTCTTCCAGGAGGCCGGGGCTGAGTAGGCAGCCCTGTGCGGGGTGCACGAGGACCGGGGGCTGTTTGGTGGTAACCGAGCCCGACCCCTTGGCATTTGCTGCCTTCACCGCTTCCCACGGCGGGAACAAGTGGCGCGTTCTGCAGGCGGCGGCGGGAGAAGAAAGGCCGCCTTGTCTGTCCTAGCAGTGGGGCGCCGGCTGGGGCGGCCACGCTCCCGCCCCGCATTCCTACAGCAGAGCCGGCTGGAGAGGGGCTGCATCCCCTGCATCCCCTGCAGGACGCGCTGGGGTAACGGCAGTCATTCATTGTGAGTTGACGAGCCAGGTGAGGGGCTCTGATGGAGGGCAATGCTGCGGGACCGGGGGCATCGGGAAGCAGTGGGATGCCAGGGTTACCTTCCCGCACATGGGCAGGAAGGGCTGCCTGTGGAGTGGGAGGTGTTGGGTGGAGAATTTGGGCAGCAGGAGGTGGGCAGAACCAGAGACAATTCTGCAAGTGGCCGGGATGGGGGTCCCCCACGTTTGTCACCAGGTCTCACTAGTACAGCCGTGCTGGGAAGGGGTTAACACCAGCGCAAGATCCCACCCTGGCCCCGCTCCCTTCCTATGCAGCAGCTTGGCCCCTCCTGGCTTTTCCTCCTTCCTGAACATTGTGACGGGACGTGGGTGTAAGTGAGGGGCAGGGGCTCGGCTGGGCTGCAGGGTCTCCAGATGTTGGGAAGTGCGGCACCCCAGTGCCTGGGGAACATGGACACCCTGCGGCGAAGGGTCCCGCTCGGCGCCAGGACCAGGTGGCAGGTAAGGGAGACCAGGGACCCTGCCTCGGCAGCCAGTGAGCACTCGTGAACTGCTCTTGGGGTACCATATCTCTGCCCCCCTCGCCCCAGCTGAGCTGTCCTCATCCTGCGTGGTGTGACTGTGGTCCCCACAGAGCCCTTGCTGTGGGGCGGCCAGTCCTGGTGTTGTAGGAGACGCCCGGGCTTCATCCCAGTCCTGGATCCCACCCCTGGTGTTTTCCAGAGTTTCAGTTTTTCCACAGTGCGTAATCGCCACTCACTCGCCCCCGCAGCTGAGCCCAGTGCTAGCCGAGCGGGGGGGTCTCTCCGGGAGCTGGCGGGACAGTGGGCGATGCTGGCAGGAGCCGAATCTGGGGCTCCTCCTGGCGGCCCTGGGACCGGCGTGCCCTAATGGGGGATGGAGCATTTCCTATCTGTGCTGCTTAGGAAGGGTTAAGCCCCAGTCAGCTAGTCCAGGGCGGAAGGGAGGGACATGGGGAGCAGCAGACGGTAAATTTAGTATCCCCGGAGCATCTCGACATGGCTTGAGCGCCGGGTGACGGAAATTGTTCCTTCTTGAGTTGCCTCCCACTCACGCAGAGAATGTGTGGCAGCATGGCTGCTCCATGGGCGGTGGCCCTGCCTGCCAGCTGCGGGCCTGTGGGCCACATGGGCAGGGATACAGAGGACTCAGCCGGGTTTGTGCACCATGAACTGCTGCTGGGCCGCATGTGAGCAGAGGCGTGTGCCTGGGTGCCAGAGTTGGGCAACTCCTGCCAGTTGGTGGCAGGCACAGGGGTGCCCAAGTGTGCCATGCATGGCAGGTAGGTGTTGCTGGGGACAGCCAGATCCTGTGCTTTTGTGTCCTTTTCCACTGGTAGCCATTGGGGTCTGGCTGCCCACAGCTTTTGGCATTTAAAGCATGCATTTCCAACACCATGTCCCCAAAACTGAATCCATGAGTTGTTCTGGGACTGTGTCTTGTCCTGATGCCTGACACATGCACGGGTCTCCCTGGATGGATGGGGCTGTGTGCCCAGGTAGGATGCATGCCTTGGCAGGCAGGGATGCTCACTGGCTTCGGGCAGCTGCTGACACGATGAAGACAGGAGCTCAGGACAGTAATCCTCTTGGTGACAAATGCGAGTTTGGAATGGGTAGGGTCTGTGCTCAGGCTGCTATCCGGGATATGCAGGAAAAATACAAAAAGGCCATGCCCAGTGTGGTCACTTGTACTACCATTCTCTGCTTCTTCCGGCAGCCTGTGTCTGGCACCATCCAACGTCTCCAAGAAGGCACCATGGAGGCATCTGGCAGGATCCCCACCAGCCCAACCCACAGAGTCCAGACTGTCATCCAGGTGAGCACTCAGGATCACAGGACCTCTGCTCTTTGGGAACAGAGGAATCTGGCTGGGAGTCCTCTGCCCCCAGACCTACTGCCGGCATTGGCGCTGTCCTCCAGCCTCTCCTGTCTCAGCCAATCTTATTACGGGATCGTCAGCAAAGCCCATTGAGCTAAGCGGCTGGCAGCTCGGATCCTTTTAGACGCAGCCCAAGCCCCAGGGATCTCCAGCTCCCGCGGCAGCTCACCTCTGCTGCCCGGGGTGGGCAGCACAGGCAGGAGAGCCCTCCTCTCCTGCGTCTTGCTGCTAGACAGTCCTGCTGGCCTGTGGCTGTGCCTGGGCATTGACCCTGCTTGTGTGGCCATTTTGGACCAGCCCAACCAGGTGTGCAGTGCAGGGGAGTGGGCTGCAGCTAAGGGAGCTGTGAGCGTCCCTCCCTCTCCTCCTACAGAACAGCCCCCTGGACCTGATCGACACGGGCAAGGGGCTGAAAGTGCAGACGGAGAAGCCGCATTTGGTGAGCCTAGGCAGCGGCCGGCTCAGCACTGCCATCACACTCCTGCCCCTGGAGGAAGGTGAGTGCCAGGGGGTCTCCACGGGAACGCTGGTGGCAGAGACACTGAGACGCCCTCTCTGCTGGCAGGGAGGACCACCATTGGCACAGCCGCGACAGACATCGTCCTGCAGGGCCCCGGGCTGGCGCCCCAGCACTGCTACATCGAGAACGTGCGAGGGACACTCACCCTGCACCCCTGTGGCAACGCCTGCGCCATCGACGGCGTGCCACTCCAGCGGCCCATGCACCTCACCCAAGGTAGGAACAGGCTGGGGTTCACCGGAGCCTTTGCCCGTGGAGTACTGGGGTGTTTGAGGAGCCATCCTGTAACTGCATACCCCAGCTGGCATACTCCTGGCCTCTGTGCTCTGCGGTGGGAACCTGCCAGGTCCTGGCACGGTTTGAGAGCTGGCTTTGCTGCGTGCATCAAGTGAGGTGGGAAGGGAGAGAGCCGGGCGGGCTTTGAAGAACGGCGGAGATGGTGAGCCGACTTTGGAAAGGGAGATGACAGAGGGAAACACCTCGGGTGTCCTCCCGACGGATTGCTGCCGGGACACTGCCGGCCTGCCTGCGTGGCCGCAGGGCTCCGATCCGGCCAGCCCCCCGTGGCCGCTCCCAGGGAGCGCGGGCAAAGCCGCAGGCCCTTCCCACGCAATCCCCGCCCCAGCACAGCCCGTGTCTCGCTTCCCGGGGAGGACCCTCGGGCGAGCCGGGTGAGGCCCTGCCCCCCGCCCCTCCCCGGGGGCGGTGCGGCGCTGCCCGGGCGGCGGCGGCGGCGGCGGCGGTGGCGGCGGCGAGGTGAGTGGGGTGGTACCGACCACGCGTGTCCGCGCCGGGCGGGGGTTCGCTCCCGTTCCTCCGCGGGTCACAGAGCCCCGGTGCCCCCCGCAGGCGGTGGCGCTGCGGCCCCCCCGGGCCTGCTTCCGTCCCTCCCGGGGCGGGGGGACCCACCCGCGTGGGCGCTGCCGCGGGCGTCCCCGCGGGGACAATGGGAGCCACGTGGCCGCCGGACAAGGCTCCGGCGCGACGGCCCGCGGAAATCTGCCAGCTCCCGCTGGTCCCACAGTGGGCAACGAGGGTCGTGCTGGGCTGCGGGGTGCGGGCGGGGGTCAGCCGGGCCGCCCATCCTCCTGCCCGCGGGGGCAGGCAGGGACAGGACAGAGCAGGGACAGCATCTGTGCAAGGCCACAGCGGCATGAACTCCGGGGCTGTCAGGCCGATGCTCGGGGTGCGGTTTGGTGGTTAGTTGCTTTGCCGGGGCGACCTGTGGCTCCACTGGTGCCGGCACGTGGGGAAGGCACAGGGCACTGATGCATCTCTCCGGGGATGCTGCTGCCAGGCTGGGCGTCGGCATTGCCCCCTGGCAGGCAGGATGTCCTCGCCGAGCCGGGGTGAGCAGGACTCTGTTCCGCCCTGGTGCTCAGGCAGGGGAGCCAGGCCCCCACGATGGCAGTTAATCTGTACTGCCTCTTGCTCACCTTGCTGTGAGCTGGGCTGGCTGGTGCTCCAAAAAACACGTCCCCTCCGGCGAGGGATTTTCAGCAGTGGTTGTTGCTGCGGAGAGAGCCTCTCCCCAGGGCCCTGGCAGGCGCTTCAAAGTGGGGTGTGTCGGCAGCGCCCTGCCTTCTAGCCACCTGATGCTCCCCGCTGCCAGCACATGCCTCCCCAGCACCGCGGGCAGCAGGTGAATGGGCAGTGGGCAGCCCACAGCTCCGCTCCCCTTACCGAATTGCCTCCCTCCTCGGGGCTGCTCGGCAGCCTTGCTCCAAGAGGGCTGCTGCTTTGGGCCAAGAAGAGACGCTTTGCAAGCAGGGACAGGAGCTGTCTTGTCTGCAGCTGGCAGCCACACAAGCCCTGGAGTGCTGCCAACTCCCCCGCGGCCCCCGGCGGGGACCCCAGCTGTGCCTGCGCCTGGGATGCACTGCTGGCAGCTGCCGGGGAGTGACCTGGATTTCAGCCTCCCCCTAAGCCTCTGCTGACAGCAGGAGCCCGCTCCCCTCCTGAGGGTGCATCTTAGGGCCAGCAATGCCTGACTGCCTCCCTGCACTCTCCGGCACCACTCTGATGTTGCTGGCTAGCAGCTGAACCCTCTTTTCTCTCTCCCAAGGGTGCACCATCTGCCTGGGCCAGGCCACCTTCCTCCGCTTCAACCACCCTGCTGAGGCCAAGTGGATTAAGAGCATGATCCCAGCCGGGGGCAGAAGCCCAGCAGCTCTCTACGGGCTACCAGCAAGTAGGTGACCCGCCTTGTCCTGGGTGGGGTGGGGCAGATGCTGAGGTACTCCATGACTCGTGCCATCAGCCTTCCCAAGTGTCCAATGCTCTCCCAGCCCTGTCCTGTTGCACTCGGGAGTGGGGCTCACACCTGAATGCAACTGTGCCATCCATCAGCTCAGCATGGTACGGCAGCTGCACTGGCATTTGTTAATGACTAATATCACCTCAGAGAGGGTGACTGTGGGGGCACTGAGGCACGGCTTTTGCTTCTGCCCAGCCTGGCCATGGCAGAGCCATCGCCCGTCGGAGCCCCCCCGGCTGCCTGAAAGCGGGTGTTTGTGTGCTGGGGTGGCTGTGCTGGGGCTGCGAAGGCCATTTCCCTGGCTGCTGTCCTTCATCTCATGAGCTGCTCTTGCTGTGTCTGCCTGTCTGTGGGGTGATGGGCCAGGTTCCAGAACTGTGCCCATTTCCCAGGGATGTCCAAATCTCCAGTAGTGATCCCTGGGCTGGTAGCCCTTATCCCTGCCCCAACCAGCACACCCTGGCATGGGGAGAGGAGCTTGGCCATCTTCCCGTGCCACGTGTGTCTTGGGAAGGCAGCATGCCTGCAGCTGGGGGACGGGAGGAGGGGCACAGGGAGGTGCTGTGGCCGAGGAGCATCATGCAACCATGAAGCATCCCGTGTGGGCCCTGCATGGTCATTCTCTGCCGCACAGGACTGGGTGTGATCACGCGGACAGGGCTGCAGCACATCTCTCCAGGCATGAAGGCACTGCCAGCTGCCGTGGGGGAGCTGCTGGGTGCCAGGGGGTGACGCAGCCTGGGTGGCACGCTGTCCTGGCTGGGCTCCGCGCCTGCTGCAATTCACTCGTCCTCTGAGTGACAGGCACATCGGTGCTGCGCAGGGAGGACGGGGCAGCCCAGGCAAGGGCACCCTGGCCAGGGGTGCGGGGAGGCTGCAGGCGACGTGGTGGTGGGTCTGGATGCGCTGCAGGTCAGCAGCTTTTGTCTATCTCATCTCTGACCCTTTGCTGGGAAGCCAGAGTGTGCTGGGGGCAAGTGGTGGGTGCCAGTGGGTGGCACAGGCAGCTGCTCTCCAGAGAGTGGAGCTGGGAGCTGCAACGCAGGGAGGGTGGCTGGGCTGTGCTCTCAGGTTTCTGTCTCCTGGGTGATGGGGCTAGTGGGATTCCAGCCTCCTCCCTGGCCTGGCTCCCCAGCCAGAATGGGAAAGGGTGGCAGCAGGGTGCAGGCAACTCGGGGTGCGGGGAAGAGGGGCTGCAACCCAGCTCTGACTCTGCAAGGCTGTGTGGAAGAATGATGCCAGGCTGCCCCGTAGGACCCAGCCCAGGCAGTGGTTGCGGCTGTGACACCACACTGATGCCTGTTCCTGTGTTTCCCTGCAGAATCCGAGGCCCTGGTGAATGGTGGTCACCAGCTGTCAGAGCGTGGGTGTCACAACCACAGCTCCCTTGTCAGCTCCATCGAGAAGGACCTGCAGGACATCATGGACTCACTGGTGCTGGAGGAGTCGGCATCCCCCAGCATCCAGAAGCCACCTGCCCGTGGCCGATCCCCCCTCTCCCCTGTGGTGAATGGGGGTGGGCGCTGCCTCCTGTCCCCTCCATTTAGCCCTGGGGCCACTTCGGGGTGCTCCAGCTATGAGAACTTCTCTCCGCTCTCCTCCCCAGCCAGCAGCAGCAGCTACACCAGTCCCTCACTCAGCAGCCAAGAGCAGGGCCCAGCCGTGCCCCCCCTCGTCCCACTTCGCTCCTCCAGCTACAACCACACTGTGCAGCCACCCACTCTGCCTGGTGGAGGTTCCAGTGAGCCTTGGCCAGCTGAGAGGCTCAAGGACCACCAGGCAGGCAGCCCCCAGGTGACACCCAGGGTGGCGCCACGGCCGCGGGTGGCCCTGCAGGAGCGGCCCCCCAGTCCCTTCCGGGAGCCACGGGACTCTCTGGCCCCCAGCCGGCAGCCCACCGGCAGGGCAGTCCCAGAGGCCCGGCTGCAGCCCCCCGAGAGCCCACGGGTGGCCCGGAGGAACATGGAGAGCATGCGGGAGCTGCCTCCCCTGAGCCCCTCCTTGTCACGCCGGGCTGCCAGCCCCCGGGTGGCCCCTGACACCCCCTCCCCACAGCCCCGGCTAGGCAGGGAGGTGCCTGGCAGTCCCCATGCCAGGCGCAAGGGCCCAGAGGAGTTGAAAGGTGCTGGTGGCCCCTCACCCCCACTTCTGGCGGAGAACCCCATGCGCCGTCCCAGCTTCAGCACTAGCCTGAGCCCAACGTATGGGCTGGGCTCCCCAGCTGTGCCCTCACCCCGGCAGAGCCCCCGCTCCTCCAGGAAGCCTTTCGGGGACGCACGGCTGCCGGCGGGGCTGCGGGAGCGCAAGAATAGCATCACTGAGATCAGTGACAATGAGGACGAACTGCTGGAGTACCACCGGCGGCAGCGGCAGGAGCGGGTTCGGGAGCAGGAGATGGAGCGCCTGGTGAGCCTTGGGGCTGGGAGGGAACACATTTGAATGTGGGACACCCTCTTTGAAAATACCTTTTGTCATTTGCTGCTTTAAAACCTGGCCTTTGCTTCTTGGGTATTTGCCACAGCTGCCGGGCTGCCGGCTTATCCAGGGGGATTATGGCCAGGAGCAGCCATCAGCGCTCAGCAGCTCTTCAGGAATACAAAGCCCCCAACTTACTGCAGCCTGTGGAAGCTGGTTGGGCTGGCATGGCCCCAGGGCTACCAGCCAAAGTGGTGGTGCCCCTGCCTTTGCAAAAACTGCGGTTGCTCTTTGCCACGCGGGACTGGGTGGGATCATCTGGACAGGGCTGCGGCACATCTCTCCAGGCATGAAGGAGACACATCTTGTCCATCCCTGCCAGGGCCCATCTGCTGCTGGTGGTGGTGCTGCCATGGCTCTGTGGGCATTGCATCTATATTTAGGGCTGATGGAGTTTTTATGGAGCTGGCATCTGCCTGTGTGAGGTTTGCCGTGTCTCTGCCAGTCCAGCAGGCCAAGCTGCCAGGGCCTTGTTTGCTCAGCCCTGACTCATGCCTGGTGCAGGCAGCCTGAGTCACCGCCTGGAAATAGCGGAGGCGCTGGGCAGCTGGCACTGCTGCCTGTAATTAGTTTGTCTCCAGCTCCCAGCACATCGCATGCCTGGCTCTGGTGTGGGGTCAAGCGGGCTGCACTGCACCGTGTAATGTCGCCCGCCCATCCCAGTGTGTGGGCCCGTATTCTGGTGGCCACCATTGGCACAGGGCTCTGTCTGCTCCTGCCACAGCATGTGCTGGGTGGCTACCTTGCTGACCCTTCTTCCCCACAGGAGCGGCAGCGCCTGGAGACCATCTTGAACCTCTGTGCTGAGTACACCAAGACAGATGGCACTGAGCCTGGCAACATGCAGAGGCTCCTGGCTGGTGACACAGATGCTGGCCGGTGGGTGCCCAGAGGTGCCACGGCTCTGGGCCATGCTGTTGAAGAGCTGCAGCAGAGGGAGAGCCTGGAGAGGTCAGATGAGGAGAACCTGAAGGAGGAGTGCAGCAGCACTGAGAGTACCCACCACGAGGTAAGGGGGCAGGGGGCAGCTGTGCCATTCTGCGCCATGCCATGGTGCACTGTGCCACGCCAACCCATCCCTTTCCACAGCACGAGAAGCTGACAGGCCCCCGGGCCAAGGAGGCACAGCGGCTGGAGGAGGAGCACGCCAGGGTCCTTGGCCGCCTGGACCAGCTGAAGGGCCATATCAAGGAGCTGGAGCAGCAGCTGCAGGAGACATCGCGAGAGGTGAGGGGTCAGGGGACAGTGCTGGGTCCCCTGTTGCTTGCTGCCCTCACCAGTCTGCACTGAATCCTGAGGGTATGAGCTAGATCCAGCTGGAGCAGCCGTCCTGATACTGCTTTGCCTGTCTAGGCAGAGATGGAGCGAGCGCTGCTCCAGGGCGAGCGGGAATCAGAGGTGCTGTGGCTGCGGCAGGAGCAGGAAGCAGTGCAGCAGCTGCAGGAGAAGCTCTCCAGCCTGGACACCAGCATCCGCAAGGAGCGGGACAAGGTGAGCCCAGTCACAGGTTCCCATTGTCACCAGCTGTGCCATACCCTCCCTGGCCCTCACAGCCAGTGCTGCAATGCCTCATGCTGCAGCATTCCCCTGCAGACATGTTCTCCAGACCCTGAGCTCCACAGAGGCTTTGGGGAGCAGCCCCTCTGGTTTGCATTGTGACGGAACCTGTCTGTCTCTCTGTCTGCCTGGGGTTGGTCAAACAGCCCTGCTGGAGGACAGCAGGGCCAGTGCTCAGGACGCACTGCAGCTGCTGCCTGTTGCTCTGGCAGGGAGACTGCGTTGTGAGGCTTTTCGGATGGCTGCTGCCTGTGGTGGGCAGTGCCGAAGTAGGGGCCGTGGCACTTCCCATTACCTGTCCTTGCTTGGGAACTGCGTCTTGCAGCAAAGTCACCTCACTCTGCTGCACCTTCATGTGTGATGGCAGCTGTTGCTGTAGTGTTCATCTTGCTGGAGGTGGCTGGGAAACCACTCACAGGTGTTTAACTTGGTGGCTTAGGAGGGGGTCCTGGCCGCCTTCCCCCAAGTGGTCTGTGGTACAGTTACTGCCTGCAGGCACCCATGATGCTGTGTGTGCGGCACGTTTTTCCCAGGTGCTAGTTGCTGGCTGTCCCACAGCCCTGCGGGCAGTGTGGCATGGCCTTGGGCAAGCTGCTCTGCAGCAGGAGAGCTGCTGGGTCCTGGTTCCCTGCTGCCTGAGGCCACTGACTCTGTGCAGCCTATGCTGGGGTCCCACCAGCAGCTCTGTGCCCCCGTGATGTCACACCGGTGTCCCTTGGGGTCTGGTCAGCCCCACAGCTGTGGGTGCTAGGGCTGTCAGGGTGCCTGTGGCCAGGCATTGGTGCCTGCCAGCGGTGCTCCTACAGCGTTTGGGGGTTTTGTTCTGGTTTTGGTCTTCCAGCCCTTTGTAGGCATCTTCTGTAGCCAGGGACAGCCTAGTGCAGAGGCAGGAGAGGAGCGCAGGGAAAGGCCTCTCCCAACCTCTCTGCTGACCTAACCGCCTTGCTTTCCTAACTCACCTGCACTACTCACACTAACAGTGCCTGCTCGGAACTCTGCCATCACCTCTGACATTTCTGCATGTCCAGGAGCCCCCAGGCAATCTACAGCTCCCTTCCTGGGGCACCTGCCTGTGCTAGCCCTGCCTCCCTACCAGCATGTCCCCTCATAGCCCTTTTCATGATGTCCCATCTCTGTGTGGAGCACAGGGTTCCTTGCAGCAAACATTTCTCAATGCCAAGCCCCTGCAAGGTGCTGCCAGACCTGCGGGAGGTGGTTCCCCTATGCCAGTCCCATGTTGCTGGTCCCATTTTACTGCTCCTGTGGCCATGAAAGGGAGGGCTGGGGACATTGCCCCCTCATCCCAGGCCCAGGAGCAAATGTCTGCTCTGCTGCTGACTCATCATAGCCTGAGCATCTCTTGCTGCACTACAGCCTCCTGTTTTCACTGCTGCCCCTTTGGGGGCATCTCCTTCTAATGGAAGAGGGTGGTCCATGCCCTCAGGCTGCATTCAGGACCTGCAGTTTGTAACTGGCAGTATCCTGAGCAGCACTTAACAAAGCCAGTTAGTGGTTATTCAGAGGATACGTGTGATGTAGCTGTGTGCAAGACTGGGATGACTTTAACCATGATGTCAGCATTGATCTTTTTGCTGCCTGCAAGTTTGTTTTTGGAAACAAAGCTGAGGTCAAGGGTTGGCTGTAACCCCTCTAACACTGCCTGGCCCTGGCTACTGTGTCTCTGATCTCTTGATCCCCCTGTATCTGCCATGATGCTCCTTCTCCTGAGCCCCCTCTGTCTCCAGCTGAGCCCCTCTCTAACTCACAGCTTCTGCATGGCGCCCATTTGAGAAGTGTGTTTTCTCTCTTCTTTCCTTTTTTTTTTCTTGTTCTTTTCTTTTTTTTCCTTTTTGTTTTGTTTTGTTTTGTTCTCCCTTGATTCAGGAAAGGGCAAAGATTGATGCTGAAAGGAAGGAGCTAGAGCAACTCCGGGCGCTTTACCATGAGTCGAAGAGCCACCTTGATAAGTGCCCCGAGTCAATGCGGGAGCAATTGCAGGAGCAGATGCGAAGGGTCAGTGTCTCCCCCCACCCCTCCCGGACCATGGCCCACCTCCCTCCGCTCCAGCTTAGGCCAGCTCTTCCCTGCCAGCCGGGGCTGCACTGGGAGCGTCACACCTGGGCTGGAGGCGGCTGGCATCGGGCACCACCGTCCTGGTAAGCTTGCCGCTCGCCCGGGCCCGGGGCACGGGGCTGGCTCGGCAGAGCTCCTCAGGACCGGGCAGGGCACGAGCATGGACCCTGCCCTGCAAAGGAGGGCAGGCTGGGGAGTCTTTGGGGCTGCTACATCCTCATCTGGCTGCCTCCAGCTATTTCCTGAGAATGTTTATTTACACAGTGATGTTGATTTATGTTACTGCTACTCCTCTGCATTTTTTCCTGTTATCTGGTGTTTTATGGAAGCAGCTGACTTTCCCCAGCCCATGCCTGGTATCTATCCAGATAAACCCACGTTGCCACAGCCTGCTCTGGCCAGGCACCCACATGCTGGATGAGGTTCTGGTGTATAGTGGGCAAGGGGGTGATGGAGCCGTCTCTGTGTGTGGGAGCCCTCAGGAGCCACCATGTCAGTGCTGTGCCACAAGAACCTTGGCTGCCCAGCTCACGGAGCAGGCTGAAACACGTCCCTGTGGGGTGCACGGTGCAATGGCTGCCAGGGTGGCGCGGGTAGGCCCAGAGCTGAGTGCTGCCATGTGCTGTTGGTGCATGAAGGCTGGAAGGGCACACAGGAGTTTGTCCTTCCACAAGCATGGTGCTTGTCTGTGGCGGCTTTGCCATCTGTAGGCTTGGTGACACGGTGTTGCGTGTTGGTGGTTATGCTGGCACATGGTGTTTTGCCACCTGCCAGGGCACGGCTTTAGCCCATATGTGGTTCAGCAGGGGCAGCTGGTCTCCGAGGGCTGGTGAAGCCCCTTGCTGTGGCGAGCTCATCTCATGGGGGTGACTGCTCTGTCCTGGCCGGTTCTGGGTGCTTCTCATTGCCTTCTCCTGATGGCAGACACTCCTGTCAGTATCTCTCATGTTTCTGGTGCCCAGCAGAAGGCAAAACTGCCTGCCTGCCCACACCAGGCACAGGGGACAGGCTGGGCTACCAGCTCTTCTTCCTGGCCGGCACCAGTAGGATGTGGAGGCATGGCAGGAGGTTTTGCTCTGGGAGACTTACCTGCAGGATGCAAAGGTGCCCGTCCAGTGGGACTGATCACACACGATGCTCTTGTGTGTTCAAAGGAGGCAGAGGCACTGGAGATGGAGGCCAAGCTGTTTGAGGACCTGGAGTTCCAGCAGCTGGAGCGGGAGAGCCACCTTGAAGAGGAGCGTGAGGCACGGGGCCAGCAGCTCCTGCAGAGCAGGGCTGAGTGCCACCGTAGCATCGCCCACAGGAAGGTAGGGGTGGAGGGGCCAGTAGGTCCAGTGTGGCCAGGCTGTGCCCCACGGGTCTGGCATGGCCAGGCTGCATCCCATGGCTCCCCAGCAGCCAGCTTATCTCTGCTGTCTGCTCCCCAGGAACGGGTGGCTGCCCTGGATGCCCAGGCTGCCCAGATTCGGCTTCAGAGCGCCCAGGAGGCTGAGCGCCTGGCCAGGGAGCGGAGCAGTGCCCTGCAGCTTCTACAGAAGGTAAGGCCATAATTGTGTGCTCCTGAGGGTGCTCAAGGCAGGGAGCAAGATCGTGCCAGCTCTTGCCAGGCTGCTGGCAGGCAGGGTGAACTTGGGGGGTGACCAACCGTGGGATGCCAGTAACCATCAGCTGCCTCTGACCTGTCACCTCATGTGCAGGAGAAGGAGAAGCTCATGTCTCTGGAGAGGAGATACCAGCTCGTCACAGGTGGCAGGAGCTTCCCCAAAATGTCGTCGGCTCTCCGAGAGGTAAATGGATAGAGTGGTCTACAGTGCTTAGAGCTGCTCTCCTAAGCTGCTGTTGCCAGTGAGAATGAGTCTTGTGCACCACTAGCTTTGCTCTGCAGTGGTTCCTGTGTTCCCAAGTACTTCTGGCTAGAGCCAGGTGCTTCCAGCTGCTTGAAGTCTCTCCATGGGCTGCAGAGGTTGGGAGGGAGGGAAGGAAATGCAACAGAGCAGCACATGGGACAGCACTGCCTGGGGTCCCATCCTTGCTGGAGAGTAAGCATGGGGGTGTCTTGGTGCTGGTTCAGGAGACTTTTAGGTGGAAGTGAGTTTCTCCGTTACCCTGCTCATGGGTCTGAATGGGGAGCCAGAGCCATGATGCCTTTGGGGGCTGTGGTGTTGCCTGACCTGCTGCTGGGGAGAGGCACAGGATGGCAGAGTCCCCTCATGCCTGCCTGCAGTAGAACTCCTGTTGCTATCACTTTGCTGTCTGTGCCCACCTTGTCTACGTGATCTTTACCCTTCAACAGGAGACCCTCCACATCTCAGAACCTTATGAGCTGTTGGAGGGAACTAAACCCCTGAGTCCCCTGCCAGCAGCAGCTACCTCCTTAGCTTCTCCTGCCACCTGCTCCTACCCCAAGGCACAAGAGGTAACTAACTAGAGGGACTAGCTGCATGTGCTTGCTTGCTTGCTTACCCCTCCATGGTTGAGACCCTTTTTGTGGACAAATTTCACCCCCAGGCAGCAAGACAGCCCCACAGCGGCATGGCTGGGGCATATATCATATAGCTCTCTGGCAGCTGTGCTCATTAACACTCAGTCCCTGATTCCAGGTGCTCTCCTGAGCCTGCTGGGCATCCCAGTTCCTGCTGCTGCCCTCTGTTTTAATCTCGGTGCAGCACTGTGGGGCACAGGCATCCCTGTGCTTCCCCCTTGCCCACTGCTTGCCATCTGGCTGGGCGCCTCCTGACAGCATCCTGTAGGGTCCTGCCAGCCTGGCTTTTCCGAAATAAGAGCAAGTCCCCAGCTTTAGCATGTTTGGTTCAGAAAGGACGAGGAAGTGTATTTTAAGCTGGCTCAGCACAGCTTGAAGTGCCTCATCCAGTGCTATTGCACTGTGGAGGACTTGTGGCCAGGGACTGTGGATGACCCTGAGGTATCCCTGTCCCTTGTTGGCACTCTGCAATGCCACACTGAAGGCCGGAGCAAGATGGGTGCCAGCACACCCAGCCCAGCTTGAGCATCATGCTTCCCACATGGTGCTGCTCACTGAGGACACCACGGGCAGCAGGGCAGGGCTGGGGAGGCAGTGTTGGCATGCATGCACAGGGAGGTTTGCTCCCACTACGCAGTCAGTGCCATGATGCCAGCACAAAGGTCTAACTCTTCTCCTTCTCCCTTGCCATGGATTTCTAGGAGTACATGAGGCTGTCTGACGTTTTCAGGTTCTGCAGTAATGCACACGGCCCCAGCCTGGACACTAAAGCTTCTGCTGCTGCCCCTGCTGCCGCTCAGCGCTCTTTCTTGCTTGCTGTACCTCCCACAGCTGACGAGGTACCTGCCCCAGAGCATGCTCGGGTTTGCTCCCTTGGGTTGCCCGCTGCATACCGGGCAGTGAGGAAGCTGCGGACACGCGGCGTCCCCGTGTGCCTGGTGCTTGGAGCCCACGTCTCTCTGGGGTCAGGACACTTGGCTGGTTGCAGCTGAGTGGGGAGCAGAGGCTCAAGCTGCCCAGTCTCCTTGCTGGGGTGCACTTCTTGCCTGCTCTGGATGTAGTGGCAGGGTTCAGGAGCAGAGTGGGTGCCCAGCAGTGGGAGGGCGGCCCTTTGTCTGTTGGAAGCAGTCCTGGCTGCTCGTACCAAGCAAGGAGGATGCAGAGCAGGTGGGGACCTGACCCAGTGCCCAGCACCAACTGCTTTTCCTCCCAGGACAATGAACCCTCCTTTGGGGATTGGATCTGCTTGCTTATTCCTCTGTGCCTGCTTGCCTTTGCTCTTCTCCTGGTTTAATCTGCTTCTCCCTGCCCAGTATGTGACCACTGAGCAACTCTCGGGCATCCTGGGCAGCCTCCACGCCCCTGCTGCTTCCCTGCTGGGCTGTACCCATCCGGCTCCTTCATCTTCAGGCTGTGCTCCTCCTCTTCCTCCTCTTCCATCTCTCCCTTCTCCCTTCGTTTCTGCAGAGGTTGGTGCCCCATTTCCCTCCCTGTGGCCCCTTGCAGTCTCCCTGGGAGGTGATGGGGATGCACAGGAAGGGGTGGGCTGCAGATGAAGCTGAGCAGCAGCTCGGGTTCTTGACAGTCCACACACCCCTGGCTGTCCTGCCTGCTGCTCCACTGCCCCCAGGACAGGGGAGTCTTCGTGCTTGATCACTTCTCATGTTCTCATGAACAAAGGGCTCCTCCACTTACTGGGACTTAGCCAGGGAGTGTGCGGGATCCCCAGGGGTCTGCACGTCAAGTTCTGGGGGAATGGTGCACAGGCAGGGGCACAGGCAGGGATGCTCCAACCTCTTCTCTGTGCATCTGTCTTGCTGCATTTGTCCTTCCTCCTTACTCATGCAGCCTCTCTCTCCAGATGGAGCAGAAGCTGTTGGGAGGCCCCGTGTGTCTCCCAGCTCTTGATTTAGAGAAGTGGTACCAGGAGGTTATGGCTGCCTTTGAGACCTCCTCTTCCTCTGTCTCTCCTTCTTCTTCCCCTCCTCCACTTCCAGCTAAAGCTCACTCCTCTCACAAGGCTCTCCAGGTAATCCTGGCTCCCTGCTGCCAAGGCTCAGTCTTTGGGGCCACTGGTTGTGGCAAAAGTGGGGCAATGTGGGGATGTTCCTGTGGACCCTGTACCCTGAGTGCTGCCAGGGCCCTGGGTGCCACAGCAGGCAAAGGCAGAGCAGACCTGCAGCCTGAGGCAGGAAATCTCTGCCTCCTCTTGCCTGCACACCTGCAGGATGGCACTGACACAGGGCAGGATCTGGGGAGGGTCAGCAGGGCCTGCCCTGCTGACAGATGAGCCATCTGTCCAGTGGAGGTTTTGCAGTTCCCCCATGTCTCTCTCACCTCTGTGTCTTTGTGCTCAGGTCTATCGTGCAAAAACAGAGGGCGGTGCTGGTGTCCTCACCCCTCAGATGAAGAGTGGGACCCCCTCGTCCTCACAGCTCAACCTCTCCGTGCTGGGGCGCAGCCCCTCACCTAAGGTACGGCTACCGGGGGACCCAGGCATCTTGGCCGTGGCTCACACGTGCCTGGTGCCAGCTGCCATCCCCACCCTTGCAGCTGACCCCCTGCTGTCCTGCCCAGGGCCCCTCAAGCCCAGCGGGCAGCCTGTCCCGCAACCTGGTGGCCACGCTGCAGGACATCGAGACCAAGCGCCAGCTGGCCCTGCAGCAGAAGGGTGAGCTCTGACTCCGTGCCCTGGCTCTGTGGGATGGTGGGACTTTGGGAGATGCTATCCCCACTGCCACTTAGGCAATGGAGAAGAGAGCCTGGCTGAGGGTGGCAGCAGCAGCAGTGCTCCGGTGGGATGCAGTGCCTCTCTCACGGTCTCTTGCTTTTCCCCCATCTCTTTCCTCCTGACCCCTCCACCTGATGGCCCGTCTTCAGCCGAGCTGCTCCCAGCAGAGCCCTTGCAGCCAGGCGATCTACCAGGTAGAGATGTGGGGTGACTTGGAAGGCCTAGAGCAGCCCCGAGGCAGCAGCATGGCTGTTTGCTGGCGCCTTCTGCCATACATAAGAGGGGCATGACCAGTCCAGGACCCCAGGTGCCTCTCAGCATTCGCTTAGGGACAACTCTGTGCATCCCTAACCTGCTAATGCTTCACCCAGCCTGTTCCTACCAGCCTGGCGCATGTGCCCCCCTGCTCCTGCCCAGGCAGATCGGTGTGCTTGCCAGAGAGTTGTGACAGCAACTCCCACCTCTGCCCCTACCATGCCTACCTGGCTCCAGCATTGCCTGTAATCTCTTCTCCTGCCTGTGCCACTCCCTCGCCCACCATGCTGTGGCACTGAGTGTGGCACATTTAACTTGTCATCTTCCCGTGGCACAGGTCAGCAGGTGATTGAGGAGCAGAAACGGCGGCTCGCAGAGCTGAAGCAGAAAGCAGCTGCTGAGGCGCAGTCCCAGTGGGAAGCCCTGCATGGGCAGCCCCCCTTCCCCACTGCCTTCCCCCGGCTCATGCACCACTCCATCCTCCACCACCACCGTCCCCATGGTGCTGGGCCCCGGGCTGAGGAGCTGGACCATGCATACGACACACTCAGCCTGGAGAGCTCAGACAGCATGGAGACCAGCATCTCCATCGGCAACAACTCTGCGTGCTCACCTGACAACATTTCCAGGTAACCCTGGGGCCAGCTCATATGGCCAGAGGACAGCCTGCTCTGCTGCTATGCTGCTGGCTCAGGGTCCTTCCTGCTGGAGCAGCAGCTGTGGCTGTCTTGCAGTGCCAGCGGGATGGAGACAGGAAAGATTGAGGAGATGGAGAAGATGCTGAAGGAGGCAAATGAGGAGAAGTCACGGCTGATGGAGTCCCGGGTGAGTGGGGGCACCAGCACCATGGCTGGATGGCAAGCAGGTCTCTCGTTGTTGGGGCTGAGTGCCTGTGCTTGCTGGCAGGAGCGGGAAATGGAGCTGCGTCAACAGGCACTGGAGGACGAGCGCTGGCGCCGGGAGCAGCTGGAACGCCGACTGCAGGATGAGACCGTGCGGCGGCAGAAGCTGGTGGAGAAGGAGGTCAAGCTGCGGGAGAAGCACTTCTCACAGGTGTGAGATGGACTTCCATCCCCCCCTCCCAGCCTGGACAGTGAGGCGCACCCTGCTTGCTCCTGATGTCCCAGCTCCCACTTGGGGACGTGGCTCTCGTCATCATCGGTGGGTTTTGCAGGGCTGTGTTGCTTTTTCAGGCTCGTCCCCTGACACGGTACCTTCCCATCCGCAAGGAGGATTTCAACCTGCGATTGCACATTGAGTCCTCAGGCCACAGCATTGACACCTGCTACCACATTATCCTGACAGAGAAGATGTGCAAGGGCTACCTGGTCAAGATGGGCGGGAAGATCAAATCTTGGAAGAAGCGCTGGTTTGTCTTTGACCGCATGAAGCGCACCCTCTCATACTACGTGGGTGAGTCCCTATGCTGCCTTGCGTTTCTCCCCGTGCCATCGCCCACCGTTGACAACGGTTCCCTCTCTTGGGCAGATAAACATGAGACGAAGCTGAAGGGTGTTATCTACTTCCAAGCCATTGAAGAGGTTTACTATGACCACCTCCGCAGTGCTGCAAAGGTGAGAGCTGGGCGCTGCCCCTGCTCTGGTGTATGCTGGGAGCCCCCGTGGGCATCCCCATTCTCCTTCATTGCCCTCTGTCACGCAGGTAGGAGGTAGTAGGGCAGTGCCTGCCTGCCAGGGATGCTCCTGGAATGGTCCATGGCCTCTGATAGTGCCAGCTCCAGGGCGCCAAGGGCAGGACCCCAGTGCTGGGCTTTGTGGGGGAACAAGGAGGGGATTGCTGCTGCTCAGAGGGGGCCAGAGTGCTGATTCCATCCTCCTCTCCAGAGCCCCAACCCTGCGCTCACTTTTTGTGTCAAGACCCACGACCGACTCTACTACATGGTGGCACCCTCAGCCGAGGCCATGCGCATCTGGATGGACGTCATTGTCACTGGGGCAGAGGGCTATACCCAGTTCATGAACTGAGGAGGGGTGCTGCACACCCCAGATCCACCAGCTGGATGGACTCCTGAGCATCCCAAGCAGCAAGGAGCTCCTGAGGGGGCCATGGTCCCTGCTGCGCCTCATGCCAAGGGCTGTTACACACCATGGTCGTGGACCTGCATTGAGCCCAGCTGGACGGTACCTAGTGTTGCCTGTTCAGGCAAGGGAATAAGTTTTTTTATGTTGACTTTTTAAAACAAACTTTATTGGAACAATATCAAAGTGCTGAAATGTAAAAAGCTGCCAAAGACCTGCTGGGGCCTGAGCTTTTTGCCTTGGGGGCGTACTAGGTTTGAGGCTGATGCTGATAGTTGCTGCCTCAGTGTTCCAGGGAAGGAGATGGTGAGGCCACGCTGTGCCACCAGCTGACCCCATGCAGCCAGGATCCCCCACTGTGGTAGACTCAGATTCCTCTTTGTAAACCTTTTGTAACTTTGGATCGTTGTCCCCTCTGTGCCAGGCCCAGGTGGGGATTGCGGTGTGGACTGTCAGTCATAAAGCATTTCATGAACCAGGCTGTGCCTTCTGTCTGGCCTCTGGACTGGCAGCACGTTCCAGACAGACCAGAGTCTGCCCCTGGGCTGGGGGGACGGATGGGGGACACTGGGCAGGGGCTGGGGCCCCTTGGAGCTCACCGGGAGTGAGCTGAGGGGCACGGGATCGGTGCAGGAAGGTGCAGGAGGCACCAGCGGCAAGCGACCGGCACAGCGGGACGGGGAGGGGCCAATGGAAGGAGCGGAGCCCGAGAAAGGGGCGGGTCTGGGGACGCGCCGGGCTGGGCTGAGTCCAGGTGAGCCGGGCCGAGTCCAGGTGAGCCGGGCCACGCCCGAACCGAACCGAGCCACGCCAAACCTGCGTCAAGCCGACACCGGGGCGGGGCGGAGCGTGGGGGCGTGGCTTGTAGGGGGCGTGGTTTGATGGCGGCTTGGCCGCCATGTGCCTCTCGGCCGCCAAGGGGCGCACACGGTGCAGGCGGATCGCACGTGGCTCGGTTGCCGTGCGGCATGCGCGCAAGCGCACGCGTGATGCCAGCACGCGCTCCGCTCCGGCCGACCCCCGTGGCCCCGCCCCCGCGTCTCTCGGCCAATGGCGCCGCGGGCTGCCGCTCGTGACTGCTTCCGACTTCCCCCGACGTGGCCCAATGGACGCGCGCGCGCCGCGGGATTGGCGCGCGGGGCTGGCCCTGGCGGCCGCGCCAATGGGCGCGTGCCGCGTGCGGGCGGGGCGGGGCCAGACGGCGGGGCCGCCGCGGCGGGGCAGCTCCGCGCGCCGGGCCGAGCCCAGTCCGGTCGAGCCGAGCCCGCCTGGGCGCAACCGAACGCGGTCGAGTCCGGCAGGGCCGAGCCGAGCCCAGCTGAGCGGTGCCGAGCATGGCGCTGTTGCCCGGCTGGGCGCTGCCCTGGCTGCTTCTCTTCTGCCTCCTGCCCGCCGCAGGTACGTGCGGGCTCTCCCAGCCTGGGCCGCGACGCCGACGGTGCGGGGCCGGCGGGGAGGAGCGGCCGGTGTTTAAGTGCCGCCCCAGCGCCCTGTCCGGGTGCGTGCTTGGCTTGGCCGCCCACACCGGGAGCAGGTTCTCACCGAGGGTTTGTTTCCAGAGCCGGTGGCGGTGATGTCGGTGGACGTGGGCAGCGAGTCGATGAAGATCGCCATCGTGAAGCCTGGGGTGCCCATGGAGATCGTCCTGAACAAGTGAGGGGCTGTTCCAGCGCTCCGAGGGCTGCTGCGGGAGGTGTCCCGGGGGGAACCCGGTCTGTCCTGCCGGGGCTGTAGTCCCCGCCCCAGCCCCGGGAGCGGGCGGGAAATGAGGGTGGCTGGGACTCGGCCATCCTTGTTCCGCTGTTCCCAGGGGAAGGCTCCCATCCTCCCACCCAGGGCTGTGACTCAGTCTTGCCCAGGTGGGCAGCTGCAGGGCAGCGTCCAGGGCAGTTTGTTAACTCACCTTTGAGGTGTTCGGGTACACCTTGGGCACCTTTCAGCAGAGTGCCAAAAGCCCATGTGGTTAAGGACACGTTGTGGTGCAAACCCAAAAGGGCACCAGTCATATTCCCACCTGTCCCCTGATTCTCAGTTCCCCACAAGGGAGCCCAGAGCCAGGTTTGTTTTGCTGCAGCTGTTCAGAGCCCACACTTGTGAAGCAGGTAGATCTCTTCTTGCATTTAGCTGCTGCTGCAGCCTATCCTCAAGACGCTGAGTGAAGAATCGGCAGGTGAGAGAAGACATACAATCAGGAGCATCCTTGGTTTCTGGGAGTCTGGCAATAACAAGAAGATTTCTCACCCACCTCCCTGACATTTGGCAGTCATAGATAGAATGAGGGAACTGTCCTGCCTTGCTTATGGATGGAAGAAAGCAAAAATAAAGTCATGTCAAAGCACTGAAGTGGGTGGGGGGTAGCCAGCTAAGCAGCTGAGCAGAGGCTGTCCCCACTCTCCACAGCAGGTGTCCAAGCATCTTTGCTTAGTCCTTCTGGAATGGGAACAACATCCTTCCGCGCTGGACACCGCAATGTTCATCTGTTTCAACTGGTTTATTCCTTCCTGTCTTTCCTCAGGGAGTCACGAAGGAAAACACCCGTGGCTGTTTCCTTGAAGGAGAACGAGCGTCTCTTCGGTGATAGTGCGCTGGGGATGGTAAGAGTTCCCATTCACAGAATACAGGTATCCCAGGTTGCAATAAATGTTTGAGCCAGGGAGTTTTATTGTTGTCCCGTGCTTCTCATCTCCTTGATGTGTCATTGGCTCTGTGTAGTGGCTATGCGCTCCTACTCACAGAGCAAGAGTTGCTCCCCACCTAGCCTGGGAGGGTTTGGTTTGAGAACAGTGCAGCCGAAGGAATGCAAGTGAGTGATGTGGGTTTCTTTTTCTGCAGTCTATAAGGACACCCAAGGTGGCATTCCGATACTTCCAGGATCTGCTGGGTAAGCGGATCGATAATCCCCACGTGGCGCTGTACCAGTCCCGATTCCCGGAGCATGAGCTGGTGAAGGATGAGACAAGACAGACTGTTATCTTCAAGTTGTCCCCGTAAGTGGCTGTTTTTAGGTTTTTTATGGGATGAACTTCGGCTGCCAGGCTTTTGCTGCTCACTGTTGATGCCATCACTTTCTTTCCCATTGTAGAACGATACAGTATTCTCCCGAGGAGATGCTGGGGATGGTCCTGAACTATTCACGTGGTCTGGCTGAGGAATTTGCAGGTTGGAAGGATTTAGCTTTTCATTGTCTGTGCATGTATTTGTACATTACAGGATTCAAGTAGAAACTGAAAGCGTTCAGAAACCCAGAGTTTTTAGAAACGGCATTGGTTGTCTCCAGCTGTAGGCTGTAAGCAAGATTTAGCAGCTATCCAGTTAGCATTTGTTTCTAATGTGATGCAAGTTTGGGATCTTAATCTTATTCTTTGGGGCAGACACCCCATTTGCCACCTGTCCTTGCAGTGAAGGAGCCTTACAGGCAGTCTCTGGAGAAAAGTGTTTTCTTTCTCACGTGTGATCAGAGTGGAGGCACATGGGAGGTGGCTTTAGGGGAGGGTGGAAGTGGCTCTGTAAAGGCTGTGCTGTAGCTGTTCCGGATGGAGACTTGCTGCTGGAGTTGAACTAAAAGAGCAAAAATGGCCCCTTGCTGTGAAACTTGTTAACAGAGAAGAAGCTGTTGTGCATATTTCACCCTGTGTTGCTAATGAAATACCATAGTAATGAAAACTGGATAAATTACTAGGAGGCTGTGTCATGTGGTTAGTGACACTACAGCCAGTCCAAGACATTTTACTGGAGAGTGAATATGATCCAGTGATAATGTAAGGCTCCATGAAGATAGTATTTGTTGAAATGGAAGGCTACCCAGGGCATTTGCTAGTGTCCTGACGCATGAAAGAGAGGTCAGTAGACTTGCGGCTTTGTGTAAATATGCCAGGTCTGCTTGGTTTCAGCAGGATACAGAGATTCGTCCCTAGGGATCCTGGCTGCTGCTGCAGGATTGCATTCTGTCCTCACCTTGGGTCTTCTGGGTTTGCTGCTGTCATTCCATCTCAAGAAGTCTTTGCATGTGGCTACACTGATGCAGAGTTCCCTGCAACTGTTTCAGAGCAGCCCATCAAAGATGCAGTGATCACAGTTCCTGCTTACTTCAACCAAGCGGAGAGGAGAGCAGTTCTGCACGCCGCCCGCATGGCTGACCTCAAGGTGCTACAGCTGATCAACGACAACACGGCTGTAGCATTGAACTATGGGGTTTTTAGGAGGAAAGACATCAATGCCACAGCACAGGTAGGTGCATTTGGGAGATGTGGGGAGTTCTGCCAAGTTGCCTGCGTGTAGGGGAGAAAGTGCTGCAGAGAAAATCCAAAGAACTTAAAGTGGACTCTGCTGGTCAACCAGGCTCCTCTGTTCTCATGTGTTTGTCAACAGGACAAAGAGATTAAACCCTGTGCGCATGTGTGGTAAAGCCCGAAAGCTTCTGGAGTGAGGGCAGGTGCTGGGAGTTCCCATTTTGTAAAAGTGTATTTGTTCCTTGCCCATCAACTGGGGGAAGTAACAATAGCAATTACTTGAAGTACTTGATTTTCCTGAGGATGAAGAAAGAGCAAAACTTTGGGTTTTGAACTATGAGATAGATGAGAAGTTTTCCTGTCTTCTTCTGTCAAACATGACCCTGAACATCTGTGTTTGGTCAAAGTATGAGTCCTGCCCTTAGGCTATGAAGTCAGCCTAGGGAGTGGATAGTTGTGGTCTGTATCATGCTGAAAGGGTTCTTTCCTTATTCGTGGGGGATATCCAGGTGTTTCTGCTTCACCATCCTAGCTTTTCTTTTCAGAATATCATGTTTTACGACATGGGAGCAGGAAGCACTGTTTGTACTATTGTTACATATCAGACAGTGAAAACTAAGGACTCGGGAACCCAACCTCAATTGCAGATCCAAGGCATTGGGTAAGAATTCCTCACAAGTTGCACAAATCCCACAGGTCTCGGGAAAGAAACCATTTGTTTCACAATCTCTTCATCATGTAGAACTTTGCAGTGAGGCTTCAGTACGCTAATTTGGATGGCTGAGTGGGAAGCATTCGGAGCAAGAAGGCTCCACTTGGGAATAATTTTGGTGTTGCTATCTTGTGCAGAAGGTAACTGAGAACTTCCAGGACCCCAGGAGGGAACCAGTGTACTTAGTTTGCTTTAGGCTTGCTCTTTGATAACGTCAAGCCATGTAAGCTTATTCCACTTCACATAATCTCATAGAGTGTGTCAGTTTGGAAAAGGAATATACTGCTGGAGAGCAATGAAAATGCAGTGTACTTAATGCATTACCAAATAAAGAAGAGGGTCCTGTGCATAGCCAGTCCAGCAATTTTAACTCCAAAGTGTTTATATTGCTGTTTTCAAGAAAATACCTGGGACCTGATACAGTTGTCCTGTGGCTTCTCAGCTATTTGACATGCTTGGAAATCAGGCATTTACCTCAAATGTAATGAAATTTCCTGTTGAAAGGCTGTTGTGGTGATGAATCCTTCCTTCCTTCCTTCCGCACCATTCCTTCCTTCCGCACCATTCCTTCCTTCCGCACCATTTCTTCCTTCCGCACCATTCCTTCCTTCCGCACCATTCCTTCCTTCCGCACCATTCCTTCCTTCTGCACCATTCCTTCCTTCCTTCCTCCATTGTTTTTTCACAGTCATCACAGCTAATAAGACTGCAGCTGCCTTTGACCACTTGCTCTTCTGCATGTTTGGGAAATAATATATGAAATTTGTTTGCATTTCAGTTTGGTTTCAGTTACTACGTTCATTCTTTTGCTCAGGTTTGACCGTACCCTTGGAGGTTTCGAGATGGAGCTTCGTCTCCGGGACTACTTGGCAAAACTCTTTAATGAGCAGCACCCTTCAAAAGATGTCCGGAAGAATCCTCGGGCCATGGCCAAGCTGCTGAAGGAGGCCAACCGCCTGAAAACTGTGCTGAGTGCAAATGTCGACCACATGGCACAGGTCTGATCTTCTTGGGGTTCCTGCTTTTTTTGGGCTAAGTGTGGGGTGGGTTGAGGACTGGTGTAAGGGAACACTGTCCCTCTGCAGCGCAGGTCTGCTGAGGAGCATCGCTCCCGGTGGTCCCTCTCAGCTTGTGCCCGCTTGGTAGCACCGGTGATTGAGTGGATTGAAGAAGAGTTATTCGTGTCAAGTATGTTAAATAAACTTTCACTGAGAGAAGCTGTCCGTTACACCCATGTTCCATCCTCTCTTCACCTTAGCAATGGTAGGGTTCAGATGAGTGGTCAGGTCTGTGGTGTGTTACTAAAGCCAGAACCTTTTGCACACTGGGCAAAGATTTTGCTTGGGGAATGCTCCACAATTAATTTCATTCTGGCTGTGTTGTTTTTTTTTTCTGGACAGATTGAGGGACTACTGGATGACATAGACTTCAAAGCCAAGGTCTCAAGACAAGAATTTGAGGATTTGTGCTCTGACTTGTTCAAGCGCGTCCCAGGACCCGTGCAGCAGGCTCTGAGTAGCGCAGAGATGAACATGGTGTGTTTAAGAAAATTCATTACCAAGCCTGAAGCTTCTATGTGTGGAGCTGCTGTCACATCATGATTGAGGCATCAGTTGGTTGTGTTATCAGGACTGTTGGGAGGTAGATGCCTGCTATTGTGGCAGCGATGTTGGCGCTACAGAGAGTTTGCCTGCTGCAGTGTCAAGCAGGATTTATCACACTTCCCCTGCACTATCCACCAGAAATTAAGGACTTGGAGGAGGGGCTTCTTTCTCTTAAAACACTTTACTCTTGTGCTATAGATCTGAAATAATGATCTTCCTTTTTTTTTTTTTTCTTGGATACTGGTTCTGGTCTCACTCCTGAAGTTTGAACTGAATGAGTCTGGAAACAGAATTATTGGTGTTTGGGCTTTTCCTTTGCATGCTCCCCAAAGGGAGCTCTGTTGCGGGCTGCAGTTGGACCAAACCTGAGGCAGTCCTTTGGAGGGAGTCACTGCAGGGTTAAATGCTCACTTTCCAGGGTGCCATGACTCTCTTGAGCAGCTTTGGGCTCTGATATTTAATGCAAGACACTGAGTTACCTCTTAGAGTCTGCATTTCTGACTGTTCTGGTCCAACTAGCTCTTGGGGTCCCTGTCTCCTCTGACACCGAACTATAGTTTGTCTAATTGGAATCAAGCCCCATATTTCAGGTGGCCTGAAGCCACCATCACATTGTCACTGTTTGACAGACCTGACTCCAGGTGCCTCTTTGTTGCCACAGCTTATGTCTGTTTGAGATCTGTTGGGTGCTGGCCTGCACTGGCACAGCAGGGTGTAGTGTGGGTGTTCTCAGAGCACCGTGTCGGCACATGGTGACTGGGGAAGGAGCGTAAGGAAGCCCTGGACTTAGTTTTTCAAAATTGCTTTCTTAAGACAAGGTGACTGTTTCCAATCCCTAGGATGGAATTGACCAGGTGATTCTAGTTGGCGGTGCCACACGGGTCCCTAAAGTGCAGGAGGTTTTGCTGAAAGCTGTGGGCAAGTGAGTATGTGAGGTCCCCTTCCGGTCTGTCTCCCGTTGACAAGCTGCTGTTTATGGAGAGGCTGCAAACTTCATGTCTGTTGCTTTTCCCTTCATAGAGAAGAGCTGGGCAAGAATATCAATGCAGATGAGGCTGCTGCTATGGGTGCAGTCTACCAGGCAGCTGCTCTGAGCAAAGCCTTTAAGGTGAAGCCCTTCATTGTTCGGGATGCTGCTGTGTTTCCTATCCAGGTAACCTTTGGCTTTCCTTCTCTTGTGCAAGGTATGGGGCTGTGCTGGGAGAAATGGTCCAGGTTGGAACCTGTTGGCTTCCTTTGAGTATGGAAGCTCTGGAGATCTTTCTGCCAGTCTAATAAAGAAAGCAGAAGAAAGTCTTCTGTATTGTAGAAATGCAGTATCCAAGAAGCCAGGCATATGGAAACATCAGTTGAGGAATATTTGCCTGCCGCCCAACTTTTGCATGAGGCAAAACAGCCGAACACTGCCGATGTAAGGTACCATGGTTTGTGGTTGCTGAGTCTTATTTCCTGTTTGTGATGCAGGTGGAGTTTACTCGTGAAGTTGAGGAGGATGATAAATCCAGGAGTTTAAAGCATAACAAGAGGATTTTGTTCCAGCGCATGGCGCCCTATCCCCAGCGCAAAGTAATCACTTTCAACCGTTACACCGATGACTTTGAGTTCTATGTCAACTATGGAGATCTGACATTCCTGAACCAGGACGACCTGCGGTGAGTTGAGCCCAGCACCCGAGCCAGCAGCTCTGTGGCAATGTGACTTGCCTGGCTGGAAATGTATTGCCAGTGTGTCTGACTGGCACTGGCACGTCTCTTCTCCAAGCTGCATGTCCTTTAGCAAACTGAGCCCTACCAGTTCCTGCTTTATGCAGTTGCCCATCGCTGCCAGGATGAGCACGAGCAGGGATTGGCTGTTCTGCAGCACTGTTATCCTGAGTTCTCTCTCTGCTTTTGTCTCTGTGTCATCAGAGTTTTTGGTTCTCTCAATCTCACTACTGTGAGGCTAAAGGGAGTTGGGGACAGTTTCAAGAAGCACTCGGACTATGAATCCAAAGGCATCAAAGCACACTTCAACATGGATGAGAGTGGTGTACTGAGTCTTGACCGGGTAAGCACCACTCGTTGGGATGGTTGTCAGCTGATGTGTTTTCCAGTTCTGTCCCTGTCTCTGGTCGTTGCTTAAAACTGATCCTGAGCTTCTATTTCCAAGGTGGAATCTGTGTTCGAGACCTTGGTGGAAGACAAGCTGGAGGAGGAATCAACACTGACAAGTAAATGCTGAACTTTGATATTCATACTGTCTGTTTTGTTGCCTGTAGTGGCTGAGATAACTACAAGTGTTGTGTTTCTTTGGCTTTGGGGTGAGGAAGTTACACGGTCCAGCCGTATGAGTAGCTGTCTGTGCACACAAGGACACGGAGGGAGGGTCGAGAAGGATAAGTCTGGAGTGTGCGAAGCTCACCTACACCACCAAGGGAGCCCCTTGGTGATCGTTGTGGTTGTGAGGGGAAGGACTGAGAGCTGAAGATGACTTTCTTCCTCTGGATACATAACATTCTGAATTTTTTGTCTCCCATCAACAGAACTTGGGAACACCATCTCAAGCCTGTTTGGGGGTGGTGGCCCTACACCAGAGACTGGAGAGAACCTGACAGACACAGTTCAGGTGAGCCCCAGGGTGATTGCTAATGGAGGGAGCCCTTTTGTCTTGCTGTGGCAATTATGTAGAATTACCTGTTCTATGAAACATTGCATGGAATTTCTGCATTTGAAACACTGTTTTGCTTTCCCCTTCACTTGCTTGTGATGACCAGGAAGAGGAAGAGAGCCTAGCAGAAACAGGTAAAGAAGAGCAGGTGGAGAAACAAGACCAGAAAAGCAGTACTGAAGATGCTGGTGGAGAGCAGGGACAAGAGAAACAGCCGTCTTCAGGTCAAGCAGAAACTGCCTCTCCGAATGTAGAGTCGCAGAGAAAGGAAGAAGGCGAGAAATCAGAGCCTCAGGTGAGCGTCAGATTGAACGAATGGGACTGGTTTTAGTACCTAAGAAATGGCATTTCCTTGGTGGAATTCTCCCTTCTCTGAAGTGCCCTGCCTTTGAAATAAGTTGCAGAATCTGAAAATTTGTTCCCTTGCTTGAGAACGTACTTTGCGTTACAGCATCCCAAAGAAAACAGAGAAACTGCGAAAGAGGAAGAACCGTCCAAAAGTTCCGGTGACAGCACAGCTACCAAAACAGAGGAAGAAAAGATCAAAGCACCCAAGAAGCAGAAGCTTGTCCATGAGATCACAATGGAGCTGGATGTAAACGATGTGCCTGACCTGATGGAAGATGAACTGAAGAGCTCGATGAAAAAGTATGTTTGAAATGACTCTGCTAAGTTAGAACTCTAGATAAAGGAAGTGAATTGCTTTGGAATGGTAATGGCTCACACAGAGGGCTGCTGACCTCGGAAGTTGGTGTGTGTGATGTGCTGCTCAACCAAAGGCTCTTGCTACCTTTGATTTCTGTTGTCTTTGCATGTTAGACTCCAAGACTTGACGATCAGAGATCTAGAGAAACAGGAAAGAGAAAAATCGGCCAACAGCTTGGAGTCGTTCATCTTTGAGACCCAGGTAAGAGAGGGATATAAAGAAATGAGCATTCCAGGAGAGCAGTAGAAGTGTTCTGCACAGCTTTTGGCTAATCTGAGTGCAGGGGAGTTGTTTGAGCCAGGGGAAGCTGATTTGAAGAGCCTAGGTTTTTTCTTTCAGTCACTTTCTCAGATGCTATTAGGCTTCCCAGGTCCATGTTTCCTCAATACAAAATGAACCTTCCCTTCAGCATGTCTAACACATTGAGCAATTGCCCCCAGACTGTAAAGCAGCTTCTCAGGAACTGTTGTGCAGAAGAAGCAGCTAGTGTTAAGCGTGTGTGAAATAACGACTGTTGCAGCGTTACCATCGTGGGCTGTGGGTGTGTCTATACCTGGTGTATTACCATTGCGTTCCTGGCAATGCTAAGAGCAGAGCTCAGATTCGTGAGGGTGCAGGCAGCACCCCAGCCCAGTTGCAAGTGAGTGCTCTGGTTGTTTTATGCTTCCAGGCTCAGTGGTGTTTGACCAGAGTGTTTGCTCTGTTTTTTTAGGACAAGCTTTACCAAGAGGAGTATCAGTTTGTCTCAACAGAGGCGCAGAGAGAAGAAATTTCCAAAAAGCTTAGTGAGGCTTCCAGTTGGATGGAGGAGGAGGGCTATGCAGCTGCAACAAAGGTATTGCTGTGTGCAGTCAGGATACCAGTCAGCTCTCACTGACATGGAAATGACCACAGAGGCTGACAGAGCCTTTGTAATCTGGTTCTTGAGAGTTTCTTGCTTCCTCAGTACATTATGCACAGAACAAAATAAGAAGTTGTCCCAGCCACGGATGTTTCTACAAGAGCTTCAGCAGGAACCTGTTGATTCCACTGAAAGCTAGTCATGTGTCTCTTTTTACTGCACTGAAATGGTGTATTTGATAGAGTGAGCAACAAATGCAGTTATAACTTCTGAAGTTGTCAATGTTAGACAGTGGTTCAACTGTCTCCTTTCTCCTCTCCCCCATTTTCAGGAGCTAAAAGACAAGCTTTCAGAGCTGAAAAAGCTTTGTAGGAACCTTTTCTTCCGTGTTGAGGAAAGGAGAAAGTGGCCAGAACGCCTGGCTGCCCTGGAAAGTCTGCTCAATCACTCCACCATCTTTCTCAGGTAAGGGCAGGCTTTTGAGAAGGAATGTCATGTAGGAGCTGCCAGCAGAATGAGACCAGAGCGAATGTGGTCCAAAAGGCAGCGGCACTTCCTGAGAAGAGGTGAGCAGAACCATGCTCCCTGGTGTCCTGTTCTGCAGGACCTGTGAACAGGCACGCATGAGATCTGTCCAAAATGGGGGGGCAGGAAGGGTCCAGCATGGTGGTTGTGATGCTTTTGTATTACTGGAGCTGTAAACACAGAGTTACCGAGGTGCAGTCTGCTTGGCTTAACAAAAATAAGCTTTCTTATCTACAAGGGGAGCCCGAATGATTCCAGAGTCTGACCAGATATTCACGGAAGTGGAACTGAGTACACTGGAAAAAGCCATCAATGAAACAACGGTACTAAAGGATGGAGTGATGCTGGGGGAGGGTGGGGTGGCAGTTTGGGTTATGTTTCCTGCCCTATACTTTCACTCAAGGTCATGGAGTGAATGTGAATGTTTTGTTTTCATGCCACCAGCAAATCTTTTGTGTGTTTCAGTGTTTCCTAATGCCCAGCCTGACCCCAGCATGTCTGGGGGAAATGTGTTCCTGTGTTGCGTGTGGAATTGTCTTCGGGGTGGGGGTGGAGCCCAGTCATCTGACTGCACTTGGTTTTAAAAGGCAGGCGCTGGGTTTTGTTTCTCTTTGTCCTGTGTCTGGGTAACTGAGAGGTTGGTGGAAATGTAGCAGGAAGCAGAGCTGTCCTGAGTAAAGCAGAATAGCCAGGGGCAGTGACTTTGAGATACTGTGATATACAGCAGTTCCTGGAACCCAGAAGCATTCCAAAAGCACCTCTTCCCTCGCGTCCCACAGATTTGGAAAAATGAGACGCTGGCTGAACAGAACAAGCTGACTCCTACTGAGAAACCTGTGCTGCTGTCTAAAGATATAGAGTTCAAGATAGCAGCCCTGGACAGGGAAGTGCAGTATCTCCTGAATAAAGCCAAGTTTGCAAAACCCAAACCCAAAAGGGAGAAGAATGCCACAAAAACTGATTCAGGCAAGAATACTACAGCAGCCCCTGAGACTGAGAATACTATCCCTCCCACGGAGGGGAAACAAGAAGGTAAGGAGCAGGTGGGGAGCAGGTATGTAACTCCCTATTATATAATTACTACATGTAACACATGGTGTTTCTCTCGATTGAAAGGGAACTAAAGAAGGGAGGACAATAGTTAACTGTGGGATTAAATGATTTTGCTCTTAATTTTCAAAGACAGCTGGGAAAATCTCTGTGTTGCAGTGTCCTTTCCCCCCCACCATTTGTTGTTTGGTTTTTTGGTTATTTGTAGTTATTTCAATAGCAGCAGTTATTCATAAATTTCCCAGGATGGTCAGTACCTGTCTTGCTGGCTGGTTGACTTCCAGGGAAGCTAAGCCATTGACTGCACTCCTGTGTGCAGAGCCAAATACTCAAGATCCTGTCCTAGATCAAGGAGTAGAATGAATTGTTGATGAGAAAGGTTTGTCACCAGGATGGACCCCAGGAAAAAAAGAAAAGAAAAAGAAAAAGAAAAAAAATCTCTTGGGACACTAGGACTTACAGTGTTTTGAACTTTCTAAGATCCTCAGGTCCCATTGCCCTGGTCCTTTTAAATCTGGAGTGCTGTTTGTCAGCATTCCTGCTGGTCCCTATGGTCTGAGCAAGGGATCCTGCTCATAGTGACCGCTCCAAAGGTCACCTGCCTGTGCAACTAGTCAGTCTCTAAGGGTTTCTGGGGATATAAAGCCTGGCACTCAGAGGGGAGTTTGTGGTGCTTCTCTTGAGTGTTGTAGAGCGATCTGCTGTGAGAGTGAGCTATTGCAGTCCTGCTGAGGCACCACAACTGGCTGGTTTAACCTCACCTTTACTCACCTAATCTCTTTGCACCTTGCCTCCCGTGTGTTCTCCCTTGACTTTTGTTTCTTTCTCCTTTAAATATAGACAAACCGGAGGATATTGATCCAGCCCAGGAACCTCTTACAGCTGAGAAAGCAGCAGTAGATGACGAGCCTGGATCAGACTCCGGTGGGTAAATGTTTTGCTAATGATCTGGAACTTGGGAGCTTCAAGTGTAAGGCGTATGGGGGCTCCTTTGCGGATTTTTAGCTGAAAGAGGTAGTGTGATGGTAGAGCCCCTGACTGCTAAGCCATTGTTAATTCTGCAAACAGGAAGACAAGTTTTGGTTCTTTGCCATTCCTACATTTTTGTTGTTCAGAGTGGAATTCTTACCCGCCTCTGCTGCTTTGTGCCCTTGTCCCCGCAGTTTGCAGCCAGTCCCACGGCTGTGAGACTGGCTCTGCTTGAGAGCTGCTGTGCTGTTCCTGGTGCTAGGGCAGCACTGCTAACAGGGGCGGGGAGTTCATGTCTTCAGCTCCATGGATCTGAGTATCAACCCCCAAAGCCCTTGTACCAGGGACTGCAAGTTTTGTGACAAATTTGCAAATGTCAGGGACTCTCAGTGCTGATTGCACAGTGTGAAAACCACTGCAGTGTGAAACTGAGTTTGCTTCATTACACAGGGTCCAAAAAAGAGAAGGCAGAAGCTGGAGGAGAAAGCAGGAAAAACGATGAATTGTAACACCCTGAAATCCCACGAGTGTCAGCATCTATTTATTTCACAGTTACTTTCTTGTTTTTCTTATGGACCTGGTTAGTCATGATGTAAATGGAACACAACAAGAGTATGACAACATAATGGGATAGAGATGTAAATTTATTTTTGGTTCTTTCTGCGGATTTTGCCTCTACTAACTTAGTGAATTGTTTTTTGTTTTTCTTTTATTATGTATGGCAGAGTGCCCACCAAGAAGTGTCTCTGTTTCAGTACAGAAGTCACCAAAGTGACTTTCCTGGGGGGAGAAAGCAGTAAAGAAACATCTTAAGGTTTAGGAAGTAACTTGGAACATACACTCTGTGCCCCACCTCTTGTGAAGATGATTGCAGAAGTATACAGAGCTGAAGTGCTGTTGTCTTTGCATATGAGGCCCTGACTTAGAGCAAATGTGCGATTTCAGTTGGTGGGAGGTGTATTAATATTTGGATTCATGGGAAAGTGGAACAGAACTGGGAAGGCAGATGATCTGTGCTTTGAAATAGGCTGTGTCTGTTTTCCATAGGCTGTTTGTTAAAACTATCTGTCCATGCTCTGTAGCAGAGTCCAAAAACCATGAAATGAGACTTGACAAAAAAATTCTTTTTATCGTTTAAAAAGTTCAGAAAAGGCAATACTGAATGCAGAGGAGAGGGAATGATGGGCCGTGTTGGCCTGTCCTGTATTCACAAGGACAGTGATACGGATCAAACAACCAAACCTGGAAAGTCTAATGGCAACTGCCCTCCTTCCTCGGTATTTTGTGCACTCGGACCAACTTCATCGTGTGCCCTTCCCTGTCCCTGGCCGTGCCCTCCTGCCTCCTCGGACCGTCCCTGCTGCTGCCACACACACGAGTGGGGTCCGACGGCTGCGAATGTGCATCTGGCATTGTTCTCCATTCTGGCCTCTTCAAACAAAAATAAAAGTTGCCCTTCCTGACAGGCTGTGCGGGCGGTGCGGTGTGTGCCGGGCGGGGCGGGGCGGGGTTTCCGCGGGGCGGGGCGGGGTTTCCGCGGGGCGGGGCGGGGTTTCCGCGGGGCGGGGCGGGGCCCCGGGAGCGCTCGGTGCGGGCGCTCGGAGCGGTGCGGCCCCGCGGCAGCCATGGCGGCCGCCGGCTACGGGCGGTACCGGACTGTCATCTTCGCCGCCATGTTCGTGGGGTACACGCTGTATTACTTCAACCGCAAAACCTTCTCGTTCGTCATGCCCGCCGTCATGGCCGAGGTGCAGCTGGGGAAGGACGACCTGGGTGAGTGTCGGTCCCGGGCCCCGCCGCCCCGCCGGCCCGGAGGTGGCTGTGCCGCGGGCTGAGGCACCCCCGGGCTCTGCCCGCCGCAGGTCTTATCACCAGCAGCCAGTCCGCAGCCTACGCCATCAGCAAGTTCATCAGCGGCGTCCTTTCGGACCAGATGAGCGCCCGCTGGCTCTTCTCCTCCGGCCTGCTCATGGTGGGCTTGGTCAACGTGGTCTTCTCCTGGAGCTCCACCGTCGTGGCCTTCGCCGGGCTCTGGTTCCTGAACGGCCTGGCCCAGGGGCTGGGCTGGCCGCCCTGCGGGAAGATCCTCCGGAAGGTGGGTGCTGGGGAAGGTGGGGGAACTTGCCGCTGCTCTCTTGACCTGTCCTGGCATAAGGGCTGCGCAGACCATGTTGGTCAGAATCCAGAGGAACTTTTACCTTTTCCCCCTCCCTTCCAGCCAAGGAGGTCTAGAGCACTATCTGCATTCTGTTGCCTGTGGAACAAGTTTCTGTGCACGGGGATCTGCTTATTCTAGCAAATATTCAGTCTGTAGCCCTTGCCCTTATGTGCCTTGAGTCTAGCTCGGTTCAGTGAGTAACATCTCCTGGTATCAGAGTTCTGCCCTGTAGAGACGGACTTCGTTGGAATTAAGTATTTTAGGCGTGGATACGCAGGACTGCTTGCTTTTGCTGCTGCAGGTCAGGGTTTGCTGTGGGTCAGGGGCCCGTGAGAACAGTTTGGTCTGCAGGCTTGGGCAACTCGGGAATTCCAAATCACAGGTAGTTCAGGTAGAAAACCGGGTAAGATGGAGGAACGGCGTGAGATGAGTCTCTAAGCTGAGTTCTTGGGGATCGTGACAATCTCAAAGGAACAGATTGATTTCTCCCTAGGACAGAAAGAAAGGAGGTTGATTAGCTTTGTGCTGATTGCTCATTGAAGATGTAAAATCCAGGAATGAATGTACTGCGTGTGCTTGTGGGGTGGGGAAGTGATAAACAACTTCATTGCCCTTCTGCGGGACACCTAGCCTCCCCGAACTGACGAGGAGAGGGCTATCCAGGATTGTTGAATGCACAGAAAAGGAGGGCCCAAATAACACAAATAACAGCCATGGTGTTTTCTGAAGATGTTCACAAATGTAGCTCTCAGACATTTTCCTGCTGACAAGAGCCACCTGAGTGGTTCTGGCCCCGAGTGCTCATTGCAATGCGGAGCCCATCATGTCTGATAACTTAGTGCAACAGCGAGTCCTAAAGTTACCCTGTGACTCTCTGCATATCCATCCAAGTTCCTGAGCCAGCAGACCTCTCCAGGAGGACACTGTTCCTAGTAAGTGAGTACACAGAACCATGTGCTCTTAAACTTGCCTCTCCTGCCCCACGTCTCAGTTTCATGGTCTGTAAATGGAAATAACTTTGAGCTGGCTCACGGTGTGAGCACCTGTCAAGCTCTTATGGCTGACCCTTGAGTAACATTTAGCGTTCCCTGCTTGAGTAAAGTAGCAAAATGTGGGTGTTCCCACTACCTGATTTTGGAGTTCTGTGTCTGAATTGCCCCAACCCCACATCCTGGGCCTCGAGGGAGGGTTTTTAGGTATGCTGTCACTCTTACACCTCATGCTGTTTCTCTTGTTGCACAGTGGTTTGAGCCTTCCCAGTTTGGGACATGGTGGGCAATTCTGTCTACAAGCATGAACTTGGCTGGAGGCTTAGGCCCCATTGTTGCTGCCCTTGTGGCTATGAACTACGATTGGCGCAAGACTTTGTCCTTCTCTGGCTTCACCTGCGTGGTTGTCTCTTTTGTTTGCCTCGTCCTGATTAAAAACGAGCCGTCGGACGTCGGGCTGCCCAACATAGAACAAGGAGCCAAGAAAGGGAAGAAAGGTGAGCATGTGACTTTGAAGCAAGCAGGCAGCCACAGGAGAAGGTGCAGTGCCTTCTGTCTGTATTCTGGTACAGGTGTGTTGCTCTCAGCATAACGCACCCCCATCCTCCCCAGTTTCTGAAATCACAGCTTGGTAGGCACATGGTAAGGGGTTGATTTTGGCAGCTTTATTCTTGTAATTGAAGTTAGAAATGGCATAAACCAAGGCCCGCTGTGATCTTGTGGGAAGGAGCTGGTGTAGGGATTGCTGAGACTGTGACAAAGCAGGGGAAAAGCCTGCTGGTTAGCCCTCTGTTGGCCTCGCTCCTTAGCCTGCCAACAGCCACCTGGGTGTTGCTGGCATGCTCACAGCTGGCTCTCCCCATATATGTCGTGTCTTCCAGCCACCAGCATCCCTGTTTTCTTGGAGCTTCGTGTGCTCAGATTGTGAGTGCAGTTTTGGTGGGGTCGTGGAGAGAGAAAAACTACAACAGCAGGGAATGCTTCCTTAAGCCTGACCTTCTGCTCCTCCGCTTTGGCAGCAGACAGGCAGTTCTCCCCTCACCCCACCTTGGGCTCTCTTGACCCCTGGCTCACAATGGACTCTGCTCAGTGTTTCTGTGTTTCTGTCCTAACCTAGGACATCTAGTTAGTAAATGTTTGTTCAGACCACTGAGTGTGGTGCTTCTCTGAAAGCAGAACATGTAGATGAGAATTGCAACACAAGTTTTCAGCAGGATTTTAAAGGCCAGTGGAAACTCAGACTGTGTTCCATGCTGTCCCACGATACCTGTGCTGCCAGACTTGACCTCTTTGCATTAGCAAAGAATATTGTTTCCCCATAGCATTCTCTGGGGAGAGCAAGTCTGTTGGTGTTCCTGGAAGACATGCAAAAATCAAGGTAGCATCTGAAAGTCAGCATCTTTGTTTGGGTCTGTGCAGTGGCTTTCACAGGCACAGCTTAAAAACTCTCCCAAAGAATCTGGAGGTAATTTTTCTAACAAACCTTTGTGAGGGGTTTATTGGCAGCTGCAATACAGAAAATTACCGGGAGTAGTGTTTTTATTATTCTTTTCAAATCTTTAATGAATGTGGGATAAAATGACAGAAGAGATTCTGAAATCACCGGAACAAGGGGGAGGCAGAGCCATTCACTACCATTCAGCAGCTGTGAATACCTCCCTCTGTGGGGATGTTCTCGTGCTTGGATCCTGCCTGCAGATCTGTCTGCTGGGCTGACGATCGGTGTGGTTTGGGCTGTGGTAACGCTCCTCCCGACCTTCCTGCAGGTTCCTCCAGTGACAACAGCACCTTGACAGAGCTGCTGCTCTCACCATACCTTTGGGTGCTCTCGACAGGCTACCTGGTCGTTTTTGGAGTGAAAACATGCTGTACCGACTGGGGACAGCTCTTCCTGATCCAAGAGAGGGGACAGTCCATGCTTGTGGGTAAGATGTAAAGCTGCAATCTGGGGGGTGTTGCCCAGAGTTCGCCTGGGTAGAGGCCCTTCCACCTGAGGGACTTGTTTGCCCACCTCCTAGTTGTCTGCTTAGATACACATAGGTTTTGAAATAACTCTGTAATGGAATTACTGCATGTACGAAGCGCTCCAGTGCCAGGACCCTCCTGGGACTGGCAGACAGGCCAGTCTGAGCTGAGGCATTCCTGAGCTGCTCATGTGCTCTGTGAGCTTACAGCAGTGGGACTGGTCTGGAGCCCACAGCAGCTTTTCTGTTTTGACCACATCTGAGGGGCTGTTCTTTGCTTCATCTTTGTTCTAGGCAGTTCCTACATGAGTGCCTTGGAGATTGGGGGCCTGGTGGGAAGCATTGCTGCTGGATACCTTTCTGATAGAGCAGTAGCAAAAGTAAGTCACGTGCATCCTCGGGCACGCTGGGCAGGTAACATAGCGTCAATCCGAGCTGCTTCACTGAGGTGCTCAGGCAGGGTGCTGTCCCTGTGAGCACAGCAGAGAAACCAGCCCATACCCAGTTCTGCCATGTGCATGGGCACAGCTGCCAAACACTCCAGAAGGTGCTGGGGAGTAGGTGCTGATGTTAGGGATTGCAATATGCCTGTCAGGTTTGAGATGTTTTAATCTGTTTAATTTGTTTTCTTTACTGCGGTCTCCAGATTTTCGTGTTGAAGGAGAACTGTTTGCTGATAGTTGTCTTCTGGCTGGAGAAAAACTTCACATTAAAATCTAGTGGTGGGATCTGGAGCCAAATTCAGCGTGGAAGTTGTTGATAACTGAAGTATCATTCGTCACTAAGAGCTTTTGTTTAGCACAGACTGCGGGCAGCCCTTAAACCACACTGAGGAGGCGTTCCAACAGATGAGCCGTTGATGTGCCATCCATGTTTCAGACCACTGAGTGTGGAGTTTCACAGTAATGCTGTGGATGGCATTAGTCACTACAAGTATAAAAGGAAGTCCCTCTAGTTTCTGACTCTCAGCTTTCTCTCCTTGTGTCACAGGTGGGTCTGTCAAGCTATGGGAATCCTCGGCATGCGCTGCTGCTTTCCATGATGGCTGGGATGTGCGTGTCCATGTTTCTCTTTCGGGTCACAGTCACAGGTGACTCTCCCAAGGTAATTCACATGCAGCAGCTGGCCATCAGTTGCAGGGGTAGCCCTGGAACAGGGAGGTTTATGACAGGGGGCATGGCTGTTTTCTTCACCGTTCCCAAGGCCTTCATTGTTTGCACTATGGAGAAGCGCTGACTTAGTCTGGCTTGGGGTGCTCCTGCTGACCTATTGCTGTGGGCAGCCTGCCTTACCAGCTTTGCATTATATGTGACTTGCATCTGCCTTCATGATTGCTAAATAAATAAAGCTTCTTTTCTCCTTTAATTTTTTTCTTCTTCAGGAAAACCACTTCTGGACTGTACCCTTGCAACCTCTAGCTGATCTTACAGGCCTAAAAGAACATGAGGTTTCTGCTTGCATTTTTTCTCCCTCTGCCTGTTTCTTCTTTCCCTGGTCTGCCTTACTCCTATCCTGAGAGGTTGGTTAGCACCTCAGAACTTAGAACCAGGGCATTGAGAAGATATTACTGTAAGTTTTGTAAAAGAAACATTGTCTTACAATAATTTGAGTACACTAACTGACTTTAAAAAGTCTAACTATGTAACTTTTAAGTTTTATACAGAAGGTTCTGAGGACTTCTGTTCATCAGGTAAAATGTAGCCACCTTAAGGGGTCTTGTGGGTGAGATCAGGACAAATGATTCTGCTCTGGCAGATGCATTCTTTTTTAGTTTCTGGCAAGTGTTTTCCTAACTCATTTCTGTTTCACATCTGAAAAATAAGATGGCACTTACTTCCTCCTGGGCTTGTTGAAATGGTGCTTGCAGTTCTAAAAGCATGCTGTAATGCAGAGGTGTTACTTATCCTTTGTTGTGCAAACAAGAGACTGATAATTTTGGGCCAGATAGGTTTCTTAAATTGTAAGCTAACACTGCAGTTCAGACTATTGGGGTTTTTTTGGGGATTTTTTTTTTTTTGTTGTTTCTGTTTAGCAACATAGAGGTTATCAGAGAGAGGTATCTCACAAATAAAGATGCTCTGATAAGTTCCATGCATCTAAACTGAGAAAAGCTTTCAGATGGTATCTCAAGGATTGTTTATGAAAGTGACCTGATTCACAGTTTTTTCCTGTGATTTCACCGGCTCATTGCCCTTCTCTCTTTGATGTTCTGTTTCCTTCTTGCAAATCAGCACAGGATGTGTTACATGGTGTGGGGGGCAGAACTGTGGGAGGGAGCAGAGCTTGCACTGGCCAGCAAGACATAGTGGTGGAGATGCAGCTGAGCTTTATGGAAGTGGGGTCTCTACAGGCTCGAGCTCTTCTGGCTGCAGGCCGGGGAGCTGGTGTCAGCCTGAAACTGTCAAAACTCCCTAGTACTGTGTATAGAATCTGAGAATTGTCAACAGTTGCTAAGTGACAGTGGTGAGATTCACAGATCCTGTTTTTGATTTTAACTTACTTTGACAGCTGTGGATTCTGACTCTGGGAGCTGTGTTTGGATTCTCCTCATATGGACCGATTGCCCTGTTTGGGGTCATAGCCAACGAAAGTGCCCCTGCCAACCTGTGCGGCACCTCCCATGCCATAGTGGCCCTCATGGCCAACGGTATGTAATACCCGTTTTGCAAAAAAACAAACAAAACCCATGCATGTTCTTGATGAAGCATGGTCTAACTCCTGAGTGCCAAATTACTGATCATGGGAAGACACCTAAGGAGAGAGATAATGGAGCTGGAAGGCTCAGGGATGCTTCCTGCTGTGCCTGACAGATTTTGCATTGTGCTTTAAGCTCAAACCAGGCCTGAGGAATGTTTATATATGCAAAAGCAGGTATTGATAGATAATACGGAAGCACACAAGTGTTGTTAGCTTTCTGTTTGTTTTTCGTTACAGTTGGGGGTTTCCTGGCTGGACTGCCTTTCAGTACAATTGCCAAGCACTACAGCTGGGCCACAGCCTTCTGGGTAGCTGAAGTTACCTGTATTGCTAGCACGGTGGCTTTCTTCTTCTTACGAAACATCCGCACCAAGATGGGCCGAATTTCCAGGAAGGCTGACTGAGGATAAGCTGCTTGGTAAAAAGGATGTTCCCACGTTGACGTGAATGATGCTCATTTTTGTTTAACTGGCCTAGGACTGAGTTTACCTATTGCTGCAACCCAGATAAAAATGTCTCAACTTCTCATCCAATGTGAGGTGCCAGAGGGCACAAGGTTCCTGCTACTGATCACTTTTTCCCTCAAGATGTGATAATTCACCTAGTTTACACTTGCAATGATTTTACTGTACCTCTTCTTCACAGAAGTTAGTGAAGCAAGCAGGTTCCGCAGCCTGACTTCCCTGCGACAGGTGGTCTGAAATGGTTGGCTGCAGGTGCACGTATCTCTGGTTTTGTCATTACTGTTTGTCTGAGCCATTAACTGAGACATTAATCAGTTCAGCTTCGCTGCTCAGGGGCTGTGAGCCGAGCCTTTGCTGCTTGTGTCCATCCCATCCAGCTGCCATAAGCACAGCTGTCCCAGGTCACTTTGGCATGAGCTGTGTGTACTCAGCCACAGGACAGCAGAGCAGGGAATGGTGACGATTGCAGTCCAGCCTGCTTTGACAGCAACAAGGCTTTAGCTGTACCTGGGGCTAGTTACTAGGAGCGAGGGAGCGTGTTGCTACAGACAGGTGGAACAGCGGGACGTGCTGCGGCAGGGCTCTCCACAGCATTTAGAAATAGGCATGTTTCCAGGGAATTCACAGCATTTAGAGAAGCTCCTTCTAGTGAACTGATCCTGCCTGGTGCAATGTCTGTGCGCAGTGTTAATGATTTGCAAGGGATGCAGCTGCTGCCAAGGCAGCTCGTAGCCAGTGCTCTGCAAATTGGCCAGGAAAAGAATCCCAGCAGCAGGAATTGCAACAGCAGCCACCACCAACCCACAATTTCTGCATCTGGGTTTCGTGACAACCCACATTTCTAGCATTGGCTTGTATTTTTTCCATACAAAATGTGAAGACTGGGGTGGTTTTGGTCAAGAGTTGTGTCTCTCGTGGCCTGCAGGCAGGGGCTCAGGCTGCCTCTGAGTCAGCCTTACAGAGCCATCACTGACAGCCTTAGCAGTCAGGTCCAGCATCCTGCAATAAGTACACTCAGGTTTTTAACCAGGATTTTGTTGAATATTCTTGTTTTTCCCCAAAAGGATTTACTGCTTTAGGGTCTTGAAAGAGGCAAGTTCAGCTCCTAAAGAACTTGCATGCAGGTACTTTGCTGAATACCTTGGTTGCAAGAGTAGTTAGCTAGCCTTAATTAAAACAATGGAAGTGAATTATATTTTGTACTTAATTACATGATCTTCTGTACGTGAAATAAAAATGGAGCAGTGTCACAAGGGCCCTGGTTGTCTTATGGAGAGTGGTACAAGCAAAACCACCCAAATCTACTTATCCTCTTGAGGTGCCACTGGCACAAATGTTCCTGCCAACAGAAAGCAAACAGCCACTTGTCTCATTAATGAATACTTATTACTTCTATACAGAAACCCTCTGCAATACCATAAGTTAGAGTTATACAGGAAAAATACATGTGTACATGTATGACAGGAAAGAAAAGCACTGACTGTGGCAAGGCCAAAGACCTGCAGCTTCTCCTTCACCCAAGTACAGCGGAGCTACAACAGCAAAATAAGGCCCTGTGGCCCAATGTAAACAGTGCTAAGGAATCTGATTAAGGTAAATTTCACAACAAAGGGGATAAACCGGTATTTTGGGAGACACTGAAGCATGTTTCGGGGATGTGCAGTCTCTGCTGTGGAGAAGGGAGCTTAGTGAGAGGCCAGCCATGGAAGAGAGGCCCCACTCTTCAGACAAACGAATCTGTGCAACAGGTGAGACTTTCTCTATGATCCAGGTCCAAAGGGTCCAGCTTTCTCTGCCACCTCCAGAGCAAGTTTCAAGTTCTGATCAAACAACTCGCACCTGGAACAGTCAGAAAAGAAAGAGGGATGACTTTTACCTATGAGTGATTTAACAAAGCTAACAAAGACAGGATCTCCACATCCTTTGGTTCTGCATCCTTCAAGGAGACACTGAAGAAGTTATGACACAACAGCATGACTGCTGTTGAGGTCTGACTTGGTCCTTAATTAAGATTAAACGTTGTATAGGCCTGAATATACGATAGGACAGCAGGGTTTGTGCCAAGGAAGTGCACCTCCCACTTCCCCAGCAGAGCAGCACCAGAAAGAGCTCAGGTCCGTGTCCTCTCTCTGCAGCAGTGTGCTGTGGCTTCCCCTTCCCTCAGCCAGTTTTGCTACTAAAGGGCTCTCTGCATTTGCTACTGTATAGGCAGAAAGCAATGAGGGGTTGCAGCCAGGTTACTAAAAGTGGGCTTTTCCTTACCTTATTGGCATCTCCAAGGAGTAGAAAGGATTCTTCAGTGCGAAGTCTGAGTAAATTTCGTAGATTTTGCGGAGAAGAGCGTCTATTCCTGTCTGCCTCGGGTCAGCAAGAACCATGAATTTGATCCCTGGAGCCATAATAATGCCAGGAGCATAAGGAAAGCCGAGCACAGAGACAGCCCTCGCAAAGCAAAGCAGTGCCGGGTGCCCAGGGCCCGATGGTACCTGTCAGCGTCTGGAAGCAGTGCAGCTTGAAGGTATCGGTCTCCAGCATCTCGATCCCGGAGCTCCCAACTTCAGGTGACAGCTGCGATCCAATGGCGAACAGTCTGTGGGAACAGGCCCCTCAGCACCCCTGCCCCTGCTACCCCCGTCCCCTCACGGCACGCCCTGACTCACGAGTGGAACATGGAGGCCAGCATCAGCTTCTCGTTGGAGGAGAGCCGGTGGCGGCCAAAGCGGATGGACACCGGGTAGTTGGCGGGGTTACCCAGAAACTCCAGCACGTCCTTCCCGTCCGCCGTGAAGCGACCATTGACCTCGGCGCCGTTGATGGCGAGCACGGCGTGACCCACTGCGGGGACAGCGCGGCGGCATCAGTCACTCCGTTAATCAACACGCCCGGCCTCGTCCGGCCCGCCCGGTGCTTCCCACCCCCCGCACCGCGGATGCCGTCCCGCTGCCCGAAGGCGACGACGATGCGCTCGTCATGCGGGCGCAGGACGAGATCGAGCGGAAAGCTGAACGTCTTCTCGGTGTCGGCGCGGGGCGCGTAGTGGTCCAGCTGGTAGATGAGGCCGCCTGCCTTGTTGACCACGTAGACGCTGAAGATCGCCATGGCCCAAGGCCCCAGCAGCGGCACCGCCCGCCCCGCCCGGAGCGCCCGCCCCGGCAGTGACGTGCGCCCGCGCGGGGCCCGCCCCCGCCCCACGCCAGGCTCTTCCTTTCTCGCCGACATCTTGCGGAGCAGCCGTGGCCGCATCATGGTGCGCGGGGCCGGACCGGGGGGCGGGCGGCGAGTCGGGCCGGGCCCTCCGAGGGACGCTGGCGGCTCCCTGAGCGGGGCGGGAACCCCTGCGGGGTGCCCGGGGGGGCGGCCCCGCGCCTCGCCGCTTACCCCCCATCCTTCTCACCCTCTCGCAGCCACCCAAAGACGACAAGAAGAAGAAGGACGCGGGCAAGTCCGCCAAGAAGGACAAGGACCCGGTCAACAAGTCCGGCGGCAAAGCCAAGAAGAAGGTGGGAGCCGGCGGGACTGAGGGCTCGGGGGGCGGCGGGATCGCTGGGCCTGGTGCGTGTGCGGCGTGGCCGTGCCCCGAGAGCGGCGTGAAGGCGGGCGGGAGTACTGTTGTTAGAGGAGCCGGCTCTTCGTCTGCCAGCAAGTTGTACATTATAGTGTTAAACCCGACTAACGCACGGCTTTAGCCCTTTTATTTTTAGACTCTGCAGGTATTATCTGCAACACGTTTGTTTGCAAAGGCGATTTTATGCATCTCATTAGTCCTTTAGTTTGGGATGTGATACGGAGACATTTCACGTCTTGCGTTATCCTAGTTCTTGGGGCATCCTTTAATTCGATCTTTTGTTCTTACTTACAAGATGGCTTAGGGGGGCTTATTTTTTCTCTCTTTTCAAGTAGAAGTGGTCCAAAGGGAAAGTGAGGGACAAGTTAAACAACCTTGTCCTGTTTGACAAGGCCACCTATGACAAACTGTGCAAAGAAGTGCCCAACTACAAGCTCATCACGCCTGCAGTTGTCTCAGAAAGGCTGAAGATTCGAGGTTCCCTGGCTCGGGCTGCTCTCCAGGAGCTGCTCAGCAAAGGTGAGCTGGAAAAAACCAGAAAGATGTTTAAATTGGTTTTCCTTGCTTGCCCAGCTGCTTTCTTTCAGCATCTGAAGTGCTCCATGCATAAATTGGTTTCGGGGAGCCCCTGCCTTTGCTTGCGTTTCAGAAGTGCTCCAAAGTACGGAGCAGCAGTTCTGCTACATAGAGGCAAGAAGAAGAATCTTGCCAGAGGGATGGGCTGTCATGGAACTGCAGCCAGATGGGAACAAAAGACTTGCATAAGCTGCCATTTCCTAGTGTTTCCTCTTGTACATTGCCCTGTCTCACTAGGAGGGACCTCAGCATCCCTGGCATCTGTCAGTTCACACTCACTGACATAATTTTGGTTTTTTGTAGGTTTGATCAAACTAGTGTCCAAGCACCGAGCCCAAGTGATCTACACCCGAAACACAAAAGGTGGAGATGCGCCTGCTGCGGGGGAGGATGCGTAGGGAGGTGAGGCTAGGTGCTGAGGAGCCGAGTTGTGCTGTCAGGAGCTAATGGACAGATATGCAATGTGTAATGGGCAACTTCCACATGGCTGTGGCGGCCTGTTCTTTCAGACGCTCAAGAGTATTTTGCTCACACCCTGAGCAACTTCCTGGGGGAACATTACTGGAAACAGAATGAAATTTTGTCCCTGTGCCCACTGGATGGGGAAAGAATAATTTGTTCCCCTCTCTGTGGCCTGTGGGGCAAATGGGCACTCGTCCTCCCTCCTCTCACAGGGCACCATGGCCAAGTGTTCCTGCTGAACAAAACTGTCAAACTGTTTGCTTTGTGCTAACCTGCTTTGACCTGGTTTTCTGATTGAGGACTTCTTGCTTTGCAGGTTCTCCGGTGACTTCGTCAACAATGCATCATATGTAGATGCACACAATAAAATCACCGATTATAATTTTTCTTGGTTTTTCAAGAATGTGTATGTTTCATTACTGATGCATTATTGATAGTGGATTCTGGTAGAGGTCATGGCTGTTGTCCTCTACCAGCCAGTTTTTGCCTTTATTGGTGTTACAAATGTGTTGCTAAAAGGGAAGAAACTTCTGCATCACCTACAGCAGCCAGTGATGCTAGACCATGTAAAGGATGACTGTTAGAATGAAAGAGAGCAATATAAATTTGAATTAAAATATCAGGCATCTGACATTAGTTGCCTGCAGGTGGGCCCTGCATTTGAAATGAGTTTCAGTTGGTCTCCAAACACTGAGACATTTTTTAAAAAAGTTTATTTCTCTGAAAATTCTTTAATGGGATGTTCCATGTTGGCATAGGCCACTGACATCACTTCCTGTATAAAATAGGCTTTCTGGTAGTGAAGATTCGGCATCTGCAGGAGCCTCTCCTTGCTGATGGGACCCAACTTTGTGTGGCTTTAGATGTGATGGCCCAGATAGACACTGTGTGTCCTTACAGGGCAGTCAGCAACAACAAACCTGCAGCTACCTACAGTCAACCTTTCTGCAGCAGAGCTGGGTGTCTGGTGTTCTTCATCTGATCACCTTTTTTTCTTCTTTTCCCCTGATTCAGTTCTAAACTGATGCCTGAAAGAGAGCATAGACATCAGATTGCAGTAGCCTTTAGACAGAGATAATGAACACTCCTCAAAAAAGTAAGAGAGTGCTGTGCATAGTGTTTTAGCATGGAAGCTCCCTCAGTATTTTTGTTACCTCAGTGAGAGGTAGCTCCAGCTAGCTGACAGAGAGTTCTGCACACTAAAAGGTGCCAATGAGACAGTATGTGGGTCTGAAAGGTGAGCCAAGCAAAATGAGGCAGATGCTTTCATGTGTGCAGCCTTTACAGCCATGAGCATGCTTTACCTTGCTAGCCATGTGTGCGCTGCTCCAGGACAAGAATGATACTCTGCCTGGATTAAGCACCGTGTGGCATAACTCTTAGGCAGGATGTCTCCTTATGCTTGCTGCTACCTCAGAGCCTGCTCCATAAATAGCTTGCGTGGACAGAAGCCACAGACTTTATCCCTGGCATCCATCTGTGCTGCCCTGAAGCTTACCTGGACTGCCACCTCCTGCCATGATTCCATACACGCCCAAAGGAAGGGAGCCAGCTGTCACTTGTCTGAGAGGTATGGTCAAAGTTGGCACCAACACGCTCCACAGGGAGCTTTTTCAGCTTCTGCTTCTCCCCTGGAAAAAAAAAAAAAAAAAGGAATTGTAGAGTGGTTTGGGTTGGGAGGGAGTTGTTGCAACCCCCTGTGGTGACAGTTGCCCCTAGACCGTGTTGCTCAAAAGCCCAAATGCTTTGTTCAGCAAAAGTTTTTCAAATTGTTTTTGGTTCTCCAGCTTGCTAAAATGACTGTAAGGTTAACTAAAAGGTGTGCAAGCTGCTCACTGTGTTTGAGAAATTCCTCATAGGAAGGTCCAATTTCTTGTTTACTTCCATCTTCTTCCTCTGTTAGCCATGGAGGTTTTGCTCCTAGAAGTCACAGGGAATATTTATTTAGTCACTGAAGTTATCCTAAACTGTGAAAGGAGAAAAGTGTCCCCTCTTCCCCCTGTCTGCTGCTTGGCCTACCAAGCAAGCAACAAAATGAACTCTGGGTGTTCTGAGAAAAAGGAGCTGGCTTCCTCCGTTAAGGCCATGACAGATCACACCCCACATCATACACTCCCCACATCTGCAGCATCAACAGAGTTTTTACAATGCTGAAGTGTTTTCTTCTCCTCTAGTATATCCAGTATTGGTAAGAGTGAGCACCTCCTGGTTGTGCTGCAACTGCTTGAAAACTGCTTTGAATCATCCTTGCGACATTTGCAAGCCCAGAGGTAGCAGCCTAGTGATTCATGATGCAGGCACACTTACCTGTGTGAACATTTCCTTTTCCTTCTGTTTCCTGTTAATAGGAACATAAAATGCTTATGAGAATCTTAAATGTTTTAAAGTATGTCTGAACAGAAGGGCATTGTCTTCACTCCCTTTCAGAATCAAGCTTTATTACAAAAAGGCAGAGGATGGCTCTTCTCTACTTTTGTTTAAAAGTGTTTGTTTTTCACAGCATATTAAACAATGTTTGTGTAATGAAAGTTAAACCCAGATGACTGAAACTGGGCTAGCTCCTCGCCCAAATCCACAAAGCTGTTTTGGTTTTTTGTAACGGAGACCACCCCTTGTTCTGATTTGTGACATGTGCTGCAGTTGACTTGCAGTTGAATCAAAGTCGCACTCACTAGCCAGTCACCCCTACCTGATGGCCAATGAAGGTCAAAACCTGGCCTGATTCCATCCAGGCTAAATCAGGTCCTGTCTGCATTCCGCTTGGGCCAGGCTGTTCTGTAGCACAGGAGTTGTCCCTGAAATAAGAGGACACTGCTTACTGTAGTGCAGACAAAAGTTTGCAAAAGATTTGCCAGGTTCTGATAATGACAAGTGTCAATTTGCCACGTATTGTGTGTTTTGAGCAGGGATGTATGAGCCAGCGCTAAGGAAAATGGTGCTCACCGTTCAGGTCCTGTGGGGGGCCTGCAGGCAGAAGGTCCTACACAAAGTTCTGTCTCTGTTTGAAGCTGGGTTCGATTCAGGAAAAAGGAACAATATTTCTGGTACTGAGCACAGCCCCCACCCCCACGCCCCCAGCCCCTCCCGAGCGCACCCGGGTGCCGGTGGGGGTGCGCAGTGCAGTGCCCGGTCCCCAGCGGGGTGCAGCCGGGGCAGGATACAGCTCACCGACCTGCAGCGCGGCCTGCACCGTCTCCCGCTGCCGGCGCTCGGCCTCGCGGATGTCGGCCGCCATCTGCGGGGAGAGAGCGGTGAGGCGGAGCTAGCGGAGGCCGGGCCGGGGCCGATGCGGGGAGGTGGCCGAGGGTACCTGGAGGATGCGCTCATCCTCCCGCCGCTGATGCTCGGCCAGCGCCCGCTCTAGAGCCTGCGCGAAGCGCTCGTACTCCTCGGCCGGCACCAGGCACCGTTCCCGCAGCGCCGCCTCCGCCCGGTTCTCCCGCCAGAACCGCGCCGTCTCCCGGCGGTGCTCGGGCCTGCGGGACACCGCGACACCGTCAGCGCCGTCCGCGCCCGGCCGAGTGCCGCGGCAGCATCAGCCCGCCCCGTTCCTGGCCACGCACCCGGCCAAGTGCCGCAGCAGCCCGGCTTGCGGCAGCGCCAGCTCGCCGCTCCGTCCGTCCCGCCGCACGCCGCGCCCGCAGCACGGGCACCACACGCGCCCCTCGTGCTCCGCTGGGTCGTAGCGCTGCACGGCCACATCGGCCACGGCCGCCGCCGCTCGCGCCGCCGCCGTCGCCTCCTGCAGCCGGGCCAGCGCCTCCCGCAGCCGCCGCCGATGGCCCGCGCTGTACAAGTGCCGGCGGCCCGTGAAGGCGCTGCGGCGGCACAGCGCACAGTACAGCACGGCCATAGCGCTCGGGCCGCAGCGCGCAGGCGCGGCGGCGAGACCCGGCCCCGCCGAGCCGAGCGCCCCGAGCGCCTCAGTGCTGCCCCCTAGCGCAGCCGAGCCCCGAGTGACCTCTGCCCTGCGCGGTCAGCTGTGGCACTGACAGAGCCGACACCTTGTGGGGTCAGCTGCGGCACTGAGAGACCGACACCTTGTGGGGTCAGCTGCGGCACTGAGAGACCGACACCTTGTGGGGTCAGCTGCGGCACTGACAGAGCCGACACCTTGTGGGGTCAGCTGCGGCACTGAGAGACCGACACCTTGTGGGGTCAGCTGCGGCACTGAGAGACCGACACCTTGTGGGGTCAGCTGCGGCACTGACAGAGCCGACACCTTGTGGGGTCAGCTGCGGCACTGAGAGACCGACACCTTGTGGGGTCAGCTGCGGCACTGAGAGACCGACACCTTGTGGGGTCAGCTGCGGCACTGACAGACCCGACACCTTGTGGGGTCAGCTGTGGCACTGACAGACCCGACACCTTGTGGGGTCAGCTGCGGCACTGACAGACCCGACACCCTGTGGGGTCAGCTGCGGCACTGACAGACCCGGCACCTTGTGGGGTCAGCTGCGGCACTGAGAGACCCGACACCTTGTGGGGTCAGCTGCGGCACTGACAGACCCGACACCTTGTGGGGTCAGCTGCGGCACTGAGAGACCCAACACCCTGTGGGGTCAGCTGTGGCACTGACAGACCCGACACCCTGTGGGGTCAGCTGCGGCACTGACAGAGCCGACACCCTGTGGGGTCAGCTGCGGCACTGACAGCCCTCTGTATCTCTCTGACATGTGGCTCATGTCCCGAGAAGGGCAACGAAGCTGGTGAAGGGTGTGGAGCGAGTGTCCTTTGAGGGGTGGCTGAGGGAACTGGGATTGTTTCATCTGGAGGAGGCTCAGGGGTTATCTTATCACTCTACAGCTACATAAAAGGTTGCAGCCAGGTGGGGGTCGGTCTCTTCTCCCAGGCAATCAGAGATAAGACAAGAGAACATAGTCTTAAGGTCCACCAGGAGAGGTTTAGGTTGGACATTAGGAAGAATTTCTTCAGAAGAAGAGTGATTGGATATTGGAATGGGCTGCCCAGGGAGATGGTGGAGTCACCATCCCCAGAGATGTTTAAGGAGAAACTGGACACGGCACTTAGTGCCATGGTCAAGTTGACATGGGGGTGTTTGGTCCTAGGCTGGACTCCATGATCTCAGAGGTCTTTTCCAACCAAATTGATTATGTGACTGCTACAGTGGCTCAGTTGATATTAACTACACAGACCTGCTCTGCTTGGTGGTTTGTCAGGGAAGCTACCATCCTAATGTGTGCACTTAGATATGATTACATCACTTTTAACGTGTCTGTTCTTCTGTGCTCTGATGGGCTTGTAGATGAAAGTAACTGTCTCAGCCCAGCCATGTAGATCCTTGCCCGCTGGTTTTACAGCTGGGCATATAAAAGCTGTATTTCAAGTCTTACAATAGTGCTTCTGTGGTAAGGGCTCCTCTCACTCAGACAGCTAATGTGTTCCCTGCTCAACCTCTAACCTTTGTCAGGGTACAGATGAACCTGCGGCTTAATCCTCTGCACTGCAGGAGCATTGCAAGAGGCAAAGCTTGTGTGGAGGACTTTGTGTTAAAGTTGTAGTGGATGACATGTCAAAATAGCTCTGCAACTTGGGATGTTTGCAACTGGACAAAAACTTGCCTTACTGAAGGAAATTAGATTGCTCATTTTTCTCCTTGCCCCTTCTAAATCTGAGTCCATATGCAATGATGCTCATAATTTCCACATGCAGTTCTTAGAACGCTGCCTGTGGCAGCAGCTGAGAAAATAGGTTGGGTTTGAATATACATGGTACAGGTTTCAAAGGACTCGTAGACCAGAGATCTCATGAGGTCTACAAAACAGAGAGAGAGAGAGAAACCTGCAACTCTTACTTGGGCCATAACAACTGCTTGGGCCCTGGTAAGGTTGCCTCAGTCATTATCTGCATTAAGCTGCAGACATTGTATTGCTGAGCAATGTGACACGGGGATGTCTGTGGTTAGTGTAGCCTGTCTTTTTTGTCTCACTAGGTTGGTTTCATTAGGAAGGTTTCTTGCTGGTCTGGTGACCTATCCGTGCTGGTGGGGGGTATCTCTATGTGGCATGGTGTCATCTCCTAGACCCAGTGTCCAGGTGACTGTGTACTTGGCTTGGTTTGTGTTATGAATGGATGGTTGCAATACACAGTCTTGCTATTCGCCCACTCGCCATCGCTCTTCTGCTCGTGCACAGGGGAGGTAGGTGATGGGGATAGAAACAGAGCAGCTACAAGCCAAAATCCAAGTCAACAGGAATTAGATTTCAGACTCTACATGTGTTGAGCATTTTGTAGGATGCAGGTTAGACTCGTAGTGGAGGAGTACATCAAGGACTTGCTGCTCGTCTGAGCAAGGAGATGAACAGAAAGAGGCTGCTTTTGGCAATTGCTAGAAAAGATTGCACCATAATGCTCGTGCCATGGTGTTGGGAGAATCTCAGCTTAAAAGTGAATTCTGTGACCGTTGCATCAAAAGTTTGGCTTCGAGTTATTTGAGGTTTTTTCTGTATGATGAAAGAAAAGGGGAAGGTGCTTTTTCCCACAGCAGGTTTGCTCGGCTGGGCATGGAGCCAAATGTTCCTGAACTTTTTGCTGTCTCTATTCTCACCCTTTGTGTTTTTTGAGATAAAATGTTGAAAAATAAGTCGAACACCAGACCGATCTGGTGGAAAACCTTCTTCCCAGAAGATCTGGGATGCTCAGTTTTGCCTCTTCAATAGTGTGGTAGTTTGTACTGTATCAAGGTTTGCTTAGTTCTTGTTAAGCAATCCACAAGTATCAATCAGTATGGTTTTGCTAGATGCCAAAGGCTATGGTCACATGGTTTTTCCACCTTGTGTGGAAAAGTTCAGTCATTGACAGAAACGCCAATGTCCCTCTTATAGTCCTCAGGTACCAGCAGGACCTACTTGATTGGCTGCTTTCCTCAAAACTCTGTGCATGCCCCAATCAAAGCCTTTTTCCCTTCCTGAGACTGAAGCTTGGTACTTAACTTGGGATGTGTTACAAACAACCTGGCTACTATAGTTTAATAATTTACCACATATCACTTGACCTGTCACACCACAAAGTTGCTTTTCCCTTTCTGCCTGGCGTGAAACTCTCACAGTGGAGTATGCTTCAACTGAGGCACGGTAACTCACTGAGCCTGTGATTATCTACATGCACCTTCACACAGACACTTCACCTACCCATGCAACTTTGGTACCTCAGAAATAAACTCACTCGAGAGTGCTAGATGGAATGCAGTTACATTAATCATCTCAGAACAATATATTTCGTTGGGGTAAAAGAAGTCCTGCAATAGGTAGACCTTTCTTGGAGATGGAGTCTCTTGGCTTGCTTGTTTTTTAGCCAGGCATAGCTTTTGAAAGACATGTGGGGCAATGTGCGAGGCACCAGTGTGAATGAAAGACAGAAGAATATTTGGATGATGAATTGTCCACAGGAAGACACGGTTCTCTGTGCTGCTTCCCAGGAGCTGCCCTGGGAAGAGCAGCCTGGCAAAGCTGGAGGAGGATAACCAAAGCCGATGGCTTGGCCACCAGAGGCCGTATGAGCTGGCATTCTGCAGGGCGTGACTGAATTCACCTGTAGCTTGTTTGGAATCAGTACCCCTGGAGTTCGATGGAGGCTGTCCAGCAAAAGCTAAGTACAGAGCAATAAAGGAGATGAGAAGCAGCTGCAGAACTTTTAAGGCTGGTAGCAGAAACAGGCTGCAGATGATCAGTTTTCTTTCTCCCATCTTTCCCCAGCTGTCTGTCTCTTCAGAGAAGGCTGTACTGGTGTTTGCAAGTGGTAAGTAACACTACGGAAGGGGAGGGATCAGATATAACATAATATGATACAGGGCTCCACCTAGAGAAGCCCTGAACAGTTTTACTTAGACCATCCTAAAAGATAAATTTTTAAAAAATTATTATTATCATCATCATTATTATTATTAAATTATTATTCTATTACTATATTAATAATATATTATTAATATTATAATAATTTATTATTATATTAATATATTTGTATATATTATATATGTATATATGTGTATATATACACAAATAATAATACAAATATTATTATTCATAATTAATAATAAATAAATATAATAGCAATAATAATAATAATAATCATTAGTAATAATACCACAATATTTCCTGCCTCTGCTGCAGCGATGGAAAGCATTCCCCCATTTGGTAGTGTTTACTTCTTACTGGTAGAGATTTGAGGCTCTGCCATAATACACACAGGTAAAGAAGGAAATGAATGCTGTGGTCTGCCTGATCTGTTCAATTAAACTAGTAAGACTGGAAACAGAAATGTTGGTTTCCAGCTTAAAGCCTAAAAATGTTTCAAATACCTATGTTTGTAACCACAAACCTTTCCCTGAAGTACAGGAAAAGGCTAAAAGGCCTTAATTTTGCCTTTGGCTATTCAGTTGCTGAATCCTAATCCCCTTGGTTTGTGTGCCGTGTATTCTGCATGAAAGCATGTAACTCTTGAGCTCTGCCTTACCACCCGTGCTTTCCCAGGGAGAGAGATCTTGATCAGACTGATAGAGCTGATTTGTGGCAAATTAAATGTAAATCTGCCAATCTGCCAGTTCCTTATGCCTTATGGTTTATCCAGGAGCTCATGCTCGTATCTTAAAGCCATGTCATTTTTTCACCCCCCTCTAGCTTCAGAAGGCGGAACAGAAGATAGAAGAGAACTTGCTGTCACATGCAGAAGGCCAAAGTACCCAGTATTTCAGTATGCATGATGAAGAAAGCTGAAAACATAGAGAGCTGACAAGCCGGAGGTGCCTTTGCTCAGGACATCTAGATTCTTCAAAGCTAGCTCTTTTCAGGTGAGTGTTACTTTGCACAGAGGCCAATTGATGGACTAGTTTAACTGAAAATGGGTCTTGCCTACTCCCACACACTTGTAACCAGAGTTACTACAGGGAAGTTTTGTAAGGCTGCAGGTTGGGATCAAGTGCAGTTCTTGTTCTTTGCTGATTCCCATCTCCTGGCACTTCAGATTAAAACTTGTTTGAAAATCACGAGAAAAAGCATTTCAGATTTGAGACTTAACTGTGAGTGTGCTCAGTTTCTTCTCAGGGTGTCTGAATTTTGTGTGTGCATGTAAGGTATAGGTATATGCCTTCAGCCAGGCTTATGGCTTCAAGTGAATGTGCTCTTTGAGGTCTTCTAAGCAAGCCAGAGACACTCCGTATTTGCTCCTGGTTTTGCAAAATGTTAGGTGCAAGCTTCCCTGAAGATAGGGCAGCTCTATAACTTGGCTTCCGATTCAGAGTTGTTACTGGAGTCTGGCTTGATGGCTCTGGCATTCCTCAGCCCCTGAAAGCTTTGAATTTGTACAGAGTGACATCTGCTTGTCTGTGGCAACATGAGAGTGTCAAGGGTATCATCTCTTGTTTGGGCTTTGCCCAGCCAATGGCATTTGTTTGGAAGCAAGCTCAGTGGATTTGGTGGGGACTCTTGGAGGATACTGGTAACGCCAAGCAACCGTGTAGTAGAACAGAGACCAATTTCCAATTAAGTAATTGGTCCTTTTTCCCCCTCTTCCTTTTTCCCCCTCTTCCTAGTACAATAGATGCCTGGCTTATCATCACACGAGGCCACTCCTGCTCTGTTGGCAGTGCTTCAGTTCCTTGTGCTGCAGTAAGTAGCTGATGTTGTGTAATACAGACAGAGCTCTCAGGATTTGCGTGGGCTGGGGTTAGAAACAATCCCTTCTGTTAAAGAGAGGCAGCAGGGAATGTGCAGGCGGGCTTGAGGACAGGGAACATGAGACAGAGAAGGCTGTGACTGGTGAGAGATGCTTGCTCCATTGGCACAGGACCCAGGGCTGTGTCAGAGTGCCCAGTTATTCCTGCGAATGCCTAACATGTCTTTAACAGTACCATAGGTAGATGCTGCTGTAATTGTACCTGTTCATAGCCTCCTCACGATGTGAGAACACCACAGACGTACTTGATGAGCATCGCAGCCTGTTTTATTAGCTGTACTCTCTTCTGTCTGAATGGATACACTATTTTTCTGGTGGGGGAAAGGTGGCCTCTTACCCCCCACGTCCTCAAATTCTGTGAAGTTGCAGTAAAAGAGCTGAACTCATATCTGCCCCTCCTACCCGATTTTTAAAACCACTTCAAAGGTGAGCGAGCAGACGACTGAAGCGACCGGTTCTGCCAGGCTCGTTGCTGCTCACCTTTCCTGCCGCTCCCCCGTGGAACAAAGCACAGCATTTCCCTTTGATTTCCCGCTTTGAAAGCCATAGGGGACAGAGTCTGAAACGGCCCAGAACTTTTTTGGTGTCTCTTCTCTGCTACCTTCCTGTAGTGCTGGGTGGATCAGGACAGGACTCCAGGAAGCAGACCTGGCTTGTGGTTAAATTGGCTGTCTGAGCAGGTTGGCCAATGGGAATGCTCCATCCCTCTTGGGTTTTGCAACTAGCATCCCCCAGGTTTGTGGGCAGGGTGAGGTAACACTGCAGTGACAGGGGGAAGGAGCCGCAGTGTCTGGGAGTCAGTGGCTTTGACTAACACACGCAGGAGTTCCGGAGTCCAGCCTGGCTGCCTGCCACCAGCAGTACATGTCATCTTCTGGCACAGCTACTGCCCCAGGGAAGGAGAGGTCTGCCCTGTTCTCCATTTCTTTCTGCCAAGAAGAGATGGCATGTGGCAGAGTGGAGTGCATGCTGCTGGTCTCCTGCCATGAGGGGAGGAGAAAAGTAGTGAGTTTGGGTGCCTCAACCAGTGCCCAAGGCACAGGCTGCTTGCCCTCTCTGAAAGGGATCATGTCACAAGTGTGAGGCTGAATGGAGAGGCAGAGAGGAAATCAGGACTCGTTTTTGCAATGTGAGTTTCTCAACTTCCTTCTGTGCCATCAGGATTTGAGAGGTTTGCAAAGCTTTAACACATAGGGCTGTCACTTGCGAGCAGGCAGTGATGCAGCCCATTCCTGGCCTGGTGCAGACTACACAGTCCTGAATCAAGAGCCCCACCTCAGTGTCCCAGAGCTCTCCTAGCAAAATAAAAACAGAGATTGTCTCTGCTCAGCTTACAGGATGACAGGATCTTGCCTTGCAGCAGTGCAGGTGCACAGCACATGCATGGTATTTCGTGCAGGTGCTGCAGGTTGTGGCTGTGATGCTCAGAAACAGTGGTATGCTGACTCAGTGCAGGGAGCAGTAGGATAATAAAGCAGTAGAAATTGGTCATGTTGAAGGAAGTACCAGATGATAGTCTTGAGTTAAGGCTAATTTATCTGATCTCTGTTATTCTGGTGAAACTCTCCATGCTTTATAGGTGGTGTCACTTTCATATGTATTGTGAAGCTGCAAAATCAAGACGAAACCTCCTTTGCTTGCTGGTTCAGGGCCAGGCTGGATGCCTGTGTAAGGCTGCTTGTGTGACAGCATTGAAGATGCAAATACATTTGTGTGTGCGTGTGTGTGTATGTATATGTTCTTGTGTGTTTCCCTCTCAGACCCCAGGTGCAAGAAGCAATGCTAGAATCATTCTCAGCTGCTTACAACAGGATGACCCATGTGTTGGGGCTTGAGACTCTGTAAGACCACTCTCTGTGATTCAACCCTGATCATCCTGCTAGTGGAGAGTCACTGAGATTAGGGGGACCATATCAGTGAAGGTTTAGTCTTATAAAAACCATTCTCTTAATACTGCTGTTTGAAACAGGGATATTGTATCTTTAAGGCACCCCCTTCTCATTCCCCTAATACCTCTAGGCCTCTGAATGATTCTGGAGGAGAGGATCAGTGCAGGAGTTGAAGGCATCTTTCCCTGCCCTGCTGCACTGCTCACTTGCTGCTTCGAAGGCTGTGCTTTGCTGTTTCCTTGGAAACCATTAGTTGCTAAGCAACTGGAGCATCATCTGTGCTGAGCCCTCGCATCTAATTATCCCATCACAGTGGCTGAGAGGGGCTGGGGGGGGATTAACTCCTCTACCATGGCAGATCCATTGACAACACTTTAGTCACATTTAAAGGGACATTGTCTCCCTTCTTCCACACTTATGAGGAGGAATAGGAATTTCTGCAAGCAGGAGACACTCTGTGCTCGTGGCATGCTTGGAGCATGCATGCCCTTGCATGGAGCTCTGCTGGGAGCACTTCTTTCTGTTCAAGTTATGCATGATGCACTTAGCTGTATATTTGGATCATGCAGTCTTTGCCTTGTAGACTGTGTCAGGACCATACTTACAGTCGTTCATGTATTTATTTTGTGTTGTGGTCACCTCGATGCTGCCCTTACTGTCTCTGTCCCAAGAGCCTGATGTCATGTCTGCTCTGTGAGGTATTGCTAATTCTTCAGAACTCGGCAATGGAAGAGGTGGGCAGCTCTCTCTTTTCTGTCCGTCTGCAGACGTTGCATAGCTTGGTATTCAGTTTGGTATTACCTTGCTGTTTGCTTCTGGGATGGGTAGAGATTGTCATCAAGGAGCACCGAAAACCTGACGGGTCAAGTAACAACTATGGAAAACCTCATTTTCCAGACCTCTGTAAGTGGACAAATCCACCGGCAGCCTGGTGAATATTGCACATTCAGATAAAATACTCAGTCTGAGAGCTGATTCTGATTTTGAGTTTGGAAACACAAGGCTGATGTAGTGGAGGACTCAGTCTCCCCACTGTGACAGATCACATCGGAATGAGGTTGCCAGATTTGTGAGGAGAACGGTGGTGGTTTGAGTAACCTTAGGCAAATGCCTGAGTTTAGTGAAAATCTGACTGCATCAGGTCCATGCTTGGGTACATTGTACCTGATTCTTGCCTGCTCCCATCCAGAGGATGGGGACTGATTCCTCCTCAGTTTTCACTTTCTGCCAGAAAATGGATACTTTGTGATTTACTAAGATGATTGCTCTTCTAGTGGCTGAGTCAGTGAGAGGGTAGATCTGTTAGAAAGTTTTCCTGGGTTTTTACTGCCTAGATCTGTGAGCCAGCTGAGAGTTACTCCAAAGCTCCCTAGCAGCATTTGCTCTGCTTTATATAAACAGTGAAGATATAGCTTCAGCAGGAGGGTGACCCATTCTTACTTCTGAAAACAAGAGAATTCCCTAATACCTCTCCAAACTGACTTTGTTTCTGTGTCCACCTTTGAATTGTAATGTCTTTCACTGCAGTCAAAGCCTTCAGGCACTATCCAGACCTGGCAATATGTTGTGCCAACATGTTAGCACTGCTTCCACTCCTCCTCATTGGCACAGGACCAGAGCATGTGGCTCTCCAAGGACTGAGTGACCCGGGGCTAGGTGGGATAGGGTGAGTTGGGAACATGGAGCAGGAGCCCCCCCTGCCCTCACAGTAGATGGATGATGGTGATTATTATTAAGAGCTCTCGTAATGATCTCAGGGAGGGGCAAGTGGAAGAGGGAGACATATTTTGTCATGAAAATGGGAAATGTAATTAAAGTCCATGTGTTAATTAAGAGCTGGAGGGGAGAAATAGATGGATTTCTTCCTGGTGTCTCATTGGCATTGGCAGTTGGGCACTCTGCATAATACTAATCAACAAGGAAGAAAGGCTTTGGAGGAGAGGCGTGAAAGAGAGAAGTTTTGCACAGAGGCTCCCATGGCTTTGAACAGAGTACATAGTGTCAAGGAAAAGATTTGTTTTTCCCAGCCAAGGCTGGAAAACTGAAAAGAGGAACAGCGTCCACAACCTTTTGCATTTGGTTCCTTGGTGTAAATTGGCAGTGTCAAGAAGAGGTGGTCCAGGCCTGATCACCCATGTGTGTTTCTCTCTGGCCTGCCTAGGCACCTCCCTCAGAAAAGAAGTGAATGCGAGAGAGTTCCTGAGCTACTGCTGCCCCGTCAGCAGTGGGCATTCCAGCCAAGCACAAATCTAGTGCAGTTCCTGGGACAGCAAGTGAGGATATCCCACAGCTCCGTGCACATCAGGGCAGTTGAAACCTGCTCGTCTGCCCCTCTGGAACCATGTGAGATGGCTAATCAGGTGCAGGTCCTGGGTGGTTTCAGATGCTCTAATTTTATGCTTGCTTTTCTCTCACCAGTCAGAAACCTATGAAATTACAGCTCTGCTCCTCTGACAGGGCAGGTACAGTGGGAGGACCTCACAGGTTTGGGTCTTTGACTCTTTTGCCACATGGGGGAGATCTGCAGAAACACATTTGGAAATATCTTCCCTCTTTGTAGCTTGGCACTAATGTATTTAATAGGGGGATCCTCTGCTCCTTCAGCTGTGCCAGAACCCTATTACCACAGTCTGGGGAAATGAGCTGACTTCTACATGTGCTTTGTGGGAATCTCAAGCACTGTATGGGAAGTGGGGTGGGAAGGAGTAGAGGGGCTGTGAGTGTAGAGGAATGTGATGCATCTGCTTACGAGATGATACTTCAGAATTTGAATGCATCTGTGAGGAAAGAGGGCAGTGGTCCGTGTGTGTATGATGCTATTTGTAGGAGTACAGGATAATTCTGCTCCTTTGGAAAAGTGAGAAGAAGGCTGTCTGCATGCAGAACTTAAGGGAACTGTTCAAAATGTAGTTTGCCATGTGCTGGGGACTCACAGGGATCGGGGGAAGCGAGTATGCAAGCCTCTGACTCATACACTATGTCCTAGAGTCAGGAAGGAGTAATCTAAAAGCTGCTTGAGCCATGTGCTGCATCTTAATGAGGGAGGCAGCACTCACAAAAATGCTGCAGCCCAGCTCCTGCTGCCCAGCTTTGCTACCAGTGTGGCTATTTCCCTGCGAAAACCAAATGGGTTTGTGCTGTCAGATTGTGTCTGAGGACTTGTGCAAAACAGTTAGTGTGTGTTCTGAGGCCATCCAAAGCTAGGTGGAGCACTCTCATGGCTTCTGGGTGGAGAGCAGCAGCACTCATGTATTCGAGCGGAGATACCTCTATTCAAGCAGAGCATGGCATCAGGCAGAATCAGGGCGAAATTTGAGAAAGTGCCAAGCACAATGAATTCGATTTGTAAGATTGCCCATGCCTCTCCTAGTGGATGAACACCCTGCTGGAGCAGCACATGCAGCACACAGCGCCATTGCACAGTAGTGGGGACAAAGAAATTAAAGCGAGGCAAGGAAATTTAGAAGAGAGAAAGTCACTGTTAAAGTTGGACTTTGGACAGAACACTGAGTTGAGCAGTGTGACGTCTGGAAAATACAGAGGGATTTGTAGGGGCTTGTTTGAAATATGGTGCTTGAAGTATTGCAGTTCCTTCCAGGTGGCTGGCTGGGTGGAAGGTTTCCTGGCTATCAGATGGCCAGCAGTGTTTGTAGTTTGCTCCCTGATCTAGAAGTGAAACTGAGGAGTGTCTCGCTCTGTCTGATGGGCTATATTGCATCCTTGTTCTTCCTTTTCACTCTTGTGCCCTCTCTTTTGCATTTCATTTCCTTTTGGCATCTTGGGGCTTAAAGCATTTCCAAGAAGAATTGACATTAGGAGAGCAGCAGCTGAGGAAGCTTGCCAAATGCTCTACACTGGCTGACAGCTCTTCTCAAAACCAGATGGTTACTAATTAAAGGGAGTCAAGTGGGGAGGCTGCATTGGCTTTTCTATTTCTTTTTCCTTCCTTTGATTAATAGAGTTTGTGACCTTGGAGGAAGATTGTATTCCTGTCTTTCCAGGGAAGTCCTCTTCTAATGCTTGTAATCTATGGTGATCCCACAGTGCTATCTGCTGGGTGCAGGATCTTTCTGAGGAAGCAGGCTGACTGTGCCCTCTAAGCGCGAGGTAGCTGCCATGGGTGGTAGGACACAAATGCAGTTGTAAAAAGAAAACACAAAGTGGGAAAGGAAAATGAAATATTGGGAAGAGCCTTCTTGGAGATCTTCTGTGGGACCTTTACTTGAAGCCTTATATTGTCAGTAGAAGAAAGACTGATGTCATCCTCAGGGAAATTCTCGTTCCTCAGCCTGCTGCACCTTTCACATAGGGGAGTCCTTTACGTGGCCAACTTAGGACATCTGTGTGCACGTGGGCTGCTCCATGTGGCTTTTCTCCATGGTTCTGGGAGCTGAATGGCTGGGAAGAGGAAGGGCAAGCACATGCTTCTTTTACTTTCAGGAGCATTTGGTTTCTAGAGCCAATCTTAACAGATGCACTGTCAAAGCTTAACGATTTAACTTTGTGTGGAAGAACTGGATATGAAGAAAATTGCATTGGCAGTAACAAACACCTCCCACTCCAATTCATGTCCAAGAAAAGCGTAGCAGTTTTGTCTTGATTATATTCCAGAGCTGTGGTCCTCCAACAGGTTCCCTTGCTGAAATCTTGCTCCTCCCCTCTGCCACTGTCCTTTCCTCCTTCAAATGCGACCTCTTGCCCAATTTAGGTAAATATGCTGCACTGGAAAACACCAGGGCACGGTTAGTTAAGGAACAAAGAAGTGAACAAATGACAATTCATTAAAATATATAATTGGAATTGTTTGCAACTTTCTGTACGTGCTCTTAGTCTGTGAAGCTAAAACACAAATTTTCTGAAAAAAAGCAAAAGACAGAAGGAAGGTGACAGTCAAGAGCCTGGAGCAGCATCTCCCGCCTGCTTCTCAACCGCACAGCAGTCACCTGCAGAAACAGGCAGGAAATCTCTCAGCTACAAGGAAAAACCACCCAGGCCACCAGAGACAAAGCAAGCAGGGAAACTCATGGACTCACCATGTTGAAGACTCCCTTTCGTAGGTGTGGGATGAAGAAAAGGCCAAGCCAAAGACTACACGAGAAGAATTATTTCATCTAGTACCTAACAGTCTTGTCATATTTCCCCATTTCCTCCCTCTAACCACTGCCTTTATCCCAGTTGTCAGAAGTCTTGCAAGCTTCCCCATGTCCAGGATGGAAAAGGGGAAAGAGACAAGGGGGAAAAAGGAAAAAGGAGTTTTTCTAGAAGCCAATGAATAGCAACTATGAACATAGTTCCCATGGTAACAGTGAGATCCAGGGGAAGAAAAGGGAATGTAAATCTGATTATCAGGGGGATGAACTCAGCCAGGCTGCTCAAGCACCACCTGCACCATGTGGCTGAGTGCTGAATCCTATTCTCACCTTAACACCTGTCCTGTGCTGCACTGCATTCTGCTCCAGAACCACCCAAGGAGGCGAGGTCCCCACAACACAACAGAGCTCATGAAGGTCACTGAGGGAGTCCTGTCTCCCACACTCACAGCCCAGAAACTTTCCCTGGAGTGGAGCAGTCTCCCTGTAATTGTTGCAATACATTACTTTCAGTGTCTGACATCTTAGCCATAAATGAGGAGGAGGCTCAAAAGTTCCCTGAACATAAAAGAAAAAAAAATCCAAGAGAAGTAACTCGCAAGACCCAAGATCTATGCTCCTCCACCTGCAGGGGACAGCGAGTACTCCTCCGTGACACTCTAGCAAGGGCTTACACTCTGTGGAGTGAATGCAGTGAAATCAAGGTGGCTTTAAATAACGTCAGGAGAAGCACAGCCATTCCAGCATCAGATTGACTTCAACTGGCACATCCAATAGCAGCAGAGCCTGTTTGAAGCAGGGCTCCCAGGCTCAGGAACAATCTTCCCAAACTGAGAAAGGACTTCAGCATTTGGGGTACTCTCTAGACCTGGCTCTCTTGCACTGCCTAGGCTGCTCTATGCAGACTATCTGCCAGTGCTTTCCAGCCTGGAAAGCGTTAAATCTCAAAAGCATCTCCTGGGGGTTTGCTACTTCTTTTCATCTCTGTTTTATTTCCTCAAAGACAGAGATCAGCTGTCTGCATCTGGCTTGACCTCACAGCAAAGCCTGTGGCCACGCTCTGCGGCACAGATTGCCTGTCTGCAGAGGGACACACAGATTTGCTGTGCTAGAGCCCTTTTGGAGGTGGGCATGAATATTTCATGACAGGGAGAGGATGCTTCAGCAGCATGATGCAGATGTGGATTTGCACTGTGCTGTTAGGGACAAAGGACAACAGACCCCAGGTGAGCATCTCCAGCTCCCAGGAGGTCCACTGAGAAGAGAAGGCTCCCAAGGGTAAAGGGACCCTCCTGGGCCCACACATCATTTTTCTGCAAGGCCAACAGTACAATGAGCCACAGGTGGTGCCAGCGGCTCCTGCACACACCTGCCATCCGTATCCTGGCAGAGAAAATAGCAGGTTGTCTTGACCTGGTGGGTGATAGCAGGACAGCCCTGTGGGTCCCCAGGACCTCCCCGATACCTAAGACCCTGTCAGAATGCTGCACCAGCTCCAAAATACAAGATGTAACTGAATGGTCATTCTTAACTGGAACCCAGTTTTCTAAAGAGGCACAATATCCAGCTGGAACCAGAAAAGACATCTCATGGGGGACTGGACTGCATTTAGTACAAACTGTATAGATGCTCTGTAGGCACCCAGTACAGCTTCCTCCATTCAGAAGGAGGGTGAGAGGTCTGAGATTCCTGTTTGGACTCTGCAATGTGTAGAGTGGGTCCTGTCTGAGAGTCTCTGAACAGTCTCTGAATGTCTGGCACAAAAGGAGCACTCATGTCTCTACAGTACATGCAAAAGGTAGAAAGATAATGGACTGAACAGCATGACACAGGACTGCCTATGGCAGGGCTCAGCTCATCTCATATTCTTGAGCATAATTTAGCAGCAATATGATCATGGGTCTGCTACCAAAATGTATTCCTATCTGTCGTCTCATGTGGAAGGAATGATCAACTATCCTGGGTCAAGTCCCCCAAAATCCAGCCATGCGGCAGTGTTGCAAACAGGTGGATGCTGATCTGGCTACCTGTGGCCAGATGTGCGGCCCTCCTGCAGCCCTGGCATTGCCTCCCACCAGCGAGATCACTTGGTTTTCAGTGTCTACAACTTAGAGAGGGCAGTTGTAAAGCGTGTTGAGGTACCCATTACGCAGGTATTCAAGAAGGGTCCTCTGTGCAGGAAAGCATGATCTAATGGTCTAAAGGATGTAGTCTTAAGCTGCATGAGGGGAGGTTTAGGTTGGACATCAGGAGGAATTTGTTCAGAGAAAGGATGATTAGACTTCAAAGGGTGAATGGACTGCCCAGGGAGGTGGTGGACTCACCATCCCTGGAGGTGTTTAAGGAAAGACTGGGCATGGCACTTAGAGCCATCGTCAAGTTGACACGGTGGTGTTCAGTCCTAGGTTGGACTCAATGATCTCAGAGGTCTTTTCCAACCCAATTGATTCTGTGATTGAGATGCCAGCTCTACACTGCTACTGCTGGTGGGGATGGAGGGTTTGTTTAGCACCTCACATTCTAGCACAGAGACTAGAATAATATTGCATTCTATCGAAATCCATTTCCTTGCTTCTACACCTGGGCATTAAAGCGCCATTCGGCATTTGTCATCAGAGCCATGGTTTCTGCTTTTCCTCTTAATTAAAACATTCCCTTCTGATATGCACACACTGCTCTTCTGTCACACATGGCCTCGGAGATAGCTGCATCTCCTTTGCATCATCAGAGGGAGGAAGTGGGGGAAATACGATGAGGCCACGTGTTTTCTGGTGTTTCTTGTCCCAGCTCTAGTGCTGCCTCTCGGCATCAGGAGTCCAGAGAGACAATCTGGCTGCTGTGGGAGCCATCCCACCGTCCCCGCGCAGCCCCGGGACGTGTCCGCCCTGCCCCGGCCGCCGGGGGGAGCCCTCGGGGCGCTGCCCGCAGCTCCCGGCACAGGCGGTTCCGCTCGCGCCCGCCAGGTGGCGGCACGGGGCCAGCTCCGAGCCGCCCGCCGGCCCCCGCAGGACGGTCCCGCCCCCCCCGGCCGTGTGTCCCCGGGGAGGGGCCGCCACCCCCTGCCACAGTCGCGCGTCCCCCGGAAGGGACTCCCGCCCTCTCCGTGTGTCCCTGGGGAGGGTTCCGCTGCCCTCCGCTACGGCCTTGCGTCCCCCGGATCGGTGCTCTGTGCGAGCAGAGCAGCCTCCTTCACTGAAGGAAGACCCTTCTGTCTCCTCCCTTTGCCCTCTCCATCCCTCTGCACACGCAGCGAGGGATGCGCGAATGCTCCCAAGGCTGGAGCAGCCGCCCCTCTGTGTAAGGGCGATAGGTACTAGCACGAATGTTCAGTGACGCTGACACTGGACAGGAGGGGCTTGAGGAGAGGCAGAGGCTTTCAGGACCGAGCTCACTGTGCTGGGCACTGGGGCAAGGGCAGGTGGGAGTTTGAGAGTTCCTCTGAGTCTATAGGGCTGCGTGCAAAGGTCAGGTTGTCAGAGAAGGTGGAGATATCTGGAGCATGAGAGGACATAGAACAGAAAGGCCAGTAGCTGCTCAGGGATAGGATGGTCTTGTAAAGAAGGACCCTTTTTTTTGTCCCATATTCTGTCGAGTCCTCACAGCATCTGGACAAGGTGCTCAGCACTTCTGGCCTGGGAGTACCATCAGACCTGTGTAAACACACACGTGTTTTGGGAAACAGAGGTACAGATGAAACAGGGCTGGGAGAAAATCTAGGAAACAGAGCCTGAACACACAGGTAGAGCCCGTGGCTTCGCTCAGATGGTCACCCTTGCTGGAACATGCAGGGCACGTGGGCCTAGCCTGGTAGCTGAGTGTTGATGCAGGTGAATCTGCCTGTGTCAGCCCTTTGTGCCAGGGCATATGCCCTGCTTCCCCGCAAAACAGGTGTGCCCCTGCGATGCTGGGGAGAGATTCTTCCCCCGGCTAGAGATTTGTGTGGTTGAGACATTGCACATGCCAAGATGCACATCAATGTCTTAGGAATAGAAGACTGTATGTGGGAATAATGGGGGTCTCCAGTGGTAGTCTAAGTGACCACCAAAACAAGTCTTTGTCATGCTGGCAGATGGCACAAGGCAGCAGCTTGCTAACTTTTCCTGTTATGACCCAGTTTAGAGTGGTGATTTCAAGTGATCCCAGATACTAATAGACATTATATAAAATTGGATTTGTGTCGGGCCTGTGACCTCTCTGAAAATTCTCCTGATCTCTGATCTGCAAGTCATTGGCACAGGCTTGCACATTTGCAGTGACCAAGCTTCCAGGAGTCCTCTGGAGATAAAAGCACTGAGTAAATAAATTGAAGGGAGGGATTAGTCTGCTTCTACTTCTGCCTTACTGTAAGACTGTAGTAGCAGTGACAGCAAAAGCTGTTCTTGCACCTTCCTTGAATATCTCCTTATTCCCTGGTACAACGTACCACAGATTGCTTGCCCTACAGTGTAGCTCTAGGGCTGGCGCCCACCTCTCTTCCTGCTGTTTGTGGTTACACATGCTCGTGCGTGCCTGCAGAACCTGTGTGTGCCCCGGCACAGTTGCCAACACCCATCCCGGGCACATCTGCGCGATGATTTGCCCGTCTGCGATGTGCGACGTGCGTTTTCCTGTGCACGCGTGCACGGTGTGTGCTGTGCCCGCCGAGGCTGCCCGGGGGTCCCGCCGTGCCACGCAGGGACCGGGGCGGCGTAGAGTCTCGGTCAGGGGCCGCAGGGGGGCTGGTGGAGCGGGCACGGAGCTGCGGGAGCCGTCGGTCTGTTCTAGCGGGCGTGGGATCCCGCGCTGCCCGTGCGGAGGCTGCTTCTGCCCGCCTGGCCAGCCGGGACGCCCCGGCATGGGAGATCCCGCCGCCGGCGGGGAGCCCCGTGTCCCTGCCGAGACCCCCGGCTCCCTCCCGCCTGGGTTTGGGGCGAAGGCTCTGCGTGCTTTGTGTCGCCGAGGGCCGCGGCCGCCGAGCCAGTCCCGCCGCTCAGTGTTTCCAGACCCGCACGCGGCGGAAGGCGCCGTATCAGGATAAGAGTCCCTGCCGCCGCCACCCGCCCGCTCCCCAGCCCGACCCCGGGGGCGGTGGGAGGCACTGGCTCCGCCGATGGCCGCGTTGATCACGCTGGTGGCGTCGCCAAACGATTTAACTCTTCGCGCCCCCCGTGCAGGTGCCGGCAGCGGGCGCGGTGCCCGGCCCCGCAGGCTGCCCGGTAGGCTCCGGCTCTTCTGGCCCCACTGGGTGGCAGGGGCAGAAATTCCCTCGCAGCTCCGGCGCCAGTAAAACCTCAGCACTTTCTCGGTTTGCTGCTTGGCAGGTCCTGCCCTGGACAGCAGCAGTGTCCCAAGACCAGGGACAGCCAAGCCAGGGCTCCACACAGAGCAGCCCAAATACATCTAGAGCTGCTAGCAAAGGCCATCCGAGGCCAGGCAGTTGTAGTAGGAGTGAAGCTCATACCCCATGCCAGGATTTCAGCAGCATCAGGTGGACCTAAGATGATTTCCCTAGGGCTGCCGCAAGCATCTGAGATGCTGGGAGGATAAAGTTGGCGTTCAGGGTCTACAGGAGTAACATGAAGGGAAGAAGACTTGAAGAGCTGCATCCTGCCTGAGTGCATCAGGCATCACAGCGATAGCAAGGCATCCAGGATGCTGAAGGCTTGGTGTCTTTGTGATCCTGGAACCATGTCAGGAGTTTGTCTTTGCTAGATGATGGTCTGTCAGCCATGCTGTGACTGCAGCAGCATATTTTCATTTGGAAAGAGGATGTCTCAGTTTGATTAAATTATCCCTCAGTACCTCAGTACAGGCTGTGTTTTGTCTTCAGGACTGCAGAAAAGGAAAATCCCAGCACATGGAAGGGGGCCAGTGCCCAGCTCTAGAGTGAGGATGCTAAGCAGGGGACTCGGCTGGCTGCATTGCTTCATGTGTTGTCTTTGAGCTTCCAAGTTTATTTTGATTGCAGTGGGTGAACCGTCTTGGTCTGCTGGAGATGTGATGGTTATTAAGGAAAGACGATCCTGTTTAAAAAGAGAAGCCAAACTGGGCACTTCTGATTCTGTCCAGGCTCATCTAGACAATGGCACAGGCTGCCTAGGCAGCTGCAGAGGTGGCAAAGGTAGTGCAGGCTCCTTGCAGTGGCCTGCTGCTGGTGGCTGCCCTGCTCAAACTCCAGTGAGCATAAAAAAAGGGAACCCATCCTTCCCTGGCTGGCTGCAGGATTGGGTGCAGACCTGGGGCTTTTCCTAGGCTGGCTTTTTTCCCTTTTCCTTGAGCAATGGCTTTGTGGTACCCTCAAAACAGAAGTGGGACTGAGACCTTGCAATGTACTCAAAGGGAGATGAGGCACATCAGGGACTCAAGAGGCTATGGGATAGAATTTGTGCCGGTGTCTATGGGGAAGAAGAGGACATTTTGGTCAGGAGTCTGCATAGGGATGGGCAGGACTGAGAGGAGCATGGAAAGAGATGAAAAGATGTTTTTAGGCCTAAGTCTACCTCAACAGTAGCAACATAGCCTCTTCCGTCTCCTTGCTGGACCATTGCCTTTCTGTGGGAGAATACAGGATGAATCTCTGTGCCAGGTCTGTGGATTTAATGCTGGACTGCTACCAGCTCCCTGCTCCATAGCTACGTGGATCAGCAAAACAGAGAGCTGCTCCTAAAACAGGCATTTCACAGCCCCAGATTAATTTCCTTCAGCACAATTCATCTGGACTCTTCTATCTCTGGGGCCTCTGCTGGGGATCTGCTGGAGCGATCCACTGGGGAAATGCTTCGCAAAGAGGCAGCTCCAGCTAAATGTGAGTCACATAATTAATTTCAGTATAGTTAATTGGACCTAATTAATCATATTCATAAGTATAATGAGGGCCTTGTCCACAGGGGTCTTGTGAAGGTCTGAGCTTAGGGCTGGTGTTCTGGAGCATCAATGGGAATGAACAAGTCCCAGAGCCTTGGACATAGCTTAGGACCAGCTTCCATGTACTGCACGTGTCCTTGTTAGCAAAACATGACAGCACAAGGCCGATCCTTCTGACCCTGTAGCCCTGTATTCTTTGCATCCCATAGAGGTAAAATATGTCAGGAGCTTCTGGATGGTCAGTCCCAATTCTTCCCAGGGAAGGCTGGAGTCACTGACACAGATGGCTCCCTCTTGGTCCTTAACTAGTTTGGGAGACTTTTTTGTTTTATATGTTGTATATATGTTTTGTGGCCCAAAGGCAGGAAAGCCACATGCAAGGGAGGAACAGTTAACAGTCAGTTTGGGCATCTTGGCTGAGGCTTGCTAAGGTGCTGCTGTACCAGGCAGCTCCTGGGACAAGCTGCTGCTGTGGTGGTGGCTTTGGCAGAGAGAGGTTTTGAGGAATTCCAGGGAATCTGCTTCACCATCTCCTCCCCTCTGTGTCTCTCCTAGTGTGGGCATAATGATAGAGGAGGGAAGGGGAGACTAGAAGTCGTCATCGAGTGCAGGCAGGGTAGATAGCCCGGCAGATGTTAATTAAAGGCAGAGGCTCAGTGCTGAACTGGCAGCAGCTGGTCCTCCTGCTGACCTTTCCCAGTCTTGCTTTGCCACTTTCATGTGCGCAGGCTGGGAAAGATGTGAAGGGCTGTGATGCAGAAAGCCCAGGAGGTTGCAGGTAAGAAGCAGGGAATGAGAGGCAGGCAGAGGACCCAGAGGACAGGTGGTTCCATGTGCCCCCTGTGCATCGCACCTGGCTGGAGGGAGGGAGCTGCCTGTCTGCCTCTGGCACTGAGCTGGCACCGTCATGCCAGATAGTGGTGGCTGGGCACCGTTTTTAACCCACTGCGCCTGTGCATGCTGTCTGCAGGGACATGAGCCCAGTGCTGCTACTGGGAAGGATGAAAGTGTGAAAATATGTCACTACTTGCTGATGAGGCACTTGGGAGCTCACCAGAGAGGCAGGGAGATGTATGGCCTCATCGCTCCCCTGGAGGAGTGTATATCCCTTGGGTGGCTAGTGTAAGCAAACGAGACTCGATGCAAAGGGATTCCCAGTGCCTGCCCACTTGTGTAGACTGCGGCCCCCCTAGGTAAAACCCAGAACATCCGCAACCCGCCCCTTAGGTCTGCTTCGGCCTCGGGTGCTTTCCACAGGCACTTCTGCAAACGGGCGAAGCCACCCTGCGCCAGGCGCCAGAGGCGGCTGCAGAGACCGATGTCGCGTCCTTCCAGTTGGGGTTGGAAGCAGCCGGCGCTTCTCCTCCCTCCCTCCCTCCCTCCCTCCCTCCCTCCCTCCCTCCCTCCCTCCCTCCCTCCCTCCCTCCCTCCCTCCCTCCCTCCCTCCCTCCCTCCCTCGCCGGCCGCCGCCGTTGCTTTTCGCTGGGCCTCGCTGCAGCGCCGTCTGCCCTTGGGGAACGGGAGGGCTCCGCCGCATCCCCCTCACCTGCCCATGGGGAACGGGGGTGTCGGCGGTTTCGCCGCCAGCCCCCTCGCACGCCCACGGGGAGCACAGCCCCGTGGCTACCGGCGCCGGGACTCGCCCGCGCGGGGGGGGCGGGGCAGCGAGCGCCTTGCCCCGCCCCGCCGGGAGCTCTCCCGACGCCCCGGCAGGGGGCGCTGCCGCGCGCCGCCCCCGGTTTGGTGGGGGTGACACTGCCACCCCTGTCCCTCATCCCTGTCCCCCACCGCCGCTGTTCTCGCCTCCGCTCCTGGGGCAAGCCACTTCCCCGACCCGGTCCGGGCGCTGTGGGTCTGAGCAGAGGAGCGAGTCTGTGTTAATTTTCAACCGAGGCCGCCGCCTCCCGTCACTGGAGCTGGATTGCTTGTCCCCACATCACCTTGAGCTCTGCAACTCTGGGGATGCTGCCAAGAGGTCCTTGCCTCTAGCCCTCTCCTCCCAGCCCCACCCCTGGGCGGTTGGTGCGCTTCAGGCAGGAAAGTGACACGTCCCGGTTAGGATGCTGGTGGCATTGCCCAGGAGCGGGCAGGCTGCCTCCACAGCCTGGTATGCGTGTGCACTGTGCGGCTCCCGTCCATGGAGTCTGTTGTTCAGGGCAGGAGGGAGGTTAATGCCTGGAAAACTTGTTGGTAAAGATAGCAACATACTGCTCTTCTCAGGTGCTGGAGCCAGTCCTTGTGCCTTGTGCGTAGAATTACAGAATATCCTGTGCTGGAAGTGACCCACAAGGATCATCAAAGTCCAACTCTGCATAGGCTCTGGGAGATGCGGCAAAGAGGGGATCAGGTGTGGGCTCTAGAGCAGGACACGCGGGGTGTCGGCCCGAGCAGAACGGGTGGCTTGCGGGCCGGTGATTCCAATGATAAAGGGCAGAAGGATGCCTAGTAGGAGCAGTCCCCGTGCTGTCGCGGGGAGGACTGGGATGCGGTTCTGCAGGTCCCGGCGGTGCTGGGACCTGTGTGCCATAGCGTGCATGTCTGTGAGACGCGTGGGTGTGCGACACCTGGATGGCCACTCGCAGGGCGCCGGCCGCTCGCCGCGGGAGGCCCGGGACGGGCGACGGTGCCGATCCCGGTCCCCGGTGGCGGTGCCGGTCGCCGGCGGTGCCGCTGGGCGGCCGGCGGGGCGCCCACGACCAGGAAGCGGTTAATCGGCGCGCGGGGCTTTTATTTTGACAGGGCAGCGCCTGGCTCCGGCTCGGAGGAAAGTGAATGATCCTGTTTCTCCAAATGATTATTCAGGCTCCGGCGGAGAAAGGAGCACTCGGCCCGCAGCGCCTCGCCCTCGCCACGGCGCCCCCGCCCGCGCCCGGGCCGCCGCGCCCGCCGGCTCCGCTCCCCGCCGCCCGCGCCCGGCCGCCCGCCGCAGCGCGGGGAAGCCGTCCGCGGCCCGGGGCCGGGCGGGCAGCCGGGGCTCGCCGCGGCCGGACGCCCACCCCCGCCGGCGGGCGCGGGCTGGAGCCGCCGGCTCGGTCGGCGGAAGGAGCGGCGCGGCGGGGCGGGGGGCGCCGCCGGCAGCGGCCCCGACCCCGCACCCCGCGGCGGGCGGCCGAGCCATGAGCGCGGCCCGCGCCGCCGGCCCCGCGCCGCTGGCCGGCCCCCAGCAGCCCGCGGAGCCGCGCTGCGCCGCCCCGGCGGGCTCGTCCGGCCTACCCTGAACCGCTCCGCCGCCGCCGCCGCCGCCGAGGTGAGTGCCCCGCCGGGCCCGGGCAGCCGCCGCCCCATTGTTCCGCCCCGGGGGGGGGGGGGCCGGGGCTCCGCGCCGTCCCCGCACCGACCCCTTGCCCCGCGCAACCCGGCCCGCCTCGGGGCTGTCATCCGGACAGGAGGGCAACCGGCAGCCGCCGTCCGAGCCGGAGACTCCGGGCCAGCCACCGTACCACTGCTCTCGGGGGCGGCGATAACTTGACGGGGGACGGCGCCGGTCTCGGCTCGGCCTACCCGCCGAAGCCGGCCGGCTGGAAATGAGCTGTCAGTGCCCCCGCTTGCCTTGGACATTGCCCCTGGTCCGCGGGACCCTTCCCGATTCGCTCTCACGTCTCAGGGGCCGCTCTTCCCAGGTTCTTGTCACCCATCGCTGCTGCCGCCGCCGCAGGCGATTCCTCGAGGACAAAAGTGCCTCGACTGGGGCTTTTCTCTTAGGTGCAAAGAACTTATTCGGGTTGCGTATGGTTTTACCGGATCTGGTCTGGATTTTGCAAGACGTTATCGGTGCTGTTAAAGCCCCAGGGAGGATTGGAACTCGCCACAATTCACGTGGGGTTTAAACAAACCTGTCAGAGCCCATCCTAACTGTCAGGGGAGACCTCTCCCCTCTCTTTGCAGTGTTCTACTCGATAGGCTTCAGTTCCCTGTCGAAATAAAACCAGGCATGTGGTCGGCTTGGAAGAAAAATGGGAGAAACACCACATGTACATATTTTCCTTGCACACAGAAGGGAACCAATGTAACAAAACCTCCCCTGCGTTGTATTAGGGACGTGTCTTTAGCAGGTGGTGAACTTGTTCCAGCCCCACTCTGCTAGCAACCACTTGCTGGAATAGAAATGCGAGAAGGATGCATATCTGAACACATAAGTAATGCTACATGACAGGGCAGGCTGTTGTGGTGTTGTGTGCGACGGCGTCTGCACGCCTTGGGGGCAGCCTCGTTTGACAGGGTGTCAGGCTGCGGCAGCATACGGTTGTGTCCCGGCTCTGCCAGGCAAAGGGCTGCCGATGGCATGGCACAGAGGACAACCGTGCGCCTTTGGCTGTGGAGTGATGCTACAGGAGCCTTCGCTGTGCGCTCTTGACCTGCAGGATCTGTTCTGCCGATGTGGCTACCACTCATTACCTTGCCCAAATGCAGTTTCATGCCAGGCATGCAGTAACGACATGCAGCTCCTTCCATCCACCAGTCACATTCAGGGGTTGTGTGTGTACCTTGCTTTGCTACTTTGGTGGTAGGAGGGATAAGAACAGTGAGTCACCGAGGAAGTGATTTGCCCAAGGTCACTTGGCAAGGCTGTATTGGTGCTGAATCAAGACCTCCTTTGACTGGTGCCTGTGATAATACTGGCTGCCACCACACGTGGGTATGTAATACACACCCAAGGCTGGTACTAGTGCAAAAATGTCCAGGTCAATGTTGTTGCCTGATTCTCCTTGGTGGAAAGATGAGCGTATCGGTGTGCTGTCTCTACAAAAGCTGTCTTCTCCATTGGGACTTTTTCCAGAGCATTCACAACCTAAGTGGTGAAGAACCTTTTTGTTTGCTCTTTAATGTGTGTGTTGCCATTTTAGCAGAGCAGATGGCGGGATTGGTTGCTCCGTACCACCCTGACCTGCGTCTTCATTACCTAGAAAATCCATTTCATGGTGTTTTCTGCGGTGCAGTGATGTAGGTGTTACTATGTCTCCCTGCCCCTGAAAGTCTGTTTCCTCATTCCAGATCCCTGCCACCGGAAAGAAATAAACAGGCAGCAGCTAAAGGAAAGCGTACTTAGAGACTAGAAGCCACAGTTGTTGTTCAGTTGAAGAAAGTAAAATAGTTGTGTTTTGTACTTTTAAGTCCTTTTGCACCTCACTGTGTTGCTGTTGGAAGGTGGCTCTCTGGCCACTGTGTGACAGAGGGGACAGACAGCTGCGTGAAGCAACTGGGTCATTACAAAGCTGGACATAGCAAGCTCACTGGTCTATGCTGCTCCAGGGCAGCTGCCAAAGATGCGCTGGAGTTGCATTTTAGTTCCAGGCTGACTCCAGCCCACGAGCTGTGGACTTTGCTCACACTGGCCTGGAGTTTCTGAGGTCTGTGCTCAACTCAGCCTTTGACTTTTCTATCGAGTTGTCAACCCAGGTGGCATCATGTCCTCCGTACTTGCTCTTTTGAGGGAGAAAAAAAAACTTTGCTTTTTCTTCTTTCCACTGCTGTTCTCTCCTGCTGAACACTGTGAGTGCTTTCCCTTCTGGCAGCACTTGCTGTGTGGAGGGATGTGGAAGGGAGGGGCAGCTGGAGAGGAGGCTCTTGGTTCCCTCTGTGGGGAGCATCAGCTGTGTCCCAACCAGTGGTTATTTCTTACTTCTGTAAAGACCTTGCTCTTTGTTACTCTTTGTTACTTTCAGCTGGTTTCAGGGTCCCAAATGGGTCCTGGGATTGTTTTCTGTCGCTTTCAGCCTCGTCTCTTGTCAGTACAGTGTCCAGTTCAGAATTGGCATCAGAAAAACCCTCAGGTGATCGCATCAGGCTTTGTTGCTGCTAGGAGGTAAAGTTCTGAGTGGTCAAAGCACTCGAGGATGTGTTTGTGTTCCCCAGATGTCCAGATGTGCTGCTGTGATGGGTTTTAATCTGCTCAGTCAGAGCCATTTCCTGGAGATGGCACAGGCTGGCTTCTAGCTCTTTATTCCTTGGGGCTCCAACCAGTTTTAAATACCCTGACCGATGGATCTCCCAAGTTGGTCTCTTTTGGGAGAGTAAGTCGCCTGTGGAAAAGCACAAGTTTGCTGTTCCTGTCTGAGAATGCATCAGCGGTCAGTTCCACCTGTGAGCCTGCTCCTGACCGTCTGTCATTGCCTCCTCCCAGGGATGTCAGCTGTCCCCCAGCCTTAGCTGAGCAAAAGCCCAGAGCTTGCCCTGAAAATGTAATTTTCCTCGTGCTGTTGCTCTTTTGGCAGAGATCCAGCATCATGCCAGTGCCCTGTATGGGGGAGTAGGGGAGGGCTGGGAGGGTGGGAGTGGGGGGGGGGCACATAGGACATTTGTGCTGTGTTTGACTGCTTTTGATGTTTTTAACAGGAAACATGGTATGTAGATGCATGGATGTATAATATAATGCAGGGTAGAGATATCACAGTGATATGATGTACAGATGCAGCAATATTTTGTCAGTGTTATTTAAGCTGTATCAGTGAAGTGCAAGGAGGATTGCCAGCACGACTCTTCTGGAAAATCAGAATCTAATGCAGGTCAGGACTTGGTGTCAGTCACCTCTCCTTTCCTCCCAGGAAGATGTTGCCTGGCAAATGCATTTTCTGGCGATCTCGTGTGTGGTCCTGTATTTCCAGAGGGTGGTGGGAGCTGTGGATTCTGACTTTATGTAGTTGATCTTCATGAGATTTAGCTAACCTATGAGATTTCTCATAGCACTGAAGCTGTGGAAAAATACACCCATCTTGGAGTGAGGGGCCTAGGAAGTGTTGTGGCTGCTTTGCTTCTCAGTTGTGCATCTTCAGCAGCTCTGTGTGATGCAGATTGTGAGGATGGCCACAGTGATATTCCTCAGTTCTTGACTTCTGCTTTGAAGTTGTGTGCTGCTTTCCAATGGGCCAATCTTTGCTGCTTTGATTTGGCTTTCTTTCTTCACCGCCCGTGGCAGCTCTGAGTGGAAGGTACCCAGGAACTCTTACTGGAGATTGGTGGGCATGGTTTCTGTTGCTGTATTTTGCACTTCATCAGCCTCTCCTGGGGAGGCAGCACCAGCCAAACCACATGCCATGGATGACAGGCACCCTTCCTTCTTTCGTGGTGCCTGTTACAAATCATCTCCTTGGCACCAGACCCTTCCTGGGTTTTGTTTTCTTCCTACCTGATCATCTATGAAACTCAAAGGTGGAGAGGGTGATGGATTTCGTTCTAACTGTGACGAGTTCGCAATGGCATTTGCAGTTTCCACAGGGTTGTACTCAGCAGGAGCTAGTGTAGAGGAAGCAGTTAGTGTCACTGACACCTGCTTTTGATCTAAGGAGAAGCCTTGCTCTGCTTGTCAGGAGTCCTGCTCACTCCCTACATCCTTGGCCAGCAGTGCTCGTTGGTCCCCAGAGCAGACTGGCCCATGGTGTGGCAGGAGCATGGGTCATCTCGACATGCCTATCTGAAGCCTGTACCAAGCCTTGGAAATGAGGCTTGTTGGGCATCCTGACTGGCTCCAAGTCATGCTTGCTTGGGCCCGGACCTGATGCTCCTGCTACCCCTCTTCCAGGGTGTAGGATGGGCCATCTGAGACAACATGACTCCAAAATGGACAGGGTTGCCTTGATGCCAGCTACAACCCTGCACTGGAGAAAGCAGTGTGAGGATGATGGGCTGCAGTGAAGCCTGCCCTAAAGAGAGAAGCAGGAACTTGTTCCACTCTTGCTGAGTGTGTGTCCATGCTGGGCACAGTTGGTATGATGAAGCCCGCTTCCCACTTGCTCAGCTCTTTATGGGGAGATGGTCTGGTTCTTTGACAGCTACTGGTGTCTGGGCCCGGGTGGCTTCCCTATATCCAGATATCCTCGCTGAATTGTCAGATGGGTGCATCAGGCAGCAGTTTCCAGCCTCTTTTCCACTGCTTGTGATGGGAGGGCAGTGCCTTCACCTGGCATCATCCTGCTGCATCTTTCTGGGCAGCTCCAGGCAGAGGAACATGCAAGCTATGCCCGGGCATCTTCAGGAGACAGGACTTCCCCAGTGTGGGCAGCTTGTCTGGCAGCTTCAGCTGGAGCCACTAGATAAAAAAGCACTTTGATGCTGGATTTTTCTTCCCCCAAAGAGCTGGAGCTATGTTTGGGTGTTGGGTTTTTCAGCTGTGACTCAGGATGCCTGGAATCCCAGCTGGGGGATAATGGGGAGCCTCTTCTGATGCTGGGGTAATAGCCTCAAGATGGCTTTAGGACTGTGCTATGCACTGTGCCCAGAGGTGGGGCGTCACCCTGTTTGGTGATGAGCGCTGCTGGAGCCAAGTCCTGGGCCAAAAGCCAGGTTTGTGATCTGTGCCAGAGAGGGCGAGACTTGGAAAGCAAAGCAGAGCTCCTCCTGAGTGAGAGATGGACTGAAATACTGAGCAAAACCACAGAGTGCTCCTTGTTCCTGCCTATGCCTACTTGCCGTCTTTCTTCCCAAAGTATGTGGGAGGCCACAGGATGGATCTGCTAGGGAGCAGGAGGGCTGCGCTCCTCAGACACGTCTGCACCATTGTGCCTCTTCAGGGTGCTGGTTGGGTAGATTTTTTTCAGTTTTATTTTGTTGCGTTTTTTTCCCTTTTAACTTTGCCTCTCCAATTGCTGGATCTTGCCCGTCCTTGTCGCTACTGGTTTGACAGCCACCTCCTTGCGAGGTGTGATATCCAGAGAATGCTGTGTTTGGTTGCACTGTTCTTTCTGCCACAGGTCAGCTGAGCAGCTTTCCTTTCCCTTGCTCAGCTCCTACTCCTGTGGCCAAGAAGAGGAATGGGCCAGGATATAGTTTGTGTAGAAGATGCTCTGTGGCACTGACTGTTTGCAGACTCTGTGCTTCTCAAAATGTAAGCACAGGAAATGCCAGGCTCCACTGGAGTTTGTGCAAGCAGCATGCCTCCTGCACACTGGGTGTCTTGCAGCCTCTGGCTGCAGCAATCTTCTGCCCTGTCACAGGACAGAAGAGGTTTTAAACGCTCTGCAGAAGCAAAGACTTACTTTTTTTAACCTCCAAAATAGAGGCTGGGAGGAAAAGTGAAAGGAAGTAACTTAACCAAAGATGGGAAGAGTGGCAGAGCTAGGGACAGAAGCCAGGATTCCCAATTCCTGCTCATCCCTCCTACTCTGCTGCCTCTCTGGGTCTCAGTCTCCTATTCAAGGTATAAGTGGGGTTTTCTACTCATTTGAGAAGCTGGAGGTCAGGAGCTCCTCTCTTGAAGTATCTTCGATGCTCAGCGCATCTTTGAGTTTTCCAGCAGGATTTGCCCAGCTGAAGTTACAAAGCTATGACTTGTGTGATTGCAGTGGAGTTGCAAACTGTGTCCTTGGCTACCAAATTGAGCTTCTGGTACTCCAAGGACCTCTATGGTTCTTGTCCAGTGTTCACCCTGCAAAGAAAGGCTGCTCTCCAAGAATGCTGTGCCCTTGTTTGGAGGGCCATACCCGACTTTCTCGTAAAGGCTTATGTTAAGAGTCCTGTTGCTCTCTGCTTGCAGTGTATCCCCTGCTGAAGTTTGCTTCGTGAATGGTCTTCCTTGACTTTCTACCCAGAGCATGGTACCTGTCTGATCAGGTCTGTATCAGTTGCTTGGTAGGGACTCTGGAGCATTGCAGTCTTCCTAATAGAAAATAAAATCTTAATATACTCTTTGGAAGACAGATCATGCTTAATAGCTGTGTATCAATGAATAGCTGTACTCCCCGTCAGATGGGCAGGGGCTCCAGCAGTGGGTGCAATGACTGTTGCTTCATTCTGTTGCCATGCTGGGCTTCAGGCCTCCAGGAAGGCTGCAGCTGGGAGAGGATGCTGACTTATAAAATGCTGGCTTATAAAAGGCAAGGGTCCCGACAACGCCACACTGTAGGTTTCCCTGCTCAGGGCAAGGAGGAACTGGATGGAGAGCTCTGAAGGGCAGTAAGTGAGCAGAAGGGCTGCATCTCTGGTCCACTCTTCTCAACATCAAGCTGGCCAAGGCTGTGGAAACCCCTGCAGCACTGGAGCTTTCACCATTTCCTCAGCAGGATTTGTTCCAGCACTGATCTGTAGCAGAGGATTGGGCCAGACAGGGCCTGAATGGAGCAGGTCCAGCCACAGGCGAGCCTCAAGCGCGGCAGTTAGGCTGGGCTGAAAGCTGCCTGTGTCCTGCCTCTGTGCAGCCTTGTTTGAACTTTCCTCTGGCAAGGAGCAAAAGGAATTGGGGAGACCTAGGGCTGGTCCAAGCAAGTTCCCTCTGCTCTGTCCGCCCCCAGATGCAACGACGGGGTGGGAGCGATAGCAGCAGCTCCAGACTGTCCTCCCAGAGTGGAGCAGTTTTGTGGGGGCTTTGGTCATGACAGCTTTTGAGCAAATGTTTCTTTGCCTCTGGTGTTCCCTGCCTCTTGGGCAGGGAGGGGGAAGTGAAACTGTGGTTCAGACTGAGTCCTCTGGATGGCAAGAAAATTGCTGAGTAGCCGGTTTCCAGGTTGCCGAGGTTCTAGTCAGGGCCCACTGTGGCTGCCAGAAGCAACAGGCTTGGAATTTCCTCTGCCTGGTGCCAGCTCCACTTGGGTTGGCCGCAGCACCTCTGCTGGGGCCGTGGCTCCGCTTGAGCTCTGCAGATGGGGCGCTCCCAGAGCAGGGGTTACACTGGAGCTGGAGCTGCCCCCCTCATTCTCACAGCCTGGTTTCTATTTTCTTTTCCAGGGTCCAAGATGTTTTGAATTATGCAGCCTGCACCTCCCGCGGGGCTCCTTGAGCAGCCGCCTAATGAGCTGAGCTCCTGACAAACTTTGCTCTGGCTTTGGCTATGCTTGGAAAATTTTACAGCCTTTTCAGAAAAAGGAAATGCCAGGAAAGGCCTGTCTCTTCTTACTTTTATGAGGGGGTCCCAGCTGAGAGAGGCCGAGATGAGTTTGGAAAAGAAGACAGGGAGGATTTTCTATATGGCAGTATATACATTTTCTAGTGATCAGGGTGAGCAGACTTGGTGTATCTTGCTGTAGCAGGCACAGTGGGAGTGAGCCCTGCAGGGCACTTGGCGGGTGCACCATGGACACAGGAAGCAGTCACTCCTTTGCTGCGGGGAGGTGGTGGTCTGTGTCTTCCCTCCAGCTGCCAGCAGAGCCACTGGTGGTTTAATCTTTGCTAATTATGCTTTTTCTGAATGGCAGAGGTTTTATTTCTACTGTGGTCACAGGCCATGTGGACATGATGCTGCATGTCGGTCCTCAAGGCTCAGGGAGAGGATGGCCACCAGGTGCTGTGCTGGTGGTGTCCCTAGCAGGGGACAACACAGTCCCCAGGCAGGGTGCTGTGGGCACAGGGATGCTCACAGCACCCTGTGGGATCTGCAGCGCTATAGGGATCTGCAGGTGCTGCCAGCAGAATGTTTGACCCAAAAGGGATAGTCTTGTGTAATTTCCCCTTTCAGATAAGAAACCATGTTACAGTAAGAGAAACTGGGACCCAAAAAATATGGTGACTTGCCTGCCTTCCTTTTGTAAGATAGTGCCGAGAAGGGAGCAAGGAGCCCTCTGTTTTGGATAAACTTCCCCTTGGTGAGGTGCTGAAAGTCTGCCCTTGCATTTGCCTGGTTTCCTTCAGGAGAGCCTACCGGTGATGTCATGGATCTCCCAACAAGTACTTCAGTCTGGAGAGGCACTGAGGGCACAGGCTGGTCCTTGCCATCCTTTCTCACATGTCCTCCCAGTGTTCCAGACCCCTTTCCAATGGTGAAAATGCATCTGTGGAGACTGAGATGGGGGTTTTGGTTGGAGCCCGTAAAAATGCAGCGGCCTGGGGAGTCGCGGGACTTATTCAGTGGGAGGGATTGAGGTTTCTGTGCGATCCATAGGCATCAGCTGCTGCCGGTCATTGTGGATGAGCATCAGACATGGGCAGTAATGGCTCTGGGTGGAAGGAGCCTCACACTGGTCCTGCTTTGAGGGCTTTGCCTGTTATACTTGTCAGGAGCGTGGCTCTGGATAGCTATTTGATTTGGCAGCTTGCGCAGGCCTGGTAGCCCTAAGAGAGGGATGCAGGCGCCAGAATTGTGCCCTACTCTCCCTTTTTTCATCGTTCTATCCATCCCCTGCTTTCTGCTGGACACCTCCTCATGGCTGTGTCCCCTCCTCCACCTGAAAAATGAGTGATGTGTCCCCTTTCCTTTCTCGGGGCTCATGCGCAGAAGCTGAGATTACATTTGATGGGAGAGGCCAAGCACCTTCACTCTGGGAATTATGAGAGTGGCCCTCCTGTTGGCTTCTCGCAGTGATGAGCTTCTCTGTCCTAGCTTGTTCTCAGAGCTCAAAACACATAGGAAGCTGCTGGGGAGACTATTGAAAAAATAGGTAAATACTTTATTGTTATTTATTTCTGTGATGCCATCTGCATATATATGGTTTAGAATGGCTGAAGTGAATGTTTTTTGTACTCTTTAATTAGTTTCCTGATTTTCAGTGGGGAATCCTGTTTCATGTGAACTTGACAAGAAAAGACCAAGCCCTGCTTGTCCTCTTTGCCATCAGAACAGTACAAACCCAAAGGAAGCATGGATAAGTGCAGAGGCATGGCTGTGCTTCAGTCCGTGGCACCTCTCCTTCCAAAACATTTCCCCAGGTCAGAGGTTCAGTAATGATCTGCCTAGACTGCCCACCTCCATTGGAGAATTCAGTGTGAGCTTTTTCTCCACATTCTCCTTAGGGAAAAAAAAAAGAAAAGTCAGTGTTAGAATCTGTGCTTTGGGGCCTGTTTAAAAAAAAAAAAAAAAAAAAAAAAAAAAAAGCCTCTCCAAAACCCAAACCTGTTTTTGCTCTTTAAAAGTCAGTTTTGTGAGTTGAAGTTGTTGAGAAGACTTACTTTGCCTAAAGCAGAGCTTCAGCAAAGAAGTGTCCAGCCATTTCCAAATATTTTTTATATATTTTAGCCTTGATGTGTTATTTTAATGAGAAGAGTGATTTTTCCACCTGCTTGTGTGGTCAGGACTGTACTGGTAAGCAATTACTTCTCACCCCACCTTGTGATTTCAGAATATTCGGAGACTCAGGTACTGGTGGCAAATGTTTATAATTTAGTTTATTATGCTTTTTAATCAAAGGTAATTTCATGGAGTCCTAGTCTGATTAAAATATATTCCTTATATTATTAGGGTTTAGTGTTTCCTTTTTTTTCCACCACAGTTTAAGGGCCCCAGACGTTTTTCTGATGCTGTTGCAATAATAGGCTGCCATTAATAAATCCATTCCCCAGAACTCCCAGCAGTAGCCTACAGGCCCTTGGAGGGGCCCATGGAGGTCCACAGTGGGTAGGTTTAACACCAGTGAAGCAAACTAGTCGCCCCAGGATTTCTGTTTCTGAGGCTGATGCTGGCAGTGCCATGCTTCGAGCTCTTTCCTTGGAAAGGGGCAATGTTGCCATCGCTCAGGGATTCTGATCCCTGTCTGGGCCATGATGTTTGTATTCATCTCACTACAGGGAGATGGAGAAGTTAATTGCCTTGCCCAGCCCAGGGTTGAAACAAGATTGCAGAAGAGAGTTACTATGGCTGGTGGCCAGTTAGTTGGAAGGGGAGAGAGAAGAGGTGAGCACATCCAAGAGTAATGCCATGCATTGTCGTTCCTCCAGGACCTGGTCCTGAGCATATTGGGTGGCTTCTCTTTCACCGTTTGATCCGTGGCTGTTTCTGTCAGTGGGTGTTCCAGTGGCTGGGGCTGTGGTGGCTGTTTGCAGGGTTTTTGGGAAAGCTAGGAGGGGTATGCAAAGAATTGTTCTTTCTTGGAAAGTGGTAGAAGAATCCCAATAGCAAACACTCCAGGAAGTCAGGCTCCTATTTCTCTTGCTACCTCTTTGCCTCCCCACTGGGCACAGACATTGATGTGCCTTTACTTTGACTCAGCTTGTGTGCAAGTGGCTCAGCTTGAGGTGGGAGCCCAGCAGTGCTTCTGCCAGACATGACATGCTGATGATCAAGGAGGGGATGAGGCAGAGCTGGGACTTGGCTCAAAAAGAGCATGTGCCATCCAGGCTCTCTTGCATGCAAGGTGTGCATCTCTGGGGTCCTCCCTGCTCTCATGAGCCATGGCTAATGGCTGACCCTGGGCTCAGAAGGGAGGAGGGATATGGGGGAGTTGGGATGGTAGCATGAAACAGGAATCTGTGCATCACCCTTGGCCAGTAGGCGTCTAATGCCTTGTCTGATTTGCATATCAATTAATTTTTATTTTAAGAGGACTCAAGTGGACCCAAGTGCCAGACTGTGTCTCAGTATGCTGTAGGTGGAACTCAGGAACTGCTTGATTTGAACTGAACAAGCCTATGGATGGTATTGCCTAATGAGCCAAAGATATCCTACTGGGTGAAGTCAGTTCCTCTCAGTCTGAAACAGGCAAATGCCAATTTTTCTGGGGGTCTTCAGGTCCCATTGAACAGTCTGGGCAGTGATTGAGTGAGAGTCTTGTAGTCACTGGTGATGGTCAGAATCCTCTTTGATGGTAGGATGGCTTGCCTCAGACCTTCCGCTGCCCTCGGGGGTCCCGGTGCCAAGGGACCAGTTTTCTAAGATGCTGCTTCCCATCATCATATGACTTGTCAGACCCAATGCTGCTTGGCTGACCGCATCTCAGGTTCAGGACAAAACCCGTGGGAGAGGGTTGGTTGCAAGGTAGCTTCTGGTTGTAGAGCTCCTCTGGTCAGCCTCACTGCTGTGGGATGGGGAGAAAGCCAACCTCCGCTGCCCAGAGGCAGGAAATGAGAACCACGTGGGCTGACTTGGAGCCTCACTGACAACGCATGCTTGCAACAAAAGCAGTGTGGCTGCGATTGGGCTCACTGGCTGACTGCCACAGAGCTGGTGGCCTCGTTCGGTGTCCTCTGTTTGTAAAGAGAGGGGGCGCAAAAGAAGTGTCCCCTTTTTGCTCCAGTGCTCAAAGGGAGAGGCTGCAGCCAGATCTGATCTCTCTTCATCTTTCTGTTGCGCATCCATCCTTAGGTACTTGCCTGGGCTCTCACTGTGAGTGTCTGGCTGTCGTGTATGCCGGGAATAAAGGCAGCTCGTGGGCTGTGGCATGCTGTCTTCGCCCAGGCCCCTGTAGACAGACTCAGCCCCAGTACAACAGCCGTGTTGGGGTTTGCAGCTGCCGCTGCTTCCAGAGCAAGAAGGGTCTTGCAGTTTTCATGACAGGGATTTTTTCTCCTGCATTGAGGTCTCTCAGCAATCATCCTGAGGTCTTTCTATAACCCCAGCTGAAGTGCCGGGACTCCCCATCGCTGAAGTAGTGGTTATTGGAGGGAAAGGCAACATAAGCTTTCTCGGTGGACTCTGTTGTGTTTGTTCTGTTCCATTACAGTGCAGCAGCAGTGGCACCAGCCGCTGCCTTCCTCCCCTCACTGGGCTGGAGTGCTGCAGGCTCTCAGCAAATGCTGTCTGCGGACATCTGCTGCCTCCTCCCCCACTGCCTCCTGGCAAGCGGCAGCAGCTTCCCAGCAAACAGCCTGCTCTTTGCATCACCCCCTGCACACCCGACCAAAGCTCCCTTCTGCTCTTACAGGCACCTTCGCAGGACCTTGAAATGGTGGTTTCCCCGGAGCTGGCTTGGTTCCAGGCAGCCTTCTGCCTCCCAAGACCATAGCTGAAAAAAATCAGGGTGCCTGATGGAGAACAAAGGCTTATTAAAGGTGATGCTTACCGAGTTCTGGCTCACGATTCGAACAGGCAGCCCTCTCTTTGGCAGGGCTCCAGCCAGTGCCTAGGGCCTGAGGCAGCCATGGAGTCTGGGGCAAAAAGCTTGGAGCTGTTTGACTGGAGCAGATGTTGCAAGGTCAGCTGTGAACTGCAGCCCTGGTGCCAGAGCTGGATGCTTTGGGCCGGTGTCTGGCTTGAGTATGTCATGTGCAGCTAAGGGAGGCAAAGTTCCCTATTGCAGGTATTCACGTGGCCCCTTCCAGGAGACAGATGTTTTGTTTCTTTCTGCTCTGGCCAAGTAGTGGGTTGATGTGCTCCTTGGATATAGAGGGCTGCAGGGCTCTGGCTTTCTGTCTCCTGAGAGTAACCTCCAGGCTTGATAGTCCTGCTATCTTGGCAGTTTGAAGCGCCTGGCCAAGTGGCATTTCTGTGGGTTCAGTCTCTCAATGCTGCTACACCAGGTTCCCATCTGTAGGTGTTAGCATTTGGCACCAGAGGATGTGGCAGTAACCTAAGAGATCTTTACCCCAGGCCCAGGCAGTCCCCTAAGCCACAGTTGCCACGATGCCCTGGCCTCATCTTGCGCGCTTCTAGCCTGGGGACTTCTCTGGAGAGTAGAGGAGCTGGGAGGGATGGAGCGGAAGGATTTAATGAAGTGGGCACGAGAAGTGGAGCAAACTCCTTTCTCCTGAAACCGGTGAAGCAGTAGCTGGGAGCATGAAGGCAATGCCTGTCTGTGATCTCAGGGAATGCCCAGAAGGAGGGCTGAGGTATGTGGATTAGCAGAAGAGATGGTAGAGGATGAAAGAGGATTCAGCAGCTCTGACGGTAAAGGCAGTTTTGGAAGAAGGAGCTGGAGGGATTACAGGTGGGACATGAAAACGGGAGCTTGGGAAGATAGGATAAACAAAGCCAGTAGGGAAATTTGCCATTTTGTACCTGGATCAGAAAGATGCAAGCGCAATTTGAAGTGATCTAGACAAGAAGGCACAACTCTGTGTTTGGAGGGAGAAGGGATCATCATCTTCATTTTGGCCATCTTTGCAGTGAAGGAGTGCAGAGGCACAGCCACATTTCCCCCCCGCCCCCCCCCCCAGCAGCTTGGAGGAAGCTTGGAGTTATGTGGAGAGGTATTGCTTGCCACACAGTTGACAGGAGGTTCTGGCCCCCCAGTTTGGTTAGTAAGGCTGTGGTCCGTGACCATGCCTGGTGTCAGAAGGTGATAGTGGGAGAGCTGTGTGGATGCCACGTAAATGCTGCTGGAGGAGCCTGTGAAATCGTCTGAGTGCCTGCGAGGGATGGGGCATAGAGACGGGAGCTGTGGGACAGGGTGTCCGGCTGACAGCAAGCAGTGAGGCCAGGGGCTGCATTGCAAGCAGGGCCAAGGCTCTGTGGTGTCACCAGCAAAGGGCCCCGTATGCCTGTCAGCATACTTCGGGGTGCTAGTCTGTGGCAAATGGGCCCAGTGCTGCTGCACGGAGGGAAAGAGCCTGGAGCAGATCCAGCAGCCAGATCCCAAGTCGAGTGCTTGGATGTCCTGTCCGCCTGGGCAGTAGCCGCAGGCCCCTTCTCCTCTTTGGCGTAGCGCTGAGCACGAAGGAGATGAAGCAAGGGAAGGATGAGGCATGTGTTTGAGAGGGAGATGAGAGATGCCACTGAGAAACAGAACTGAGCTCTCTTCTTTTTGTGCTGGTGAATACTCAGTGGGATAAGGGCAGAGGGGCTGGGCTGTGGGCCAGAAACACTCTCACACATCCCTGAGAGGGGAAGCTGAAATGCTGCAGGAAGCTGTGCTCTTGCCTGCACAGGTGATCCAGAGGTGCTGCAACTCAGGGGTGAGACAGCAAAGCCACACCTCCCCCAGCCATCTAGACTGTGTTCCAGCGCCTAGGAGGAGATAGCTGAGGAGGTAATAGGGCTCTGGCAGGCAGCCTTTAAAGTCCCCACCGGGGAATAGGGGTGTCACCAGCAGCTGGAGGCAAGGACTGGTAGGTTCTGGTGTTTACCCAGTGCTGAGGAGAAGCAGAAGGTGCCATGTGGAGAGGCCAGTTTTTGCCTCCCCCATGAGATCAGTGCAGGAGCGCAGAGGAAGGCAGCTGGGCACGATGTTATCCTGAGAAGAAAGCACTAATAATTGGAGGCAGAGGAGCACCAGGGCCCAGGAGATTGCTGGGGAAGACATAATTCCTATGAACAGGGAGGGGGTGCCAAGAATCTAGCAGGACCCTGGCTGTGGGAGCACTCTCCTGAGAGTGTCTCAGTCAGTGCCTCTGGTTGTGGCTTTGCATCCAAAGGCTTCCCAGAGGGAAGCGGCATGGCAGGCGCAGGTGTATGGACTGCAGGGACCAGTGCTGGGTTCAAGGAGAGCGGTACCTGGCTCTTCTCCCTTCTCTGGCGGTGCTGGTTCTGTTCCTATTATGAGTTACCGTTCCCTCTGTGCCAAGGCTGGTACAAGACCTTATTCCGAGTGCTCGGCTGTCACTCTTCTGGGCTCTTGCTTTCCTCTGTAAGGAGTCCAACTCCTGGCTTGGGCCCGCAAGCAGGACTCTGTCACTAGTGGGTCAGGAGCAGTCTGAGCCAGCACACGGGGAGCTAAGCACAGGCAACGCCGAAGCACCAGCTGGCCCTTTTGGGAGGCCAGTGGCCTCCCTAGCCTGAACTCATGTGGGGTGGCCACAGCGGACCTGCAGCAGCTGTCTTCCCCGCACTGCAAGGATGGAGCCAGAAGAGGGGGAAGAGAGAAATCACTCTGCAAAGGGTTAATAGTGGCTCCAGCCTGCTGCTCAAAGCCCAGGCCCTGCTGCAGGAGTGGTGTTGAGCTGCCTGCTCCAGTTGGCGTCTGTCCCAGAATGCTTTGGAAAAGCACTGGCCTCTGACCCCCAGTACAAACTGAGCCCAGCACGTGGGAGGGAGAAATTACTCCCAGACCTTCAGGCTCCAGGGTTTACAAGCTGCCTGCAATAAAGCAGCCATTTTTTCCGACAGTTATTAAATCTCCCCTTTTAGCTCACTGCAAACCTCTGCCTGTCGTTCTCCTACTGTGTCCCCAACCCTACATTGTGCTTCTCCTGCTCAAGCCCTAAACACCTCTAAAAGGTGAGGCAGGCTTTTTTGGGGAAGGCTGAAGTCTGGGGAGAGCACCAGCCACAGGTTTGTGAGCGATGCCCCTCACCCTGCAGCAGTGGGTCTCATCCAGCTTGGCAGCTGTACTTGCGTCTGTCTGCCTGCTTCCTGCGTGAGCCAGCGCAGGCAGCAGCAGCCTCCCCAGGTGCCTTGCTGCAGCAATCCCTGGGGGAATCCTGCACCTGCTTCCCCCACTTGCGAGATGCACATCTCCATCCCTCTTCTGAGCCCTCACAGGGCCAGTGGGGCTCTGCTGGTGGACCACGTTTCAGTGTTGTCTTAGTGTCTATGCTGGGGACTGGGAACCAAAGGGTAAAGGTTTTCTTCTTGGCCTTGCTGATGGCTGGGGCAGCTTTGGACAGGGCATTGGTTTTTCTTTGCCTCAGTTCTGCTATCTTGAAATGGGAATATGAGCGGGGTTTGCACTTACCTGTCGTCAGCTCCTTAGGTAACTTACTCTGTCTGCACTCCCTGCAGTGAGCGACGGATTAATTGCCAGGGAGGCTGGCCAGTTTCTATGGGAGATCACTGCGTGGGAGGCTCACGAGGCTTCCTTCACCAGCTAGTGTTTGTAATGACTGTTGCAGCTGGAAAGTGCCAAGAACTGCTTATTCACGTAGGATTTCGTGACCATCCAGTTGTATGGAAGTGCCGAGTCGGCGTGGAGCAGTGAGCACTGCCTGTCTGGTGCTGTGCTGAACATGCCAGCATGTTGAGTTGCCGCAAAGGGTGTGGGGAGCACGTGTTTTTGTTTGTACAGTGCTTTGGGAACAGAACACTCATTACAAGTGGCTACCATGCCATGGGCATTGTGGGATCCAGATAAATGAAATGGGAGCTGGTATTTCAAAACAACCTCTTCCCTGCTCCTCCCACCTCCTGTGCACATTCCTCTGGCAAAGAGCAGGTGAAGGTGAGGAGGTGCCCACAGAATGCAGCCGTAGTCCGTGGCCCAAGAGCAGCTGCAGCAGCAGGCAGCCTAGACTCCGCAGCTCTCTTCCCGGCAGATATAGGACACATTCAATGGAGCAGGTCACCTTAGCCTTGGCCCTGGTATCTGTCAGGCAGGTGCCACCTGTCTGGGGACCCAGACTGCAGTTCCTGGCCCTTGAGGTGGCTGGAGGAAACCAGCACTGAGGGTAGCCCTGGAGTCTTGGGCTTTCACTGCACTTCAATGGTTTACCAGGAGCAAAGTGCCTTAGTGGGAGTCTCACGCTGCACTGGCACCAGCAGACTTGTGCTGCACCTTGCTCTCTCTGTGCTGCACCCCTGGGCACAATGAGACAAGGGAGCCATTTTCCTAAACATGTCTTGGGCCAGTCTAGGATTTACTTGACACACAAGAAAAAAGCCCATTCATCTGAATCCCCTTCTCTCCTCTCTCCGAGGCTTGGTTTTGTTTTTAAATCTATATGGCAAGCGACCAAACTGGCTGAGTCAGTCAGCTGGCTGGCCACCAGACGTAAAAATGTGGTTTTGTCCCCTCCCTTGTTCCACCCCCTTCCCCCTGGATTTTTTTTCTCCTTCACTTAGCGACAGTTTCATGTATTTACAACAAACCTCTTTCTGCCTCCTTCTCTCTTGGGGCTGAGACAAGCGGAAGCTGGTTTTTATTTTCAGAATCAGCCTAGAGAGAGAAGGTGCAGGAGGGCAGCCTGGCTTTGCCTTCTCGCTTCTGCCAATGGTGATACTGCCTGGGAGGAGGGGGAGCTCCCTGCTGTGTTCAGGCCTTTGCCGGCTGATGGCATCATCTGGTGTCCTACAGGCAATTAGACATAGAGGTGAAGTGCCTTGCCCAAGGCCATGCAGGCCAGGCCTGGGAGGATGGGAACAGAGAGTCAAGTCTCCTTTTGCCACTGACAAAAGATATGGCTGATGCCCAGAAGCCATGGGCTGGCCTTCAGGGAGCAGGAAGCTGTGCGAGGTTCCTGAGTGTTTACCAATGCTCCTGGCTGCTGTGGTGTAGGGATGGTCTAGTTGAAATGTGCCCTGAAGTTGTCTCTTCCACTGGGAAGATGGGAGCCAACAACACTCCTGTGTGAATAGCCAACATCTTGTAGAGGCAAGATGCTCTTTTGTCAAGGGGGAACCGGGGGTGTTCGGCTGCTCTGCTGGTAGTCTGCATGGGCAGCTGGCCAGGTTTCAGGCACCTTGTGCTGTTGGGTTGCTCACAACGCCTGTATCCTGAGGAAAGGTGCACAAGGAGTGGTTTTCTCGCTGTGGCCTGTGGTTTGGCCATCAACATCTTTAATTTGTGGGCATCCAAATTCTGTAGCCCCATCTGTGGGCAGCCTTGTGACCCATTCCCAGGGTGGAGAGGAGATGGCGCAGGGGGTGAGGCAGGTGCGATCCAAGTACTCGCTCTGCTCCTTCCCTCTTTCCTTGAGGCAAGCCTGTGTTCCGGCCTGAACTGTGCGACGGGTCGTGGCAAGTCACGGGATCTCAATGTCTGTCCCAGCTCCCAGCGGGTCACTGGGTGCCAGAGTGTGTGGTACCCCACAGAAATAAAACTTACTGAGCTGTAAATAAAGGAAGCTCCTCCAGCGAGAAGTTTTCAGATGCAAATTGGCCAGTTGGCTTCAGGGATAGATTTTCTTAATTTCTATGTTGATTTTTGCTATTTCAAATGCATACAGTGCAGCAAATGCTCCTGTCTGACTCTGGCTTCTGTGTACTTCAGCAATGGGGCTGCATGAGAGTGAGTAGTTGGCTGCCTGCTGCGAGCCATGCGGTAGCTGAGGATACCTGCATTGCTCTGAACTGGTTTGCTGCTTCCTCTGTCATGTATCACAACTTAATCGTGGGACGTACTTCCAAGGCAGCAAAAAGAGGGAAGGGGAGAAACCGATTTACTGGTTTTTATTTCAGCAAGAAAGGATGTGATGGGCTAAGAAATGTTGAAAGGCAAAATAAATCCTTCACAATATTTTGCTCTGTTGAAATTAAGGGAACTGAAAGATGGACAAAGAGGCTTGAGAACACAGTGGGGAAAGGTACCCACGAGTTGCTGGTAAGGCCGAGCCCCTTTGCCACATGTCACATGGGGAATGCAGACATGAGGGGAACGATAGCTATATTATTCCCAAAGCCGTATGTCTCTGTGCATGTAGTTGTGCCCCCGCCTCTTCTCTGATGGTTGGTTACCGTCTCTGATGGTCAGCTATACAGTAAAGCTGGAGGTGGCTGTGAAAGCGCTGCAGTGCGCCGACATCTGGCAGTTCATATGGGAATTGTGGCACCGAGGCGCAAGAGGTAGGGAAAAGTGAGAAGCTATGCTGGGATCTGGTGTTGGCAGAGATTTCTGGGATTGGAAATTAGTAGAGGGTGATGGATGCTGCACACTTGCTGGGCAGTAAGGGGAGCTTTGAGGTCCAGAGGATGCTGGGAATGTATCTCCTGCCCGGTGCCTAGTCCTCACGCGGTGCCTAGTCCTCAGCCTGTCATCACTTCTCTTTCCTTTCTCATCTCTTAAGAGCTTATTGCCCATAGGCTTGAGGAGGTGTGGGAAGAGGAGAGCTCTGTAGCAAGACCTGAGTGTCTCTCTGATGGAATTACTGTGCCTGACAGAGCCACCCTTTTTTCTCAAACTTATTTGTGGTCATTCACTCAGAAACCATCCAGGACAGAAGCAGAGGAGGAACAGTTTGGAAAGGAATATGGTGGCCTGCAGTTTGCTGGCACCTGTGGCCAGGTACAGAAGTGGATACCATTGTTTTCCACCAAACAGGGAGCACGCTGGGGAGCTGACCCAGTACAGGAACTTTTTATGTGCGGTGCTTTTGGAAATTTTCTGTGTTAGTGAATGCCTCCTTGATCCTGGTACTTAACCTGTTTGCTTTTAGTTTTGCTGGAGAGAAGAAAACAAGACTTGTCAGTTCAGTTTTGTCCTAGTCAGTGTCATTTTTCAACCCTTGCCTGGTTAGATTGCAAATCTGTGGGGATCTCGAAATCCCATTGCTCCTTCTGACAGGTAGGTGGGGGGAAATAATCCTGAAATTGATCTGCTGTTTAAATCCTTTCCGCCACATGATCTGAAACTGCTGATGACTGCCTGGCCTTCAGCCCCCCTGTTTACACCCTAGCTGGACTTCTCAAAATGCTGGAGCTGCCTTGCAGCTGTTTGTGGTGTTCCTCCACCCAACAACATGATTTTTAAAGTCAGGGGAGTGGAGGAGGGAAGCATCCCTGAGGGACTACTTAACTTCCAGACTTGCTTGCATTCTGCTCCCCAGGCAGGTGACTGGAGTTTGGCACAGTCTGTTTCTAACCTCATCACCAGGAAAGATGCTTGTAACAAGGTCTGACCCATGGGCAGACTTCTAAACAAACACAAACTCCTGCAGCAAATCAATACCTGGATCAATGGGGTTTTTTTCCTCTCTCAGAAATAGAGTACAGCTGTGTTGACTCAGTCTGCTGAGGCTGTTTCCTAGGACATCTCCCTGCCAAAGCCTGAAATGAAGAGCTGGAATTTCCAGCTCTTTTCCATTTCCATCGTCACCTGAGTTGAAGGAGTACCTGCACTTTAGGCATCACTGAAAGTCTTGCTTATAGTTCTCAGAGCTAGCTGGCTATCTCTGGTACATCAGAGGGGTGAAAGGCACTGGGCAGCTTGGCAAACCCTGAGCAAAACCGTAGCGGTATGTACTTTTTGCCTTCCGACCTTCCTACTCATCAAGTGCCCTTCTGAATGCACTCTGGAAAAAGGCAAATAACGCTTCCGTGGACTCAGTCCCTTCCACAGGCCCGTACCTATAAGGGACAGTTTTGAGGGAGTCCCCCACAGTGCTTCCCACCGGTGGGCTCTGTGCTTGTGTCTCTGTGCGTGTGCTGGACGAGGAGGCTTAGCACCACGTGTGCCGTGTTGTGGTAGGTGTTTGCAGTCACGTCACCATGGGGTTAGGGACTGGTAGAAATGGAACACTCCGAAACAGCCCCATCCTGCACAGCCAGGCACATTTGTGTTTGGAGCTTTGTCTGTAGTTTTACTTGGTCTGGAAGGTAAAATCATTCTTGTGGAAGTAGTTAGGGATGAAAATGTAGCTGCTGTCTGATCCTCAGGCTGTTGTCACTACGTGGAGGGTGGACACTGCTCGTTCCCTCCCTGGGGCCATGCACGCACATCAGTGTGATGTAGTGTCAGCAGGGCCAGCTGCCAGGGCTGAGCTTCTTTGTGACGGTCTCCAGTGAATAATGGGTGTTTGAGTATGAGCTGTGCTTGGCACAGAGCAGGTGGGCAGCACTGTGTCCTGAGGATGCTCAGGAGGATGGTCTTCTCCTGGACAGTATGTCTAGATTTGGGAGCTGACAGCTCATTTCCTATTTTGCATTTGACCATGAAGATGATTGCTGTCTCCTGGATTTGCCCATGCGGAGTGAGGCTAGTGGGCTTGGCAGTCAGAAGGGTGAACCTACTCATGTCCGTGATGTTTGGAAAGAGCTATGAGAGATCTGGAGCCCACTCTGCTCCAAAGCTATTATATCTGCAGCCTTGCCTGGGCTCTCTCTGTAGAGTGTTGGAGAAAATCCTGCAAGCCCCAGCTGGACGTGAGTAGGGTGGTGTATCCTGGGCCCTAATGCATATCAGGCTTTACTTGCTTTCGCAGTGAGGTTCTGGGGCCCAGAGGTGGGACTACTGAATTCGCTGAGCCAAGCATTGAACAAGAGGACTGGTGTCCTCTGTTCCCTGCTGTGCTGTAGGGTAGGCTCCCCGTCTGGATTGAAGTGCCAGGGCTCAGGTACAGCAGGACTTCTTGTGCCGAGGCCAGGCAGGGCTGGGCTGCAGGAGGAGAGGTGCTTGGCTGTGTCCTGCAACACCGCTGTCCTGCCAGGGAAGAAGGCACGGCAGGACTTCCATCACATCTACCAGCAGAGAGGCTTCCACCTTTTCTCACGCCCACGCGCCGGTACAGACGCGCACACGTGTACAGATACAGGTTCATACCGGCGTGAACATGCTCGTGCAGATTCACATGAATTTGCGGTTAAGCGGGCACACCCACGCCGGCACGGCTGCAAACAGACCCGTGCTGGTGCGGGTCCGCTCGCCGTCACAGAGGCAGACGTGTTCATATTTGCGCGACTCCGGGCTTGTGCTGGCACAGATGCGGGCATACATTCTCATGCGCTCACAGACACCGGCAATGGAGCTAAGCCATGGCATTGGTCTATTTTTGGGATCACTCCTAAGAATTGTGAGCAGGTTTCAGATGTTATAGTCTTAGATGGGGGAAAGCTAGAACAGATGGCTGGAGGGTTCAGAGCAACAGCCCTGCTGAGAGCAGATATTTATAGGCAGATTTAACCCTTGTGTGGTCTCCAGAGCCATGTTTAAAGGGATGGCATCTGGAGCAAACGTGGTAGAGCTGAGCTATGACCTCTGAGGGTGTGCTATCCTATCTGGTTTCTGTGAGCCGATTATCATGTAGTCTGGAAATCCCGTCTATGCTCTGCCTCTTTCTCAGGGGACACAGTTTTCCCTAGACCACGGATCCTGGTTTCTGTAAGCCTCGGTGAAAATGGGCTGGTTGTGGTTATTATTTGCTGACCGAGCTGGGGCAGCGGGTACTGCGGCTGCCCTGTGCTTGCGTGACCAGCAAAATGAGGACAAAGATTGTTTTGTCCCTCTTGCCCTGATTTTTTTTCTTTTTTTTTCCTTTTCTCTTTTAGCGAAAGGTTACCCGGAGTCTTTCTTTTCCTTGTTGGAAGCAGATACTGTGTTTTCTTTCAGGCAAGCCATCTTGTAAAGAGATACAGAGTAAACCCTGTCCTGTCAGGTCCATCAGATGTTTTTACCTGCCCTCATCTTGGACTCTTGTGCTTGAGCATTTAGGGAAGAGCAAAATCCACCTGGGGGTTGTGCTACTTTGAACAGAGTTGGCTGCATAGTGAGAAGCATGGCATGTTTGCAGTGACAGCTCTATTTGCAGTCCTTTCTTCGAGAGCTTCTAGCCTCCCGTTTGGGTCTGAGGTAGTGCTGTATTTAACTTGTCTGGCATGACTTGAAGTGGCCTTCATAGAGCCGAGTACCAGACATGGGAGAGAATGATCTGGGGGGAAGGAAGAAAGCCATGGCCTCAGGTGGGACATGTAAAGAACTGATTGAGTAGGTATCTGAGAGCTGCAGGGAAGAAGGCACTGACTGGGGAGGTATGTGAGTCTGCTCAAGCTGCTTTTCGGTCCGGCTCTGGCAAAATTAGGGAGCAGCGGCACTCCTGGAGCTAGCGCAGGGCACTGAGAGACAGGATTAAAAAAAAAAAAGAAACTGAGTCGGGTCCTTTTGGCAGAGTTGGTGCTGCCAGGTCAGAGACTGATGGCCCATATTTGTGCTCCTAAAAATTGGAAGATTGAGTCTAGTTGTGAGATGGGGCAAGCAGCTGCAGCATTGAGTGGAAAAGGACATTCCTCCCTCACAGACAGGCAGTTGACCCCATAGGGTTTGAGCTGCGGTGGTTGTGCACAGTGGCACACGTGGCATGCACCTGGGCTGTACCTTTCCTCTGTTGGGACTTCAGCTAATCCAGATATTTGGAGCTGCTCACCAGCTTGTGCCTAGCATTGAGATCCCAGGGAGGCAGTGCTGAGTGTTCTAGGGCTGTTTTCCACTTGTCTTTGTACTGCTATGCTCCTGTGGACCAGCCAGAGGCGTGTCTGATGTTAGAGGTGGCATGCAGCAGCCCTAAGTCAGGCTATTTGTCCAGAGTCAGGTTCTTGGCCAAAAGTATCATGCAGATGCTCAATGTATGCCTCAATGAGCTGAGTTTGTCATTGTGTACGCTGATTCCACGCCCAAGGGGGCATGAAGCTCTGATGGAAAGTCTGGGAGTGTGACAGAGCGCTGGTCTTGCCCTGGGGATCAGCTCTGTGCTTTGAGGGTGTGAATTCAGAGCACGGCTGAGTTTTCTGTACACTGATGTGCTGGGCACGGGCGATGCAAATCTGTAGAGAGTGGGAGTATGTTGGAGCTGCTCGCTTCCTTGCTTATTCATCCTGCTTTCAGACTGTGGAGGCTTGGAAAGCAGTCACCATAGTCCCCCCACACACAGTTGTGTTCTCACTGCTCACCTCTGTGTCACATGGAGGAGCTCTCAGGTTTCCCAGAAGCTCTTGGTCCCAGGTCAACACTTGAACCACAATAGAAATGTGACTTTATAGTGAGAAAAACTGGTTTCGGCTCCTGCAGCACCATGCCCCTACCCCTGCCGCATATCCCAAAAGCACAGCTGATCCTGCTGGAGACCCAGGTGTGGTGCTGGCAGCGCTCAGCCAGCTCACAGTCTGGTCTGCTGCGTGGCAGTGTCATCTGGCAGCTTTGTGCCCGTGGCTGTCTGACTGCATTTTGTACCTAGACAAATCAGTAGGAGCAAGGTTGCTCGGCAGGGCCACCGGGCATGCTGACATGGTGCTCCTGTAGCTGGGCTGGCCCGTGTTCTTCCAGGGCCCCCAGGAAGGGCCACCAGCCACTCACTCTCTTCCTACCTGAGGAGACAGAGAGGGAACCTGGCAGGAACAACTGCACCCAGTTGGGTAACTTCCAGTCCTGGGATCTGCCCACACTTGCCTGGCCTCCCACAATGGCCCCATTGTTCCTGAGAGGGCAAGGAGGAGGCTGCCAGCAGCTCTCTGGGCATCGTTAACCCTCTGCCTGCCAGGAGCAGGCTGCAGGATGGGCATACATGGGGCAGAAGGTCCCCTGGGCAGGTGGAGGAACTCCCACTGCCCTTGAGTGCGAGGAGGGGAGCCGCAGGGGTGCACCAGCCCCTCTCTGCCAGCTGCCTCTTGCTGCTGTTTTGAGGACAGCTAGCACACGCCTGTGCTGAAGACATACACCAGAGAAGCAGGGCCCCACTGAGCCTTGATTTCCTCTGACAAGGAATGGGGAGGCTCTCTGCCTTCTTCCAGGCTGCTTTCTGCCATGACCTTGCCTTTGGAGCAGCCACCAGTGGCTGGGTTGCTCAGACCCTGATGTGCATGCCAGAGCAAGACATATCTTTAGGAATGGGACATTTAGGGTGTTGGGGGGCTAATTCCAGCAGCTGAGGTATTGGTGTGGAACCTGTTTAAAGTAATTCCAGACTGATCAAAGTGCCTTCTTCCTTCCTGTCCGGTAACATGATCTCGGGCCAATGAGCTGCTCAGGGTCTGCTGTGGCTTCTGGTTCCTGTTGTTGTGGAGACAGAGCCTTGGAGGGCACAGGCGTGCCTCACCACGGGCGCAGGCTCGGAGCCAGAGCACAATATCCACGGACCGAAGAGGACAGCAAGTACCCTGTCACTGGCCAAAGGAGCTGGACGGTCATGTCCCACTCTGCTCCCTAGCTCTGCACTGCCCATCTTTTGATAGCAGTTGTGCTTCTCCATAGCTTTCTGTTATAGGTGTTTCCTGATCAGCTGATTCCAGGGGTTATAGGGGTGCCTCAGCACCCCTGCTCTGTCACAAACTTCTTCTCCAGAATCTGTGGGACGAGGGAGAGGAAGAGGCATTTGGCTAGCACGCCAAGACTCTGTATGGGAAACTTTCTGGATGTCAGTCTTCAGAGATGTTGACCCTGATGTATCTCATGCTAGCTCAGAGACTGGAGAATTGGCTTGGTAATCCAAACAGCCAAGGACTTTGAAACCTAATAGATACCTTGTGAAAGTCACCAACTAGTTCTTCTGCAAACCCTGATGCTAACTTGCTTATATCACTATCTAAACAGCCACCCTGCTTCCAAAAAATCTCTTATCTCCTCCCACTCAGTAGCCTTTGCACTCTTCTCCCCTCCTTTGTACCCTGGTCAGTGTTGTTGCAATAACTTTTCTTTTTAATGTTCTGTTTCTTAAATAAGGGGAGAACTAGAGTTAACCGTGGAGGGCCAAGGGCTGAGTTGGGGGCATTTGATGACCCCAGCTACTGTGCCTAGTGCAAACAATGCCGCTTCAGAGCTTGATCTGGGTAACTCTGGGCTCCTGGGCTCGGGCCACAAGGACCACTGCAAACCCCAAAGCTTCCTACAAACCTCAGAGCTGGAGGATGTCAGAAGCCCTTGCTCGCTTGGTCAGTCATAAGTTAACGAGACCTCTCTCTCCTGGTGGGGAAGATGGGCTTTCTGGGGGAAACCCATGACAGGCTGCCTCTTGGCCTTTCTCTTCATCTGTGGACATACATTTGCTGCTACACGGAGGGCTCATTGCCTCCCCAGAGGGCTGCAGTTAGTGAGATGGGGCAATTCTTAACTCTTTCTGTCTGTTTCCTTTTGGGTGGTTGGAGGCCTGGCCAGGGTCAGATCACTGTGTCTTTGGAGGAGCTCTGTGAGTCGTGCGAGTGTTTGTGTAAGGGCAGAGTGGCCCCGAAACTTGGGACTGGGTCCATGGAGAAGGCCATGCTGCTTTGCACGCCTCGAAGGGCAGAAGCTAGGGAGTCTCAGCTTTACGTATGGGGGATGCTTCTGGGGGTAAAGGTGAAGCATGATGAGGAGGCAGAGCAGCCACTGTCTTAGGGCGTGCAGTGCGGAAACGTCTCTCTGGATGGGTGCTAGCCCAGACTCTGATGGTAAAGCCAGATGGGGAGCAGCGGTTCCCCTCTCCTTGTGGTCTCTCCCTCCCTTTCCAGCCCAACCCTGGAGTCCCAGTGCTGCCTGCAGGCCGCTGCCACCACTTAGCTGCTGGATCTCTGCTGAGCGTGCTGATCCTCTCTGCACTGGGGAAGGTGAAAGGTTTCCCAGGGTGGAATTTCCTGCGAGATAGTTGCATAGCTGCTTCCCCTATGACCTTACACCCCGATGTGCCTCAGTCATGATGGCATGCAAGTACGAGGCAACGGGGCGGGGGCTGGAGGGAACTGCTGGGAAAAGGAAGTGACCTCAGCCGTGGTTTAAATATAGAGCCCAGCGTTTGCTGCTGCTGGGCCTGGTATTTATAATCTTGGAGGAGTGCTCAGCAGCTCTCTGTGTCTCTTCTACGGTCCAGGTTGGCAGAGGGCAGTGTGGGAGGCAAGGTGTTGAGGCAGCCACCTTGCTTCCCCCTCTTTCCCGCATTTCTCTGTCAGCTCCCTCTCCCCAGGTGTGCTGGGATACATACACGTATGTTCCCGGTTGCACGGACATAGTGCTGCAATCCAGACAGTTTGCAGGCCTGCAGGTGTTCCAGCCTCTTCCTTTTGTGCAGGTGTGTCCTTCGTATGTTGCATTTAGTGCCTGGATTGGGCACAGGAAGAGTCTGACTCTTCGCCAACTCTCTGCTGCGAGCCTCCTCCAAGGCAAACAAACGTATTGCACTGCTGGTCAGCAGGGTGCAGCTGGGGCTCACGGTGCTGAGAGAGGTGGTAGGTGTGTCCTTGCCACGAGGGTTTCCTGCTGGGACCCTGTCTGCAAAGGCTGTGCTGTTCTTCAGGCTGCAAAGTTATCTGAGCTTGCTCAAAGGGAGAGCTAGTGTTTTGAGCAGATTTTCTGCAAGGTGGTATGGGTTGTCTAGCCCTCTCTTGCAGTGTGCAACAGGCATCTCCGTGCTGCTTTAATCTGAGAGAGCCGAGTAAGCATCTGCTGCAGCGATGTGGCGCGTGGCTCTGCTCCCCGGCACAACCCTCTGCACCCTGCGGAGGTCCTGGTGTGAGTGCTGAGGTGACAAGGAAGCCTGGGGTCGAGTGCACACGCCGGGCTGTGCCTCAGTCCGGGCGCTGCTGCGCTGGCAGGAGGTGCAGCGAGTTGCCCCGTGCTCAGCCCTGGCCAGGCTGGGCATGCTCTGGGTGACGGTGACACCTAGTGGCTTCATCCCACAGGCTCCACCTCGGGCCCAAAGGTGGGGCACCCGGAAAATCTGATGCTTCTGGACAGCTGGCATGAAGCTGGACCGGTCATAGGCAACAGATCCTGCAGTGCTCAGGAACCCTTGTGTCTCTGGCTTGGAGACAGGGGACAGGGAAGGCACCCAGTGTGATAGCCCTGCTACAATGGCTAGTCTGTCCCAGAACCCTGCAAAGAGACTTCTAAAAAGAAGAGCAGAAACTGTTGTGTTAAAGCTTGGAAGCTCCTCGTGAAGTTCTGGCTTTGCTGGGTTCCAGTCCTGCACACCGATAGCATTGCAGTCTTCTTTTGTTATTGCCAAAAGATCCTAAAGCAGTAGAATCCTAGATGCAGCTGAAAGACTGTCCTCATAGGCTCAGCTACATCAGCTGTTTACCTGACGCGTGTGACCCTAGGCCAGACTTGTCTCCCTTGCGATTCTTGTGGAAAAGGTGGGGTTTTAAGGTCTCGGCTGTGAGCCCTGCTGCTCAGGAGAGCTGGTGTAGCAGAGGGTAGTGTGAGGCACAGCTCACTAGCTAGGCTTTTTAGCATTACTTGCCCAGTCCCAGTAACCCCGATGTGCAAACACGGTGGAAATGGCCTGAGAAGGTCTCTTCATCCCATGTAGCAAGTGACCAGGGAGGTCTGTGTTATGGCCTTGCATTGCAGCCTGTGATGTTTCTGCCGGAAGGGTTTTGTCAAAGAAACTGTCCCATTCGTGTACAGATGAGCTTGTCTTTGTGCATCCCAGCACAGCCAAAGGCTGCATGGGGGTGTCCAGCTGTCGCAGCAGCCCATGTTCCTGGCCAGATTTCACCTACTGCAGGGTGAGATCCTTCCTCAGGGGAAGTTGAAGCTCCCTGAGCAGCAGCAGTACCTTCAGAAGAGATTTCTGGCTTTTCTTCCTGACCTACTAGATGCTGTTACTCAACCGCAGTCTACCGAGCTGCAGTGCACAGGTGGCTGTACTGCCCTGCACGTGGGGCACCTGCAGCTTCCTGCAGGTCTCTTGCTGACCCATCCCCAGCAAGTCACACTAGCCATTGTATGAAGCAGTTCCTTGTTGTCATCCCAACAGAGCTACGTGTGACTGTCGAGTAATGTCTGGCACAAGCAGGGTTTCTGTAGGGAACACGCCAGTTGGACTGGGAAGCTAGAAAGATCTGCAAATTTGGTGTTAGACCTGGAAACTCCCTGAGGGCAGGACAGGAAGCCACACTCTGGCTGGGACTGCAGTAATGAGAGGAATGGGAGAAACTGTTGAACTAGGGAGAGAAGTAAGGGCTAGAAAAGGTCTTCTTAAGGCCCTGATTGGGCTGAAGCTGTGACAGGAGAGAGGTAGTAGGGTGTTGGGCAGAAAGCAAGCGGCACTCCTGATTCACCTTGCTCTCTTTGAGCCTCAGCCTCCACCCATGTTACATGGGATGTGTGTCTCTAGGGAAGAGACATGGTGGAAGGGAACATGAATCTGAGGTTTTGTTCTACTGAAGACCTTTGACACTTGTGGCCCAGCAGCCCCATAGACATTCATCATTCCCAAGACAGCTCCAAATGGCAGGAGATCAGCAGGGCCTGCCAAAATGACTCAGAGAACTCTAGGGTTCAAAAGAGCATTAGGTCTTTTGGGTCTTTTAGAACCCTCCCATATACCTGTCGAGGGTACCACCTTCTCTGCCATTTAAAAGGGCACAAAAAGGATCCAAGAAATAAACAGAAGTGAAAAGGGGCTTCTCCAGTCTATCAGTCTGGTGGTATAAGAGCAAGATAATTTCACGACACATTCAAAACAGATGACCCTTGTCAGCAGAGTTGCCCAGTGGAACTCTCTGTCTTCCAGTGTCTCCCAGTCCATCTGTCCAAAGCAAAGCTCAAATGAGAATGCCTTTAGCAGCAGCAGCCTGGGTTAAGGCTGTTCTCACTGGTGATGAGCTCTCAGGCAAGTGTTCCCGTACTGGAGTTGGGGGGATGATCCTGAAGTCACTGGTTGCTATATAGTGGCATGTCTCGCAGCTGTGCTGAACCCAGGTCGGTTTCAGGCTCATTTGGCTTTTTGAACCCATCTCTGACTCTTGGCTGGAGGTGGCTGACTGACAGCAATGCCATTTTGCTACTGGTTTTGAGGGGTTTGTTTCTCACTGGAGCACATTCAAAACCTATTGAATGGTCTTGTGAAAAGTATTGTTTTGGAACAACCATTTTTGCATGGAAAAGGTCAAGTTTCTGATTCTGGTCTTCTCTCAAATCAGAAATGATCCAAGGGTCTCAGACTTCAGAAATCCTGCTTCCGGAAGGTTTGTCATAGGCTTTCCCTTCATGAAATACACTGACATTATTGACATAGCATGGTATTTCTTTGGAGATGTTCAACCGCATCTGCTGTTAATCCTGGGAGGACTGGTAATTGAGGACTGGTGTTGGATCATGCGCCGGGGATCTCATCCAGGTTTGGAGTGCATGGTATTTCAGGAGGGAGCAGCAGGTTTCTGGGGTCTTTCCTGCTGTTCTCTGCCTAATGTCTTTCTTCGAGAAGCCCTTCAGCTTGCTTAGGACCTCTCATTTCCAAAGCCAAGGTGTTCAGCGTGGATTTGTGGTGGTGTCTACAGGATGTTTTGGATTGGGCTCGTCCAGGATCGTATCTTGTAGTGATTGATTGGGTGGTTATCAGCGTAGGTTATGTGATTAGAGGGTGTTTGCAATGGTAACCTGGTCTTCCTGGACAGGCTGGCAGAGAAGGGTTCAAGGACTTTCTGCACCTTGCATCACCGTGTCACAACCCGTCTCGCGTGTTGGGTGTCTTGTATGTTGGGTTTTGGTGAGCTGTGGAATGCACAGCACAGCTCAGGAGGCCTGGGCTCTGGTGTCCGCTGCGTATGCACAATTTGGTAGTCATCCGGGTTTCACAAGAGCTCTTCCCGGCATCCGGCGGGAGGGAGGTGTGGTGAAGCACCTTCCTTTCTCAATTGTTGTGGCTCTGTTTTCCTGGCTTCCTCTCTTGTGCCTTCTTCCAAGAGGGATAGCACGGCAGCAGTGCCAGCCAGCTCCCAGATGTGGAAGCTGCAAGGCTGGCAGCAGGCACAGGCTCCACATTCTTTGCGGCGGTGTTAGGAATCCATGTTATCGTCCCTTGGAGAGAGCGGGAGCGTGATTCACCAGAAAGTCCTCCGGGAATGCAGTTCGGTTTCAGGTTTCTTCGACTATCAGCTAGCAATTCCCGGACTGCAAATATGTCAGCCTGGTCTCTCCTGCCCAGAGCTTACTCCTTCTCTCCCCCTGCTGCTGTTCAGACTGCACTGGAGGAGGCTTAATGAAAGCAGTTTTTGTTGTCGTGTTTCAAGGTTTCTTGTCTGCTGAGGTCCCAGCCTTAGATTTAAAGCTGTGGCTTTTCAGATGTACCAGGTGCAAACACTCTCTACATTTGGATGTAGCCCTTCGTTTAACAGATACTTACTTATATGCCTTGAAAGCCTCCCTCCCTTCATGAGGTAGGCTGGGTTGTCCCCCTGTGTAATGCTGGGGGAATCAAGGCACCCAAAGCCCATCTTGCTTAAGGTCACAAGTGGAATTGGTGATAGCCAGCGTCAGAAGCCAGGCACCTCGTCTCCTTGCTTTAACCGCTGAGAATTAAGTTTGCTGTTGTCTTTAAAACTACCAGGCTAGAGTGGGTGTGTTGCTAAATGGAAGAGAAAGACAGATTTCTGTGCATTCTTCTTTTTGTCATGTTCGTCTCAAGATGTTTTGAATTGTTTGTCTCCTGGTGTCAGTGTATCTACTTTCTAATTAATTATCTTCTGTGGCCCAGATGTATGGCATATCTGCTGAAATCTAGTTTGAACCTCAGGGTATGTGGAAGGAGCTTATAGCAATCGAGATGCCTATTGTCATGCCGTGGCCAGACAGATGAGAGGCCGAGGCAGATCCCTCCTATCCATCTGCAACAGAATCCAGCTGCTGCTATTCCTGAAAGCAGAGCAGAATCTTCAGGCAGCTGCTTCTGGCATTTGTCCCATTAGGAATTGTGAGGCAAGTGTTATCCCTCTGAGTGGACATTAGAAGAGGAGGGCTTTCCAGAGTTTAGCCAGGTCTCTCTGTCAGTCCAGGGTAGCTTTCCATCCTGCCTTAGGCAAGGTTTTAAATCGCCACCCTGGAGCACCAGCCTAGCCTAAAATGAAGAAAGAAGGTAGATGCCCCCCAAATAAAGGAGGAACCTCATGGCTGGTGAGACTCATCCGCGCTGCAGGCAGTGCCTGAAGGTTTTGTCATGGCGACTGCCATGTCCTTCAAGATTGAGGTGTGCGTTCCATGCAGTCTCATCTGAGAACCAGAGGGACAGGAGGTGCATCTCTGGACTCTGCAGGTGTGGGCTTTCAGGGCCCCAGGCTTCTTCCTCCCTCCCTGAGGTATTCACTGCGCTGGGTTGTACTAGGGTTGTGCTGCAGTGCTGCTGAGCATTCACATTTTCACTGAAGCACTTTGGGATCTATTTCAAACACAATATCGTGCCATTTCAGTCTACCGTTGAAATGGAAGCACCTCCTCAGCGGGTGTAGCCACACAATGGCGTCAGTGGGTTTGTGACTCTCAGGACTGTGGTACGGCGTGTTGCAGGGGTTGTGAGTGCGGTAAAGCAGAGGTGGGGGGGCCTCCGGGCCACTAGCAGCGGGAGCTGCTGCAGGGTTTGTTTTCTGGAATGCTGTCTGGCCGCAGCCTCTTCCAGTGGGGCTGAAGGCTCCCTGTGGCTGGCCAGCCAGTGGCTGCAGGCGGCGTGTGTGCTTAATGTTGCAGCTTGTGCCATATGGACCTTCTCCTCCTCCCTGCTTGCCCTGTCTGTGTCTCATTCCCCGCTCGGCTCCCTTCCCCCTGCAAGTGGTTTGACAGAGCAATTGGGCAGGCACTGGGACGGCAGCTCTGACATAAATCTCTCCTGGTGTGGAATGAGGGGTATAAATATCCAGAGAGTGATGTGATCTTTCCAGCTGCTATTAATAGGTCTCTGGAGAACAAGAGCGAGCAAGCGAGACAGGCTGACACTTAAAGGGCTAGCAACTCCCTTATGTGCTGTGAAAATTAATCAGTGCTGTGGCTCACCATCTTCCTCCAGGCTAGAGCAGAGCCCTCACTGAGGTGCGTGGGGAGGAGGTGGAGAAGGAGGGAGCAACTAACAACTCCTAGTTAGGAAGCAATGATAGGCCAAGCTGTGCACGAAGGATCCCACTAACTAAGGAAGAATGCTTGGGCGGGCTGTGCCACAGCACTGTTTGCATAGCGTGCCAGCAGCCCCAGCCTCAGCTTGCAGGGAGGCAGGTGCCGAGGAGACCCTTTTGCAGAGAAGACCCTTTGTGCAGGCGCGGAACTCGTTCGTGGCGCGTGACAAGCTGCAGCCTGCACCTTGTGCCGATCGCAATCTTTTGGGGGTTATGGGTCTGCCAAATGTGCTTCACTCTGCTTTCTTTGCAAGGGTGCAGTGGTTTGCCCTAGCAGAGCAAGCACTTGGCTTTTGCTGGCGGCGTCTCCAGGCTTGCCTTCAGCAAGTCAGGAGCAGCACGCGTAGTGCTGCTGAGCTCTTGTGGTGCTATTTTGGCACGTGGGGTTTGGTCCGGAGCTAGTGCTTCCTGTCCCTGGGCGGCAGAAGAAATCTGTGTGCAGCATCTGGCCCGCGTGGTCCAAATGGGAGGAGCAGACCACGGGCCCTGTAACCCCCGTCCTTCTCTGGCTGTGCACAGGAAAGCTTCTCGGGTGCGTTGTGGGGGTGTCGTGCAAAGCGTATAGCGGATGTGAGCGAACAGTAATGCCTCAGCTTCCAGGAACGTGTGGTTTACTCTCCTTCCCTCATGCCTCCCCAAGAAGTAAAAATGACTGTGACAGGGTTAGGGTGTAGTTACCAGGGTTGGCTGTTGAACCGTGGGTTTGTGGTGACCTTCCAGAATACACAATGTGATAGCTCCATATCTGCATCCCAGTCATCTCTAATGCCTGTGCAGAACTCCGAGGCAAGAACTCCAACTCTATATCTTGTGTGAGCATGAGACTCTGCGAAGGCAACTAGATCCTGCAAGGAGGGCTGCTGCAGCATTGCTTAGCTGCAGGCATGTCCCTCGGCCCAGAAACCTCTGTGTTCCACCCTAACCTCCTCTTCTCTGCCTCAGCCTGTGGGGCTATTCAGAAAGCTGCGCTGGCTTCGGAGCAGGAGAGCATTGCCCCGCTACCCCAGCAGGCCTGCGGCACATTGCGTCATCCTGCTGGGCTGGAAGCTCCTGCTAAAGTGGACACCCCCTCACCCAGAGCCTTAAAGCAGGAGCTAGAACTGTTCCTTGGGCCCCTGGGAGAGACAGAGCTTGTCTGATGAGTGCCTGCACTTCCCTTCCCTGCCCTTGGCAACTCACTGCCTCCTTCTCAGTCGCCTCAACCTTCGTCCCCTGCTCTGTCCCAGTTTTCTCTTTATAGGCTTGTGTCAAGACTGTCCGCTCAGTTGTCTTCTGTGTTTTGCAGGGCAGAGGAAACTTATTTAGTGGCAAAAGGGGTCCCTGAAAACAGTAGGGCACCGGATTTCTCTCTAGCGTCACAAAGTTGTCTAAGCTCTGGGAATACCTGCAAAATAGCTCTTCTGCTCACTGAAGGGCCGGGCTGGCACGGAGCACCTGTTTCTCATCATGGCCTTGAGAATGAGGGCTCTCGTGTCTGTGCCTGTTCCTTGAAGTACGGGCAAGTCTGCCATGCCTGGGTGAGGGTTTACAGCTTGTCAGCATGTGACTAACTGCAGAACAGGATTTTTTGCTCAAAGGGGCCAGGGCTAATTCCCAGCATGAGCAGCTCTGGGTTGTGACTTGCCATGGGCTTTGCCTGGCCCTGTGACCAAGTAGCAGTCCCAGTGCACTTGGCCCTGGGCTGTACCCCCAGCAGCTGCACCTGTGTGAGGGGCACCATGCTGACTTGCTGCTCATTTCTCTTGCAGGTTTCTGATCGAAGGGCCTGGGAGCTCCCTCCACTGGCACTGTGGGAAGCTTTAGCCAAGCCAATGCACCCTGACAACAAACTGCCCAGCCATGGCAAGGCAGGCAGCAGCAGTGCCCTGGCCCAGCACCACAATGTGAGCCAAGCACCCACCTGTAACTTGGGCTCAAAGGGTGTGGGTGCAGGCAGCCATGGCAGCAAGGCCACTCAGATCTCCCCTGGCAACTCTGGACTGAAAAACAGCCAGAACACTGTCCCAAACTTCAGCTCCTTGAAGGGCAAGGTGAAGCGGGAACGAAGCATCTCGGTGGACTCTGGAGAACAGCGAGAAGCCAGCACCCCATCACAGGACACAGAATCAAAAGGTAACGCTCTCCTAGACCTTGCCTCAGCATGTCCTCCTCTCAGTTGCTGCAAACATCCTGGCAGGACTTGGGATGGGAGCATCTTGGGTTTCTGTGCTGTGTCTTCTGCCCAGGCTTGTCCTGGCTCCTGTGTGACTTTGCATCACTGCTTGTCACATCTGCAATTTTTGGACCAGTGGCTGAGTTTTCATGTGCCTTGCTTTTGCCTTTTTTCATTTCATTCCCCAACCCGTTTGTTACACCCAGAATCTGGGACCGGTTTTCACAGGCTACCGTGGCCAACTAAGCGACGGTGTGATTCACCAAAACTACGCCGAATGCCCCTGCGTGTGCAATGTGCAAACTTTCAACTTGAGACTGAGTTGAGGTTTTTTTCTACCTCCTTGCTGTTGGTAGAGAGCTTCTTTGTGGTGTTCTTGCAGCTGCCCGATGACTCAGTCATGGTTAGCAAGGAGGTGCTGCGAGGGTCACTGTCTGAACAGTTCTGTGGTTTCATCAGCAATGGATAACTCTTGTGTTACGGCATGTGGCTTCTGGAAAAGGGCTGAGTCAGTGCTTCTAAACCCTTTGCCTTCCCTGTCCTTGGCAGCCTTCCCTGTAACCTCTTGCATTCCATCGAGCTCTGTGCTCGATGACAGTGTGGGATACTTGAGCATCTCATGGATGGTTGGAGGAGAAATTCCAGTGGTGTCCTTGGTTCCAACCAAGACTCACACCCGGTCCCCGGACGCAGAGCCGCTGTTCTGGCTTACGTTCCTAAGCATTTGTTTTCACGGTCAAAGCCTTGTTGCCTGACTGGCTTACACCAGAGCTGTGCCTTGGAAGAACAGGTAGAATGTAGCTGAATGGACTTCGTGCCCCCAGGAAGGCTTTCTCCCCATAGCATTGTAGGGGTAACCGTACACCACTGATCATAAGCATTTGCAGGTTTATCCCAGAATTGTCTTGTAACCACACTTCCACAGGAAAATTATTAAAACGGCTTGATCAGAAATGTCCAAATCACCTGTGTTCCTAATACACCAGAAGATCATGTGAATACGGTCTGGAAATCACTAGACGATGTAAAAAATAAGGCCGGACAATGTCTCATTAGTTAAAGCACAGGGCTGGAAGTTATTCATCCTGTGGTCTGATCACTCTCCCAGAGTCCCTAAGTGCCTTTAGGCAAGCCACTTCCTCTCTGAGCTGCATCAGTCCCATCTGAGAGGGGGGACATGTTGAGGGAGCATGCAAGTTTATAGAGGATGGGAAGACCCCTGCCTGATTGATGTCGGCAAGGGGCGGGAGTCTGTCTCTCGTTCCTACAAAGGATGTGAATGCGTCCTCCCATTCTATATTCAAGTTTTAATTGCTGAATCACAGACCCTTTAAATTTGCTGTTAATGCCCAAAGCTCTCTGGTTTGGAGCTGCAGGTAGACATGTCCTGTGTTCATAGATGCCTTTCAGGCAGTAAAAATACATCTCATTCTGAAGCTCTGGCTCTCACAGGGGAGTCTCGCTAGATCTGGCTGCTAAGACAAGGAGCCCAGACTGAGCAGATGCTTCAGGTTCTTAACCAGTGCTGGGCAGATGTTAGCATAAGGCTTATTGCCCAGTGCATCCCGGTTGGGTTGGCACCGCCAGCATGCAGCACCCAGCTGGGCAGGACCCCAGCCTTTCAGCCCCTTACAGATCTACTCAGCGCCTCTGATGGCTCTGTCCCTTTTCAGGCGAGGTGGCTCCCCGTAGCAAACGACGGTGCGTGCTGGAAAGGAAGCAGCCATACAGCGGAGATGAATGGTGCTCTGGGCCAGACAGCGAGGAAGACGACAAACCCATCAGCAGTGCACACAGTGAGTGACTGTCTCCTTACCAGCTCTGAAGCTTGGCTAAAGCCGGGTCCTTGCTGCCACTCAGCAGGGCTGATGACACTGGCACCTCTAGCTTTGCCTGTGGGCGCTCACTTAGCCGAGTGTATGGGGGGCCATTGCAGTCGGTGGTCATTGTGCTGTGAGAATGTTTGCCGTGCAGCGAGGGCTGGGACCTATTTTGGGGAGATGCTACGGAGATGCTGGAGGAAAAGGTGAATGTTGAGGTTGAATGTCCCAGCTGTACGTTGCTCTGGCCACACTGCCATGGTCATAATGGCAGCTGGAGTGCGATGTGCATTACTCCTTTTGCAGCAGCTAAGTCTGTGCCAGGCCACTCACCCTTCTCTCTGCAGCTGTGTTGTAGACAGCTGAGTCTAAAGGGGCTCTTGAGGTCTTGACAGTGGTTTGGGCAGAGCTGAGGTGGCCCAAGGCGTTCACTCTTTGAGGCAATGAACTGTAGGTCTCTTCTGCTTTCCCAAAGCGTAGGCATTCTTTGACATATTGTATCTACAAGTCACTTAGCTTTCAAACTGTAACAGGGAGAGTATCTGAGAGAGGAGGCAAGGTCCTGTGGGGCCCAAGGAGATGCCCACGTTGTCTGATGGAGAACTTTAATGTGTAGAAAAGCAAGGAGAGCGTGGCCTTTGTGCCTGCCAGCGCATTGTTGCCATCATCTCCAGAACGTCCACTTGTGCTTCTCAGCTGAGTCCGTGGCCTGTGCAGCCTGCGTGGCAAAGGATAGTGCCGCTTCCCCCGTGACAGCCTGCTTCCAGATCTGCCTGGCAGGAGTGGGTCACTGTGGGGCTGCCCGGGGGCAGGGGCTGGCAAGGAGGGGCTGACAAGCCGTGTCCCCGCACCGGGTTACCACCGATGCCTCCTGTGTAAATGATGCAGTGGCAGGGTCGGACTGCAGGAGCTGCTGCGATGGGGAGAGGCAGCCGGAGGGGAGCAGGGAGCCAGCTGAGTTAAGGGGCGAGGGTAGAGGAAGGCAGGGCATGACTTTGGTAATCGCAGCGCTTATTAACATTAATTATGGATCTTACTTAATGACGGCTGACGACTGACAGTCACCTGTGCCGTGCGCGGCGGCCCCGGGCCGGGCGGGCCAGTGCTGCCACCTGCTGGCGGCTCGTCTCTGCCGCCCGCGGCCCCGGCCCGGCAGCCTCGCCCGCCCGCAGCTCGCGTTCTCTGCTCCAGCAGGCTGTCATGTAGCAGATCCTGCGATGTCCACGGCCCCACAGCTTGGCCCAGGGTCCAACCCGCTGCCGAACCTGAGCGAGAGCAGTGCTTCCGGCGTGCCCCATGGTGCTGCCCCTGGCTTGCGGTCAGAGGCTGCAGGAGGCGGAGGTGGTGGAACAGGGAAGCAGCCTTCGCAGTTCGTTTACGTCTTTACGACGCACCTTGCTAACACGTAAGCGGTAAACCCCATTCCTCCCCCACCGGTATTGGCTGGCCTTGTCACACCTGGCCAGCCTTGTCACACCTGACTACTGCATGCAGCACTCGAGCACAAGAGAGCTGGAGAAACCTGTGTCACTCTGGACGCACAGAGTGGGAACCTGCCGGGGTTCATGAGGTGTGCTAACAGCCACTGCAGGTGTGCAAACTCGGACTTAAATGTCCATTTCCTCCCAGCAAGGCCTGGCTCTGCGCTCCTTATCGTCCGCTGTAGAGCATCTAGTCAGCAGCCAACGAAATGTTTCACCCAAAGCAGTGTGGGCTGCTGGTCTGGTTCAAAAGTGTGTAAGGGGTCGGGGTCACGGGAAGTGGAATGTAACACATGGCATTCTCCACACAATTCCTCTCTTCAGTCCTGCATTGTCTCAGCCGTAGAGTCTTAGCAGTTGGTTTAGTCTGTTTAGCCCAGTCTGTTTTGTTTTAGAGCTCTGTTTAGCCCAGTCTGTTTTGTTTTAGAGCTCTGCTGTACCACAGGTTCAGTGTGGGAGATCCCAGAGCGTCTTGGTGACAACCACCTTAGGGCAGCAGGCACAAAGCAAAACCTGTCACAGGACATGGGAAGAGGGAAATTGAAGGGCAAGTGTTCATCAGGTGGAGATCCTCAGTGGGGGCTGTGCTTGACAGATGGAGGACTCTGAGAACATTCTCCCTTCTTGGTTACCTCCAGAGATTTCCTTTTTCCCGCAGGGCTGAAGAACAGAGGTGGCAGCTGGGGCCTTGGATGGGTTAGGACGTGGCACGATGCCTCAGTTCTCAAGTGATTTGTGCTCTCTCCCCAGAGCTGCAGAAGCTGTCCTGCAGGGCCGAGCTGACTCCATTCTGGCCTACCATCAACAGAATGTCCCACGGGCAAAGCTAGACCAGGTATGCCACCTGTGAACCAATTGCTCCTGTTGGCACCTGCTGCTGACTATTACCCTTCCCTTCTGATGTGGCCATTCTCCGCTGGCCCCTGGCTCAGCTGTGAAAGAAGGGGTTGCCAGAATACCCTTTCAGTGGGGTGGGAAGCTGCTTTGCTGCAAAATCTCTTTGGCACAAGTTCTTGCTGTTGTCAGCCGTGAAAACTTTGGGATGAGGCACGGCATGTTCCCCTGCAGCCTGCTTGTGCATTCCTAGATCATGTAGTGGGGCCTACATCTTTCCTGCAAGGAATGAAGGCATCATTTTGGGATGGAGAGGTCTCCTTCAGGGCGCAGGGAAGAATACCTTCCTAGGATCTTTCCCTGCTCAAGTTTCTTCCCCTTTTCTCTGCCAGGCACCACCTGCTCCTAAAGTGCTGGGCGTTGCCGAGCCACTTCCAATTAACCCTCCTGCTGCCAACACTCCACAGTCCCAGCCGCTGGCCCCTCAAGCAAGTCAACCGCAGCCGCAGCCTCCCCCACCACAGCCTTCAGCCCCACCGCCTCAGGCCGTCAGCCAAACACCTTTGCCTGCGCCCAGCAGCCTGCCTCAGGAAGGGACGAGTGAAGATGTCCAGAGAGATCTGACTCCCAACTCTTTGGGGAACAATAGCAGCAACAACCAGCCTGGAAGTAACCATCCAAATACGCCCACCGTGTCTGCCGGCACCATGCAGCCTGGGCAAGTGGACTCCTCCGCCACACCCAGCTCCAGCCTCCTCGCAGAGGGCCCAGGCCCAGGGATGCCAGGGAATGGGCAGGCGGGCCTGGGCTCCAGGAACACCATGAACTCGGAAGGGCTCTCAAAGGAGCAGCTGGAGCACCGAGAGCGCTCTCTGCAGACCCTGAGGGACATTGAGCGTCTGCTGCTGCGCAGTGGGGAGGCTGAGCCCTTCTTGAAGTCCAGCCAAAATGTGGGTGAGGGGGGGACTGCCCCTCAGCCACAAGCTGCCCCTGCCCAGCCCCCCGCACCCCCTGCCAGCATGAAGAAGTATGAAGAGCCTCTGCAGTCCATGATCTCCCAGACCCAGAGCCTCGGTGGGCCCGGCCTGGAACACGAGGTGCCCCACCACCCTGGCGCTGACATGGGACAGCAGATGAACGTGATGATGCAGCGGCTGAACCAGGACAGCCTGACACCAGAGCAAGTGGCCTGGAGGAAATTGCAGGAAGAGTACTATGAAGAAAAGCGACGGAAAGAGGAGCAGATCAGCATCCACGGCCGGCCCATGCAGGAGATCATGATCCCGCAGTCGATGGGGAGCATGATGATGCGTGGGCCTCCACCACCCTACCACAGCAAGCCTGGAGAACAGTGGCCGCCAGGGATGGGTGGCCAGCTGCGGGGACCCATAGATATGCAGGACCCCATGCAGCTGCGGGGAGGGCCACCCTTTCCTGGGCCACGGTTCCCTGGGAATCAAATGCAGAGAGTCTCTGGCTTCGGAGGGATGCAGAACATGCCCTTGGATGCTCTTGGGCCCATGAATGCCATGCAGAGGCCAGTCAGGCCCAGCATGGGATGGAGTGATGATATGTCTCCTATGGGAGGCCCTGGGAACTTTCCACAAGGGACCTTGCCCTACCCGCCAGGGCAAGGGGACCCAGAAAGGTTTATGAATCCCCGTGCCAGAGAGGAGATCTTGCGGCATCAGCTCATGGAGAAACGTCCAGTGGCAATGCAGAGGCCCATGGGGATATCCAGCAACTCCATGAGCCAGGGCATGGAAATGGAGAGGATGATGCAGGCTCACAGGCAGATGGATCCATCCATGTTTGCCGGGCAGATAACGGGTGAGAGCCTGGGCAGTGCCCCAATGGGAATGGATTTTGCAGGCACTCGGGGGATGCTGAGCCCCCCTATGAATCAGTCGAGCCTTCGGGACATGGATGCACCCATGGGCCCAGGCAACCTCAACATGAACATGAATGTCAATATGAACATGAACATGAACCTCAATGTCCAGATGACCCCGCAGCAGCAGATGATGATGTCACAGAAGATGAGGGGTCCCGAAATGATGGCCCACCAGGGCGTGAACCCTGAGGAGCTGGCCAGGGCAAGGGCTCAGAATGGCAATGGCAGTGCAATGCTAACGGGACCCCAGAAAATGATGATTCCCTCCCAGTTCCCCAACCAAGGACAGCAAGGATTCTCGACCGGGCAAGGGTCTTACCCCAATCTGCCCCAGGAGATGGGCAGTGGCTCAGACATGTTCAGCCCTGAGCAGGGCACCATGCCCGTCGGGAGCATCGGCGGCACCACCAGGCTCAGCCACATCCCTCTGCCTCCTGCCTCCAATCCCACTCCCACACCGGGGGGAAACCTGGCCAACATGCACCCGGCACCTTCTCGGGGACTGGGCCGCCGGCCCTCTGACCTCACCATCAACATCAACCAGATGAATTCCCCCAGTATGGGTCACCTCAAGTCTCCCACCCTTAGCCAGGTGCATTCACCGCTGGTCACCTCCCCATCTGCCAACCTCAAGTCCCCACAGACACCATCACAGATGGTCAGCATGCCATCTTCAAACCAGTCTGGACCCCTCAAGTCCCCCCAAGTGATGAGTTCCTCTCTCAACGTTCGATCTCCAACTGGCTCACCAAGCCGCCTGAAGTCCCCTTCTATGGCTGTTTCTTCTCCTGGTTGGGTGCCATCTCCCAAAGCTACCATGCCCAGCCCAGGAGTCAACCAGAGCAAGCAGACTCTCAATATGAACTCGTCTGCTTCCATGGGAGCACTGGATCAGGGTATGCCGGGATGTCTTGTGTGCAAGTGCATGTCTGTGCTTAGTTTTGGTGAGTGTGTGGACAGTGTTTCTCTCCAGCCCACGAGCTCTCTCGGGAGCGGGAAGACACGTGTTCCTGAGCCTAGCCTCGCGTCTCACAGAGCAAGTATTTTTTCCCAGGAGTCCAAACGGGAGCTTTTCAGGTAGATCTGCGACACAGGCAGTGAATGTTGTGTCTGTGCTGGGCAGTCAGGGGCAGGTTAAAGTGGAAGTCTGTCACTGCTCCAGAGCAGGGTCTCTGCACGAGCCTTCTCGGAGTCCAGAGAGTGCTGGGCTGTGCCAGCTCTGTGTTTTGCATCCTTCTCTGTTCACCGCTGTCAGAAGGAGGGGACAGGGCTGCTCTCTGGTGGGAGCAAGTCACGGTGTGTGGACAATACTAAGTCGATCTCTGTCTTGCTTGCAGGTTCTCTCCCTTCTGGGCCTCGAAGCAGCTCTTCCGCACCAGTCAGTAACACCTCTAGCACCATGAATCCAAACATGCCTTTTACTTCCTCTCCAGATCCATCCCCTTCCCAGAACCCCCTCTCACTGATGATGTCCCAGATGTCCAAGTACGCCATGCCCAGCTCCACACCTCTTTACCACAATGCCATCAAAACCATCGCCACCTCTGATGACGAGCTGCTGCCAGACAGGCCTATGCTCCCACCTGGAAGTATGTCAGGTATCTGGCATATTCTGGAGGTGGGCTTGCAAGGGGTCAGACTGTCTTGTGGCTGCCAGTGGACCTGAGGCAGCAGGTGGAGGAGGCATTAGAAACTGATCTCCCCCAACTGCCATGTTGCATAGCTTAAATTTCCCCTTGTTTGTAATATTCTGTGCTCTTCCCCACCCTGTGCCCAGGCTGCCTGTCAGCTTTTGGCACGGGTGGAAGGATGTGAGCCAGTCTGGCTCGAGGAGTCCTTCTTCCACAAGATGTGGAAATTTTTTGCCTTTACCCCGTGCAGATCTATTGGGCCCAAATTTTCATGCCTCTTGGAGTTTTCTTAGGTCCAAGAGTTGCAGTCACAGGTGTGCTTCTCGGAGCCCTTGTGTTCCTGTGCAGCGGGACAGGGACACTCTGAATGGGGCTTGGGAGTCTGGAGTTTTGAGTGGAGCCCAAGTGCCTCCACAGGCAAGACTGTGTTGTATGACAGTTGTGATTTCAGTAGGTCAGATATGCTCCACTGGCTAGTGGCACTGATGAGGACATCTAGGCAAATGAGCGTTTTTTGTCACATGGTGATCAGCCCAAAGGGGAATTCCAACATGCTCTACCACTTGATTTAGGGGTTTAAAGCTGTCTGATAAATATTTTTGGCAGTTTTGAAAATGAAAAACCAACTTTTTGACTCTTTCACCGCTGAGCAGTCACTCAGGTTGACCGCAGGCATGCAAATGCATTGGCTGCCTCCACAGGCACTGATGGCTTCTGCTTTTCTGATGGGCACGCGCCTCCCGCCCAGACAGCACCTGTGTCGGGCTGCCAGCTCTTCCGCTTTTTTCCTCCTCGCCACCCGAGGTCGTGCGGTCGCTGGAGCTTGCTGGGTGGCAAACCCTGTGGCAGGCAGCGGTGAAGGGTCACTCCTTGCTGCCTTTCAGGCAGCTGAGAGTCCTGCTGGGGCCATGGTGTAGGGCACAAACTGACCCAGCCAGGACTAAAATCAGGGGACCGTAAGAAATTACAAATCCAGCGTGGGACTGGATGAAGCTGGAAGAGCCCTCTGGTGCTTGCAGGGCTTGGGAAGCTGGAGTCTGGGGCGCTTTTTCCTGATGTTGGTGCTGTGCAAGCACATCTTGGAGCTGTTTACTGAGCATCATGCTCCACGCTCAGGGCATTCTGAGGAGGACTGCTTGGCAGGCTTTCGGGATGTGGATTTTGCAACCCTGAAAGGTCTGTGGGAAGGGTTAACTCTTTTCTCTTTTTCCTGTCCTCAGGTGTGACGGGGAATCAGCCAAATCAACTGCACTTGAACTCTGTGGGGCCTGGATCCTCTCAGAGCCCCATGGGAATGAACCTGCCTGGTCAGCAGCCCCTTTCCCATGAACCGCCTCCCACCTCCATGATGTCCTCCCCAAACCCTCTGGGCTCCAACATTCCTATGCATCCGAGTGGGCCAGGGGCAGGCGTGCCCCCTCAGAACCCCATGATGCTGCCCCCGGGTCCCCAGGACTCGTTGAACCAGCAGTGTGGCCCCGTGCCCAACAGTTCACAGATGATTCCTTCCAACCAACTCGTGTTCCCCCGCATGCAGCAGCCCCACAATGCCATGCCGTCTCCTGCCGGAGGCATGCCCATGACCCCCGGTGCGGGAGGTGGCCCTGGGATGCAGCAGCATTACCCGCCAGGGATGCCCTTGCCACCTGAGGACCTTCCCTCCCAGCAGCCTGGCCAGATGCCCCCTCAGCAGCACATGATGGGCAAGAACATCCCACCTCGGATTGGTGACCCCTACCCTCCCGTGCTTCCTGGGGTGGCGTCGGTGCTGAACGACCCCGAGCTCAGCGAGGTCATCCGCCCCACGCCCACGGGGATCCCGGAGTTTGACCTGTCCAGGATCATCCCGTCGGAGAAGCCGAGCAGCACCTTGCAGTATTTCCCCAAGAGTGACAGCCAGGCACCCAAATCTCAGCCTTCCAACCTCCACCTCATGAACCTGCAGAACATGATGGCTGAGCAGCCCCCCGTGCGTCCAGGTATGAATGCTCCCAGCCTCCCCGGGCAGCAGGGCGTGCAGAGGGGACTCAGCATGCCCATGTGCCATCCTGGACAAGTGCCCATGCTGGGCAGGACAGGCATACCACCCCAGCAAGGCATGATGGGCAACAGCATGCACCAGGGCATGATGTCTCCACAGCAGAGCCTGATGGCCCAGCAGAATTTCATGCTAATGCAGGCCAAGCAGAGAAGCATGTCTGTGTCGGGGGAGATGTATGCCCAGACAGGACATATGATGTCACCTCAGGGCTCTCTCATGGGGCCCCCACCTCAGCAAAACCTCATGGTCACACACCAGATGAGGCAGAGGAGTGTCTCCCTGGACAGCCAGATGAGTTACATCCCCGGGCCTGGGAACATGGCGAACTTGCCTTTCTAACCCTGACTGGCGCTCAGGGCTGGGGAGGGGACGGGGCTGCCCCTACAAACATTTATAAACCTTTCTGAGGGGGAGGGTTGGGGGCCAGTGCCAGTGGAGGACACCACGTGGGATGCTTTTCATATCGGATTCGCCTCTACACAGCAAACCGGATGTGCAGTAAACTTGATGTGAATTGGGTTTCTTTTCCTTTCTTTTTTGGGGAAGGGGAGGGATGGAGAGGCTGGGAGTGGGGCTGTTACTTTGAACCCTGTGTGGTGACCGGGGCATCCAGACCTTGTGGCAGTTTGTAAAGTTTTCACTTATGGTTTTCCTCCGTCAAGTGTTTTTCTTGCCCTTTTCCCCCCCTCTCTTTTTTTGGTTTTTTTTTTTTTTTTCTTCCTTTTTAAACAACCAAAATGTGCAAGAGGGTTTTTGGAATTAGCTGTAAATAGGTCGCTGGGAAAGGCAAAACTTGTGCTGGTTTTTAATTGTTCTGTATTTCTGTGTTTTAATAGAAGCCTCAAAACATATTTTAAAAAACAGAAACAAAAAAAAAACATGCTAAAGGCAACATTGTACAAGGATCGAAGACTCTCCTTGGGGGAGGCAGGAGGATCTCCAGGGTGCACAGGGTGTTGAGAGATACCATTGTAGACTCTGTGTCAGACCTGTGTTGTTCACGCATCTGAATGGTTTGCATGTGTAGGAGAGGGGGTGGTGCAGCGTCATGCAGATCTCAGGTCCCATGGATTCTATGCCGAGTACACAAACGCAACCACTGACCGAGGGCCATTGGGAGGCCAGAGCTGTAGCCCCAGGGAAATGCTGCTGGAGCGATGCTCATCTGGCAGGGCAGAGGCCATAGCTTCGCAGGATGCAGCTGTCGTCGCTCTCTGGAGAAGCTGCCGTGTCTGGGATGGGAAGGATGCTGGCCCTTCAGCTGGAGAAGCATCAAGAATCTGGGCTGTACCTGAAGGTCTTGACCAGCCCTGTCACCTCTAGCCTCTTCTCTTCCCTTCATGCTGTGTCCCCTGTAGGCATGGTGTTGTGATGTGTAGGGACAGGTGGGCTTTGAGGTGAGTCAGGTGATGCATTCCAGTGCTTCCAGGAGAGGCTAGCTGGGAGCCCTGATCTTCTGCAGCCTTCCTACACCAGTCTATTATCTGTCCATCACCCTTCACCACTGCGTCACACTCCCCCGCCACTGAATGCTCTCCCGGGTCTTCCTTGTCCTTCATCTCCAGGGTTTTGCAGGCGGTCTTCACTCCTTCATACCCTGAGCTACTGGCAGCAGCCCTGCCCTGTGGCACTGGAAAGGTCCAGATGTTGAAGAGGACCTGTCCCTGAGTGCAATACTCCACCTGAGCATTCGGTGCCAGCAGTGTGGCCATCCTGTGCTTCAGACGGAGGAAGCCAAAGTTGAATTGCAATCTTTCATCCCAAGGCTGGCAGAAGCGTACCATTTGGATGACTCTGGCTTTTCTGGATGCGCTCCGCCCTCCCTATCCTGTAATCCATAAGGTCTTCCTGCACGCAGCCCTGATGGATTTTCCCGTGTTTTTTCACAGAGGGGAATGTGGGGTGATGCACACGCATTTCTGCACACATCACGGTATTTCTGGACCTCTGTGGGGACTGCTTTCCAGCATCCAGGGGTGAACCTGGGGCATACAGTTGCTGGAGGAACACCGCTTGGAGGATTATCTCTGCAGAGACAAGCTTAACACACTACCTCTCTTATAACAGAGCTCACCTTTCCCAACTCACCATTGCAGGGAGGAGAGGGCTTTGGAAAGGGAGGTTGCTGAGTAGTGAGTAAACAGCAACGGTTTTTATCATGTTGCAATCTGTTTGGAAAGGCCGGTGGGTGCTGAAATGTCAGCCCAGCAGCTGTCTTGATCCAGTCTGTGAGAAGATGGAGTCATAAAGCCCAGTTAGGAATACATTGAAGCTTTGGGGCATTTTGCAGTGAACAGTACTGGGTGAGAAGCACAGGTTTGGATCCAAGGAAGGATCTTGCTCCGGTCTCCTGCTTTGTGGGGGTTTGTTGTATACAATGTGAGCAAGTAACATTTTTTGAAGTGGTAAAACAGGAATGATCACTAGAGGTGCTCATTCTTGCCTTGGCAGTTGGAGCAGAAGAATAATCTTCAGCTCAGGCTTTGGACCTGACATGGTAGATGGTTGGATTCTCGATCCTTTCAGTGGGTGTTTCATGCGGGAGGATGCAGTTCAAACGGATGTAGCTCTTTCTAAGCTTGACTTGCCTGAAAGGCTGTAGCTTTTCTTGGCTGCAATTCAGGGTGTTGGCTGCTGGTAGTTTCTCGTAAACATCCAAATACTAATTACAGTCCCAAACCTTGCTCATCATCCACCAGCAAGTCTTGGCTAATTTGAAGCCATAACATTTTCTATATGGAAGTTCTTTTGTTTGTCTGTAGATAGCTGTTGTTTTAGCCTGGTTAAGATCTCCATGTGTTTGTACTTTCCCTGTTGTCCCTTCTGCCCAGCCTGACACAGAAGTTGCCTGGGGCTTGCGGTCCTCACTCTGCCAACAGCGCGTTGTCCCTGCATAAGCAGGAGCCTGCAGGCTGTGGCACGTGCCGTGCAGTGCTCGGGAGACCAGTGCCGACCGCTCGCTGGGACACGGCAGCACGATGCTATTTCTGCCTGGCGACGGGAGGAAGACCTGTCCTTCAGTGACAAATGAGAAGCTAAGCCTTTTGATTCAGCAGCCCTTTTGGATACCAAAAGGGAAATCCTGATGCTAGGTCGGAGCTGAGGACTCCGGAGCAGCAGCTGGTGCTCTCCTGCAAAATCCCGCTCCCCTGGAGCCAGCCCTACCCCGACCACTGTGATGGCTGAACAATGGGGAGAAAAAATGCTGCCTAACACCCCTCTGCCCTGGGCGCCGCTCCCAACCATGTCTGTGAACAGCAATGTGGCAGGAGCTCCTCTGGAGGCTCAGTGACAGCCGGTCCTTCTTAGACCCGGGTAAGGTTTGCCATAAGCTGGTTGCCCGCTGCCGTGACCTGTGTCTAGTCTTGTGTCTTGTAGTTTATTGCTCAGCTCTTTACCTTGAGTTCTGTGTACTGACTCCACCTAATCACAGTAGAAGGTTTGCCCATCTTTCAGCCATGACTTTGCCATGTTTTTCCAGCTCCAAAAAAGCGAACACTGGGAAACCGCATCTTTCGGTATGTTGGATAATCACACACCTGGAATTAGCTTTCACATTGAGGTAAAGGTGACTGACCTGTTCTCTGTCATCCCATGGAGAAACTTCCCCAGTCATTTTGTACCATTATATAAATATATATATAAATATAAATATATAAATACAATATGTGAAGACATCTTATTGGTTTTTATTTGAAACAATTTTTAGGCTTGTTTTTGGGTATCTGTGCTGCCTGTAATGTATTGACCTGTTTTATAGGTGCCTTTTTATTAAAAAGACAAATTTCAAGACCTGACCCTGTGCCTGTCTTCATCCACGTGATTTTCCACAGGACTGCAGCAGAGACAGAGAGTGCAAGAGGTGCTGGGAGGGTGGTGCGGGCGTCAGGGGAGCCCCATCTCTGCAGCGCTCCCAGGCACATGTTCGTTCATGCGTTCCCTTACTCACGCTCACCTGTGCACGCTCCGCTGCCTGCCACGGCCCTGTGATCACTGCACGTATGTAGCAGGATGCTCTGCCAAAACATCCCAGCTCTGTCTCTTGGGAGACTTGGTTGCCCCGCAGGAAATGCAGAGCAGTGCACTGTTGTAAGGGTCTTGGTGTTCCCATCTTTTGGGTTGCCTTCCTCAGGGACCAGGGCTTCCTCTGGTTTGTCTGCTGGAACCTTGTTTGCAGAGTACAGTCCAGGACCGGGGGTGCAGAGGGTGTGCTGTGGATGATGCTGGGATTGCCTTCCCACACACCATCTCCCTGCTCTCTGCAGGAGCCGCCTTGGAGCTCCCCTTGGCTCAGTCCCCCTTCCTAGTGGCCTGGGTGGACAGAGTCCATCTGCCTCACTTGGTAGTGGTGGGCTAGGGGCTGAGCAGAGCTCCATAAGGGAGGCTGAAGGTCTGCCTGAGGGCTGCGGGGCTGGCTCCGGCAGCATGAGTACTCAGCAGAGAAGCCCACACTAGGGCGAGGCATTTTGACAGCCATGCAAACCTTGAGGAGTCAGCAAGGGTTTCACTGAGTGGGAAACAGAGCTTCCTCTGTGGTGAAGGAAAGTTCCTCTTGCTTTCTTCTCGTCACCATTCAGCAGGCCGGCTGGAGGCAGCCGTGGGAGGAACAGCGGCAACCCTTCGGGGAAGGGTCTGCCGGCTCTGAGCCAAGCCATTCCTGGGCTGTTTGAGCCAAATGTGGGTGCAAGGGCAGCTTTCCAGTCAGGTTAGCAGCTGCTGTAAAACTGGGGCAGAAAGTGCTGCGGTTAGTGGAAGAGGCTCTGTAAAGCAGAGAGCTAGTGTAGGTCTGGATTACTCTGAACACAACAGGGCCTTCTGCTGCCCTGGTGAAGGGGAATCTGAGCAAGGCGCTCCTCAGCCCTTTGAGCAGAGCTTGTCAGAAGGGTGCCCACTTCGTGCTCTCTGACGCGTTTCCCTTGAAGAAAGTGACGCGAATGCAGACAAATGCTTACAAGCACTCTACATGAGAAGATGGTGTTTTATTCAACTCAAAACTTTATTTACCTCAAAACTTCCTAAAGGTTTGTACATAACAGTGCTAAAAGCTATAGTAACAATAGATATGTAATCTGTTCACTCATTTGTGTGCAGATTTTTTTTTTACTTTGTGACCACTGGAAGAATTTTACACTTTGACCATTTTTTTTTCGGTAACATTTTCATGTAGAAACACAGTTGTCACCATAACCTGCTTGGGAGGTTTTTACAATGCATCTGCAATGGGTTTGCTCACTGGTACAACCATGGAGAACACAAGGGCAGGCTTAAGAGACCCTCTCTTCTCTGCTGCATGTATGTGCTTGAACAACTACAATCACTGTTACTTGAAAGTTTCACCTTTGAAGATGTGGTGCTGCAGGAAATTGTGGACTGCCTTATACTAGGTGAGTTTTCTCCTCAAGTCACAATGTGAGAACAAGCTATTGAGATCTCTGCCTGAGTCAGGCTGAGGTAATGTGACCCCTTCCATAATGGCTGGTCTTTTTAGCAGGGCCCTTGAGTTACCGTGAAGTTCACCTGGGACCAAGCCCCTCTGCTAGTGGGACGAACTTCAGAAGTGAGGTTAGCGCATAATTTCTGCTGCTGCAGGAGAACTAAACTAATGTTTCGACATTGCTTAAAATGTGAGCTGAAGGGTAGAGCAGATTTTAAAGTGTGCTCATGATGAGGGCTGTGCTCATGTGACATCGGTGTGTATGGCTCTCCTACAGTTCTAGGCCACAGCATTCTCTAGGAACGGAAATGTCACAGGGCAGCGTTGTGGGCCCACTGCCATGTTAAATCATGACAAGACCTCCTAGGCAGCAATGGGCTGTCTTGAGTCTGCTGGGGCTTCCCCGCACGCCAGTTTGCGATGCAAGAATTTAAGGAATGGGAAAGCTGCTGCTCTTATTTTGAACCAAATTATCATCAAGCTGCCCTGTTCTGAGCAGTTTCTTCATACTTGCAGTTCAGGGCAAGATCACCACCCAGCTTTGTTCTCTGTACACCTGCATGCACTTCATCTCTGAAAGCCCTGTAGATGCAGGTGGAGGAAAAAATATCAGAAAGCATAGTGCAAAGCAAAATGCTATATTTCCTCTAGCCTCGCTAAAAACAAAGAGAAATTATGCAAACGAGCTCTTTCCCTTACTCTGGGTGGGTTTCCTTGATCTCTGAACCTACAAATAGCCATACAACTAGCTGCCAAAAAAAAAATAAAAATTATACCTTCAGCCTTACAAAGCTGTGTGGTTTCTCTCTCCTGTGTGCAGTCACAAGACAGAAGCCATCTCTTCAGATGGTGTTAAAGGAAAACTTTTGCATAGTCAGGCATTCAGTTCAGCAGCCACTCACAGGAGATCATAACAGCAGTAAAACAGATCAAACGAGTGGGGAAGGATGCTACTGGTGTCAGGAAAGGAGTCTGTGACAGTCAAATCTTTCAGTCTGTGGGAGGACCTCCTGGCATGGGAAGACGAATGTGTTGTGGCTGGCTGGGGGGATGTCATGCAGCAGGAGGACGATGTTGCAGTCCGAGACTGTCCGGCACTGCACGTCCATGCTATCGGATTGAGTTCTGCAGCCCCCATGGGTCCTACCCGCGTCTCTCCAGTTGCTACGGCCACTGAGTCCCATGGCTTCCTTTGGGCATGTCTGTACCAACCTGAGCTAGTGAAATGGAGACCTGCTTACTGACGTGACTCTGCATTTACTTGGCTGCACTTTTTCCTCGCCCCTGGCACCCCAGTCTTGTGCCTGGCTTTGCGCACAAGGTGCCTGCAGTCAGTTTTTCGAGGGAGAGGTGGGAATGTCAGGTTCAACCCACTCGAGTTCATCCGGCCACGCAAGAGTGACCGTCACACAGCCAGCATTCACCAACGGCTGCCGGGTGGATCTCTACAAGTACAAGAACGAGGAAGAGCCAGGCAAGACATCTGATGGGATTTGGGTGTTTGGTGGCTATTGGGCCTGTTTCCTGAGGAGTGAAGAAAGTCGTGGGGATGCTTGCAAAACTTGTAACTGAGACCATAGCAAGTGTGCCACTGGGAAGGAAAGCCCCAGGCCAGTTCTGACCTGCAGGCAGCTTTTCCCAGCTAGAAAGTGGAGATGGAGGTGGTGTTGTCAGACTCTATCCCACTACTCCTCCTCGTTACCTCCAGGATCTCCTGCAGGGTCTCCTGGCTTATGCAGCCTAGCTCCTGCAGGATCCGGAAGAAGTCGTTACGGAACTTGACTCCGATAAAGGCGTAGAGGATGGGGTTGAGGCAGCAGTGCGTGAAGCCGATGGCCTCTGTCACCATGATGGCTGTGTCCAGCTGGTCTTCCAGGAGGCAGTTCTTGGTGAAGGCTTCTAGCTTTGTAAGTGTGTTCAGGAAGATGACGATGTGGTATGGGCTCCAGCAGAGCAGGAAGATGCCTGTGACCAGGATGGCCACACGGACAGCTTTTTGCCTCTGCAGGCGCTGGGACTGACACAGTGCCCGGATGATGGCCACGTAGCAGTAACACATGACCAGCAGAGGCACAAAGAAGCCTACGGTGTGGTAGAGGAAGCGGGTAGCCAGCCATGCATTGTTTCCATCGATCCCAACCTCTGGAAAATAGCAAATGCTGCGGTTGCTTTCGTCTGTCCAGACTTCCATGAAGATGAGATCAGGTAAAGTCAGAAGCAATGAGCTGAGCCAGACAGCCGTGCAGGTGAGGTGGATGGAGTGAGCTCTGCGTTTGCGGTAGGTGTGGATCGCATAGACGATGGCCAGGTAACGGTCCACTGCGATGCATCCCAACAGCATGCTACTGCAGTAGAAATTGATCTTGTGGACAGCACTGAGTACCTTGCAGAGGAACTTCCCGAATATCCACCCAGCTAAGCTCTCCACCACGCTGAATGGGAAGGTGAGCAACAGTGCCAGGTTGGCCAGGGTGAGGTGGAAAAGGAAGTTTTCTGTGCTGGTGCGAGACCGCTTGAACCTCTCTAAAATGACCAGGACCAGGGCATTGCCCACAGTCCCCAACACAAACATCAGCAGATAGATGAGGGGCATGAAGACCTTTCTGAAGGGGTCTCCCTGGTTGCCAACCACAGATGAGGCTGGGTTGAAGCAAAAGTAGCCCTCCAAAGAAGGGGTGGTGTTCTCAGCTTCATAGTAACCGCTCAGCTCCACCTGGCTCTGGGGAACAGAAAGAGTCTTGTTAATGGAGGGGAGTTTCCGAACACAAGAACTCCGTCCCTCAGCTGCACCTGGCAGACCTAGAGTGGAGCATCCACATGTCCCGCAGCCCACCTACGTCAGGAGGAGATGCCGTCTGCAGTGTGATGACCTTGGAGGGCCCTCCACTGCCAGGAGCTGCAGTAGCAGGTGGAGAGGGTTTTCTCCATGTGTGACAGCAAGGGCTGCTCAATCTGTAATCTTTAAATGGAGTATTTGGGGATGTTTTGGTGTCCAGTCAGATGACCAGTTTCATCTTACCTGCTGGTGAATTTTGCTTTCTCACATAGAATGGAATCCTCCTCTACCAGCTTTCCCAATTTTTTCTACACATTTCTGACATGGACCACTCCTGTCCTGCCTGCTGCCTGCTGTCAGGTATAAAGGTGGTAGGATTCACCACACAGCACATCTGTACCTCAAATTCTGTGCAGTGAACCTGTCCTCTTCTCTTCCTCAGAGGCCTGGGAGCTGCTTAGGACAGAACAAGGTGAGGCGGGGACAGCAGCAGCTGTCCTTTGAGATTGCTTTCCGTACACTCGGAGGAAGGTGTGGGGCAGGTGTTAAACACAATGGGAGGAAGGCCTCTGAGGCACTGTGGTGCCATAGCTACAGGAATAGATGGAGAGAGAGAGCCATTCTGTTGATAAACCTTTCAGTTCTGAATTAATTGCAGTCAGAGCAGGAAAGGGAAAGGAAAACACCACTTGGGCCCTAGGCTGATACCCAGTAAGGGAAGTGCAATAGAGCTGTTGCAGATGTGATTCACCCTTGGCTTGCTGTATCTTCCCGACCAGCCTGTATTTGGGCTGAGGCTGTGGGCAAGCCTCGAGCGCTGGGAAGCTGGAAATGCGCTCAGGATGAGCTTCCTGGATGGTGGTCACGCTCCAGCTGGCCTCGTCTAAAAAGACGGGGTGGAGGAGGCTTGTGGCAAACTGAAAATGAGTGACAACTGGGAAGAGCTAGCTCATCGGCAGTCACCCTGAGGTCCCCCACCCACACCCTCTCCGGAGACCTGTGCTGAGACTTCAGCGTTGACCACAGCGGAAGTCTCTGCTCACGCTTTCATACCTTTCACTGCCAGCTGCAGCCGTTTGCACCTGCTGCTCCTTCCCTCATCAAAGTTCCCGTCTAAAAATACCAGTCCTGCTGTACACAGTTTTAGACCTGATTTTGGGGGTTTTTGCTCACCCAATGTGCTACTAAGCAAAATTACTGTGACCAGCCTGGAGTCTTGCATTGTGCCTAGCTAGGGAAGGGTGATTTATGTTTCTTTTCTCTCAGACAGCCTTCCCTGGGTAATGCACTGGGTGCCTCTGCACATGACTGTGTGGAGGCAAGGGGTGACTTGGCAGCAGCAGGGCTCATCTAAACTGCTCTGCTCATCTAAACTACTCTGCTGCTGAAACCATCTGCATGGCTCCAAGAGGAGCCTGGGCACTCTGATGGGGCAGAAGCCTCTGGTGCATTACCAAACATGTAGAGCAGACAGCTGGCGCAGGCAGTCCTCAAGCAGCGGACAGTAGGAGGGTGAATCCTTGGGAAAAGCATGGAAGAGCCCTGCCCAGCTCTTCCCCTCTTCCCTGGGCCTCCGGCTACTGCCAGAAAGAATGCTGAGCCAGCCTTTGCTCTGACCCAAGTTACCATTGGTCCGTCCCATTCCCATTCACAGCGGTGCTGGGGCTGTGCTGTGATGCCATGGCTCTTCCTTTAGAACAAGTGAGAGCCAGTCTTCTCAGGGACCAGGAATCCTTCCTGCCCAAAACCTCGAACACACACACAACTGTCTTCCCCTAATGTAACTGTGGGGTTGCAAGCCTTTGGTGACATGCATTTGTATTATCAAAGAACTTTTATTTTTCTGGTTTAGGGTATGACTTTGGAGACCAGAGAGTGCTGCTAAAGACAAAAGCCTTAAGAAATCCCTCCCAGTTATTTTTCTCCCGAGCTTGAAAATATTTCCTGCCTGCTCTGTACCCAGACCTTTCACCAGGAGTTACCAATGCACATAGGAATCTATGATGTGTTGGCCAGGGCTTGAAATCCAATGGGGTCTCCCTGTGCAGGTTTTTTTTTACAGATTTTGTCTAGGATTAGAGACATATTTTCTAGGTGGAAGGCACTTCAATCTCTCCGAGAAAAACAAAACCAACCCAAAAACCTTTGCAATTTGGTGTGGTGACCAAACACGGCTGCTCAGGCTGTGCGGGTGACTGTGATGAAATCCCCAACAGATTACATGTTGGAATGGGAAATTTCACTGGGGAGAGGTTGGACGATTCCAGCTGTGAAGGGAAAAATGCAATGATGGAAAATGGCTGGGTTTGCTGGCTGGAGTGTCAATCCTCCCTTGGAGCCATGCCAGCACCATCGACGGCAGTGGATGGGCAGCTTGGGCAGTGTTCAGTGGCTTTGGCTGCTGACCAGTTTCCAGCATCGCCTTGTATTTGGAGCCAGAAGTGCAGAGGCTGAGTGCCACTATCTGGCACCATCTGATTGCTGATGGGGAGCAGGTAGGGAGGGCTCTTATTGTAAACCACTCGCTGTGGGCAGGGGAAGCATGTGTGAAGCTGTGTCTGAGTCGTCCTCTCCCGCATCTCTGAGCAGAGCAAAAACCCATGTGGTTTTTGTTCAGGGATCCCTTTACCCTTATAACCTGCATCACAGAGTTATTCTGGTCTCTGTGTGTCAGCTGTTTTTCTCAGTTCCCCAGAACTGTCAGCAACTAAAACATTTGGATGCGGAAGTGAAGCAGCTTGTGCACTGTTATGGATTTTCCATGTGAATCATTCCCTTCTAATCCATGCCAGGGCTGGGAGCAGCCCATTTCCTTCCCAAAACCTTAAAACTGTAATTGCCCACATCAGTGCAATTTACTGGCAGAGTTTCTGCTCATGACTTCTCCAGGGGCTGAACAAGGGAAATCCAGGAATAAGGCCCGTGGGAATACCATGTTACTGTAGTGCAGGTGCCTTTATGCTCTTGAGTCGTGCTGGTTCCATTGCAATGAAAAGTGGCCTGAGGAACCTCAGGGAACCTGGTGAAGATCTCAGCAGTTCTTCCGCAACTGTGTTTTTGGTTGTCTGGTCTGCAACTGAGGAAGGTTAGCAGGCAAAGCATTTTTGATATGGAGAAATGTGGTTATAATTTTGGGCGTCTTACTTTTCTGCAAGGTTGCAGAATCGCGCGGTCTCATGCGGTATCAAAATTTAGGTGAGGCTCTCACTGTATTCACTGTGTGATACTGAGATAAATGCCCTTTTGGGGCAAACATTCTCATAATTTTTCCTTCCATAATTGCTCGATTGATCAAGAAATCCTCTCTGCACTAGGCAGGGTTTGTGTTGCCACTTTGACAAGGCACTTTGGAGGCCCTTTTTTCAAATCTCTGTGGGTAGGTTGCTGCTACAAGCCCCGAGTATAAGTAAAGCAACATATGGCACCACCAAAGCAAATACAGTGATGCTCATGTGGCCTCCCTGTTCCAGAGAGGGAGCCAAATCTGAGAAGCTTCCAGGAGACAGAGGTGGGAAACAACATATGTCAAACTCCCAACTGCAGAAGTCTGAGAAAAGGTCTAGAACTCTTCCTGCTGTGGCACCTGACTGTGGTCCTAAAATCAGCTAGGTTTCCCCCCCGTCATATGGGGTCTCCTTGATGATGTAAAATAATTCACAGCAGAGATAAAACCACTAAGCTAAGGATTATGGAAAGTTTTACATGCAAAGAAAAAAAACCCAAGTGCTACTTAAGCCCCTTGAGCTAAAAATTATGCAGGTTTGCCACAAAGGAGCCACTTGCTTATGGTGTGTGACATGCTGCGGGCAAGTGGACAGCACACTTCTGCTTTGATGGTTTTCTGGTGGCGAGACAGATTTCCAATGAAGTGAATGAACCAGGCGTGAAGGTGAAAAAGGTTTGAGTTCGGTTTCAACCTCTCAGCAAATTTTAGCACTGCCACTAACTTCAACAGAGGTCACAGAAGGAAGTGTCTTCTCCAAAAAAGTTCTAAAGGAATGACCACCATTTGCTAAGGATTTTAATACTGGATGAATCAGAACACAAATAAGGAGGGTAGGGCTTGCTGCCCCATGTCCTTGCTCTTCCCTGGTGTGTAGGAGAAAGGAGGAACAGAAAATTTGGCAACAATTGAATCCAACATTTCTCATTTTGGAAAAACTAAACCCGAGGTCTGCTGCAGAGAGCCACTGTAGTAAAAAAATAAATTCTGAAACGCAATATTTGTAAACCAGGGTAACGATAATGCTGGTGTGTACTTCCCCTTGGACGGCACAACATACTTGAAAAGGTGCAGCTGCTCTTTTTCACTTGTAAATGCTGGGAAGAGAACTATGAGGTACAATATCTAGTGTCATCACTCCCTCCTAGAAGAAGTACTTGAAATTTATCTTCCACTCTTTAAAATTCCCCTCTTGTAACCATACTGCATATTCCCCTTTCAGCAGAGTCTACGGCAGCCTGTATGTGGAGAAAGCAAGCTGGGCGGGCATACCAAGGGTTTTCATGCACAGAGAGAGAGGACTGGGTTCGCTTAGGTATTCCAGTTGTGTAAGGACACCAGATAAGGCGTACAGGACTTTGCATACTGTGCGCACAGTCATTTATACCATCAAAGGCTGGTGCAAAAGGTGCCTGACTCAGAATAAGTGTTTTACACCCACATTGTGCTAACGGCGGTGCAGACAGCAGGGCAGCGGGGAGCAGAGGCTGGGACAGGCTGGCAGTGCAGAATGGGACTGCTGGAACCCTGCTCTCCAGGTGAGTCACCTGGCCTTTTGCAGAGACTCTGGTCTGTGTCCTCACGCAAGGAGAGTATTTGGGCTTGGTGCTTCCCAGTACGTCTGTGCACAAGGTCCCGGTAGCTAGGCAGCTTTTGCCGACAGAATACTCAGCACCCTTGGATCACAGCGGCTGCAGCCACGCTACGCTGACTCTCTGCAAGCAACAGCATAGTGCTTGCGGTCAAGTTTGGAGCTAAAGGATGCAAGGGCTGATTACGGTGGAATAAGAAATGGATCAAGCTCTGCCTCTGCCAATGGGAGGGCGAGAAGACGGACAGCCAGAAACGTGGCCTTTCGGCCCACCCCAGCTCTACCTGCCATCCCTGTTATCAAGCAAAGTCAGGCCCAACTCACCAAGTCATAGGTCTCTGATGAGTAGCTGACAGGGCCCATGGCTTGAGGGGCAGGATCCATCTCTCCTCCAGAAGTTTCTACAAAAGTTCTTTTCTGAGGTGGAGTTAATAATCTAAGTGTGTAGGGAGGGACACAGAATGTGACAACAGCGTATTTGCAAGTCAAATGAGCTCCAGGCATAGAGTGACCTGATTGATGTAAAGATTAGCATCTAGCTTTATAATAATTTTACTAGTGCTCTAAGTTGATTTTAAAAGTACAGTTTGAAGAATCCATATTCCTTTGGCCTGTACCACAGAAGACTGAGAACATCCTTAGGTCTTCCCTGGAAACTTTCAGGGCTCTTGCCCACGGCCGTCCTTGTTCCAGGTGGTCTGAAAGGCTTTGGAAAGCTCCGTGCCAAGGACCACCCTTACCGGAAACCTCCTGGATTCAGGCACTTCTCTGGAGCTGTGCAGGACTCTGAAGCATGGGTATGGTCTGTACGATCATCGCCCTCTACCTTGGAGTCCTCCTGGCTGCTTTAACTCCGGTGATTTGTGGTTGTCTTCTGTTCCTTCTGCTGCTTTGCCCCTTGTCTGGGCTTGGGGGAGTGTGAGGTGGCTTGCACAGGAAAGCAAAGCCTTGGCAGCTGCTCTGCGAGTCTAGACCGGGGCTAGCAGGGGCTGGGCAGCTGCACGACACAGCGAAGCTGCTTGATTTCACAAGGGTAACAAAGGAGAATTAAGATGGGAAATCAAGATGTTCTCTGCTCAGTGAAATGGGCACTTTGTTCAGTGATGTCACAGCAGCAGACTCACAGTGAGAATTCCCCGGTGTGGGTCAGCAGAGTAGGATGGCATTGCAGCTAGCATTTTGGCAGAAAGCTTTTCCTGTGCAAAGAGCTGAGGTGGTTTGATGAGCACAGTGCTCGTCCTACTCTTGTCTAGGCACAGCTGCACCATGGCCTCTACCAGCACAGACTCTGGCGGGACTTTCCAGAGTGGTGAAGAAGGAGGTGGTGTTATTCTGGTGAGCACTGCTGCATTACAACCACTCCTCCTGCTTCTTAGATCCCAGCTTGTTGGGCACCTGCTGCCCCGAGGATGTCACTTTGTGTGCACACGCATGTGCTCATCAGCCTCTGGCCACTCTTTCTCCTGTAAGTGACAGGATGGAGAGCAGCAAAGCCGGAGGGAGGCCATAGGGAGCTGGCATCGTGCCTCACTCGCATCCCCCGCCTCACAGGGACAACAGAGACGCAGCAAGCCCCGTCCTGAAGCCCTGTGCTGCAAAGGCTGAGGGGCAATGCGAGGAGTTGGGTACCACTGAGCCCGGGAGACCGAGAGGTTAGAAAGGATGTTCTCAATCAGCGAGAAGCAGAGGGTGGAGCGCTCAGCATGAGGGACTTCCCCTACGGCCCAGACGACGGCGCCAGTCCCGCCTGTGCCTTTTGCTGCTGAGGGTGGATAAACAACCACCTAGACACACCTGTAGATGGGAGGGACTAGGTAAAAACAGGAATGAGAGAAAACGCACTTCCTCGTCCTTTTGCATGTATTTTGGAAAAATATTTGAAGGAAAAAATCGTTCTACAAAGTAGTTTTGGAACTACCGGGTGTTTAAGTGCTAGTGTTTAAGATTACATTCCCATTGTGTCTCCGTTTGTCAAAATACATGCCTAAATAACAGCTGTCTAAAAAGAAATGTCAATTCCTAGCCTGTTACGATCGGTGGTTACGACTCCTACAGGCTGTGGCTCGGTCTTTTATTCTCACGTTTGCGTTGGCTCTGTTTTAATAACTACATAACGATGCCCCGTTACTTTTCCAGGTGTTTTCTTGCGGAAACAAGGTTAAGGCATGGGCCAGGCCTGAGGGACCGGGACCGGGACCGGGACCGAGAGGCACAAGAAGCCACCCGGCCCAGGGCGGTCACGTGGGCTCCGCACGCTGGGCGGGGCGTGACGCGTGGCGCACGCCGAACGTGCGCACGTACGTACGTGGTGCGTGCGGGCCGGGGCGGTGCCGCCCGCCGGGAGGGGGAGGGCGCACGGGAGGAAGGAGGAAGCCGCCATCTTGGAGCGTCGAGTCGCCATAACAAGGCACCGGGGGAGCGCGAGGATTTTGTACCTGGGCGAGGGGGAGCGCGGCTGGTGGCGGTGAGGACGGGCCAGGGCGGGGACGGCTCCGTGGGAGCGGGACGAGGGTGCCGCTGCCGGTGGGCCGCGCCTCGCGGCCTGCGGCGGGACAGCGGGCCTGAGCGGGGCCTGGCGGCGCCGCGGGCGGGGCGGGGGCGGCCGGGTCGGGCCTGGGCGCACCGGGAGCGGCGGGGCCGGGGGACCGCGCAGGGCGGAGCCGGGCGGCGCTCTCTCCCCGCCGGCCCTGGCGGCAAGCGGCGGCCGCTCCATTGTTCGCGGGCGGGACGTGTTGGTGTGGCGCAGCTGCGATCGGCGGGCGGCGCCGGGCCCGCCGCTCGGCCTCGGGGCTCCGCAGTGCGGCCCGGGCTCACCGGGCACGTTGGGCACCTCGAGGGTTCCCTTTGTGCCGGGCCCAGCCGAGGGGAAGAGAAAGGTCCGGAGCTGCTGCCCCGGCCGCCCGCCCGCGCCCGGAGAGCACAGATGCACAACGGAGGCCCTTTTTTCTTCCGTCCGTCAGTTTGCGAAATGGTGGCGTCTCTTAAACCGCAACGGGGAGATTTATTGAGTTCCGTGAGGCTGTGCGTTATTTTTAACCTCTGTTCTTCTAAAGGATAGTTGCGAGCGTGAGGGCATAAGGGACTGAGAGGTTTCATTTCCTACACTATTGAAGAACTCGGCGTTCGTATCCGGGTCTCATTGGCGTCTCTGGTTACCTTCGTGACTAGTCTGGTTTTTACGAAGTTAGTGGCTGGAGAAATATCTCTTCTAAGATGCTTTGGAAGTTAACTAGAAGGAAATCCTGGTATTGCAGACTTTAAAATTCTGCTGTGAAGCGAGAATTGACACACTTGAAAACACCTGGGAAGTCTGAATTCCTTTTTCACTCTCTTGAAATGCTCTTCAGCGTGCCTTTTTATTCACTGGGAAAACGTGGATTTTGTTGTGAATGCCAAGGTTAGGAAGCCGTAGTCTGCGGTTTTTCCTTTGTGTTTTTCCAAGATGCAGGTGCTTTGTGGTGAGTTAGTGCAGGCAAACCTACTTTTTGTTTCGAAAGATTTTGGACTAGGGACGTTTTATCTCCCTGATACCATCATAAGGAGTCTTTAGCTCTGGTCCGTGCCTGCTTTATGTAAGGGGCAGACTTTGTGTTGTCTTCCCACAGTTTTGCAACCTTTCTGTTACATACAGAGTCAATATTAAGTCATGTGTACCAAATGTTATCTTCTGAGCAGAACATAAGTTGTTGCTAACAGCGGGAAGGTAAGGTCACTTCTGGTTATCCAGCAGGAAGCTGAAGCTGGATAACCAGCAGTATTACTCCCTCGGTTCAAGCCCAGTCATTTTGACTCAGAGGCAGCCGCTCTCAGTTCAGCGTGATGATGTTGTTTGGTCACTGTTCTGAATAGCCTTAAATCAATACCCCGTTGAAAACTGGGGGTAAGCTGGTTGAGCTAGCGTTTTGGGTCGGGGGAGGGTAAGCTGTTGGTTTGGGTCTACATAGTTTATATTTCCCTTTCAAACTGAACAGGGCAATCAGAGTAACGTAAGGGTTTTGTCGGTTCTAACTGGAACGTCCACTTGATATTGTAGTCTTGCTTCCTGTCACAAACCTGCGCATAACATTATTGCTCAGCATTTTAGGGCTGGTTGGCATCCCAGAAACGGGGGAATTTGTGTGGGAATTGAAGAGCCATCAAAGCAATTGATATGCTTAATGGTTAGTTTGTGGGAGGGGGCAGGTAGAGGAAGGTCGCCAAAAGTGCAGTTGTTTAGGAGGTTTTCTTTGGAAGCTGAAGATGTTAGGCGTGGCTTTATAGAAAGGTGGAAAAAGTTTGATGCATGTCTTCATAATTATCACTGAGGAAATGAAAAAGCAAGTACTGTTGTTGTACACTGCCTGGGAAGAAATTTTTCTTAAAATACAAAAGTAAACTGATGTGATTTATGTAGACAGGAATCCACATACTAATTGTTATTGTCTGCTTCTCTTTCAGATTGAAGCGAGTGAATTCTGATATAACTCAACTTCATTAGAGGGCTTTTTTTAAAAAAAAGTTGATCCACAGTGCATCAGAGCAAGTTACTGCTTTACTTTTGAGTGACTTACAGGTGCTTGCCTGCATTGCAATAAAGGACTCATATATTGAGCAAGACTTATTTATCTCTTCATTTTGGAGAGTCTAATAAACTGTTATTACAGTTTCTGTACTGACTTTCAAAGTTTTGAAGTCTAAAAAGACATCTTTAAAGATAAAAGCATGAGCACGGCCAGAACAGAGAACCCTGTTATAATGGGTCTATCCAGTCAGAATGGGCAGTTGAGAGGCCCTGTAAAACCCAGCGGGGGCCCAGGAGGTGGAGGCACACAAACTCAGCAACAGATGAACCAGCTGAAAAATGCCAACACAATCAATAATGGCACTCAACAGCAAGCACAGAGTATGACCACCACTATTAAGTAAGTGTTTGTCTCAGCTGCCGTGAAAGGAATGTTTAAAAGTCATGTATGGGAAAGCATTCTTGGGTTCCCATTTGGAAAATGTCTTCTGTTGTTGTGGGTGGTTAGAAGCGTCCTGTGATGCACGTTACGAAAAAAGCTGTATTTCCATGTGCAAGCTTCTCTCCGGCAGTGATTGTTTGGAAAATCCAATTTGATGCTGTGCTTTTCTGAGTGTGAGCCACTGTCAGAGGCAGCCTACTGAGCATTAGAATCTGGAGTTCTTTGCTTGTTGCAAGTGGTGCAAGAGGGAAGTAGGGGAGTGGGAAGGAACTGAGCTGACATTTAAGACCGAGGAAGAAATGCCACCTGGTCTCAGTCTAGTTATGTATGCTTTTCAGTTTGTTGCAGTTCTTTCTAGTGGTGGGATATACTTTAAAGTCAGTTATCTTTTGTCATTGATCTGAAATAGTAGCACCTGATCTCCTCAGTGTAATGCTCTGGCTTTAATTCATTGAAGCCTGAGCTGAGTGGATATGGTCCCACTGTGATACCCTGCTCCCATCCAGCTAGTTTTGGAAGTGTGCTGGTTGGAATTTCTGAAAGATGCAAATGACTTGGACGGTATGGTAATGCATTGCTTTTCTTTTTTCTTCCGTCGATCCTCCTCCCCCTGAACAGCATTGGCTTTTATTTTGTTAGTTATTTGTGAAGGAAGTGCCAGCTGTCCTCAGAGCATGATGGAACACTTAGGTTCTTAAAATCTGCCTAGCTCACCCCCTTTTTAAAAAAATCTGCCCCCCCGCCTTTTTAAAAAAAATGTATTACGTGGTTACTCTGATGAGTGTTGTGAATTTAAACTCATCAAAATTCACGCATAACTTCCTGGGGCTGGTGAAGAGAAGGATGTGCTCTCCTCTCTGCAGTGGCTTTCAAGAGAAGATGGATATCTAAATCGCACTGAGAGCAAATGACATTTGGTCAACAAGTGGAATGATTGCTTACTTCATTTTTTTCACCAGAAGTGCTATTTACCTTTTCACTTTACTTGAGGATTAAGAATGGATGTTCCCTGGGCAAGAGATTTTTTCTTTTAAGTGATGAAATATTCTTGTGTGCATTTATTATACCCAGTTTCGGTTATGTGACCAAGTCAGTGCTCAGTTTTAAATCTGTTCTCCTGGTCGATTCAGTGCCCTAAAAATGGGACTTGAATCATGACTGGATAAAGATTTCACAAATTTGTTTGGCAGACGGCTGATTTTGTCTGTTTACAGTTTTCTGTCTGTTACATCCTGCTTAGGTCAGAGAAGACTTGAGCTCATATCTGTAGGTGCTTTTAGCTTTGAGGAGGTGAAAATATTACATGTTTATCACTACATCTAAGAAAACAAAATGTAAAATCAAAACATGAATTAGTTTAAAATCTGTTTTCATTTTATTTTGATATAGACCTGGTGATGACTGGAAGAAGACTTTAAAACTCCCTCCAAAGGATTTGAGAATCAAAACTTCGGTAAGGATGATTGAATGGTTGGAATAGATGTTAAATGAAACTTGCGGGAGAGGTTGCAGTGGTAAAATACTTGTCCTGAGCAAAGGCTAAAATGTAGTTCAGCTCCTACTGTTTTAAATGAAGAATTTGTTCTCCAGCTGCTTGTGAGTGATGCTGCTCTTGGAAAGCTCAAAAATGGAGTTCACTGTGGATTTCTTACTTTATTAGTATCATGGCATGACACAGGCAGCTTCTGTGTCACGCGAGGCGGATAGGAAGGTGTCGCTGTATACACTGAGGAACGGTGTTCTGCTCTGAAAAAAGTGAACGTTTCCTTTGCCACTGTAGGGTGTTGCACGGATTAATGGGAGCCCCTGTATAGTAATTTGTGGTCTTCCCGTACAGACAATTTTAGACCAATCTACAGCTGCGGGGTGTATGACCTGATCTTACGGATGTCCTTTTTTTGTTTGATTATCCAGGATGTGACCTCCACGAAAGGAAATGAGTTTGAAGATTACTGTTTGAAACGGGAGTTGCTGATGGGAATTTTTGAAATGGGCTGGGAAAAACCATCTCCTATTCAGGTTGTTTGCAAGCAGACTACCTAGATGCTGCTTTTAACTTTTATAAATGTATTGAAATTCTTAGGCCTAAATGTCCGATACTTATGTCATCATTGGGGAAGACCGAAGCTGTGAATGATAGAACTTGGTGTTCCTTGGGAAAGGCAAGAATTTCTATCCCCCAAATAAATCACTAAGTCATTCAATGAGTGACTCAGTGATGGGACTGCCTTACACTTTGGAGAAGTTAACTTGGATTTTCCCTTTCGTGCTGGAGGTGTTCATTTGTTAATTCTCTGTTCAGTGACATCTTTCACATGAGTAGTCCCGGGGTGTGTTCTATAAATTTTCCAGAAAACGGTTATCATAGGCCATGTACTTTTAGTTGTTAAAAATGTAATTACACCTTTATCACAGTGTTGGCTTTTTTAATTGTAATTTTGTGGAAGGAGATTGTGGAAGAGAGATTAATATCTTAGCAAGCTTGCTTTTCTGTACCTCCATCTTTCTTTTACTTCTAAGGCTAGTTCTATTAAGAACTGTTCATGTGTAAACTTCAGAGGGGGGTGGAAAGTTGAACTCTCTTTTAGTTGGTATTTCAAGGTTTATCACTGATACAGCTCTGCCACCTTGTCTTTTTAAGACGTGAGAAAATTATGGCTTGCTTTATTTATAAACAGATTCTCATGATACCACCTTTCCAAAAGGCTGAGATTTCTTTAGATGTTGCTGAAAAAGGTAGTGAAATTAAAAATACATGGGGCCTGTGTTTGGATGGCTGAAGATTTCATGAGAAGTATTTCACAGGAATGTGGAGGTTGGAGTCACATGGGCTGAGGTGGTTCTGATGTTAAGATGTAGGTGGGAATCTTTTTCTGTAGGAGGAGTTTGCTAGTGATAGTCATTGTCTGTTGATTTTTTTTCCTCCAGTTTTTCACTATTTTCTGATGTGTTAGTATGGGTTTACCTGCGGTACCGGATCCCCTTCCTATGATGAGGCAAGATAAGGACTTCTAAGTGGGATGTGTCAGGGAACTCTTTACTGATGGGTTTAACTTTCTGTTGTGAGTCTATCATGCTTGTAGTTGCTGAATAGCAATAATAATAATTATAATAATAATAATGATGGTCATGAAACAGATTTCATGTGATACTGTTAGTGAGGGAAGTTAAATTTGGTCAGCCTCTTCAGTGAAGTGTGGCTTGTAATTAATTGCTCGTGCACTGTCTGTCCTTGCATTTCAGGAGGAGAGCATCCCCATTGCTTTATCTGGTAGGGATATCCTGGCTAGAGCGAAAAATGGAACAGGCAAGAGTGGAGCCTACCTCATTCCTTTACTTGAAAGGCTAGACTTAAAGAAGGACAATATACAAGGTGAGTTGAGGTGGATCTCACTTAGCTGCAGCCAGGTAATGGTGTCAGTCACTACATAAGAGACTTGAATATAAAACTGTTTAATGAAATTGGGCAGTGTGGGTTATCTGTTTGTACTTGCAGAGAAAGCTAATGGGGAGTGGTGCAGGGGAGGTGGTGTTTGAAAGTCCAACAATTGCTCTCAGAAGCTTTAAATGGAAGAAGGCTTGTAGCCTTTACTGTCTTGCCCTGGAAGGTGGATGTGCATTAATAAGCAAGTGTGCTGGCTGGGATACTTGTGCAAAGGGAGCATCAAGGGCTCCGGAATCATTGCAAGGAATTTGCCTTGTCAGAAGCGGTTCCTAGGTCTTGCTCAGGATACTTAGAGTGGAATTCCTAAACCCCACTTTTCATTATTTTACTTCATGCACTCCCTGTCTCTTCTGAGGAGGAGTATTTAAGATACAGAGTGTTACTAGTAACTCACAGTGATGTTTTTAACTTTCAGCAATGGTGATTGTTCCCACCCGTGAACTAGCCCTGCAGGTCAGTCAAATCTGTATCCAAGTCAGCAAACACATGGGAGGTGCCAAAGTGATGGCAACAACGGGAGGAACCAATTTGCGAGATGACATAATGAGACTTGATGATACAGGTCAGAGCACTTTTGCTACACTATGGTTGCTGTTTGTTTGTGGCGTTTACAACGTGGTCATGGAATTTCTGTTTGTTACCGTTTGCCTGTTAAAGAACGGACTACAATGTCTTGCTTGCTTTTCGTATACTGTTGTCATTCTTTCAGAGTGTTCATATGAAATATGACCATGAATGCTGGAAGGAAATACTGTTTTAATTGTCTTAACCTTGTGGGTTTTTTTCTTTTTCCTTTTTTTTTTTTTTTTCTTTTCTCTCTCTTCTAATCTTACAGTGCATGTGGTGATAGCTACCCCTGGGAGAATTCTCGATCTCATCAAGAAAGGAGTAGCAAAGGTTGAGCATGTCCAGATGATAGTATTGGATGAGGCAAGTTGCTCATGTTAAATGTTCTGGGATTTTAATACCAAGTTAAAGCAATGATGCATCTCAGTGAGTCTCCTTTTGGTACACAGCAACGATTCAAACTTGCTTAGAGACACTGTAAGGTCTCCTGCATTTCTCAGTATTTTTTAGAAACTATTTTGACAGTAGGATTGTTTTGCATGTAAATATTTTAAGAAAACAGCCTAGGAAGATTTGCCTTTCCTGTCTTTCCTAATGTTGAAGAATAGAATTAACAGTCTATTCTACAACAAAGGAATGCATTTCATTTGGTTTCTATTTATAATGAGTCAGCTGTGCGCACCACATAGTTGTATATAAAATTGATTTTTGAACATCCAGTGACTTCTGAGTGAGAGAGAATATAGTTGTGTGAAAGCTCTTGGATGACTCTAGTAGGAGCCCTGTTTCTTTCCTTCCCCCGAATGTGGAGCTACCGAAAGACTGAAATTTCATGCCATTATTTTAACTTGCTCTTTATTATTTCTGTTGTTACAGGCAGATAAATTGCTGTCTCAAGATTTTGTTCAAATAATGGAAGACATTATTCTCACGCTACCTAAAAACAGACAGATTTTGCTCTACTCGGCCACTTTTCCTTTGAGTGTGCAGAAATTCATGGTGAGTGGAGATGTATCCGTGTAGGTATGGTGATGGTGGTGACATTGCGCAGGAAGGGTGTGAATGAGTGTCGCGTAGCTGTTAGTGCTTGGTTTTTTAAAGTCGCCTAAACTTACAGGTTTAATCTAAATGAGCCTGAGTTTAGGACAGAAGCTTGAAAGCAATTTTTGACCTGCAGTTGCATTAATGTGAAGCTCGGTATGTGCAGTTTTTGCCTATAAGGTGCCGTTTTCCGCTTTGCGTATTAGTTACGTCATCTGTGCGGATTTGCTTCTGGAAGGTGCTCCTGTTTGGCTTGCTCAGTCATCTTGGATTTATAAGTAATCCTTCGCAAAATTTTACCCACCCTACTTTCAGCATGGCACGAAGAATGAGTGACTAGGTAGTGCATCATTGTCTTAGAGGAAGTTAAATGTGCCGTAGGGTGGGAATTGCTTACGTTGTTTTGCACGTAGATCTGCCTGCTTTAACAATATCTTTATTTTTCAGAATTCCCATTTGCAAAAACCCTACGAGATTAATCTGATGGAGGAGCTGACCTTGAAGGGAGTTACTCAATACTATGCCTATGTCACCGAGCGTCAGAAAGTGCACTGCCTCAATACGCTCTTTTCCAGGGTAAGGAGTAGGGCTGGGTCAGGAACGTACCAGAAGCTTTTTCCCTTTTGGAACCAAGAATAAAACTGAGTGTTTCAAAGGCAGCTTAATGAAAATTTTTCTTTGTCAAAATGTGCTATATATCGGAGGCTAAAAATGCATGCTTCTTGTTCTGCAAGTCTGTGTTATAGACCTTTCTTAATTTTTTCCCTTCTTATACAAAAATACGTCCTATATAAATTACTATCAGCATACCTGCTCTGCTGTCTTTCTGGAGGGAATTTAGACATGTCTGGGATCATTTGTTAGTAAAATGCTGCATTTACTGAGAGCGTTACTTGTATGTTCAGCTCCAGATTAACCAGTCGATCATTTTCTGCAACTCCTCTCAACGGGTTGAATTGCTAGCCAAAAAGATCTCCCAACTGGGCTATTCCTGCTTCTATATCCATGCTAAAATGAGGCAGGTGAGTATGACCTTTACAGTGTCTTGTTCCACACCGCCCCAGGCTTTACCAAACAGCTGAATTAAGTCTCACGCTTGCATTAAGTTTGCACATGTTCTTCATAAACTGAACCATGTATTGCTTTGCTTTGGGTTTGGTTTTAGATACCCACTGCCAATCCCACCCCCAACCTTCTGCCGGCCCAGCCCTCTTTCTTGACTGTTCAGTGTATTCAGTTGGTATTCGAGTACTTCAGATCAGGGTAATTAGTCCCAGTGTAAGCATAAGCTGCAGCCAGAGGGCACAGTTCGTAGTGCTGCTGCCTTGCTTTGGCAGCCTGAGGAGCCGGGGTAGAGCACACAGTGTAACTAACACAGATCAAAACGGGCCTGATTTAAAACAAATTACAAAAACCCCAATACTTAGCCTGTTGAGTGCCCTGCGTGGCTTTGCAAACAGTAATCTTGCACTGTGACTGCAGGGGAATCTGAGAAGTTGAGGAGGTGGGTTGGATGGAAGCTCTTGGTGGAAGCTGTCCTAATGTGTGGTGACCAGACACCTGTGGCCTTGGTGTAGGTTGTGCAAAATGCCATTGCAGCATTGCTGGTGCAGAGGTTTCTGTTAATTGTACAATAGCTCACACTTCCTCTAGCTTCATGCTATTAAAAAATGTCAGAAGGCTGAAGTGATGAATGCAGAACAGGAGTACTTCAAAACATTTTATTTATTTCGTATGTTGACTAGTCTAGCTTGCTGCTCATGCAACTGACAGGTTTGCTGGGCCAGATGCAGAGCAGTAATTAATTGAGCAGAAATAGAAGTGGTGGTGGTGTTGAGAACAGAGAGATATGCAAGTGAATTCCTCCAAGTCTGATTTTTGTATACTTTTGATCAGTCATTAGATGAACTTTTGGCAAAGTGCAGCAGTGTTTTTGCAGAATGCTTCAGTTTGTTCATTCCCTCTCTAAATTTCACTTAACAGTGGTACTAATCTTTTGTGATGTGTTGGTGAGAGGTGAGTCTTCATGGAAAATTGATTCATCCCACCCCTAATTCTGAATCGGTAGTGAAAAATGCTTCATACTGGAAAAGGAAGTTACTGCCAGCTTCATTTTTTTAAGGGAATGAATAAAATGTGAAATTTGGCAAGGGGACTGGAGAAAGACAACATTCAAAATACCAGTTTAAGTTCCTTTATGTGATTTTGTGTAATTGGAACTTTAGATAGTCCTTTTCTAAGATGATTTTGATGGTGCCCTAGGAGGTTTTAAAACAGTTGTCTTTGTTGAAAATTGGGATCAAGACCTTCCAGAGTTAATTCTTTAGAACTGATTGTAAGGAGTGCTAAAAAATATGTACTGGCATCTTGTTTCAGCTCAGCTGTTCTCTAACCAGAAGGTGAGAAATTCACACAATTTAAGTTTGGTGTTAGTTACTTGAATATACCTGAAAGTAACAGCTGGCTGGTTTGTGGGTTTTGATTTTTTGTTTCTCTCTATGCGTATGTATTTTCAGGAGCACCGCAATCGTGTATTCCATGATTTCCGAAACGGCTTGTGCCGCAATCTCGTTTGCACTGGTAAGAGTTCCTAAACCTTTTCCTGTTTCTAAAGTTTGTGATAGAAAGTGCGTTAGCCCGGGTATCGTAGATCAATTAGCTGTAATAAGCCAAAACAAGATGTCTTTGTCAAGCCTGCATGTAGTAGGTGCAGCACTCCTTTAGGCACGTGGGGTTTTGTCTTTTGTGAAAGTGCAACTTGCAAACAAATAATTTTACTGTGGTAGTGTTTTCTGTTTATTTTCACACGTGAGGGTTCCCTGAGTTGTCGGGTTGTAAACTTTATGATCTATCAGTAGAACTGTAACTGATTGTGTGAAGCTTTGCTGATTCTTTTAAATGCTTATAGCTCATTTTTTCTAAATACTTCTGTAGTTTTTGACTGCCCTGTGCATGATCCGAGTTCTTTGTTGTATGGCCTGTTTGGGCAGTACCTGGCAGCATCTGCTGTCACTACTAGATATGTCTGGGCCATCTTAACAAAAATCGCTAGAAGCGGAATAGAAGTAGTTGAGGTAGAGGGATGTAGTTCAGGTCTCAAGTCTGCTGTGACGTTGGCAATGCGTGATCCTGTACGAAGAGATGCTTAAGAAGACCCGTGCCAAAATAGCGTAATGTGGAGAAAACTAGCTTTGTGGTTATTTTTTTCTGCAGAGATGTGCAGATCTGGTGGTTTTGATTGTTCTTACATTATTCGTGTTTATAATGTATACAGAGCAAGAGAAGGGTAACAGGATTGTATGTAAAGTATCTTTGATATGAGGAAAGCTTACATCTGGAAACTAGCGCAAAGCAGCTTTAATCACTGTTAATCTTTACGTCCTAAATACTGTCAGTGTTTGATATCAATGAAATTAACTTTCTTTGTGACCTGGATTATCTTTCAGATCTGTTTACCCGAGGTATTGATATCCAGGCTGTGAATGTGGTGATAAACTTTGATTTCCCAAAGCTGGCAGAGACTTATCTCCATCGCATTGGCAGATCAGGTGAGAGGAAAAACCTGGTTTAGGTGCAACTTTGCTGATGACTGTGATGCTTTTTAGCCTTAAATTGGCTTTTGGTTTTTTATTGTGGTATCTGAGAATAACCTTAAGTAGCTTTGATTTTTCTGGCAAATTTATTTTCGGGTATCATCTCAGATGGCTGTCCTCACTGAGGATATTATCTGAATAAAGGGCTGCTCTCTTGAAACTGGCCTGATCAATCTAATGGGAAAAAAAAAAGGCATATTTTGCTTTCATCTCGGGAGACTTACTATTGCCCCTGTTTGCAGCTTGGGAAAATTCTGTACTAAAAACTCAGTTTCCAGAGTGTCTCAAAGCATAGAGATTTATGCTTTCTTATGCATGTGTTCTAGGTATGTTTCTACTGTCTGGGCATCAGCAAAATATGGCCTTAAGAAAGGCAGTAAACAAAGGGACTCAGCGTAGTTGAACTTTGTAGTTCAGGCTTGTTCAAGAACTCTCGAAGACTTTTCATTGGTAATTATTCTGGAGCATCGGTCAGAGCATTTTGAATCTCCTGAGTTTTCTTATTCCTACAGCAGTATGAAACGCCTTACCAGAAACTTGTGTGCAGGTTGTAGAGACCTGTGGCTGGATTTGTTTTTATCGTCAGAGAATGATACTAACTTCACAGTCCGCAGACTTTTTCTGTCAGCCTCTCTGTTAACTCAGTTCAGGAGTGTGTTTTTGTTTTTTGTCAAGGTCGCTTTGGTCATCTTGGTCTGGCCATCAACTTGATCACCTATGATGATCGATTCAACCTGAAAAGTATTGAGGAGCAGTTGGGAACTGAAATTAAACCCATACCAAGCAACATCGACAAGAGCTTGTATGTGGCAGAGTACCACAGTGAACCTGTAGAAGATGAGAAACAGTAAACATGTAGGTATGCGAGTGCCTTGCTTAATAGCGATATTGCGTCGGATGAAAGGAGTGTTGTCAATGTGTCAGCGTTACTACGGGGGAAGAGGGAAACTGATGTGATAAAAAGGCTCTGAATGTGAAAATGAGGGTTTGAAATAGAATGCCAGTGCAAGGAATTCCATGGATGTGTGCTGAAGGTTGGAGGGGAGGGATGAGTATTTTTTAGTTGCTTTAATTGAAGTGTTGACCATATGCTAAGGAGACCAGAAATGGGGAAAAGGGGGAATGGTGTTGGGAGGGGCCAGGATGGAGTACTAGTAGCCTAAGGAATTCTTTCTGTATTGCTAAGCTGAAATGAGAAATTGGTGAGGGGCAGAGAGGAAAGTAGTCCTCAGAAAGGTGAGGAGATAAAATGGATAGCTGTGAGAACAGAGCATCAATGGAAGAGAAAGCACATCACCAGCCAGAAGGACCAGGTTCAAGCAAAAGGTGCTGCTGCTTTTGTATCCTTTGCTTCACAGAATTCTTGGAAGTGACCAAAGTAGGGAGTGATGCTGTAATTAATCTTTGCTGCCACTTGAGGTCGTCTACAATAGTTTTAAAAGAAAACGAGTTTTCACTGTTGGAGAGACTTATCTAAGTGCTCCTTTTCTGATTATTGTCTCAGGAAAAGCTGCTGAGTTAAGTCCTTTTATAAGAAAGTGACTTGCCCTGGACTGCGGTCAAGCTAAATGGCTGCAGGATGACGTTTGATCTGACCTTAGTTAAGATGTTGTCGTGCGAGATCCATCACTGTTCAGTTTGGACTGAAAGTCATTCTTTTGTGTACTCTTCTCTGAGGTCACGAATTAGAAAGACGATACAAGTGAAGCCGCTGAAATTGTTTTCAGGTGACCAAAAATAAAAAAAAGTGGCTATAGAAGCAGACTGCTCCATAGCATTAAAATGAACCTGTGGTTCCTTCTTTGAAATCATTCAAGGATAGCCCTAGATAATGATACCAAGCTGACTTGAAAGCTTCTGCTTTGCTGATTGAACCTTCTCCACGTTTATAAGTAAACAGAATACAAAACAGGTGATGAGTGTGGAACAGGCTCTTGGGTAGCTTCCTAAGGTGAATGCCATGACCTTGCTGGAGAGCGGTTTGCCACTTCCTAAAAGACAAGAAACCGGGAGGTAGTTGTGTTCCGTAGGTACAGAAGTGATGTACCTGTAGAATAGCAGCACCTCTTTCTACAAAGCTGAGCTTGAAATTGAGCTGTTCGGTATGCTCTTTGCCTTTCGAGAACTGTCGCACGGTTAGCGTGATTCATCACTCGTGTTCTGGTTTTCTATAGAACCGATTTAATTGTGGGTGTTGGTGTTGCGGTTGTTTGTTTTGTTGGTTATTTTTTGTTCGGTCGGTGGGTTTTTTGTTGTTGTTGTTTTGTTTTGGTTTTTTTAGGTTTTGATTACACATGCCAGAAGGTGAAGCCCTACGATCCAGATCTGTGACACATCGTTTCTTTGGGGATACCCTTCTCTTTGTGGGTTTTTCTTCGTCTTTTCATTTCGGAACTATGAAGACTAAAACGCTTGGCCTTTTTTTCTCTTTAAATTCGGCAGCAAGGAAGAAAGAAGATAAAAGGAGGAATGTCTTTTTGTTTTTCCACTTGTTTGCACTGTGTGCTGATTGAACATTAGTTGCACTAACTGCTGGTTTCAAATTTTGTTTTCTTTGGGCGGGAGGGACAGCAAGGGAAGAAGAGAAACCCTGAAAAGAGAAGAATCTTGATGAAAATGAGCTTGTCTGCTATTTCAAATTCTTCAACCATTGACTGAGTGCATTTCAACTTCTCCCCGGTTACTCATCTGTTTTTTAAGCTAAAGAGCTTGTTACTTATTCGTGCAAAGTGCCTTATGCTATGAGACCATTCAGAATATCACCTTTCCAACACAGCCCGAGGAATCTACATCCGTTTCTGGTTTCAGGTCAAAGTTCCCCTCTCGTCCCCTTCTCCTCCTCCCCGCGTACTCAAGCCCAGGGCTGGGAGGTGAAATGTATTGGTTATTGGTAATACTACTTCTTTCTTCAACTTTTTTTTTCCTTCAACCTTTTTTTTTTTTTTTTTTTTTTTAAATTTGGAGGAGTTGATATGCATCTGCAGTTCACCCAAACTGTAAATATCTGTATTTAAAATGAAACCAACATAAAATCTGGGCTGATTAGGTGCAGCATCATAGTTCCAGAAGGAAAGAGTAGCCTGTGATCCTTTGCAGGAGCCATAAGAAAAGCCCTGTGCTCTAGCAGAACACTAAAGACTGGTTTCCACGAGTCTTCATTAGTAGTTACAGCACTTGATAGGTAGACTTGTTTCAGAGCCATGGCCCTCTTTCTTCTGGTGCAGTGTGTCCCATAGAAAATCAGATGTGTATATTGTACAAACTTTGTAAATATGATTTTTTTTTTCTGTTTGGGTTCATATATATCTTTTTCTTTTATGATGAAGGTTGCTGAGGTTAAAGGGATTAGACTGATTATGGGAGCAGCTAAAGATGAGAGGGGCTCAGTTTTCTGCAACACTAAACAATGAGAAGTGCTCTGACCTCTGTGAAGCGCAGGCCTCCGCAAGCGTCCCTTGTCGGGGTGGATTTGCTCTGGTGCTAGCGACGCTGTCCTGTACCGCTTGTACGGAAGAGATCGCTTGCGGGGCTCCGAGGCCTCCAAATCCGTAGCTCAGCCTTTTGGGAGATGCTCTTCGATTTTCCCCTTAGAAACTTCAGGAACTTGACGATCTCTGAAGGAGGCCATGACCCGTGTTCCATCGTCATGTGAGGGAAATCCGGCGAGTGTCACTGAGCGGTATATGCGTAAGGTGTGGATTTGGGTTTGAGAGACCATAAAAAAAACAATTTACGTGCATAAACTGACAGTTCTGGAGCTTTGTGGAATTGATTCACTGCCTGCGGCACTGCGTTTTCTGCCCAGAGTGGCCTCTGTGCAGATCTGTGAGCAGGTAAGGGCAAACCCCTGTTAATGTCAGGAGCTGCAGGAAGCTGCTTGCCATCTACTCTGGTTTGCCATGAGTTGCTGTCTGTCATTTTGCATTGTATATTGCTGAAAAGTGCTTTCCGGTCAAGTGGTGTTGCTTTAAATTGTGCCCCTCCCAACATGCTTGATGTTTGGCCTGATCTACAGGCAAAAGGAGTGAGACAAATCAAAAAATTACTCTTTTAAAAATCCCTTACAGCCTGTTAACCACCACTGTCAGGAGGCACCTGGATGAATGCAGTCCCTTTTGCTCAGTCATTTATTGCATATACAGATGCTGCACTCACACCATGCTTGCTTACCTTTGAGGCAGGATGTAATTGTCTTAATTTCTCCCCATTGTGACCCTTTTTTTGAATCGGAGTAAAATTGTTTGGAATCACAAGGTGGACTAGCCATCCGTTTCCGTGATGATGGTAAATAGAAGCCGGGTGCCTCCTGACAACAACTTTACAAGATTGAAAGGTTTTTGTGTTCGGGATATTTTTTCTTCTTTTTGTCAGCAGCAACTCCATAATTGTAGCAAATGCTGCACTAGAGTACAAACTCAAGAGCTTGGTCTCTGTGAGCCACATAGCTTACATCTGACTGGCAGGTACTAAATGTAAACAATTTTGGGGTGCTTTTTGGGGGCGGGGGGGTGGGAGTTTATGGGTGGTAACTTTGACCAAAAGTAAAATCTTGCTCCTGTACTGCAGCCAGCTTATGATTTTCCAGACAGAAGAGGGATCATTTTAATGCAACAAAGACATGAAAATGTAAATAAATTTTGTATCTCACCAGGGCATGCACATGTAACAAGAACAGGATAGCAATGTCAGTTCAGGTGTGTGTGCTCTGCTTGGATTTGTGGTAGGTTAGCCTGGTGCCATGCATTGATGGTCCCTCTTGAAGCACAGAACTTTAGAAAGTATTACTTTAAAATTGGCCTCTCATTGAGGATTGGCACTTACCTAAACTATCGGAGGCACCATTTTTAGGTGGCTTCTCGTCAAGAAGGAAGCAGCCTATTTTTGGTGCTAGTAGGCTATCTCAGATGTAATCTTGCAAATGGAAAGATGCTCCAGAAGACTAGGATAATCCTAGTTTTGTTTTTTTTTTTTGTTGGTTTGGTTTTTTTTTTTGGTTTTTTTTTGGGTGGGTTTTTGTTTGTTTGTTTTGGGTTTTTGTTTGTTTATTTTTTATTACTTTGGTTTGAGGTTTTCTTGGTTGTTTTGTTCCCTACCCAAGAGTAAGGAGTGTGTATAAATCTTGGCTTCCTGAGATTTCTTGTGAGCTCTAGTTTTTGCTGGTCACCATCCTTTGCAGATGGATTAGTTGGAGCCTTCAGCGATGATCCCTAGGTCAAATACTTCCTCTGACAGAGCTGATGTGAATGAGAACCTGACATGTTCTGCTTTTTTTTTTTTTTTTTGTTGGAAGTCTAAAAGTGTCACTCTAGGAATCTGTGAAATGGAGCTTCACAGCTCGGCTCAGTGGCTGTGAAGAGGGTGATGGAATCTTCAGCCACTCGAGAGAACCTGTAGGCTGGTCTCTGGGTGTCCGCTGTCAGGTGGACACCGCGGCGGCAGGAGGCCTTTTCCCAAAGGGAGGGGGGTGGGTCGGTTTCAAATACATGTTTCAATTTCCAGAATGAGATGGGAGCATCTTTCCTTGCCCTCTGTGACTGTTTTTGTGGGTAAGAACAGGGAAGCTCAACATGAATTCATGTTGTGTATATGGTGGTATCAAATCATCTCATTCTGATCTTCTGTTTATTTTTATTTGGGATGGGGGGGAGGGTGTCTGCTCCAAGGATTTAAAAATGCTTCACTCTTTTCATTACAAATGACCGATAGGACACAAACCTGAGCAGATGGCTGTCTTGCCTCAGTTTCTGTAAGAGGGGTTATAGAGCTGTCATGCCACATCTCTCGAGCTGCTGTTGTGGTTCTTGCCCTGATGCCGAACTTCGTAGTGCCACTGGGGCTGACTGGTCATTGCTTCCTGAGAACAAAGGGAATTTTGTTCCCAGAAACTCCAGTGATACAGCTGCCGTGGTAGAGGTTGGGCAACTGTAGTCCCCGCAGGTAGTTTTTTGTTTGCCGTGAACTTCTTGTCCATCTTTTTTGGATCACAGTTTATCTTTGTAATCAACTGGGTCTCTGGACCAAAGAGCACGCATTTGAACTTCACAAGGAGACTTTGGCAGATTATCCTGTAGGCTTTGCTCAGTTCATCGTTGTGTTCCTAAAATGCCTCTTCATGGAAGCATTGTTAAATTCTGCTGTAGACAAGTTAGGGAAGGGTTGGGGGGGGTGGGGTTGAGGGATGGGTTTATTAAGATACAGCCTTGCTGTATTTTAACCAGTAATTTTGGGGAAGGGGTGTCAGGAGAAGAAAATAGTCACTGTTCCCCTTATTGAAAGAAACTGGAACTTTTATTTCAAGAAAAGAAATTATTTGCAATTCAAGTGGAGCGTCATAATCCAGTGGACCCTAGACAAGGGGCTGATATTCTTACTGTTAACCAGCAAACAATATGGTTTAGTCCTTCAAAACAGGGGAGGGAGGGGAAAATTGGCTTTCTGTTAAATTGGCAATTGGCAAACTCTCCAGTGGAGCTCAGATTTTGTTCAGAATGTGTTTTCTCTGGCTTTGTATGTGTTGCGGCACTGACTTGTGAAGAGCTTCATGAGTTGCAAGTGCAAAAAAGATGAATGGTAAAATCCTGATTTTGTTGATTAAACTCAATAAAAGCTCCCTGGAACTCCTGTTTGTTCTGGTGTTTTTTTTTTTTTTTCTTTGTGCTGAGTGAAAAGCATGCTGGTGTCCTTCCAGAGACTCACAGTCTGCATTGGATGTGACAAGCTTTGGAGAGAAGTCTTGAGAAAAGGAGGCATGCGATGAGTGGAGAGATGCTCTCCTCCGTCCATGAGCGACATCCTTTTCCTGCACTGACCCTCCACGTGGCAGTTGTTCTTCCAGGGTCTAATGCTCTACAGTCTTGTCTCCGCTAGACTAGAAGACACTGGTTTCACCTGGTTGCAGTGCCAAGTTTGCCTCGACTTTGACAATGAGTTTCTGCAAGGGGCCAGAGCGGCACTGCGTATCCTGCCGTGGCTGTGTCCTCACGTCTTCCATCAAGAGTCAGCCTGAGCTCTGCCTCGCTGGCTGCTTGTGCTGCGGAAGACCTCGTGTGTGCTGTGGTTCTGGTGGTTGAAATGAGCGTTTTCAAGATGCTTAAAAAATCACCAGCGAAGGAGTTGGCAAAAGCAGATTTAATGTAAAAGCAAAACAGCAAGGTGAGATTCAGTGGCAAGGTTCGCTCTGCTAAGACCTAGATGGTTAAAAGCGCAGAGTAAAAGCAGACTACACTCAGTCTAAACCCAATTTAACAAAAACAATTTAACAAAAGCTTCATACAGAATTTACCATAATAGTAAGTACTTTAGAGGGTAAACAACAGGTCACACTTCGAGCAGTTTCCCTGGCGCTAGAGCTGTAAAAGTATACAGTTGCAATGCGTAAGTAGGTAAATGCTGATTACGTTCTGGTTTGCTGGTGTCACATTGAAACGAACTTACGCATATATCCAAAGTTACAGCTTTATTTTTTAATATATCTACTATATTGCTTTTGTTAAGCCAAGAAACTCAATCTCTTATAAATAACACGCAAATACTTAGTCGTATCCTGCTGAGCTTTCAGCAAATATCCAGATTTCATTAGTTCTTATCCACGTTTAAATGCCAAACCTTTCTCTATATACGATTAAGGCCTTGTTGGAGAGAGACAAAAGTAAAAATATTATACATTCGTTACTGTAATGCAAGAATATTACTGTAAAATGACTCATTTAAGGTCGTTGACATCCTTCTGGGTTTTAAAGTCCTAGCAGGCTCGGGGATGTTTTTTCAGTGTGTTTCAGTTCAAACTTCAATCTTTAAGGTCAAATTTCCTGGAGTTGCAGCTGCCGCGCCCCCCAGGCCCTCCCACGTGACCCGGGGGGGCGGAGCCTGCGGTCACGTGAGCGGCGGGCGCGCGTGCGCGGCCCCAACATGGCTGCCTACTTGCAGTGGCGCCGCTTCGTCTTCTTTGACAGAGAGACGGTGAAGGAGCCGTCGGGGCTGGATGGGGCAGGTGGGAAACCCTTCGCGCTGCCCCCGGGCATCGCGGTCTGCGACTCGGGCCGGGGAAGCCTCGTGTTCGGAGATATCCTGTCCGGGGTCGGGAGCTGTGGCCTGCGCGGGGATCGGCCGGGCCGAGGCTGCGTCGCAGGCGAGTCCTGGGCGCTGTCTAGCGCGGGCTAAAGGGTGCTCTGGGCTCGGGAACGCGGCAGCTTTCCGGTCTCGGCTGTCCTTTGTTTAAAAAAAAACAAAAACAAACCGCCGCAGGATGTGTTGGTGCTCCGGGGTTGCTCTTCGGGTGTGTTTGCTGTAGCTCTACCAGGGCTCAGCAAGAAGCATGGCGAGTCTTGTATGATTGGGGGGTGTGGGGCTCTCTTTTCTTTTTTTTTTTCTTTTCCCCTTGCGTTCCTTAACTGTCATCTAAATATGGAAGGTCAGATTTGGTTTTTGCCTCGCTCCCTTCAACTCAGCAGTTTCCAAGCTTACAAGCTACGGGTAACACATCTGTACCAGCTGAAGCAGCACAGTATCCTGGTTTCTGTCGGTGAAGATGAAGAGGGTATTAATCCTTTGGTAAGTCAAATGACGAAGAGAGGAACATGCATTTGTAATACGGGTCTTTCTTAAGACTATTGTAATGAGCTCAGTTGCCCTTTCTTACCCTAAGTAGCTTGTTCATTCTGGGTACTATAACATTTTGATGCCAGGTCGTGGCCTTCTAATACCCCATGTTTTGCTTATGCCAGATCATCGTTGTTTGTAGGTGAAAGTCTGGAACTTGGAGAAACGAGACGGTGGTAATCCTCTTTGCACACGTATTTTTCCAGCAATACCAGGTAACAAGCCCACAGTCGTATCCTGCCTAACCGTCCACGAGAATCTTAATTTCATGGCTATCGGTAAGTAAAACAGAACTGTAATAGCTTAAGAAAAATATTACAGTCCTTATTGAGATGTAAGAAACATGAATAGATAACACAGAAATCAGCATAGCACATCCTGATGATCTTTCTTCTCACTCATTTGTTACGTTATTCTCACAGTGAGATTGTGTATCTCGTGCTGTTGGAGAGCTCAAGAAGATAAATGCGTAAATTTAGCCTGACTGTATATTTCACGCTAATAACTATGATACTTATAAGGGAAACACGTATTTTTAGTTGAAGCAGACTTTCCCTGCCAGTCGGTAAGGCTACATATTTATTGAACTTAGTACTAAACGTAGCTTCTGTTGGTACAAGAAAAAAACATGAGTTTTGTGATACTTAATATTAGATTTTTTTTGAGCATGTTCTTTTTTCAAAGAAAAAAGCAAATGTCCCTTTTTGGATTTAACTGTTCTTTGCAATGTTTCTTGCTTCACTTCTGACAGAATAAGAGTAGTAATGTTATGAGATTACAGGTGCTCTGAGCTGGCTTTGTCCCTGCATTGAAATAAAAAAATCTTTGCCTGTGTATGGTGGCCTTCAACCCTGGAACAACTTACGGGACCGGGGCTGTTTGCAATCTGTGAAAACTGCATGTTTTACTCCCTTTAAAAAAAATCCCCCTCTCGTCTTTTTTACAGTGTGGAGTGTGTTTTGAATAAGCAAGGGACTTAAAACTGTAGTTACAGTTGCAGCATGGGAAGGCCATTTGTAAAACAAAATACAGACAGAATCGAATAAAATTAACCTGCATGTGAAGTTTGTGTGTGGAAAGCAAGTTAACTCTTGCTGAACAGTGCTATCCTGGGTGCAGTTGTGTGATGGCTCTGAACTGTAACAGGAGCAGGGGGGGATGATTTGGCAAAGACCGACTTGACACGAGAGCCACTGCTTTATACCTTGCTGGTGAGCACGGTGTTGTCACTGACTGGAGCTTCCCTAACTTACAGTGGATAAAATTTTGGTTGTGCTATATCGGTGATAGTTTAGTCTGTCCACTTCACCAGGTTTTGCAGATGGGAGTGTTCTGCTTACTAAAGGAGACATCACTCGAGATCGGCATAGTAAGACCCAGATTCTACATGAAGGCAGTTACCCGGTTACTGGCCTTGCTTTTCGGCAGTCTGGCAAAACGACACATCTGTTTGTGGTGACCACAGAAAACATCCAGGTGAGAAGCTAGTTGAAAAAAATGTGACTCTGACTTGCAAATTTAATTGGCTTCAGAGTCTAGTTCAGAGTGATCCCCAAACCCTTGAGTTTCCTCTGTAGTCTTATATGCTTTCAGTGAAAGACTATCCTCGCCTGGAGCTGGACACTCATGGTTGTGGATTGCGCTGTTCATCTCTCAGTGATCCCTCCCAGGATCTCCAGTTCATTGTGGCGGGAAATGAATGCGTGTACCTTTATCAACCGGACGAACGTGGCCCCTGCTTTGCCTTCGAGGGACAAAAGCTGATCGTTCACTGGTATCGGGGGTACCTCATCATCGTGTCCAAGGACCGAAAGACTTCCCCAAAGTAGGGCTCCTTGAAACAGATGAGTTCTTTTTGCTCATGCAGCTTCATGCTTTTTCTCTTTTTCCTTCTTCCCTGTGAAGCTTTGCTCTTGGGCGTGGATTGCAACCTTGTCAGATGTTGTTGAGGTTCATCCAGACCCGTATATCGATTAACTTCCATTGCGAGAGTAGCACGGTTAAGCATGCTGAATGCCTGGGCTTCTTTTCCGGTCCTATGAATTTCTCAGTGTAACAGGATGTTGGAATTTGTGTATAAATACGTGGTGGTTTCCCTCCGGGTCCATTTAGTTTAAGTGCCTGAGTGAACCCTTTTTGTCTTGCTTTCTATACATCCCTAGTTTGAAGAAGTTTGAGTCTATCAAGATTTCAAGTTATGTTCTTCTTGTTTTATAAAACTTTCTTCTGCTCTTCAGGTCAGAATTTGCTGGGAACGAGGCACAGAATTCAGATAAACAAGTCCTGAATATCTATGACTTGTGCAACAAATTCATTGCATACAGCTCAATCTTTGATGATATAGTGGATGTCTTGGCAGAGTGGGGTTCTCTCTATGTACTGACCAGAGATGGGAAGATCCACGTACTGCAGGAGAAGGATACGCAAACCAAACTCGAGGCATGTAAATCTGTTTTCCTCTTAGTCTCTGCCTTATGTCTGTAAGATTGTACTGGCTCTGCAGAGTGAAAAATTGAACCCTTCAGGTAAGTGAGTTACATAACGAGTGACCCAATAGCTTTGCAGCATAACCAGTGTTGTAAGACAATTGGTGTGTAAAAGCTCGAGCACGTGTATGTACTAAGAAGAAGAAGCAACTTGTTTTCCAGGTGTGTTTGAACTTGTTTTGTGGGGTGGTATTTCTCTCATACTGCTCTTACCATATATTTAACAGATGCTGTTCAGAAAGAATTTATTTGAAATGGCCATTAACCTGGCCAAGAGCCACCACTTGGACAGCGACGGTTTGTCGGAGATTTTCCGGCAGTATGGCGATCATCTCTATAACAAGGGAAACCACGATGGAGCCATCCAGCAGTATATCCGGTAGGTGGGGGTCCTGTGGAGCTGTGGTGTTGTAGTACAGACGGGTGCAACAGAGGCCTCAGTTTCTGTTTCAGCCCAGGAACAAAAAAAGTCCAAAACAAAAAAGCACGACTTGAGGTGAAAATTCTACATGTACAGAGAAAGATGTCAGTGAGACTAAAAGGCTTTGAACAAGTTGCTTGAAAATCAGTCTGTACACCTTAGGATAAAGTTCTTCTCTTTGATCGTATTTTAACATGAATAATGTAGGCCCATTCGGATGGAGCGGGGCCTGGTGACATCATTATAAAGAAGGGATCACTCCGCTCCACGCGAGATAGGCGATGCGATTTGACTGTGTATGGCAGTCTTCTTGGAAAGTACTCGAACGGTTCAATGTCGCTTTTATAACATCTTGGGTTTTTAAAACTAAAACTCGGAGCCGCCTTGTTTTGGGGCTTACAGAAAACTTCATGTTCAATTTTTAAAATTACACAAAGCGTTACATTGTTGTGGAGCTGAGGCTCCAGAGCACCTGACATCTAGTGAAAGTCAGCATGTCTTTTTACCTTTGACTTGCTTTAACTGTCACAGTCACTGTGGCTAAACTGCTCCATGTGGGCATAAGCATTTTGGAGACATGCATGCTGAGACAGCTGACTGAGTTATGTGACTGAAATGAAAGAAAATAAGAAAATGTAGCTTTTGTACCCTGTCGGAGCCTAGTCTGTCTTCTCACTGCCACCTTTAAAGGAAGATTAACTCCTTATATGCTGTCACGGTCGTCCTGGTTGAGGCCTTTGTATCGGTGTATGTGCAGCTGGGTGGTCTTAAGCCATAACTGGTTGTTACTTCCGATGCATGGCTGAGCGGTCCTGAGAGGGTTAGTGCCTGCTGAAGTTAAGGCTTCTCTGTGTTCTTAGTTAATTTCTCCATTTATTTTGACTTCATGAGTATATGATATCTTGCAACGTGACTCTTTCCTTCACAGAACTATAGGGAAGCTAGAACCATCTTACGTTATTCGGAAATTCCTGGATGCTCAGCGTATCCACAACCTCACTGCTTATCTACAGATGCTCCATCTACAGTCCCTGGCCAATGCAGACCATACTACACTTCTGCTGAATTGCTACACCAAACTGAAAGACAGTTCCAAACTGGAAGAGTTCATTAAGGTATCGGGGAAGGTGGAATCATGCTACATTGCTACGTCATCATAATAATTACGAAGGGGTAGTGGTGATATTGTAAATTGGCTCCCGTAGGACTATTTAAGAGAGAAAATAATGAATTTACCACTCAGTACCCTGGTCTTTGCTCTTTTATTTCTAAGCTCTTGCTTACATTCTCAGTTTGGTCAGTTTGCCGTCTGGGTCTGGAGCGTGCTTGCTTCTGCCAGTGCAACTGACAGGCAAATGAGAGGTGGTTAGACTCCTTCCTTTCTGCATGGGTGATTTTTCCCTTGCATGAGAGGTACCGAGTTGTCCCTGCTCATGTTTTCCTCCTCTTACATAAATGATTACTGCTTCTGGGTTAGAATTTTTCTGATGGACCATCTTTCTGCTTTTGTTCTCCGAGACGAGTGAGAGCGAGGTCCACTTTGATGTGGAAACAGCTATCAAGGTGCTTCGCCAAGCCGGTTACTACTCCCACGCCGTGTACCTGGCAGAGAAGCACGAGCATCATGAATGGTACCTCAAAATCCAATTAGAGGACATCAAGGTGAGGAGCCATAACTGCACATGTGTTCTTACTGGGGAGAATACCAATTCTCTAGCATTCTCCTTAGCGAGAATACCATTTCACCGACTTCTTTGCTGAGGATAGTGTGCCGATGAGCGTAGCAGCGACAATACTCGATGCTGTCGGTGTGTCGCCCTTCGGCTTTTGGCTTGCATGTTAGACTAGGTGTAGAAGTTGGAGGGTCTCGCTTTCTTTCAGGTGTGGCTTTCTATAATGCCCTTTAAGAGAAAGGAGGGTGGTTAGTCGGGGATTCATCTAAACCTTTCCCCCAGGCTACATCCGGTCTTTCTCCCCGAGGAGGAAAATGAGCAGGAATAGTGAAGTAGGTGATCGTTCAGAGCAAACGGCACAAACGTGCCATACTCGCAGCACGTCTTCAATGCTTTCTGTCGTAATCTCAAAGTGGAGAGCAGAGGCCAGTGTCCTGTGATTGTTTTGTTCTCTGTCTGCACAGAACTACCAGGAGGCTTTGCACTACATTGGAAGACTGCCCTTCGAACAGGCAGAGAGTAACATGAAACGGTATGGTAAAATCCTGATGCACCATGTCCCTAATGAGACCACTGAATTGCTGAAGATACTTTGCACCGATTACCGGCCCTCGGGAGGTAATGAAGGCCCTGGGACACCGGAAGGAAAAAAGGTACGGTTTGTGTCGACGCACAGAGTCGTTGCTCTCCAGTAGTAACTTTGCGGCTAGGGCTTCTGCATGCCTTGTGTTTCCAGCCTGATGTTTTATTTATAATGAGAATTATACCTAAATATACTCTGCTCAGGTGAGACCCTGCCCGGAGTACTGTGTCTAGCTCTGGAACCCTTAGCCCAGAAAAGACATGGACCTTTCGGAGTGGGTCCAGAGGAGGGCTACAAAAACGATTGGAGGGATGGAACACACCTGCTCTGAAGAAAGGCCGAGTGAGCTGGGGTTGTCTAGTCTGGAGAAGGGAAGGCTTCAGGGACACCTCATTGCAGCCTTTCAGTACTCAAAAGGGTTTTATAAGAAAGACGAGGACAACTTTTTAACAGGGCATGTTGCAATGGTGCAAGAGGTAATGGTTTTAAAGTAAAAGAGGACAGATTTAGACAAGATAGAAGGAAGGAACTTTTTATAATGAGGGTGTTGAAACACTGAACCGGGTTGCCCAGAGAAGTGGTAAATGGCCCCATCCCTGGAAACAAATACTCAGGTCAGGTTGGATGAAGACCTGAGCGACCTGATTGAATTGAAGATGTCCCAGGTCATTGCAGGGGTGTTGGACTAGATGACCTTTAAAGTTCCCTTCCGACCCAAACTATTTGATGATTCTATGAGAAGCGCCATCCTGGTGTACTGGTAGTCCTAGAGACTGGGGTCCTCTTAAAGCTATTGCTCAGAACTGATCCTCGATGTAGTTGGCATCCTGTATTGTGCTGTATCTGTCCTGTCTGAGACTCTGGAAATGAACGTTCCTCACAGCAGGGAGGAAGCACCAGTCTATGGCTTAGTCTGATGTGGGTGCTCATCTTTTTCTGACTGTTTTACAGGCTAATTCGGAGGAGTTCATCCCAGTCTTTGCGAACAACTCCCGAGAACTGAAAGCTTTTCTGGAGCACATGACTGAAGTGCAGGCTGACTCTCCACAGGGTGTCTATGACACTTTACTGGAACTTCGATTGCAGAACTGGGCACATGAACGAGATGAGCAGGTTTGAGCTCCTCCAGCATTGTATTTTGAGGGAGAGATTTGGTGTCTGTGAGTCATATTTGCATTCCTGCAATGCCCTTTCCAACTGGCCATTGACAACATGAGGCGATATATATGCTGTGCTGGACAAATGGCACGGCGATGGGAAAGCAGCCTCGTAGCTGGAAGAATATTCCTTTCAGGATGGCCGAGCTTGTTTTGTTTGAATCTCATTTACGGACAGATTCCAGACAATACAGCCTCTGTGAACAGATGCCTTGCCCATGAAAGTATCTCTATTTGCTCCCCTAGATCTGTGAGGATGTTGGCTGTTTGAGCAAAGAAAATCATGTCCTGTTTGCTTAAAAGGGTTAAAGAACGAGTACTAAAACTGACTTCTGTGAAAGAGCTGCAAATTGCCAGGTCTTAGCGCAATATCATGCGTGTGTTTGTGCGTGCGTGCGCGCGTGCACGCACCTCTGTTCCTCTTCGTGACCTCTCCCCCTTCTTTGTAGGTCAAGGAGAAGTTGCACAATGAAGCCCTCACCCTTCTGAAGAGCGGAAGGTTCAAAACAGTCTTTGATAAGGCCTTGGTCTTGTGTCAGATGCACAATTTCAAGGATGGTGTTCTCTACCTCTATGAGCAGGGCAAACTGTGAGTGTTACTCTTGTCTTTAGAGTCCCATCCTTCCCCTCTTGCTCCCGCTGCAGCGATTTCCGAGCCATAAAAGTCCGTACCGTCGACGGTAGTGACCTCTTTAGTGTCTCGATATGGGAATGGTAGATGATTGCTCTGCTAAAATACCTCGCAGTTAAGGCAGTTACATAGAGTGAAAAAAAGACCCGTCTTTGACTTCTGTGTGAGTCTGGGGACTGCGTGGCTGGGTGAAAATCTGAGGTCCCTGTAATAACTCAAAGGGCGAGAAGGATTGTTGCAGCTGATGAGTACTTTCTCCCATAGTTTCCAACAGATCATGCACTACCACATGCAGAATGAGCAGTACAAGAAGGTGATCGAGGTGTGCGAGTTGTACGGAGACCAAGAGGCTTGTCTCTGGGAACAGGCTCTTGGCTACTTTGCACGGAAGGAGGAGAACTGCAAAGAGTATATCGCTGCAGTGCTGAAACACATCGAGAGCAAGAATCTTATGCCTCCGCTGCTTGGTAATGACATGTGGCACTCAACTCATGGCCTCCCCCGCAGTAAAACCCCAACCTGAGCGAAAACTAGAAAAACAAACCAGAAAATACTCCAACCCAGACTAGTTTGTAGTGCTTTCTGTAGATCACACATTAGAGAGAAGAATCAATGAAATTGGAGTCTACCATTTGAAGTAATAACCTGCTCTATAGGGAAAAGTGATGTCAGTCACAGCTCCCTAGTTAGGAAAAAAGACCTAGCAGTATCAGTGAGTTGTCTGGTACATGATTTCTGTTCTGTCAGTACAGGGCAGTGAAGGGCTTGCTGAAACTCCTGTTTTGCCTTGCTGGAGAACTAGAATCCAATCCACTACCAGATTCTTCCTTTGTCCCTTTTGGTCTGAACTATCCAGACATGCTCCCAGTTGCCCATTTCTGGAAGAGGTCAAACTGAAAGAGAACCTTTAAGCGAGTTCTTCTGATTCCATGAGAATGCCGCCTGTCTTTGCCTCTAAGTGGCCTTTCCCGGGAACGCGGTCTGCCCTGGCGGTACAAGCGTAGCTGCAGTTTTTGTGCTTGTGTTTAAACTAACATCTCGGTTGCTGTCAGTTGTGCAGACGCTGGCTCATAACTCCACGGCCACCCTGTCTGTGATTAAGGATTATCTTGTCAACAAGCTGCAGAAGCAAAGCCTCCAGATAGAGCAGGATGAGCAGAGAATTCAGAAATACCAAGAAGAGACTACGAGGATCCGCTTGGAAATAGAAGAGCTAAAAGCGAGGTGTGCTGTCTTGTCTAGTCCGTTACAAGGATAGAACTGCTGTTTTATTAAGGTAAAGTGTAGTTTGTCTTTCTCACACTTCTCCGTCTTGTCGCTCTCTCAGTCCCAAGATTTTTCAGAAGACCAAGTGTAGCATTTGCACCAGTGCATTGGAGCTGCCTTCGGTCCACTTCCTCTGCGGTCATTCCTTTCACCAGCACTGCTTTGAAAGCTACTCTGAGAGTGATTCGGAATGTCCTACTTGCATGCCAGAAAATCGTAAAGTGATGGACATGATCCGAGCTCAGGAGCAGAAGAGAGATCTGCACGACCAATTCCAGCATCAGGTAGGGTAACATTGCCTGTCTTACCAAGTTGAAATAGAGTTTAAATTCATTAACAGACCTGCAGAGGCTCGTAGAGACAGGTAAGGCTTGAAAGTATTACGTAAACTACGTTACCTCGACTGAATAATGGGGCATTAAACCCTAGGGTGACTGCTTTGTGCATGAAGGGGCATGAAGAGTCATTGTTGCTCCGTGAAGCTGGAAGTGACAATCTGTTTTCACCTGACCCTTGGATGGGTCAAGACCTATTGGTCGGTGTGACCACTGGTCGACAAGTTGTATAGAACAAATTAGGGAGAAAGGGAAAAGAATAGTGTGAATTGGAATGGGGACAGCACCAAAATGTTGCATCTGCCTTGTGTTCCCCAAGGATGAAGTGGAGAACGTGAGAACGGGACATTAGGTGGAAGATGTTAACAGGTGGAAACTAGAGCAGTTGAGGCACTCACGTTCCTGCTTAATTCAGTTGCTCGTTACCTCCTTGGTGCGTGGCTCAGATGTAGGGTTGAAAGAGGAGCTGGAATGGCCAGTGTCAAAAAATCTAGCAGGTTCTTCTGCTACACCCAGCCCTTGCATGGAATGAGCAAAGAGCCAGGTACTGACATGGGTTGCCCTGTCCCCTAAGCCAGAGGCTTGTAAGTACAGGGGAAGAAAGGAAAGGGGCTAGAGGCAAGAGGCTCTGGAGGCTTTCGCTGATGCCGCCGCTTTGTGTCTGGCAGCTCAAGTGTTCGAACGATGGCTTTTCAGTTGTTGCTGACTACTTTGGTCGCGGTGTCTTCAATAAGCTCACTCTGATCACGGACTTGCCCTCGGGAAAGACGGCTACTACGATCGAGGCTGGCCTGCAGCGGGAGCTGCTCATCCACACCAAGCGCAGCACCTGACCCCAGGCCCCGTTCACGTGCCCTCTCGTGTTGTACGGGGTCTCCCGCTGTGTCCTCGGCCACCCGTATGCGGTTTCACCCCTTGGCCCCCAATAAACCAGACGGACCGGGCAGTGCCGCACTCCGACCCTCTGTGACCGGCCCGGCCGGCGGCGCTTGGGGAGTGCGGCGCGGGGGGCGGGGCCTCTGGGGGCGGGGCCTCTGGGGGCGGGGCCTCTGGGGGCGGGGTCTCTGGGGGCGGGGTCTCTGGGGGCGGGGTCTCGGGGGGGGCGGGGTCTCGGGGGGCGGGGCCGCGGCGGGGGCGGGGGGCGGGGCCTCTGGGGCGGGCGGAGCTTTTCCGGCGCCGCGGCCGATGGGGGCGCGCCGAGGGTGGCGATCACGTGGCTAGGGCGGTGGGGGCGCGGCCGCCTGTCACGTGGCGCGTGCGGGCTGCGCGGCGCTGAGGGCCGGTGGTCATGGCGGAGCCGAGGGTGGCCGCCGCGGGCCGGGGTCGAGCGGAGCCTGGCGGGGGGGCCGAGGAGGCGGGCGCTGACCCGCTGCTGCCGCGGGGAGAGAATGGCGTGGATGGCGGAGCGATCCGCGTGGGCACCCGCCGGAGCCAGGTAGGCGGCAGCAGGGCCGGGGTCGGGGAGTGCTCCCGCGCCGGCACCCGGCTCTTCGCGGCCGGCGCAGGGCCTGCGTGCTTCTCAGGGTTGAGGAACGGGCTGAGCTTCCTGAGTTCGCGCGTTTTGACTCCTGCCTTGGAACTCCAGGAAGAAGTTTGGAAAGCGCTTCCTTCGGAACCTAGGGGACGCTCAGCTCTGTTAGCGCCGCCTCGGTGCAGGCAGGGGCCTAGGGTGCGAGTCTCTCCCGGGTCTGGCTGGGACTGTGTAACTTGCAAGGCCCGCGCAGCTCTTGTAGGGAAAACCTCCCAACGACTGATGGCTGGAGCCCGCTCAAAGGCCAGGGAAGGGACATATCCAGAGATAGAGGAGGTATCTCTTGCCAGCGGGCTGCAGCAGGGAGGAGCAGCCTCGCAGAGGGAGATAAGCGACCTCAGGCCTTTGCGCTGAGATAATCTCGTTCCTTTTGGTAGCACGTTCTAGGAAGAATTCCGTACTGTCATGAAGACATTTTATGTAGACATCGGGACAAGGGAGATAGGCCGTGCATGTATGCTGCCTCGTGGAATACCCTGAGGATTTTGGGGCACTTTACAAAGGGAGGCAGCTACTGACATTCGTTGTATTTGTAGGGTACCACAGTCCTGAGAACTACATTAATTACCAACGGGTCCTGAGTGCTTCAGTGGAAGAAAAGCTGAAACTCATCTTTAGTTGCTTGATCCTGCTGCTGCTTGCGTGTGTGGAAAGATGATACACTAGCGATTGTATTTTACCTGCTTCTGGTTTTCTTACGTAAAGGAATGTTCTTCATGCAGTTTACTGCTTTGAGATTTGTTTCTTGCTGTATACGATGATGTAAGCTGTTACTTTTTTATGTATTTGTAGAACCTCTAACTAGATCTTTGCTCTTATGGAGGATAAGTAACTTGTATTTGACACTAACAGTGGATTTTTCCACCAGGACGGTGAAATCCTACCGGCTTCTCCCAAAGCTTGCAGTATTGGTAAAATTCATACTCTCAGAGAAAGCAGGAGGCTTTAACCCGGTGTGCAATATGACTTGTTCTTTCATCACTGAGCAACAAAATGATGGTTTTGCTTACTTTTCTGCCCACTTGCTGATGAGTGGTCATCATTCAGCAGTTGTGTTCCACAGATGGGAAACCAAGAAGTGGAGGCATGAGAATCATGATCTGTAGGCTTCTGTTGCAGTCACTTTCCCTAACTCGATAAATTTGTTGCAGTGTTTCATCAGCAGTTGCATCACAGCAGCACTGGACACGGGGAGATGTCGTTGTGCCACTTTTGTCAATAAAACAAGTTCTTCACTGAAATGCTCTGGTCATGATAGGAGTTCACACAGTTCAAGGAGTTCGTACCTATGAGTGATTTTAATTGAGGCAACCTATTTCTAATGTTTTTGATTTAGAGAGAATGTACTGGTCATGCATGCCTGGCTGTCAAAGAATGGCAAAGCCTCCTTAGCTACTGTATGGACAATGTGCTCTTTCTTTACGACTTTGTTTTTCGCTTCCTTGTAGCTGGCCCGGATTCAGACCGACAGTGTAGTTACGATGCTCCGTGAGCTATACCCTGACCTCCGCTTTGAGATCGGTAAGTTTTTTCTTGGATGTTGCCCTGGGGTAGACTGCAGCAGGAGCCAGTGGGTTATCTTTGTGTGCAAGAGGTGTGTGTAGAGTCAGGAGGAGGAGGAGGTCTATCTAAGTTTGTCTGAGAGCGCCATCTGAATTCAGTTCAGTTGTGTGGCCGAGCAACTGCTGCTGCTGGTTTCTTCTAGGGGAGAAAGGTGGGTTTCATAAGCTCTCGATGACAGAAGTGCTCAGTAGGCAATGGAGATGGTGTTGTGTTGCTCCATTTGCAAACCTGGTATTGTTCTGGCTGCACCCCGCTGAGCTTTAGAGGCGTTTTCTGGTGTGGGGCTCAAGGCTTTCGACAGGAATAATGGGAGCTCAGCCTTGAACTGAAGAGAACGGCTTTATATGTGTTCGCTGGCACTCCAGAGACGGACTGCGGCGGTTTCTATTGGATCAGCTCTTCCCCAAACCTGCCCTCTTTCCCCTTGCTTTTGTTTTTGAGGACAGTGAAAGAAGTCTCAATTTCACTAGTCTCGAGTACAGTGTATTTCTAGAGGTGAGCTGCTCTCGTATTGAGCTTGAGCTGGTGTTCACACAGTAGTGTGTGACTGCTTGTGGTATTTTGTGTAGATATTTTCAGCCTAAGCCCAGTGCTTTTATTAATCCTCGTGTTTTACCTGTACTGTCTCTGAGCAGTGGCCATGTCAACAACTGGGGACAAGATCTTGGATACAGCACTTTCCAAGGTAAAGGATCTGTTCTTCCTTTATTCAAGAACTAATTGTATTTATGTTATGTTGGCTGATTCTTCTTTTGTGATTTGTGTTCTTCCGTTTATGCGTAGATTGGAGAGAAGAGCCTCTTCACCAAAGAATTGGAAAATGCACTTGAAAGAAATGAGTAAGAGCTTATTGTTTTGTCTTCCTCTTTGGCATTTTGGACATATTTGGCTTGCTGTGTAGGTGGTCTACTTTCCTTCAGTTCTGGTACCTCTCGGGCTAAAAAAAATAATCCTTTGATAAGTCACTGTCTTTTTTTTTCCCCCCCCCTTTTTTCCCTCTCTGCCCTGGGCTTAGGCCATGTATTTTGAAGCGGAGTCGTTGCGTCACTTGGTCTGCCCCGGTTAGGTTTTCTTCTGTGATTTGTGTATTACGTACTGTGATACGCAGTGAAGACGTAATCTTGTATGATTTCTGCTTATGAATATGTTTTTTAAAAAATACTTTGTTGGTGGTAATGTATTGCAAAACAGATTTATTGTTATCACGTTAACATTTATGAACATTCGGAAGCTAAACGTGCAGGAGAATTTGGCATGGGCAAATTGTGCTGTGTTCTGTGCAACTTCTCTCTACAAAAAACCTTGGTTCGGGTACCCGAGCAGAGAGAGATTAGCGCCGGTTGCGTGGGTTTGAGGTCTTGAGGGGTTTTTGTTATTTAATCTCTTCCTTTTCAATATTCTGAGAAGGGTTTCAGTGGTGCCTTAGTTAAAGTATGTTCAAAACCAAAGGTATTCTTCTGCATCTCTGCCACATGGTTACATCGTAGTGCATTTTCAGTGAAGTTGGTGAAAAAATATTGGACACTCGAGTGTTTTTAATATGCTCAGTTCCTGTGTGACAAAGCAGGTAGCCTGTAGCTTGGCTCACTGTTACTTTAAGTTTGAAACATAATACTGACCCACATGCTGATGCATTTTGGTACAACGTGTCTCTCTGTGTGAACATCTTCAGCATCTTCCCCTCATTCAGTTTGGTTGTTTGTTAAGTGTCTTTTGTTGCTGAGTAAAAGAGAGACAGGGAAAGGTGAAGTAGCCTTTTTTTGGTGTATCACAAAAACTCTATAGGAATTCTGGCTATGGAGTCCTGAAATTCTTCTCTCGTCTCCAAATTAATTCCCAGAGTGGGTTCAAACTTTTCTGCGGGCCTCTGGTAGATCGCCACATGAGCTCAGTCGTCTGTTCACTGATTGCTATCCTCTGTTTTTTAGAGTTGACCTTGTGGTTCACTCCTTGAAGGACCTGCCAACTTCTCTTCCTCCTGGTTTTACCATCGGTGCTGTCTGCAAGTAAGTGTGGACATGAGGCTTGATTCTCTGAGGGACTTGCATTTGATAGTGCTGGTAAAAGAGAACAAAGGCAGCATAGGTTCTTTTAGGTGTTCAAAGTTTCTGTGATTAATCTCCAAAACAGTGGAAACACTAGAGCTGCCCTAGTGTTTCATAGCTAGCAGGTGTGCTGGAAATTCCTCCTCTTACAGTGACGATGGAGTATTTTGGAGTCAGAGGCAGTTCTTCCATGAAATGATAGCAGAACTGTTGACCTTAACAGCCTTGCCTTAAATGATGTGTCAGGCATTCTGCACTTGCGTTATTTTGCAGAAGGGAAAGCCCACTCGACGCTGTCGTCTTTCATCCCAAAAACTGCGGAAAATCACTGAGCCTCCTTCCTGAAAAGAGGTGAGTGAGAAAAGAAGGGGGAAGATGGGTGTAAAAACAGAAGGGTTCGGTCGGTTGATACTTTCCATTGGCACATCACTCAGCTCCTTGCTTTATCCTGTAGTGGTTTTACACTGCCTTTTGTGAGCATTCCACAGACATTACACTGCACGCGCTTGCTGGAAAGAGTAACGCAGTCTCACGGGAGTGCTGCGTATTGGGTGAGGTTCATCTCTGGAGCTGCCCTTGAGCGGCAGTCTCAAGTTAGAACCTTTCTTACCACAATCTCTTGAGTGAATTCCCGCTCCTTTGTATTGTGCCTACTGCTGGGGAATGCGTACAATGCAGACAGGGTGTCTGGTGCAGGATTTTGGCTTTTGTGGGCCTGAACTATGCTTTTGTTCTCACTCAGCCAGTTCTGATTTCTTCCTTTTTTTTTTTGGCATCACTTTCTTGTGGTTTCTCCACTTTTAATTATCTGTCTTTTCATAGAGATTATTGGAATCTTTCGTCTGAGACAAAAGATTCTGAGTGAAATTACTCAGATTAAGGTAGCTTATGTTTTTTTATATGTTAAAGTGAAAGGAATAAACTAGCTGTGACACAAAGACTTGTGCTTCTGTGCCTCTGGATAGCAGGAAAATCAAGTCTGATTTAGGTTTCGGGTTACCAAGAGGAGGAAGCAGAAGGGCACATACTGATTTCTTCAGTCTTGTGACCAGTGACAGGACTCAAGGAAACTGAATCAGGGGAGATGCAGGTCGGATATCAGGAAAAGGTTCGTTACCCAGAGGGCAGTTCAGCAGTGGAACAGCACCAAGCCTGACAGAGCTCAAGGAGTGTTTGGACGATGCTCTCAGGCACGTGGTGGGATTCTTGGGGTGTCCTGCACAGGGCCAGGAGCTGGCACTCAGTGATCCTGATGGGTCCCTTCCAAATCAGCATATAATATGGTTCTCTGAAAAGAAGTGAACAGCATATATCTTGGGAAAGGAAATGCTCACTGCCCAGACTCGGAGTTTTCTGTGGTTTCCAGTTATATGCTCAAAGGTCCTCTGCTTACTGCATTTCTGTCTTCGATGAAGTTCCTCTGTTTTAGTTACTTCGTCACTTAGTTGTCTGTTGGATTTGTCTGGTTCATTTTGGGGCAGCCGAGTCGTTTTTCTGTGATGAATGTTGTCTTTCAATGAGGTTTCATCAGTCCTTGACAGTGGCTAGGGGCTGCTCTCCAGAAGCATATCCTGTCAGTTGTCTCCTTGGGAGTGGCTTCAGGCAGGCTTTATGCTAACCTTCACAGAGTGGTTTTCTTTCTTCTAAAGAGATACAAATCATCGACTGGTTTTTTAGATCTTCATTTCAATTTTAAGAAAAAAGTTACCATTTTCTTCCTTGAAACTTCTGTCATATATCTGGCTGGAGATAATTGTTAGGAGCATTCTGGATTTCAGTGATTATGTTTTTCCCTGCAGTGTGATCGGAACCAGTTCACTTCGGAGAGCAGCTCAGCTCAAGAAGAAGTTCCCTCATTTAGAATTCAGGGATATTGTATCCTTTCCTGGCAAGTCATGGGAGCTGGGTAAAGCTGCAAACAGGAAAGCACAACTTTGTGCAAAATCTAGATTCAAGGCTGATTTGTACCGCCTGACTTACAAGAACAAACTGCTTCCTCAAAAGCTGCTCTCCGCTACCCTGTTCTGAGAGGGGTGTAGCGCTGTAACCGTCCTGTCCTCTGCTTTCTCACGAGGCTGTGAAGAAGCGGCCAGCCTTGATCTAGCTGGGGTTCAGCGTACAAATTAATTATATGTTATGCGGTGTTTGAAAAATTGTGTGATGGCACCTCCCGTGTGTTTGTCACAGGCGTGTGATCAAACGCTGCCGGGTTTTCAGTAACCCTATGTGCGATCTGGACCGCTAGTTCCGACGTGGGTGGCTGAACTACTGAGAAAAGGCATTGTTACTTCAGTCCTACGAGCAGAGTTCTTTGCAGTGCAGAAAGAGTTGGGTGCTAATAGTGTACTTAAATGACGTGCATATCTTTGTAGACCCAGCGCTTGAATTAATATTCCATAATGCTTGGCAAAATTCTATTAAAAAAAAACCCCTCCATATTTAACACTTCTTTCAGGATGGTAGTGATGGTCTAATTTGACGACTGTTGGATTCTGTATAGTCTGTAAAGACTCAAGTGGTTGTAGGACCATGTGCCTTCTGTTTCTATACTTGCTTAATCACTTCTACAGAGAGGAAACTTAAATACCCGTTTAAAGAAGCTAGATGAGAAGGAAGACTTCGGTGCCATCATCCTGGCTGCTGCCGGGCTGAAGAGAATGGGCTGGGAAAATCGCATTGGCCAGGTAAGGCACAACAAAGCACAAAATACCGTTCTCTCTGGTGAACTATCGACTGCTTGCCTTTCGTACCTTGTGGTCGTCCTGTCCGAGATAAGCATGCGGTCTGCTGACTCCATTACCACGTTATTTTGAGGCACTTTGGGAAGGAGCGATTGCAGTTTTGGTTGCTTGCTTTTTTCTTTATACAGAAATTTTTCGTGTTCAGTTTTCCACGGTTCAGTTACAGCTTGTAATCTGATCGTCTCCTAGCACTTTGCAGCACTCGTGTCTAGCAACATAGCAGTGTGCAAGACTGAGATTTTAGCGATTAGCTAATTCACAATGCGTACACTCCAGTTGGTGGAAAGCGCATGATCTCACTTCAGTGAGAAACACCGAGGCATCATTATCTCACCTTAGTGAGAAACACCGAGGCATCAGAAGGGAGAGGTGATATTTCTTTAGTCTGACATTAAATTGATCGGTATTAGAGATGGGAATCTGGCTCTTTTTTCCTATATTTTGAACAGTGCTACTTGGGATAACTCTTGGTTTTACTTTCTTCCAGCTCCTAAGCCCTGAAGATTGTCTGTATGCTGTTGGACAGGTACTTTACAACTTTTGTTCCTTAATCCATCCTTAAGGAGCATTGAAAGCCAGCAGCAGTATCTGAGTAGTTAACTCTGCTGAAGACTTCTCATGTCTTGGTTACCAGAAAAGTACTTCAATCTCTTTTGTTGGCTGTTACACTGTTTTAGACACAGCTTGTTAGAAGAATGAGAGTCTGCTCTCCTACCCAATGGGGTAGGGGCTGATTTGGGAAATGGGAAAGGTAGTGTGTGCACAGCTGCAGTGGGGCAACATGGCAGATACGGGGCAGGTTCTGGCAGGGTTGGTATTACGCTGCACTGGGATAACTGTGCGAAGCCACTGCGGGGTCTTTGCTCTGTGATGCTCCTTCCTCCTTTGTGCACGGAGTCCCAAGTCCTGCAGGGTGAAGCTGAAATGCCTGTCTCGGAGCACATTCTTAGCGCTCCTGTTTTTAGGTGGCCAAACTGTTCCGGTCTGTCCTGGCTATGTGGCTGAGTTTATGCAGGATTGCCCTGCTAGTATCAAACTTGCTAAACCGGAGCTGCTGATCCAGTAGCAGCTGCAAGTGACAAATCTGCACATTTAGTCTGAAAAAGTGATTTTGATCATGCGTTTGTCAGGTACTGAGCAGAGTTCTAGAATGGTTTGAGGTGGCAGTATGATCTTTAACACTTGGCTGAATAAGTCCCGATCTTCTGTTAATAGCAGCTACTGTAGGATGACTGCAGCCAGTGGAGTGTATTGTAATTCATTTCCGTGAACATTGCTCCCTTAGTGAAAAGGGTCTGAGCCTCTGAGTTCTGTTTTGTGATTGATGCCGAGTGCACATGCAGATGCACAAAGTTGAAGAATTACTATATTTTGTTGCGTGTTTCTTCCAGGGTGCCTTAGCAGTGGAAGTTCGTGCCAAAGACCAAGAGATACTGAATATGGTATCTGCCCTGCATGATGCGGACACTGTGTTGTGCTGCATTGCTGAGAGAGCCTTTATGAAGCGTTTGGTAGGTTTGGCATCCTTGCTCTGCCTGCAGCAGTAAATACTGATCTGCTAGTTTACTTGATGCCATAGTATTGGAAATCTGTTACGCTTCCCTAAAATTCCCAAGGAGAGTACTTCTGAATCGAAAAGGGCCTGAAGAGTGATGGGCGGGGTTGTGTGCAGCCTAAACTTTTCAGAGACCCGTGCTTCGAATGTGTTGGGTAGGAGCTTCAGTGTCAGCTGCTTTGTGTTTTAGGAGGGTGGATGTAGCGTCCCCGTTGCCGTCAACACCCTGCTGAAGGACGGCCAGGTGAGGAGTACTTTGTATTTTTCATGGATTATTTCTGAAAACCTGTTCGGAGTGTGTGCGTGTTCCCCGCTCCTTTCCCGAAGATAATTTCAGGAGATATCTTTATAGCCAGTTAGGGCAGATAGTCTCCTGACTCAGCCCTTCAGTGTTTGTGTCCAAAGCAGGAGTACAAAAATGGGTCTGGCTACTGAAGCTGTCTTTCAGAAAATTCTCTTACTATACATACCAGATTTCCCCCTCTACCCCCGCCACCTATTTAGTGTTGTGCTGAGATCTGAAAGTATTGCTTCTGACTCTACCAAACCTGTTTTTAGACAATGGAGCATGATTAAGGAGGTGGGAAACTAGAAAAAAGTTTAGCCTTTGGGAAGTCACATCTTCCCTAACAGGGATTACTTTTTTTATTCTTGTAGTATATACCTATTCTTGCTGATCCCACTGCATGATGAAAGCCTTTCCCTCCAGACTTAGCTTTGTATATTGGGTGGGGTTTTTTTAAGAGGGGGTAGTTGTTTGTTTGTTAATGTGGTATTAATCCATTCCGTATATTTTTCCAAGTTGTATTTGACGGGAGCAGTCTACAGCTTGGATGGATCCGATAGCCTGAAGGAGACCATGCAGACCGGTGTTAGTTATCCCCATCAGGTACATGAACTATGGTGGCATCAAAATTCAAACCTGAAGCTGAATGACAATAACCAGACCTTTAGAAATAGATCATGTTTGGTCTGGTTTCTTGTAAGCTTAACGGCATGCTGTTCTTCAGGCTCCTCAGGCTAGATTTTACCCTGTTTCACGGGTGTCTTAATTCCTTGCCCACTACTTTCCTGCTGCCTTACTTTGAGGTGTTTATATTTGCAGAATGAAGATGGACCGAACGACGATGTGCAGCATGTTGGCATCACGGCCAAGAATGTTCCCGGTCAGGCCCAGGAAGCTGCAGAGAACCTGGGTGTTGAACTAGCTAGTTTACTTCTGAGCAAGGGAGCAAAGCATATCCTTAGTGTGGCAAGGCAGCTGAATGATGCTCGCTGAACGTGGGGTGTGGTCAGCAGGAGTGCTACAACTCTAGCTAGGAGTCTCTGTGGCTACATCATCGTGATCCTCTGGAGGGATTTATTTCAACATTCACACCAGTCTTACCTGATGTTTGGGTGCAAAAAAACTGAAATATTAACTAACTTGAGTAGTTTCTGCTCTTCAGAGTTTTCATCCCTCTCCACATTTCTCTAAATTGTTAAGTGTTTCTTTGAAATATTTTCAACAATTTTTGTAGCTAGGAAGCTAAAAGCAAAAATTAAAAATATAATAGAAGTCTTTAAGTGTTCAATTCCATTTAGGAGCAAAGTGCTCTTTAGGTTGTAACTGGAGACTCAGCTGTGCTGATACTAAAACGCTGTACTATGCTGAGTGCTTTCAAGAGTCATTATTTGGGGCTTTTCATTCACTGGCTCACTGAAGGCTCTTATTAGGTTCCCGATTCCATGTTCCTTCTACTAAAGTAGCAGAGATGCTACATTCACCCTTGATCTTAGTTAAGGTAAATTAAGTGTGCAGTTATCAGGTAGATGCACACTTGCCAATTGGCCAGTGTTAAATTAGGGAGTGGAGAGCCATTTTAGTTTCCCTTGTGTTTGTCCACAAAGGTCACGAGAGCCAGCAGAAGCCCAAATTTCAGTTACTGTGGCTCCCTGCACTTGCTACTAGGTCACCATCCTCTCAGCAGGGTTCGAGTGTTGCAGTGCCTTGTAGAAACACTGAAACGGCACCATATTGGGGTCCTGTTTTGTAAATGAAAGAGTTTTATTTTCTTGGCAACGTCCACTGAATGTAACAGACGTAAACAGGAGTTAAATTACGGTCCTTAGGAAGCGGCTCTCGCGTTCGCTGTTTGTCGGGCCGGTTCCTGCCCACCCCCTCCGCCACTGCCGGCCACGCCTCTCGTCCCCTTCCCGCCTCCCCCCCCCCCTCGCGGATCGCAGCTCTCCCGGTGAGCAATGGGGTGGCCCTGAAAAGGGCCTTTGTGTGGTGCCGGGAGGGCCGGCCGACCTAGTACTCCTGCGACTGCTGCCCGCTGCCTTTCTTGCCTGCCTTGGTGGGGCCCGTGCCACCGCCACCCGTCTTCTTGGGCAGCAGCACGGCCTGAATGTTGGGCAGGACGCCGCCCTGCGCGATTGTAACGCCGCCCAGCAGCTTGTTCAGCTCCTCGTCGTTGCGCACCGCTAGCTGCAGGTGACGGGGGATGATGCGCGTCTTCTTGTTGTCGCGTGCCGCGTTGCCCGCGAGCTCCAGGATCTCAGCCGTCAGGTACTCGAGCACGGCCGCCAGGTACACGGGCGCGCCAGCCCCCACCCGCTCCGCGTAGTGCCCGCGCCGCAGCAGCCGGTGAACGCGCCCGACGGGGAACTGCAGCCCGGCCCGGGACGAGCGAGACTTGGCCTTAGCGCGGGCCTTACCGCCGCTCTTGCCACGGCCGGACATGGCGTCTCGCTCCCCTGCTCAGCCACCGCCTGCTCCGGCCGCTACGGCAAACTGAAGGAGACGATGCCGCGCCCGGGATTTTTATAACCTCCCGCCAAGTAGGGTTCAGCTCATTGGACAGCGCCACCACCCCTAAGCTATTGGTGCGTCTGCCGGAAGAAGCTTTTTGCTGACTGGTCGCCTGTGTGATGCCACCGCGTCTGCCCTGACTGTATTGGCGACAGGGTCCAGCCAGTCAGCGAGCGCGGCGCCAAATTTAAACCACGCCGAGGCCGTTGCGGGGTTGCGGTGTTGTCGCTCCGTCTCCGGCCCTCAGCGAGCATGCGCGATGCGGGCCCGCCCGCCTGCTCGGGGGGAGCTGCCGATCCCGCAGAGCCCTCCGTGCCGCCCGCCCAGCCGCACGGTGCTCCCGACAGCGGCTGGCAACGCTGCAAGGTCGGTTCTGTGTGAGAAGCTTTGTGTCACCTCTCAGGTTACTACGGGAGTAAGGGCCGGTCATGGTAAACCAGAGGGGCGGAAGAGTGACGACATATCGGTCACGCGATGCTGTGCCACCCGGGCTGCTTCCGGAGCTTTTTGAGGGGTGGGGTCAGCCCCTGGGCGTGGTCCTTCGTCTGGCCGTGGCTCCCGCGTGAGGGAGAGGGGCTCCTGGGATGCCTAGAGACTGGGACGTACTGCTGTCTGTAGGGGCATTTACCTTAGGGTGGTACACGGGGGAAGAACATTTGGGGATGTGAAAACCTACTGTGAGATCTTTTTTAGGGGATTGTGGGAATGCGTGAGATATATTATGGGTTTGTAATACGGGTTTATTAAGAGAAGCACCAAAGCAGAGGAAGGAGTCAAAGTGGACTGGGAGTAAAAAAAGCCCATGGGAACATTGAAGGGGAAATAAAGGCAGAGAAAGTGACAATGTCTTAACATGTTGGTGATCAGTAAGAATCATCTCTGCAGTCTGTCCTGTCTTACTTAACCCAACTTGTACTTTTCTTTTCCCAGAGTAGTCACACTGTCTACCCTGCGTGCCTATGTACATCTGGAGGTCTAAGTGCCAGCAACTGGCCTTAGGACACGGATCAAAGGAGCCAGTGATTCCAGCAAATGGGAAGACCGCAGCACATGCAAGGAGGGGCCAGGGCTAGGTGGAAAGCAAGTGTGTGTGCATTCCTAGCGAAGAAGCCAGACAAGAGCAAGTAGGATAATGGGCTTTGGAGCCCAGGACCAGATGCGGGAGAGATTGGGGTCAGCGGGATGCTTACTGGAGGTAGGGCTAAGCCAGTTCACTGGGGAAAATGGGGTGGCTGCCTGAGAGTTGCCTATTGGAAGGCCATGCTCCTAGATCAGCTAGCAGAGATTAATTTCTCTATTCATATGCCCTGATGCCAGGAAATCCAGCAGCTAGTTACTGGACAGACTGTTTATGGCCAGGTGCTGAAAGGTTTCATAATGTTTGTGTGTAGTGTTAATGAATATACTCTACTAGTAGACTTACAAACCGATTGGCTGGAGAGGAGGAAGAGGATTCGGCCGCTCAAACCATTCACAGTTGAGCGCCATGTGTTTTCCACGTTGATCGGTGCCGCTGGACGTGGGCATTTTTGCCTTCCGGTAATACATTCCGAGTCTTGTTACTAGCTGGACTTGGGTGCATGGAAGTGCGGTGCCCTCGCATCTATTAGGGTACCAGACGTGGCAATTTTTTACTCTCACCCACCTCAGCGTCCCTTTTTCTGCTGTTGCATTTTCACTTTTCACTACCATTACTCTTGCAAAGACTCTATAACCGGGTACTCTGATGGCTGTTCTTTGCTTTTCTATCACGTAGGTAGCAATTCTGTGTTGAACTTTGGTGTTAGACACTGTTATATAAATAATTATTTGCATCGGAGGAAAAGGTAATGGTAGTCTGCAGGGTATTAGTTCCATGTTAATCTAAGGGTTTTACTGATACCTGCTAAGACAAGGACATGGTTATCCTTACTCTGCTAGCCTGTTCCAGACATATCCTCTTCCACACAAGAAAGTAGATGATAAAGATGTTCACAATTAAAAGCTCATTGGCAGGAACACTCCCAGTAGCCATAAAAAAGGAGGGAGTCTATTTCAGAAACAATCAGCTGCCTAACGGGGTAGAAAGCTAGAGATGGATCACGTAACCTAGTTTCACTGCATGCCAATATTGTCGAGGCAAAGCACTGCAGGGGAAAGGGTACCATGAATTATTTTATTCTTGGAGCACTCTGAGTTTTGAGTATTGTTTATAACATGTCATTCTATGTCCACGAACCAAAAACAGGATTGGAGAAGCCAGGAGTGGAGTCTGGTTTACTTATTCTGCTCTACAGAGTCTCACAGAAATTGATGTTGGTGTTTTCTCTCTTGGTGAACAGTAATGTCATTGTCAGATGTATAGAGATGCCATCTTTCCCACCTTCCCTAAGTGCTGTCATTTGCTTCCCCTCTAAAAGGTATTCCTAGTAACAATGATGTCCAAGTAGCAGTGAATCTTTTTTATCAGCAGAATTGGACAAAAGCCTTTGGTGCACAAAAAACCCACGGTTCGAGACTAGCCCACGCAAAGCAGTTGCTTGCGTTTTGATAGGTATTCTGAGGTTCTCAGAGGGCTGTAGTAAATCAGTTGAATCATGTGGTAAAGCAATCGGAGAAAATGGACTGGCAGGCAGAACTCTTTCCCTTGCTCCTGACAGTCCAGTCAGACATCGTAAAACAAGCGCACTAGCTGGTACCGGATCGAAAATGCGATCGTGCTGCCGAGAACCTAGGTAAAAATCAGACACATAACAGAAACATTATACTGTTGAATGATTTACAGGCTATCGGATTCCTCCTTTCCATATGGATTTGCTAAGCTTTTCGGCGTGCCTTGTTTGAGCAACAAAAAAAACCCTACATTTTTTTAGGTACAGAAAGATAAATGGCAGAAGTCTATCCAAAGACCTCATTTCTTTCTCTGAGGATTCTAGGTATCAGTGGGGGATTTCTCCATGTGCCTGCACACAGTCACATTCTGAGAACAGCTGGATGAGATGAACCTTTGGGAGTAACTCCTTCCCCCTTAAGGAGCCTATATTATAACACAGACCCCATGGTTCGTAATGAAAAATACCTTATGTCAAAGCTGAAATTCAGCATCCTTACAACAAAGTGCTGTCAGGACTTCTGTGCTGTGACTGGGATCAAGGTAAGTGCTATGTACTTCCTGTCTTCTCCCATCCCCGATGTCATCTGCCTGAGCCCTGTTCAACAGGCTTTCTTGGAAAGTCCTTCCTCCCAAACTGGAATTTGGCTAAGTGTCTCCTTCCTAGTAAGAATCCCCTATCTTAAATCTGAAGATGAAAAAAAGGATTTTACTGTGGGCAATTAACCAATGCAGGCCTTTCCAACAGTGATGTTTCTACTACACTACGCTCGAGAATTCACATGCTGGAGACAGGTAGTGGCAGTACCTGTGAAACATATCCTTGTGCTCCAAGTGGCTTCAAAACGCTCCTGCGCCCCACTCAGACCGAGGGACCGCAGAGCCATGTGCCACGCTTACGCGAGTCCGCTTGCTGGAAATAACTCTGAGAATGTTATTTGGTATGACTGAAAAACAGGCACGTGCAAAAAGGCTGTATTGGTCACAGTGACGAGGCACTCTGCTGTCCTCATGTTTTTCTTGCAACCAATGACTTGTGCCTCGGGAATCTTTTTAAGCTAACCTATGGAATTTGTTTTTATAAGCTCTTAGTGAACAGGGAGGTGTGAATTTGTTTCCTCCTTGAGGCATGTAAGCCTCTAATTCTCCCAGAGTTCACAGCTCGACCGCATCTTGCGTGAAGAGCGTGACATTTTATTTTCCCCTTTCCCGTTAAAACTCTTGAGACTGACTTGGATCTGTTTTTATTGCAGAGTAAGTCTTTCTACTGGAGGAACCCTTCGTCTGACCTGAATGAGTAGCAACAGGAGAGTGAGATTTCGCTCATGGGTGGGTCCGATCAGCTTTATGACAAAATTTATAAGTGTCATATTATTGCATTCGGTGTATTCTCCGTCTTCATCTGTTCCACTCCTCACATCTACTACATGCAAGATCTTGACTACCTGAGGAAAGAAATATTGCACGCTATTTCAACAGGTATGTTTGGTGCTCACGTGCCGGTCTTGCTCAAGAGCTCTTTTGCTGTATCATCCCTGAAATTCGGCTTGTGCTCTTACTGAAAAGACAGGACACACTTACGATGTGGGGTATTTCTATGTGTGGTTATTCTGAAAGACTGATTATTAACACAATCGAGTGACTGTGAGGCACAGTAACAGACTTTCTTCTGGATTTGAGCTAGGCAATAACTACTGAACCTAGAAGTTCTGCATTTTCTCCCATCCCGTTTCTCTTGCATTTGATGATTGCCTCAAAATGCAGTTTTGAGTGTATTGAATTTTGAATGTTTTGAATTTTGAATGTTTTCCATGTATTACCTTCAGAATGTTTGTTCCCAGGGCAGAGAGGCTCTTAGTTTTGAATTTGGAGTAGCTCATCTCCAACTTCCCTGTACTAGGATTAAGCCTAAAAGAAACATTTAAAATTTAGTCCAGATAAAACAAGGAGACAGAGAGATGGCTTTATAAGCACACTTCCATCCATAGCTGATAAAGATATCCAGTGGTGGAAGAAACAGGAATAATCTGATGCACTTAACAGCAGCTGCTGCTATTTAGCCCCCCAGATGGGGCAGAAGAGGCTCCTTCCCGCTGTACCCCCAATATATGCCTAATGCTGTGTAGTTTAAAGAATAAAACAGAAGAATCTAACATCTGCAGAGACAACTGCTGACATGGCATTGTGCAACAGAATGCTTGCTATTATGAAATCTTAGCAGATCCCACTCTTGCAGGATTAAAAGCTGCCTGTGTCGATTTCTCTCAGTCTCGTAGGTCAGAATCATCATGTTCTAACCTTGTTAAAAATCATTCTGTATCTGAGGGGTGGGCTGGTCAGAAAAGTTCACTTCTTTGAGAAACCTCTACTATATGACCAGACTGTAGCTGGCAGAGTGAGCTGCTGGTCTTTTAAACAGAAAATATACTTTGATGGCCTTCCACCACCTTTCTGGTGGTGTTGGAGTTAAAAGACACAACCTGTAGTACTACTATAGGTCACTAGGTACATTACCTCGGTAGCCGGTGACGGGGACAAGGAATGACGTGGAAGAGTTGAGGCAATGAATAGAGGAAGTTGAGCACTTGTGGGATGAAAAAAAGCAGCATCGTTTTGCTGAAGTGTCCCAAGATCCCCACCACAGCGAAGGTCATGCCAGCAAAGTAGCAGAAAGTGTCCCCGACAAACACTCGAGATGGGTACCTGCGATCCGTGGAGCAGAAAAGCAAAGGTCTCTCATGATTGCTATTGCCATGAAAATGACTATTTACAACCACTGAATGTATGCCCACATTGCAGGTTAGGGGCCAATGGGGATCTGCAGCAGATCTACACAGTAAAAGCAATTATAGGTATTTATTCTAAGAACTGCAGGACTGGGACCCACCGCCTGACTTGCGGAGATGACGATACAAAAAGACAGCCGGTGAGGCACGGGAGTAAGTGTATTCTGCATGTTTGGGTGAGCCGGTGTGCCTGCAATTGTTCTAATAAAAAGAAAAGCGACTGCTCCCTTGATGCTTTGTGCTCTTGGTTCTACCAAGGAGCCTGTCTACACTCTGGCGTCCCGCCTGCATGCCAATAAGCCATTTCGTTCATTTGAAAAGGGACAACTAGAGGGAAAGGATGCTTCCGAACAAACTCTGAATGTCCGTCCTCTTACCAGTTGTGGTAAAATAGGCCCAGCGTGGTAAAAAAAAAGGGAATCATGAAGTAGAGAGAAAAAATGTGATCATCTCGATAATCCCCTACAGAAAAAAAGAAAAAGATGTGTTTGTGATAAGACAGGACTGGTTCATTTTTAGTAATACCAGCTATTGAAATCTAGGATTTAATCTCCCTTTGCTTTTTCAGTCCACAAATGTTTGTTATTTTCCTTACCATTTAACTCTACAATATTGAATATGATAATGGAAGCAGCTATCACCAGCGATTGTCCCGCTTCAATTCCATTAATTCCGGCGAGAATGTTGATGGCATTGGTGCAGAACACTGCTAGCATACCCATGTACACGTAGTAGAGAATACCTGCGGATCAGAGCAAGCCAAATGCTTTAGCATTTGGAGGCAAAGCAGGCCCTAGACCGATTCACTGAAGCTCTCGCTTCCTGCTTTATAGAACAACCTATTACCTAAGAATATTGGTGAGTTTTGATAGTGGTAGCTTGCAAATAGATCGCTTCCTCTCTTATGAGATTGCCAGCATCATGGGAAAATGATTGGTGCCTATATATGCACAGCTGAATGTGTGCTGGGTTTCTGGATGTTCTTTCCAGCCTAATATCTAGTGGGTGGAGTGCCACCCTCTTACTAGTTACTTAAGCAAATCCTTTGTCTGTTCCCTCTGCAGCACAAAGTGCTTCAGGTGATCCCTTCCACTGATCGCTTGCCACGTGGATGATGGCTTCTGATGATTTGTGACTTACCCAGGTCCAAGTGCATGCCCAGCAGCACCCGGAAGGGCTTAGGCACCACAATGGTCGTGTTCCCAAAGTTGGTGAAGTAAACCATGAGCAGTGGGAGGGAAGCCATGGTAGGAAGAAGCAGCTTGTGGCGCCAGCGCAGGTTCAGAACATCATCTGCAAAGCCCAGGAAAATCATGCAGCAGATGGCGAGGAGCGAACCGATGAGCTCCACGAACTGCGGGACAGAGAACAGGACCCCGGTCACCGGTGGCCACTCCCTGCCCGTGCCTGCCACGCTTGCGGCACTAGACGAGTCTCACTCACCTCGTCGTGAGGGAAGGCCGCGCACTGCTCCTCCACAAAACATCTCAGGAAGGGCACGGGGATGAAGCAGAAGAGGATGATCAGGAACACGGCACCGCTGATCACTCCCTGTGCTTCGGGGCTGGAAGGAAGGCAGAGCCGGGAGTCAACCGGGCCCGGGCCGGCCCCGGGGGCCAGCTCCCTGGGGGCAGCGCTACTCACACGGGCCGCCGTGAGGTCTTGTTGAGGTCCTCCCCAAAGAGCCGCGCGGCGAGGAAGTGGTCCGTGAAGGCCGGAATCAGCGTGAGCGTGGCCGCGAAGCCCAGCAGCGACCCGCCGAGGTTGATGAGGAGGGGCACCGCGGGCCAGGCCGCCATGGCCACGGCGGGCGCTACCCCTGCCAAGGGCGCGGAGCGAGGCCGGGGGGGGGCGCTGCTCACCGCCTTCCCTGCCGGGCGCTACAAGAGCGACGCCGGATGCGCGGAGTCCTCGCGGCCTATCGGGAGCGGGGGCGCCATCTTTAGCCCTGCTATGAGCTTCCTGCCGGCACGGACCTTTGCTCGGACAACGGCCGGGATCGGTAGCGCTTTCGGCCGCGCTGAGGGCGTGTGGATGCGCCTGTCCCCGACGCTAAAATCCGCGGTGCTCCTCCGCCTCCGAAGGGCTCCTCCGAAACTCTGCGGCGGAAGCAGCGCTCGCCGTGGCCCGGGGGAGGCTCCGCCACGGACTCCGCCCCTCAATGCGCGCAACCGCCATGGCCCCCCCCCCCTTCGCAGGTACGTCACTTCCTCCCCTGCGGGGAGCGGTTGAGCCCCGGCGGAGAGCGGGTGCTCGGGGCCGCGGTGGTGCTGAATGAGCGACCGCTCCGCCCGTCTCCCAGCCGGAACCGCTTTTGCCCGGATCTGGGGAGCGGCCCTTGAGCGCGGCTGCCGGCGAGCCCCGGCCAGCGCGGTCACCGGCGGCCGGCGGGGTGGGGAGCCGGGTTACCGGGGTGCAGAATGCGCGTAAGCGGAGAACGGAGCGGCCGTCGGGTTCGTTTCGCCACGTATTTCCTCAGATGTTGGGAAAATTCAGTAAAATACCTTACTGGAGATTTTCTGTTGTCAGGGAATCTGTAATAACTGTTGGGCCCTCGGGGCATTTTTTGAGGTGGGGAAGGGAAGGCAGGATCGGCTCAATGTTCTTGCACGGTCCTGTTCGTTCATTGTGAGTCGATGAGCTCAGGGGAGAGGCAGCAGAAAGTCCTGTAGCAGCAAGAAGCACTTTTACATGCCTTGCGCCTGTGTGGCAACCTGAAATGGTTTCTGATGGCTTTATCTGATTTTTCCGATGGTTTTATTGCCACCTAAAGAGCTGTGTTGAGAGGTCACCTCTGCTCTGCTGTCTGTTGAACAGCTGCAAAAGTGAATTTTTCACTTTGCGGCGGGCACGTGGTACAGCCGGGGAGAAAAGCACAACACAGAGGTGCAGGGGAGCATGTCTGGCCCAGAGATCCCGGAGCTCTAACACCAAGGAATCGCCACAAGCCGGCCGCGACTTCTTCGGGTTGTGACTGCCGGGAGGTGCTCAAAACTCGTGTTACTCGCCCTCCACAGCGGGAGTGACACAATCGGGAGCAGACGAACGGAAAGGTTCCGCCTCCGTGGTGTGTCCTGCGTGCCTGGTGGGAACGGGGCAGCGGCCCCCAGCAGAAAAGAGGAATGAGGAAAAAAGCGTCGTTAATCGGAGCTCGGAAAGCCGGTGGGGAGCTGGGCTTTCAGATCGCGGCCGTGCTCCTATTTCAGTCCCCCAGAAGAGAAGGCTCGCGGCAGCAGACGTGAGGATGCCCGGCCGTTCAGAGCGGGTGGCACCACCCGCCCGCGGGCACGGGGGCGGAGCAGCGGGCGGTGGGTGCGCCGCGGCTCGGGTGGCCCCGCCGGGCCGCGCGGGGCGCATGCGCCGCGCCGCGCCGGAAGGAAGGAGGCGGGTGCGCGTGCGGTGCTGCGGGGCCGCGGCGGGGCCACGTGCGCCCGGTGCCGCGAGCGGGGCGGCGCCGCAGCCCGCCCGCCATGCCCGCCGCGCCGCCGTGAGCCCCGCGCGCCGCGCCATGGGGCCGGATCTGGGCTGGGCCGCACTGGTGCTGCTCTTCGCCGCCTCGCTGCTCACCGTGGCGGCCTGGGTCCTGCAGTACTGGCGGTCTGTGGCCCTGCGAGCGCCACGGCGGCGCGGGGCGGCGGCGGCGGAGGAGGCCGGGGCCCGGGCGCTGCTCGCGGCGCTTCTCGCCCTCAGATCCCTACGGGAGCAGTGGCAGCGGGCTTGGGTGCGAGCTCTCAACAGCCAGGCGCGCCGGCACGGGGTACGGCGGGGCCCGAGCGGGGGAGCGCGGGGAGCGGCAGCGAGGTGAGGCGGGCCCGTCCGCCTGCTCTTTGTTCGCGAGTGCTGGGCCAAGACATTCAGCGCAGAGCGCTCCGGCCGGAGGAGCCGTCGGGCACCGGGAGCCTTGCGGACGGCTCAGTTCGGCCTGCGCGGGAGTGCGCTGTGGTGTGTGAGCGCGGAAGGGTTCCCACGCTTCATTTAGCGCGGGTTGGGGCAGTGCTGTAGTGTCTCTGGGGTTTCTACAGCTATCTCTTCGAATTTTTCTGGTATTTATTTTCTTTAATCTCTCAGTATTACCGTTGTAGTATCTGTAGTTTTGAAGCTCACGAAGGAGAATATGCCTCGATGATTCCATATGAAAATAAGTGCATTATAGCTTGTGTTGTCTGCAAGGCAGGGACGTAATGTGCACAGAAGCTGTGGTCCAAAGCAGTCCAAAGTCGACTGCGATTTCTTTATTTTTATTTTTTTTTTCTTCTGTCGTGTGGGAAGGGGTTGCCTTTCTGTTAAGCTGTATAGGAAAATCAAGAGCTAAAAAAGTAAGCATGAAGCTAACACGTTTGAAGAAAAGGCAGTTAAAAGTCTTGAAGAACATGATGCAAACTTGTGTTTGAGTTTTCTGGCAAGCTAGGAAAAGTATCTCCCCTTTTGTCCAAGTGACAAATTCTAGGCTAGATTTAGTGTGAAGTGCCTTCCCCCATAGGCCATAGTGCTTGTGTCTTGATAGTCCTTTTCCTTTTGGAGTTTGTTCTTTCTGCGTGTCTTCTTTCAGCTTGTTGAATTTTAAAAGAATACAACCTAAACTTGCTCAGATCTCAATTTGCCCACCTTTCCTCGTGTTTCTGTATCACGGTGAACATGAGTACATGATGTACGTGGTAGGAGATTTATAGGAGCGAGTGCATTGGTGGTCGGAGCATGCCGGTATGTGAATTTGAGTGGATTGTGCTAGGAGTGTGGTCTGAGGGCACCAGGAGCGGGCGGGTGAGGGTCAGTCCACTTTCCAGCCGTGTCTCATTCTCATCCCTGATACTTGAGAGCAGCTTCGGTCACAAGGTGTCACATTTTTTGTAGATCTTGAAATAACAGCTGCTAACATTTAGTATTTCCTGTTGGGATTACAATTCACTTGCCTTAAAATGGGGCAAAGACATGAAAGGAGAGGCTTGTAGCCTCTCAAGTGCATGCTGCCCTCCTCATTTTATTTTTTCTGCTATGTTTTCTCCATGCTTTGGAGGATATATAGGTTCATGCTACCTTGTGCATGTGGTTCATTCAGAGTGGGCTGAGCAGTGAGATCTTTTGAAGTTGACCGGCGCCTCCCAATTCGGTGAGACTGTGAGGTGTTAGGAAGGACCGGGTATAGCTTGCTGCTGCTGATGAAATACTTGAGTCGTTGAGCGGAGATTATGGTCACGGAGAGAAAAAGCCGATTCGATATTTCGGACTGACCCACATGGGTGAATATGTGGCTCCGGTGGAGGAGGCTTGTGAGAAAAAGAAACAGCAGGCATTACTATTGTGAAACAGCAGGGAGTGATCCAATACTGTTTATCCATTCTGTCAGTTTTGAAGTTTGGTCACGGGGAGAGCTGCTCTGTGTCTGTGTTAGAAGGAGGGCACGCATCTGGTCTAGTTTTTGGTGGGTGAGCAGTTCTTCAGGTTGTAGTATTTATGCCTGTCAGATTAGTGACCGAGAGGCTTTTCTGCCCTTGTCTGGGTCTGTCTGTAGCATGGAGGTGGCGGCGCAAAGTCTCATTTACTTGAGAAGAGTGTGGCTTTCTGCACCTCTATAATCTCTTTTGATTGTTCTGGCCTTAAAATGCAGTCACCTTGGCAAATGGTCATGTCCTAGTGCCCAGATTTCCTGCTTTCTCTGTCTCTCTCTTTTTGTCCCTTGTGAGCAGAGGGAGTCTTTGGGGGCTAGGTTTTGTGGAGGAATGCTCTCACACTCTTTATCTTGGTCTTATATTTCTTGAGAAGGGTTCTTTGTACAGAACTGGTCTTGAAATACAGGGAGATCCTCAAATGAAGATGAGGGATACCTCCACAGTAAAGGTAGTAATCTAAGAAACCAGAATAGGGTGGGAAAAAAGGAACAAGTTGGGCACAGGAGCTGACGTGGATTTGGAGGATCCACAGGCTGAAGATGTGGATTTTGTTAATTGTTTGGGGCGGGGGGGATGAGACGAAAATGTGCAGGGGGTTTATGTGTTTGTTTTGGTGGCTGAAATTAACGTAGCGTTTGTGAATTCAAGCCTTAACTGGAGACCTTGTTTCCTTTCTCTGTATGGACAAGCCAGGGTGGGTAGAATTGCAGTGTGTGATGGTTCTGTGTGCTGATCAGATTTGTGGAAACAGACTGGAGTGTCTTTGGGGCCCTGCATCATTCATCCTCTTTGAAACTATCTGGGCTACTCTGACTGCTGGGAACTAACAGAGTTTTCTCTTTGTAGAGTTCAGTGCAGATCACATTTGAAGAGGGTCCTCAGTTACCGCAAGCCGCAACTATAAGTTGTGTGACGTACAAGGGACAGTCGGACCACAGCATGGTAAGGCTTTGCTGTTCTGAATTGTACAGTGTGGGGTTTCTCCATTGATGGTGCGTCCTACAGAGACTGCTGAGGCCTTTATGATGGAGGCAGTGGAACCGGGGAGGTTTGGGTGAGGTCTGTTGAGTTTGGATGCTCTGGAGCTGCATGTCAGTGAGCCGTATGAGGGAAGACGTGTTAGTTGAGCTGGGGTGTACAAATGCTGAACCCAAACATCAGGGTCCTGCAATGGAGAGCAGAACAGAGTTCCTGACACCAGTTTGTCTTTACCATCTCAACGTACGAAGTCCAAAGCGGCGGGTTTGCAGCGCGGAACTCGGCGAGAGTAATGCGGCTGCCTCTTGCCGGGATATAAACTCATCTTTTCTCTCTAGGTGCTGTGCTGCCATCTGTCAGCTGAAGCTTTGAAATTCCCTGTCTCTGTTACTCAGCAGTCTCCAGCCGCCGTTTCTGTGGACACCTATCATGTCACTTTGGCTGTGCTGCAGGCTCAGGTAAGGGTTATAAGAAGTTAGATATTGACCATACTTCTTCATCTAGTCCCATGCTGATCGAGGAAGGAGGACTGGCATCAGTGCAAATAAAGGTTTTGTTGGGCTGGAAGAAGCGGTGTGCTGTCACCGGCATTTGGCAAGGTGGCACATGTTCCCCATCTGCATGCCGAGTCTACTTTTCTGGGTCTTGATCTGCAGATTTTGGCTATGAAACATAGCTTTAAGAAAATCCGGAGAGTTTTGAGACACGGCAGCATTCTATACTGTGTTTTTAAGTGGGTATTTAAGAAGCGAGAAATCCAACGAGTTTGATTCCCCTCGTGGCATAATGGAAAGGTAGAGGCATGTCCTGTGTATATGTGGAAGTATGTTGTTGTGGTAGTGGGTGTGAAAAAGAAATCTATAGTGAGGAGTAATTTGCTTGTCAGTTCCCCTTATTACATTCACAAGAGCACAATACAGCTTTTTCTGTGTGTTAAATATCGGAGATGCTTCTTCCAGCAAAGAAGCTCTGAAATCACAATGGGTGGTAACTCCATAGTTGCTTCCTGGCTAGATTTGATTTTCTGGAACATGGTTTTGTTTCCATTGTGATGAAGGACATGATACTGGAGATGGTATCTTGCTTGGAGGCGGTGTGCTCACACGTGCACCAAAAGAAGCCCCAAAAACAAGACACACCAAAATTAGAAGTAACTCAGTGGTAACAGAAGCCAATCCCATGCTGTTGCAGGTATTGCAGTTTGAAGGTTGTTCTGGAACGCTTTTGCTCTCAGAAGCCTTATTATAATTTTCAGCCTTCTTTTATCAGATCATTCATTCCGGTTTGATTTTGTACTTCTGTTCTGTGGTCATTTGAACAGCTCCTCTCTCTCTTTAGCGTGCCTGTTGCCAATCTAGTTATGGGCAGCAGCTGCAGTTGCTTTTCATCTCTGAAAGGTCACCTTTATCAGAACTCATCCAATTACTCCCCTACACGCTGGCATCTTCTAGGTCTCCTCGTCTGCACCTGCCAAAGTTTTGGGTTGATTGTTCGTGTAAGGAATTGTGTGTGGCATTCTAATTGAGGTCTTGCTGCTGCCGCGTTATGAAATGCGGGTTAGATTACCACATGCTTGCCTGTGTTTTGGAATGCTTCAAGTACTATGTTCCCAATTGTGCCCTGTCTATTCTGCACACCTCTTGTCGATTACTTACCTGGCTACCATGTCTCACTTCTGTTGATTTTGTCTGATGACCTTCCGCCTTGTTGGTGAATGTCAACCTGGCAATTGAGAACTATGTTGAATTTCATTACCCAGTTTTTACTAGAGCTCTCAGGTCAGGAGGTCTTCCTGTGTGGTTTTGCCTCCGTCTGTCACATTGACGATGCTTTTATGGGTACATCGGTGTGCAGCTTTTCAACCGGATGGTGTACAGTCCAGTTTGTTGTTGCACACTGCTGGTGACTGGGATGAGTCTTCAACCTGATGCATTGCTAGAGATGCATTGCTAACTCATAAATGGTTGTGCTTAAATTTGGCAATGTTTAATTGATGTAGCTCAGTAAATATTGCTAGAGATGCATTGCAAATGTGTAAATGGGTGAGCTTACCTTTGGCAATGGTTAACTGATGTAGCTCAGTGAATATCATGCGTTGGTGCCCGATCAGGCATTTTTGGATTGTACCGCAGGCTTTTTCTTCAGTAAAAGACATGATGGATCATTTTTCCCTCCGATGGTGTCAGGGAATCCGACAGCAGCGAGGAAACCGGATCTCGCTATGGAGTGATGAGGCTTCTGCGGCTACTTCATCCTGTAGGCCTGGGAGCGCTCGTGTTCTTATATTCTGTTTTTTATTGTTGTGCTGGTGTGAGGGCCTTTCAATCTCTGAATTTGGAATGGGGCAAAAATCACCTAATGTAAACAGAAACTGTTCCTGATTATGGATATTTGTTCTGGGCCAGTTGGAGATCCGCTTGGAGGAGATACAGAATGAGGGTCTCCTGGTGTCGTGGGCATTCAAGGACAGACCAGACCTGGACCTTTCGGTTCTTCCACGACTTGTGCTTCCTGAGGTGAGTGGCTAATGGTGACAGGCTGACCTGAAGTGGAGGAGGGGAGGAAGGAGCAGAAACGGCTAAAAGGCAGGCTGCTGTGGAGAAAGGTTGGCAACTCACTGTCATGGCCCTTTAGGGCAGCGGAGGGGATTCTTTCACCCTGGAATTGATACTAGCTTAGCTGTGTAAAATAGCATCCTGTTGTCAAGACAGCATCCCCAAGAGGGCTGAAGTGGTACCAGTATCTGTTGAACGCTTTCTGTCTATGTAGGTTCCTCCTACTATTGTCAAATGTTAGAGCTGCAAAGTGAGCTGGGTTGCCACTTTTTCTTTGTGTGAGGTGGTGTTTGACTGTTGTTGTGGTTGTGTTGGCTTGGTTTTGTTGGTTACGTTTGGTTGGATTTTTTTAAAGAGATTAATTATGATTTAAGAGGTTAAAGTGGGGAACCCACGGGTTAGAGGTTTAATGAACGGAACGTGGGCGTGTTTGCGCTTCCGCGATCCAAATAGGTTGGCAGATTTGTTGTTTTATTGACGCCTTTGTTACTTTATCCTGAGTAGATGTAGGAATCTGTCTGTTTTCCCAAAAGTGTGGTAGTACGGTGTCTTGAGGTGGTGAGCACGTGACAAACTATAAAAGCTGTGTTGTAAAAATTTACACCAGATGGACTACAGATGTACAGGCTTAGTTTGTCTCATTTAGAAAGCTTGCATTTGCCTGCAGCTGCTACATGGAAGCTTTAAGTGCTGAGGAGAACGAGTACAGGATATGGGAAGAGTACCTGGTAGGTTATTACTGGGAGAATGACTATGTAGCATATCAGAGACTTGAGAGGCAGGTGGAGCTGTAAATGTGTCCTTTTTTTAATGAATTTCCTGCATTTCCTCTTGATTTGCCGAGGGAAGGATGAAGGGAGAGCGGATCTGTCCACTATAAAGGATCTGATCGAGGATACCATCGTCAGTACGCAGCCGGCCATGACGGTGAATCTGATGGCCTGCACTGCTGGAGCTGGTGCGGTAAGGCGCGCTCCTCGTGTCATTCTCGTGCCTTGGACGTGGGCCCTGGGACGCTTCTGAGGGCTGAGGCTTAGGTGGGAATACACTTGAGGGTTGAGTCTCCATCACTAGGGTTGAGTCTCACTGAATCCACTAGGGTTGAGTCTCACTTCCGGACGAGAGCTGAATCCTGCATCGTGGCCCGTAGGGATAATTAGAAATCGTTCCCAAGGGCAACTCCTTCTACGTTTTTTCTTGAATGCCGATTGTCCGTCACGTACTTACGGCACTGAACTGCATGTGGTAGCCCTGTGTTTTGACGATCTCGCATGCTGTGAATGCCGAGGCTGTGTCCAGGGCAGCCTTTGTGGGCATGGAATGGTCCGTGGTTTGCCATCAGTTAACCGTCCGGTAGCCAGCAAGCTTGTTCTTTCCTCCCTCCTTTTTTGTCTGCCTTAAACTTCCCATTTGAAATAACACGAGGGCCCGCCGGAGGTCAATAGCTTGGGAAACCTGCATCTTCCGATGGCTTTGTGGGTATTCCCCCGTGTTGGTGTGAGGAACTACTTAATAGATACAAGGATGATGCATCTTGCTGCTGTCTGCTGGCGAGCGAACAATAAAGGTATCGGTCTCGCTCTCGTCATTCCTCAGGTACCCAGCAATAAGTTGACTCGAGAGTCCCCGTCTGGGGTAGCAGCGGCCCCTCTGGGTTCTAAACTGTTGCTCCGGAATCTTCGAGTGCTGAACTTGGGCTGCCAGGGGAAGGGAGGTAAGCGTGAAAACATTGCTGATCCACAGGCGCAAGTGTGCAGGTGGCAGGATTGGAGCGAGTGGATGTTTTGAGTGGGTTTGAATGGAAAAGAAGGGTGTGTGCCTGACAAACCACTGCCTCTCGTTGATGAGTGCACACGTGCTCTCTGTCCCTCTGTTGCAGGAATTGGGGAGATACGCTGCATGGCAGAGCTCGACAGCCCCCCGCAGCAGAAGTGGACGAGGCCAGGTGGCAGTGTCGGTGCTGCAGGAGAGATGGAGTGGAATGACGAGTTCTTTCTGTAAGTGTCTGCTCTCCCGGTCAGCATAGAGTAGGTGGACTGGCGTAGCCTCTGGGTATCGTTACCATGCTGCGGTAACCAATGTGCATGGTGCAGAGGCGAAGTCTGCGTCACAGGGCAGTGTCCGTTCGTGCCGCCCCTCTGCTGGGCTGCTGATTCCAGTGATTTGCCCCAGCTTGCGTACATGTATCCCGTTTCGCTGGACTCTCCGTATTTTAACCGGGTGGGCAGAAACGCCAATTGTAGGCGTGGCAGGTGCAGTGGGGCTGTAGCATAAATGGCCTTCCAGAGAGGTGGCCCTCTCAACTTCTCCTGGCAGCCTACACAGCTCTGCAGGGTACGCAAACCAGAGTTCTCATTTGTGTAGTTTGCTGCTCTAGTTGTGTCCTCCGCAGTAGTGCGAGCTACTGAAACTTTGGAGAGGGTGATTAGGTGTGTGAGATTTGAGGGAGAGAAGATACAGAATGAGGTTGTTTGCTCCATGGCCACTTAGAAAAGAGTGCCTAACACAAGCCCATCTTTGGTTTCAACAGGGAGTTGGGACCTAGAAGCAAAGAACTGAAACTACAGGTGCTGGGGAACGGCGTCGGAGGCGGAAGTGAGTATGGGCAGCCATAAGATGGGTCGTAAGGTGGGGGACTTGTGTAAGGGACTTACATGCTTTAAACTCATGGTAGTTCTGTGTCGGTACAACATGTGATGAATTCTGCAAAGGATTTTTCGTATTTAGCTTTATTTGAGCTTCTGACGACGTGAAGTAACTCTGAATTCTGTTTTTCTTACCAAATGGTTGGGGTCTGACCTTGAATCAGGAGGTTCCTTTGGCCTGCCCATCTCCATTCTGAAGCAGGGAGAGGCATGCGGGATTTTCCCTCCTGTATGAGGATAGCTTTTCATAAGGCTCTTAACTGTTCATTTCTACTCAGTCAGGGACTGACTGTGGCATCTAGTTTTGATGGAGGCCACACAATGGTCACCTTTTTAAGGGAGTTGATTGCTGCATTGTTAAAGAGGAGCAGAAGAGCATCGCCTGCCCCTTCTCGCTCTTGAGCCTGGAAGTCAGTGGAGTTGTGGGGATCTGCTTTGTTGGCCCCTAGGGCTGCTTCCAAAAAGCATGGGTTGCCTCGGGGATGTCTGAGGTGCCGAGTGAAGTGTTTCATTTTTCCTGTTCCTTCTTGCAGATGTGCTGCTGGCATATGCCACACTTTTGATCGATTCTTTGGGCAAACAACCATCTGGGAGACAGGTGTGCTCACTGGTCCCAGGAGCTGGACAGTCACTGACAGCTGAAGCTACCATTACATTGGAGGTGAGCTCGTGACCGCACAAGCTCTGCGCACGTGCGGAGCACGCTCTGGGAACGTTTGTGACCTGAGCCTCTAGCTGGAGATGCATGTGTTTGGGCCTGAGCTCGGCACGGAGGGCTAGCAGACCCTTATGCCGTGGAGAGGTGGGGGTCACCTGACCCTCGGTCTCTGAGACTCCCGCTGTTGAACTCATACCGTACTGGGGATGGCTCCTTGGTGCCCAGAGCCCTAGCTTTTGTTGCCCAAATATGCCTGCCTTTCCATCTGGGAAGAAGAGAGCCTCTCTGAGCGGTGCTTTACTCTTTATAGCTGCTGTTCCAGGAGTCTCCTGCATCTTTGAATGCTCAGCACGCCACATCTCTGCGAACCAGCGTCACCCCCACTAAGAAGGTGGAGATGGACCGCACCATCATGCCCGACGGTACCATCGTGACTACCGTCACCACAATTCAGTCCCGGCCCAAGGCAGACTGCAAACTGGGTGAGGCTGCGCAGCAGCAGGTGTATCGTACAGGGGGCTTCTACGGCAGCCCAGACTTAGCTGCGATATTCTCGCAGCTGCTCACAAAGATGGTAGCAAAACTGTTTAGTCATCACATCTGGTTATTGCAGGCTCATGCTCTATGTATTGCTTCCGGTGTGCGGGTTGGAACACGGACATCCTTACTGTTCCCTTAGCGTCTCTGTGGCTGGCTGGAAACTCTTGTGTAGCCCTAGGGGAGACAATTGATGCAGCTCTGTTCCTGGGGGGAGGCGAGGGAGGGATGAGCCTCTCTCACACCCTTTTGGTGGTGGGAGGTCTAATGCGCATGCTGCTGCATAAACCTCTGTGTGATGTCAGGCTAAGCATTTAGCCGTGCTTTCTCTAGTTTCTTCACTGCTAAAGAAGTTATGCTGAACATACTGAACGTGGAGCCAAAAGCATGTTGACCTTGCTTACTAGGGGTTGTTGCTGCTTGCGGTCTGGCGTCCTGGTGCATGTGGTGCTGAATATTCCAAGAGGTGGGGCTGGGAAATGACATGAATGAGGTATTGCAATGTGTCTGCTTCGCAGGACTGCAGCCCAGAAAGGCAACCGTATCCTGGGCTGCATCAAAAGAAGCATGGTCAGCGGGTCGAGAGAGGTGATTCTTCCCCTCTGCTCTGCTCTTGTGAGACTCCATCTTGCGTACTGTGTCCAGCCTTGTGGTCCCCCGACACGTGAAAGACGTGGACCCGTTGGAGCGAGTCCAGAGGAGGGCCGCAAAGTTGGTCACGTACCTGGAACACCTCCCCATGAAGAAAGGCTGCGAGAGTTGGAGCTGTTTGGGCTGGAGAAGAGAAGGCTCTGGGGAGACATTGTAGCAAGCAGCTTTCCAGTTCCAAAAAAAATGGGCTTACAAGAAGGCTGAAGAGGGATTTTTTACAAGGGCATGCAGTGATAAGGGGGAATGGCTTTAAGCTGAAGGAGGGTACATTTATATTAGCTATTACGAAGAAATTTTTCCCTCTGAGGGTGGTGAGGCACTGGCACAGGTTGCCCAGGGAAGCTGTAGCTGCCCCATCCCTGGAAGTGTTCAGGACCGGGCTGAATGGGGCCCCGAGCGACCCGGTCTAGCGGCAGGCTGCTTGGAACTAAGTGGTCTTTAAGGTCCCTTCCAACCCAAACTGTTCTGTGATTCTGATATTTTCTCAGTAGGCTTCTCACTGCTTTGCTGCCACAAAGCCTTACAGAGCCAGCCTTGCAGGCTCTCCAAATGCTCACTTAAGGCTTTTTGGGGCTGTGTGTAGGGGGCACAATATGACAGCATGGCTGTGTAAGCTTCCTCTCCACTTACTGGTATCTCTGTGTCTCTTTTGCCGTGAAGATTCACCATCGAGGTCACCTTCCAAGGTGGAAGTGACTGAAAAGAAGACGACGGTGCTTTTGGAGACCGGCTGTCCTCATGGCCACTTGCCTGGCGGTAGCCGTAAGTGCTTGGAAATTTGAGGCTCTTACTGAAGTAACCGTGTTCCTTAGCCTGTTTTAGAAAGTGACGGTCTGAATGTGGTTCATTGAACTCATTTACATTTTCTGCTGCAGAGTCTGAGTGAAGGTGGGGGCAGAAGGCTGGTGGTGGGGCGGGGACAGGTAAAAGACGTTCCCCTTCGACTGTCCAGTCAGTGACAACGAGTGTTTCCTTGCTCGACAAGAACTTTCTGGGCTATCTGGACCCAAAGAACTTTGCACTTGGGGCTGTGATTGTGTCTGGAACACAGCTGTGCTGCAGCTGTTTTGGCAGTTTGCTGCCAAAGCAAACTCTTGGGAGTCTTTGGAAGTCTTTGTTGAGCAGAGGGGTATTGTAATTACATGCCTGGTGGAAAATGCAACTTTTCAGGTACCTAAAAGAGCCAAGAGCTAGCTATACAGAGCTTCCTTCGTTTGGTTTATTTGGACGAGCCTGTAATAAGCTCTGTTCTCTACATTTTTGTGTATGTAAGTTGCCTATTACAAGCATCGCGGTCAGCAACCAACCTTTTGCCTCTGCTGAAGGTCACTGCTCCAAGTGTCGGTATTTTTCTTGTGCTCAGGGGATAGCCATACGCCCAATGGCTTGGATCCGGTGGCCGAGACAGCAATCAGGCAACTAACTGAGACGAATAACAAGACCGCCAAGAAGACGCCAACAAAACGTAGTACGCTGATCATCTCGGGAGTGTCCAAGGTCTCTGGTAGTTAGGAGCTTCATTTCAAATTGGGGAGGTTGTTCTTAGGGATGCATGCATGAAACTAACCTGTGCTGTAAGGACCGGTGCCGGAAGGTTCCAGCACAGATAACCAGCTCACGGGAAGCCTTTCGCCGCTTCCCAGGGAGCATTAAAAAGTACCTTGCTGGTCTTCAGGGCAGCTGCGGGTGGGAGTTCACATTAGGCAGCTGCAGAAAGGGTGGTGGCTGCCGTAGCTGGTTTTGAGCCTCGAACTCGGCTATGGGAGCGAGGGATGTGCGGCAGAATGCTTTGTAGTCGGCCACGTTCCAGTATGTTTCGGCAAAAGAGTGACAATCGTGCATCGGTGCTATCTAGCATGGATGATATCAACTGGACCATCCATATGTAGATGGAAGTAGGGAGATGAATGCAATTCTTTCGATCCTGTCTTCATGTCTGCCTGCCCTTCTAACCCCCTTCAGGTACCTATTGCTCAAGATGAAATGGCACTTTCTTTGGGTTATGCTGCATCCCTGGAGTCCGAGGTGGACGGCACAACTGACCGGACTCACGATTCTACGGAATTGTCACGGCCACCGGAAGCGTCGCCATCGGGACAAAGGGACAGTCAGGAGCTGGATGAGACAACGCGATCAGACATCTCTGAAAGGCCATCGGTGGAAGATGTCGAGTCTGAAACTGGCTCCACAGGAGCCCTTGAGACCAGGAGCTTGAAAGATCACAAAGGTAAGGATGAACCGTTAGATGGTAGCTAACACAAGCCTGTAACATTAACCGTACCAGAGGACGAAGTGACATCCAAGTTCCCCACCCAAGCACGGGGTCTGCATCCACCTTTCGGCATAGCGAACGACAGCTTCTGATGGAGCCTGGAAGAGCCTGCCTTTCTCTTGTGTTTTCCTCTGGAGTGGTTCCAAATGTCTCTGTTTATAGATATCTGATTCCTGTAGCCTTTTAAGTTTCTGTGCCCTCTTAGATGGGAACCCTGTGCAGCTTGTGTATTCCACAGAACCCCTTTTGTCTCCCCGGCCTCCAGGTCCGCAGATCAGGCGTGTGCCCGTAAATAACAATTCCTCCTCTGAATCTGGCCGCCTGTAGTGTGGAAATGGAGGCCGCCCTACAATGTGGATTGTGGGGGCCCTGATTGCCCTCTTTCTTTCTCTGTTAGTACTGAAACAGCTAGTGCCTCTGACCTGTCGTACTGTAAGATGTCCATCCAAACTCACCTCCTTTAAATGATGGAGTGGGCCTGCCCCAAGCTAGCTGCTGTCCTGGCTTTTCCACACATTTGTCAGTTAGGTAGATGGCGCACGTTGGATTTTTCTGCTACCGACTTACGGAAAGAAATGCAAATCAAAATCTTGATTACTCAGGATATTAGAGTCGGAGAAATTTTGGGGAGTTGTATCCCGTTACGACCAGATTTACTTTGACCTGTGAACGCCCCTTTTTTGTATGTCAGCGGGTAGAAAGGCGTGCGACCCAGATTCTTGAGAGACCCGGTGGGTGGGGAAGAGAGGGAAAACGGAAAGCAAAATCCCTCAGTAGGAAGTACCATTGTAGTGTTATATGGCATGCAGGTTTTGGATGTGTCTTTCTGATCCATTTGAGGTTGAGAGCAGTTGGCGTCTCTGTCTTCTTCTGCTTGCATGAGTCGTGCCTCCTGACCGGCCGTGTCGTGAAAATGCAGGCAGTTGTTCCGGGCACTCGATGACAAAGTTAATCCATGTACCCTCAAGACGGGCTGGTCCGAGAGGCCTTTTCCCTCTCGTATGTTTGTCGCAAGGTCTTCAGGTTCAGATATTCTGTCTTGTTTTCCATTCATATGAGTCTTGGCTTTCCTTTAAAATTCTGCACACTTCAGCTGAGGGGAGGACATTGTGTAATGTAGAGGGGATGTGAGATGGAATGTTTAGTGAGGCAGCTTGTTGATGTTGCAGTGCATCATGAGCTGAGGCTTTGCCTTGCATTTGGAGGCTGGGATTAGCTGACCTGCTGTGTACTTCTGCAGCTCGGTGCGGGGGAGAACTGCTGCGTATCTGAGAATGGCTGGTTACGTTATGGTCCCTGAAACTCGCCCGTGTGGGATGCTATCATTGTTTCTGTCTCCTTCCTGTCTCCACAGTTAGCTTTCTTCGGAGCGGTACGAAGCTCATCTTCCGGAGAAGGAGCAAGCAGAAGGAAACGGGCCTGAGCCAGTCGCACGATGACTTGTCCAACGTCACTGCCAATTCCACCACCAGAAAGAAAACTGGTAGCTTCTCTCACCGCATCATCAAACGCTTCTCCTTCAAGTCTAAATCCAAACCCAAAGGCAGTGACAACGTACCAGCAGATGAGAACTGAAGGAAGGAGAAGCCCATTGGAAAGATTTCTCAGAGATCGTTTTCTAGTCTCTTGTCTTCCCACCCCATGGTATCTGTGACTTGCGGTCCAGTTTTTTCCAGCCTTGGCTGAGGGAAGACATCCCAGTGCTTTACGCCGCGTGGGGAGCAGAGGTGGCGAACCTGGGACTTAGGCTGTTTGGCTGCCTTGGCTTAGCCTTCTCTGATTGTTGCGCCCCACCGTGCTCTCCCAGATCAGGGTGGCGTGCTAATCCCCGTGGGGGTCTCAGGAACTGCGGGAATGACTCCATCTGTGTAGCCATCTGGCATCATCAGGTGTCTCGAGTGGCAACCTTCAGAGTGAAAATCGAGAAACCGCTGAGTTAGCTACATTGCTGAGAAGTGTGGGATGTAGCCTCACTCGGCTCTTCTAGTGAGAGAGAATAATGCAGTCACTGATGATCTAAACACTATTATTGCTTGTGCTCGGTGCAGAGGCCGTAACCTGAGGTGCACTGCAGGGTGATGCATTCCTGGGCTGTGAGCCATAAGATGGCAGCCATTGGCTGTCGGAGTTGTGGTCCTCCACCCGGCTCTGCCGCTGGAACAGTCTCCGGTTCGGACAGCACCGAGGAAGCCCTGTTTTCTGTGCTATGTTGGCGAAGGAAAGAGTCTTTAAGAAGGAAGTTTTAACCACTGTACAAGTTTTCGTAGAAGCCTGAGCCCTTGCAAGAATGCCTGGTCGGTGCTGTCAGTTCTGCCACCCTGTGCAGCCACCCTGTGACACAGCACTCTTTCCACATGTGTGTTCTTGAATGGGGAAGGGGCTGTCCTGAATGCATGCACCGGCTATTGTATGAGCAGGTCCCTTACGCTTGGGGGTGGTTGGGGATGTTGCCAAAGGGCTGCCGGTCTGTCTTCCGGACCTGCAGAGCATCCGGTCTCGTCCTCTTACGGTTCTCGAGCCGAGGACTGGCACCGTGCTGGGGATGCATGGCAAGGAATAAGGCGAGGAATGTAGTGAAAGGCAGTCTGATGGGGAGCCTAAAGGCACACGGCAGAAAGAGGCAAGAGTTTACATGTTTTCAATGATGAGTTTCCTCTAGCAGAAGGAATGTTTCTGGATTGCATTTGGTATTTTCTTGCAAACACGATCCACCCTGTTCAAACAGAGGGCATTTCTGCAGTAGGAATTTGCAGAGGGGCAGGCGTGCAGGGGAAAATAGTGTCCTTGTGCAGGAGGAGTCTGTCCTAGAGAAACAGTTGTCTGGTCTCCTGGCCCATGCACATTTTAGCTATAATATCCCCAGAAGTTCCCTTCAGATAGCACGTAATAATGCTCTTTGGAGAAACATTGATGCACTGTCAACACGCCTGGTTTGAGAGAAAGCTCCTGCTCTCGCGTGGGTTCTTTATACAGTTAAGGAGGTGGGACAAAGGGGAAGGAAAAACCTCACAGAAGAGCTATTTCCCGGGCCTGACTGGATGCTCTAGGTCTCCTGTTGAGTGCCTCCCGTGGCAGTGTCTGTCGCCCTTCTTTATGCAAGATGCTACTGACCGAAAAAGCGGTTCTCTCGACGGCGTGCGTAAAACGCGTTTCTTGGCAGAACGAACCCCGACTTGCTGATACTGCTGCCGTGTGCCATTTCCAAAGACCGGAACGTGTTCGGTACGCTGCTGCAAAAGCATTTAGAGATGGCTGTTTCTTGCATGTCTGTGCAGGTGGGGAAGGGGGAAGGCCAGAGTTACCAAGGGTTGGAATTGAAAGTGCCAGTGTGTACTAGCAGGAAGGACTCTGCTGTTTTTCCTGCTCATTCCTCGCACGATTGGGCGTGCGTGAATCCAAAAGATCATATTGTTCCGGCTGGCTGACCGGGAACCTCTACATATGTTTTGGTCCGGGAGTCTTTTTCATCCCCGAGCTCTGTCATGTCTTTTATGCTTTGTTTCTTTGATCGTCCACACGGTGCTGTGGCTTTGTTTGCGCTTCCACATGCTACGGATGTGAGAGAACTCGCTGTTTCTCGCCGAAGATAGTTTTCCTTGATGTGAGTGACTGGTTTGCACTACAGTGCTGGTGGAACTTGGCCATCTGTAGCTCGCCTGTAACAATCCAGCTGCCAGTTTGACATAGCCTTCTTTTGCTGGGTCGATGCGGTGCTGCCACTTGCGGTGCTGTCCTTCTCAGGCATGCCCTTGTTCCCAAAGTCTCGGAGTTTGGTTCCAGTTTGGCATTCTCTCTTGCACCATCCCCTCTACAACTTGTAGCTATGACAGTACTTTATGTTCCATTTTTGGATTTTATTTATTCATTTTAACACCATGTCAAGGTGTTAAACCTTGAAGATTTGAACCCAGACAGCACCGCTGCTCTAGTGGGATGCTGTGAAGCCTTGCATTAGAAATGCTGGTTTGAATGGAAGAGCCTGCAGCTCTTCAGTTGTGGTAACCCACAATAATCACGGGACCTGCCGTCAGTCTTGTTCGATAGTCCTGCATTCTTTTCTTTAAACTGTGAGAGCGGCTCGAGCTGTCTTCGTGCGGAGTGGCTGGAGGCGAACGCTGAGGGTCACCACTGTTCTTCGGAGTCAGGGATCTCAGGCTCGTGTACACGGGGAGGGCTGTGAGGGCTAGCCAGTGTTGTCCTTGTCACTGTAGACGAGGCAGGAAAGCGAGGTTTGTGTCTGACAAACACACGCCTAAGATTCTTGACCGGCATATTTTGGTCTGGCTTGGAGGAGGAGGTGATAAGAAAGGGAGTAAAATGGAAGCTTGAGTTCCTCACCGACCTTGGGGACCCTTCCTAGCCATGTTAAATGGGCAATTCCTGTCATATGTTCATGGCTTTCCTGTTTTGTTCCTGGTTTGTTGGCTCCAGGCTATGCCTGCCAATGACTTGCAGTGAAGGTACCTGATTTTGAACTTTGATGTGGCAGAAGACTCCTGCACTGTGCTTGGCAAAATGAATGGCACATGGGAAGCGTGCCAGTAGGGGAGTATCTTCCCTTGAATTTTTAGCAGTGTTTTTTACCACAGGCAGTAAATTGTGTTGCAAATCTGTATCTGGTTGGACAGCTTACAAAGGAAAGGGACCTTGTGGAGTGCTGACGGAGCACATCCCCAAACATTAAGTCCTGCATCCACTTGTGTTTCCTAGAGGAGATGTATTTTCTGACATTCTGTTGCTTCTCAAAGTCATACAGCGTAGGACTGATACTGTATCCTTCTATCTTCTCCTGAATGTTCTCAGCAGACTGTTTTTCAGGGTGTTTGGCTAAAGTGCTGTTTGAGGAAGAGAGGGACAGCAGGGCGTGGCTCTGCTGCGTACACTGGAAATGTTTTGGTTCTGACATGCTCCTCCTTAACCGTGTTGATCCTTCCTCTTCTTACCTGAATGAGGTTTCTTTTCTGGCCTGTAGAGACGTTTTCATCCCCCGAGGCAGTAGGTGCAGGTTTTGTTAGTCCTGACTATGTGAGCGAAGGTGACTCCCCTGGTTCCTCAAAGGCATGAATGGTAACAAATCCACCTCGTGGTGGAGGTGTGATTATTGGTGTGAGAAACAATTCTTCTATCCTAATCTTCTCAGATGGAAAGGGAAGGTCACGCGGGGTTTTGTTCTTCAGAAGACGCAAAGACGAAGTCCCCAGGAATTCCCTCCTGCAGAATTGCTGCTTTAAGAAACCTCTTTTGTATTTAATCCCCACTTGTGCTTCTGGCGTTAGGACAGAAGAAATGCTATTTGAAATCTCCCTGTTTAACTTCTTCAGATACCTGCGCCCTCACCTTGGTGCTGCTGCGGGCTCTGTGGCATTTTGTAATGCCTGGGACCACAGAACGACCCCATGAATGGCACAGGCCACCATCAAACATTTTAAGCTCAAATGATCTGCAGTTGGCAGATTGTTGTCTCAGGGTAGGCTCACTATTTGCACCTTGTGAAATCGGTCTTTGACCAAATACATGGTGGAAGAGGAACAGCAGAGCGGTGGGCTTGAATGCACGGAGGCTTCTGAAGGAGTTCAACCTGCATATGAGGGCCTGCATTCCAAATGCTGTGTTTCGCTACTGGCTGCAAAAGCAGGAACAGTGACTTGTAAATGAAGCCAAAGTAGGCATTTCGTTGGGATTGTTTCGGTTTTTTGTTTGTTTTGGTTTGCTTCGAGGATTTTTTGGTTTGTTAGGGTTTGTTTGTTTGTTTGTAGGTTTTGCTTTTGTTTTGTTTTTGTTATATTTCAGTTTTTTGTTGTTTTGTTTGTTTCTTTTTCTATTTTGGCTGAACAGATTTACTAGAATTTACCCATGCTGTGAATTTTTACTGCTCTGAAGAAAATAGATTTATGCTAGCTGTAAGCTGTAAGTATGCTTGTATATTTCTGTCTGGATACATCTTCTCCCTATGCTTTGGCAAGGGTTTTTAAGAGTCTCATCATCAAAAAAGCCCTCAGTGTTGGCCCATGAGAGATATCCTCTTGAGTCAGTGAAGAATGGACACAGGAAAAAATTAGGGGAATTTAAAAACCTCAGTGTTCTGAGGGCATCATAGGATTTAGCATGATGGATGCATGATGGATGTCTGAGGCCAGAGGGATTGGGTGCATGGATGTGTATTTGCACATGCTTATAATTAGAGCACACTCTGCAAATGCCTATACTGGTAATGGTGCACTGAGGACAACAGTGCTGATAGGTGGGACGGGAGAGTGGCCCTGCCAGCTTCTGTGGCATTCTTACCCATTTCTTGCACAGACCTATGCAGTGGCAGACCTGAGCAAGCAAGTCCAACTCCTGCCCCTGCAAGCACCCTCATGCTGCTGGATGTAGTTGAGGGTGGGGTTTTAGGCAGCTTGACTGAAATGGGGAAGAGCGAGGGAAGACTGCTTGGGTGGAGGGGAATGTAATGAAAACTTCTTCAAACTGATATAAGAGTGCCATGGGCACGTGCTGTTCCTAGACTAGAACTGGGTGCATGGCAACTGTTTTTGTTACTTTTTTAGCTTTAACGATGCAATAGCTTCTCTTGGGTCATTGTTTGCTAAACCTATGGAGAAATAATTTCTGGTTAGCTGTGGCGATGCTTGAGTGTTGGGAGGGTTGTGATTTGTGTGAGTTTGGTCTTTTGGCATTATTCTCTCCACCCCACCTCCCCTACTGCAAGGTCAAGGTGAGTCTCAGGGTAGACTAACAGTCCCAGTGGTGGTCAAACTTCTGGCAAAGGTGTACTTGTAATATCGCAGCTCTTTCTACAGGCACGACTGCTCCAAATCACCTTTCCATGCTTGTAAGGTACCGGACCAAATACCTGAATGGAAGTTGAATTAGTGCCCCTCCTTGTGTGTGCTCTTTTTTACTTTGATGCTTTCTGTCTGGGTGGATTATTTTGACCCCAGATTGTTTAGGCAGGAAAGAATTGGAACTGTGTAGCTAATAATGAAATAAAACTACTTACGACAAAATGAAGTTCTCGCACCTTTGTAAATCTTGAAGATGAATTCTATTGCTTTGTAATGGCTGAATCTGTTAACTTATTAAACCACATGAGAATCAAAACCTGAGTCTGACTTCATACCTGGTGTAGTGCTGTGACTCTCCCTCCAAACTGTCTCCGTCTCCCCTAAATTCTCCCAATCAAATGATGGCAAGCTGTGTATACCCAAGCAAGGGTCTGTAACACCCTGAAACATTTCAATGTAAGGGGGCAAACCGAGTTTCCTTTAGGTTGGCACATAGGAGAAATACCTTCAGCGGAGAAGGTGAGTAGGGTACGAGAGAGGTTAGGTGGGATCCTCCCAAAAAAGGGAGGTTACAGCTCAAAAATGCTTGTATGTTTAGGGGGTGTGGTTGGGCAAAAAATATAAAAAAACAGTAGTTTTTCTTATCTTTATATATGTGTATGTGTGTGTGTGTATATATATATAAAATAATTTTTAAAATAATTTTTATTAAAATTGATTTCAAGACACCGGAAAACCAAGTTCCAAAATACCAAATTAATTCCATTTCAAAATACTAGAATATCGAGTTCCAAAATACCAATTTTCGGATTCTTACATGGGCAGGATTCCCGAGCCCAAAAGAATGCATTATCACCCGACTCCGCCCGTCACCGCGTCCCCTGCTCCGTCCCGCGCACCGCTCACCTCACTGACGTCATCCGGCTCGGTGCGCCACTTGCTTTAAGCTTTCTTAGGGGTCTTTTACGAGTTTTTAGCCTATTTTTATAGCCTTTTTTACACTAGCTACAACTTTGGCATGGCTTTTTGGGGGATTTTGGGCCTTTTTTAGACCTTACGACCCACTTACAATTTTTTAACCTTTTTGTGTTTGTTTTTGCTTTCTTTTACAAGCTTTTTTTTTTTTTTTTTTTTTTTTTTTTTTGGGCATGCCTTAGCTAATTTTAGAGCATTTTAAACGTATTTTTAGGGCTCTTTTTTTTTCAGGACTATTTACAAATTTTAAGGCCTTTTTAAGGTATTTTTAACTTCTTTGGGAAGTTTTTGCACAGCTTCCTTGGGATCTTTCTGAGTGTTTTTAGGTTTATTTTAATATTTTTTAGACTCTTTTTAGCTATTTCAGAACTATTTAGAACTTGCTTAGGGCTTTTGTTTTTGTGTTTTTACACTATTGTTACACCTTTTTTAGGACTATTTAAATTTTCTTTTAGGATTGTTGGAGGTTTTTTCTTTCACAAGTTTTTTGATTATATTTCATGGGCTTTTTTTTTCAGATTTCTAGTGCCAGAAACGACCCTCAAAGCAGTAGCAGCCACTAACCCTAACACCAGAACCCTCACACGAGGACAAAACACACTCTGAAAAGGTACAGATAACATATCCACAGCCTAGAGAGTGGCGGGTATAAGAAGTTGGGCACTGAGCAGTTTCTTTAGGGTTTTTAAAAGGATTTTTCAAGTTGGTTTTTTTTTTTTTCTGTTCTTTTTCATGGCTTTTTAAAGACACTTTACTGGTTTTTGGGGCCTTTTTTGTCACTTTTTGAGGATTTTTTTAGACGGTTTTTAGAGCTTCTAAAACATTTTAGGGCTTGCTTTTTCAGGGCTTTTTTAAGATTCCTTAGGGTATTGATCTAGTGATCGGGGACATCAGGAGACTCACCAGACAACATTCACTACGGACTCTCTCTATTTCCATCACTCCAGCTGCAGCGTCCTCATTTTTCACAGTTCTGTTTTGAAGATTCCCCCTCAGGAAATGAATCTCACCGATCCACGTAGCAAATCCCCAAGGCGATTTAGTCCCTGCAAACAGCAGGTATGACCAAGAACAGCTGCTGTCATAGCAAAAGCAGAGGATTGTGATGATCAGACACCTTTCCCTGTGAAGGCTTCAGTTCCTACCACCATCCCTGAGCAGCTTTGCCTCGGTCCCACCCACCTGCTCTGAAACGGCTCCGTGGGGTTTAACTCCAGCTCTTTGAATCTGCCCATCCCCACCAGTTTGACAGGCAGCACCGACAGCACGGCAGGGGAACATCCAAACGGGCCCGGGCAGGGGCACGCTGAGGCCACTGGGTCCCGCAACACAGCTTCTTTTGCTTCGGGTCCTCTGTTTTTTGGAACAGATTCACTAGAATTTAACCTCGTAAAAATCATCTGGCAAGAGTTAACATTAATCCTGAAGATCCAATGCATCGCTGCACCACTGGGATTCCAGCTACTGTACAAGCTGTGAGAAGCAATGAAGAAACCAAGACCTTTCAGGTGCACCTGTTCGGCCAACAGCAGGTGCAAGAAACGTACTCAGCCAGCACCTCACCAAAACTGTATTAAAAGAAATGCCAACACCTTGAGAATCACCTTGGTGTTGAATCCCTAATGCAACACCAAAAGGGATTTTTAGATGTTTGGGAAAACTCCATCCCATTTTAACCAATTTATGGGGCTTGTTTCCAGCCTGCTGCTGTTCATTTCCCAGGTTATACATGGCTGCCGGCATTAGGGCCGGTTCCACGAACGGATGCACCTGGCTGCTGCGACTTGTCGTTTCAGCAGCTCCTGGGGACATGAAAATGACTTTAATCTTCTGGAGAGTTTTCTCAAGTCCGTGTGTCATCTTCGCTTATATTTGGTGCACCGCGTGTCCGTGCACCACTTAGGCTCGGAGCTGCCCTTGCCCTGGCATGCAGAGTCACGGCTAGGTAGAACAGTTACAAAACTTTATGGTTCATCTATTGTCTATGGGGTTTTGGGTAGAAAACTTATGGGCCAGGTGTGGGGATAACTCCTAGCTCTCAGCCATTCGTAGACTGCCTCACGTTGTCTCGCAGGTCCCCGAGGCAGATTCCGATCGCCGCGATCACCGACACTGATTTTTTCAGAGTGTGCCGTTTGACATCAAGGAGCGGCAGTCGGAAGATGTGTCGAAGCATCTTCTTCACTAGAGTGTGTTGAGTAAGGGCTGCAGTCAGCGTGTAAGCTGAGAAAGGGTGGCTGCCTGTGGCTACCTGTGAGAGTGTGTGTGTTGACTGGTTCTAACCTTGTGTGTGTGTGTGTGTATGTGTGATTTTTACCTTTCAGGTTTTTCAACAAATTGTAAAATTTAGAATTAAAAAACCCCACCTGGAGGATATTTTTTTCCCCCCAGCTGGGCTATTTTTTCTGCGGTTTGAACAAAGCGAGCCGACAGGGAATCCCCACTCACCGCCTCGAATCCCGAAAATCTCGATAAAGACCCTTCCCAGCAGCCCCTTCATGCCCCCGCTTGTGAATCTGCATAACCCCCCGCCTTGTCGTGCTTCTCTTCCGCGCCGCCCGCCCCGGAACAGAGGGGATGGGGGGACGGGCGCCGGGGCGCGGTGATAAAATAAAAGTAAATCTGTGTCTAGACTTGAATTTTCCCTCGGGTAAGGAGTGTATCTGTTATTACATTGTGAAAGAGGTTTGATTAGTGTACTACATCAAATTTGCTTTGGTTTGATTACAATTTATGGGTTGTTATTTAGAAATACATTTACTTGCTATTACTTAATATGGTTTTGTGTATTTGTTTGGGTTTTTTCCTCCCCCACTAAAGAAAGGGTGGATTTTTTGTCGATCTCTTTGTGAGAGTATCAAATAAGGTCGCTGTAAATATGTACAAGCAACCAGGCTACGGCGTGTATCGGACAGCGTTAGAGTTCTACTCCGCTAGCGGCGGGGAGTCAGATGAAGACGCTTACAGTAAGTTCTCGTTCTGTCTCGAGTCAAATGGAACGGTCTCATGTTGAGGCTTCCTGGGCTTGTTTGTAAGACTCTTATTAGTCATTGGCATATGAAACAATTTCATGTAGCTGCTGGTTAACAAGACTTTTGTATCCTCCTTTAGATAACTTTTCCAATATAAGATTATATCAGTTCCAAAACTTAATCTTGCAGTTTACACATTTTGTAACATCTCGAGCGCGCGACAAAAGCCGGATCTTGCGTCTGATGTCTCTGCCAGCACTGCACTCTCGACATAAGAATTATTCCCCCCACCGCAGCCATCCCAGCTCTTGTCTTGCCATCACAGGGAGCGAGTTTCCGAATGCTCCCGGGCTCGAGCCATTCCCCATTGCACCGGTCCCCTGCATGGCACAGGTCTCACGGCTGTCGGTCCCCTCCCCGCAGGTCACCGAGCTCTGCAAGAGCCAGAGTACAGCTTAGGACATTCCAGCACCGGGCACAGATCCCCGCATCCCAGCCAGCCCCGGCCTGGCTTTCGGGAGAGGCCGGTGTCACTCCCGACCACCGCCGCCCCCTCGGGACCCGGGTCCCAGGGCTTTGCACGGTGCCCAGCCGTGGGACCGTCATCTCTCAGGGAGATCCCCTCTCTGGAACATGGCACAGACAGAGCAGTCGATGCTGTTGGGAGGGGACTGGATACGGCACAGGGCATGGAGCCGGTCACCAGAATTAGCAGAGGTTTTTGTGCGGCATTCCTGCTCATCTGCTGCCCAGCTGGGAACTGAAATGGAGTCAGATACCATCAACTGTTATATAAAAACACATGTATATATATGTATGCATCTATATCTATAAATCAATACCTATATCTGGATAGATATTGATATAGATATAGATATAGATATAGATATAGATGATATAAATATAGATGGAAAGAATGTGTGTGTATATATATATGTATGTATATATGTGTATATATACATTTATATGTGTGTGTATATATGTATGTATATATATGTTTGTGTATATATGTATGTATATATATGTATATAAATAAATAGATATACATACGTATATATATGTATACACATAAATACATATACATACATGTATGTGTATATATACATATATATGTGTATATATAAAAATACATATACGTACATACACATGTGTATGAATACAAATATGTGCATATATGCTTGTGTATATATATCATGCGTGTGCCTATATATGTGTATATATATGTATGCGTATATGCATGTATGTATGTGCGTGTATATATTGAAACACCCAAACATAAACCAATAAACTGCCAGCCCTGCTGGGGATGGACTCGTTCTGCTGCGGCACCGCCCTGTGCCGGCAGGTGCAGTACCGCGGCTTGGCCACAGGAGGGACACACTGAGCGCGTCCCGTGGCCCCGCGGACGCGGTGCCACAAGAACTGAGCTCGAGCGTCGCCCTGGTCACCGCCGAGCGCGGGGCTGATGCTCCTGCACTGGGGCAGGGAAGGACATCAGCCACCAGCTGCCTCGTCCTGACATTAAAACGGAATTAATGGTAATCAATTCTCCCCAAGCAGCTTCACCCCCGAGAACCGTCACTCCAGGCTCCTTCACCCTCACCCTCCTCCTCCTCCGCTCTCACGAATTAACCCAAACCTTCGGAGGGAGGAAAAGTACCTCTCTGCTCTTCGTTTATTGCTTTAGGAAGAGCAAGGTGGGGATGGTACCCTTATGCCTTGGGGCAACTGAGGCACAAACAAAGCCCGGTCGAGTTCCTGACAGCAGGGAAGGGGTTTGCACAGGAAAAAAAAAAACCCTCAGAAGTGGTTTTCGGTCCTTGGCAGGGTTCACTTAAGACACTGGGCAGCTTCGGGACCTCCACAGCCAGGACAGTGCTCTGTTGTCCTTCCTCTGGTTCAGAGGTGTCTCCTGTGCCCTGCCAAAGAAAGTGGGATTAATAAGGATTCTTCTTATTTACCTATGGATGCTTCTAATTGGCCACGTTGGGATATTTCTGGGAGATGGGGGCTCTTTGCTGAGCTCTGCCCTGTCCCCAGCAGCAAGGAGGGGGCTGGAGGTGACACCAGCAGGGATCGGGGCGCTTTTCCTGAGGGACAAGGGCTGGGCACACTCAGCTTGGCCAGGGGGCTCAGGGAGCAGGTCAAAGGCCCTGGAATGAGCAGAGCTCTGTGTTTTCCCCAAGCCTGGCTCCGGACAGCCCCTCAGGGAGCTGGCACAGCAGCAGCCAGGCAGATGGGGAAGGACATGTTTCCACTAATCTGCCCCAATCGGGATTATTTTTCCAAATAAACCTCTGTTCGCAGCCATCTTGAGCAAGCTTTTGGCACATCGGGGACAGGTGGGATTGTGGGGATGAGGGAGAAGCTGGCAGGGGATAACATCTGCTGCGTGTCCCTGTGCCACCAGGCTCCCATCGTCCGCACAGGGAGGGGAAACATCTCTGAGGTGGTTTTGGCAGCACATCACCCAATTCCTGAGGCTGGCATCATCCCCTGGTGCCTGCCTCAGGCCTTCGCTGGAGTTTTCTGCGATCAAAAGGCAGAGGAAAATAACTTAAGTCGAGGGCCTGGTGTCTCCCACCCTGTCTGCCATCCAAAACACAGCTGGGATCTTCTGCAGCTCCTGCCAGGATAAAACAGCACAGAAAATGCCTCTGGTGCTGGGTGTCCAGGATGATCCGCATCTGCCAGTTCTGGGGTTTTGGGGATCTCTCCGGGAGCCAGGATCAATCCAGGGCAGATCAGTGCTGGTCCCTCATCCTGCATAGGGACACACATGGGCACAGACAGTCCCAGGGAGCTGCTCCATCCTCCCAGCACATTCCCCAGCCACTCGCCCATCGGACATTTACAAATCCCTATTTTTAGGTGATCTTCATCCCTTCTAATTGTTCAGGCTCCTCAGCCTCAGAGATGCTGCTCTGCCTGGGCAGGGCGGGTCCCTGAGCCCCAAATGCATGGAAAAGCTGCTCTGCCCAGGCAGGATGGGTCCCTGCAGAGGATGTGCTGGAATTTGGAGGTAATTCTGGTGAACTGGGAGGAGGAGAGGGGCTCAGGGCTAACAGCTGTGGCAGATAAAACAACCACTGGTGCCCAGGAGTCCACAGGGCTGACCCTGCAGCTGTCCCCCAAGGGACACAGGAACAATCCTCTCTCCCTCTGCCAGCTCCTCCCAAGCTGCTGTGTTCCTGAAGCAGCTTCACCCCCGGCCCTGCAGGTCCCAGCCACCCGTCAGCCCCAGGAACACCTCCACCAGCAGGACAGGTCTCAGGGCCATCCACAGGAGGAGGCTCTGAACAGCCTCTGGTTCCCAGGCCCTGTCCAAGTGGCACATGGAAATTCCATGGATTTGGGTCCCCGGGCAGAGCAGCATCTCTGAGGCTGAGGAGCCTGAACAATTAGAAGGGATGAAGATCATCTAAAACCAGGGATTTGTCAAGGTCAGACGTGTGGGAAACCGCCGAGCATAAACCAATAAACTGCCAGCCCTGCTGGGGATGGACTCGTTCTGCTGCGGCACCGCCCTGTGCCGGCAGGTGCAGTACCGCGGCTTGGCCACAGGAGGGACACACTGAGCGCGTCCCGTGGCCCCGCGGACGCGGTGCCACAAGAACTGAGCTCGAGCGTCGCCCTGGTCACCGCCGAGCGCGGGGCTGATGCTCCTGCACTGGGGCAGGGAAGGACATCAGCCACCAGCTGCCTCGTCCTGACATTAAAACGGAATTAATGGTAATCAATTCTCCCCAAGCAGCTTCACCCCCGAGAACCGTCACTCCAGGCTCCTTCACCCTCACCTTCCTCCTCCTCCGCTCTCACGAATTAACCCAAACCTTCGGAGGGAGGAAAAATACCTCTCTGCTCTTCGTTTATTGCTTTAGGAAGAGCAAGGTGGGGATGGTACCCTTATGCCTTGGGGCAACTGAGGCACAAACAAAGCCCGGTCGAGTTCCTGACAGCAGGGAAGGGGTTTGCACAGGAGAAAAAAAACCCCTCAGAAGTGGTTTTCGGTCCTTGGCAGGGTTCACTTAAGACACTGGGCAGCTTCGGGACCTCCACAGCCAGGACAGTGCTCTGTCGTCCTTCCTCTGGTTCAGAGGTGTCTCCTGTGCCCTGCCAAAGAAAGTGGGATTAATAAGGATTCTTCTTATTTACCTATGGATGCTTCTAATTGGCCACGTTGGGATATTTCTGGGAGATGGGGGCTCTTTGCTGAGCTCTGCCCTGTCCCCAGCAGCAAGGAGGGGGCTGGAGGTGACACCAGCAGGGATCGGGGCGCTTTTCCTGAGGGACAAGGGCTGGGCACACTCAGCTTGGCCAGGGGGCTCAGGGAGCAGGTCAAAGGCCCTGGAATGAGCAGAGCTCTGTGTTTTCCCCAAGCCTGGCTCCGGACAGCCCCTCAGGGAGCTGGCACAGCAGCAGCCAGGCAGATGGGGAAGGACATGTTTCCACTAATCTGCCCCAATCGGGATTATTTTTCCAAATAAACCTCTGTTCGCAGCCATCTTGAGCAAGCTTTTGGCACATCGGGGACAGGTGGGATTGTGGGGATGAGGGAGAAGCTGGCAGGGGATAACATCTGCTGCGTGTCCCTGTGCCACCAGGCTCCCATCGTCCGCACAGGGAGGGGAAACATCTCTGAGGTGGTTTTGGCAGCACATCACCCAATTCCTGAGGCTGGCATCATCCCCTGGTGCCTGCCTCAGGCCTTCGCTGGAGTTTTCTGCGATCAAAAGGCAGAGGAAAATAACTTAAGTCGAGGGCCTGGTGTCTCCCACCCTGTCTGCCATCCAAAACACAGCTGGGATCTTCTGCAGCTCCTGCCAGGATAAAACAGCACAGAAAATGCCTCTGGTGCTGGGTGTCCAGGATGATCCGCATCTGCCAGTTCTGGGGTTTTGGGGATCTCTCCGGGAGCCAGGATCAATCCAGGGCAGATCAGTGCTGGTCCCTCATCCTGCATAGGGACACACATGGGCACAGACAGTCCCAGGGAGCTGCTCCATCCTCCCAGCACATTCCCCAGCCACTCGCCCATCGGACATTTACAAATCCCTATTTTTAGGTGATCTTCATCCCTTCTAATTGTTCAGGCTCCTCAGCCTCAGAGATGCTGCTCTGCCTGGGCAGGGCGGGTCCCTGAGCCCCAAATGCATGGAAAAGCTGCTCTGCCCAGGCAGGATGGGTCCCTGCAGAGGATGTGCTGGAATTTGGAGGTAATTCTGGTGAACTGGGAGGAGGAGAGGGGCTCAGGGCTAACAGCTGTGGCAGATAAAACAACCACTGGTGCCCAGGAGTCCACAGGGCTGACCCTGCAGCTGTCCCCCAAGGGACACAGGAACAATCCTCTCTCCCTCTGCCAGCTCCTCCCAAGCTGCTGTGTTCCTGAAGCAGCTTCACCCCCGGCCCTGCAGGTCCCAGCCACCCGTCAGCCCCAGGAACACCTCCACCAGCAGGACAGGTCTCAGGGCCATCCACAGGAGGAGGCTCTGAACAGCCTCTGGTTCCCAGGCCCTGTCCAAGTGGCACATGGAAATTCCATGGATTTGGGTCCCCGGGCAGAGCAGCATCTCTGAGGCTGAGGAGCCTGAACAATTAGAAGGGATGAAGATCATCTAAAACCAGGGATTTGTCAAGGTCAGACGTGTGGGAAACCGCCGAGCATAAACCAATAAACTGCCAGCCCTGCTGGGGATGGACTCGTTCTGCTGCGGCACCGCCCTGTGCCGGCAGCTGCAGTACCGGGGCCTGGCCACAGGAGGGACACACTGAGCGCGTCCCGTGGCCCCGCGGACGCGGTGCCACAAGAACTGAGCTCGAGCGTCGCCCTGGTCACCGCCGAGCGCGGGGCTGATGCTCCTGCACTGGGGCAGGGAAGGACATCAGCCACCAGCTGCCTCGTCCTGACATTAAAACGGAATTAATGGTAATCAATTCTCCCCAAGCAGCTTCACCCCCGAGAACCGTCACTCCAGGCTCCTTCACCCTCACCTTCCTCCTCCTCCGCTCTCACGAATTAACCCAAACCTTCGGAGGGAGGAAAAATACCTCTCTGCTCTTCGTTTATTGCTTTAGGAAGAGCAAGGTGGGGATGGTACCCTTATGCCTTGGGGCAACTGAGGCACAAACAAAGCCCGGTCGAGTTCCTGACAGCAGGGAAGGGGTTTGCACAGGAGAAAAAAAAACCCTCAGAAGTGGTTTTCGGTCCTTGGCAGGGTTCACTTAAGACACTGGGCAGCTTCGGGACCTCCACAGCCAGGACAGTGCTCTGTTGTCCTTCCTCTGGTTCAGAGGAGTCTCCTGTGCCCTGCCAAAGAAAGTGGGATTAATAAGGATTCTTCTTATTTACCTATGGATGCTTCTAATTGGCCACGTTGGGATATTCCGGCATCCCGGAAGCAGGGGCAGACTACAACCCTAACAAAAACAAACCCTAGGATCCCCCTAACACCTGACCGCCGTAACTGTTAAGACTCCCTCAAGCCTAGAGACCCCCACCACCCTAGGATCCCCCTAGCACCCGCCTGCTCTCACGCTAGAGACCCCCACCACGCTAGGATCCGCCTAGCGCCTGCTCGCCGGAACCCTAAACACCCCCGTAAGCCTAGAGCCGCGGTTTCCGCAAACCGAGCCCACACGGAACCCGCATTCCCCCCTCCAATGCCGAAAATGTCCAAAAGCATCCTTCTTAGCATCCCCTTCATGCCGCCGGTGACGAATCTGCATAACCCCGCCCCGCGTTCTCCTTCTCTTCCGCGTCGCGCCGTGCCGCCCATCCCGGAAAACCGGGGACGGGGGGACGCCGCTGGGGACCCGGAGGGACACAGGTACAGTTTGAACAACAGGTTGAGCCGACAGGTAACTCGCAGCGACTCCCTCGAACGCAGCAAAACTCCACGAACACCCTTCCCAGCCTCCCTTCGTGCCCCCGCTCTGCAACCCGCATCACCCCGCCCCGCGTTCTCCTTCTCTTCCGCCCGCGCCGCCCGCCCGGAAAAAAGGGGAAGGCGGGACGGGCGCCGCGGTTCCGGTTCGAACGAGCCGAGGCGACAGGGGAACGCGATTTTCCATTATTTTTCGGTTTAAACGGCCAGGGAAAACCTCGACTTTGCTAGCTTACAGTTTCGAAATAAGGGTCAGTCCCCCATTTCCGTCGTCTTAGGGTTTAAATTAGGGGGGACGCCCAGGCGGCTCTCCCTTTTAAAGGTTCGAATTGCGGGAAAATCCCCCTTTTTCCATCGCGGGACGGACTTTAAGTGAGGAAAACCCCTCTTTTCCCCATATTTTCGGGGATTAAACTAAAGGGGAGAGACTCTTTGTTCGCCATTGTGTCAGTTTAAGCAGAGATAAACAATTTCCCTCTTCTCTCCCCTAAAGGGTTCCCGTGCATTTTTCGGCACCGTAAGGGTTTAACTCTGCATCTCAGGGCACTTCTGCCATATCCCGGTACTCAGCGTCTCATACAGGAACGAGACCGGTACATATATACCTACAATGCCACACAGAAGTCTATTGTTTCTTTACTTTTACTTATAGTGTATATAACCCTAATTAGAGGTCTCAATGAGAGACACACGAGTCCCTAAGAGTTACCCATGCATATAATTACTAACCTTCCCCCGCTACTTAGTCACATGTGAAGTACTACTTAGCAATCACTGGGGACTAATTATGCTAGTTAAAAACAAATTATTCAGCTACCATTAGGTATGCTACCAAAATACAAAGTTCTATTTCCTACCTGGTCTCTGCCCTTTTAGTCAACGAAGCTGGAGCAAAAAAGGTGTAGCCATACCCCCAAAGAGTCTTCTTCTTCATCAAGCCCTTTCCTCGCCCCAGATTTAAGTCAGAGGACCCAAACAGCCCCATTGCTTCCAAGGGCTTTTATGCCAGGTGGGTGGTATTCGCCCCCTCCCCTTTTCCCGGGGCACGCTGGGAACGAGAGGCGGGCCGGGCTGGTCAGGGGTATATTAACCCCAGCCTGCTGCAGAGGGCATCATTCCCTCCCCGGGATTCACTGGGGTGAGAGCTCTTCTCTCATTTCAATGAAGGGGATATTTCAGCTCCTCTCAGCTCTTCTTCATCAGGTGCTTTTGGCATCTGAAGCAAGAGAGGCTTCGAAGACGGCACGAAGAAGACAGCATTAAATACAGGGAGTATTTAAGTTCATAGTTTTAAGTTGTACATTCAGGGGTGGTAAGGTGCCTTTGTAATTTAACAAATTTTCTGATTTGTTTCTGTTCCTGTTTTCTTCTTTCTCTTTAGGAGCGTCGCAACTTGCTGAAATTCCATGCCGTGCAGAGTTTGATCTTTCAAATTTTTCCAGCGTATTCATCCCGTCACAAAGGGGACCCGCCTTATATCAAAGATAACATCCGAAATTGAGGCTTCCAGCGGGTAAGTATTATGATAGGGAGAGGGACCGTGAGCAGCGTACAGGGTTAGGAATTACAGGGGGGGTGGGCTACGGGGGTCGAAGGTAGCAATGTAGGAAATAGCATGTATTCAGGGCCCCCTCAGACATTTACCCTGGCACAGCCGGCGCCTTTAGGTGTCTTCAGGCACACAGATACGTCCACCCCGCTCATAGAAACACCGTGTAAGTGCTCCTTCCAGACCCAGGTGTCCATCCTAATAACAGCCACAGCTTTTGAGCCTGGATGAAGCCAGAGACTCAAGGAGCTAGGTGCACTTAGGAGATAGCAAGTAGCCGAATTGTGGGGATTTGATCCACGTGCCACAAAACTCCTTTATGGCATTTGATTTCCTTTATCGTAGCTAAGAAGCTAACCCGGGATCCCAGGGCCTTCCGAGACGCCTGAGGCGGACTCTAACGTGGATTCACATCGCCCGTCATCCAAAAGATAAGTCAGGGGTCACGACCCAAAGATGGGCCGATAGCAGGGTGGCAGGTTGGGAACACCCAGGAGAGATCTAAAAATGAACACGGGGAAAGAGATGTCCTTTAAGGCACCTCTGAGGCTAGCCAAAGGGAGCAGCTCTACTCGGATCGCAAGCACAGGGCGTGCAGCGCAGAGCAGTTCCAGTCCGTCTCGTGTCGTCCGGCGTCTTTTGTCGTCTCACGTGTCTTCGGGGTCCCTCGGATCAGTTATCTTCACCTTTTATTCTCGGGTCAAAGCATCGGCCGCCGTCTCTAGGTTTTCGAACTCTCGCACTTCTCGGCACGGTGCCGGTATCATTCGCTCTTTTACCGGCGTTCTCGGCCGCGTCTTGGAATCGCGTCTCGGAAGCATGGAGTCACGTACATAGGAGATGTATTTTGAGGCCTCGTTCCCGGCCGTTTTGCCAGCCGTGAGTCGTACCGTCCCGGGGCCCGTAAGGACACGGGGAGCATTCTGAAGGTAGCATTGTCTCACAGCCATCTCCATCATCGTGACCCCCAGTTCTCGTAACGGGTCGGTCCGTTAGAGTCTTTTCTTGCGGTCCTTAGGACCCGCTCCGTCCACCATCGCCGTATCAGGGCTCATCTCTTTTGGCGTCGTCTCGATCCTTGCCATCTTCTCGCCGAGAGCTTTTTCCTCATCCTCGCCTCGCGCCGTTTGTAGCAGACGTTCATGTCCATGTTTAGACCGGAACTGCTCTGCCCTGCAGAATAGACCGGGGGGGAGGGTAGGTGGAGTAGAGAGAAGCCTTTACAAGTAATCCATTACTTTGCTTAGCCACCCGAGCCACACCTCGGATGGAGAAAACCGCAGCCGGTCCATCTGGGGTTCGGGGGAGACGGTGGGAGCGATACAGCAGCATCTCGCAGCCTTTTAGTCATTTGTGTAAATGCACGCTGTTGTCAGATCCTGGGCATTTTGGTTTGAGAAATAAGAACTTTGGAAGGGTTAAGCTTTCCCTGCGTGTCTAACAGTGACAAACAATTCTTTTGCAGAGGCAGAGGGACGGGACGGCAACCCGACGTGAGCGGAGGAGGCCAGAGGAGCACGGCAACGAGGCAGGTCCGCCTCGGAGCGACGGCTCGAATTTTGGCTCCACGTTTACCTCCTCGTTCGGTTTTTCATCTCATTTCGAAGATGCGCAGCGCTCGGCACGGCCGGGTGTCGGCACAGGGTGGGAACTGTGAGCCAGATGGGTACCGGAGACCGAGATGAGTATTAATTCCAGCACAGAACTAGGTGCTACTGGAGTTGTTGTGTTGGTGATGAAACTATAAGCATCTTTTTTTTGTTTCGTTCTACAGGTGGACTGCGGCATTCAGCCCCTCGTTCAATACGACAGAGACCCTTGTGGATAGAGGCCACCGTCAAGCGGTTCCAGACAGAAATGACCTCCTCAATGCGATGCTTTCGGACCCTACGTTCATCTGCACCTCTCCATTTCGGTTTGCCCCTTCTCTCCCAGGCAGGGCTTTTTGGGGGCGGTGTGCACGGTGGATATGTTACAGCAGTTTCCTTTGCCTTTATTTTTAGGAAGTAATGCCGGATGTGAGCGGTCGAGGTCGACGGAGCGAGGTGAGCAGCGAACGGCAGACAGAAGGAGTCGTTATCGCTCAGGTCTCACCTTCCGGCGCAGCTCTAAGCATCCTTTGTCGTTTGTGCATTTCAGGGGGTCCACTCCCAAGACGTCCCGGCCCAGGATGCCAGAGGCCAGATGGGTGCGAGCCGAAGGTATAGACGCAGTGTAATTCCAGCGGAGCGGGCAGGTCGTAGTTTCCCAGCGTCTCAGCATCTTTTTTTGCCTTTGTTTCTTTGCAGGTGCTGCCGCCCTAGGCATCCCAAGGCGTAGAGGCGAGCGGGTGAGTCGGCGTTTTGGTGGGGTGACTAATAGGTGAGCGATACGTGGCAGTTTGCTAAGCTCTAAGCGTGCCTCGTTGTTTGTGTGTTTTAGGCAGTCCGCTCGTATCAGGCCTATCGGGGCCGAACCCCCTCGCCGACGAGCCGACCGACCCGGTTCGCAGCCCTCGCGAGCCTTCCGGAAGCATTAGGGGACTCGGCGACGAAGCTTTTACCTTTTCCATTTGAAGTTACCATCCGGGCAGCCTTCAGCAACGGCCGAGGATTTGCGGTGAGTCGGGGAGGTAGGGAGGAGGAGCGAGGTTCCGCTCAAGTTTCAGCGATGCCACGTCACCGTGTCTCCTCTTACCCAGGTATGCCCCGCGATGACGGCGTCAGCCTCCCAGCACGGCCGGAGCGTGCGGCCCGAGGACCCGGGCGTTCTCCGGAGACGGCGAGTAGGGAGATTGTCGGGTTTTGGCCGACGTGGATCACGCATTGACGTTTGGCTTTCTTTATCGTAGCTGACTTAGAGAGAACAGCTCGGTGACAGCAGCAAGTTCCGAGGCGGCGAGGAGGCCTCCTTTGGCACCCGACGAGGATTCACATCCCCGGACATCCGAGAGATAAGTCGAGGGCTACGAGCCCCAGAGGGGATGGACGCCGTGTGCCGGGTCGGGACTCACCGGGAGGGATTTTTGGAATTAGCGCCGGAGACCGTTATGTCCAGGAAAGGGCCCCTTAGGCCACATAAAGGGATAGCCTCAATTTTGATCACAACGCAGAGGTGCGCAGGGCAGAGCAGTTCCGGTGCATGTCGTGTCATTTGTCTGTTGTGCATTCTGTGTGTTTTGGGCATCTCATGTCGCACGACTTTTGCCTTAATCCCTTTGAGGGGATTCTTAGAAAGCCCACGTGTCATCCTTAGCATCTCCGATCTCCACGTTCATCGCCCCGGGGCCGATCTTTTCAAACCTTTGACTCCCCAGCCTGGATGTGCATCAGAATTGCATCTCTCTTTAGCAGCATCGAGTCAGACGTCTGTTACGGTCTTGTTCTCAGCTGTATTGACAGCTGTGTACTGCAATGATCCATTATAGCAGGCTAGGACTTGTAAGAACGTGCGGTCGGAATTTTCTCCACATCTTCCCAGTTCTCAAGCATCCATCTTTGCCGTTTCGGCGAGCTTGTCATAAGGCGATTCCATTAGCATCTTCTGCCAGGGTTCTTCGAGCCTCGTCGGCTCACCATCGGTCTCAGCTAGGTCATTTGATTCCACTTTGCGATCGTTCTTCTTGCGGAGAGTTTTCTCTCGTTGTCCCATCCCCTCGTCGCATCTCCCATCTCATGGCCGTCTGTCTGTGTTTGGCCCGGAGCTGCTCTGCCCTGCTGCATAGTCTGGTACGTAGGTGTAACAGGAATAAGACCATATAGTTAACTTGTCGGCCGGCTTAGCCGGTCGAGCCCACAGTTTTGCAGCCATCCCACACGTTCCGGTCGCCGGCTTTATGAGCGCGATCCTCGGGAGGGCGGGAGCCCGGGGATCCCAAATTTGTAATGTAGGGTGTAGTTATACTCTAGATGGTACACATCTATATTGGCAAAAGATGTCTGGACCTGTTAAGTTACCATGCAGCACTTTGACTTTTGTCACGACTTTCTTTCAGATGCAGATGGATTAAATCCGTGGCAGAGCATCCCATACCGGGCGAGCGGGTTCCCTCGTGAAGGTCAGTCACCGTTTGTCTTTGCAGGGGAAAGTGAAACGGTGACTATGTTACAGCATTCTTCTCTGCCTTTATTTTTAGGAGGTAATGCCATACGTCAGCGGTTGAGGTCGACGGAGTGAGGTGAGCGGCGGCCGGCAGACAGAATGCGTCGTTATCGCTCGGGTCTCAATTTCCAACACAGCTCTAAGCATCCATTTCTGTTTGTGCATTTCAGGCTGTCAACTCGCAAGTTGTCTCGGCCCAGGATGTCAGAGGCCAGATGGGTGCAAGCTGAAGGTATGGATGCGGTGTACTTCAATTGAAACTACACATTTTGTAGTTTCACAGCGTCTCAGCACGTTTCTTTGCTTTGTTTCTCGGCAGGTGTCGCCGCTGCCCTAGGCACGCCGAGGAGCAGAGGGGAGCGGGTGAGTCAGCGTTCAGGCATGGCGATCGGTAGGGGAATGGTACGCGGCAGCTGGCATGCTAAGCGTGTACCTTTTCATTTTGGCAGGTGTTGTCCAGGAGGCCTCTGGAGTCAGATGAAGCTTTGAGGTGAGCTGGGGTGGTGGTGCATAGGAGCCTGGGCATTGCTCTTCTCAAAGGTGATAGTCACATTTCCTGTTTTGTCATCTCTAGGTGCTGTCAGCAGGCCCGGAGCTGACGTTTGGGAACGGCAGGTAAGCGATAAGCCTCGGCAGGCGAGGCAGAGGGGTGTTGCGGAAGGGGTCTCTTTTGGGTCGTATCATCGCAGTCTGAATTTTCTGAATCTTTGCAGCCACCGAAGCAGACCTCGGGGAACATATCGACGTCCACGGCGCCGAGGCATTGTCTTCCGTCGAGGGTGGACTCGGTCGGCTCGTCCTCCGAAAGCTAAGTGTCGGGATCGGCGGTCGGGGGAAGGGAAAAACCTTTGGAATCACGGGAGGCAATCTGAAGTCAGCTTAGAGGAGAGGGCTGTAGTGGGACAGGCCCCTTGGAAGTAAAGGGAGAGGGTTTCTCCTCAGCATCAGCCGAACCTTTGCCAGGCAGGGCAGGGCAGCTCCAACCCCTCTCCACGTTCTCGTGGGCTTCACATCATCCTGGATCTCTCTGAGTCTTGATGTCACCGTGGATCTCTGAGTCTTGATGTCACCGTGGATCTTTTTGCCTGAGGAGACCACCTTTTTGAGTCCAGAGCAATTGCCACGGTCACCTGGCAGTCATTGCCTCCTCCTCTAGGCCTACTGAGCTTCTTGAGCATCCTCTTAACAGCTTTGGCAATAACTTTGTTTCAGGGGTTATGTTTCTCTATCATATGCTATTTCTGTAAAGCTTGTGTCTGTCTTGTGCTGTTTGTGTCTTGTGCTGTTTGTGTCTATGTTGTGTTGCTTGTGTCCATCATCTTCTGTGTCATAGGGCTTTGTTAGGTCTCGATGCTGTATCAGCATTGTTCTGGGCCATATCAGCATCAGGGCTTTCTACTTGTGTACTTTCCCACATCAGGCTTATTCTGGCATCTTGACATTTTTACTTTTGGAGACCAGAAGATGTTCTCATCCGTGTTCCTTCTCCGTTTTGGTAGTACCTTCTTTTCACGTGTCATTCCCTTGGAGTTCTGTAATGAAGAGTATTAGACCCTCTTGCAGTGAATGCCGTAGTTCTGTAGGTTCCATCATCTTAAAGCCTATCAGGCTCAATAATTAATCTTCTGGAGAGTTATCTCACGTCCTCGTGTCATCTTTGCTTTTATGCGGTGCACCGTGGGTCCGTGCACCACTTAGGCTTGGAGCCGCCCCGCCCTGGCAGGTAGAGTCCCGGCTAGGTAGAACAGTTACCAGACCTAATGGTTCATCTATCAATTATGGGGTTTTGGGTACAACACTTATGGGCCGGATGTGGGGATAACTCCTAGCCTTCAGCCACTCGTAAACTGCCTCACGTTGTCTTGCAGGTCCCCGAGGAAGATTCCAGTCACACTGCGGTCACCGCCGCTACCGCTTTTCTCAGAGTCCAGAGTTTGACATTGAGGAGAGGGAGTTGGAAGATGAGTCGAAGCATCTTCTTCAGTAGAGTGTCTCGAGTGAGGGCAGCAGTCAGTGTGTGAGCTGAACAAGGGTGGCTGCCTGTGGCTGGTTATGGCTGCCTGTGACAGTGTGTGTGTGTGTGTGAGAGAGAGAGAGTCTTTTACCTTTCAGGTTTCTCAACAAATTTTTAAACTTAGAATAAAAAAAACCCCAGCTGGGGGATTTTTTTTTCCCCCAGCTGGGGTTTTTTTTCCCTCGGTCCCGGCCGGTCTGCGAGGCGACATTCATCGCCTATGTTCGAGTGCAGACCGTGCCGGGCCGGGGTTTTTCCGGGCAGGAGGATTTAGGAGGCTCCCGGGAACCACGTTCCCGTGGAGTGCTGCGAATGTGCGGTGATGTCTGGGTGTCAGCAGTGTGGTTGAGATGAGGGTGAGGGTGGGTTTGTGTGTGTGTGTGGAATGGTTTTAACCTTGTGTGTTTGATTTTTACCTTTCAGGTTTTTCAACAAATTTTTAAACTTAGAATAAAAAAAACCCCAGCTGGGGGATTTTTTTTTTCCCCCAGCTGGGGTTTTTTTTCCCTCGGTCCCGGCCGGTCTGCGAGGTGACGTTCATCGCCTATGTTCGAGTGCAGACCGTGCCGGGCCGGGGTTTTTCCGGGCAGAAGGATTTAGGAGGCTCCCGGGAACCACGTTCCCGTGGAGTGCTGCGAATGTGCGGTGATGTCTGGGTGTCAGCAGTGTGGTTGAGAGGAGGGTGATGGTGGGTTTGTCTGTGAGCTGGAGAAGGGTTGTGTCTGTGTGGTGGATGAGTGTTCTGTTTTCTGTGTGCTGCTTTTGTTTTGGCTTTCCTCTATCAATGAAACCGAATGTAACAAATTTCCCAGACATAGAGAAATGGTTACATTGGCTTGATATGTATTTGGCTTGTATTGGTATGTATTCTGTATTTGCTGCTCCATTTCCATGTTTTGCTCTGTATGTAAATTGTACTTTTACTGCTGTGTATATGGATTGTATTTGTAATTCTGCTTGTACCTGTTGTTTACATGTGTTCTGCTGAAATGTATATAAAATTCATTCAGTAAAGTTGAATAAATCCTAATAAAGATACATTCCCTAACCCCCCCCTTTTGGCTGTTGTCGGTTATTGGTGTGGTTTAGTCATTTCTTCACTCTATCTCTTGCTTTGCTTCCACTTTACTTTTCTATTTGTGTCTGTCTCTGTGTCTCTGTTTCCTGTTGTTTCTGACTGCGTGTTTCTCTGTGTTTTCCCTATTTTCTCCAACTGTATTTCCTCTATCTTCCTCACTCTCTATTTTCTCTGACTTTATTTTCTCTATTTTCTGTAACTTTATTCTCTCCACTTTCTCTATTTTCTTTTTCTCTAAGTCTCTTTTCTCTATTTCCTAGATCTCTAGCTGTTTCTTCTGTTTTCTAATTCTCTAGTTCTATTTTCTCTATTTCCTCTAATTTCTCTTTCTTCTTTAAGTCTAAGTCTATTTCCTCTAAGTGTAACTCTATTTTCTCTAACTCTGTTTTCTCTATTTCCTCTAAGTCTATTTTCTCTAAGTCTATAACTCCAGGTCTTCTACCTATGTTCTCTAAGTCTAACCCTATTTCCTCTAAGTCTAACCCTATTTCCTCTAAGTCTAACTCTGTTTTCTCTATTTCCTCTAAGTCTAACTCTGTTTTCTCTATTTCCTCTAAGTCTAAGTCTATTTCCTCTAAGTGTAACTCTGTTTTCTCTATGTCCTCTGAGTCTAAGTCTATTTCCTCTAAGTGTAACTCTGTTTTCTCTATTTCCTCTAAGTGTAACTCTGTTTTCTCTATGTCCTCTAAGTGTAACTCTATTTTCTATGTCTAACTCTATTTTCTCTAAGTCTAAGTCTGCTTTCTCTATTTCCTCTAAGTCTATTTTCTATAACTCTAACTCTAGGTCTTCTAACTATTTTCTCTAAGTCTAACTGTATTTTCTCTATGTCTAACCCTATTTCCTCTAAGTCTATTTCCTCTAAGTCTATTTCCTCTAAGTCTATTTCCTCTAAGTGTAACTCTATTTTCTCTAAGTCTATAACTCTAATTCTAGGTCTTCTCACTATTTTCTCTAAGTCTAACTGTATTTCCTCTATTTTCTCTAACTCTATTTCCTCTAAGTCTAAGTCTATTTTCTTTATGTCTGACTCTATTTCCTCTCTAACTCTCTTTCCTGTATTTACTCTAACTCTCTTTTCTCTATTTTTCTCTGTTTCCTCTAAGTCTAACTCTCTTTTCTGTAACTCCAACTCTATTTTCTCTGACTCTCTTTCCTCTGTCTAAGTCTATTTTCCCTATTTTCTCTAAGTCTCACTCGTATTTATATATACACTCTCTCTCTCTTACCCATATATATTGCTTTATATATAAAACTTTACTGTACGACTTATAAAATATATATATTTTATACTTATATATATTTTATACATATTTTATACTCTCTCTATATATATATATAAATAATACATATTTTATACTCTCTATATATATATAGGGGGGTTCGAGCGCAGAAACTATCTCACTATCTCACACCATCTCTCTATCCATCACGGGCCATTGTGCTCACCTGTGGGAAGCACCTATGTCGAGCACAACCCGCAGCCCCCTTAATTAGACAAGCAGTTAATTGGCTAATTAGCCGGAATGGTGCGGCGCAGCCACCCCGCACGAAACAGACCCACGGCAAGCAGTCACGGAGCGCCCCCCCCACCGTTCGCGCCGCCGCGCGAGTCGCCACGGAGCACCCCCCCCCCGCCGCGCGAACCGCCCAGGAGCGCCCCCCCAAGCGCTCGCACCTCCCACCGTCACGCCCCCCGCACCGCCCCCGCGCCCCGCACCGCCCACCGTCACGCCCCTCGCACCGCCCACCCGGCCCCCCACCCCTCGCACCGCCCTCCGTCACGCCCCTCGCACCGCCCACCCGCCCCCCCACCGCTCGCACCGCCCTCCGTCCCGCCCCTCGCACCGCCCCCGTCCCGCCCCGCGCGGCGCCCCACCCCTCGCACCGCCCACCCGCCCCCCCACCGCTCGCACCGCCCACCGCCACGCCCCCCGCACCGCCCCCGTCCCGCCCCGCGCGGCGTCACGCGGCCCCGCCCGGCGTCCCGCCCCTCGAGCCGCCCACCGTCACGCCCCTCGCGACGTTCCCAGTCCCCGCCCTTCGCACCGCCCCTCGGTCCGCCCACCGTCACGCCCCCGGCACCGCCCCCTAGCCGCGCCCGCGCCGAGGGTCCTTCATGTGGGGGGGGGCGCGTGCCCGCGCCCGAGCCGACTTCGCGGACGCCGGCCTGAAGGGGACCGGCCCCGCCCCTCCCCGGCGCTGATAAACGCACCGCACGCCTCGCCCACAGCGGTAGAAGCCGAGAAAAATCGCGCGACCGCCATTAAAATCCGATTTCCGTTCAGGCAGCCTCATAGTCACCTATCCCGGGAGCGAAGACCCCTTGGGGGGGGGCGGTCGAAACACGCCGCAACGCGCATGCGCAAGAGCCACCATTTCTACCGAGGCATACCGAGGCACCTAATGGCCGCCATCTTACGGCCCTCAAAAATGCGCATGCGCAAAAGCCCGATCGGTAAAGCCGACTTCACCGAAGCCTGCCGCCCCGAACGCGGCTCCCGGCCGCCGCCGACGCCGCGAACCCCGCCGGACAAGTTCCGTACACACGTAGAGGCCGCGAAAAATCGCGGAGTCGCCGTAAAAATCCGGATTCGGAGCAGGCGGCCGGGTAACCGCCTATTACCTCAGAGAGGCCCCCGCGCTCCGCCATTTTGAATAACGGCAGACTGCGCATGCGCAAGATACGGGCGCCGCCATCTTAGCGAAACCCCATACGGCACGCGGCGGGCGCCATCTTTCCGTACAGCCGTCAGAGGACCCCGCGCAAATAGGCGTCCACGTTGGGCGCCCGACCGAAATTCCGAAACCGATTCCGCGCGCCCGGCGCCGTTCCCCGCGGCGTCGCCCGCCTCACGGGCATCGCGGAAGCCGTCCGGTCTGCCCCCGGGACCGGGATTCCGCTCAGGCGCCGGTTAAACGCCCATTTCCGAAACAGGACCCCGCGCGCCGCCATTTTGAATAACGGCAGACCGCGCGCATGCGCGAAATCGGGCCGCGCCATCTTAGCGAGGCCCCATAGGGCACGCGGCGGGCGCCATCTTTCCGTACAGCCGTCAGAGGACCCCGCGCAAATAGGCGTCCACGTTGGGCGCCCGACCGAAATTCCGAAACCGATTCCGCGCGCTCGGCGCCGTTCCCCGCGGCGCCGCCCGCCTCGCGGGCGTCGCGGAAGCCGTCCGGTCCGCCCCGGAAGCCGGGATTCCGCTCCGGCGCCGATTAAACGCCTATTTCCCACACAGGACCCCGCGCGCCGCCATTTTGAAGAACGGCACACAGCGCGCATGCGCGAAATCGGGGCGCCGCCATCTTAGCGAAGCCCCATAGGGCACGCAGCGGGCGCCATCTTTCCGTACAGCCGTCAGAGGACCCCGCGCAAATAGGCGTCCACGTTGGGCGCCCGACCGAAATTCCGAAACCGATTCCGCGCGCCCGGCGCCGTTTCCCGCGGCGCCCCCCGCCTCGCGGGCGTCGCGGAAGCCGTCCGGTCCGCCCCGGAAGCCGGGATTCCGCTCAGGCGCCGATTAAACGCCTATTTCCCACACAGGACCCCGCGCGCCGCCATTTTGAAGAACGGTACACAGCGCGCATGCGCGAAAGCTGGGCGCCGCCATCTTAGCGAGGCCCCATAGGGCACGCGGCGGGCGCCATCTTTCCGTACAGCCGTCAGAGGACCCCGCGGAAATAGGCGTCCACGTTGGGCGCCCGACCGAAATTCCGAAACCGATTCCGCGCGCCCGGCGCCGTTCCCCGCGGCGCCCCCCGCCTCGCGGGCGTCGCGGAAGCCGTCCGGTCCGCCCCGGAAGCCGGGATTCCGCTCAGGCGCCGATTAAACGCCTATTTCCCACACAGGACCCGCGCGCCGCCATTTTGAAGAACGGCACACAGCGCGCATGCGCGAAATCGGGGCGCCGCCATCTTAGCGAAGCCCCATACGGCACGCGGCGGGCGCCATCTTTCCGTACAGCCGTCAGAGGACCCCGCGCAAATAGGCGTCCACGTTGGGCGCCCGACCGAAATTCCGAAACCGATTCCACGCGCCCGGCGCCGTTCCCCGCGGCGCCGCCCGCCTCGCGGGCATCGCGGAAGGTGTCCGGTCCGCCCCGGGAGCCGGGATTCCGCTCAGGCGCCGATTAAACGCCTATTTCCCACACAGGACCCCGCGCGCCGCCATTTTGAAGAACGGCAGAAGGCGCGCATGCGCGAAATCGGGCCGCCGCCATCTTAGCGAGGCCCCATACGGCACGCGGCGGGCGCCATCTTTCCGTACAGCCGTCAGAGGACCCCGCGCAAATAGGCGTCCACGTTGGGCGCCCGACCGAAATTCCGAAACCGATTCCGCGCGCTCGGCGCCGTTCCCCGCGGCGCCGCCCGCCTCGCGGGCATCGCGAAAGCCGTCCGGTCCGCCCCGGGAGCCGGGATTCCGCTCAGGCGCCGATTAAACGCCTATTTCCCACACAGGACCCCGCGCGCCGCCATTTTGAAGAACGGCACACAGCGCGCATGCGCGAAATCGGGGCGCCGCCATCTTAGCGAAGCCCCATAGGGCACGCGGCGGGCGCCATCTTTCCGTACAGCCGTCAGAGGACCCCGCGCAAATAGGCGTCCACGTTGGGCGCCCGACCGAAATTCCGAAACCGATTCCGCGCGCCCGGCGCCGTTCCCCGCGGCGCTCCCCGCCTCGCGGGCATCGCGAAAGCCGTCCGGTCCGCCCCGGGGGCCGGGATTCCGCTCAGGCTCCGATTAAACGCCTATTTCCCACACAGGACCCCGCGCGCCGCCATTTTGAAGAACGGTACACAGCGCGCATGCGCGAAAGCGGGCCGCCGCCATCTTAGCGAGGCCCCATACGGCACGCGGCGGGCGCCATCTTTCCGTACAGCCGTCAGAGGACCCCGCGCAAATAGGCGTCCACGTTGGGCGCCCGACCGAAATTCCGAAACCGATTCCGCGCGCCCGGCGCCGTTCCCCGCGGCGTCGTCTGCCTCACGGGCATCGCGGAAGCCGTCCGGTCCGCCCCGGGAGCCGGGATTCCGCTCAGGCGCCGATTAAACGCCTATTCCCCACACAGGACCCCGCGCGCCGCCATTTTGAAGAACGGCACACAGCGCGCATGCGCGAAATCGGGGCGCCGCCATCTTAGCGAAGCCCCATAGGGCACGCGGCGGGCGCCATCTTTCCGTACAGCCGTCAGAGGACCCCGCGCAAATAGGCGTCCACGTTGGGCGCCCGACCGAAATTCCGAAACCGATTCCGCGCGCCCGGCGCCGTTCCCCGCAGCGCCGCCCGCCTCGCGGGCATCGCGGAAGCCGTCCGGTCTGCCCCCGGGACCGGGATTCCGCTCAGGCGCCGATTAAACGCCCATTTCCGAAACAGGACCCCGCGCGCCGCCATTTTGAATAACGGCAGACCGCGCGCATGCGCGAAATCGGGGCGCCGCCATCTTAGCGAAGCCCCATACGGCACGCGGCGGGCGCCATCTTTCCGTACAGCCGTCAGAGGACCCCGCGCAAATAGGCGTCCACGTTGGGCGCCCGACCGAAATTCCGAAACCGATTCCGCGCGCTCGGCGCCGTTTCCCGCGGCGCCGCCCGCCTCGCGGGCGTCGCGGAAGCCGTCCGGTCCGCCCCGGGAGCCGGGATTCCGCTCAGGCGCCGATTAAACGCCTATTCCCCACACAGGACCCCGCGCGCCGCCATTTTGAAGAACGGCACACAGCGCGCATGCGCGAAATCGGGGCGCCGCCATCTTAGCGAAGCCCCATAGGGCACGCGGCGGGCGCCATCTTTCCGTACAGCCGTCAGAGGACCCCGCGGAAATAGGCGTCCACGTTGGGCGCCCGACCGAAATTCCGAAACCGATTCCGCGCGCTCGGCGCCGTTTCCCGCGGCGCCGCCCGCCTCGCGGGCGTCGCGGAAGCCGTCCGGTCCGCCCCGGGAGCCGGGATTCCGCTCAGGCGCCGATTAAACGCCTATTCCCCACACAGGACCCCGCGCGCCGCCATTTTGAAGAACGGCACACAGCGCGCATGCGCGAAATCGGGGCGCCGCCATCTTAGCGAAGCCCCATAGGGCACGCGGCGGGCGCCATCTTTCCGTACAGCCGTCAGAGGACCCCGCGCAAATAGGCGTCCACGTTGGGCGCCCGACCGAAATTCCGAAACCGATTCCGCGCGCCCGGCGCCGTTCTCCGCGGCGCTCCCCGCCTCGCGGGCGTCGCGAAAGCCGTCCGGTCCGCCCCGGGGGCCGGGATTCCGCTCAGGCTCCGATTAAACGCCTATTTCCCACACAGGACCCCGCGCGCCGCCATTTTGAAGAACGGTACACAGCGCGCATGCGCGAAAGCTGGGCGCCGCCATCTTAGCGAAGCCCCATAGGGCACGCGGCGGGCGCCATCTTTCCGTACAGCCGTCAGAGGACCCCGCGCAAATAGGCGTCCACGTTGGGCGCCCGACCGAAATTCCGAAACCGATTCCGCGCGCCCGGCGCCGTTCCCCGCGGCGCCCCCCGCCTCGCGGGCGTCGCGGAAGCCGTCCGGTCCGCCCCGGAAGCCGGGATTCCGCTCAGGCGCCGATTAAACGCCTATTCCCCACACAGGACCCCGCGCGCCGCCATTTTGAAGAACGGCAGAAGGCGCGCATGCGCGAAATCGGGGCGCCGCCATCTTAGCGAAGCCCCATACGGCACGCGGCGGGCGCCATCTTTCCGTACAGCCGTCAGAGGACCCCGCGCAAATAGGCGTCCACGTTGGGCGCCCGACCGAAATTCCGAAACCGATTCCACGCGCCCGGCGCCGTTCCCCGCGGCGCCGCCCGCCTCGCGGGCATCGCGGAAGCCGTCCGGTCCGCCCCGGGAGCCGGGATTCCGCTCAGGCGCCGATTAAACGCCTATTTCCCACACAGGACCCCGCGCGCCGCCATTTTGAAGAACGGCAGAAGGCGCGCATGCGCGAAATCGGGCCGCCGCCATCTTAGCGAGGCCCCATACGGCACGCGGCGGGCGCCATCTTTCCGTACAGCCGTCAGAGGACCCCGCGCAAATAGGCGTCTACGTTGGGCGCCCGACCGAAATTCCGAAACCGATTCCGCGCGCTCGGCGCCGTTCCCCGCGGCGCCGCCCGCCTCGCGGGCATCGCGAAAGCCGTCCGGTCCGCCCCGGGAGCCGGGATTCCACTCAGGCGCCGATTAAACGCCTATTTCCCACACAGGACCCGCGCGCCGCCATTTTGAAGAACGGCACACAGCGCGCATGCGCGAAATCGGGGCGCCGCCATCTTAGCGAAGCCCCATACGGCACGCGGCGGGCGCCATCTTTCCGTACAGCCGTCAGAGGACCCCGCGCAAATAGGCGTCCACGTTGGGCGCCCGACCGAAATTCCGAAACCGATTCCGCGCGCCCGGCGCCGTTCCCCGCGGCGCTCCCCGCCTCGCGGGCATCGCGAAAGCCGTCCGGTCCGCCCCGGGGGCCGGGATTCCGCTCAGGCTCCGATTAAACGCCTATTTCCCACACAGGACCCCGCGCGCCGCCATTTTGAAGAACGGTACACAGCGCGCATGCGCGAAAGCGGGCCGCCGCCATCTTAGCGAAGCCCCATAGGGCACGCGGCGGGCGCCATCTTTCCGTACAGCCGTCAGAGGACCCCGCGCAAATAGGCGTCCACGTTGGGCGCCCGACCGAAATTCCGAAACCGATTCCGCGCGCCCGGCGCCGTTCCCCGCGGCGTCGTCTGCCTCACGGGCATCGCGGAAGCCGTCCGGTCCGCCCCGGGAGCCGGGATTCCGCTCAGGCGCCGATTAAACGCCTATTCCCCACACAGGACCCCGCGCGCCGCCATTTTGACGAACGGCACACAGCGCGCATGCGCGAAATCGGGGCGCCGCCATCTTAGCGAAGCCCCATACGGCACGCGGCGGGCGCCATCTTTCCGTACAGCCGTCAGAGGACCCCGCGCAAATAGGCGTCCACGTAGGGCGCCCGACCGAAATTCCGAAACCGATTCCGCGCGCCCGGCGCCGTTCCCCGCAGCGCCGCCCGCCTCGCGGGCATCGCGGAAGCCGTCCGGTCTGCCCCCGGGACCGGGATTCCGCTCAGGCGCCGGTTAAACGCCCATTTCCGAAACAGGACCCCGCGCGCCGCCATTTTGAATAACGGCAGACCGCGCGCATGCGCGAAAACGGGGCGCCGCCATCTTAGCGAAGCCCCATACGGCACGCGGCGGGCGCCATCTTTCCGTACAGCCGTCAGAGGACCCCGCGCAAATAGGCGTCTACGTTGGGCGCCCGACCGAAATTCCGAAACCGATTCCGCGCGCTCGGCGCCGTTTCCCGCGGCGCCGCCCGCCTCGCGGGCGTCGCGGAAGCCGTCCGGTCCGCCCCGGGAGCCGGGATTCCGCTCAGGCGCCGATTAAACGCCTATTCCCCACACAGGACCCCGCGCGCCGCCATTTTGAAGAACGGTACACAGCGCGCATGCGCGAAAGCGGGCCGCCGCCATCTTAGCGAGGCCCCATACGGCACGCGGCGGGCGCCATCTTTCCGTACAGCCGTCAGAGGACCCCGCGCAAATAGGCGTCCACGTTGGGCGCCCGACCGAAATTCCGAAACCGATTCCGCGCGCCCGGCGCCGTTCCCCGCGGCGTCGTCTGCCTCACGGGCATCGCGGAAGCCGTCCGGTCCGCCCCGGGAGCCGGGATTCCGCTCAGGCGCCGGTTAAACGCCCATTTCCGAAACAGGACCCCGCGCGCCGCCATTTTGAATAACGGCAGACCGCGCGCATGCGCGAAATCGGGGCGCCGCCATCTTAGCGAAGCCCCATAGGGCACGCGGCGGGCGCCATGTTTCCGTACAGCCGTCAGAGGACCCCGCGCAAATAGGCGTCCACGTTGGGCGCCCGACCGAAATTCCGAAACCGATTCCGCGCGCTCGGCGCCGTTTCCCGCGGCGCCGCCCGCCTCGCGGGCGTCGCGGAAGCCGTCCGGTCCGCCCCGGGAGCCGGGATTCCGCTCCGGCGCCGATTAAACGCCTATTTCCCACACAGGACCCCGCGCGCCGCCATTTTGAAGAACGGCAGAAGGCGCGCATGCGCGAAAGCGGGCCGCCGCCATCTTAGCGAGGCCCCATAGGGCACGCGGCGGGCGCCATCTTTCCGTACAGCCGTCAGAGGACCCCGCGCAAATAGGCGTCCACGTTGGGCGCCCGACCGAAATTCCGAAACCGATTCCGCGCGCCCGGCGCCGTTCCCCGCGGCGCCGCCCGCCTCGCGGGCGTCGCGGAAGCCGTCCGGTCCGCCCCGGAAGCCGGGATTCCGCTCAGGCGCCGATTAAACGCCTATTCCCCACACAGGACCCCGCGCGCCGCCATTTTGAAGAACGGCACACAGCGCGCATGCGCGAAATCGGGGCGCCGCCATCTTAGCGAAGCCCCATACGGCACGCGGCGGGCGCCATCTTTCCGTACAGCCGTCAGAGGACCCCGCGCAAATAGGCGTCTACGTTGGGCGCCCGACCGAAATTCCGAAACCGATTCCGCGCGCCCGGCGCCGTTCCCCGCGGCGTCGCCCGCCTCACGGGCATCGCGGAAGCCGTCCGGTCTGCCCCCGGGACCGGGATTCCGCTCAGGCGCCGATTAAACGCCTATTCCCCACACAGGACCCCGCGCGCCGCCATTTTGAAGAACGGCAGAAGGCGCGCATGCGCGAAATCGGGCCGCCGCCATCTTAGCGAGGCCCCATACGGCACGCGGCGGGCGCCATCTTTCCGTACAGCCGTCAGAGGACCCCGCGCAAATAGGCGTCTACGTTGGGCGCCCGACCGAAATTCCGAAACCGATTCCGCGCGCTCGGCGCCGTTCCCCGCGGCGCCGCCCGCCTCGCGGGCATCGCGAAAGCCGTCCGGTCCGCCCCGGGAGCCGGGATTCCGCTCAGGCGCCGATTAAACGCCTATTTCCCACACAGGACCCCGCGCGCCGCCATTTTGAAGAACGGCACACAGCGCGCATGCGCGAAATCGGGGCGCCGCCATCTTAGCGAAGCCCCATAGGGCACGCGGCGGGCGCCATCTTTCCGTACAGCCGTCAGAGGACCCCGCGCAAATAGGCGTCCACGTTGGGCGCCCGACCGAAATTCCGAAACCGATTCCGCGCGCCCGGCGCCGTTCCCCGCGGCGCTCCCCGCCTCGCGGGCATCGCGAAAGCCGTCCGGTCCGTCCCGGGGGCCGGGATTCCGCTCAGGCTCCGATTAAACGCCTATTTCCCACACAGGACCCCGCGCGCCGCCATTTTGAAGAACGGTACACAGCGCGCATGCGCGAAAGCGGGCCGCCGCCATCTTAGCGAAGCCCCATACGGCACGCGGCGGGCGCCATCTTTCCGTACAGCCGTCAGAGGACCCCGCGCAAATAGGCGTCTACGTTGGGCGCCCGACCGAAATTCCGAAACCGATTCCGCGCGCCCGGCGCCGTTCCCCGCGGCGTCGTCTGCCTCACGGGCATCGCGGAAGCCGTCCGGTCCGCCCCGGGAGCCGGGATTCCGCTCAGGCGCCGATTAAACGCCTATTCCCCACACAGGACCCCGCGCGCCGCCATTTTGACGAACGGCACACAGCGCGCATGCGCGAAATCGGGGCGCCGCCATCTTAGCGAAGCCCCATACGGCACGCGGCGGGCGCCATCTTTCCGTACAGCCGTCAGAGGACCCCGCGCAAATAGGCGTCCACGTAGGGCGCCCGACCGAAATTCCGAAACCGATTCCGCGCGCCCGGCGCCGTTCCCCGCAGCGCCGCCCGCCTCGCGGGCATCGCGGAAGCCGTCCGGTCTGCCCCCGGGACCGGGATTCCGCTCAGGCGCCGGTTAAACGCCCATTTCCGAAACAGGACCCCGCGCGCCGCCATTTTGAATAACGGCAGACCGCGCGCATGCGCGAAATCGGGGCGCCGCCATCTTAGCGAAGCCCCATACGGCACGCGGCGGGCGCCATCTTTCCGTACAGCCGTCAGAGGACCCCGCGCAAATAGGCGTCTACGTTGGGCGCCCGACCGAAATTCCGAAACCGATTCCGCGCGCTCGGCGCCGTTTCCCGCGGCGCCGCCCGCCTCGCGGGCGTCGCGGAAGCCGTCCGGTCCGCCCCGGGAGCCGGGATTCCGCTCAGGCGCCGATTAAACGCCTATTCCCCACACAGGACCCCGCGCGCCGCCATTTTGAAGAACGGCACACAGCGCGCATGCGCGAAATCGGGGCGCCGCCATCTTAGCGAAGCCCCATACGGCACGCGGCGGGCGCCATCTTTCCGTACAGCCGTCAGAGGACCCCGCGCAAATAGGCGTCCACGTTGGGCGCCCGACCGAAATTCCGAAACCGATTCCGCGCGCTCGGCGCCGTTTCCCGCGGCGCCGCCCGCCTCGCGGGCGTCGCGGAAGCCGTCCGGTCCGCCCCGGGAGCCGGGATTCCGCTCCGGCGCCGATTAAACGCCTATTTCCCACACAGGACCCCGCGCGCCGCCATTTTGAAGAACGGTACACAGCGCGCATGCGCGAAAGCGGGCCGCCGCCATCTTAGCGAGGCCCCATACGGCACGCGGCGGGCGCCATCTTTCCGTACAGCCGTCAGAGGACCCCGCGCAAATAGGCGTCCACGTTGGGCGCCCGACCGAAATTCCGAAACCGATTCCGCGCGCCCGGCGCCGTTCCCCGCGGCGTCGTCTGCCTCACGGGCATCGCGGAAGCCGTCCGGTCCGCCCCGGGAGCCGGGATTCCGCTCCGGCGCCGATTAAACGCCTATTTCCCACACAGGACCCCGCGCGCCGCCATTTTGAAGAACGGCAGAAGGCGCGCATGCGCGAAAGCGGGCCGCCGCCATCTTAGCGAGGCCCCATACGGCACGCGGCGGGCGCCATCTTTCCGTACAGCCGTCAGAGGACCCCGCGCAAATAGGCGTCCACGTTGGGCGCCCGACCGAAATTCCGAAACCGATTCCGCGCGCCCGGCGCCGTTCCCCGCGGCGCCCCCCGCCTCGCGGGCGTCGCGGAAGCCGTCCGGTCCGCCCCGGGAGCCGGGATTCCGCTCAGGCGCCGATTAAACGCCTATTCCCCACACAGGACCCCGCGCGCCGCCATTTTGAAGAACGGCACACAGCGCGCATGCGCGAAATCGGGGCGCCGCCATCTTAGCGAAGCCCCATAGGGCACGCGGCGGGCGCCATCTTTCCGTACAGCCGTCAGAGGACCCCGCGCAAATAGGCGTCCACGTTGGGCGCCCGACCGAAATTCCGAAACCGATTCCGCGCGCCCGGCGCCGTTCCCCGCGGCGTCGCCCGCCTCACGGGCATCGCGGAAGCCGTCCGGTCTGCCCCCGGGACCGGGATTCCGCTCAGGCGCCGATTAAACGCCTATTTCCCACACAGGACCCCGCGCGCCGCCATTTTGAAGAACGGCAGAAGGCGCGCATGCGCGAAATCGGGCCGCCGCCATCTTAGCGAGGCCCCATACGGCACGCGGCGGGCGCCATCTTTCCGTACAGCCGTCAGAGGACCCCGCGCAAATAGGCGTCTACGTTGGGCGCCCGACCGAAATTCCGAAACCGATTCCGCGCGCTCGGCGCCGTTCCCCGCGGCGCCGCCCGCCTCGCGGGCATCGCGAAAGCCGTCCGGTCCGCCCCGGGAGCCGGGATTCCGCTCAGGCGCCGATTAAACGCCTATTTCCCACACAGGACCCCGCGCGCCGCCATTTTGAAGAACGGCACACAGCGCGCATGCGCGAAATCGGGGCGCCGCCATCTTAGCGAAGCCCCATACGGCACGCGGCGGGCGCCATCTTTCCGTTCAGCCGTCAGAGGACCCCGCGCAAATAGGCGTCCACGTTGGGCGCCCGACCGAAATTCCGAAACCGATTCCGCGCGCCCGGCGCCGTTCCCCGCGGCGCTCCCCGCCTCGCGGGCATCGCGAAAGCCGTCCGGTCCGTCCCGGGGGCCGGGATTCCGCTCAGGCTCCGATTAAACGCCTATTTCCCACACAGGACCCCGCGCGCCGCCATTTTGAAGAACGGTACACAGCGCGCATGCGCGAAAGCGGGCCGCCGCCATCTTAGCGAAGCCCCATACGGCACGCGGCGGGCGCCATCTTTCCGTACAGCCGTCAGAGGACCCCGCGCAAATAGGCGTCCACGTTGGGCGCCCGACCGAAATTCCGAAACCGATTCCGCGCGCCCGGCGCCGTTCCCCGCGGCGTCGTCTGCCTCACGGGCATCGCGGAAGCCGTCCGGTCCGCCCCGGGAGCCGGGATTCCGCTCAGGCGCCGATTAAACGCCTATTTCCCACACAGGACCCCGCGCGCCGCCATTTTGACGAACGGCACACAGCGCGCATGCGCGAAATCGGGGCGCCGCCATCTTAGCGAAGCCCTATAGGGCACGCGGCGGGCGCCATCTTTCCGTACAGCCGTCAGAGGACCCCGCGCAAATAGGCGTCCACGTAGGGCGCCCGACCGAAATTCCGAAACCGATTCCGCGCGCCCGGCGCCGTTCCCCGCAGCGCCGCCCGCCTCGCGGGCATCGCGGAAGCCGTCCGGTCTGCCCGCGGGACCGGGATTCCGCTCAGGCGCCGGTTAAACGCCCATTTCCGAAACAGGACCCCGCGCGCCGCCATTTTGAATAACGGCAGACCGCGCGCATGCGCGAAATCGGGGCGCCGCCATCTTAGCGAAGCCCCATACGGCACGCGGCGGGCGCCATCTTTCCGTACAGCCGTCAGAGGACCCCGCGCAAATAGGCGTCCACGTTGGGCGCCCGACCGAAATTCCGAAACCGATTCCGCGCGCTCGGCGCCGTTTCCCGCGGCGCCGCCCGCCTCGCGGGCGTCGCGGAAGCCGTCCGGTCCGCCCCGGGAGCCGGGATTCCGCTCCGGCGCCGATTAAACGCCTATTTCCCACACAGGACCCCGCGCGCCGCCATTTTGAAGAACGGCAGAAGGCGCGCATGCGCGAAATCGGGCCGCCGCCATCTTAGCGAGGCCCCATACGGCACGCGGCGGGCGCCATCTTTCCGTACAGCCGTCAGAGGACCCCGCGCAAATAGGCGTCCACGTTGGGCGCCCGACCGAAATTCCGAAACCGATTCCGCGCGCTCGGCGCCGTTTCCCGCGGCGCCGCCCGCCTCGCGGGCGTCGCGGAAGCCGTCCGGTCCGCCCCGGGAGCCGGGATTCCGCTCCGGCGCCGATTAAACGCCTATTTCCCACACAGGACCCCGCGCGCCGCCATTTTGAAGAACGGTACACAGCGCGCATGCGCGAAAGCGGGCCGCCGCCATCTTAGCGAGGCCCCATACGGCACGCGGCGGGCGCCATCTTTCCGTACAGCCGTCAGAGGACCCCGCGCAAATAGGCGTCTACGTTGGGCGCCCGACCGAAATTCCGAAACCGATTCCGCGCGCCCGGCGCCGTTCCCCGCGGCGTCGTCTGCCTCACGGGCATCGCGGAAGCCGTCCGGTCCGCCCCGGGAGCCGGGATTCCGCTCCGGCGCCGATTAAACGCCTATTTCCCACACAGGACCCCGCGCGCCGCCATTTTGAAGAACGGCAGAAGGCGCGCATGCGCGAAAGCGGGCCGCCGCCATCTTAGCGAGGCCCCATACGGCACGCGGCGGGCGCCATCTTTCCGTACAGCCGTCAGAGGACCCCGCGCAAATAGGCGTCTACGTTGGGCGCCCGACCGAAATTCCGAAACCGATTCCGCGCGCCCGGCGCCGTTCCCCGCGGCGCCCCCCGCCTCGCGGGCGTCGCGGAAGCCGTCCGGTCCGCCCCGGAAGCCGGGATTCCGCTCAGGCGCCGATTAAACGCCTATTCCCCACACAGGACCCCGCGCGCCGCCATTTTGAAGAACGGCACACAGCGCGCATGCGCGAAATCGGGGCGCCGCCATCTTAGCGAAGCCCCATAGGGCACGCGGCGGGCGCCATCTTTCCGTACAGCCGTCAGAGGACCCCGCGCAAATAGGCGTCCACGTTGGGCGCCCGACCGAAATTCCGAAACCGATTCCGCGCGCCCGGCGCCGTTCCCCGCGGCGTCGCCCGCCTCACGGGCATCGCGGAAGCCGTCCGGTCTGCCCCCGGGACCGGGATTCCACTCAGGCGCCGATTAAACGCCTATTTCCCACACAGGACCCCGCGCGCCGCCATTTTGAAGAACGGCAGAAGGCGCGCATGCGCGAAATCGGGCCGCCGCCATCTTAGCGAGGCCCCATACGGCACGCGGCGGGCGCCATCTTTCCGTACAGCCGTCAGAGGACCCCGCGCAAATAGGCGTCTACGTTGGGCGCCCGACCGAAATTCCGAAACCGATTCCGCGCGCTCGGCGCCGTTCCCCGCGGCGCCGCCCGCCTCGCGGGCATCGCGAAAGCCGTCCGGTCCGCCCCGGGAGCCGGGATTCCGCTCAGGCGCCGATTAAACGCCTATTTCCCACACAGGACCCCGCGCGCCGCCATTTTGAAGAACGGCACACAGCGCGCATGCGCGAAATCGGGGCGCCGCCATCTTAGCGAAGCCCCATACGGCACGCGGCGGGCGCCATCTTTCCGTACAGCCGTCAGAGGACCCCGCGCAAATAGGCGTCCACGTTGGGCGCCCGACCGAAATTCCGAAACCGATTCCGCGCGCCCGGCGCCGTTCCCCGCGGCGCTCCCCGCCTCGCGGGCATCGCGAAAGCCGTCCGGTCCGCCCCGGGGGCCGGGATTCCGCTCAGGCTCCGATTAAACGCCTATTTCCCACACAGGACCCCGCGCGCCGCCATTTTGAAGAACGGTACACAGCGCGCATGCGCGAAAGCGGGCCGCCGCCATCTTAGCGAAGCCCTATAGGGCACGCGGCGGGCGCCATCTTTCCGTACAGCCGTCAGAGGACCCCGCGCAAATAGGCGTCCACGTTGGGCGCCCGACCGAAATTCCGAAACCGATTCCGCGCGCCCGGCGCCGTTCCCCGCGGCGTCGTCTGCCTCACGGGCATCGCGGAAGCCGTCCGGTCCGCCCCGGGAGCCGGGATTCCGCTCAGGCGCCGATTAAACGCCTATTTCCCACACAGGACCCCGCGCGCCGCCATTTTGAAGAACGGCAGAAGGCGCGCATGCGCGAAATCGGGCCGCCGCCATCTTAGCGAGGCCCCATACGGCACGCGGCGGGCGCCATCTTTCCGTACAGCCGTCAGAGGACCCCGCGCAAATAGGCGTCCACGTTGGGCGCCCGACCGAAATTCCGAAACCGATTCCGCGCGCTCGGCGCCGTTCCCCGCGGCGCCGCCCGCCTCGCGGGCATCGCGAAAGCCGTCCGGTCCGCCCCGGGAGCCGGGATTCCGCTCAGGCGCCGATTAAACGCCTATTCCCCACACAGGACCCCGCGCGCCGCCATTTTGAAGAACGGTACACAGCGCGCATGCGCGAAAGCGGGCCGCCGCCATCTTAGCGAGGCCCCATACGGCACGCGGCGGGCGCCATCTTTCCGTACAGCCGTCAGAGGACCCCGCGCAAATAGGCGTCCACGTTGGGCGCCCGACCGAAATTCCGAAACCGATTCCGCGCGCCCGGCGCCGTTTCCCGCGGCGCCGCCCGCCTCGCGGGCGTCGCGGAAGCCGTCCGGTCCGCCCCGGGAGCCGGGATTCCGCTCCGGCGCCGATTAAACGCCTATTTCCCACACAGGACCCCGCGCGCCGCCATTTTGAAGAACGGCAGAAGGCGCGCATGCGCGAAATCGGGGCGCCGCCATCTTAGCGAAGCCCCATACGGCACGCGGCGGGCGCCATCTTTCCGTACAGCCGTCAGAGGACCCCGCGCAAATAGGCGTCCACGTTGGGCGCCCGACCGAAATTCCGAAACCGATTCCGCGCGCCCGGCGCCGTTCCCCGCGGCGTCGCCCGCCTCACGGGCATCGCGGAAGCCGTCCGGTCTGCCCCCGGGACCGGGATTCCGCTCAGGCGCCGGTTAAACGCCCATTTCCGAAACAGGACCCCGCGCGCCGCCATTTTGAATAACGGCAGACCGCGCGCATGCGCGAAATCGGGGCGCCGCCATCTTAGCGAAGCCCCATAGGGCACGCGGCGGGCGCCATCTTTCCGTACAGCCGTCAGATGACCCCGCGCAAATAGGCGTCCACGTTGGGCGCCCGACCGAAATTCCGAAACCGATTCCGCGCGCTCGGCGCCGTTCCCCGCGGCGCCGCCCGCCTCGCGGGCGTCGCGAAAGCCGTCCGGTCCGCCCCAGGGGCCGGGATTCCGCTCAGGCGCCGATTAAACGCCTATTTCCCACACAGGACCCCGCGCGCCGCCATTTTGAAGAACGGTACACAGCGCGCATGCGCGAAAGCGGGCCGCCGCCATCTTAGCGAGGCCCCATACGGCACGCGGCGGGCGCCATCTTTCCGTACAGCCGTCAGAGGACCCCGCGCAAATAGGCGTCCACGTTGGGCGCCCGACCGAAATTCCGAAACCGATTCCGCGCGCTCGGCGCCGTTCCCCGCGGCGCTCCCCGCCTCGCGGGCGTCGCGAAAGCCGTCCGGTCCGCCCCGGGGGCCGGGATTCCGCTCAGGCGCCGATTAAACGCCTATTCCCCACACAGGACCCCGCGCGCCGCCATTTTGAAGAACGGTACACAGCGCGCATGCGCGAAAGCGGGCCGCCGCCATCTTAGCGAGGCCCCATACGGCACGCGGCGGGCGCCATCTTTCCGTACAGCCGTCAGAGGACCCCGCGCAAATAGGCGTCCACGTTGGGCGCCCGACCGAAATTCCGAAACCGATTCCGCGCGCCCGGCGCCGTTCCCCGCGGCGCCGCCCGCCTCGCGGGCGTCGCGAAAGCCGTCCGGTCCGCCCCGGGAGCCGGGATTCCGCTCAGGCGCCGATTAAACGCCTATTTCCCACACAGGACCCCGCGCGCCGCCATTTTGAAGAACGGCAGAAGGCGCGCATGCGCGAAATCGGGGCGCCGCCATCTTAGCGAGGCCCCATACGGCACGCGGCGGGCGCCATCTTTCCGTACAGCCGTCAGAGGACCCCGCGCAAATAGGCGTCCACGTTGGGCGCCCGACCGAAATTCCGAAACCGATTCCGCGCGCCCGGCGCCGTTCCCCGCGGCGCCCCCCGCCTCGCGGGTATCGCGGAAGGTGTCCGGTCCGCCCCGGAAGCCGGGATTCCGCTCAGGCGCCGATTAAACGCCTATTTCCCACACAGGACCCCGCGCGCCGCCATTTTGAAGAACGGCACACAGCGCGCATGCGCGAAATCGGGGCGCCGCCATCTTAGCGAAGCCCCATACGGCACGCGGCGGGCGCCATCTTTCCGTACAGCCGTCAGAGGACCCCGCGCAAATAGGCGTCCACGTTGGGCGCCCGACCGAAATTCCGAAACCGATTCCGCGCGCCCGGCGCCGTTCCCCGCGGCGTCGCCCGCCTCACGGGCATCGCGGAAGCCGTCCGGTCTGCCCCCGGGACCGGGATTCCGCTCAGGGGCCGGTTAAACGCCCATTTCCGAAACAGGACCCCGCGCGCCGCCATTTTGAATAACGGCAGACCGCGCGCATGCGCGAAATCGGGCCGCGCCATCTTAGCGAAGCCCCATACGGCACGCGGCGGGCGCCATCTTTCCGTACAGCCGTCAGAGGACCCCGCGCAAATAGGCGTCCACGTTGGGCGCCCGACCGAAATTCCGAAACCGATTCCGCGCGCCCGGCGCCGTTCCCCGCGGCGTCGCCCGCCTCACGGGCATCGCGGAAGCCGTCCGGTCTGCCCCCGGGACCGGGATTCCGCTCAGGGGCCGGTTAAACGCCCATTTCCGAAACAGGACCCCGCGCGCCGCCATTTTGAAGAACGGTACACAGCGCGCATGCGCGAAATCGGGGCGCCGCCATCTTAGCGAAGCCCCATACGGCACGCGGCGGGCGCCATCTTTCCGTACAGCCGTCAGAGGACCCCGCGCAAATAGGCGTCCACGTTGGGCGCCCGACCGAAATTCCGAAACCGATTCCGCGCGCCCGGCGCCGTTCCCCGCGGCGCCGCCCGCCTCGCGGGCATCGCGGAAGCCGTCCGGTCCGCCCCGGGAGCCGGGATTCCGCTCAGGCGCCGATTAAACGCCTATTCCCTCACAGGACCCCGCGCGCCGCCATTTTGAAGAACGGTACACAGCGCGCATGCGCGAAAGCGGGCCGCCGCCATCTTAGCGAGGCCCCATACGGCACGCGGCGGGCGCCATCTTTCCGTACAGCCGTCAGAGGACCCCGCGCAAATAGGCGTCCACGTTGGGCGCCCGACCGAAATTCCGAAACCGATTCCGCGCGCCCGGCGCCGTTCCCCGCGGCGCCCCCCGCCTCGCGGGCGTCGCGGAAGCCGTCCGGTCCGCCCCGGGAGCCGGGATTCCGCTCAGGCGCCGATTAAACGCCCATTTCCCACACAGGACCCCGCGCGCCGCCATTTTGAAAAACGGCAGACCGCGCGTATGCGCGAAATCGGGGCGCCGCCATCTTAGCGAGGCCCCATACGGCACGCGGCGGGCGCCATCTTTCCGTACAGCCGTCAGAGGACCCCGCGCAAATAGGCGTCCACGTTGGGCGCCCGACCGAAATTCCGAAACCGATTCCGCGCGCTCGGCGCCGTTTCCCGCGGCGCCGCCCGCCTCGCGGGCGTCGCGGAAGCCGTCCGGTCCGCCCCGGGAGCCGGGATTCCGCTCCGGCGCCGATTAAACGCCTATTTCCCACACAGGACCCCGCGCGCCGCCATTTTGAAGAACGGCAGAAGGCGCGCATGCGCGAAATCGGGGCGCCGCCATCTTAGCGAGGCCCCATACGGCACGCGGCGGGCGCCATCTTTCCGTACAGCCGTCAGAGGACCCCGCGCAAATAGGCGTCCACGTTGGGCGCCCGACCGAAATTCCGAAACCGATTCCGCGCGCCCGGCGCCGTTCCCCGCGGCGCCGCCCGCCTCGCGGGCATCGCGGAAGGTGTCCGGTCCGCCCCGGAAGCCGGGATTCCGCTCAGGCGCCGATTAAACGCCTATTTCCCACACAGGACCCCGCGCGCCGCCATTTTGAAGAACGGCACACAGCGCGCATGCGCGAAATCGGGGCGCCGCCATCTTAGCGAGGCCCCATACGGCACGCGGCGGGCGCCATATTTCCGTACAGCCGTCAGAGGACCCCGCGCAAATAGGCGTCCACGTTGGGCGCCCGACCGAAATTCCGAAACCGATTCCGCGCGCCCGGCGCCGTTCCCCGCGGCGCCGCCCGCCTCGCGGGCATCGCGGAAGCCGTCCGGTCCGCCCCGGGAGCCGGGATTCCGCTCAGGCGCCGATTAAACGCCTATTCCCTCACAGGACCCCGCGCGCCGCCATTTTGAAGAACGGTACACAGCGCGCATGCGCGAAATCGGGGCGCCGCCATCTTAGCGAAGCCCCATAGGGCACGCGGCGGGCGCCATCTTTCCGTACAGCCGTCAGAGGACCCCGCGCAAATAGGCGTCCACGTTGGGCGCCCGACCGAAATTCCGAAACCGATTCCGCGCGCTCGGCGCCGTTTCCCGCGGCGCCGCCCGCCTCGCGGGCGTCGCGGAAGCCGTCCGGTCCGCCCCGGGAGCCGGGATTCCGCTCCGGCGCCGATTAAACGCCTATTTCCCACACAGGACCCCGCGCGCCGCCATTTTGAAGAACGGCAGAAGGCGCGCATGCGCGAAATCGGGGCGCCGCCATCTTAGCGAGGCCCCATACGGCACGCGGCGGGCGCCATCTTTCCGTACAGCCGTCAGAGGACCCCGCGCAAATAGGCGTCCACGTTGGGCACCCGACCGAAATTCCGAAACCGATTCCGCGCGCTCGGCGCCGTTCCCCGCGGCGCCGCCCGCCTCGCGGGCGTCGCGGAAGCCGTCCGGTCCGCCCCGGGAGCCGGGATTCCGCTCAGGCGCTGATTAAACGCCTATTTCCCACACAGGACCCCGCGCGCCGCCATTTTGAAGAACGGCAGAAGGCGCGCATGCGCGAAATCGGGGCGCCGCCATCTTAGCGAAGCCCCATACGGCACGCGGCGGGCGCCATCTTTCCGTACAGCCGTCAGAGGACCCCGCGCAAATAGGCGTCCACGTTGGGCGCCCGACCGAAATTCCGAAACCGATTCCGCGCGCCCGGCGCCGTTCCCCGCGGCGTCGCCCGCCTCACGGGCATCGCGGAAGCCGTCCGGTCTGCCCCCGGGACCGGGATTCCGCTCAGGCGCCGGTTAAACGCCCATTTCCGAAACAGGACCCCGCGCGCCGCCATTTTGAATAACGGCAGACCGCGCGCATGCGCGAAATCGGGCCGCGCCATCTTAGCGAGGCCCCATACGGCACGCGGCGGGCGCCATCTTTCCGTACAGCCGTCAGATGACCCCGCGCAAATAGGCGTCTACGTTGGGCGCCCGACCGAAATTCCGAAACCGATTCCGCGCGCTCGGCGCCGTTCCCCGCGGCGCCGCCCGCCTCGCGGGCGTCGCGAAAGCCGTCCGGTCCGCCCCGGGGGCCGGGATTCCGCTCAGGCGCCGATTAAACGCCTATTTCCCACACAGGACCCCGCGCGCCGCCATTTTGAAGAACGGCAGAAGGCGCGCATGCGCGAAATCGGGGCGCCGCCATCTTAGCGAGGCCCCATACGGCACGCGGCGGGCGCCATCTTTCCGTACAGCCGTCAGAGGACCCCGCGCAAATAGGCGTCCACGTTGGGCGCCCGACCGAAATTCCGAAACCGATTCCGCGCGCCCGGCGCCGTTCCCCGCGGCGCCGCCCGCCTCGCGGGCATCGCGGAAGCCGTCCGGTCCGCCCCGGGAGCCGGGATTCCGCTCAGGCGCCGATTAAACGCCTATTTCCCACACAGGACCCCGCGCGCCGCCATTTTGAAGAACGGTACACAGCGCGCATGCGCGAAAGCGGGCCGCCGCCATCTTAGCGAGGCCCCATACGGCACGCGGCGGGCGCCATCTTTCCGTACAGCCGTCAGAGGACCCCGCGCAAATAGGCGTCTACGTTGGGCGCCCGACCGAAATTCCGAAACCGATTCCGCGCGCCCGGCGCCGTTCCCCGCGGCGCCCCCCGCCTCGCGGGCGTCGCGGAAGCCGTCCGGTCCGCCCCGGGAGCCGGGATTCCGCTCAGGCGCCGATTAAACGCCCATTTCCGAAACAGGACCCCGCGCGCCGCCATTTTGAATAACGGCAGACCGCGCGCATGCGCGAAATCGGGGCGCCGCCATCTTAGCGAGGCCCCATACGGCACGCGGCGGGCGCCATCTTTCCGTACAGCCGTCAGAGGACCCCGCGCAAATAGGCGTCTACGTAGGGCGCCCGACCGAAATTCCGAAACCGATTCCGCGCGCTCGGCGCCGTTTCCCGCGGCGCCGCCGGCCTCGCGGGCGTCGCGGAAGCCGTCCGGTCCGCCCCGGGAGCCGGGATTCCGCTCCGGCGCCGATTAAACGCCTATTTCCCACACAGGACCCCGCGCGCCGCCATTTTGAAGAACTGTACACAGCGCGCATGCGGAAAGCTGGGCGCCGCCATCTTAGCGAGGCCCCATACGGCACGCGGCGGGCGCCATCTTTCCGTACAGCCGTCAGAGGACCCCGCGCAAATAGGCGTCCACGTTGGGCGCCCGACCGAAATTCCGGAACCGATTCCGCGCGCCCGGCGCCGTTCCCCGCGGCGCCGCCCGCCTCGCGGGCGTCGCGGAAGCCGTCCGGTCCGCCCCGGGAGCCGGGATTCCGCTCCGGCGCCGATTAAACGCCTATTTCCCACACAGGACCCCGCGCGCCGCTATTTTGAAGAACGGCAGAAGGCGCGCATGCGCGAAATCGGGGCGCCGCCATCTTAGCGAGGCCCCATACGGCACGCGGCGGGCGCCATCTTTCCGTACAGCCGTCAGAGGACCCCGCGCAAATAGGCGTCCACGTTGGGCGCCCGACCGAAATTCCGAAACCGATTCCGCGCGCCCGGCGCCGTTCCCCGCGGCGCCGCCCGCCTCGCGGGCATCGCGGAAGGTGTCCGGTCCGCCCCGGAAGCCGGGATTCCGCTCAGGCGCCGATTAAACGCCTATTTCCCACACAGGACCCCGCGCGCCGCCATTTTGAAGAACGGCACACAGCGCGCATGCGCGAAATCGGGGCGCCGCCATCTTAGCGAGGCCCCATACGGCACGCGGCGGGCGCCATATTTCCGTACAGCCGTCAGAGGACCCCGCGCAAATAGGCGTCCACGTTGGGCGCCCGACCGAAATTCCGAAACCGATTCCGCGCGCCCGGCGCCGTTCCCCGCGGCGCCGCCCGCCTCGCGGGCATCGCGGAAGCCGTCCGGTCCGCCCCGGGAGCCGGGATTCCGCTCAGGCGCCGATTAAACGCCTATTCCCTCACAGGACCCCGCGCGCCGCCATTTTGAAGAACGGTACACAGCGCGCATGCGCGAAATCGGGGCGCCGCCATCTTAGCGAAGCCCCATAGGGCACGCGGCGGGCGCCATCTTTCCGTACAGCCGTCAGAGGACCCCGCGCAAATAGGCGTCTACGTTGGGCGCCCGACCGAAATTCCGAAACCGATTCCGCGCGCTCGGCGCCGTTTCCCGCGGCGCCGCCCGCCTCGCGGGCGTCGCGGAAGCCGTCCGGTCCGCCCCGGGAGCCGGGATTCCGCTCCGGCGCCGATTAAACGCCTATTTCCCACACAGGACCCCGCGCGCCGCCATTTTGAAGAACGGCAGAAGGCGCGCATGCGCGAAATCGGGGCGCCGCCATCTTAGCGAGGCCCCATACGGCACGCGGCGGGCGCCATCTTTCCGTACAGCCGTCAGAGGACCCCGCGCAAATAGGCGTCCACGTTGGGCACCCGACCGAAATTCCGAAACCGATTCCGCGCGCTCGGCGCCGTTCCCCGCGGCGCCGCCCGCCTCGCGGGCGTCGCGGAAGCCGTCCGGTCCGCCCCGGGAGCCGGGATTCCGCTCAGGCGCTGATTAAACGCCTATTTCCCACACAGGACCCCGCGCGCCGCCATTTTGAAGAACGGCAGAAGGCGCGCATGCGCGAAATCGGGGCGCCGCCATCTTAGCGAAGCCCCATACGGCACGCGGCGGGCGCCATCTTTCCGTACAGCCGTCAGAGGACCCCGCGCAAATAGGCGTCCACGTTGGGCGCCCGACCGAAATTCCGAAACCGATTCCGCGCGCCCGGCGCCGTTCCCCGCGGCGTCGCCCGCCTCACGGGCATCGCGGAAGCCGTCCGGTCTGCCCCCGGGACCGGGATTCCGCTCAGGCGCCGGTTAAACGCCCATTTCCGAAACAGGACCCCGCGCGCCGCCATTTTGAATAACGGCAGACCGCGCGCATGCGCGAAATCGGGCCGCGCCATCTTAGCGAGGCCCCATACGGCACGCGGCGGGCGCCATCTTTCCGTACAGCCGTCAGATGACCCCGCGCAAATAGGCGTCTACGTTGGGCGCCCGACCGAAATTCCGAAACCGATTCCGCGCGCTCGGCGCCGTTCCCCGCGGCGCCGCCCGCCTCGCGGGCGTCGCGAAAGCCGTCCGGTCCGCCCCGGGGGCCGGGATTCCGCTCAGGCGCCGATTAAACGCCTATTTCCCACACAGGACCCCGCGCGCCGCCATTTTGAAGAACGGCAGAAGGCGCGCATGCGCGAAATCGGGGCGCCGCCATCTTAGCGAGGCCCCATACGGCACGCGGCGGGCGCCATCTTTCCGTACAGCCGTCAGAGGACCCCGCGCAAATAGGCGTCCACGTTGGGCGCCCGACCGAAATTCCGAAACCGATTCCGCGCGCCCGGCGCCGTTCCCCGCGGCGCCGCCCGCCTCGCGGGCATCGCGGAAGGTGTCCGGTCCGCCCCGGAAGCCGGGATTCCGCTCAGGCGCCGATTAAACGCCTATTTCCCACACAGGACCCCGCGCGCCGCCATTTTGAAGAACGGCACACAGCGCGCATGCGCGAAATCGGGGCGCCGCCATCTTAGCGAAGCCCCATACGGCACGCGGCGGGCGCCATCTTTCCGTACAGCCGTCAGAGGACCCCGCGCAAATAGGCGTCCACGTTGGGCGCCCGACCGAAATTCCGAAACCGATTCCGCGCGCCCGGCGCCGTTCCCCGCGGCGCCGCCCGCCTCGCGGGCATCGCGGAAGCCGTCCGGTCCGCCCCGGGAGCCGGGATTCCGCTCAGGCGCCGATTAAACGCCTATTTCCCACACAGGACCCCGCGCGCCGCCATTTTGAAGAACGGTACACAGCGCGCATGCGCGAAAGCGGGCCGCCGCCATCTTAGCGAGGCCCCATACGGCACGCGGCGGGCGCCATCTTTCCGTACAGCCGTCAGAGGACCCCGCGCAAATAGGCGTCCACGTTGGGCGCCCGACCGAAATTCCGAAACCGATTCCGCGCGCCCGGCGCCGTTCCCCGCGGCGCCCCCCGCCTCGCGGGCGTCGCGGAAGCCGTCCGGTCCGCCCCGGGAGCCGGGATTCCGCTCAGGCGCCGATTAAACGCCCATTTCCGAAACAGGACCCCGCGCGCCGCCATTTTGAATAACGGCAGACCGCGCGCATGCGCGAAATCGGGGCGCCGCCATCTTAGCGAGGCCCCATACGGCACGCGGCGGGCGCCATCTTTCCGTACAGCCGTCAGAGGACCCCGCGCAAATAGGCGTCTACGTAGGGCGCCCGACCGAAATTCCGAAACCGATTCCGCGCGCTCGGCGCCGTTTCCCGCGGCGCCGCCGGCCTCGCGGGCGTCGCGGAAGCCGTCCGGTCCGCCCCGGGAGCCGGGATTCCGCTCCGGCGCCGATTAAACGCCTATTTCCCACACAGGACCCCGCGCGCCGCCATTTTGAAGAACTGTACACAGCGCGCATGCGGAAAGCTGGGCGCCGCCATCTTAGCGAGGCCCCATACGGCACGCGGCGGGCGCCATCTTTCCGTACAGCCGTCAGAGGACCCCGCGCAAATAGGCGTCCACGTTGGGCGCCCGACCGAAATTCCGGAACCGATTCCGCGCGCCCGGCGCCGTTCCCCGCGGCGCCCCCCGCCTCGCGGGCGTCGCGGAAGCCGTCCGGTCCGCCCCGGAAGCCGGGATTCCGCTCAGGCGCCGATTAAACGCCTATTCCCCACACAGGACCCCGCGCGCCGCCATTTTGAAGAACGGCAGAAGGCGCGCATGCGCGAAATCGGGGCGCCGCCATCTTAGCGAAGCCCCATACGGCACGCGGCGGGCGCCATCTTTCCGTACAGCCGTCAGAAGACCCCGCGCAAATAGCCGTCCACGTTGGGCGCCCGACCGAAATTCCGAAACCGATTCCGCGCGCCCGGCGCCGTTCCCCGCGGCGCCGCCCGCCTCGCGGGCATCGCGGAAGGTGTCCGGTCCGCCCCGGGAGCCGGGATTCCGCTCCGGCGCCGATTAAACGCCTATTTCCCACACAGGACCCCGCGCGCCGCCATTTTGAAGAACGGCAGAAGGCGCGCATGCGCGAAATCGGGCCGCCGCCATCTTAGCGAGGCCCCATACGGCACGCGGCGGGCGCCATCTTTCCGTACAGCCGTCAGAGGACCCCGCGCAAATAGGCGTCCACGTTGGGCGCCCGACCGAAATTCCGAAACCGATTCCGCGCGCCCGGCGCCGTTCCCCGCGGCGCCGCCCGCCTCGCGGGCATCGCGGAAGGTGTCCGGTCCGCCCCGGAAGCCGGGATTCCGCTCAGGCGCCGATTAAACGCCTATTTCCCACACAGGACCCCGCGCGCCGCCATTTTGAAGAACGGCACACAGCGCGCATGCGCGAAATCGGGGCGCCGCCATCTTAGCGAAGCCCCATACGGCACGCGGCGGGCGCCATCTTTCCGTACAGCCGTCAGAGGACCCCGCGCAAATAGGCGTCCACGTTGGGCGCCCGACCGAAATTCCGAAACCGATTCCGCGCGCCCGGCGCCGTTCCCCGCGGCGTCGCCCGCCTCACGGGCATCGCGGAAGCCGTCCGGTCTGCCCCCGGGACCGGGATTCCGCTCAGGCGCCGATTAAACGCCTATTTCCCACACAGGACCCCGCGCGCCGCCATTTTGAAGAACGGTACACAGCGCGCATGCGCGAAAGCGGGCCGCCGCCATCTTAGCGAGGCCCCATACGGCACGCGGCGGGCGCCATCTTTCCGTACAGCCGTCAGAGGACCCCGCGCAAATAGGCGTCCACGTTGGGCGCCCGACCGAAATTCCGAAACCGATTCCGCGCGCCCGGCGCCGTTCCCCGCGGCGCCGCCCGCCTCGCGGGCATCGCGGAAGCCGTCCGGTCTGCCCCCGGGACCGGGATTCCGCTCAGGCGCCGATTAAACGCCCATTTCCGAAACAGGACCCCGCGCGCCGCCATTTTGAATAACGGCAGACCGCGCGCATGCGCGAAATCGGGGCGCCGCCATCTTAGCGAAGCCCCATACGGCACGCGGCGGGCGCCATCTTTCCGTACAGCCGTCAGAGGACCCCGCGCAAATAGGCGTCCACGTTGGGCGCCCGACCGAAATTCCGAAACCGATTCCGCGCGCCCGGCGCCGTTTCCCGCGGCGCCGCCCGCCTCGCGGGCGTCGCGGAAGCCGTCCGGTCCGCCCCGGGAGCCGGATTCCGCTCCGGCGCCGATTAAACGCCTATTTCCCACACAGGACCCCGCGCGCCGCCATTTTGAAGAACGGCAGAAGGCGCGCATGCGCGAAATCGGGCCGCGCCATCTTAGCGAGGCCCCATACGGCACGCGGCGGGCGCCATCTTTCCGTACAGCCGTCAGAGGACCCCGCGCAAATAGGCGTCTACGTTGGGCGCCCGACCGAAATTCCGAAACCGATTCCGCGCGCTCGGCGCCGTTCCCCGCGGCGCCGCCCGCCTCGCGGGCGTCGCGAAAGCCGTCCGGTCCGCCCCGGGGGCCGGGATTCCGCTCAGGCGCCGATTAAACGCCTATTTCCCACACAGGACCCCGCGCGCCGCCATTTTGAATAACGGCAGACCGCGCGCATGCGCGAAATCGGGGCGCCGCCATCTTAGCGAGGCCCCATACGGCACGCGGCGGGCGCCATCTTTCCGTACAGCCGTCAGAGGACCCCGCGCAAATAGCCGTCCACGTTGGGCGCCCGACCGAAATTCCGAAACCGATTCCGCGCGCCCGGCGCCGTTCCCCGCGGCGCCCCCCGCCTCGCGGGCGTCGCGGAAGCCGTCCGGTCCGCCCCGGGAGCCGGGATTTCGTGCAGGCACCGGTTAAACGCCTATTTCCGAAACAGGACCCCGCGCGCCGCCATTTTGACTACCGGCAGACAGCGCGCATGCGCGAAAGCGGGCCGCCGCCATCTTTCCGTACAGCCGTCAGAGGACCCCGCGCAGTCAGGCGTCTACGTCGGGCGGCCGACCGAAATTCCGACACCGATTCCGCGCGCTCGGCGCGGTCCCCCGCGGCGCCGCCCGCCTCGCGGGCATCGCGGAAGCCGTCCGGTGCGTCCCGGGAGCCAGCAGTCCGCTGAGGCACCAGGTAAGCGCCTATTTCGCAACAGGTACCCGCGCGCCGCCATTTTGAGTAACGGCAGACCGCGAATGCTCGCAAGCGGGGCGCCGCCACGTCAGCGAAACGCCATAGGGTAGCAGGCGGGCGCCAGTTCGCCGTACAGCCGTCAGAGGACCCCGCGCAATTAGGCGTCCAAGTCGGGCGCGAAACCGAAAGGCCGAAAACGATCTTGCGCGATTTTGCGCGGTCGGCGCGGTTCCCCGCGGCCCCTCCCGCCTCGCGGTCATCGCGGAGGCTGTTCGGTCCGCCCCGGGAGCCGGGATTCCGGTCAGGCACCACGTAAGCGCCTATTTCGAAAACAGGTCCCCGCGCGCCGCCATTTTGAGTCATGGACGGCTGCGCATGCGCGGCACTGGGGCGCCGCCATCTTGTGTACGGCGGAGTGCGCATGAGCCGGGTACGGACGCCGCCATCTTGAATAACGGTAAACTGCGCATGCGTGGAGTCCTAGTGCCGCCATCTTGAGTACGGAACACCGCGCATGCGCGCGTTATGGGCGCCGCCATCTTAGTGAACGCCCCATAGTGCACCGGGCGGGCGCCATCTTGACGTACAGCCGTGGAAGGACCCCGCGCACCTAGGCGTCCACCGCGGGTGCCTGACCGAAATTCCAAAACCGATTCCGCGCCCACGGCGCCGTCCGCCGCGGCGGTGCCCGTCTCAGAGACATCGCGGAACGTCTCCGGTTCGTCCCGAAGGCCGGGATGCCGTTCAGGAGTACGATAAACGGCCATTCCGACACACAGGTCCGCGGGCGCCGCCATCTTGGAATACGGTACAGTGCGCATGCGCGGGATATGGGCGCCGCCATCTTAGAATACGGTACAGTGCGCATGCGCGGGATGTGGGCGCCGCCATCTTGAATTAGGGTTAGGGTTAGGGTTAGGGGGTTAGGGTTAGGGGGTTAGGGGGTTAGGGTTAGGGGGTTAGGGTTAGGGGGTTAGGGTTAGGGGGTTAGGGTTAGGGTTAGGGTTAGGGTTAGGGTTAGG